>JAVQMG010000133.1:33910833-35289166 GCA_032878915.1 Castanopsis chinensis | reverse complement strand
CAGCCCCTAAAGTAGAGAAAGAGGATTGGAGGCGAACTTCAATATTTCAAATGCTGGTTCATTGTGGAAACCAAGCAAAGAAGCTTATTATTGATGGGGGAAGTTGCATGAATGTTGTGTCATCTTCCACAGTTGAACGCCTTAAACTGCTGGTTGAACCTCATTCTCAACCATACAAAGTCGCTTGGATAGACAACACTTCTATTCTGGCAATGCATAGACGTCTTATTTCTTTTTTCTTGTGGTATTTATAGTTATTCTATCATGTATGATATAATTCCTACGCAAGTTACATATATCCTTCTTGGTCGACTTTGGCTCTTTGATCAAAATATCCAAGAGGTTGTTTTGAAACCTATGACCTTAGCCGAGATGGATTAATTTAAAATATCAAAGCCAAAAGTTATTGAAGGAAAAGATCCAGAAGCTAAAAATTCTAGTGTAGCAACAGAAGCTACCAAAATAAAACCTGACCAACCTATAGAAGAGCCTTAAATCAAGCAGATTTTTCCAAAGATTTCACTGATTTTTCTTTGAAAGATTTATCAAAGCCCTTATGTCCTATGCATGAGTTCTCTACTAACTTTGTCAAAGGTACAAGTTGTCTAGTGACAACATCAGGGATGCTAAGTTGAAGATAGATGCAAGTGATCAAGGGAAGCTTGAAGTAATGCAACAAGATTCGAAAGAGATGGAAACTGTTGATGAAGTAGTTGAAATTGAAAAGGCAGCGTATCAAAATTACAAGGCAGAAGTGAAGACTATAACACTCAAAGCATCTTATTCCCAAGTTCATGTTCCTAACCAAAGTAGGGTTCTATTGCCTACACCAACTTTTCAAGATATTGATTTTTTCATTTCTGAAAAGTTTAATGGATCAATTGAATTGGTGGGTGTATCATCTTGCTGCCACAAACAAAGAAACAAAAAGAAATTCAAATTCCAAGTGTTTATTCAATGTCAAGGATGCACTTCAAGAAACTAAGATTCTTTTTACTTCAGCACTTCAAAACTTGAGGTCAAGTTTTCTCCAACCAAGGGAGAATGATGTAAGAGGCAGTGAGAAGACAGATTTCCTATATTTTATTTTATTTTATGTATCAAGGGCAATTTTGTAATTTCCTAACATTCTAGAATGGGTTGTGCTTATAGTCTATTGGGTCTTACTTTATTTTTATTTTAAGCTTGGTTATTTAGTTTGGGTTAAGTAATAAAGCCCACGGAGTCCAAGTCCAAGTCTTTTTAGGATTTTAAGAAATCCTAGTCAGTGTTGTTAAAAGCGCGCTTAAGCGCAAAGCCCTTGGGGCTTTATCCCTCTAAAGCAAAGCACCCTCACAAAAGAGCACTTTAAGTGCACTTTTTTAAGCTTTTTGTAAATTTTTTCTTTTAAATTCCTGATTTGATTTTTAGCCATTAGATATAAATATGTATGATATAAGCCATTGATTTAATATATAAAACCTAATAGTGTGATGTGCTACCATATACCTAAGCCTATCTCTTTAAATATTTTTGAACTTTTAACCACAACTACACAAACAAACACTAAATCAGACCCTCACAAAGATAATATTACTTAACATTCTAGTACTTTTTAGCCTTTGTCTTCTTGGTTCTATACTTCTATTTTGATTCAACCACGTTTTGTAATCATGGCCATCAAACATCATGGTTACATATATTTTGTAAAGCACAAAAGAATTATATAAATGTTATATAAATTATATAAAATGTTTTATTGTAATTTATATGATTAATTGATCACTTGATTGTTGTATTGATCATTAATAATTTTTTTTAATTTATTAAAAAAAATTTTAATATGCGCATTACATCGATCAAGCGTGCGCTTGTGCTGTGCTTTGCACCTAGGCTCCAGGCGGCCTTTGCGCTTAAGTGCGCTCAGCGCTTTTAACAACAATGATCCTAGTTCAACTAGGATTAGGCACAAGTCTTCCATTTAAAGAGTTGTAGTACTTTCTATCGAGTTGATTATTAATGAGAGTGTTCAAAATTTAAGAGCTATCCTTTCTTTTATGGTTTGTATGATGTGACCTTCTCCGAGGTGTAATGCCAAGGAACCCTAGGCGTGATTCCTAGAATTTATCTATATTCTTTAGTTTTATTATTCACAGTTACTGTTCACAAAAACCCAAATCTTAAATTTCACCTTTGATTTCATTCCTAAAACCCTATTAATCCTTGTCCCTTTTTCTAGCCTATTCCCTACCAAAACCTAACCCTAATTCTTCAAAACCCAAGCTATACCAGATCTGTCCTTGGTGTTCTAATTCAAATTACCTTGTTTCCCCTTGTCCTAAGTAAGGGTGTCCATGCAAACCAGAGACTTGACAAAACGGACCAACCCAACCAGGACCGACCCGATTTGACACCTCCGACAATCAATGACGGGTCTCAACCCTTAGAAACCAACTCCATCTAGTCAAGTGGCGAGATTCATCCTCAAAAACACGAGCCACCTAACCCGCCAAACAAAAACTCAAAGAAGGCCGAAAATTACCTAGATCCAGCGATGGTCTAGCACTCCTCAGCTCCGATCCAGCCATATTTGGCCTTCCTTTACTTAGATCTACTCAAATCCGGCAAAGATCTACTCTCTTCCTCACTTAGATATGCTTAAATCCAACGAATCTAGCCTAGATCTACTCAAATTCGGCCAAAACTCAGGTAAGCCCAACTCTAACTCCGTTGATATTCTTAAATCTCGACCAGATTTCTATAGATCCGAAGGAATATCGGCCAAATCTCGTTAGATCCAGCTAGAATTGACAAGATCCAGCCAGATTTCAGCCAAAATCCGGCAATATCAGAAAACCCGAAACCAACCGATTCACACCCGACCTGTTTGATCTGAAACTTTATTCGGGTCAATTGCAGGTTGAAATCTTCCCCACCCGATAATGTCGGGTCGAGTCCCCAATGGGCACAAACCCGACCCAACCCGACCCGTGGACAACCCTAGTCCTACGTCAAAAACCCAACAATTTTTGCTTCTTTTGGATTTCATACATGGGGCCCCATAAAATAAATCTTTAAATAGGCGAATTTGCATAGTAACAAACTGATCTTCCATGACTGCATCATATGAAATAAAATTTTGATAAAAGTATAGATAAGGATGGAAGCATAATAAAACATATTTACCAATAGATGACAAACAATTATCAAATGCAGTATCTTAGATTAATAAAGATCAATAAAGCATAAGGATAACGAACTTAAGCAGGATTTATGTGCTTGAAACAGAGACCTGTTCAGCAATGTGAGGGTTAACAAGGTCTTGGAGGAGAATAGGAATTAGATATGAAGAAAGAGACTAAGGACTTATCCCAGGATGACTGATTAAAGAGAATGGAACAAAATCTGAAAAATGGAAAAGCTAGCTCATTTGAGGAAGTCACCTAGGGTTGGCAATCAAGTAGTATGGCTGAAGAAAGATGAAAATTATACAAAGACTTTTCATTAATTGGCTAATTCTCTCATTGAGTGTCACATTCAGAGGATGGTGAGGTTAAGGAATCCATTGTTTGGTTTTACTAGGGATTATGTATTGAATCATCTAATTGGAGACCTCAGGAGGGGGTTAAATATGTCCTCTATTGATGAAGAAACTAACAAATGGATGTAAGACCATATGAAAAAGAAGAAATACTTCAACATTGCAAGATATAGATGGTGATAAGGCTCCAAGTCTAGGCATGGATGCAATCACATTTTTTTTGACATTGGTGGGGAATCTTAAAGGCTGATATCATACATGTCCTTCAGAGTTGGTACGATAATTGTAGGTTTGAGAAAACCTTGAATGCTACATTCATAACTTTGATTCTTAAGAAGAGTGATGCCATTAAAAATTTAAAATGATGCTAAGAATTAAAAAAAAAAAAACACAAACACAAACACAAACACAAACACAAACAAACCAAGGAATCAACACCTAGAATTGCCTGGAACCAACATTAAGGCATTAGAAAAATCCTAACTAGAATCTTATTCATCATAAACTAGTCTTCATTGGAGTACAATAGCACACGTGTATAAAGACTGCAACTCAGTCAAAAAAAGGAAAGCAGGAGATGAATCCGGCGCATTGAAAGAAACAAACCAACCCAATGTTTACCCAAACAGCAGATCAAAGACCAAAAAACACACAATTTAAGTCATGATTCATGAAGGGCCACATTGGCCCCAAAGTTGAAGATACAGAGGTGGCAGCTCAGTGTGAGAGCAGAAGGCTACCTTGTAGTGTTTTTGTGAGTTGCCAGAGGAACACAACTAAACCCGTGAGTGAATCACGGTCAGGCGAGGGCAGTTGGGTGCCGCGATGACCACCAGACAGTCTCACTAGAGCTTAGCTGACGTCTCCAGCCGGTGAACCCCATTTTGTTTCGCTCATCGGTATCAAGAGTAGACCATGGGTTGCTAAATGGTTGTGGATGTGGTAGCCGGTGATGGAGAACAGTGGGTTGTGATTGCCAACGGTGGACAAATAGTGGGTCATGGTCAATGGAGCTAAGAACACTTGGTGGTGTATGGCTCTGACACATAAATATTATTTATATATAGACAGTGATTACAATAATATTATTATTTGGCCCCTAACTTAATACTCACTCATAGCAACTCCTTAATTGACATAGGGGATGCCCCAACATGTATATGTAATGGATCTATTCATAATAGAGTGACTAAGTTTTGTGCTGGCTGTGATCACAACCCTCCTCCTTTTTCCAAGCTTAGGATCAGCTTTGAACAAAATACATGACACTAAACATAGACAAAGGCAGAGTTAACCTATTTTCTAATAAAGCCTAAAATAAAATCCAATGAAACAATTGAAAAAATACAATTGATTTCTGAAATTAAATAAATAAAATTGTATTCATTGTTCCCTGCATCACCTATTCAAGTTATAAACTTCAACTACAACCTAACTACTTAGTGCAATTAATCTCTTTTAAAAAAAAAAAATAATGGCAAAGGTCAGTATGAGCATACAGAACAAGAGAAATTCTTGTTTTGCAGAAAACAGAAACCAAAAAAAAAAGGGGGCAGGATTCCATACATAGGCAAACAATCTTATGCCTCCATAAACTTCTTCTCAGGACTGACCAAAGGAACATGAAGTCAACGTTCAAAGCACAGGAAAGCAAATTTAATAAATGAACCAGCCCCTTGCTTAAATGCCACATCCCAAGTCACCAAAGCCCACTAGATTGCAGGTTCAACTCAAATAATAACACGTTTATAGTGGGCAGCAAAACATCTAATTAACGTATCTCAAGTAAGTTATTAAATAAATCGAAAAGGTAATAACCACTTACAAATGGGCAATGATGATCCATATCCAATATACACATTCCACATGAACGGCAGTGATGAGTCCTAGGTGACTTTGGTTTTGAGCAGTAGTGGCAGAAGGTATAGTTCTCAAGGTCACCTTGACGCACAGCTGGAAAGCTACCCCACTGCATGCTTGGAGGCATGCCAGCACAGCAAAATGCCGCAAGGCTGAATGAAGAAAGGGTAGTTACAGACAAGATCATCGATATGATGGAGTGGAATATCCCAAAAAAGTAGCTAATAGAAAAAACAATGGGGTGCACTGCCCACATCCCACCACCTGCATTTTTAGGAAAATATATCAAGATGAGATGGAAAAAGATCATCAAGAATATGGGATCCAGTAAAAGGTTAGTAAGTAGTGCACTGAGACTTGAGATGGAAATGAGGGAGTACAAATTCAATATAAAAATAATAATAATAATTCAATAAATTTAGTTAATGGATAATAATATGGATATGGGCAGCACTCTTTTGGCTAGACACAACAAACTGCACAAATAAACTTATGCGGAAGATTCAATATTGATATGTGAGTTAACCCGCACAACAGTGATTTGTAGCAATATCTCAAGGACCAGATGTCTTAAGTTCAACTTCCACAGGTTACTGATGCTTTTCTTTCCCTTCTCATAAGACCTAGACTGTTTAGTTTTGTGATTTCTGTGTGATAACATGCATGATATAATCCAAGGGACATCTGTGCGTGAGTGTCTATAGAAGAGAAACATAATTTATAAGAACATTTACCAGGCTGGTGACAAATACGAAGGTAACTCTTAAAAACTATATGCAGGACCTCTTCTACCTTATTACAACTATTTAAGACCGTCAAGCAACTGAAAAAGAGATCAGATCCCCCGTGATTAACATCTCACCAAAGCACATGCCAACACACTATTAAGAAATCAAAAGAATAAATGTTTGGGTCCTTTGGGAACATTACACCAAGACCCCCTAAATTTTATGTTGTTGCACTAAGACCTCTATTTATTTTTACCAATTTAGTACAATTACCTTAATATTGTATCAAATTGACCCCTTCTGTCAATGGTCCTTTCATTTGCTAACAGAGAGATCACATGGCTATGATTCGAGCCTAAGACTTTGGCACCAATTCATGAAATCAATGGGAGAACCCTAAATCCCAAGTCAAATCCATTCCAAAATTATCAATAAAAATCAATAGAAAACCGTAGGGTATGTTTGGTACCTGTTTTTCCCCTTATTTTCTCTTTCCAAAAAATTTTTCTATTTTTGAGACTAAAAAACTTATTTAGCAACCCAAAATGGACAGAAAACAAAAACTGTTCTCAAAACTCAATTTGTAAAAGAAACTAAAAACTTGCAAAAAGCTGTTTTCAGTTTCTAATTTTCAAAAGTCAATAAAAACATGTAGCTGTTTTCAGTTTCTAATTTTCAAAAATTAATAAAAACATGTATTTGATTTAATGAATCTGTCTTATTTAATGAGTTAGCATTAAAGTTCAAATCCTAGTAACAACATATTTTAATATTTTCTATTTTTTTCTTTAAAAAAACTATTTTTTTTTTTTAATTTCAACTAACCAAAAATGTTTTTGATTTCAAAAATACAAGAAAATTGTTTTTTTTATTTATATTTACAAAAACAAGTTTTTGAAAATAGAAAACAAAAACTGTTACCAAACATAACCTTAATTTCTCTCAAACAAAAACCCATACCAAAAATAACTAGATCTAAAGCAAAATAATCCATAATGCTCAAGAATATTTCACACAAACCAAAACATGTTCATACGGTGAAGCAGCAAAGGTAGATTTTAGAAATCTTACCTTGCCGGAAAGCTCTATGATTTCTTCGCTGGTGATTTACCGTTGTGCTAGGTTCAATCAATGATACAATTTTCTTGAAATTTATTTTCTTTCATTTCAATACCTTCCCCTCTACATATTGATATTTTTCTTTTTCTTTTTTCCCCAAATTATTAAGTCTTCCAACCTTGATCTTGTGCGATAGACTTGCTCACATCTTGTGATGTTATGGATTTGAAAATGACATCTTACACATAATTTTTTTGATAAGGACATCTTGCTCATAATTATTCCAAATCCACATGTTAATAAAGATCAAATGCCTCCTAAATTTCATCAATAGAAAACAAATGTCTCCTTTCATACTTTCTAAAGTAAAACATGAAATTCAAATCCTTCTCTTTAAATAATTCTATCTAAACGAACCATCAGCTTTATTTATAATAGTTATGTAAACCATATTTTCTAGGCTCTCTTTTGATGAAAGAAAGGATGCCCACCATCAATTAACTTTTGAACTAATAAAGATAACTTGCAGAAGCGAAACTGATAATATACCTAGTTCTAATTGTCAAAGAAGGGAGGGGGGGATATCAATCATGCATTCAATAGAGATTAGATATCAATTTTCCACATAAAGGGAAAGAGCGTTATTGGCTTACATATCACAAAGAGCATAAACACAAGGAGGACACAAACAAAGCACCGGTCCCGCAAGCGCCTCCACCAAAAACCCTCGCTTTCACATTTCGACGTGTTTTGATTTGTTATGGCCCCACACCAACCACACTTGAAAATAGGTGCATGAGATGGAAGAAGAAGGCGTATTCCACAACCCCAGCATGTTGCCTCATGATCCTCATTGACTGTTATAAATTGCTCCTATATGTGACACTTCCATTAATGTCAAAGTTTTTAAATCACAATGAAATACACAAAAAAGATCATCCAAAAAGCCATATGTAGACAACAACTGGCCATGCACCAATAATCATGCTCAAATAGAAGGGAGCAACCAAGTAGACTACAAAGTGCAGAAATTTTAATGACAATTCATAAAGATAACTAGAAAGGCATAATTACAGTATGATTGGCCATGCACCCATTACACATGCTCACTTACTCATGTTATAGACGTAAGAGGGATAGGCACTGTCGGTAAAAGTGAGCTTAAGCGCCAAAAGCTCAGAAAATTTCAACTCTAAAGTGAGGTACATTTACAAAAGTGCACTTTTTGGAGCTTTTCCTATCAGCTCACAGAGCACTTGTTGGAGCTTTTTGTTTTAAAAAATAAAACAAATGTGAAATGTAGCGGCCATATCTTAATGGTTTTTACATACACCATGGATTAGTTATACGGAAGTCAATTTTATGGTATGATACCATACAACTAAGTCATTTACAAATTCTAGAAAGTAAAAAATCCATTCATGACCACACCCCACATCCCGTTTGTACTCACCAAAGGAAACTCAAACAAGAATGAGGTCACTAGCATAGCCCCAAAGAGAGAAAAGACAAGTGATGATAATTGACGCAGCCAGCTAAATATCTCTTTTCTTCTTCTTTTTCTCATAGTATTTTTTATTGTTCACAAAACCCTGAAGTCCATAAAATCCTCTCTTTTTTCTTCTTCCTTACAATCACAAATCAAGTCCTTGCCTAAAACCTCACATAAGTTCTTCTAGAAAAAAACTAAGGCATTAAATAACTCATAAAACCACCCTTCGCTTTAATTCTTAACCCAGGTCACAGGCTCGTGACCCTTTGTTCAACAATTCTAAACTATAGACCCACAAATACTGATATCCCTACACCCACCAAAAAAGCACATGTAAACAAATTCCTAGACTTACAATTCATTATTTGGCTTCCAACAACACAATATTCAGAAATTGGGTATCAGTTATTTATCATATCATATCATATCCAGCCTGTGAAATTAATAACACAAGGAAAGGAAAGGAAATGGACATAAAATAATCACAGAAACAGCAAGCAAAAATAAGAGAAACCCAAAACACCAAAAGACGTAGTAAAGCCAAAATAAAAGTCAAACAAAAAAAGTTGGAAGTTGGAACTAGCCTTGGGGAAGTCAGCCATGTAATGCAACTGAGATTATTTCAGAATGATGAGGCTATCTATCTACGTTCACTCGGACCATTTTTCTTCTGAGTACTCAAAAGTGATTTCAAAGAGAATATAAATAAATAAATCAAATTTAATAGTTTCTCCCCCAGACCCAGAGTCAGAGGAGAGGAAGAAGAAGCAGTCCACTTCCTACTTGTTGGTCCAAGCGTCCAGCTCTGCTTTGGGGAATTTTTGGATGCTCCAATCATCCAGGACAAGTTGGGCTCGGAGCATTGGGCTTTCCGTCTTTGGGTTTTTTTTTTTTTAACTATACATACACGCGTACTATGTATATGCTAGCCTCAAATACTCTTGTATTTTTTTTTTTTTTGGGAAAAAGTTAAAAATTTGCATCTATTATAATTTAGAAGAATTAAAATTTTCAATTACAAAAAAAAATCTAAGGGTGATGAAAATTTATTTTACTTTCAAATGCATAATACTCATCACAACTCTAAATTTTTATTTTTTTGTGATTGAAAAATATTGTAATTTCAAATTATAATAGGTGCAAATTATTAACTTTTTCTTAAAAAAAGTAAAAGGGCTTCTGAGCACGCACGTAAGTGTTTGCTTAGAAACAGTATTTTTTTTTATTTGATTTGATTTGTAGAGGCAAGTATTAATCTACTAAGAATGCTTCTAATGACCAAAAATGTGAGCAAAACAATTCTCCTCCAAGTATATGCATTCTGTTGAACCGAGGCACATTGGATATTGATCTTTCTAGGCCATTTGAGAAAAAAGTTCTACACTTACATTTTTATTTATTTATTTCTTAATGAGACATGATAGAACATATGCACCACTGTTTTCTGTTGCAACTTCAATTTCTGTATAGGCCATTTCTAATCTAGTTCTTATTTTTTGTCTATAGGTCAATGTAAAGAAAATAATAATATTAATAATAATATTTTGACCAATCTTTATATACCCGTACTTCATATTTTTTTAATTATTTGACTTTTGCTAACTTTGTCATGTGAATCTAATAAAAGATATTGAGTTTGATGTGGATGCAGGCTTCTCTAAATTAGTCATTGAAGGAGATAACAGCTCTATCATGAAATCTATTTCAACTCTGAAAATTGATCAGTCAATGCTTGGAAATGTGATAGGGGATATTCAACACTTGATTAGAAATTTACATTGGGTAAGGATTGATTATATTAGGAGAGGGGAGAATCAAGTAGCTCATGTATTAGCTCAATTTGCTTGGAATATTATTGAGGATATGTATTGGATAGAAGATGTTCCTCCAATAGCTAGAGAAGCCCTGTACCAAGATGCTAATTTTTCTGATTAATTGAATGACATGCTTCTATTTCAAAAAAATAAATAAATAAATATGGTTAAGTTTAGGGTTTCTTTTAGTTTTTTTGTAAAGAAAAAGATAATGAAGTTTGGATAAGTTTTTAAAAAATTAAACCCAAAAAATTTGAATGAGTTTTAAAAATAAATCCTAATGTGGGATTTTATTATTATTTTTAAATTATCTATACTACTATTTAAGAGGCTTCACTATTTAGATTCCTATTTTTTTTAATTCAAAAATGCCTGTACATTCATATGTTTAAATAGAAACAAAACTAAAGGACAATTTGGTAAAAATACAACATTAACTCCCACTAAAATATTGCCCAAAAAATAGGGTCACTCTCTTGTTGATTTTCAAATTTCTTTATCCATGTATAAATTAGATTCTTAAAATAAAATTTATATATATAATAAAAACACAAATTTGTTTTTACTACAAAATAGGACCACTAACATGTGTTAGAAATGTGGAGGTGACAGAAATGTGGTTTAAAAAAAACTGTTTTTTTTTTTTTTTAATTTTGCTAAAATATAAGAGTTTTTAAAATTAGTAATTATACATATTTAACCCTATTATTTAAGCTATATAAACTGGTAAATTTAAGAGTATTTTGGGCATCAAAATTTAGGAATCTAAACAGGGGAAGCCCCTTAAATAGTAATATATATATATATATATATGAGATGGGTTCAAGTTACACTTGGTGTAACTCTTTTCTACATCGTTAGATTTAAGTAGATCTAATGGTAAAAATATGAACTCATTAATGTTGATTACCATATCATTTATTATCCCTTATTTTTTGAATTTCCATATCTATCTCTATTCCCAAAATGTGCTTCCATTCATCTCAACCTAAATATTTGAAACTTTTATTTTCATGTATCTGTCTCTATTTCCATATTTTTTGAATTTCCATACTGTGACCCTTAGGAATAGTTTAAAAAAGAACTTTGAATCTTACTTAAAGACTTTACTTTTTAGTGTCAGTTCCCTACAAATCTACATTAAAAAATTCAGCGTCACTGCATCCTCAGAGGAAAACACCACCTCTACTCCAAGTTATACAAAGACTTGAAAGTTGAAACCAATTCAAAGGCTTCTTTTGTGATCTCAAAGTCCTGGACGGCTGGACTTTAGCATTAAAAAAAAAAGTCTTGGACTTTAAATTTATTTTGCCACTTAAACAAACAAAACAAATCTTTATAATTCAAACTATAAACTTAATTACGTATTTTCGTGATGACTATATTGAGTAGGAGGATGAGTGAAGAGAGATAATGTGAAAATGTTTTAGGAGTAAACACAAATATGAAAATTAAAAAAATAAGGGATAATAAATGATATGGTAATCATCATTAATGTGTTCATATTTTTTACCGTTAGAGCATCCACAGCAGATGTGGCATAAATTATGCCATTTAGCCACACTAAAACCCTACTTTATTATTTTACCACATCATTTTACAACATCTCAATTATCAGATGTTTTATATTTCAATTCTATACATTAAAATAATATAACTACACATTAAAATAATATATTCTTTCATCCCAATCAACAACAGCAACGGTAACAACATCACCGCCGATCACAACAGCATCAACAACATCAACAGCAACAACCCAACACCAACAAACCAACACCAACAACACCAACAACACCAGCAAACTCCAAATCCAAAAACCTCAAAAAAAAAAAAAAAAAAAAAAAAAAAAAAAAAACTCAAACAGACCCAAACTCAAATAATGGTGAGGGCTGTGGATGTCGGTGGCGAGCATTGGAGCATGAGGCGGCGAGATCGACAATGAGATCAACGGCGAGGACTGGCGAGATCGGCGGCGAGGACTGGAAAGTGAGGCGGCGAGATCGAGATCGGCAGGGAGGAGCTGACAGAGGCGAGATTGGCAGGGATCAAGACCGATATCGGCGAGATCGGCGGGGATCTAAACCGATATCGGCGAGATCGGCGGGATCGAGACCGATATCGACGAGATCGGCAGGGATTGAGACCGATATCGGCAGGGATTGAGACCGATATCGGCGAGATCAAGATCGGCAGAGAAGATTTATGGGTTTGATTTGAGGTGCAAAGAGAGAGAGACGTTTGAGGTTGAGAGAGGAGCTAGGAGAGAGAGACCGGTTGGGAGAGAGAAAGTGAGAGACAGATTGTAAGGAGAGAGAAAAAAAATCAATTAAAAAGGTGAGAGGAGAGAGAAAAGTCGAATAAAAAAATAATAAATATTTTGCCACATCTGTCCGTACTGTGGCAAAAATGCAACATCACTGTTCACGGTTGCAAAATTATGCCACATTTGCCACATCTGATAAATGCTATGTTTTTGTGTTTGGTGTGGCAAATGTGCCAAAAATTTGGCATTTGGCACATTTACCCTATCTGCTACGAATGCTCTTAGATCTATTTAAATATAATGGTGAAGAAAATGTGTAACTTTAAAGAGTTACACCATATGTAACTTGAACTCATCTCTCTCTCTCTCTCTCTCTCTCTATATATATATATATATATATATATATATATATATATGGCTATCCTCTTTGTCCATATAGAAACTGTTTGAACCAAAAAAAAAAATTTAATTAATTAATTACCTTTTCAGGTTACTCAAGATGGTTATCCCTTTGTTGCTATTACCCCAAGATGGTTCTCAAGATAATTATACTAGCTTGAAATGTTATCTGACCTAGTAGACTTGGGTTTGAGGTTTGGAGCCACCTAACTTAGTAGGACTTCCTAAAACAACTAAACTACACTACTAGCCTACTTAACTAAATCGGATTGCATCTTCTCAAAATTAAAGAGCTCAAAGTAAATTATCTCGATTAGAACTAAACTAAGGCAAATCTTCTTGATTAAAGTCATATCACAACAATTCAATTAATTCAATCCTAATAACACTAAATTGCATCGAAATTGACACTCTTACAAATCAAATTATCACAAACATGTACATAAAACATCAAACTTCCAAATATTTATAAAATACAAGTACTAGGACATAAACTTACAAGCATCTAAAGATCTCCTTACAGGCCTAAATGACTAATGTTAGGAGCATTATTGATGTAATTGGCTAATTTTTTGACAAATGCACATTACTTGTAATTGGATAGATCTAGAATGATTTAATACTTCAAGAAACATGTTGTTCAAGTCAAGTGTTAAAACTGTTCAAGTCAAGTGTTAAAACTATGCAAGTCTATTCAAGAAACAAGTGAATAAATGTTTTTCATTAAATCTCGACAGAAGCCTATCTATTGAGGTTTAATGTTGAAGCTCGACAACATCTCAACATAAGCTATATTTGTCGAGAATTACGAAATTAGAATTTTCAAATCTAATTACACGCATATCCAAGTATATTTGTGTAAGGTTTCTTTTCTCACAACCCTAGACATATATAAGGATTATTTTAAAGGCCGTCTAAGGATTGTTGCAGTTGTTGTTACATGCATATTGTAACTGGAGATAGAAATTGTCCTAGTTTATCTTTCTCTCTGTAGAAGCTACTGCGTCTTTGCGCCAAGGGTTTTATAACCAACGAGTTTCTTGATCTTCATGTTGATGAACTGAAGAACTTTGCAACCAACATCTTCCTCAAGATTGATGTGTTAATCACGTACTGGGATCTATGCATCATTGGTTAGTCATGTATTAAGATTCGTACATTAAAAGAAGAAATTGTTGCTACATTGCAAGTCCAATTGGGTATTGGGGTAAGGGTTCAACTGTAGGTTGGTATTAAGTACTGAGATTCCTTTTACTTGTAACTGATTGTTTTAATAATAGTAGATTATTGGGAGTGGTGACCTTAAATTCACCTGGTGGAGTTTTGTCTCGATAGTTTTATCCATTCGTAAACAAATCACCTGTGTTAAATTTATTTTCTGCTACAACTTAGTTGGTAATTTGTTTGTGCTACCACACTATTACATGTTAAATTGACTTAATAAATTAACTTGGATAATTAATTAATTAATTTGTCATAGGGTTCAATGCATTTTTGGCCTATCAAGTGGAATCAGAGTGGACACACTCTGATTAGGGTTAATTTTTACTGTGTAATCCATTGACCCCTGTTTCTTATAGATAGAAGACAATCTCTTATTATACCTCCTTTATCTGATAGCACTAACTATATATACTGAAAAGTACACATGAAATCTTTCTTGCAATCTTTAAATGAAAAGATGTGACAAGCTATAGAGGTTGGCTGGACTAAGCCAAAGGAAGCGCCGGCTGATTAGGATGATGCCAAGATCAAAGTGGTAAACTTCAATAGTAGAGCATTGAATGCTTTATTCAGTGCATTCACCAATGCAGAGTTCAAGAAGATATTCTTTACTGAAACTATTAAGGAAGCATGGACTATCCTCCAAACAACCTATGAAGGTGATGGAAAAAATCATGTTTGTATCGCATACAAAATATACATAGCAAAAAATTTACAGATATACTTCATTTGCTATCGATAATATGCACTGTCTAAATTTCAAAATTTAAGAATAAGAGAGTCTACCTTGAAGCTGTGAATTTCAAAATAAAAATCAAAAGTACTTAGAAACACTTTTAATCTTCACTCCAATTTCATAACGCCCAAGAAATGTGGTCTCTCAATCAATTATCTGAGTTTGTTCAAGAGAGAATTAGAGAGTGTCCAATATTTACATACACACCATTTCATGTTTTTTTTTTTTTTAAATTATATATGTTTCTCTCCTTATAACTGATTATCTAATTAGGCTAGCCTTTAGAGCATTTCCAATTAGACTTTAGTATGTAACTTGAAGTGGGACCAAAAGGGACCAATAAGACATTAGCTCCAATGAGTCTTGGGCTTTTCTGTCAACTTTTGACAAGTCTAAAGTTACCATTAATTATATTTAATATCACTATATAAATATAATTGCACTCTAGGCCTTATTAATAAATTATATCCCAAGACTTTATTATATATACAACCCCTTTATAAAATATTTGTAGTAACACAAAGTCATAAATGTGACTGTCACTTTGTAAATTACTACATCTTAATCCTTGAATACCTGATTTAATCCTTTAAGTTATTCATCATATATTTATTTATGAAATCTAATTTCATAAATATATACTGTAGTAACTATTTACTAAAGTAGTTAAGCCTAATATTCTGAATAACAGACTCATTAAACTTATCTAAATGAAATATTTTGTCTCTCCATTAAGAGACTGAATTTCATCTTGAGAATATATGTTTTATCAATACTAAATGTAGTTGCCCAATATATTGAGGTTTTGATCGTAACCTTTGATCTCACTCCTAATATATTAAAGCAACCTACACTTCATGATCAGGTTCATTATTCTCTCAAGATTAAGAGTTCATATAAATATAAGTCGTGAGATATATTATTCATTTCAATGATCAGGACAAATTATCTTAGTTGATATGTTATAGTCTTCGCAAATGAAATGCCCAATTTCATCACTGACTACAAACTACAATTCTGAGTTTACAAAGAACTTGTGATTTATATCTTCTGTGACTTTTCACATAAATCACATGCTATGCATTTCATGGACTATATGATAATGTTCAATATTCATGTTACCATTATTTTATATTATAACAAAACAACTTTATTAATACAACATTAAGTCATACATAGCATCATACATAACATCATATAATAGGATTTAAGGGTATTAATCCTAACAGAAGGGACTAAGGTTGTCAAGAATTCAAAGATTTAAAGACTTACTACGAGCTTTGAGGAGATTAAGATGGAGGAGGATGAGTCGTTTGACAAGTTCTATGCCAAGCTGAAGGACATAGTCAACTTTACCTTTAATCTTGGAAAAACTATTCTTGAACTCAAGGTTGTAAGAAAGGTGCTCAGATCTCTGCCTAAGAGATTCCATGCCAAGATCACCACCATTGAAGAATCTAAAGACATTGATAAAATTCCTTTGACAGAGCTGGTCGGTAACTTGCAAACCTGTGAATAGTTTGACTAGAATCGGGAAAGCAAGCAAAGGAAAAAGTATGGCACTGAAGGCCAAAAATAATAAGACCGATGAGTCTTTTGATGATGAAGATTCCAAAATGAAATCCTATATCACTAGGAAATTCAAGAAGTTTATGAAAAATGCCAATGCAAAAGGATTTGATAAAGACAAAAAGCAATCTAGTTCTTCTAAATTCAAAAGCCAAGATAGAGGAAAGAATGATGCAAAGGATGGCGGTCAATACACTATTCCTTCTGGACCAAAGTGCTTCGGATGTCAAGATTTTGGACACATGAAACAATAATGTCCAACTTATCTCAAGACAATTGGGAAAAGCAAGACTCTTTTGCTACCTTAAGTGACACCAAATTTGAAGATGAGTCAGATGACAATGATGACGAGGGAATTTTGAATGCCTTCACGCCACAATGAATCCTACTGAAAGAATTGTCGAAAAGGTAGATGAAAAAGAAGACTTGGTGGAGTCTAAGTTTGAGAAAATAGATAAACAAGATGACATCTATACAGCCTATGCTAAATTGTACAAGGTTTCTGAGAAGCATGAGAAACTTTATAAGCTGGCCACCAAGAAGCTGAGTAATGTAGAGCTAGATCGAGAGGAGCTCTCTACAAAGGTTGATAAAGCAAATCAAACCATTGGAGCTTTGTGGTTTGAGAACAACTTCCTTGCTCAAAAGACAAAGAAGCTTGAAGCAGAACTGTTATAGATTTAAGCTTAATTAGAGAGGACTTTCAGTGCAAAACTCAATGAGATGCTAAGCTCTCAGAAATCTACTTTCAATAAAACCGGCTTGGGGTATGATTTCTCTTATCCTAATATTGCCTCCTCTAGTACTAATAAGTTTTTCTTACCTGCTAATAATGTTAATTCTAAGAGCAATGAATGTAAAATTGAAATAGCTAGTAAGAACGTAGACAAGGGTAAATCTATTCTAGGAGCACCCCCTAAGCTTGAAAAGAAAGAGACTAGAAACCCTAGGCCTAAGAAGGTTAATAACAAAAAGTCTCAATCGAAGAGCTGCATCTCTGTCATCACTGTAGAGCTTCAAGGCATACTTATGCAAATTGCTACAAGTGGTTAGCCACTCAACAAAGCAATAGTATGCTCTTGTCTGAAAACCAGAATCAGTTTCCATCCTCTCTGGCTCCTCTTGGAGATCTTCTCAAGACCCTCATATTTCTTTCGAACTTGAACAATTTCAATTCTTTCCCCTCACCACCGAATCAAAGATTCCCACAAAGGAAAGGTTCTTCCAATGTATGGAAGGAAAAAGACTCAAACTGATTTAGTCACATTTTCTCTCTCTCCCCTTATGATTATGCATTACTTGTTTATTTTGCTTTTTTGTTTTCAGTCAGTCTAGTTTTATGCTTTATTTTTTAAAAATGTTTTTGTTTGTTTGTTTTCAGTTTTGCTTTATTTTGTTTTTTATAAAAATAAAAAAAAAATTTAAAAATCAGAAAAAAAAAATACAAAAATAGTTTGTGTTTGTGTTTGTGTTTGTGTATATTGGTACTTGCGTACCTTGGTTGGCCATTGAAACAAAATATTTAAACTTTATATCTATTGTAGCTTAGATAAGCACTTTAGTACACAACTAAGCAAATGAGCTTTGTGGCTCGTATTTGTGATGAGTACAATTAAGTAATTTATTAAACTTAACACTCATATCATTCTTTTTGATGGGAAGGATTAAAAAATCTTAAAAGAAAGACATAAATAAGTATCTCACCACTAAAGCCTGTCAATCATGTATAACATCTGTGTGTTTTGGCATAGCAAAATTGTGATTTTTTTGGCTTACATAATTAAGTATTTTCTTCTCTCTCTATATATGCCGATGCATACTATGTTCAAAAAGAAAATATGCAAAGAATATAAAAGTAAAAGGAATCAAAATGCTTTTAAATATAGTTGCAAACATGTTTCTAGGAGATGTAGGAGTTATAGGATGCACTTCGAATGTGATATCTCTATCAAGCAGTTATGGTTATGTGTGAGTGTATTTGATTTTTTTATATCTCAAATTGTCATAATATGAGACACTTATGCATTCTTGCCACGTTTTTCACACACAACACACAAATTCTTTGCTACTTTTGATACATGTGCAGGTACAATGTGATTTGGTCATCACAAAGAATACATGTATTAATATATGCTCACTAAACTATCTTAACTTGTTTTTGAAATATAAAATTGGTTAGACTCGTTTAGTGTGTGTGTGTTTTTGGTTCTCTGAATGCTTTGCATATATGTTGAGAGATGTTTTGAGAGCTTAGTATGTTGATTGGATCTCTAATTGAGTTGCTTGCTTATTGCATTCATCTTTATGTGTTTTTTCTCTCCTTGAAAAACTCTTTTTCTTCAAGCTCGACAACTTTTTTAACAGATTCTCTTCTATAGAGCTCTTCTTTCTGTGTCTCGACAGATCTTATCATAATTTTGATCCATCGAGGTTTTTGAGTTTCTTCTCGATAGATTCTCAATAGCTGCTTCAATCCATCGAGAAACCTTATGTCTAGCCGATAGATTCTCAATCCATCGAGGTATTTTTGCCGTTGACAGCATCTCGACAACACCTCAACAGATTCACTTTTGTCAAGATTTAGTGCTCGACAGATCTCAACAGATACTTCGATCCCTCGATCTACGATTTCTTTAAATAGCTAAGTTGCATGGGATTTCATATGTTCAAATTCCCACCTTTATCGCTCGGGAAACAAGCAATGGCAAATTCACTATCCCAGAAAAGGCGAGTAACTCACCATCCTAGAATCACTAAAAAGAAAAACAAAGGTGCTCTTACGAGCTCAAACAATCAAACATGGGTGCTCTTACGAGCTCAAAAATTCAAACAAAGGTGCTTTTACGAGCTTAAAAGGATATATATCTGTGGTGTCGATCTGGGGTTCTTGCCTCAAACTTCTCTGAGTGGAACTTGTCTTCTATCTTTGTCTCTACCTATCCTAGTAAGGCTCTTGCCTTGGGTTGACATTGGTCTCTACCTCCAACTCTACCTCTTCTATCGCACCTGCATGTTTAATATATGTGCGCAAAATTTGTATAGTGTGCCTACATGTTCAACTCCTGAAGGATATGTGCACAACTCTAACTTGTATAAGATTTATACCTAAATATTCAATTCCCGTAGGATATGTGTTGCACAAGGTTTGTATTCTGACTTTTTGACTAGTATGAGATCTGTACCTGTATGTTCAATTCTAGGAGGATATGTGTACAAGATCTACATTTTGACTTTCTGACTTGTATAGGGTTTTGTGCTTGCATGTTCAATTCTTGTAGGATTTATGCACGGATTTTGTGTTACATGGGACCGGTGCCTACATATTCAATTCCCGGAGGATATGTGCACCATTCTGACATGTACAAGATCTGTGCCTGCATGTTCAATTCATGTAGGATATGTGCACAAGGTCTGGACTCTGACTCTCTAACTTGTTTGACTATTTTCGGATGAAAGATCCACTAGGCATACTAGAGGACTCATTGGGGAGTATGATTCTATAAAAGAGTGCTTTGGGTGATGATTCCAACTTACCACAAAGTCTTGATGGTGTATGGCTCACTAAGGAGGGGGTAGCTTACTAGGGACTTTCTGATGGTGTGTTGTTTAGTAGGGACCTTCCTCCAAGGAAATGATTGTCTTTTTCTTTCTCATAAATTGCTGAGGATTGATGTTGACTTCACCCTCGAGGGGGTTTTACCAAACGTATTGGGGAAATTTTGTTTTGCAACTCTCAAGGGAGCTACTTCTGTGCCTTGGACACATGGGGGAGTCCGTCTATGATACTGGATATACTTGGGATTCAGTTGATGATCTTGACTCATGGAGGAGTTTTCTTGATGATTTATAGTTTACTAAGGGATGTTTGATGCTTTCAATCCACTGGGGATATTTTAATAGTTTCGATCCGCTGGGATGATTTCTAGTCCACTGAGGGATGTTTGATGCTTTTGATTCACTGGGGGATGCTCTTGATCCATTGAATGAATTATTTCCATTTTTAGATGTATTTTTGAATTTTTCTTTGCACTTCCAGCTTTCTAGGAACTCCATAGGGATTTTTGAAAAAACAATTTTGGCCTAAACTACACATAGTTTAGCCACCTGGTGTGTTCCTGCCTCTTCATTTTTCTCCAATGGTTACCAACCATTTTTTTTTTCTTTTCATTCTCTTCATCTCCCTCATCTCTTCACATTCTCTGTCTTTCTCCTATAGTTCATGCATTCTCATTCACATGCCATATAGGTTAGGATTGTGTACCATATTCTTGTTAACTACATCCACACCTATATCTTGCAAACTATTATCCTACAAACTACCAATCTATCTCTTGCAAACTGCACCATATCTAAACCTTACAAACTATCATCTTGCAAACTGTACCATAGCCTCTTGCAAACTATCATCTTACAAACTGCCATTTTTGAATCTTGTACACTGTCATCTTACAAAGGGGTTTTTTTTTTTTTTTTTTGAACCTTGTATGCTATCATTTCTTTTAGCACTAGGTCGTTGAGAACGGTCTCATTACTAGAGGAGTTGAGTTGGACTTAAGGAGGATCACACCGCTTCGGGCTCATTTGGATAGGCTTTCTCCTAAGGATGTAAGCTAGAAGCGTATTGCCTTCAATATTTGCATGCTTCTTTAAGGTTCTCTTTCTAACATCATGTGTTGTCACACATCATATGGAATCCTTGGGATGATGACATTGCCCCTGTAATGGGCCTAGGCTTGAAGGCAACTACCATAGTTATGATGAGTTCAGTAGGACTCGCCTCATGCCTTCTCTCCTCGCTCTGTTATGTGTTCTTGCTTTCTTATCTCTTTTAATTAGTCATCATTTGCATTCTTGTACACTAGCAACACTCAAATGAAACACTTGTGTTAGGAAGGCCCTACTGCTATTGCTATTATTGATCCTTTCAGCTTGCCTTGGTTAGTCTATGCTTACGGCCCTGATGACTTTGCTCGGGAGCATCCTATTGGGTGTAACACATATGTCATGGGCTACCATTTTCCTGAAGGCACAGGAGCGATGAGTTCTCCTTCATTTTTGTTCCTTTTCCTTTTTGTTCTTGCATCTAAATACTTGTTCTTACAACCTATCTTTCAAAATTGATCCTACTGTCCAGAAGTATGAGGAGCTTGTTTGGCTTGGGGGAAATACTCTCGGTAGCTGTATGGAGGCAGGGATGATGAGGATGATGATGATGATGGTGGTGGCAATGGTGGGGAGGTTTAGAGTCGACTTCAAGTCGTCAACAAAGCAGAGACGCTTCTGGTGATCTTGCAGAGAAACAGACAGACACAGACACAAACACAACTTAGCATAGCATACCTTTTTTTTTTTTTTTTTTTTGTTGCTTTTACCATTTTTCTCTTTTTTTTAGCATACATGCTTGCACTTTATATTCAGTTTGAGACATTAGGTTGTATTTTAAGCACACCTTTTACATTTGTGCTTTATTTGGGATATGTACTTAAATTACAAACTTGTGGGAACTTTATACCATTATATTGTTCTTGAAAACTATGTGCTTGAATTATTTCTTGAGTATTCCCTTTAGTCTCTCATTTGTACCTTCCCATATCACCAAGTTAAAATGAATTTTTTTTCAATCCCTAATTTTTGTCTAGGTCCTCGACATAGAGGGATTCCTCTAATTTTTGTATAAGTCCCCTTTTGGTTTTTGATAATAGCTTAATTTTGCATATTTATATCATTATTATAAAATATTATCATACTTATTTTCATGCATTTTATAGTTGGTTTTGGAATAATGTTGAATAATCAATTTTGTGCTTAATTGAATTTCAGTGCTTGAATTTGTCTTTTGTAGGATAATGAAATTAAATAAGTGGATTTGTGCAAAGAAGAAAGCTAATGGAATTTACTTTTACAAGAGCCATGATGAAGTCAAAGAAGGTTAACCCAATTAAATTTGAGTCCAATTGAAATAAGGAATCAAAGGAAATTTGCACCAAATCCTAGTCCAATTTCGATTAGGATTCTAACCTGTACATCAGTTAGTATTTGAAGCATAACTTTTGGCTTAAATATCCAATTGAGATGATTCAAGCTGGGCTGGAAAGTTAACTTAAAGGGCTACAACCTTTTAGTTTACCAAAAGTCCTAATTATGAAATTAAATGGGCCGAAAACATTGGTTAAGTGAAGCCTAAAAACTTGGAATTTTCTCCAAATGAGAATTCAACTTGTAATAGGATTTCTTGACCTATTTAAAGGCTCATTAGGGCAAAATTCAGGAGGGAGCTGCAGTAGAATATAATTTAGGTTTTCTTAAAGTTTCTTTACAGTTTTTAGAGTTTTATTTGTGTTATGGCTTGCTAGAAGCCTACTAAGGCAAAGGGTGAAACCAAACCATTTATTGGTATGTTCTTAACAATTATTTTATGGTATTAATACTTATATTTTTATGTTTTTGATTGATTTACTCATTTAGAAAAGTGTTTAATTCTATAAAATCCTTTAATTTATCGTAGACTCTGGGCATGTTAAATGCTTAGTATTCCTTGCGACGTAATTCACTAGTTTTGTTTTGCCTAAAATCAATCAATTTCATCAAACTACCTTAGACAATTAGTTCTTGATTTCTTATTGTTAAATCATCCGACTAAGAGCATCATTTATATGAATTTTAGTTGAGTTATAAAATAAATATTGTAAAGACTACCAATAAACGTGTTATGTGTGGATCCCTAAACCTTAGTGCTTTAATATATTGTTATTTTCTCTCAATTTAAATTACCTTTACGAAACCATCAATAATCTCTTCAATTAAACTTTATTATTTTACTTTTATTCTCTTGTGATTTTCTAATCAATTCCCTTTTTCTTGTGGATTCGACCTCAGACTTACCGAATTATTACTTCGCGACAATCTTGCATTTGGGAGCATTATCTAAATCGCAGCAGTTTTCAACCCGTCGAGGATTCTTGTATCGTATTTGAACCTTTTTTTCTCTCATTTCTTTTTTCTTTCTCTCACATCTTCTCTCCTTCCCTTTTTGCTTCTTCCAAACATGGCCATATGCATCCAACTTTAGGATATAAGAAATGACTTAAGGTCGTAATGAAGTGGGTTCACATAGCTGAGAAAGCTTATAAAAGTCCAATCAATTAAAAGAAAGAAAGATTGACCAACCACCTTAATATGGCCCAAATTTTACTTTTCTGCACTTTATGATTCTCATGTCTTTGCTTATGAATTTAATAAAGGATTGGAATGTTCCGCATTCCCTTATAGAAACACTTTATCATCTTTTAATTTGAGCAATGAGAGAACCACCCATTCATTATCTTTCTTTACTGTCATCATTTTTCTTCTTTTTCTTTTCTTTTTTCCATGCCATGTAATTTTTTCCCATGGCGTCCTTTGAAGAATTTTTGCCATGCCCATGGTCTTTGTCCCTATCTTTTGCCTAGATCGCCCTTTCAGGTTTTCAATCTAGTAGGGTCCTTTTGCCTTAGCTTTTGCTTAGGCCGCCCTTTTGGATTTTCAACCTAGTAGGCTTTTCATTTTTTATTTATTATCAAATGTGGTACCTTCTAATTCTATCCATGTTGAATTGCGAAGCATCTCTTCCCTATCTAAATTTGTAATTCTGGTGGCACCTCCTAACATGATCTTCTTGATAATAAAAGGACTAGACCATCTTGGTTTCATCTTACTTCTAGGATCAAAAGTTTCATCTCTAAGCACTTTTAAAACTAAGCTCCCTTCCTTAAAGTTTATAGGTTTCACTTTTTTTTTTAAATGCTCTAGCAATCCTCTTTTGGTACCTTTGCACATGGTATTGTGCCCTAACTCTCTTCTCATCTATCAAAGCCAATTGCTCATATCTTTATTTTACCCAATCTTCCTCTAGAACTTTCTAGTACCCTAAAAGATTGTATCTCCACCTCAATAGGAAATATCGCTTCACTACCGTAGACCAAAGAGTAGGGGGTTGTCCCAATTGATGTACGGATAGAAATTTTGTAACCCCCATAAGGCAAACTGGAGTTTCTCTGTCCAATCTTTGTATGTCACTACCATCTTGGCTAGGATGCTCTTGATGTTCTTATTGGCTTCTTCTACAGCCCCATTGGTCTATGGTCAATATGGTGAAAACTTGTGATGCTCAATGTTGTATAGTTCCATGATTGTTCTAACATCTCCCTCGAAGTGCAAACCATTATTGGAGATAATCTCTTGGGGTACCCCATATTGACAAATGATATTATTATCTATGCAATGATCCATGTGCTTGGCTTTTAACACGGAGTAGGAGGGTACTTCCACCCACTTCGTAAAGTAATCAATTGCCACTAGGATGTATTCGTGTCCATTTAAGGTCTTAGGGGCTATCCTTTCAATCACATCTAGGCCCTAGACTAAGAAAGACCATGGAGAGGTCATGCATTATAGTTTACTAGGTGGCTCGTGATTCAAATTTGCATGTGCCTAGCAATCACGACAACTTTTCACAAAGTCTACACAATCAGTCTCCATCATCTTCCAATAGTACCTTATCCTTAAGATCTTCTTGGCTAACATTCTCCCATTCATACAAGGACCAAAAATCCCTTGATGAATTTCTTCCATAACTTTCTTGGCTTCCTCTTTCTTTAGACAACAAAGGTGTATACCATCATAGGATCTTCTGTAAAGCTGGCCTCCACATAAGATGTATTGCATTGCCATCATCCTAATCAAACGACGCTCTCTCTTGTCAGCACCATCCAGAATACCCTTAATTCTAAGAATTTCATAATGTCATAATACTAAGGAATCCCGTCCTCCTATATAACCAAGACTGAAGCTTTAGCCTTCTCTTTGTTTACCATCCCATTACTCCTTTGGGTATTTTAACCATGGAAGCCAAAGTAGCCAAGACATCTTCAAACTGATTCTAAGCTCTAGGGATGATCGTGTATTCAATTTTGTCAAAAGTTTTAGATAAATCCTCTAGATACTGTTGATAAGGTTTTAAGTGTTCCTCCTTCACTTTCCACAACCTTTGTGCTTGAGCTATAACCAAAGTCGAATATCCAAAGACCTCAGCCTCTTTCACCCCTAATTCACCGAGAGCTTTCATTATGGCTATACAAGCCTCATATTCAACCATGTTATTGGTTGCCTCGAAGTTTAACTTAACTGCTAAGGGTATGTGAGATCCTTCAAGAGTGATCAAGAGTACTCCTATTACATTTCCATATTGGTTCACAGCTCCATCGAAATACATCTTCCATGCCCCTAGCTCCAAATCCAAAATATCCTCATCCAGAAAGTCTTCCCTACCATCCTCTCCCTCCACGGGGTTCTTGGCACAAAAATTTGATACGATATTCCCTTTGATGGTTTTCCTAGCCACATACTTCAAGTTGAATTCCACTAGCAAGATCAGCCACCTTGATAGTCTTCCACTCAAAGTTGGTTTCTTAAACAAGAACTTTAATTGATCCATCCGAGCTACTACCCATATCTGGAAAGGAAGGATAATGTGTCTTAACTTTTGTACGGCACATACAAGAGCAAAACATGATTTCTCTATAGGTGTGTATCTGGTCTCATAATCATGGAACCTCTTGCTTAAATAGTACGCATCCCTCTCATTTCCATCATTGTCTTCTTGTGCATGCATACTTCTAACTGCATCTTCTATGATAGAGAGATAAAAGAGTAATGGTTTCCTATGCATCAAGGGTATCAAGATAGGTGGATGGAGGATATATTCCTTAATGAGCTTGAAAGCTTTCTGACATTCATCATTCCATTCATGAGGTTCATTCTTCCTTAGGAGCTTGAAGATGAGTTCCATGATCAGTAGAAGGTATTGATATCCGGGCCAATAGAGTCGACGAATAGGATTGAAATCAGTGTGAAGAAGAGTCATTCGAGGACTAATCAAGCACAGCTAAATAGTAGTCATGTTCACAAGAAAAAATATCGTCAACGCTTCCAACGTCCGTAGGAACTAAGTAGGAAGTTGGGCCGGAACTAGAGGACTCTGTGAGACCCCATTTCCTGTCTACCTCTCTGAATCCTTAGTTTTCGGAGCAGTAGAGACTCACGCTTTAGCCGCTTCATCTGAAGGAGGGCTTACAGAAGTCACAGCACCTGAAAGTGACAATAGGCAAATCAACATAAATGCAAGAAAAAGAGGAAACTGTACATCAAGCCCTGTATAGCGGGACAGAGAAAAGAAAGGGTACCCCTCCGCCCCTTATTATTAATAAAATGACCAGACGTACCTGGTTGCGATCAGATGTAGGAGAGAAGCTCGTTTAGGAGCCACCGCATACGTTTACTCTTGAATTGATTCGTGAGATTTGCGATCGCTCTTTCCCCCCGCCTCGCTGGTCCTCCAAATCTCCTTGAGTATTCAAAGAAAAGTTGTTTGATCATTCAATGGATAAAGCAAGGTGTTGATTTCTCTCTTTTCAAATCAAGGTCTTCTTCGAAAGAACCAGAGTTAGCCGAGTAGCTCGAGCGGGAGTTTATTAAAAGCTGAAAAGCGGAAGACTGGGGCCCTTTACAAAAAGTCTGGGAAACCAGAAAAGGAATACCTAGCTAGGTCGCAAGGCAAGCGAGGACGGAACCCCACTTCGACTCACCAAGGAGAAGGTAAGTACTTTTATATCGTTTCTTCTGGAGTGATATAGATCAGTGCCTGGACTGGGGGGGCGTCGGCCCACGGGAAAACGTTTGCAGATGCGATTATGAATCGAACCAGATCAAAACATTCAGCTGTCGACGGACAAACTTTGCCGAAACGTCGACCGCAAACGAAGGATGGCCAGGCCCCGGTTCCCAGGGTTAGAGTATTCCCTATTATAAGCCTACTCAGATCAGAACAAAACTAGTGGATTCTCTTTCGCCTATCGGCCGGCTTTAAGCAACCTTCGCATTTCCTGCTGAGATCCCAAGTCTCCAAGTGGGCCCTCTTGGCCACCCGCGACCTTGGCTTTTTAGAGAATCCCGCTCCTGTGTCGTGGGACTTGTAGCTCGGCAGTCCACCGGGTGGGTTTTTTTATCCTTCCAGTTTCGAGTGTCTTCTTGGATAGTTATAGCGGCCCATAGGCGCGAGATGTACCTTGTGGGGGGGGGCGGCGGTCCCCTGGACATAGTCCTTTCAGGCAGTGGCCGTTTAGTCCATGGTCCATTAGATGGTCGGTGCAAGGCCAGAAATTGGAACACATTGATTCCGCTCGTTCCCGTCCTTCGCTTCAGGGCCTGTCCCTCGGTGTGGTCAGTACTTCATACTGTCGGGCAGCGAAGCTTACACTTGTTCACTAATTATGACGGTTCGCCAGGGCCTCTTTCCTCCTCCCTTTTCTGCTCACTCGTAGGGGTCCGGACCCCCACAAAGAGGGAGGGGTCGGGACCTTTTCTTTGGTCTTTAAAAGCTATTCGGTTCTTATATGTTTCAATTTCTGCTTGACAGGTACCATGTGAGCATGAGTGTCAATGTAATGCTTCATAGGACCATGCAAACACCTTTCGAAATTTGGGGAGCAACTCTTTGGGATTTTTTCTTTCTTTTTCATTTAAGGTTGAGCCAATTTTAATTAAACATGGATTCTCATCATTGCCCAAATTAAGAGTTTCAAAAGTTGGTTCCATAGGTTCAATTTTCTTTTCCAATTGTTTATCAATTTCATTTGAATCATTTAATTGTAGAATTTCAATATTATGTGACACATTAAAAAAAGCCAAATCAAAATTCATCTTATTAAAAATGTTGAAGAGTACATTGGGACTTGCATTACACATTTTCTTTCCCACATTCTTAGAAAACATAACCCAAGCCAATTATTAAGTTGCCCCACAATAAGTATGATGAAAGTGGAGGGATCACTTGGCTCTTTGTTAGTGATGGCGAACACGTCTCCTTCTATCTTCAACATAGTTTCCATGGCTTCAAAATCCATGTAATCCATCCAGTCGACTTCTTCTTGAACTTCCTTGATCACCACCATTGGCTTCTCTTTGAAGGTGAGATTCTCATTGGAGAATATCTCCTAACCTAGACACACCTTTTGATCCTTACCTACCCAAAGTTTGGGAAAGCCACAATAAGGGAAGTCTCCCCCTTCCTTCACAAAGTTTCCATTAAGGACACCAAGGTTCTTCTTAATTCCATCACAATCTTCAACAAATCCCAAACCTTCCTTGGTCAATTAAGTCTTGAAATTGGGGAATTCAGCCACCCATTTTCCTTATTTTCCAAGACCCATACCAGGCGTATACCTTATGTTCTTCATCATTGCAATTAGCTCATGGCTACAATATGGGACCAAATCCAAAGTATACCTTTCATCCTTCAATCCATAATCAGCCATGCTCATAAATTCAAAGCCACTCATTTGGAACTTACATCTTCCTTCCTCAAGTCCCCAAACTGGTGCTAAAATCTCACCATCACCGAGCACTACAGTAATTCTTCCCTTTCATGGGATCTTCATCTTTTGGTGTAAAGAATAAGGAATAGCCCCAATAGGGTGAAGCCATGTCCTCCCCAAGAGAAGGTTATAGTTAGGAGGGATATCCATGTCATAAAATTCCACAATTGTTTCTATTGGTCCAATCTTGCAAGAAGTCTTGAAAGTACCCATAACTTTCGTCGAGGTGTTATCATATGCCCTAACGGTCAAAAGAGAGGGTATGCTTGTTTCCACATCTAATCCAATGGTAAGGGTGGTCCTAAAAAGGCATAGATTCAATGCAGATCCATTATCAATCAGCACCATAGGGAC
Source organism: Castanopsis chinensis (assembly GCA_032878915.1). NCBI lineage: Eukaryota > Viridiplantae > Streptophyta > Magnoliopsida > Fagales > Fagaceae > Castanopsis > Castanopsis chinensis. Next base: position 35,259,735 of record JAVQMG010000133.1, on the reverse strand, counting down.
CTTGGCACCCATGCATTTAACGGTGATCTATAGAAGTCTAATATGACTGGCTCCTTTGGAAGGAAGTTCTTCATTGGAAAAGGCAAGAAGAGGATGAGATGGGGCCTCAACTCCCATGAGAGATAGCACTTCTTGTGGTATAGTTTCTATAGGCACCTCTTTCCCATGCAAAGCATCCATACTACAATACTTGTGAGAAGCTATAAGCAAGCCCTATACTGATACATGTGCTTGAGTCTTCTTCAATTGAGTCAAAACTCGATTTTCTTCCTCTTTCTCTTTAGGGTTCATGGGTTTGGACCCTTTTTCTATGTCCTTACTAGGATGGTCTTTCTCCAAAAAGGATGGTTTATAGTGCTTCTCACTCCTAGTAATATTGGCCATATTGTCCTCTATGGCTCCTTTCTTTAGCTTGGTCATTTCTTTAGAGAGTATCCCCCACACAGCCACTGCATTTTTCAAAACCTCATATTCTTCATCCCATATTCCTCGAACTTCTATGGTATTAACTTCCACAGTCTCTATCAACTTTGAACAACCCATTAAACTTCATCGATTTGAACCCAATTCTAATATGGAGGAGGAGCTCTATGATAATTAGGCAAAAGGTTCTTCCTAATACTAGGCTTAGTGATGGTGTTTGGATTTGGGAGAGTCACATTGTATATGAGGTCTTGTATCTCATGTTTGAAGCAGAAGCAATTGTCGATTTTATGGCTGGATTTCTTATGGAAATGACAATACTCATTGAGGTTCCAATTAGGAGGTATGGGATTAGGCATAGGTGTGGCATCTAAAGGCTTGATGAATCCTTTAGAAGATAAATTCTCATATGCTTGGGCAAGGGTCATTCCTAGGTTGGAAAATTCTCGGTGGGCTTTCTTTGTGAAGTTTGGGTAAGCTAGCGTTTGTTGAGGTATGATGACACTTACATTTACGGGATTGGGAGCTTTAGAGGTAGTTGCTCCTCCTCCATATGTCTTCTTGATCGGAGGTTTGCTCTTACATTTCTCCAGTTGTCCATTGTTGATGGCATCCTCTATTCTAGCTCCATAATCACACAACTCTCCAAAAGAACTAATAGGCGATGACAAGAGCTTACTATTATATGCTAGAAGCAAATTCTTGATAATCATACTGATTTGATCTTTCTCATTTGGCCTATTAACCATCCTAAATGTCTTTCCCTTCCATCTTATCATGTATTCGAAGAATGTTTCTCCTACCCCTTGATTATTGGTCTCCAAATCTTTCAAAGTTACATCAATCATGGTATCAAAGATGAATTGATCCACAAACAGCTCTACTAGTTCATTCCACACCTTAGTCTTACTAGGATCCAAAATATAGTACCATCTTTATGCAGCTCCTATGAGTGAGAGAGGAAATGCATGTTGAGTTTGCTTCTCATCCAATCCTTTCATTTTAGCAATGCTTAGGTACCTCCTAACATGTTGCTTTGGATCTCCAGTTCCATCAAACTTTTCCACATTAGAAACTATGAACTTTGGAGGTAGTGCAATGGGAGTTTTGGAGCTTATGCCCCCCATGTTATAGAGACAATCATCCATCCCTTGGGCCTTACGAAAGTCTAGTTGCATTTTCTCCATCTTCTCTCTCAAAACTATGGTTTTCACCATGATTTCTCAAATTGTTTGTTCCTTTCATAATCAGCTTTGTCCCTTTCATCCCAATCTTCCCTTTCTTCCTCATCGAGAACCTCTACTCATAGGTTTAACTTCTTCAACTTGGCCTCTTCTAGCTTAGTGAGGCAACTCCCCATCTTCTTGAGAGCATCACTTTGTTCTTCCATTGTCTTGAATATATTTTGTGCAATTTCATCACTAATTGGAGCGGCCATTGTTACTTAAGAAGATTCCACTACTTGGAACTCTTCTTCTTGATGTGTGTCCTTAATCTTGACCAAAGGCCTTCCGTGATATTTTCGAATCCAAATTCATGTGGGAACGTGTTTTCTTGACTTTGGTGGTGCAATGGTGCCTGAAAAAAGTCTCATTTTTATTAAGCCCATGTCCCAATTAAAAAGTCCAATTTGTTCTTAGGTGTCCTTAGGAAATTTTTAAGTCCATTTTAATGAAAGCCCAAATATAAAATCACTCCCTTTCCTCTCATGGACATTGCCTCTTGTTTCATTGGGCTTTGGCCCATTTACAACAATGCTCTCATCTTACCCTCATGGGCTTTCATTAGAATGCACTTAGAGATTTTCAACATTTTGTCTCAAACATGGGTTTACAACATATTCATCACCTTTGGCCTATTCCTTTTTCATTTTATTATCATCATCTTTTTTCTTTTTTTTTTTGTTAGTCCATTAGCTAGAATAAGTTGTAAACTTCCTCTCAAGGTCCATGAAGTTCTCATCATTTTGGGCCTAGGCATAAAACAAAGAGGCTCTAGATCAAAGAAGTTCATGTTGACTTTGTAGGATCTTGGATGCTAAGCCCATAGCATACTTGTTACCTTAGGCCCAAAGTCCTCTTTTTAAAAAAAGCTTTTGGATTTGGGCTTATGATAACAATTAAATTATGGTCTTATGAACCTTTCAAGTTAAAACATACCTTTAGATTTAGGGACAAGCCTCTTACACGTGAGAACTTTATTTTTCTTTTATCCCATTTGTCTTAAGGTATGCCATAACTTTAGGGTCATCCTTCCATTTTTACATTTTTTATTTGTCCTTTAGAATTAGATGGGCACCAGATATGGTTGAACAAACAAGAGATATATAAAAGGTACCATCTTTTAATATGATCTAGGATCTCTCCAAGTGTGGGTAATCTCCCTAAGGCTAAAGGGATAGATAGGTAGGTCACTCACAATTAGGTGGGCCATGATTCCAACTGAGGGCCTAAGTGGACCTTTGTGGATTGGTGGTAAACCATTAATGTACTCAAATTTCATAATAGGCAATGACATAGATTGAGTTAGTGGGATGAACTTCGAAAGACTTGGGCCCTAATAGAGCCTTCCATCTTCCCACTCATCACCAATCGAGGTAAAGGGACAAAAGAACCATGTGATGTGTGTGCAAAAAAATATTGAATAAGCCTTTATTAAGGTTAAGATATATGACACATAGAAATTTAACTCACAACCCTCAGTGGAGTTGCCACTGCGGACGCAAAAGGGGGTCAAAATGGAGTTGCCACCTAGTTTTTGCAATGGTTTATGAACCATATATATAGTGTCCTTTCAAGGAAGAACTTTTAGATCTTACCACCAGAGATATGAGTTTGAAGTTAAGGTATGGTTTTGGGAAGGTATTAGACATCCAAAACCACCCAATCCTAAGGTTGGCTTCCCATCATTGTGTCTTATGTCTTAACCCTATTAAAGGCATACTCAATATTCTCATTTAACTCACACACACACTAGCATACATCTAATAATCAACATGGCATTAAACATCCCTAACCAGACATCTATCATGCTTGCAAATAATGCCTACCATACATCTAATCATGCATATCACTTTATCATAGACCCTAGCATTCATCTAATCATGGCATCAAATTATTAACATAAATCATAGTATCATACATCTAAACATGCTTCATCATATTACATCATAGCATACCCTTACATATTATCCTGTCATCCTAATATTCATCTAGCATGTCATCGCATCATATTCAAGGCAACAACATGTATAATCAAATCAAGGCAGAAGCATAAGCATAAAAAAAGATCCAAGCAACATGTGATTCAACCAAACATTCACATTCCTCTCTAACACGAAAACAAGATCATATCATAAATGCATGAACATTTCCAATGCATGACTTACCTTTTACTAACCTTGCAGCATCTCAGCACCTATGACATTATGCATAAGCATGTAAATGCATGATCATGACATTGAAACAAAGGAAACACTAAACAAACCTTAATTCTACATGTGATAACAAACAAGCAAACAAACATGTGAAACATAGCCATTGGAAGCATAGAAGTATGGGAGAAGAAGCTAAACACACAAACATGTGAACACAGAAACGAAACAAACAGAAAAACAAAAATTAACGTTTCTGGGTAGCGTCTTGCACACGCAAGAACAAGCCTGCGTACATAGGCAAGATTATGTGTACGCAGGTTCTTGCCTACACCCTACCTAAAGGGCCAAAGCACAAGAAAAAAGGATAACAAGAGATAAAGAAAGCTTTAGAAGCACATGGCATAGCAACTAGCATGTAGATCTAGACACATGAACATGGCATAGACCAAAAAAAGATATAGATATAAGCATAAGCATGGCAAAGAGCACATAAACAAGTAGATCTAAGCATAAGCATGGCAAGGGCATAAACAAATAAATCTAAGCATAAACAATGGCAAAGAGCACCTAGGCATATGGATCTAAGCACAAACATGGAATTTAGGCATGTCCTAGCCTAAGAATGCTAGGCCAACATCATCTAAATATTAAAACATGGCAAAAAGTAAGGAGACATTCTAAGAAAGCAATAAAACATACTAGGAAGCAAGATATAACAAAGATATGTTAGGAAAAACAATAAAGCATATTTTAAGGCAAGATAAAGCAAAGGGTGTAGATTGTAGCTAAAAAGCTACATCTACACCCTTTAAGCCTCAAATCCAAGGTCCTAAGACCAAGGAGAGGAGAGAGAGTGCAAGAACACTACCTCTAGATTATTGAGAGAAGAGAGGAATCAAAGGTTTTTTTGATGTGATTGGGAGAGAATTTAGAGAGGAAAAGAGAGAGAATCTGCCCAGGAAATGCTCCAAAATTACCCAATTTCATCTTCCTTTTTTTTATCTAGGGGGGTCTGGGGGTCTTTATAGCAAAAAAGTGACCTTTTAGCTCCAGCGGCCACTTAGTGGCCACCAACTTGGATTGGCCTAATGATGGCCTTCTTGGGCTTGGCTTGGATTGATCATGTTGTCCCTGGAAAGGTCTAGATGTGTAGTGTTGGGAACACTAAAGAACTTAGAAATTCAACGATTGGATCAAAAGTTATGGCCTTGGAAAGCAAGCTAATGTGCTTTGCATAGTTTTCCAAATATCTAAACCGTTTTAACTCCAATTTCGACCCATGAATAGTCATTGGAAAAATAATTCAATAATATTTACAATGACACTGGTCTTAACCTATTCTAATGTTCAGATCAAAATTAGGGTTTTTGATGCCCTGAAAGTCAACCTTGGGTCAAACTTGGTCAAAGTTGATGAAAATCACCAAGTAGCTTGGGTTTGATGTAGAAGCATGAAAAAAGTTGTTTTAGGATGATTTTGACCAACTTTGATTTTCGGTCAACCTAGGGTTGACCAGGGGCATTTTGGTCAATTTGACATGAAATAGCACTTTGAGTGCTTTGATGCCCAAATAGGTCATGTCACATCAATTTAGATATTTCCACGGCCCTATGGAAGAAATTTAGGGGGGAGTTTGGTAGAGCAGTTTGAGATGAGATTTTGGTAGTTTTTTTAAATTTGTAAGTGAAAAAGTGTGTGGAAATGTGTGTAAAGTCGTTTAAAATGTAAAAATGTGAGTTTGAGTATGCTTACCAAATAGGCCCTTAATATTTTTGAGATTTTCAGGGTCTAGCACACTAATTAAGGATGGACATAATACGGTATCAATACATCTTTCTACATTGTTGGCCAGAAGTACTCGGCTCTGACGACCTTGTTTACCAACGAACTTGGGCTCGAGTGGTTTTTGCAAATTCCTTCATGAATTTCTTTAAGTGTGTAAACTGCTTCTTGTGGATTTAAGCACTTGAGGTATGGTAGTGCATACCTACATTTGTATAATTGGCCATTAAGGATGGTGAATCTTGCTGATCGGACCTTGGTTATCCTAGCTTTATCAGGATCTTCTGGTAATTTCCCTCCTTAAATGTATGAAAGGATTGGGGCCATCCAAGTGCTTTTGGAATCTACTTGCAAAACTTGTATTTCTTTCATCAAGCCTTCATTCTAGGTTTACTGTTTTGAGGAGGCTACCTAAGCAACCTCGTCTGCTTTCGAATTCTCTTCTTTTGGCACTTGGATGAACTTAATTTCATCAAAATGACTGGCTATCTGGATGGCTAATTTTTGGTACTTCTGCATCCGTTCCTCCTTTACTTCATACTCATGGTTCACTTTTCCGATGATGAGCCTAGAGTCGCTTTTGATCACTAAGATTTTGATGCTAAGAGCTTTGGCTAGTCTTAAGCTAGTAAGTATTGCCTCATATTCTGCTTCTTTATTTGTGGGTATATGCTGAAGCTGTACTCTATATTTGAGGACATCCTTATTTAGAGATATCATGACGACTCCTATGCCTCCCAATTCTTTAACAAATGATCCATCAGCATGGACTATCCAAGACTGTGTTTGGTCATCACTTGAAAAAGTGAATTTAACAATAAAATCTGCCAATACCTGTGCTTTGATTGCTGATCGAGGTTTGTACTCGATGTTTAACTAACTAAGCTCGAAGACCCATTGTACCAGGCGTTTGGCTCCGTTGGGTTTGTTCTTAGCTTTCTTGATGGGTTGGTCCTTCATGATGATGATCAGATGTGCCTGGAAGTATGGATAAAGCTTCCTCGATGCTACAATCAATGCAAATGTTACCTTCTACAGACAAGGGTATTTTGCTTCTGCATCATGGAAGGCTTGGCTTGTGTAATACACTGGCCTTTGCACCCTTTTTTCTTCCCTAATCAAGGCTAAACTCATTGCTGTTTGAGAGACTGCAAGATACAGAAAAAGGTCTTCTCCCTTTACTAACGGGCTCAGGAGTGGTGGTCGTGTCAAATACTCCTTCAGGTTTTTGAAAGCCATTTCTCATTCTTTAGTCCACTTGAAAGCTTGCTTAAGTGTCTTGAAGAAGGGCAAGCACTTGTCTATAGCTTTCAACATAAACCTGTTCAAAGCTGGAACTCGTCTCGTCAATCTTTGAACCTCTTTCACAGTCTTAGGTGATATCATTTCTAGGATGACCTTCACTTTCTTAGGATAGGCTTCTATTCCTCATTGGGATACCATGAAACCAAGGAACTTTCATGGTTACACTCTAAAGGCACATTTTTCTGGATTAAGCTTCATCTTGTACTTTTGGAGCACGTCAAAAGTTTCTCTTAGGTCATCCAAATGTTTTGTGTTTGTCTTGCTTTGACAAGCATGTCATCAACATAGAATTCTATATTCCGCCAGATTTTCTTGCTAAACATCTAGTTCACCAACCTTTGATATGTGGCCCTAGCATTTTTTAATCCAAAGGACATTACTTTGTAGTAATAGAGTCCTTGGCTTGTGACGAATGTTGTTTTCTCCTAGTCTTCTTCGCTTATGTGAATCTAATTGTACCCTGAAAAGGAATTCATAAATGTTAGTAGTTTATGTCCTGCCATTGAATCAACTAACTGGTTGGTCCTTGGTAGAGGAAAGATATCTTTTGCACATGCTTGGTTGAGATCACTGAAATCAATGCACATCCTCCATTTCCCATTTGACTTTTTAAGCATGATGATGTTAGCCAACCACTCAGGGTAATTAACTGCTCGAATGAAACCTACTGCTAGGAGCTTGTCTACTTCTTCCATAATGGCTTTGTTTCACTCGAGGGTGAATACTCGTCGTCTCTGTTGGACAGGCTTCTTCTTTGGATCAATGTTTAGATGGTGTTCTATGATATTTTCATCTATAGCATGTCTTTATGAGTTTAGGCAAATACATTCAAACACTCTTTTAAGAAGGAGATAAGGTCATTTGCTATTGCTGAAGGCAGAGTCGTCCCTAACATGGTGGTTTTGGATGCATCTCCCTCTACTAGCTCCATGGTCTTCAACTCTTCCATTGGTTCTTGTTGCTTTTATTCAATGATCCAGGTGTGGTTTTCTTTCCTTGCTAGCATTGTTTGATAGCATTCTTGGGAACACCTGATCTCCACGAATATCTCCTATCTCATGGTTAGTTGGAAGCTTGACTTTGAGATAGTAAGTTGAAGTGGCAATTTTTAGGTGATTGAGAGTTGGTCATCCTAAAATGACATTATTGGATGATGGACAGCCAACTATGAGAAAATTAATATCTCTAGTTACCTGTGAAAGATAGGTCCAGCTGTGATGGATAGAGAAATGATTACATTTGGATAAACTCGGTCTCCACTAACCTCTATTGCAATCAGAATCACCAATGGGTCATCATGAGGTTGTTTCACTCCTCTAGCATCATGTTTTGAAATCACAATGTCCTCTAGTCCAATCGTTATATACTTCATCATTGGGTGTCCTGCATGAACATTATTAACCTTTCTATCTTTGGTAGGCTCTTCATAAAGATTTGAATGATCCCCTAGTGACCGGTTCTCTAGTGATCATTCTTATCTCACCAACAGTAGCCTTAGCATCTTACTCATCATCTCTCCTAATGTCTTCTTGCTTGGGCTTCTCTTATGCCCAATGATGATGATGGTCCTTTTTCATGAACTTCTGTAATTTTCCTTTCTGTATTAATTCTTTGATTTGCCCTTTCAAATCCCTGCATTCTTCAATGGTATGGTCATGATCTTTGTGAGACTGGCAATGCTTTCTTTTGATCTTGTTGGCGTGGCAACGAGGTCATAGGCTTTGGCCACTTCAAGCTTGGATTGTCTTTGATCTACAATTTTTTTTTTCATGGGCATATTTAAAGGGGTGAAATTTACCATTATCTTCAAGAGGTTCAAGCTTCCCTTTTTCACTTTTTTATCAGGGGAGTGATCCTTCTTTTCTTTCTTCTTGTGCCAAGGCTCGTCAAGGTCGTCTATCTTTCGCTTGCCATCGATCCCCTTCGTCGTCAACATGTCTTCTCCGTTCATGTATTTTTGAGCTTTGAATAGAAGATCCGCCAGTGTTGTTGGTGGAGTTTTGGCCAAGGAGAAGATAAAATCTTTAGTCATTAAACCTGCCTGGAAGGTCGTCAGTTGGACTTGGTCGTCTGCTTCATCCACCTCCAGGATTGCACGGTTAAAACGTTTCACATAGGCCCTTAGAGTTTCTCTTTCTTGCTGTTTTATTGTTAGCAAATGGGAAGTCGGCCTTTTGTGCCTTTGAGCCCCAGCGAAATGTTGAACAAACAAATCACTAAATTGATCAAAGCTTGCTATTGATGACAATTCTAGCTGGCTGAACCAAACTCGAGCTACCCCTTTAAGGGTTGTTAGGAAGGATCTACACATCTCTTCATTAGGTGTCTTCTGAAGGTTCAACAATGTCTTGAAAGATTCTATGTGATCTAACGGGTCTGTATGCCTGTCATAAGATTCCAACTGAGGGAGCCAAAATTTTTGTGGGAATGGGCATTCTAGGATTTCATCAGTAAATGGTGAATCCCTTCTTTTGATCATCCCATCTTAGTTTTTGGTCAACTTCCCTTTTATAGCATTCTTCATCTTGTCCATTTCCTTCCTCATGTCTTTCAAAAGCTCATCATTATCGTGGTTGGGCTGTTCTATTTGCCTAGAACAAGACTGCCTTATTTGCTTGGAATTGAACCGCTTTGTTTGCCTGAAACTTTCTTTTCTATTATTGGTTGGGAGTCTACGGCCCTCATTGTCATCATTGTTCTGATTGCGTTGGCGAGGATTGGGAATATTGCTATCTCATTAGAGAGGCATTGCCTCAATTCCTTATTTTGCTAGGTCAATTCTTCAACACTTGCTACTACAATTTGAATTTGCTGGGTCAGCTACATTGGATCAAGTGGGGTTGATGAACTTTGATTCATTACGTCGTTTGAATGGTAGATCCATGAAAATCTGTATGATTTAGATCTATATCCCTACAGACAGTGCCAAACTGATGATGCCAAAAATGGTCGTCAGTCGATAGCCTCGTCGAAGCTTATGACGAGGTCACATTCCTTGAAAAGATCAGAGAGAAAGACACCAGAGTGGTATTAGCCAATGGTTCTTTGATGATTAAGTCAGTAGAGTTTACAATAATTTTTAGAGAATAAAAATGTAATGCTGTATGTTTGAGATTATGTACCTTGTTTCTGGTGTTTGGTGGCTTATTTGTAGCCTTGATATAGCCGTTGGGCGCCTCATTATTAGTGTAACCATCGTTGGCCTCTTAATGGCTCTTCTGGCTATTTGAATGACATTTGCCTGAGCTTAAATAAAGGTTTCAATAGCTCATGATTGGCCTTTCTAACCTTTGGAGCTTGTCAGTTATGAAACTATTAATGGTCATGCCATTCATGTCGTATTTTCGTCTTCTCATACGACGACCTTATATGTATGCTTGTCATCTGTATGGATGAGCCTGTGGACAGGTTTTGCCAGTTGTATGAAAAACCCGTAATTTCATACTCGTCAGTAGTAGTTTCAAAAGCCAAGTATGAAATTTATTTACAAAAAGATGACATTGGAATCAAATTAAAATTCCTAGGCCTAAACTCTCTAACCATCCCCAGTGAAGTGGCCAAGCTATGGATGCCCCGTTCTTCCGATTTTTTTGTCGGCCCTCGGGGTTGTCACACATTGGGTCTTAGGCACTTGTGTTCTTGCATGCACACAAGAGAGGGGAAGGCCTAGAAAAAAAGAAAAAAAGAAAAAGAAAAAGAAATAAGCATATGTTCTTAATTTTTTGTGAAAAGGGTGTTTTGGTCTTTAAACAATGTGCCACCTAAGCAAAAATCATGTGTAATAAATGTGCTATTAATTTCTATCTAATTTAATAGTGAAAGTAACTTCGGGGTGCAAAGTGTGATAGTTTAGGGTGTAAAGTGTAATCTAATGTATAGTTTGGGGTAGTAAAGTTGAATTTCCCCTATAAAAAAATAAAAAAATAAAAATAAAAAAACATTTTCTTAGAATAGGGGGAGTATGGGAGATGTATAGCCAAGCATTTTCTTTATGGCCCATTATCAACAAGAAGTAGATAGAAAGACAGCAACAAGATAAAGTGCGTAAGAAAAATAAAGCTTTAAAGGTAAAGACTTGAAATATAAATGACAAGGAAAGTAAAAACATGAAATGTAACTAGCTTGAAAAGTTAAAGCTTGAAATGTAAATGGCTTGAAATATTATAAAGTTGATTAAAAATTTTTTTTTTTTTGTTTCCTCCTTAAATAGAGTCTAATCCCCTTCAAGCCTTATGGATCCTTCAAAACAAAGAAGTGGGATTGGGATGTGCATGAAAGAGCAAAGAAAGTATGGATCCTTATGGACCCTTCAAGCCTTATGGATCCTTCAAGCCTTTTGGTGTCTAGATATAATACGTGTGTGTGTGCGCGCGCACGCGCTTATTTACATATATAAGAGCCAAGAAAATAAAGGGGGATTGGGATGTGCATGAAAGTAAAAGGGATTGCAAATAATGTAAAGACAAGTAAATAAAATCCTAGATGCCTAGGTGGTATGAGATTTCTTCCCCCTAAGGGTACTTCCCATTCATTGCCTAGGATGATGGTCCCATACCCATCTAGGATGAATAACACAAATATAATATCTAAAAACAATATTAAAAGCATTGAAAATAAAGGGTTAGATGCAAACATAGAATATACAAAAACAGAGTAATGTAAAACAACTATTTACACAACAAAGTAAATGAAAGAATTTTTTATCTATAAATATGTAAAATGATTACAGTGGTAAAAGGGAGGAATGACTTTAGTTATCAAGGAACTAAACCCACCCCCAAATCCTTACCCACAAAGATTACAAAAAGGGAGGAAGGATGGAGCTTTTAATGTAGGGTTTCCCAGAGAGAGAGAGATTTTTTTTGGGGGGTTTTCTAGGTTTTTTTTTTTTGGATTTTTTTTCATCTCTCTCTCTCTCTCTCTCTCTCTCTTCTAAATTCTCACTATTAAATTTCTTAGTTTTTCTCCCTATGTTTCTCTATTTTTCCCCACAATTTCCTTACATTTTTTTCTTCATCAAACTCTACATGATTTTTCAAAAATTGGGGGGGGGGGGTATTTATAGGAAAAGGAGGGAAGGGAGAGGCTAGAATTGTTGTACCCTAGTACACCAATGCCAGTTCCATTCTTATCCACTTCATCAATGCTTAGTTAGCATTTTTTGTCTTTTAATGATTTTTGGCCCGATTTTCACTTGGTTGTTTGGAGGAATTTCTGAGCTTCATTTTCTTTGGATTTTATATGCACGGAAATATATAGATGTCTAGTTTCCAATAGTTATGGCTTCATTCAATTTGGAGTTATGGTCGTTGAGATATCGCGCTCAGAAGGGAGGTGACTAGTGGATGAATATGATTATGGAATGTGTCAACTCTGTATCGTATTCTATCTTAGTCAATGGTGAACCCTAGGGTGATATCAAACCTACAAGTGGGATAAGATAACTTCAAGAGTGGAAGAAAAAGCTGCTATCCCAAGCAGGAAAAGAGATACTACTTAAGGCAATGGTTCAAGCAATTCTTATGTTTGCTATAAGTTGCTTTAAAGTTTGGGTGATGTTGTGTCATGATATTAAGGTTATAATTCATAAATTTTGGTGAAGCCAATGGGGCGATATGAGGAAGATTCATTGGAAATATTGAGAATCTCTTTGCTTAGCTAAGGGTGGGATGGGTTTTAGAGAATTGATTGTTAAGTGTTTGGTTAATCAAAAAATGGAAGGAAGGAAGAATGAAAAGAGTGGAAGAAAATTAAAGAATTGAAGTAAAGGGTTGACAATTACTTCGAGGGTAACCACCTCCAAGTAGAGAGAGAGAGAGAGAGAGAGAGTAGAACGAAATTGAGAGGGAAAGTTGGCTAATTCTCAGCATGATCTTCATTTCCCAACACTTAGCATCTTTTATACAATTCATTACACTTCCTGCCAAAACTAACAACCTAACTAACTGAATATGTAACAGACACCACAGCCACTACTAACTAACAAAGCACAACCACAATTGCTAATTATCATACATAGCACAACCCTACTCAATTACAATGCTAATCACGTAGCCCACTAACTATTTTCCTAACATAACTCCCCCCTTTTAGAACATCTTGCCCACAAGATGAGAAAATTTCTGTTGAAGACAAAACAGGTCCTCTCAAGTGGCATCTTCAACTGAACCTCTTTGCCATTGAATAAGAAGCTGAGTAATAGTCCTCCTCCAAAGCTGATGAGACCTAGATTGAAGCACAGCTGCTGGTTCAGGAGTGAGGATGCCTTGAGAGTTAACAGAAGGCAACATAGAGATTGAAATGTTGTGGTTGCCTAATTTGGCCTTAAGGCAAGACACTTAGAACACAGGGTGAATGGCAAACTCAACAGGGAGCTCTAACCTATAAGCCACCTCATCAATCCTCTCCAAGACTTCGTAAGGACCAAAAAACCAAAGGGAAAGCTTGTTAAACCCCCTATATGCAGTAGACTGCTGCTTGTTGGCTTACAACCTAAGGTAAACCCAGTCTCCAACCTTAAAAACCCTTTCAGTCCTGTGCAGATCACTATGGAGCTTTATCCTAGCTTGAGCATCCACCAAATTTTGCTTCAACAAAGTGAGAATCTGTTGTCTAGAAAGCAGGATTGAGTCCATTCGCAGCTACCTGAATGGTGCTAGGAACATAATCAACAAGTCTTAGGGGACTAAAACCATACAGTGCCTTATAGGGAGTCATCTTGGTAGCAGTATGATAGTTAGTGTTGAACCAAAACTCAACTAAATATAACCACTTAGCCTATTCAATAGGCCTGTCAGCAGAGAAAGATCTCAAGTAATGCTCAAAGCTTTTATTCACTACCTCAGTTTGCCCATCTAATTGAGGGTGATAAGCAAATGACATAGCCAACTGAACACCTTGGAGTTTGAACAACTCAACTCAAAACTTAGGAATAAACACAGGATCTTTATCAGATACAATGGAAGTAGGCATGCCATGTAACTTGAGGACGTGCTAAGCAAAGAGAGCAACCACTTTAGCAATTGAATAAGGATGATTTAACCCCATAAAATGAACATATTTTGTTAATCAATCCACCACCACCATAACCGCATGCATTCTTTGAGATTTAGGAAAGCCTACTACAAAATCCATGCTCACTACAGTCCAAGGCTTATCAAGTATGGGCAAGGGTTGGAGCAGGCCAACAGGATGACAAGTTTCATGCTTCATTTACTAACACACCCCACACTCTCTTATATGCTTCTTCAAATCTGCTCTCATACCAACCTCGTAAAAATCTTGTTTCAATCTATGGTAAGACTTTAGAATTCCTGAATGGCCTCCCAAGGGACTGTTATGAACCTGCTAAAGGACCTTAAGCTTCAAACCACAAGGAGGACTCATATACACCCTTCCTTTATACAAGATCAAATCATTATGCAGAGAAAAGAACTTTGGCTTATCAAAACCATCTTGTAACTGCTAGAGCAAGGACTACACAACTAAATTAGATTGATAACTAGCCTTGAGTTCATCAATCCAAGAGGGGCAAGGAAAGGAGATCAAGCACAATGAAGAAGGAGTGATTGGATTATTAGTGGTCTGGTCTGCAAAAGCTGAGTTTAATCTCCTAGACAAAGCATTAGCAACTTTATTCTCACACCTTTGCTTGTATTCCACCACAAATAAGTAACACAAGAGCTTAGTTAACCACTTCTGTTAAGTAGGTGTGGCAACTCTTGGCTCTAAAATGTACTTCAAACTATGTTGGTCGGTTTTGATAATGGAAGGTCTTCCCAAAAGATAAGGCCTCCACTTGTGCGTAGCAGTGACCAAAGCAAGTAACTCCTCATAAGTTGATAGTTGTAAAGCTTTTCCTTTAAGCAATTGGCTATGAAAAACAATAGGCCTCTGGTTCTGCATCAAGACAGCTCCTAAACCCAAACCTGAAGCATCACATGATATAGTGAAAGGGTGATTGAAATTTGGTAATGCCAACATAGAAGGGTGGCTCACTGCAACCTTTAGCTATTGGAAAGCAGCTTCAACCTGATCAAACCAAACAAAGGAGTCTTTCTTCAAAAGTATTGTAAGTGGGGAATCTATTTGTCCATAATGTTGTACGAACTTCCTATAGTAACATGTTAAGCCTAAAAGACCTTTTAAGGCTTTGATAGATGTAGGGGAAGGCTAGGACATCATGGTAGCAATTGTTTTAGGATCAGTACTCACACCCTGGCCCGAAATGATGTGACTAGGGTACTCCACCTTTGAACTACCAAATACACACTTACTTCTCTTGGCATACAATTGAGGGTTCAACAGCAACCCCAACACAGTTCTGAGATGTTGGAGATGTAACTCCGAGGTTAGACTGAAGATAAGTATATTATCAAAGAAAACCAGCATAAAACTCCTTAAATAAGGCCTGAATACATCATTCATTGTGGAATGAAATGTTAATGGAGCATTGGCCAGTCCAAAGGGCATAACCAAGAACTCATAATGTCTGTCATGTGTTCCAAAAGCAGTCTTATGAACATTTACCTCTCTCATATGAATCTGGTGATATCCAGACCTTAAGTCCAACTTAGAGAAAATTTTGGAACCAGCAAGCTCATCAAACAACTCATCCACAATTGAAATAGGAAACTTATCCTTGATTGTAGCCTGATTCAAAGCCCTATAGTCAGTGCACATTCTCCAAGAGCCAATTGCTTTCCTTACCAACAACACTTGAGAAGAGAATGGACTCTGAACAATTCAGAAACTATCTTCTCAATCCTAGCTTTTTGGAAATGTGGGTACTTATAAGGCCTTTGACAAATAGGGGCAGTACCCTCCTTCAAAAGAATCAGATGCTCATGACCTCTACAAGGAGGAAACTAGTAGGTGTGGCAAATAATAAAACAAACTCAATCAAGAGCTACTCAATAGCAAGGTCACAAGGTTGGGAAGAGGTGGTGACAGACCCTAAGGACACAATTTGCAAAAGAATGCCCTTCCTCACAGGTTTTTTAAAGAATTGCTTACCTTCCTGTAGAGAGAGATTAGTAGGATGCAGTCCTACCAATGTCACCTTGGTACCAAAATGTTGGAATGTCATAAACATAGTCATAAAATCCCATTGAATAACACCAAGGGTTCTAAGCCATTGAGTGCCTAAAACCAACTCACAATCACCTAAGGGCAAAAATTTAAATATACTGCAAAAGCATGCTCTTGCATAGAAACTCTTAACATTTGCACACACACCTTGAGTCTGAAAATTAGAACCATTAGCCACTTTCACTTCAAGTGTTAAGGTAGGGTCTAATGACAGTTGTAAAACAAATAGGATTGAAGTATCCAAGAAGTTGTGTTTGCTACTAGTGTCAATTAGAATGGTAATCCAGTGACCATTAATTTTACCCCTCACTCTTATGGTACCAGGTGAAGGACTACCCAACAAAGCATATAAGGAGATTTTAGTTACACCATTTTCAGGTTCAGATTTATTATCATCAAGCTTATCCACATCTAATTGTAACAAAGTTACCTCAAAATCATCAAGCTCCACCAATTGAACATTAGAACTAAATTCTTGAAAAGGAAAAAGACCCTCTACCAAGAAAAGCTTAGCAGACTTACATTGATGTCCAGGTTGGAACTTCTTATCACAGTCGAAACAAAGCCCTTTCCTTCTTTCCTCCATCTGAGCAGGTGACAACCTCTACAAGGGAAGCCTAAATCTGGATTCCAGTTTCACCTTAGGCTTTGGACCCAAAATTGAAGGTTTGGTATAGTTAATTGAAGACCTTTAACCTCTGCGACTACTATTCTAGTACTCTTCATGGATTTTAGCTAATCTAAAGGCTTCATTAATGTTCTTGGGATTGAGCATCTTCACAAGTAACCTCACCTCATCCTTGAGACCACTCAAAAAGCAAATTATTTTGTAACTATCAAACAAACCCTTGATTCTATTTGACAAGGCTTCCAATTGCCCTTTGTAAACCACAACATTGGTTGTTTGCTTCAATCTTGTGAGTGATTCCATAGGGCCCTCATATGCAGTATTTCCAAACCTTCCACAAATCCTTCCCAAGTTGCAAACACCCCAGTTTCATCACTGTCTTGAAACTAGATCAGGGCATCTCCGTCCATGTGGAAAAAAGCCATTAACAACCTCTCATGGAATAGGGTTTGGTAGAAATAAAAATACTGATTGGCTTTGTACACCCAAGATGCAGGGTCATCCCTTTTGAATCAAGGAAAATCAAGTCTCACACTCTTTGATAGATTCAAGAGAGGCAGAGAAACAGCTTGTGATACTAGGGATTTTGGGGATTGAGATGAGGACTTTGGAGACATAACTGGTTACCTCTATTCTTTAGCTTCAGTGAGTTTCTGTAGAGCCAAACTAATGTCGTTCAGTTGTTGAGTGTTGGCATTCAATTGTTGATTGTTGGCATTCAGTTATTGAGTGTTAGCATTCAATTGTTGATTGGTCTCTTCTGAAGAATGGGCATAGTGGTCTGTGGTAGTTTTGAGAAGGGATAAGGATTCATTGATGTAAGAAGAGGATCTAGTTTCGGCCATGGTTGTAAGAAAGTAGGCTCTAATACCAATTGTTAAGTGTTTGGTTAATTAGAAAATGGAAGGAAGGAAGATTGAAAAGTGTGGAAGAAAATGAAAGAATTGAACTAAGGGGTTGACAATTATTTCGAGGGTAACCACCTCCAAGCAGAGAGAGAGAGAGAGAGAGAGATTAGAAGGAAATTGAGGGGGAAACTTGGTTAATTCTTAGCATGATCTTCATATCCCAACACTTAGCATCTTTTATACAATTCATATTTCTCTTCCCGCCAAAACTAACAACCTAATTAATTGAATATGTAATAGACACCACAAGTGCTACTAACTAACAGAGCACAACCACAACTGCTAATTATCATACATAGCATAGCCCTAGTCAATTACAATGCTAATCACACAGTCCACTAACTAGTTTCCTAACATTGGGTATGTTGAACGAAGCCATGCTAGCTAAAAACAAGTTTGGAGGCTAATCCATGACACCGATTCATTGTTCTATAGGTATTAAAGGTTAATTATTTACCAAATGGTACAATCTTTGATGCCAAATCAAAATCTGGGTCCTATACATGGAAGAGTATTCTTAGAGCTCGGAGAGTAATCTCTTTGGGAGCTGTGTGGCGGATTGGTGATGGATGCAGTGCTCTCATTTTCAAAGATAAAGGGATTCCTGGGCTTGGGGGAGGAAAAGTTGTTTCACCTATCTCCTTTCTGCCTGATAATGCTATGGTTGATCAATTTGATTGATGGGGACTCAAAGTGGTGGAATTCTAGCCTCATAGATTAGATCTTCTACATGTTTAAAACTCAAAAAATCAAAGCAATTCCCCTCTGTTCGACTGCTCAAGCTGACTCTCTTCTTTGGCCGAATACTGGGAAATTATGAGAGCAAGATTCCAAGGACATGGATGCATCTTCCAATTCCGATGATTCTTGGCGGTTCTGGTCCTATGGAGGTTGAAAAATGAAAACTCCCAATAAGATTAAATATTTTATTTGGGGAGCTTGTACTGAATCTTTTCCCACCAAGACGAATTTGTTGAAATGGCACATCAGTCCATTTGCAACCTGTACCCTTTGTCAAACCAAAGAAGAATCTACAATCCATGCCCTGTGGTCCTGCAAGAAACTCAAACCGGTCTAGAATTCCATTTTCACCGGTCTCCCTACTGAGTTTTTCAGGATTCATTCTTTTTCTAACCTCCTAGATTTACTCTTTTGTTCCCACTACAGATCGAATTTATTAGCGAGAACCTGTTGGTCTATTAGGAATAGGAGAAACAAACTTCGTGTCATAGAACAAGTAGCATGCTCAGTACGAAAATATCTCAAAGAAATCCAGAGGTTCCCCGCCCAGCACTGGGGTGCAACAGCAGTCAAGGAAACCAGTGTGGAAGCACCCCAATAAGACAAGCGCAAGCAAACTTCAATGGCGCCATATTTGAGGATTTACAAGAGGCCGGTATTGGAGTTATGATTCGTAATTCTAAGGTGAGGTGCTGGCAGCTTTTTCAAAAAGGATCCCTATGACCTCGTCAGTGGTTATCCTAGAATCTTTTGCAGCAAGGAGAGCGGTCTAGTTTATCCATGAAACTGGTCTACGCAATTCCACCATCAAAAGTGACTCTACGACATCCACTAGTGCTTCGCGGGGAAGGACTTTGTTACACTCTTCCTCTGGTCATTTGATTAAAGACACTTTGTCTTTGGCTGGCTCTTTACAGTGCTTCTCTTTCTCTCATACTTATGGGCAAGTAATGCTTTAGTTGATGTTTTTGCCAAAAGGGCAAGACATTTTTATTCTATGTTAGTTTATATGGAGTCTGTTCCCCTAGATCTTTGTAATTGTTACTTGTCTGATTTTCAGTTTATGAAATAAAGTGGCTGTATTGGCATTCTACTAAAAAAAATGTAGCCCATTAATATTACAAACATGTCAAACGGTAAGAAATGCTAAGCTCCTCTTTCTAAATTCTAATCATACTTAAGTGGTTGTCCACTGCTTGACTTCCCGCTTGATTTACCCTTAAACTCTTATCATATTTGAGATGAAATATCCCAGCTGATTGAATAGTCAAATTCATGGCCAATGTAAATGTTGTATACCATCATCCGTTACATTCCAAGCTCCTTCAGCAATCTCACTAAACAGCTGTTCCCAACCCCAACTAGAGTAGCCCACGAAAAACCAGAAGTCAGCAATTGATTGATTGTCTGACTTAAACTCCTTGATTTCATGAATTGTCGCTACTTGATCAACAAAGTAGACACCTGGTAGGACTTCAGGATACTGATCTTTAGTAGCACTTCGAGTTAAAGAGACAAGAGGCATTCCACGTATCATAAGCGGCCCCCCAAAGGACAGAGGAGCCTCTTTTAACATTTCTAACCTTTCTTCCAGTTCATGCAGAGATTCCCATCTGATATGCTTGTTGATAATTAGACCGTGAAATCCATTAATCTGATCAGCTTTCACAATGAGAATAACTGACTTATCAAATGGTTGTACCCCAAGAAGTTTTTCAGTAGCAACTAGGACAGAACCAGCCACCACATGAGGAGCACTTTCGTGCAAATCTTTTGATGTGTGAGACTTGATTTGATTGTATTCACCGACTCTTTCCAGTTCCCTGTCTTTTGATAGGACTTCATGGGATTTGTACTTGGAAGTAGAAATGTCATCATGAAATTCAGCGGGTGACGCTTCCTTGAATGGATTCTGATTCTTGCCACCTCTTTTGGCAACATTCCAAATAATGCCTAACAAAATAGACATACAAGGTCAATGAGTGAGGTGATGAAAAACCATAGAACCGGAGACCACCAACTTGTCTGTGATGCTTCAAAGAAAAAATGTTAAAAAGTAAAAAGAAGGAATTAAAAATAAAGCAAAACAGCGTTTTTGTGTTTCACAGGTCATTTGGAACTCCTACGAGTTTCTCAGGAAACTTCTGTATATTATTTTGTTGGAATGGAAATCAAAATGTAAGATCATTAGACATATATGACAAGCAAGTTCTATTATTTACATGAATGTACTTCAATCAAAATAGCCAGCATGCATGGCCACAATCACCACTACTTTAACACATGAATATAACATATAATTATTATCCCACATGATCAAACTGGTGCATCAAGTACTCAATCCGACTCCACATTTTAATAACAAAACTGTACTCTGCATCCATGCTACATTTTAAAAGGTGTGTTGTACAGCAATTGACATCAGTATCCAGTATGGAATTCACATATACAAGCCCCAGCAGTGTAATCATTGCCAAGAATTATTTATATAAAAATTAAAAAAAAAAAAAAACCAACTAGCACTTGGAATTAAAGCCATAGTAGGAATACCCTTGATCTCAGCCATAAGGCCAAGAAAGGTATCTAATAGGATTAGGAATACCCACTATCACTTGGAATTGCTAAGAGGAAACAGGCAACGTTTAAACATTTAATTACTAAAGTCAATTTTTCCTTCATTTGAATTGTAAACCTCAATGGTTTGTCATTGAAATGTACCCTATCAAGAAAGATTACCCTTATTGCCGATAAGATTACGTGAATTGCTGCCTTGGTCAGCTATGAACCTGATAATGTCAGCTACAGACATATCTCCATCATAGAGAACAGCATTCTGGCTTTCTGCTGGAAATAATATCAGAGCAGGATAAACTTCTCTCTGCAGACCTCAACACATCAAAAGAAATAAATAAGATGCCAAATATTCTTCAATCAAAGAATGAATCTGATTGCATAACTGTTTAATAGTTTAGGCACGATAATAATAACTGGCAAGCAGGTCAAAGATCTCCTAATCAACTACGTATTACAGATGCACAAAATATTAAAAATAAAAACAAAGACCAAGGAGAAGTTAATATAAATTACTCAACAACGTAATGCAAAAACATGAAACTTTAAAGACTCATTTAAGATGCAGCTGCTAAGTCACATATGAAGAGCTCCAGCTTAAATTGAACTTAAGAAGCATACACATTTTTCCTAAATTCCATCAATATTGGCAGGAACTTACCTCAAACACTTCCAATAGGTTTGAGAAATGTTTAAACACTAAAGACCAGGCTAGCTGGTTGGACCATTTGGACAGTCAACTGACCTTAGTTCTGATCTAGTTTACCCCCTGCAACTCAAGTTTTAGTCAAACCCACTTTGGGCCATTTGACCACTCAATCAAACCACTGGACTGCTGAACTGAACTGAACTGAACTGACCTGACAGGTTGATTTTCAGGAGTGCAATGGAGAAGTTGTAAGTGGGAGAACAAGAACCCTAGATACATATCACTAGTTTTTCAAAATCTTTACCACAACTCTATATAAGATAATTTGTGTATGGTTTTACAAGAAAATCATGTAGTATACAAATTTCTTTCATTCAAGTTAAAACAAAAATAAAAAAACCACTAAATACTTAAAACCTAAACCCTAAACCTTAGGACAAATTACAGAAACCTCCATTGAAGTTTGGGGGAATGACATTCCACCCCAAACGGAAATAACACTATCCCCCCCCCCCCCCCCCAATTTTTGCAGTTTGAGGAAATAAATATATTAGTCGTAGCAAAATATTCCAAATTTTAAAAAGATTTCCTTGACAAACTCTAGCCATAGTTTGGTAATAAAAAAACCATATTTAACCAAACACACTTTCACTAACCATGGTTGGGGTTTGGTCAACGAAATATTTTCAAATTTTGGAATATTTTGCTATTGTTATAAATGGAAGGAGTAATGCATTGGTTTCCTCAAAACTTATGGGAGGAGAGTGTCATTTTCCTTATGGCTTGTTTGGATTGAGGGAGAGTAAAACTCTACTCTACTCCACTCCCTTTCCCTCCCCCTCAATACAAACAAGCCATTAAGGTTTGAAGCGGAGTGTCATTTCTCCAAACCTCTCAACACCCTAACCATTTTACAACACCCTAACCATCAAGTTAGAGCTTCTTCTTAGCTTAATTTCATTATTTTAAAAAAATTATATTTGATAAATTATCACTATTCTAAAAGCTAAAGCTAATAGGTTAGAACTTCTCATTTTAATTTCATTTTTTTATTATATTTGGTAAATTACCCCTAGTTCCAAGAGCTTAAGTTGATAGAAAATTGTGAAGTTAATCACTTAACCATTATTCTAAAATTATCCCTCATGTGTGGGCCTAGATTCCCCCTTAATAAGTGAGACTCAACATATGGAATTTTAAATTTTAAATGAGATAGGGCCAAAAAAAGAGTTCGAACTCGAAAACCACTTGATCTAAAACTCTAATAACCATAATAAACAACCACCAATCCCAAAAGCTTAAGTTGATGGTAAAGGATGAACTTAATCGCTTAATCATTATTCTAACAGTTATGGATATAAGCTAGGGGAAAAGTAGTAATATCACTGTAATCCTTTACATATAAATAATATTTTGTGTTAGGGTTAATTTATCAAACCCTAAACACTTTTACTCTGAGAACATGGTATTAGAGCACTCAACCCATTGTAGTTAACCCTCCAACCACCACCCATTGCTATCTGCTACCAACAACCACAATGGTCGACCCTCTTCGCCTAACCTTAGGTTCAACGACCCTAACCTGAGCTCCAATGACCATGATTTGTGGCTGGACAAGTTGCCCAATGCTGGTGATCTTCTCTTGAGTCTCGCGACACCAGATTGATGCCGCCTGACCACAAGCCCATCATGGTTTTACTAACCCTCCTTTGGCAACCCACCATAGCCCTCACACCGCCATTGGATTTTCCAAAAGTTTGAATCATATTCTGATTTTCTTCAATACATTTATTTTTATCTTCTGTCTTCTTTTGATAAGTTATTTTTATCTCCTATTTGGGCAGCCTTGGGTTGATTTGTTTGGGCTAGAACTTTGTTGGTTGATGTCAAGTGGTGGACGGGGCATATTGGCGTTGGTATGGATTGTTTGCTGCCTTGATTGGAATAGTTTGGTGTTGTTTCTTTTGTTGGATTTTCTTGTTGGCACAGTTTGGTGTTGATTTTGTGATAGATGCGTTGCAGTTGGATTTGCTGACTAGGTCGAGCATATTGGTGTTGAGTTTGTTTCATGGTAGTAAGTGTGGCTCTTTTTTTACAGGTTCACTAACCTATTTATTTATTGTTAGTTTTGTTCTTAAGATTGCTATTATGGAGACCAAAGATAGTGTTTAGCCCACTAATTATTTCTTGCCTCTTGATATGTTATCTATTACTTTCATTTGTCTTAATGGAAGTAATTATGCTCAGTGGGCACAGGTAGTTGAAGTCTTTCTCCTTGGTAGAAAAAAGTTTGATTACATGACTAGTGAACCCCTCTATCTACGGACTCTAAATAATTGGAGAGTCGAAGATGCACAAAGTAGGAGCTGCTTCTGAAATAGTATGGAGTCAAGGATTAGTTCTAGTTTGTTTTTCTTACTGGCTGCTAAACTTGTTTGGGAACAGGAACTTTACTCTAGTGTTAACACTTTGAAGAGAATTTTTTATCTTCATCAATCTAAATTCTCAATTTCTCCTTGACTCTCAGAGGTTTGTATTTAGAAGACTAATATAACAAGTTTAAGGGTATATGTGAAGAACTCAATATTTATCAACCCATCTCATTTAATGTTAAAACTATGAAGAAACAACTAGATTATATGCATGTTACTCGCTTCCTCTCTAGCTTATCTAATATTTTGGATCCGATGAAATCACAAATTTTGGCTAGTAAAGACCTCCCTTCTTTGAGTGAAAATTTTGGTAGACTTAGACAGGCCACATTATCTGACTCTAATAGTACTACATTCCTTTCCTCTAATATTGATACATTACCTTCTAGTGATAAATCTGCTTTTACCACTTCTATGGGGGGTAGTAGAGGCGGTCGTGGAGGCTGAGGTCGAGGCCGTGGAGGTCATGAACAAGGGGGTCGTGGTAGAGGACGTGGCCTTCGTAAGTGACTTATTGTCATAGTGAGAATCATACGGTAGACTTTTGTATGGTAATCCTTCAGCTCACCAAGCTTGTTTTCAGGCTGAAGAACCACCTTCATGATCACTTCCACCAACATCTAGAGTAGTCCCAGATCCAAGCAACACTATGGTTTTTCAAAGATATTTAATATTTCTTAAAATCTTGTTGGATTAATGTTTAGTGTTTTATATTGCAGGTTGTGTAGAATTTAAGTCAGTCAAATAAGTCCTAATTTGAGTCAATAGTCTTATGTGACCTTTTGACTGCATGATCTTGGAACCAGGGAGAATAATTATTATGCAAGTTGTCACTAGAGAATGTATTGCTATTTATATGTTGAGTATAGGCTAATGTAAGGCATATTTTACCAATTAATATATCTCTTTTAGAGAATCATTCTCTACTACCTTATTTGGGTTTGTTTCTTCACATACTCTTTCTATTTACTTGTTCTTCTTTGCTCTGAACTTTGTATAAAACAGCCTCTATTTGGAATCCGATTTATGAGATGATGGAAAAAGAAGCTTTCAGGCTGGAAGCGGCTTTACTTGTCAAAGGGTGGTAGACTCACTTTGTTGAAAAGTACCCTTTCAAGTCTTCCGACTTATTACCTTTCCCTTTTTACTATCCCTAAAGTTGTGGCGACTAGATTGGAACGTATTCAGAGGAATTTTTTGTGGGGTTATTTAGTTGAGTGTTTCAAATATCCATTGGTGGCTTGGGAAAATGCTTGTTTACTGGGCGAGTTGGGTGGTTCCGAAATTCAGAATTTGGTGTCTTTTAATCAAGCACTATTAAGGAAATGGCTTTGGAGAAATGGCCATGAAATCACTCATCTGTGGTGGAGGGTCATAGCCATGAAATATGGGGAGGGGAAAGGGGGTTGGTGCACTAGAGTTTGCAAAAGGGCTAATGTTTGTGGTTTATGGCAGAGTATTAGTGAAGGGTGGGGAAGTTTTGCTAAGCATTTGTCTTTTGTGGTGGGGGATGGTTCTCGTATTCTTTTTGACATGATAAGTGGACTGGGGATGATCCTCTTAAAATTCTTAATCCTCAGTTATATTTCTGAAGTGTTAAGCCCTCCAGTGGTTGATAATGACAAAGTGTGAAGTTTAAGATTTTATAGGGAATTCAATGATTGAGAGATAGCGGCTTCCTACTCCCTACTTCATTTCATCCAAACCAGGATTCCTAGGGGTGGAGAGTGTAACAGGCTTTGTTAGGGTCTCAATGGAAGTGGGAACTTTGATATTCGGTCTTTTTATCATAAAATTCGAAATGCAGCTCCTTCTACTTTCCCTTGGAAGGGCATTTGGAAAGTCAAGGTTCCTAAAAGGGTGGAATTCTTTATGTGGACAGCAGCTCATGGTCAAATTCTAACTTTAGATAACATTATGTTTTGTGGTCGCCCTTTGGCGAATCGTTGTTGTATGTGCTGCTGTAATGCGAAATTTGTGGATCACCTGTTACATTTTTATCCAATAGCTCATTCTTTATGGACGTATATACTTCGGTTGTTTGAGATCGATTGGGTCATGCCAGGTTCAGTGGTGGACTTACTATTTTTTGGTATCATTGGCTTGGGAAGCATAGTTCCGATATTTGGAATTTGGTTCTAGGCTATTTAATATGGACTATTTAGACTGAACGGAATCGGCATTCTTTTCAGGATAAGGAGAAAACTGTGGTTCAGTTATTAGATTTATGCCAACAGACACTCTTTGATTGGTCTCGGTGTTGGGGTCTCTCGGCTTGTTCTACCCTTATGGATTTCCTTTCGTCTATTAGAATAGCTTGGTGGCTGCTTGTGTCTTTGTGTTCCTTATTTCTCTTTGTTCACTACCGTGAACTCTTTATATTTTTCTTGCTATTCCTTTATTAATAATATTTTCTTCTTCCTTATCAAAAATAAAAGTTTCAGCAACCATTGGTTACTACGGACTGCATCATTTGGTATCAAAGCTAGTGGGATTAAGTGTGATTTCTATAGATACAGCTGGTTGTGGACGTGTTAAACAGCCTACAGGTCATCCAGTTGATCACAATTTTGGTGCCTATGATGTTGAGCAATTGAAGAGGAAGATTAAGTTTCTTACTCAGAGTAGTAGAGTTAAAAGATTCAACATCTTTTGAAGAAGGCAAAGGGTCAGATAGTGGCTTTGAGAACCTGTTTCATGGTCATGCTCCTCATACGCAGCCACCTATTTGGGATGACAGAAGATGGGAGATGAATATATAGCTTGAAATACCAGAATTCAGTGGTAATTTCAAGCTGCGAAGCCCTCCTGTGGATTTACTTTATTCATCTACTATGGTGATGTTGGTGGATTATTGTATTCCAAACATATTTGAAGAAGTGAAAAATGCTCTAAGAAGATATTGCGGATTGGAATTCTCTGCCAATCTATGGCAAGTACCCCATTGAAGATTATAAATTGTGCAAACAAGAAGTTGAGGAAGATGATGATGAGACTTTCTATGTTCAAATACAAAAGGTTGTTGATTTTACACGAGAATTATTCAAAGGTAAGATTCATTGTTGTAGCCATAGAGCAATTGGGTGTCAAGACATTATCTCTTGAGGAGTAAAATCCACATGTTGATTTTCTTGGGGTTTACAAATATATATTCCTAATGATAAATTTGATATTGATTTTGGTCCATCAATGGAGAATAAGGATCCTTGTCCAAAAGAGATAAGTGAAGCTTTTGTGCCATGTGAATCAAAAGGGAAACAAAATCTAAAGGCAATAGATGAATATGCTGATTTGTACTTAGCAGTGGTCTCATGTGCTACACTTTAGAAAATAAAATTACAAATTAAGAATTTGTTCAGCAAGGTTTATCATGAGTGAGAAAAGATTGACAAGTAGCATGTCAGTTCCACTTTTACCGTTGAGAAAAAAAGGATGGAAAGGAATGGTTGGACATTCAATAGATTGAGGGAAAGATTTGAACTTTAACTCAAGGTTGAGTTTTCTGAAACCAAGGGAGACTAATGCAGGCAGCCCTACGGTTTTTCTAAGTCCTAATTTGAGTCAATAGTATTGTGTGACATTTTGACTGCATGATCTTGGTACTAGGGAGAATAATTATCATGCAAGTTGTCACTAGAGAATATGCTGCAATTTATAAGTTGAGTATGGGTTGATGCAAGGCATTTTTTTACCAATTAATATAATCCATTTTAGAGAATCATTCTCTACAACCCTATTTGGGTTTATTTCTTCATCTACTCTTTTTATTCTCTTGTTCTTCTTTGCTCTAAATCAATTCCAACAACCATTGGTTATTATGGACAACACCAATCTCTATCGTCGAGGAAGAGTATAATCGCTTCCTGTCTATGCATTTTAACTCTATTGGGTCTGGTTCTACAGGTGCTTTGGCTCAACAAGTTACTTCCACTGCTTGTCTTGCCACTCAGGACTCTTAGGTCATTGACTCAGGTGCTATTGATGATACGACAGGTACCTCAAGCTTACTCTCGGACCTTGGGCACTCTAGCAATCTTCCCAATGCTACTTTGGCAGATGGCTTAATCACTACATTTCTAGTTTGGGCATTGCCAATCTTAGTCCTAAGCTTTCTCTCTTTTGTCTTATATATTCCTAATTTTCCTTTTAAACTTTTGTCGATTAGTAAGCTTATTAAACTTTTGAATTGCACTGCCATTTTTTTTATCTACTTATTGTATCTTTCAAGATCTCAAGATGGGGAAGATTCTTGGTGGAGGGCATGAAGCCGGTGGACTTTACTATCTGGATTGGCATGGTTCTTCTAGTTTTGTGGTTTCTCACTTGTCTATCTCACCTTGTCAACATCATTGTCATCTTGGTCATCCATCTCTCTAGAATTTGAAGTTGTTAGCCCCATCGCGTTATTAGACTGAGTCCTAACAATGTGAAGCATGTCAATTGGGCAAACACCATAGGGTGCCTTATATCTCTAGGTGTGAGAGTCGTGTCAGTAGTCCTTTTTATTTTCATTTTGATATTTTGGGTCTAATAAACACTCCCTCATTGTTGGGATTTATATGTTTTGTCACTTTTTTTGATGATTATTCTAGGGTCACCCAATTTTATCTCTTGAAAGAAAGTTCTAAAATGTTATCAATTTTCAAACCATTTTTTACAAAAATAAAGACTCAATTAAATGTTTTACTTCATATTTTTCGGTCTGATAATGCTCGTGAATATTTTCATACATCTTTGTCTCAATTTTTTAATGATCATGATATAATTCACCGATCTTCAAGCCCCATACTCCACAACAAAATAGCGTTTTTGAATGCAAAATGTCATTTATTAGAGGTCACTCGTGTCCTATTGTTTCATATGTGCTCCCAAATCATACTGGAGTGATGTTGTGCTAATTTCTTAGTCACTTGATTAATCGCATGCCATCCACTGTTCTAGGTGGTTAGATCCCTTATGTTGTGCTTTCTCATAATGCACCTTTGTTTCATCTACCTCCTAAGATTTTTGGTTGTGTGATATGTTCATATCTTAGGTCCAGGGAGCAATAAACTTGATCCTAGATGAATTTAATGTGTTTTTCTTATGTATTCTTGCACTAAAAAAGGATACAAATGTTACATACCTACTCTTTGTCATAGTTTCATTTTGATAGATGTCACCTTTGATGAGTCTCAATCCTATTTCTTTCCTTCAGTTGGTAGTGACAATTCTCCTCGTTCTCTTCCTCGCTTATCGCCTGTGTCTCCTACTAAATCTCATTCTCATAAACCGCTCTAGGTGTATCATAGTTGGCAAAAGGCTCCAACAGAGATTCTTCCCCACCTAGTGATCCACCTCCTAACCCTGACTCTCTTCCAATTGCTCTACGTAAAGGTAAGCATACTTGTACCTCTCACCCTATCTCTTAATTTCTCTTATGGCCATTTGTCTTCATCTATCCATGCTTTTACCACGTCCTCAAATTCTATTGTTACTCCTAAGTATGTCCAAGAGGTTATGTCCATCCCTGGTTGGAAGTCTTTTATGGAAGCAAAAATGCCCACCCTGTCTCAAAATGCTACTTGGTCTTTGGTTGTTGTTAGGTGTATACAATAAAGTACTTGCCTGATGGTTCTATTGAGCATTTGAAGGCTTGCTTGGTTGCCAAAGGGTATACCTAGATATGTGCTATTGATTATGTAGACCCATTCTCGCTTGTTGCTAAAATTTCTTCTGTCCAAATTTTGATCTCCTTTGCTGCTAATATGGGTTGGCCATTGTTTTAGTTAGACATTATAAATACCTTCTTGAATGGAGATTTGAAGGAAGAGGTGTATATAGAGCACCACTTGGGGTTTTTTTTTTTACCTCTAGAGGGGAGTTTGGAAAGGTGTTTAGGTTGCACAAGGCCATCCATGGTCTTAAACAATCTCTTGGAGCTTGGTTTGGTGAATTCAGTGAAGTCGTGCTAAATTTTGGATTGCAACGTTGCCAATATGATCTTTGAGTTTTCTCATATCTTTGCAAAGGAGAAGATTTTGTTGATAGTATATGTTAATGATATTAAAATCACTGGTAATGACAAGAAGGGTATTGTTTGATTTGAAGAGATACCATCAAAACTCCTTTCGAATTAAGGATTTGGGTAAACTTTGTTAATTCTTGGGTATTGAGATAACACGATCTAAAGAAGGCATTACTTTATCACAAAGAAAGTATATGTTGGATATTTTGGGAGAAACTAGCTTAGAATCTAAACCAATGGAGGCTCCTATGGATGCTAATGTCAAATTGTATGAAGATCAAGGGGGGCTATTATCTAATCATAAGAGATATCATTGTTTGGTTGGTAAACTAAATTATCTCAAAATTATTCACCTAGATATATCATTTGTAGTCAATGTCGGGTAGAAGCCTATACTAATGCTAATTGGGCAGGATCACCGTCAGATAGAAAATCCACTACTGGGTATTGCATTTTTCTAGGAGGAAACCTAATTTCTTAGAAAAGTAAGAAACAGAAAGCTGTTGCCAACTCTAGTGCAGAGGCTAAGTATAAAGCCATGGCACACACATCATGATAATTTATGTGGATTAAGCTTTTACTTTGAGGAATTAAAATGTGAGCTTATGTGAATTAAGAATTTACTTAAGGAGTTAAAATTTGTTGTGAAGGTGCCTATAACTATGCATTGTGATAATCAAGCAACAATTCACATTCGCTCCAATTCTGTGTTCCATGAGCAAATTAAGAACATAGAAGTACATTGTCATAGTACTTGGCAAAAAGTAGAAGATGGGGTAATTACTACTCCATATGTTTCTAGATGAGTCGAAATTGCTGATAAGTTAACCAAAGCTTTATGCATGATTTATTTGGGTTTATTATGTAACAAGCTAGGGTTGTATAATATATATACCCTCCAGCTTGAAGGGAAGTGTTATGGGTATAAGCTAGGGGAAAAATAGTAATATCATTGTACTTCTTTATATATAAATAATATTTTGTGTTAGGTTAAACTTATCAATCCCTAAACACTTTTACTCTGACAACACTAACAATATTAGAAATGATTAATTTTATATTGATAGATGCTTAAATTTATTTAAGACGTTATAGTCAACAACTATCAATTTGACGGTTGAGCTTTTGACCCTAAATATTTTTATTGGTAGCTACCAATAAAGTTAGCTGTTCTTGAACCCATGATGTTATCATCGACCTTGTTCTTAAGGGGGGAAGAAGTGCCTCTAAGCTAGATCCCTTTGGCTAACATTCTCACTTTTCTTGTTTATTGGATAGTGTGGTTTTTAAAGCATTGGGTATGAAAACGTGAAAAGCAACTGGACACCAACCACCCATAACTTCAAAGCAAGAAGACAAAGGCAAAGGAAAAGCCTGAGAATTGATGTTAAGATAGGATAGGTTCAAATTTTCACTAGATTTCCTGTCTCATTGGGTACACTTTTAACATCTCGTCATCAATTGTTAAGTGAGAGAATGATATGATTTTCAAACTTTTAATAATAAAATTTTAATAAAATAGTGATTTAAAGTTTTAGGAATTTGGTAATAGAATTTCATCTAGAATAGAATAAGCTTAATAATCTTAAACGTCTATATACTGCAGTGAGGACTCTTTTATTATACATGTGGCATAAAGGTGGAATATCCACTTGTCACAACCATTGCCTCCAGGACCCAACTTTTAATGGTAGATGAATAGAATAATTTGAAATAAATAATGACATTAATTTTCTTTTAAAAATTTCAAGCTTCTAATATAGAATTTTAATCAAAATAGTAATTTAAAGTTATTGGAATTCTGGTAATAGAGGATGATCTATAAAAGAATTAGCTTTTAATTCTAATGTGGTGAGAATTTTTTTATTATGCATTTGGCACGAGATAATGGTACACCTACTTGTAAGTTGTAACAACCACAACTTATATTATATCTAAAAAATTAACATAATAAAACAAAATTTACCAAAATGCAAACTTGAAACAAACACAAATGAGAAATATAATTACCAACCAGAAACTAATGAACTAGACCACCATTATCCTTGGCTCTAACCTCACCCAAACTCATTATAAGCTTCTGTTTGAAATCCAAAAACCCCAAATATTGTCCTCAGGGGAGCAGCTAAACAAATGTCCACTAGCCTCACATAGAATGCTGCTCCTCTTTGCCATATGTAAACACTTCGACGAGAAAGGATGAATCATACTTCCAATGGTGTTCAAAAGCCTATAATTGAGATCAAATCTGTCTTATTGCATTCTTTGTAAAAGCAATCAGCTGTAATTTGAGGGATTTCTACTCCTTTTGTTGATTTTTTATCGACTACATATATTTTAAATTGTAATTTTTTCTAGGATTCTTTTTATACATCCTCTGTACGAGAGTTTCTTTCTCAATATAGAAATAAAAAAATAAATTTTATTAGAAAAAATTCAACAAGTACCCCTAGAGTATACTAGCTGAGAGTTACACGACAGTTCTAAAATTACAATGATCAATAACCTCAAATCAAGAAAAGATGCATATAATGCAAATCAAGTTCTTAAACTACACGATTAAAAAACAAAAGTTCTTAAGATACACAGGTCAACAAAAATCTCTGCTTTGAAAGTCAACTTTCTAACATACTTATTAAAAAAAAAGAATCAATTTTCTAAAATGGAAACTAACTTATTCTGAATGTTGCTTGATAATAGTAAAACTTTTAAAGTTCTGAAAAATAATGAGGGAAATCAGTGACAAGGGACCTCTAGCATGCATTTGCACCATCAAAAAAAAAAAGAAAATTTATTGATATCAAAACTACATCTTATCCCAATATGCAACATGACAAATATACATAATCAAAGATTCAACACCAAAAAAAGAGAAAAATAATAGCCAAAGAAGAAACTGAAAATCTGTGCCAATCAAGTATCAAATTTCGGTTTATAAAAAACGCAGTAAAGCATCAGATGTTGGAGAAGATCATAACCTTCACACATAAATTGCATAAAATAATAAAGATACAAGAAAAATATACAAAAATTAAATATGGATACCCCAAACAAACCTGATCCATTGATTTGAGTATCAAACTGCAATCATTCAATGTGCAATCCATTAAATAGATCAGTGGAAGTTCAACCAGGGCTTCCTTCAAGTTGTCTGCCACACAAACGGCCAATTGTCAATACGTGAGATCAATAGAAAGTAAATTCTAACATTCCTATTCCATTTCTTAATTCAAGGGAAAACTTTACTGAGAAAACAAATGCAAAAAAACCATAACTAACTAAATAATTAAAGGGTCAAAAGTAGTAACTGAATGTTTGTGGACTAAATTGTGAGTGGACAAAACCAAATGGGGTAAAATATAATTTTCCTTTTTTTAATTGCCAAATATTATATATCTTATGCACCCTTATAATATTGAATCCTCAAACTTAACCTTCACCCTTGTTAAGAGGAGCAGGAGATGCCATTTGGAAAAGAGACAACTGGCTAAATTTATAAACATGTCCATCATACAAAAGACAGCTGTTGTACTTTAGTGTAGAAATTGAAAATCCATGGACAAAACTCTATCCAGTATTCCCCATTGTTTATATCAACTCAAAGTTAATAAAGGTAAATCATTGACCTATTACTTTACTTAATGCTATAAAAATATTTGTATTATGAACCAATGAAAGATGCATCTACTTTTTCCAAAGTAAGAAAAAGGAGCTAGTAATGTCAACCTTTTTAAAACATTTTACCAGGCACTTACCACCATTAAACACCTTTTCTCCATTCCTTGATCCACTCCTTAATGTATTCATGTAGCCCTTCACAGCCCGATAAACCTCACGAACAACCAATTCCATTCTCTGACAAAACCCACACCAACTATTGCTAAAAAGGACCAACACATCCCCATTCCATGCATGGCCCACACTGTTGGTGTTAGATTGATTAACACCAAGAACCAGCTCAGACAATCTATGAATCGTAATTTGGGGGATTGAATCCACCTCGTGAAAATCCACATTAACAAATGGAGGGACAGTGGCCTCCCTAGGGTATTGGATAATGGATTTAGACAGTTGATATGGAGGAAGAGTCCCATTAAGAAAACCAGAGAGAAAATCAGCCAGTGAAGAGAAGCTGAAATCTGACTCTTGGGGTAGTACATAATGCTGCTGCAAGAGGGGATCAATTATTACCAAGGATGGAATGTTTGAGCCACCGGTCAGAGCTCTAAGTAACCGATAATTGCCATCAGAAAAGAAAAAGGAACCCTCAAAA
Source organism: Castanopsis chinensis (assembly GCA_032878915.1). Lineage (NCBI taxonomy): Eukaryota > Viridiplantae > Streptophyta > Magnoliopsida > Fagales > Fagaceae > Castanopsis > Castanopsis chinensis. Next base: position 35,225,550 of record JAVQMG010000133.1, on the reverse strand, counting down.
CCTTGAAAGTGAAGCTGTTGCTCCCTTAAGTTGTCCACCAACAAAAAACCTTTTTCTTCCAAGACTGCATCTTCAGAGCTTTTTTCTTCAACCACTACATTTTCAAAACTTTTTTCTTCCACTACCAAATCTTGAGAAATGGCAACTTCTTCAAGAGCAGTTACAGATTGGTGAGCTTCTAAAGATATTAACTGCTTACTTTTATCAACATAAAATGCTGTCTTCTCTTCATCATACTCAGAAGAAGGCTCACCATCTGTGAGTTCAGAATTTTCCTCATTCATCTTAGCAGATAAACTTGCCCTTTGTGGCAATTGATCTTTATCTGAATCAACACTGTTTGAGACAAGGCCTTCCTTAAACACTGCAGGTGACACTTGATCAGACTGAACTGTATCCGATGGTAATGTATTTACTGACTTAACGTCAACATCATCAGATAAAAGTTGGAAACCCAATTCCTTTGCAAGGGAGCTTAATTTACCTTCTTTATTTTGCCGAAGAAGGTGTGCCAGGATCTTATGCAAGGAACTACCTTCTTGATCTGAAGAAATTTTATCCAAAGTGACATGTTTATCCTCATTTAGGATCATGATAGTAGACAGCTTCTCTTTTAATTTAATCTTCTGAGCTGTCAGAGATAGTTTTAATCTAGGATGTTTAGATTTACCACCCCATGCTTGATAATCTTGGACTGAGGATTTCTCAGGCTTGTCCCTCTTAGGCTCACCCATCTGATATGAAATATGGTAATGCAGAGCCAGTTCTCTAAAAGTATCAAGAGCCTCTTTACCCTTTCCTCTAGTTTCAGACGAGTCAGATGATCTATCCACAAATAAAAGTATTGATGGCTTATTTGCAGGTAAAATTGGCTCAATATCATGCCTGTCACCTTCCAGCTACATGATGAAAAGAGACAACTATGGTATTAGTGAATGAAACATGATAGCAAAGAAATTACTAAGAAAAAAAAAATGTATGGGGGAATGGAACAAAATAAAAAAGGGAACAAACATGTAGAAAATTAGGACATGGGTATGACAATGATCCGTAGATTAATTAATTAATTATTATATATATATATATAAATTTTCGAAGCTTACAAAATTTTTTTATAACAAAAATATTATTTGTTTTTAAATAGTTATTAAAAGGTTTTTTAGAAGAATATTAAAGCCTAGCTACTAATAATACATATGTGTGTCTACTGTCTACTTAGATAATGGAAAAAAAAATGTAAAAGTTACAAGTTTAATTACTTATGGGTGGTGGACTTTAACTCATTATAGACAAAAATTTTAAAAGAAGACCTGTTTACCTCTTTTTTTCACGTCTTCATATGCGAGGTGGACAAAACAAGGAAAAAAGAGAAATAGATCTAAGAAGCTGGGCTGCTGAAGAAGAAGAAGAAGAAGAGGGAGAAGATCGAAATGAGAGATTGTAAAAAGAAAAAGATTAAGAAGAGGAGGAGGGGAAAAGAGAGATAGATCTATGAAGCTGGGCTGCTGAAGAAAAAGATTGGCATGAGAGACTATAAGCTATGAAGCACGGGTGCGTTCAGTTGAGGATGTGGGTGCGGGACTCGGCAATTTTTGAAAAAGTAGGGTGCTGATGTGGCAGGGTGCAGATGTGGCAGGGTGCGGCGATTAAAAATATTTTTATTTATATTTTCTATATATTGCTAAGCATACTTTTTCATATAATTGTAAATATATACGAATTTAAGAGTAATAGTAGATAATAACTAAAATATGATATTCATAAATTAGAATACAACTCACAAGTTTATTTTATTTTTATTTTTTGACATGTATTTTGGCCAATTTCGGCCGGTTTCAGCCAAAATCAGCCCGTATCAGCTCAAATCGGCGCATATCAGCACAAATCGAGAAAAAAAAAAAAAAAAAGAGCGAATCAGTGCGCCAGAGGAGCATCGCTGTGTCGCCGCAAGTCCGGTGCGGGTGCAGTGGCCCTAGAGCCGCACCTGTGCTTTCTAGACTATAAGTGGGTACAAGACAATGTGTTTCAGTTTTTTTTTTTTTTTGGCACATGCTGTGTTGCAGCAGGTCCAACGCGTGCCCCGTGTCCCATGTCCAATATGTGTCTAACACAAACACGTCATTCCAAATGCCATATCCATGCTTTCCAGTCCATAACCCACACCATTAATGAGACTTTCTGTGTCAAATACAAAAGGTTATTGATTTTGTTGATTACAATCATATGTCGGTACAATTGGTTTGTTCAGCAGTAGATGAGTTCTCTATTGATGAACAAAGTTTCAATCTACTAAAGCTTGAACTTGAACACATTCGACACTACGATTTCATTAGAGTTCTCTCAAATTTTCCTGGTAGTACAGTTAATATTAATTTGGGAAGATTAATGGAACACATTCCTAATCCTTTTTGTGTGGATTTTATTGAACAAGAATTAATAGAGGTGAACAAGAGGCGCAAAAGAGTGATTTTAAGTACTCTTTGTGGAGGAGGCAACATGAAGTTTACAGATGCATGCATGCAACGTAGGTGAGTAGAAGTAAAATCTGTAACACACAATTACTACAACTCTTCTACAAAACTTAAGTTCTACAAGAATACTAGGTTAGTAGCTAAACGAATAGAGAAAACCTCTCAAAACAAACTTTTATTAATAATCCACCTCCCTACAACGAGTATTTATAGGAATAGAATTTCTCCTATTCCTTTTAGAAAAAGAAATAATAAACCAACATCTACTAGAGAGAGGAAAAACAATTTAACTAGGAAAAGAAAGACAAATAAAATCCTAATTCAACTAGGCCAATCTTCTTCTCTCGCCTCAAATTCGTTTTTAGGGTTAGGGTTTCAAATGGGTCTATTTACAATCATTCAAAATTTTAGATATTCATTCTATTTTTATAAAGGTTTTTCAATGTTTACTTGTTCTTAATTTTTGTTTGTTGGAATCAAAAGCCTCTGTTCTGTTTTAAGAGAAATGAGAGACTATGTCTCTGCGTTGAGGAGAACACCAAGGTAGAACAAAATCAACGGCCGAGATATCGTTTCAGTCGTCATTTTATGGATTGGCAATCTGATTGTTGCTTGTCCACATTTATTTAATTATTTACAGTTTTGTACTTATCAAATAAATCAAATTCATTTTCATGCATAGAGTAGCCTTTCGTATATATATCATTCTTACTTATCAAAAAAATAAATAAATAAATAAATCAAATTCAACTAGGAAAAAAATCTTAACTCAAAAGAACAAATAATCCTAATTCCACTAGGAAAGAGAAAACAACATAAAATATTAAAAATTTCTTCTTCTCCCATAATGGGAGGGGAGCAACTGTCAGTTTTAGTAAAATGTGTTACCAAATTTTAAAGGTAAAACATTTTATAACTTTTTATAAAGGATTTTACGGTCAAATGAGATACTGAACAGATGAAGCTTAAATGAACCCATGGAAAAAGAAGGGGCCCTCAGCTTGTATATGAAGGATGAGATAAAAGATTATGCGCATCATGATCTTCTAAATTTTTTCAGATGAGTAATTAAAATCTGTAACCACTTTGATGAAACATGCTCGGCCAAGCCAGCTCCTACTGAACTCAACTTGAATTGAATCAGCCAATTCATACATCCAAAATGGTTTTAGCCACACATAATTTTTGGCAAAAGAGAACATGACACAAAGAAACATCGTATAAGACTAGAATCAACAGCGAGTAAAGAGCAAACTGATTAAAATTACCTCCATAACAACAGAACTATCCGTCTGTAAAACATCCTTGAGGTCATCCTCTTCTTTAAGAACCCTTGAACACGTGGGACATGCAGCAACATGAAGTAATGCTAACCATGAACTAGAATCTTCAATACCAAGAGATGAAAGCATTGATCTTTCTGATACCAAACCAAATCTATGCCTTTCAGGGGCCAGGAAAAACTCTCTTGCAACAATCATAAACTTCGAGAAGAAAGAATCAAACTGCTGAAATTCTTGTAAGGTACAAGATGATAAAACACTTGAGCTTACATTCTCAACCTCCATGAAGGAAGCAGTTTCATTTACTGAGCTGAATTGACCAAGCCAAGGAACTCCGTTGAAACTATTTTCAACACCACATTTCAATCCTTCATCCCCTGATTTTAAAAAAAGAAGGAAAAGGTGACAAACGTATTAGTTTTGTTTTATTTTCACTTCAAATCAGTCCCATAACGATGTGCAATTAGAAACTACCAGCCACCTTCTGCTTATTCTTCCTTTTATCTGCCAGTGTTTGATTTGCCTCTGCATCAAAGTTTTGTCCAAGAAGATCTTCTACAAAGAAAATTATTGTCAGTATCATGAAAGGACAAATTAACCCTGCAAAACCACATAGTATCCAATAGAAACATTTCCTATCTTACCATAACTGTTGTTTCCACTACCCCACAAAATGGTTCATAATCAACACGCAAGGTGGAGATAGGGATCATGGCTTCAAAATGTTAAAAATTTAAGAAGTGCATTATCTTATTAGACAGATATTATTACTGAAGGGAAGAGATGATAGTTTAAGTTATCCGAGGTTGGGGAGCAAATGCGAGACTAACCTTGCACAGCGACAGCAAAATGATTAATGTTGTGGTCGGCCAGCAATTTAGGAGTCCATCCGCAAAATTCGAGGAGAAGTAAGGCCTTGTCAGTTGAAGGAAGAAAAGAGTTCAATTGGTCAGGAGTGTTGAGGAGGGGAAGCTGAGGTTGATTGGAGTTGGAGTTGGAGATATAGGGTAAGAGTGAAGACAAAATATTGAGTGCACGAAACGGTCCTCGATATTTGTAAGATACAGAATGGAGGTAGAATAAGATGGTAAGTTCCTCCTCCTCCTCATTAGGATGAGGAGCAGCAGCAGCAATAATAGCATCTGCTAGCATCTTCTCCATATTTCTAAACATAAACATCAACTTTAAGGAGCTAAACTCCTCCTGTTGTCTATCAGAAACCACATGTGCTACTTCTTTCATAAGGGAACGAGACTCGCCAGACCCTGTGCAATCAATCAATTTTTTAAGATAACAATACAATTAATCATCATAATCAATTACAACATTATTAATCAAATCATACATATATATATATAAAAGAATGGAGAAAGAAAGAGAGAGATACAGGGAAGAGTGATGAAGAGGAGGATATAAGGGTTTCGTCGGATCTGAGAAGAGAAGTTTTGTTTGGTGAGGAGCTGCCATTCCGATGATGATTCACAATCAACCACGGCTACACCAACAACCAACAACAGCAACACCAATTTGGCTACCTTCATCGCACTCGCACTCGCAATCTCTCTTCACAACACCACTTGGGTTGGCTTTTGTTTTTTCTACTGCACTCTCCCACGTTTTTGGGTTTTGTTTTGTTTTACGGACAATTATTCGGAATAAGAGAAACGACCCCGTATTGACATAAGGTAAATAGTAAATAGTAAAAAGGAGGAGTTGGATGGATATTATAAATAAAAGAGAAATATAAGAGAGTTAGCGTAGAAGGTGAATGAGGAGGGGATTCGTTGGGAATTGGAAGAGGAGTGCGTTGTTGTTGTGCTTATTTAACAAGAACCCTCATCTTTCTCTTTCTCATTGTTATTCTCATTTGCCACAGCCGCCACCCGTATCTCTATCTCTACCTCAATCTCTATCTCATCATCATCAAATGGTGGAGGAATGGCCGGCGAATCGCGTGAGAGACACGTTCATAAAGTTCTTCGAGGAGAAGAAGCACACAAATTGGAAGTCCAGCCCGGTCGTCCCTCACAATGATCCCACTCTTCTCTTCGCTAACGCTGGTATCTCTCTCTCTCTCTCTCACTCAGAAAATAAAATAACATTTCTACTCTTGTTTTTCTGATTTTGACTTTGCTTCTTGCTGCTGTTGCTGCAACATAAAGGAATGAACCAGTTCAAGCCCATATTTTTGGGCACAGCTGACCCAAGCACTCCCTTATTCAAATTGAATCGTGCTTGCAACACCCAGAAGTGCATTCGAGCTGGTGGAAAGCACAATGATCTGGATGATGTTGGGAAAGACACTTACCACCATACCTTCTTTGAGATGCTTGGCAATTGGTCATTTGGGGATTACTTTAAAACTGATGCCATTCAATGGGCTTGGCAACTTCTTACACAGGCACTCAACCAAAAAAACCTCCTCTCTCTCTCTCTCTCTCTCTCTCATTTGTTACTATTTATTTTGAACTTCCATTCAAACCCCTCCTAACCTATAATATATTGTTTCTTTCTATCTTAGGTTTATAAACTACCTAAAGATCGCTTCTATGCCACCTATTTTGGTGGTGATGAGAAATTGGGTCTTGCTCCTGATGCTGAAGCTAGAGATACTTGGCTTCAATTTTTACCACCAGGACGTGTGCTGCCTTTTGGCTGTAAAGTATGCTTTTCTACACTTATTGTCTCTTCTGACTTTACTTACAGATGTATGTTTCTTTGTGTTGTTGGGATTACACATTAGTAACAACTGTAATAAGACATGAGACTGTCATTCAATATATGTTTAAGAAGCTTTTCAGTTTTTTATTTTAACAATGTTATGTGCCATCCATAGGCCTTTGAACTTCCTCTCCCTCCATAAGAACGTGTTTGGGAAAGATCATGGGTTCAAATTCAATACCCACTTAGTGCAATATATACATCTTCTTCCTGCTTGCACTACAAAGGTTCCATCTAGGAAAAAATATTCTTGTCCATTAATTGGTTCATTGTTTTTGTTTCTTTGTGCAGGACAATTTCTGGGAGATGGGTGATACAGGTCCTTGTGGACCTTGCACTGAAATACATTATGATAGAATTGGTAATCGAGATGCTGCATCATTGGTTAACAATGATGATCCTACCTGCCTTGAGATCTGGAACCTTGTCTTTATTCAGGTACAACTTTGCCACCGCGTCTTGTGGATTTCCATTTTGCATTCCTGATATGATTTGTGTACTTCTTCTTCAAAAGACTCCTTACTGTATTTATGTATATTATTATTCTTCTTTTATGTGGCCTAAGAATGAATTTGATTTATTATTTACTCTTGTTTGATTTTGATTTTTTTTTTTTGGCAGTTTAATAGGGAAGGTGATGGTTCTTTAAAACCCCTGCCTGCTAAGCATGTTGATACCGGCATGGGTTTCGAAAGGTTGACTTCTATACTTCAGAACAAGATGAGCAATTATGATACCGATGTGTTCATGCCCATCTTTGATGCAATCCAACAGGTAAATGGTGATGCTGATGGTTCAGTGTTGGTAAAAGCGCGCTTAAGCTCAAGGCTTGAAGCCCCAAGGCTCCAGTGCTTTTTGCCTCAAAAGCTAGGCTCATTCAAAGCATGCTTTTTTGCGCTTTTTCAAAAAGCTCAAAGCTCTTTTTGGCGCTTTTTTATATTTTCCAAAAAAAAACCAAAACTGAATTAAAACTACAGGATCTTGACATTATTGGCATATTTTTAGTGTAACTTGTCCTGAAATCCACAACCTCCCCATTATTCTCTATTTTTAATTTTATTTTTCTTGATTTTTTCTCCTTGATTTTTTCATCCAAGCCCGTATTCCTTGGGTTGGAGGGTGTGATAGGCTTTGTTGGGATCTTAATGGCAGTGGGAAGTTTAAGGGTCCGTTTGGATAGAGCTTATTTTTGCTGAACTGAAAACTGAAACTGAAAACACTGTAGCAAAATAATTTTTTAATGTGTGAATAGTACCGCGGGACCCATTTTTAATAAAAATTTGCTAAAAAAGTACGTGAACAGTGCGCGCACAGTATGCGCACAGTAACACCTGCCCCCCTTGTCCCCCGCAGCAGAATCGAAAAAAAAAAAAAAAAAAGAGGCCAAACGTGAAACGTAAACGGCTGAAAAAAAAATGCTGTATCCAAACCTCACCTAATACTCGATCCTTTTATCATAAGATTCGAAATGCTGCTCCTTCCATTTTCCCGTAGAAAGGAATTTGGAAAGTTAAGGTTCCTAAGAGGGTGGCTTTTTTCATGTGGACAGCCGCCCATGGTCAGATCCTAACTTTGGATAATCTTATGCTTCGTGGTCGCCCTTTGGTGAATCGTTGTTGTTTGTGTTGTCGCAATGCGGAATCTGTGGATCACCTGTTACTTTTTTGTCCGATAACTCATTCTTTATGGATGTATATGCTTCGGTTGTTTGGGATCGATTGGATCATGCCAGGTTCAGTTGTGGACTTATTATTTTGTTGGTATCAATGGCTTGGGAAGCATAGCTCTGATATTTGGGATTTGGTTCCAAGCTGCTTAATGTGGATTATTTGGACTGAACGGAACCGGCGGTCTTTTGAGGATGAGGAGAAATCTGTGGTTCAGTTATTAGAGTTGTGCCAGCGGACCCTCTTTGATTGGTCTCGTTGTTGGGGTTTTTCGGATTGTTCTACCCTTTTAGATTTTCTTGCTTCTATTAGAATAGATTAAGAGCTGCTTTTGTCTTTATGTTCCTTTTTCCTTTGTTCACTACCGTGAACTCTTTGTGGTTATCTTGTTTTTTTTTCTTCAATAATATTCTCTTATTACTTATCAAAAAAGAAATAGTAACCCACCCAGCTTCTTCTTATTCTATTTTTTCCCTTTTGGATATTTGCTTGGTACCAATTACCATATTGCTATGTCTTGATATTCTTAGCTCATTCATGAAAAACAAAAAGTATGATATAATATATTTGTGGTAATTATTTAGTTACTTTAGTGGTTGATGTTGATCATAGCAAACTAATTCTTAAAGACTTATAGTCATTAAGTGATTAAATTGTTAACTAATATTACTAATTAGTCAAAGGGCATTATGGATATTAGAGATTTAAGAAAGGTTATTAGATGGAAGTACTCATATCTAGCTGATCCAAAAAAATAAAATGAATTGACTTGCAATCTTTGTGTTAAAATTGTAAAAGTAAGGCTTATCTAAATGACCTTTAAACCATATTTTGCTTCAGTTGGACTTCACACATTGACCCAACACAATAAGTCTTCCTTGTCTGCATCACATGATTGTGTGTATAACTCGTCAACATTATTTGTAAACCAAATTAGATAGTGGGTGAGAATTGAATTGATTTTAATCCAGGGTGTAATTTGTAAAATTTTATAGTTTAGGATGAATATTTCAAATGTCCCAAAAATTTAGCATTATTGCTACAATAAATGTAATATTATATTCCTAAAATGTCTCTTTCAATCTTTCTCCATTTTGGCCACATTCTTTGGCATGAATAGCAGTAAATCTGCACCCAATCTGCTTATTATTTTCCTCCAGAATGGTTGATGATGCTACATGTATATGATCCATTTATTTGCAGGGAACTGGGGCTCGGCCATATTCTGGGAAAGTTGGACAAGATGATCCGGACAAAGTTGACATGGCATACCGGGTTGTTGCAGATCACATTAGAACTCTTTCATTTGCCATTGCTGATGGGTCTTGTCCAGGTAGGGTATGACAGACAAGAATTCTTGTTCACCATTTTTCCTACATGGCTCTTTTAGTCATCTAGTTGAGGTCTGTGGTTGTGATTTCCTATGGTATACCTCTAATGGAACATTATTTACTCTACTGATCTTTTTTTTAAAAAAAAATTATTTTGCTCTATGGAGAACCTCTTAAGGCTGTTGGAATAGTCATTGATTTGGCCACGTTTGCTTGCTAGAATGTGCATGTGTAAAGTGGATGGATTAATAATTTGGACGACCTTATCAATAATTTTTGCAACTGATATTGACTAGATGGTTGTACACAACGTGATTGATATTTTTCTTCTTTTTCATATTCCACAAAATTATCTGCACAGCTGAGAGTATAATTTTTCTCAGAGAGACTTCCCTTTATAATTGTATCCTTTCCCTCCTAGAATTTTGATATTTAAGGGCCCGTTTGGTTTAGAGATAACTCAGTTTTCATATCTCAGTTTTCATAACTCAGATTTCAAAACTCATAACTCAGTTCTCAGTTTTTGAAAACACCCATTTGTTGTTTCCTGTTTCCATCACTCTAACTCAAATTTTTGAGTTTTGGGTAATGGAAACTAGTGTTGAAAACCAAGCCAAACACAAAATTTTTTGTGGGACCCGCATGTTTTGAGAACTCAGTTATGAAAAACTAAGTGATATGATCCAAAAATCCACTCATCCAAACAGGCTCTAATTCTCTTATTTCTGGGCAGTGTGTTTTCATGCATCACCATTTCTTTTATAGGATTTTCAGAAGGTATTTGGTCGCTAGGTAATTTTTAAACATGTAAAGGATTCAGAGAGGTGATTTCATTCCTGTATATTGAAAAATTAGGAATTGTAATAATGTGAAAAAATTGTATTTGGACAATGTTTGTGCATTTGTGTAGTTGTTTTGTTTTGTTGGATTAATTTTTGGGGGCAATTTTTCGTGTTAGGGCTAGATGGCACCTTAAGAGTGATTTTTTAAAAGATCTATTTCATTTACTGTATCGCTTCTTGGCTGTCAAAATGTTGGAGTCTATTGCTTTAATCTATTGTAACTGAAGATCAAAATGATGGAATTTCATCTTTTAATGGTAGTGGATATTTAAAACTATCATATAGGCCCTGAACTTATCTTTTGTAATCCTCTAATTGGTTTCTTGTTTTTTTAGTCCATTTATAAAATGTTTTCCTATACTATATTTCTCTTTCAATAAAAGTGTGGTTTAGTTATTTGTGAATTTGTTTTCAATAAATTATTCAATCTTTTGCATGCTAGCAACTTCTCACAATTCTTTATGTGTAACTTATGACGATTTTACTTGATTTTTAGGCAATGAGGGCCGTGAATATGTCTTGAGGCGTATTCTTCGTCGAGCTGTTCGTTATGGTAGTGAGGTCTTAAAAGCTCAGGAAGGATTTTTCAATGGGTATAGAGATGTATTTTAATTTTTGTGATTATTTTCTATTTTTGGTATTGTTGCATCTAAAAGTTTATCATGCAACATTACGAGCCTGTTTGGATCAGCGAGATTTTGGATCATATCACGCAGTTTTCATAATTGAGTTTTCAAAGTACGTGGGTCTCACAAAATTTTTTATTTGGCTTGGTTTTTAACACTTGTTTCCATCACTCAAAACTCAAAAATTTGAGTTAGAGTGATGGAAACAGGAAACAACAATTGGGTGTTTTCAAAAATTGAGAGTTGAGTTATGGCAAAAAGTTGATGAGATATGTGAGTGAGGTCCACAGTTATGGCAAAAAGTTGATGAGATATGTGACTGAGTTATGAGTCCAAACAAATGTTTTGCGGTTTTTGAGTGAATGTGAGGTTTGAGTAGAGAGTTATTAGTTTTATGTTTAAGTTATGAGTTATGAAAATTGAGTTATGAAAACTAAGCTATCTCTAAACGAAACGAGCCCTACATCTCTCTCTCTCCTTCATGCCTCTCTTCTTTTAGAACAAATCTAATTGCCATTGGGAAATTAAATGGTTTTGTTGAATTTAGGCTTGTAAGCGTTGTGGTGAGAGTGATGGGCGATGTTTTTCCAGAGCTAAAGCAGAATGAAATGCGCATTAGGGACATAATTGCAGAAGAAGAAGCAAGTTTTGGTAAAACTTTACTTAAGGTAAGTGTGGATAGCATTATATTTGTTGGTCCCCCTATTGTTAGTTTACAATATTTAGTTACCCCATATAGTTAAGTATAGACACTTTCTGAACGTACTCTATTTATTTATTGATAATATATTATGGTATTTATTTTATATCATATTCAAGGATGGATTTCTTTATTGAATTTGTATGATTTTTCCTTTTATAATTTCAATAAAAATAAAAAATAAAAATAAAAACCCTTGTGTCCACTGCATTTAAAATGCAAAACCTCACCCTTATTTGAAAACCCCCATAAGTCTAAATTTGGGACTTTGGGATTCCAAAAATTTATGGAATGTCTAAAAAAATTGTCCAAACCAAGTAACATCTGTATATACAATCCAACTTGATAAATATTTTTAAGAAATAAAATAAAACTTTATGCAATCATTTGGGGCATGACTGAGTGACTGTGGTAAACACAAATCCTTGAAGCCGAATGATTTGGGATCTTCCAAGAAAGTAGGAAGTTGTTCAATCTAAGGGAAGATGATATCCTTGGCACATAATTCGTCATGTTGTTAACAAAGGTGGCACTAGGGTTTGGAAGGTGTAGGCCAGGGGATTGGAAGAAGGTTTAGAAAAGTGGCATTAGGGTTTGGAAGAAGGTTTAGAAGGATTAAGACTTTGAGAGTAAATGTTTTAGTCTCTTATTTTATGCAGAAAAAAAAAACTCTTACAACAATAAATCAAATTTTCTAAACAAGACGCTCTTATTTCTTATATCTCATTTTCCTACACTTTCATGCAGGTGACAAAACAATAAGAAAGCAATTATCAAATTTTAAGATTAAACTCTAAACCAAGGGACTTAAGGTTAAGAATATTACCCAACATTTTTCTTATTAAAAAAAAAATCTCACAAACTTGGGAGAAAGAATTCAAATATTAGAATAGATTAGGGGCGGCTTATGTTTTGGATTGTTCTACCCTTATGGATAAATCAAATTTAAATGGCATTGGGGGCCTTACAGATATGCCACAAATGATATTTGTAAGCTAATGTGTAACTAATGTATCCAAGAATATTGAATGTATTTATGCGATTAAGAATGATGGGTTATCCATTTTGCTACCAGATTCCTTGGAAATATGACTTCTGTCACTTGCTAGATTCCTTTTTTTGTGTGAGAGAGAGCCTTAAGTACTTATTCATTGAGTTGCATCCATTTTATTTTATGGTATTGAAATGGGAACTTTTCCTGTATAGTGTGTTTTTAGCTTTATATATCCTGGCTTTGTGGAGAGATCTGTGTAATTTCTGTCTAATGTATGACGTCTTGGCATCATTTACTTGTATTTAGGGAATCGAGAAATTTAAGAAGGCTGCTCAGGATGTACAAGGGAAGATATTAAGTGGGCAGGTAAGTATTGTTATGATTACTCTCTCTCTCTCTCTCTCTATATCCTGTTTTAAGTTCTGTCCAATCATTGATATTTATTAGAATTTTTATATTATGACCAATGTTGGTAAAAGTTTCAAGCGCACTTAAGTGCATAGGCCTCTTGGAGCCGAGGTGCAAAGCGCAAGCGCACCTAATTGAAGTAAAGTGTATAGTTTTCAAATATAATATGTTATAACTTCTAATAGAAATATTCGTAACATATAATAAAAAATAATAATAACTCAAAATTTGTTCATTTTACCTATTAAGTGCAATTTTATAATGTTTATGAGTTCATACCGAAATTATTTTAATTCTTATATTGTAAATTGAAAACAATTTCAATGGTCAATATCATAATAATCTAATCATATAAGTTTTAAACATAATACTTTATATAATTCTCTTGTGCTTTATAAAAGTACATAAGCATGATAGTTATGATCAAATGATTTGTAAAAGATGTATATGGTTCTAGCATATGTAGAAGTTATAAGTAGATTTTATTGACTTAAGGGGTTTCGAGTAATAGCCTAGTGGTAATGGCATCCTTTGTGATGTTTTTGGTTCAAACCCCACTTCACCCTCCCCCAACATATAAAAAAAAGGATTTTATTGACTTAGGATGAAAGACCTATTTCTTAAAGTGCCTTACTTTACCTGCTTTCTTTGGCCTTCTAGGTTTTTTTCTTTATTTTGTACAAGTTGTACATTCACTCGAGTTTAACTCCTGAGCCTCCCAAACAGGAGTAAACAGAGAGGGGGGGGGGGGGGGGTGAGGGAATCATCCATTCAATTATCCAATTCCTGTTATCTTCATCGGATTATGAAGTTCTGATTTTAATGATTAAGCCACAATACATTGTTGAAGTTAGTGGAAATGAATTCTTGCCTAGCACTCTGCTCCTTTCCAACAAGGTCATAAGTTCTTATCATCTGTCAACCCCATCCATTTCCATAAATGTGTTAACCAAGAAAGCGTCGGGTCCCAGTGCTTTTTATGACAAATACTACTTCCCTTGTTGAATACGTACCCCAACAATAAACTCAATGGATTTGATTCCAAGTCTGGACGACCATATGGATTCATATTATGGAATTCAGAAATTTTGATTGTTTGTCCATAAATGCTGTTAGGAATCTATTAAAGCATTGCTTTTGAATCTTATACCTAATTAATAAGTCTAGTTGAAAAAAATACAATAAACTCTTGGGTAATTGATTTCTCATTTAATTGATATTATGATTTAGGTCTTTTCAAAATCTTATGATTTATGTCTTTTGGAGATCCATCCTCCATATATACTTATCACTGTTTTTAACCCAGTTGATCGCTTGCTGCAGGATGCATTTGTTTTGTGGGACACGTATGGGTTCCCATTAGATTTGACCCAGGTACCTGAAGTGATTTGCTTTTCCCGCCTTCTTGCTTAGTTGCATGTAATTACTTTTGTAAGTTAATAAATTTTTTCTCTATCAGTTGATGGCAGAAGAAAGGGGCTTACTGGTTGATGTTGACGGTTTCAATAATGCCATGGATGAGGCAAGAGAAAGATCAAGGAATGCTCAAAATAAGGTTTGAAGAGTTTTCTTTCTTTTCTCTTTATACATATGCCCTTAACTAGATACTGAGTTTTTTGGCTTAATCTTACGTGGATCTCGTGAAAAATAAATATTGATGATTTGGCAAACTGGATAATGCCAAAGGAATGTATGGCAAAAAAAATGATAATACAGGTTGTATATTCATTTCTCATTTTGTTCTAATATTTATTTCTTGGCAGCAAGCTGGTGGTGCTATTATTATGGATGCTGAAGCTACTTCAGCATTGCACAAGAGGGGGGTTGCTGCAACAGATGATTCCTTCAAATTTATTTGGTTCAAGGTTTGATATTGAATATTACTTCCATTATGATTTATAAATTGTTACCCTCCTGGGTTTGAAAGTAAGTCTTCAAGTGTTGGTAAAAAAATATAAATAACAACACTAGTATCTTAACTTTGAAAGATAAGAAATAAATTTCCTTTTAACCATACTAAGAGTATACATTCTTGGATGTTGTACCTTCTAATTTCTTTTCTTGATGAAATATCACAAAATTTGACTTTTTGGGTAGCTGATGGATTATATACTCATTAGAAATTAGAAATGTGAATATACATTCTTAATCTAACAGTTGGCTTGGTGTTTCCTTACAAAGAAATCACATCCCCTCCGACTCCCATCTTCAATTATCAATATATCAAAATGTGTTTTGTGTTAAATTTTCTTTGGCCCTTGGCCTATATGCTGAGAATGGAAGAACATTTTGAAACCTTTTCTGTAGACAAATTATGTTGAACTGTGCCCTTTGCCATTTTTGAGAATATTAGGGATGGAAATGAATAACATTGTTTTAAAAAAAATACATAACTGGAGATTTGAATAGAAAAATGTTAGCTGCTGTCATTTGGTGCTTGATTTGGAGTAAAGGGGTGCGTTTTCGTTTTGGTTTTGGTTTTCTTTTTTCTTCTCTAAGCTGGAATTTATATAATGAGATTATGTTTTTCCTTTGGTCCCTCCAAGGGGAAATAGCTCCCCACTCTAGCATATTTATTTATTTTAGAACATTATGTCCACTCATGATTTGAAGGATATTTTGCATGCTTCCCATCTGCCTGCAATTTTTGTAAATAGTAAAGCTAGTTAGTTCTTGGTCAAAGGATACTTCTTCCATAAAAACGGATGGAGGGTGAGGGCTTGAGTTCAAATATTCCACTAGGTTCATGTGTAACCGACCAATAAAAGAATTATTGGTGCGGTTAACGGGTGCCTTAGGGCATTTGTTAATGGATTATTTTAAGAAAGTTTTAATACCACTTTTATGGGAAATATAAAAAAACTATCAAAAAAATCAGTTTCTTTTTTTCTTTTCCCATAAAAAGTTTCTAAAAATATTTCCTAAAGCAATGCCCTTAGGACATCCATTAACTTTTTCCAAAAATTATACAGATTAAAGGATTTCTTTTAGTTTTATGAATTGATGGATAATAATTTCTAAGATGAGGTTGAGCTAGTAAATTTTATAAAATTTATAACTAGGTTATATTTTTCTTACATTGATTGGGTCTCAACATTTAAGTTTTGAGGCAAAACAATTAGTGTCTGATTGGATGAAGGGAGAGGGAGGGGGAGTAGAGTTGAGGTGGCTGGAAATTGCCCCTCTACTCTCCCTCCATCCGATCAGACCATTAGGGCCTGATTGGCATACAGAATGATGATTAGGGAAGGAATATGAATCATTGCTAGTGGGAATAAAACATGTTGTAATGAAATTAATATCTCTATACATTTGTTTGGTGGTAATATGACAAATGGGTTGAGAGGGATTTGGCTGTGGAGGTGGTGGCTATGCATGACTTCCACAGTGATGGCCTAACTAGATACCCTTAGCTTCAAAAAAAAATTGGTTTTTTTTTTTTTTTTGTTTCTCTATTTCTCAATCTAGATTGAGGGGAGACTATTTCCAATTATCAATAGCTTTTATCTCCCAGGTTCAATCTGGCAATTATACAATAGCTTTGTATATTATCTAAGAGCAATGAGGTTTCATTCACTATTTTCTTCTACCTTAGAAATTCATTCTTCCCCAATTGGATTTTTTAAATCAATGTTTACAAAGAAAATAAATATGGGCTTGTTAAGTTTCATCCTTTAATTGAACCTATAAAAAAAAACAGTTCCATCCTTTAATTGAAAAACAAATCCACACCTCAAAACCATGAATCATCTTAACTCAAAGAAAAACCAACTAAGAGAACTAGGGAAATAGAAGTTTCTTAGACCAGTTCTAGATCCAAGAACCAAAGTAAAAATAATCAAGATGCAAAATTCTTAAATCTCAAATACCCATTTTCATTTTTACCTAAGAATAATACCAAAAATTCAAAAAAAAAATCCCTAGATCAACAAAACCCATTTCAAAATTAAAGGCTAAACTTCTAAATGAGCTTCATGGAAGGCTGAGGAGCCATGGAGGAGATGACTAAATTAACTTCATTGTGGCTGAGGTGTGGTTGATGGAGAGAGAAAGATGGCAATTGACAATGATCTTAGTTGAAGAGTGAAGAAGAGCTTTTGAATTTTTCCCTTTTTTGTTGTTTGTTATTACAGAGCTATTATAGGGGAATAACTACTCCCCATTAGTGAAAGTGCAACAATTGTTGAATACCTATTCTAGAGGAATAATTGTTCCATTACAAGCTCTAATTAGCATGCCAAACATGCCCTATTTGTAGTCACTCGTCCTAGAGAAATTAGAAAAGCTCAGTCCAATTTCTCTTGCTCTCCTATTCTCTTTCATTTCTTTTTTCCTTGGACTGCCTCTGTTTTTCATATTTTAAAGCATATTTTAAAGCATATTTTATGGCCCCAATAATGATAGAGATAGAAGTATCCTTTGGGAGGAGTTAGCTGGCCTAGGTAGTTGGTGGAATGTGCCTTGGTGTGTGGGTGGGGATTTTAATGTGGTGCGGTTTCCTTCTGAGCGTTCTGGTTCCGCAAACTTCACTACTGCTATGTTTCGGTTTTCAGCTTTTATTTCCGAGCAAAGTCTTATTGATCTGCCTTTGGTTGGGGGGATTTTTACTTGGTCTAGCTCTAGAGAGGTGGCTACAAGATCTAGGCTGGACAGATTTCTTTTGTCAGCAGATTGGGAGGAGAATTTCCCTTCTGTTTGCCAACGCCAGCTTCCTAAGTTGATTTTGCATCACTTTCCAATCCTTCTTGAGGGCGGAAATCTTCATGGTGGCAAAAAACCTTTTAGATTTGAGAACATGTGGTTAAAGGATGAGGGCTTTTTGGGTAAGGTGAGTTCCTGGTGGGAGTCATATCTTTTCCAAGGAACTCCTAGCTTTTCCTTGGCGTGTAAGCTGAAGATGTTGAAATTGGATTTGAAAAAATGGAATGTGGAGGAGTTCGGTAATATAGGCATCAGGGTGCAAAACTTGTGGAAGGATTTTAATGAGTTGGAAGCTTCCGAGAATGATCGTGTTCTTACGGCGGAGGAAAGGAGGGAAAAGGATCGAATTTAGAGAGAGCTAGAAAAAGCATCCTTGTTGGAAGAGATCTGTTGGAGGCAGAAATCTAGGGCTTTATTTCTTAAAGAGGGAGATAGGAACACCAAATTCTTTCATCGTATTGCAAATTCTCATAGAAGATGCAATACTATTGATAGACTTATGGTGGATGGTGTGTTATCTTCAGATTAGGGGATCATTGAAGGGTGTATTACTCAGTTCTTTAGTCAGTTATACTCGGAGAATGAGGTTCATCGACCTCTATTGGATGAGGTTGTTTTTTCTAGTATTTCTAAGGAAGATGCCACTTGGTTGGACAGACCTTTTGATGAGGAGGAAGTTTTTGGAGTGGTCCAAGATTTCAAAGGGGATAAAGCGCCAAGCCCGGATGGCTTTACAATGGCATTTTTTCAGTCTTGTTGGAGCACGGTGAAAGTTGATATTATGAATGTGTTTCAGGCTTTCCACGCCCATGCTGTGTTTGAAAAGAGTCTTAATGTTACTTTTCTTGCTCTCATTCCTAAGAAATTTGATGCTGTGGAGGTTCATGACTTTCGTCCTATTAGTTTGGTGGGTGGTTTGTACAAGATTCTCGCTAAGGTGTTAGCCAATCGAATGCGAAGGGTGGTTCATGGTCTTATTTCAGAATCCCAAAATGCCTTCGTGAAAGGGCGTCAGATTTTAGATTCTGTCCTTATTGCTTCTGAGTGTATTGACAGTCGTTTGAAGTCTGGGGTTCCAGGGGTGTTGTGTAAGTTGGACATTGAAAAAGCTTACGACCATGTAAATTGGGAATTTCTCATGTTTTTGTTGCAGCAATGTGGATTTTCCGAGAAGTGGAGAAGGTGGATCAGGTGTTGTATCTCAACTGTTAAATTCTCCATTTTGATTAATGGTTGTCCTTCCGGCTTTTTTGGGAGTTCTAGAGGTCTTAGGCAAGGTGATCCCTTATCCCCGCTTCTCTTTGATATTGTTATGGAGGCTTTGAGCCGTATGTTGGAGGCAGCTACTGCAGCTGGTCAGTTTTCGGGTTTCACAATTGGGAATGCAACGGGTTCTTTGTTGAAAGTGTCTCATTTATTGTTCGCGGAGGACACTCTTGTTTTCTGTGACGCTGACAGTTCTCATATTATAGCTCTGCATGGGATTCTCTCTAGATTCGAAGAGATGTCAGGGCTGAGGATTAACTTAGGTAAGTCTGAAATGGTCCCAATTGGGGAAGTGCCTAATCTTCATGAGTTAGTAGAGACCTTGAGCTGTAGGGAGTCTGCCCTTCCGCTGAAATATCTAGGTCTTCCGTTGGGTGCTTCTTTTAAAGATAAGTCAATTTGGAATCCTATTTTGGAGAAGATGGAGAGAAGGCTGGCTGGATGAAAGAGGTTGTATCTATCCAAGGGGGGTAAAGTTACCCTGATTAAGAGCACTCTCTCTAGCTTACCTACGTATTTCCTTTCTCTCTTCCCTATTCCAGTTAAGATGGCTAAGAGGATGGAGAAATTACAAAGAGACTTTCTTTGTTCTGGTTTAGGGGATGATAGTAAAATCCATTAAGTTAATTGGTCTAAGGTTTGTAGGCCAGTTAAGAATGGAGGGTTAGGCATTCGGTGTTCGAGAAGGTTTAATTCTGCTTTATTAGCTAAGTGGTTGTGGCGTTATGGCTTGGAGAATGAAGCCCTTTGGAGAAGGGTCATTGGGGCTAAGTATGGGAATGAGTGGGGTGGTTGGTGCACCAAAGCTGTGTCGGGGGCTTATGGTGTTTGTTTGTGGAAGTTCATTCGAAGTGGCTAGTTGAATTTCTCCAAGTTCCTTAGGTTTGATGTGGGTGATGGAACTCGTGTGAAATTTTGGGATGATGTGTGGTGTAGGGACCGCCCTCTAAAGGAGGCATTCCCAGATCTGTATAATATTAGTAGGACAAGGGAGGCTTCGATCTTTGAGGTTATGTGCTTCACGAATGGGAGAGTTTCTTGGGACATTCAGTTTCGTCGGTTAGTGAACGATCAAGAGTCTCTTTCTTTGGATTTGTTTTTGGTCTTAATCTATTCTAGTAAGGTGCGGGGTGTTGGAGCTGACAATCTTTGTTGGATGCCAGCTGTCAGTCGAGGTTTTAAGGTGAGTGGGTATTATCATACTCTTTCCCCCTCTACTGGCATCATCTTTCCTTGGAAAGTGGTGTGGCAATCGAAGGTTCCTCCTCGGGTAGCTTTTTTCTCTTGGACAGCGGCTTTAGGCAAGATTCTAACTATAGATAATCTTCGGAAGAGGCACTTTGTCATTCTTGAATGGTATTTTATGTGCAAAGGGTGTGGGGAATCTGTTGATCACCTCCTCCTTCACTGTCCCTTCGCTCATGAGATGTGGAGTATGATCTTTTGTTTGTTTGGTATTTGCTGGGTGATGCCGCGAAGGGTAGTGGATTTGTTGGAAAGTTGGTCAGGAAATTTTAGGTGGCATAGAAATTTAGTCATTTGGAGGATTGTGCCGCACTGCTTGATGTGGTGTATTTGGCGGGAACGGAATGCCAGAAACTTTGAGGATTGTGAACGGTCCACTCTTGAGTTTAAGTCTTTTTTCTTTTTTACTCCTCTTGCTTGGTGTTTGGTTGTTCCTACTTTTTCTTGTATTTCCCTTCCTATGCTGCTTGATTATTGTACTTTGGCTTCTTAATGTTTTTGCCTATTTCGTACATTTCCTATGTACGGGGCTATTTCTTTCAATATACCTTAATCATTACTTATAAAAAAAAAAAAAAAAAAAAAACATTGTTAATCCTGGGTGTTAAGGGCTTTTTTTACGCTTAGAATTATAGATGATGAAATTGCACAACGGCATCCATTTGCAGGAGTGTTTTGTTGTGATTAGCAATTCTGATGATTAAATGATTCCGCGCCCCCCCCCCCCCCAACTTTGCATATGGTGCTCAAAGGGATTGATATCATTTGACATTTACTGGTATAGATAATTTGTGCATTATAAGGATTGATATACTGGTTATTAGACTACTGTATTTTGTATTAATGTAATTCTCCGTTTTATATGCTATACCAGGACCATGAAAGTGTGATAAGAGCAATTTATACCGGTCCCCAGTTCTTGGAAAGTGTTGGTTCTGGCAGTGAAGTTGGTATAGTTCTGGAATCTACAAGTTTTTATGCTGAGCAAGGTGGTCAGGTATTGTATACCCTAGGTTTTTTTTACCTAGTTTTGTCAAAATACCAGGTTCAAGCAATATGCTTTTAGTTCTGACTTGTTGAAACCTGAATGATTCGACACTTGTAGGTTATCATGCTTGCATTGACGTAAAAGTGGCTTGGACTCCATCTATGAAAAGCTGCTTTTTATATCAGATGTGTGTGTATGTGTGTGTGTATTTAAGTAATAATAATTTTTTTGAATGAGACTACTTCATGTATATGAAAATGTCCACAAAGAAATCTTAAGAATTACAAGCTATGAAGCACAGGTACCAACGCAATACAGGGTATGACATGTCAAGGATGCAACAACAAGTTAATTAATATTTATTTTTAGGTATATTTTAGGACATAATTTAAGTTTATTTAAAGAATAAGGAACAACAATAAAATGTTTGAAGCCATAACAAAAATTAATTCAAAAGCAATAATAAAATATGTAAAATAATGCTAATAAATCTTGTACACAATAATATATTTGTAAATTATAGGTTCATGTTGCAATTTTATGGCCATGTTAAGCTGTTACATTGAATAATGGAAAACAAAAAGTATTAACTCTTGTCACTGCTGTGTTCAGGCTGTGCCCCTATGAATAAAAGGGATTTTTTTATCCCTTAAGCAGGAGTGTCGGCATGGTACCTGTGTCCGATATGGGTCCTTTGCCTAAAATAGCCTGTTCTTTCTTCATGGTTTACAAGATGTTATGAACATGACGACAATGAATGTAAAAATTCAAGAATGGAGTTGCAAAAAACCCCATGTCTAGGACCAATCAAATAGCAACCTAGAAAAAAATTCTACCAAATGTGTCCCCGAAATTTCCAAGTCTTCTAGTGTACGATGGTTATGCTCCTGCCCTACTATCCACATAAGAACATAACTGAACCAGATTCCAAATATGGGAAAACTGTTTGCCTAACCAATTCCACCAACCAAACAAAAGATCAATGGCTGTACTTGGTAGCACCCATGAAAGCCCAAAGGTGCGAAAAACAAGACTCCACAACTCAAATGCAACGTTACAGTCTAACTAAAGATGCTCCTCTGTCCCCCCACTACAATGGCAATACAACATCACCATACTAACGTTTATCCTCTCTTAATGAGATAATCACAAGTAAGGATCTTCTTCCATACTGCCTTCCAAACAAAGAAAATAGCCCCCGATATGCCTGAGGAATATGGCCCGTAGAAGAATACAATACATAAACTAAAAATTTAAGATGGTGTGTAAGCCTATAGTTTTTGGAAATTGGTGTTAGTACCTAAATCAGTTGATAAAAATATCAAGAGTTCATCACTCAGGGAGGTAGAGGCGATTGCTCCATCCCATTTTTGTGAGGGCTCTGGTGAAGTAGAATTGTTGGATGGTTTACCTTTACAGAGTATTGTTCCGAATGTCTGGACATCTTCGGCGGAGTTTGAGGAGGTCGAGGAGGCCTTGAGTATAGAGGCTAAATTAGATGTTTCGGGGTGGGTGAAACGAAGAATTCCTGGTTTCAGTAAATTGGTTGGGTTATCATCCATCCAACATGAGAAGTTGTGCATTGCTCTTTTACAAAGGTTAGAAACTGAGATGGAGGCAGCCAATGTGTTACACCGGAAAGTAACAGGGAGTCATAAAGTGGCCAAGTCCAAACACAAGGGACGTAGAGAGCTGCAAAACTTATTCTCTTCGGTAAATTATGATGGG
Source organism: Castanopsis chinensis (assembly GCA_032878915.1). NCBI lineage: Eukaryota > Viridiplantae > Streptophyta > Magnoliopsida > Fagales > Fagaceae > Castanopsis > Castanopsis chinensis. Next base: position 35,202,579 of record JAVQMG010000133.1, on the reverse strand, counting down.
AGGTAGAGGTTTGGTTTAGTGCTGGTGGCAGTAGGTGGGGTTATATTTGTGGTAATGAAGTTAAAAATGATTTCGTGGAATGTTAGAGGTGTAAATGATCCCTGGAAACGTCTTGTGGTGAAGAATTTGTTGAGGGATTGGAAGTGTGATGTAGTTTGTTTGCAAGAGACGAAAATTGCTAGCATGAATAGACAGCTGGTTTGTAGTCTGTGGGGCTGTCCATATGTGGATTGGGCTGTTTTGGAGGCCAATGGGAATGCTGGTGGTATTTTGATTATGTGGGATAAAAGGGTCTTGGATAAGATGGAAGTTATGGTTGGTTCTTTCTCAGTTTCAGTAAAGTGGCAAGGGGTGGGGGACGGTTTTATTTGGGCATGTTCAGGGGTTTATGGCCCAAATGAGAACAACATGAGGGGTTTCATGTGGGATGAGTTGGTGGGTATTAATCAATATTGGAGGGTTCCATGGTGCTGTTTGGGAGATTTTAATATAGTTCGCTTTCCTAGTGAGCGTAGGGGTGCGACAAGCTTGACTCGGGCTATGGAAAAATTCTCGGAATTTATTGAGGATCTTAACTTGATCGATTTGCCTTTGGAAGGAGGTAGCTATACATGGTCAAGTGGTACTAATAATCCAGCGATGTCTAGGATTGATAGAGCTCTGGTCACTCCAGATTGGGAGGAGCATTTCCCGAATGTTTTTCAAAGGATTCTACCTCGTCCTATCTCAGATCACAGTCCTATTCTCTTGGAGGCAGGGGGAATGGCTAGGGGGAAAAGTCCTTTCAGATTTGAAAATATGTGGTTGAAGACGGAGGGGTTTGTGGATAGGGTTCAAACTTGGTGGAATCGGCATTCTTTTGTAGGTACTCCTAGTTTCGTGTTTGCAAAAAAATTAAAGGCTTTGAAAGAGGATATTGTGCAATGGAATCGCCGTGAGTTTGGTAATGTAGAGCGTCAAAAGAAACAACTACTGGAGGAATTGAAAACTCTAGACGCTAAGGAAGGGGATGTTGGTCTATCGGATGGGGAGATATGTCGGAGGGCAGATTTGAGGTCTCAGGTAGAGCATCTCCTTTCCTTGGAGGAAATTTCCTGGAGACAAAAGTCTAGGATGTTGTTTATCAAGGAAGGGGATAATAACACCAAGTTCTTCCACAAAATGGCTAACTCTCATAGACGACATAATCATCTGAGAACCTTGGAGGTGGAGGGAGTGGTTTTTGAGGAGGAATTTGAGGTAACTAATCAGGTTATCCAATTTTATAAAAAATTGTACAAGGAGTCTGAGGGGTGGAGGCCTTTTGTGGAGGGTTTAGTGTTTGACCGTATTGGGGGCATGGAGAGGGTTTGGCTTGAAAGGAAGTTCGAAAGAGAGGAAATTCTTCAAGTCGTTCGTGATTTGGAGGGGGACAAAGCTCCAGGTCCGGATGGGTTTACACTGGCGTTTTATCATCATTGTTGGAGAGTGGTGGAGAATGATGTGTTAGCGGTCTTTGATGAGTTTTTTCAACATTGTAAATTTGAAAAATCTCTCAATGCCACCTTCATTGCTTTGATTCCTAAAAAGCATGACGCCTCTAATATTAGAGATTTTCGTCCTATAAGTTTGGTGGGGAGTGTGTATAAAATCTTGGCTAAGGTTTTGGCAAATCGTTTGAGAGTGGTTTTAGATCAATTGATCTCTGAGACTCAGAGTAGCTTTGTGGGTGGGAGACAAATCCTTGACTCGGTTCTTATTGCGAATGAGTGTGTGGATAGTAGAGGGAAGAGTAGGATTCCTGGAGTCATTTGTAAACTTGATATTGAGAAAGCTTATGATCATGTAAATTGGGAGTCTTTGTTGTATTTGTTGGATAGAATGGGATTTGGAGTGAGGTGGTGTAAGTGGATCCGCACTTGTATTTCCACAGTGCAGTTCTCTGTTTTGATTAATGGTTCTCCAACTGATTTTTTTGGTAGTTCAAGGGGTCTAAGACAAGGGGATCCGCTGTCTCCTATGCTGTTTTTGATTTTGATGGAGGTGTTTAGCAAGATGATGAGAAAAGTAGAGGTAGCTGGCTTGATCCGCGGCTTTAAAGTTGAGGGAAGGAGGGGTGGGGGGGAAAGTGTTTCACATCTTTTGTTTGCGGACAATACTATCCTGTTTTGTGATGCAAATGTGGAGCAAATTCTTTATATTCGGCTGTTGTTACTTAGTTTTCAGGCGGTAACAGGTTTGAAAGTCAATGTGCACAAGAGTGAAATGGTTCCTATAGGGGAGGTGGATGATGTGTATGCCCTGGCGGAAATTTTGGGTTGTAGAGTTGGATCCTTGCCCATGTCCTATCTGGGCTTGCCGTTGGGGGCTCCGCATAATTTCCCTTCAATTTGGAATCCTATTTTGGAAAAAATTGAACGGAAATTAGCCAGGTGGAAAAGATTGTATTTGTCTAAGGGGGGTCGATTAATGTTACTCAAGAGTACGCTTTCTAGTCTTCCTACATATTTTCTTTCTCTTTTCACCATTCCTACTTATGTGGCTAATAAAATTGAAAAGTTGCAAAGGGACTTTCTATGGGGTGATAGCAAGGTCCATCTAGTAGGATGGGATAGAGTTTGCGCTCCTATAGCTAACGGTGGTTTGGGGATAAGGAAAATTACTACTTTCAATAAGGCCTTATTGGGGAAGTGGCTGTGGCGGTTTGGGAAGGAAGAGGGTCGGTTATGGAGGAGGGTGGTTGTGTCAAAATATGGGGAAGATTGGGGCGGATGGACCTCTAAGCTAGGTAGGGGAGCTCATGGGTGCGGTTTGTGGAGAGGTATTCGCTTGGGTTGGGAGGTTTTTAGCAAGAATTGTCAGTTTGTTGTTGGGTTGGGGAATAGAGTGAGATTTTGGCAGGATGGGTGGTATGGGGATCAATCTTTTCAAGTGGCTTTCCCTAGGCTCTATGGTATTGCCTTTGATAAGGAGGCTTCTGTAGAGGCTTCTTTGTCAAGGCAAGGACCGGAGGATAGAAGAATTTGGAATGTTCGCTTCCTTAGAGAATTTAATGATTGGGAAATGGATGAAGGGTTGCTTTTTCTTCGTACTTTGGGTGCTAATACTCCTCCAATGGATGCTAGAGACCGGATGAGATGGAAGTTGAAGCCTAATGGGGAGTTTGACATTCGGTCGTATTACAACAAGTTGCGGGACTCTTCCTCAATTGCCTTTCCTTGGAAAGGAATATGGAGAGTAAAGGCCCCTAGGCGAGTTTCTTTTTTTGTTTGGTGTGTGGTATGGAATAAGATCCTTACGGGCGATAACTTGAGGAGATTAAGGGGTTTGTATTTTGTGGACTGGTGCATAATGTGCCGGCACTGTGGAGAGACGGTGGATCACCTTCTTCTTCACTGTGAGTTGGCTTATCAATTGTGGAGCTTTGCTTTAAAAACTTTTGGGTTGTCTTGGGTTATGCCTAGATCGATCTCGGATTTGCTTTTTGGATGGTGGAATTGGTTGGGAAAGCATTCATCTCATATTTGGAATTTAGTTCCTTTGTGCATTCTATGGTGTATTTGGAAGGAACGGAATCGGAGGACTTTTGAGGATTTGGATTGCTCTAGTGTTCAGTTGATTGCCTCTTGTAGTGGGATCCTTTTTGATTGGTCTCGGGCTTGGGGACTCACGTCTAGTGATTCTCTCCCCTCTTTTCTTAACTCTCTTTCTCTTTTGTAATTTTTCTTTTTTTGGGTTTGCTCTATGTTTTTCTTGCATAGAGTAGCCTTTCGTATATATAAAATTTTTACTTATCAAAAAAAAAAAAAAAAAAGAGCTGGGTGTATATATTCTCATGTTAAATACATGATATTGAGCCATGTGGTTTGCCAACATAGATAAATGCCTCCGTATCTCAATTAGAATGGTGAAAGTTGGGAGTGTTTTTGTTATGTTTTTAGTTTCTGGGTATTAACTGCTACTTATGCAATTTTCTTGGCTGTTTTTCTTCTATTTAATTGGTCCTTTAAATCTGATATAGTTCTTGTGGTTCTAGATTTTTGATACTGGATCACTTGAAGGCCCCTTTGGTTCGTTTCAAGTTTGCAATGTTCAAATTTATGGAGGTTTCATTCTTCATATTGGTTCTTTTTCTGGAGAGAATGGTAGATTCTCTGTGGGGGAAAAAGTAATTTGTAAGGTATGATGTGCATTATGTATTTGCTATTTTTTTTTTTCCTTTTTCTTTTTTTCCTGGTAACTCTTTTCTATGCTTTAATGTCTTATGCAGGTTGACTATGACAGGCGTAAGCTCATTGCCCCAAATCATACATGCACACACATGTTGAATTTTGCTCTTAGGGTATGCCCCTAGTTCCAAGTTATCATGAACTTGGAAACTTATCTTTTGCTTATCACTGACTCAGTATTTCTTAAACAAACTTGTAATATGAATGCAGGAAGTGCTTGGAAATCATGTTGACCAGAAGGGTTCTATCGTTCTTCCAGAAAAATTAAGATTTGATTTTTCACATGGTAAGCTTGATTTGAATAGCCGATTAGGTTATCTGTATATACATGATCTCTTTAACATGCTGCTGAACTTGGATAGGCAAGCCAGTAGATCCTGATCATTTGAAAAAGATTGAATCAATTGTGAATGAGCAAATAAAAGCTGAATTAGATGTATTTGCTAAGGAGGCAACCCTTGCTGAAGCCAAGCGTATCAATGGTTTACGAGCTGTTTTTGGTGAAGTAAGCTGCTTAATTTGTTTCTGTTTTTTTCCTCATCTAGTTATATATGTCTTGTGAGAGCTATGTCTTTTAACATGTGTTCTGTTTTTGCTATAGGTCTATCCTGACCCAGTTAGAGTTGTGGCAATTGGACAGAAAGTTGAGGACCTTCTGGCTAATCCAGAGAATGATGAATGGTTATCCATTTCTGCAGAACTCTGCGGAGGTCAAATCTTATAAATTAGAGTGCCTTTTGTTAGGGACTTACTCCGAATATTGTATTGAATTTGATTTATGGATACATCTAGGTACCCATATATCAAATACAAGGGAAGCTAAGGCCTTTGCCCTGCTATCTGAGGAGGGAATTGCTAAGGGAATACGAAGGATTACTGCTGTTACAACTGACGGTGCTTTTAAGGCAATGGAATTAGCATACTCACTTGAGCAGGAAGTAAATGATGCATCAAAAATAGAAGGCAGCTTGCTTGAAAAGGTTTTTTCTTCTCTTTTTGTTTGGGGGGGTGGGGGGGGAGTGGGGTGGATTTGGTGGTGTGCTATGGGATGGGGGTGGGTGTTCAGCCTGATTTGCCCGCTTTTAGTAATTATAATGTGCAATCCGCAGTCGCCATCTGCTGTCAGTTAAATCTGTTGCCTCTTTGCAGACAGTAGCTTCTTTGAAAAGTCGTGTGGATTCAGCATCTATACCAGCAGCCAAGAAGGCAGATATCAGGGCAAAGATTTCCATACTACAGGTATTGCAGTAGGCAAAACAGGTCGCTGGCTCATTGCAGTTTTTGCCCATGGTGTCTGATTTGTCTGATATTGTTAATTGCTTCATTATTCTGCTTGTGTCTGGTTCTATGTTGTACTTAGTTGCTTTGTTGTTATAGAATCAAGTGAGAAAGGCGCAAAAGAAGATTGCTGAAGAGAATCTACAGAAAGCTGTCAAGATCACAATTGAGAAAGCTGAAGTAGCTGCTTCAGAGGGAAAGGCTTTCTGCATATCCCATGTTGACGTTGGTTTGGATGCGGCTGCAGTTCGTGAAGCAGTTCTGAAAGTCATAGAACAGAAGGTCATTACTGTTCAGTTCTTGTTCTTGTTCTTTTTTCTTAACTTTTAATTTGTCTGGCTTATCTATAATTTGGATAGCATTACTTTTTCTTCATTTGGGAATGCATAATCTGTCTCTTTAAATTGGGGAATTCAAGAACAGTTGTCATCAATATAATTACAAATCTTTCACATCTTCCAAAAAGATTGTTTATTTAATTCGTCATGGTGATGGATCCCTTTCTCTGAAGATTTAATCCCTGCTGATGGATTTTGTATCTTAGACATCATAAATAAAGGATTTGGGCCATTCAAATTTCTAAGAACATCAAGAGAGAGAGCATAAAATATTGAGATTGTTCTGATGGATGGACAGGGGATATCTGCTATGGTGTTCAGTACAGATGAAACCACTAATAAGGCTGTAGTGTGTGCTGGGGTGCCAGAGAAAGGAGATAGGAACAAGCGTCTGGAGGTGTCAGAGTGGTTGACAGAAGCTTTGGAGCCTCTAAAAGGGCGATGTGGTAAAGGAAAAGGTGGTCTTGCATCTGGCCAGGTTAGTGATTTCGACATGTTTATTTTCAATTTCAATGAAATAAATTGGTCAGAACTTTGCACGAGTCCTTGGGAAAACTAGAAGCATAAGCTTAGGAGCTTGGGTCCAAGCAGTTAATAGGTCTTTTTTTTATTTTTAAAAAAAAAAAACCCACAAAAATAATAATAATAATAATAATAATAATAATAATAATAATGCTATAAATACAAACTATTTTACAATATTTTTACAAAATGTTGATGTGATCAATCTCTTATTGGTTTTCATCTTAACTCACTATTAATATTACTTTTTCATTTATAAATAATCACTCACCATATTAGCAGTTTATAACAAAAAATTGTAAAATAGTTTGTATCTCTTGCATTATTCATAATAATAATAATGAAAGAGAGAACAAAAGAAAAAGACCTGGAAAAGCCTTCACTTTAGTTGGTTGAGTCAGTTGATACCTGCCCCGGGTCAAAAACAATCTACTTTCTGATACTCTTGAGGCTTTCCTGCAACATTTTTTCCTTGTCATGTGATTGACCTGGTGCCATACTGGTTTTTTTTTTTTTTTTTTTAATTTGGTTATGAAATATCAATTTCAGGGAACGGATGCATCACAAGTCAATGAGGCGATTGAATTGGCTACAGCATTTGCATTGATGAAGTTGAGATGATAGATCTTGCAAATTCTTTTCCTATAGAAGAAACATGCTCATTTGCAGCTTATAGGAATTTGATTTGAATCATTTGACTAAATGAGACAATTGTTTGAGAAATAATTTACTTTGAAATGTTACTTTGTTTAAAGCTTCCTTAAAATCGTGTTGCAACTTTGTTATGTTACTTTATAGTTCCACTGTTGTAAAATCGTTTTATCAAATGTGTCGACCTGTTCTCATACCCAATTGAATGAAACATTGAATGTAGGACCAACATACCTTTCCAGCAATCCAGTCTTTTCTTCTTTCTTTTGACTCTGCATATATTCAATGTCAAACAACTGTGTAAAATACTCTAGGAGGTGGGAAACAATGTAAACAGTAAGCTTACCTTGTATCTCTAGAGCCCTAAGATTTTTCTGCCCAGTGAATTCTCGTGATTGGTTTTTCCGATGACGGCTTTAAAATAGAGGCCTAAGATTTCATTTTCAACTTAAAGCAATTGCACTTCTTGAATATTTAACTTTCTGTAATGCAAAATTTTCCCAAAACAACTGGCCATGATTGTCTCTGCATTCTCTCTCAATAAAAGAGTATATACATAATAAAAAATAAAAATAAAAATAAAAAAGTATGTACACTTCCATCTTGAAAATCCGGAGAAAATAGTCTCTTGCCCTTTTCAAAAAAAAAAAAATCCAACAAGGAGAGCCAAATGGGGGCCAACAAACATATTGAGCACATGAAGGGGAAAACAAGTATAATATCTGACAAAAATGGGTGTCCTAGAAGAACAAATGTAGGTTTGGATTGGATGTCCATAGTTCCATGAGATTGGAGTATGAACGACACACGTGCCATCAAACAAAATTCCTATAAGGGACTTAAGGTCTCATGTATCAGAGACGGGTGTGAACCTGCACAAGATAATAGGAATTAGGCTTGAAGACAAAAGCAAGCAAGAACTCATGCATTAACTGTTGACACTCGGCCTCGATCAGAAGCGGAAAAACTGCCGCCTCAATGCCTTTGTCCGAACACCCGCCGCGGCGATGCTCCCTTGCGTGAGAGGCCCGTTGGAGGGCCCCTCTCGATGGTGGTATACGTGTGTTCGCGCGGAGCTTTGGGTGCTCTCTCTCTCTTGGTGGAGGAAGGTAAGTCTACCTTTGGCATTTATGGCAGGAATTTGGGCCAAATTTAAAGGGATTACCAAATGTGAGTGAAGTCGCCACTAATCATTAGGTTTTTCTAAGGTGTGATTGGTCATCTATTTCTAGTTGATTTTATTACCAATACTAGGCTAAGAAAAAGACATTTTTCCTAATCTAATGTGGATGGCAAAAAATCTTGATTATTGAGTCTGGAAGTTTGGTTACATGTGGGGAAAGTGTTAGGCACCCCACAACACCTGTCCAATGACAGTCCTTTGTTTTGATAAAACCTTGATTTTTGGAGATTGACAGTAAAAAACATGATTTTGACATTGGCTTTTGGGACTTTAACATGCATAGGGGCTTTGTGAGGTTTATTTTTTGAATGGGTGTGGTCCTAATCTATGTTTTCCTAAGGCTGTCGGGCAAATGCTAGATTTTCATGTTAAAAACTTGATGACGTGTCACCTTGCTTTCGCTACGAAAATTAGGCATTATTGTGCTTTAGGTGATATGGACTATGACAATCACACCAGAATTAGTGGGGGAGCAGGTATATATATACATACATCATGCACAATGCAAGCACACAGGGCAGGAAAGTAAATGCCTACATCCTTAGAGCATGACCCAAAATATAAGTGCAGGAAAATAAACAGGGGTCGCCATACTCCAGAGATAAGGACAAATGGTACACAACATGATATACCTAATACAAACTGTCTAAGAGAGAAAGGGAGGAGGAAGGAAAGGGGGTTTAAAAGAGTACATAACCAAAAGGGATGAACTAGGCTCCTAAACCTATTGAACATAGCCGCTTAGCTTAAATCTACATGCTTGACTCCGCGCCTTTTTTGCTTGTGTCTAGGAAGCCGTGCCCTAATTCCAAGTGTCCTCGCTCCATGTGTGTACATGCAAAGACAAAAACAAAAAACCAACAGAAAAGCAATGGAAGGGAAAGATGCAATGAGCATACAAGAGAGGCATAAAGCGATAAGCATGATATACATAGTAAGCATAGCATGTGACGAGAGACATGACAAGCAAAGATAAGCAGACAAACGAGAAAGCAAGCGGACAAGAAAGCAAACAAGCAAAAGGTAAACAAAAGGCAGTATCTGCGAGGGAGCGAGGGACAAATGTAGGTTTGGATTGAATGTCCATAACTTCACTGTGTTGAAGTATGGACGATACACTAGCAAGCAAGACTCATGCATGGACATGTAAGCAAGCGTATAAAAATGTAAAGAAAGCCAACGGGTGGCGCAGATAAGCATGGTAAGCATATCATCGCACGGAGTGGAAAAGGGGAAAGGTATGCACGAAGCGACCCGGCATCCAGAGATATCTCCCAAATGGTTACTTCCAAACAAGACCTCATGAGCGTCGGACGTAACCAAACAAGACCAAGCTCGCAGAAGGCGTCAAACATGGCAAAGCCTAGAACAAGAGAGGTTACACAAACATAAAGCGTAGAAGTAAGCAAACACAAACATGACAATAGGGTGATCCAAACCCTTTGATGTGGACCAAGGTGCATGGACAATGACAAAGACCATAGGGTCTAGATCGGGTCCTAACCATTAGGCCAAAACACAAGAAAGAAAGACAAAGTGACAAAAGGGCTACAATAACACATGGCATGACAAATATAGCCTAGGTATAGGCATACAAACATGGCAAGCAGTGCACAAGCACATGGAAGATGGCATAAACCATGTAAAGAGCATAGATCCAAACACACAATCATGTGAAAACATAGATCTAGACATATAAGCATAAAAACATGCATGTATACATGTAGATCCTAGCACATAAACATGGAAGAGCGTGAATCCAAGCATAAAAGCATGTGAAGACACAGATCTAAACTGATAGCATGGCAAGATAGGCATAAATGCATGTAAATCCAAGCAAGGCATAGCCAAAACATCATACAAGCATGTGAGCATGAAACCCTAACATCAACATGGAGCAAAAAGATGAACAAAGCATGGGAAAACATGGCACGAAGCATAAACATGTAGATCTAAACATGTAAACAAGCATAGAAACATGTAAATCTAGCTAAACAACACATAAAAAAGATAGATCTAGGCACAAACACATGGCACAAAGCATAAAGCACATAGATCGGATCAAATAACATGTGAGCAAGCATAAAAGAACATGGATTTAAGTTAGAAACATGCTAGAAACAAGATAAAGCGAAAAACATGTCAAGGAAAACAACAAAATCATGTTATTCAAGCAAAAATAGCAAGAATATGCTAGGAAAAAGATTTAGAAGGTTAGGGGCGTGGATGATAGCTAAAAAAGCTACATCCATACCCTTAATCCAAGATGTAGAACCAAGGAGAAGAAGATTGAGCACAAGAACACTATCTTGTATTGTTGGTGAAGATGCAAGAATCAAGAAACTTTGATGCATTCTTTTATGTGTGTTTTTTGTGTGTTTGGAAGAGAGAAAACGCATAGGCAAAAGGCAAAAATTAGAAAAATGTGGTTTCCCTCGGTTTGGCGAGTGCCTGGGGCTATTTATAGTCCCGGCACGCATTTCGAGGCTATGGTCCTTCAAGGACCGCTGGCCTCAAAAGGTCTCTGATTGGCTTGGTCTTAACTCCACTGGACAGATTTGGACTTCCTATTTCCGCAAAGGTATGAAACTCAAAAATCCAACAGTTGGATTAAAAGTTATGGTTCTCAGAAGTTTGTGATGCATCGATAGGTGCGTCATCCCGGTTTTCATGATATCTCGGCCGTTTTAACTCCAATTTCGACACATGAACAATCATTGGAATTAGAATTTGATAATCTTCACAATGACATTGGTTTCAACCCGTTCTAACAGCCAGATCCAAATTAGGGTTTTTGGGCTCACCCGGGATTGATTTTGGGTCAAACTTGGTCAAAATTGCCAAAATTCCCCAAGAAGCTTGGGTTTGATGTAAAACTGTGAAAAATGTCATTTTGTGAGTTTTTTTACCTTGGGGCTACCTAGGGGCATTTTGTTATTTTAGCTGAAAAGGGCACTTCGGGTGCTCCGGTACCCGAACGGGTTGCACTACGTCATTCTAAATGTTATCGTAACCCCATGGAGAGAAAATGATATTTTTGGATTTTTCGGGGTCTGGCATGTGAATCGAGGGTGGACAAAATATTGTATCAACATTAACATGTAGACAAGTGTGCAAAACTGCAAAGAAGCAAAGAAAGTCAAATGGGTGGAAAAAGAAAACAAGGCAAGCAGGTGGCCCCAAAGACCGACAAGCATAAGCCTATAGAGGGCACCAAGCATGGCAAAACCTAGATCTAGGCAGGCAAACATGTATATAAAGCAAGAAACAAATGAACATACGCATCCATAAAGGAAATGATCTAAACCCTTTAATATAGGTCTAGGTGTATGGATGTAGACCTAGACCACAAGATCTAGATCTACACCCTACCTAAAGGGCCAAAACACAAGAAAGAGATATAGTAGGAGACAAAAAGGGCTATAGAAGCACGTGACATAGCAACCAACATGTAGATCTGGGCGCATGAACAAGGGGCACATCAACATATCGATTAAAGCATAAGCACCGCAAAAAGCATCTAGGCACATGGATCTAAGCACAAACATAGAATTTAGGCATATCCGAACCCAAGAAGGCTAGGCCAACATCATCAAAGCAATAAAACATGTTGAAAGTAAGAAGACATGTCAAGAAAGCTATAAAACATGCTAGGAAGCTAGATAAAGCAAGAGATATACTATGGAAAGCAATAAAACATATTATAAAGCAAGATAGAGCAAATGATGTAGATAGTAGCTAAAAAGTTACATCTACATCCTTAAAACCTCATATCCAAAGTCTTAAGACCAAGGAAAAGAAAAAGAGTGCAAAAACACTACCTCTTGATTGTTGAGGAAAGAAAGAAATCAAAGGGTTTAGGATGTGTTTATGAGAGAATTTAGGGTGGAAAAAAGAGAGAATCTACCTAGAAAAGTGCTCCAAAAATTCCAAAATTGTTTTTTTTTGTCTGAGGGGGGGGGGGGTATGGGGGTTAAATAGCTAAAAAAATGACCTTCCACTTCCGAAGGTTAGTGGCTGCCGGGCCTATTGCGGACATCAGCAATCTCGGGCTCTTCCCTAGTTCGGCTTCAGATGCATATTTGAAGGTCTTCCTAAACTTTGATTGAGTTGATATTAGTGTCCCTAGAAAGATCTGGATGTCTAGTTTCTACTTTCTAGAACACTAACGAAAATAAAATTTTGACGGTCAGATCAAAAGTTATGGCCTTAAGAAGCGAGTTTATGCACTTTGCACAATTTTCAAGATATCTCAATGGTTTTTACTCCAATTTCAACTCATGAATATTCGTCGGAAAAGGAATTCAATAATCTTTATCATGACACTGGTCTTAACTTGTTCTGATGGTCAAATCAAAATTAGGATTTTTGGTGCCCTTGGGGGTCACCCTCGGGTCAAACTTGATCAAAGTTAACTAAAATCATCGAGTAGCTCAGGTTTGAATTAAAACATAAAAAATTATTTTTGGATGATTTTGATTAGTTAATATTTTTGGATTTTTCGAAGTCTGGCACATGAATTGAGGCTGGACAAAATATGGTATCAACAGCCATCAAGTTCCCATTGAAGTGAATGAACACCTTTGAACGAAGAATCAAGTTCAGATCTCGAGCTTCGATGAAATTAATGTTCGGCCTAGTGTATTTGCTATATGCAATAATAGCCGAGGGGAAACCATTAGTAAAAAATGTATAAGTATGTACTTCATATACAAAAGAAACGGTAAAATGCATGTAAACTCTCGAATAACCAACTTGCTCTCTTAGGAGAGTTTAGGCATGTGAGCTCGCTGGTGAGCTAGTTCCCGCTTACTTTTATGAACTCCATTTAGGAATTCTTGTTAGAGCCCGGGAGGCAGGAAATGAATCTCATTTGGGGATCTTAGACATTAAAGTAGTAGCCACTGTTAAGGCTATCACAACAATTGTATTGACAATTAATATCGTGGTGGGTAAAATTTAGGTTGTACAACCTATTTAGTTGGCTAACGTAGTTGACCACCCTATAAAAGTTGGGTAGGCACTGATTAGGGCTGAGCCCATAGAACCTAAGGGTTCCTAATAGTAAAGGATCTAATGGAAACCTCACCCTACCCTTCAGGACTCCCATTAGGGGGATGAAGTTCACCCTCAGCACCTTCTCGTTCTTAAAATCCCTTTCTGAACAGTACTTGATATGTACGTCATGAGGGATATTGTACCTAGCCTTAATGGCCTCTACGATGGCTTCAGTATTGACCAAGTGGGAAAAACCCATTTTTTTTAAATGAAATAAATGAGTGAAAAAAGGGAGGGATTAGGATACTTACAGAGGGAGAGGCATTCTCGGGAGGAGTACTTTTGAGAAGGAGAAGACTTGGGACTTGGATGGCTCTAGAGTGGAGTTTGTGAGTGAAAATTGAAATAGAGAAAGTAAATCAAAATAACCCCAGGCCTTATTTATAGGGACAAGAGTAATTAATGTTTTGGGCGGGATAATTAATAACCACCCCTACTCTGTCCCATGCGTGCCTTGGAAACTGGACGGTTAAGCGATCTTGACCGTTAGATCCCAACATTTGGCCTAACATGTGTAGGAAGGGCAAGTTGTCAAATCCGGCGCATTTATTACCAGACGACTGGCATCCCCGAGAAGTAACAGTTACATCAAGCACGATCCCCCAAGTGTTGAGGATTGTACCACGATCCCATCTCCACGACTTGGAAATGGGATCATGGGGGGCTTGTACAGACTAAGTATGTCAACTCAGTCGTGAACTGTAGGCCTATGCAAAAACGTGCTTGGCATGCCGCAGCCTAAGAGTCAAGCTGAGAGGAGTCTCTTGAATCTTTGGCCCGAATACCCCAAGGGTTTGCCGTGAATTAGGGATAATGCCTTAGGGGAATCCGCTCGCCAAGCAGTAACCGGTGTTAGACACAAGTTACTAGGAAATCACATTAGTAGAAGGCGATGGGTCCCATCTGATCAAGAATATGGGGTAGAAGGACCCGATTACATGGGAAAATTCCCCTCATTATGACAACCTCACTAAGGGGAGACTATAAAGAGAGAGGGGTGGGGGTAGAGAAAAGGGGTTAGAAAGATTGGGGAAGAGAGAGAGAGACGAGAGTAGTAAGGAAAGGCATATAGGGGAACTGAGAGGTTCTATTTGGATCACAGAAATAGAGCTTAGCCATACAATCATCTTTTCGGCTGGGCTAGAGTAAAGAGAGCTTGTGGCCCAAACAACTCTTTAACCCTATTAGAAACACATAAAACCATCTCTTGGACCTCCCATTGTGAATAAGCCGAACCCAGAATACAAGTAAACTGGGGGCCAGAGCTCAAAGTCCTCATATTCTTGGGGCCTAGCGACTACAACTTTCATAACAAATCTTTGGTGGTAAGTTGTTATAGTGGTTTTAATTTAAACCCGCCATTGAAATTACTTTTTTACCTTTCAATAAAAACCTGCCACATAAGATTTGTTGTGAAAATATTGTGAACATAACATTTTTTTTGAAGAATTACATAACAATTTTGGTGTTCTTGTTTATGCATTATTATTTTCTAAATCAACCTTAGAAAATTCATTTAAAATTTGTATAATCTTAGATATTTGTTGAGATAAATTTGCAAATTTAATATGTTTATTGGAATTTTAATTTATAAATAAATAAATTAATGATATTCCTTAAAAAGGCTTCCAATATTTGATCGATTGGGAAGCCAAACGATGTCCATCATAGCTATTAAACCCAGTTAGATATAGACTCAATCTATGACTTGGGTCATTGGATCATCGATTCTATTAGTGGATTATTGGTTGAACCGCATGGTCAAATAAATTTTGTTTATATATATATATAAATATATATAAGTTTGAGAAATCATAATATAAATATGTAAATTAAAAACATAGGTATATCCTAAATTAAGTTGGCAATTATAATTCAAAATCAAGATTTCACAATAATAGAGTAGTGTTTTAATAGGATGAGAGTCTTAGAGGTAAGTGGATAAACAAATAAGTGCATTTTTTTATTATAATTTTTAAGGTTTTCTAATCAATTTTTTTAATAATGAAAGTTGTCACTTTTTTAAATTAACATAATATAATACATTAAACAATAAAGAAATCAATAAAGTGAGGCTGTAGATGTAATTTTACAAATTTCACAAACCCAACCGGGTTATATAAACCCATTCGAGTTACTTGGGTTGTCACAAACCCATTGGATTTGATTGCGTTTAACCGGGTCTAATGCATAAATAATTCATTTAAACACCTAGATTGGTCCAAGTGTCGGGTCACTGAATTTTTTATTAGACCGGCTCAGTTTAATGGCTATGGTATACATAATAATGAAGTAAATAGTAGCATGGAATAGACGGTGTCTTAGTTTATTATTAGGAGTGAATTTTTTAAGATGAATATTGAAACGCTCTTAAAAAAAGAAAAAAGAAAAAAAAGAAGAGAAAATAAAAGTGTAGAAAGTTGCTCCCCAAGAGAAAACATTCCATTCCATTTTGACCATCCATTTTAAATTTGACAGTTGCTAGTAGGCAGCAGTGGTAGTGATCCTCACAACTCAGCGCCAGTCTAAAGCACGTTGGACTAGTAGTAGGCCAGATCTGACTTTTTAATTATTATTCGAATCGGGCACAAATGGAAATAGAAATACTACTACTGCAACCATAATACCCAAATTACCCCCACATGAAAAAAAAAAAAAAAAATAACGAAGGAGAATCCGAGTCCGAGTCCGAGTCCGAGTCCGAATCCGAATTCGAATCCGAGTATGGGTCGTAATTGGCAAAGCTCTCTCTCTCTCTCTCTCTCTCTCTCCACCATCCTCACCCAACAACACTTTGTTGTAGAAAGAAATGGAAATGGAAATGGAAATTGAAATGGAAATTGAGCACTGGTCTGTTAGGGTTTATTTTGAAAGAAAGGAAAGCTAAGGTAAGGTAAGGACGTAAGGTAAGGTAAGGTAAGGTCGAAATTGAAGGCGATCATCATCATCATCATCAGCCATGTCTCGCCAAATGACCTCCTCCGCCTTCCACAAATCCAAGACTCTCGACAACAAATACGTATCATTTCTTTCTCTTCTTTGCTTTGCTTTGCTTAGTTTAGTGCTTACCCACAATCAAATCATTTTTCATACATCAAACTAGTAGTAGTAGTAGTAATACTCTTCTATTTTGAATGAGTAGTAGTAATATTCTCTCAATCCGTGGCTCGTACTCGTACATAGCAAAAGTAAAACTTTTATTCATTTTTTTGGTTGTTGATGTAGATGCTCGGAGATGAGATTGGTAAAGGAGCGTATGGTCGAGTTTACAAGGGTTTGGATTTGGAGAATGGTGACTTTGTTGCAATCAAACAAGTTTCTTTGGAGAATATTGCTCAAGAGGATCTCAATATCATTATGGTTTGCCCAATCATCTTTTCCTTTTCTCCATCATTTTCTCTATTATTAATGTTTTCTGGAATTTTTTTTTTGGGAACAGTATGGACCTCACATTTGTAGAAGATTGTATATTAAAGTTGTAGTTAAAAATTATTTGGGTTGCTTCTAGTTCGTCCCGGTTTCGTTTGGGAGCTGAAAACTGTCCTGGCAAAAAAAAAAACAAAAAAAAAAAAAAACAAAAACAAATTCCATATACTTACATAACCATACAAGTACTTTGCATATGTGCATTGATTATCTTTTCACCATGTAATATTAAACCTGGAAATTTTTATAGTTATGTAGTCGAGCATAATGAACCCCTTGACCCAAATACAGTAATTGATAGGGTCATTATTAACGTTATCAATGAAGAAGTTGTTGATTGTAATATTCCAAAGTTGCAAATTAGAAATGGTACAAAATAGATTTATGGGCTTGTTTAGGTAATTTTGAGTTTTGCTACTTAACCAGAACCTAATTCAAACATATTTCGATTGAAAATAATACCTTCATCTTATTTGCACCCCCCGGCATTTTAAAAAAAATACCTTCAACTTACTACATACATTTTATTTGAAAAGAAAAATTTGTTCGGATCCTCTCACATGTTCAATCTTTTTTTAGCGGTTTCCCCAGAGATCTTTATCATTAATGCAACCTCCATTTTGCTCATTCATGGAGTTGTATTTAGTACCTCTAAGAAATCAAATTATCCACCGTTAGTCAGTAATGTGGGTTGGCTTGGATTACTTAGTGTTGCGCGCCCTTTCTACATACTTTTTACATGAGTTATTGGATAATATGTCTTGGTTTGGGTTTTGATAATGTGAGCTATTTGGGTATGAGGTGACATTCATAGTGACCGACTTACCTTGTTGGCTATTGGACTAGAGGTTATCACATGTATTTTGTTTTTCAATTTAATCCATGTTTTCTATGCTTAAATCATAAAGATTTATTTTTCTTATAGCAGTTGATGGACTCTTACAAAAGGGGTATTACCTTCTTTTACTGCCAAATTTTAATAAGCTTTTCTATTGCCATTTTTTCAAAAGTTTTTCTTGTATGTCCCTGACCTTATTCCTAGTTCTTCCGGATTCTGTAGAGCATTTATTGTTGTTTCTGTTTGCCTAATTGCTTATTGTATTTAGCCTTTGTTCAGCTAATGCACAGCTTAAAAGGTACAACCTTTAAAAAACTCACATTTAAGTAAAACTGTAATATTACCCAGCTTATATTTTGAAATAAATAAATCAGTGAAAAGAAGCTTGTGTTTGGGAACAGCTTATTTGCATAGTGTTTTTCAAAAGATATAGTTTTTGGTAACATTTATGTTAAATGTGTGACAAAAAGCTAAAAGTTATATTATTTGCAAAATAGTTGTGACAAAAACAAAAAAGTAAAAGCCAAATATACTGTAGGGTAATCACCTTGTTTTTTGAAATAAATAAACCAATGAAAATAAGCTATAGCAAACACAGTGTAATCACTTTGAATCACCTTAAGAATCCATGTTTTGAAAATGTTGAAAAAAAATCAGTGTAGTAATTACTTTGTTTGATCCTTTTAAACGATTATTTCTACTTTTACGAAACTTTTGTTGGTTAGATGTTAATTCTTTGGTGGGGCTCTTGTATACTGCTCATGTACTAGGGCTTGCTCTATTTTCATTTAATAAAATTTTAGTACTTATCAAAGAAAATGAAACCTCTATTGGATGTGAGATGGGAAATTTCATGCTTGTAATGGAGTGTGAACCTTTAAGGTGTTGCAAATATATACGTCTACATCTCATCAATACATGCATGGAAACTTTGGGACTTTCTCATCTTCTTTTGTATTACCTTGTATCTATTTAACATTATAACTTCTAGTTCCCCTCTGCCTTGTTTCTCAAAGCTCATTTTCTATCTTAGCACATTTTTATTGTCAACCTTAATTATGAAACCTTTCTTTTTCTGAGGTTAAAAGTGAGTGTCTTGTTTAGCAGAGTAGACAATAAATATAAGAATCGAATTTATATATGTATTTGGTCCTCTAATATGTTATCTTTCCATGTATTATTGTTTCATGTATCTACCATGTTGATTTGGCTCACTGGATGCTTTTTCCCTTTGATTTTACTCTCATTGGTGGGACGCTTTAACGGTTTAGCAAGAGATTGATTTACTGAAGGTACATTTTTTTTTGTTTTCTTGATTTTTTAGTTGTAATGTCTCAATTATGGTTTTAATTGTGTATTCCTTTGCTTAATTCCAACCATGACATTTAGTGTGATCCACTAATGCACACTAATACATGTAGTGCTTGAAGGCTTTGGGTTAAACGAGAAGCCTTTTTGAGATATGCTGAAGTTGTTGCGTACCTAATTGGCTATGGCTTTGACCATTGATAACTTATATCTTTAATTTCCAATGAGTGCTAGCTTCTTCCTTTGAGCCTTTGGTATTGCATTTCTGGTGTTAGTGTTCTACATGTTCTCTTTTCCATGGAAGGTAATATGGAGAGTGAAGGCTACAATGAAGGTAGCTTTCTTTGTGTGCATTGCAGCATTGGACTAGATTCTCATGATGGTCAATCTTGTTAAATGGGGATGTTTATAGCGAATCCGTGTTGTATGCGGAAGCAAAACTGTGACTATTGATCATTTGTCGCATTTATTATTAAATGGGTGATGCCTAAAACAGTGAGAGGGAGTGCTTCAACATTGGTGACCAAGACCTGATTCCTTTGGAAGTAGGGTATGGATGTGGTAAATATTGAGGGAGAGGAATAGAAGGACTTTTGAGGGGCAAGAGCTGTAAATGGAGAGATTGAAACCCCCAATTTATTGTGTCTTTTCTATTGGATGACCATGCACCATCCTCCCTCCTCCTCAACAATTTGCCATATATAGTGTCCACTACCCTTCTCCACAAGGCATCCCTCTCCATCGCATTCCTCCGTAGTCACTTCTCCAATAGAGGTTGATTAAATAGCACCAGATATTGGATGCCTAACCCCCCGTTTTGAAAAGGTGCACAGACACACCTCTAACTAACTAGGTGATGCAGTTCATTTTTAAAGCTAGCTGTTTACTAGTGCTTATGTTGTATGACAAGTAGTTCCTTTTCGTGGAACAAAAAGTTAGTTAGTTGATAAGATTGTTAGTGATTAGTGCAATAGCCTATCAGTTAGTTAGAGAGAAGTTTGTTAGGCTTTGGGCAATCACGTGGCAACCACGTGGTAGGTTCTTGTAACTAGCTCAGCAACTTGCTTAGGTAACTATAAATAAGCAAGGCTGCACTCAATGTAACTAGTTGAATTTGAATCCAAGAAATCTCTACCTATGAGGTATTATTCCAAGAGTGTCTCTTGAAGAGCTAGTTCATTCTTTCTTTTCACTAAGCAACTTAGCTTTCTAAAACAGCTTTCCTTTTCATCATTTTCCTCCATCATAATTTGGTATCAAAGCTTGAGATCCATTTGGGAATTCAAGATCTTTCTTGTCCTTTCTATTCTACAGCACAGCCTATTCAAGATTCAATCCTTGCACTCATTTTTTTATCCTCTACTAGTGAGCCTAAGGAATTGTGTAGATGGCACTAGTAGTATTCAAAAGAAGGAACAAGAAAGCTTTTGTAGTGCATGAACCTGACCATGGAGAACCCTAGGTGACATTGGAGCAGACTATGGAGTTGCTAAGGGGGCAGCTTGCTGCCTTGACTGAGGAAGTGAGAAGAAACCAACGTCATCATCCTAGAAATGATGGTGAACAATCTGAAGATGCTGATGCAGATAGCAACAGCAACTTCAACAACCCATTTGACCAACTTGTGAGAGGAAATCAGCAAGTGCCTGTGCAAGAACCAAGGCCAGCCAAGTCTTGTGCATTTGCAAATACCTCAGAGAAGAGCCAAAATGGAATCCAAACATCAAACTTGACCTTCCAAAATTCCAAGGGAGCCTGAATCCTAAAGAATTTGTGGATTGTTTGATTCCAATCGAGAGTGTATTTGAGTACTATGAAGTCCAAGATTCCAAGAAGGTGAAGTTGGTCTCTATCAAGCTGAGAGGGAGAACTTCAGCCTGGTGGGAACAACTCCAATTTCAGAGAGTTAGGAGGGGTCAAGGAAAGATCCGAGAATTGTTCAAATGAAGCGGAAATTGCAAAAGCAATATCTGCCTTTCGACTATATGCAAGCTATTGATTCTCCAAAAAAAAAAAAAAAAAACTATATGCAAGCTATCTACCAAAATGATTCTTGGCAGACCAAGAATGATAAAGGAAATGCAGCAACACGCTTTTTTTGTTAATGTGGCATCTGATTACTCAAAGGAAGCCAATACATGCAAAGAAGGTATAGCTTTAATCCTTGATAACACCTTTCTAGCACCCAAAGAAGATATGTTGATGAATGCACCCGTGTATGATCAATATGAAGAAGAAGAAGAAGAAGAAGAAGAAGAAGAAGAAGAAAAATATGTGGTAGCGTATTGATAATTGAAGACAATAAAGGAGGGGGAATGCATTCAAGAACTCATATATGATCAATACATGGAAGAAGTAGATGCTCCTATAGAGGAAGAAGAGGATTTATCATTAGTAATAAACTTCTTGCTAGTTCCAAAGAAAGAAATGGTGGATGACAAGTGTCTTACAAGTACTTACGAGGATATGGTGTCACAAGATTTTTTTAACAATCTTGAAACTTGAATCAAGACCAGCCCCAACCACAAAAATGATCTTGCTTTAGGAAAGGAGGCGAAGTTAGATATTCAAGAAAGTGCTTATTGTTCTTAATTAATGACATTCAAGATTATGCTCTTTGTGATGTGACAACCATGGATGTTTTCCATCTCTTACTTGGGCGTGAAAGATCATGTCCATTTCAAACCTTTCCGGGTGGAAGGAGCCATTCAGCTTATAAAAGAACGGAGATTGTTACAGATTGCAACCAAAGAAGGGGAAAGTTAGCCCCAAACCAATGGTCAAAATGAAGAAGGTTGGATGCCAAGTGCATCTACATGGCTGCTTACACTTGCAGCCTTGACACAAAGCAGCAACAGTCCTTAATCTCTAGCATGCTTGATACAACAACTAACAAGAATGCAGATCAGTGGAAGTATCAGATCGTATGCCTATCTCCAAAAGTTTCAATGTGCATCACTTGCTGCCCTATCATGCACCAGATCAGCTTACAACTAGCCACACTTGAAGACAAGTGTGTTCCAAAGAGGAGAATCTTGATGCAGTTCAGTTCTAAAGCTAGCTGTTTACTAGTGTTTATGTTGTATGATAAGTAGTTTCTTTTACTTGTAACAGAAAGTTAGTTGATAAGATTGTTAGTGACAAGTGCAATAGCCTATCAGTTAGTTAGAGAAGTTTGTTAGGCTTTGGCCAATCACATGGCATCCACATGGTGGGTTCTTGTAACGAACTCAACAACTTGCTTATGTAACTATAAGTAAGCAAGGCTACCCTCATTGTAACTAATTGAATTTGAATCCAAGAAATCTCTACCTATGAGGTATTATTCCAAGAGTGTGTCTCTTGAAGAGCGAGTTTATTCTTTCTTTTCTCTAAGCAACTTAGTTTTCTAAAACAGCTTTCCTTTTCACCATTTTCTCCAGGTCATATTTAAATTCATTTCCCAGCCCTTCCCATGGAAAATCCCTGTGTAATAGGCTGGCTATATATAGTGCTCTCTATTTTGACCTCCCTTAGAAAGGTACATCTTCTGTCATCTGGCCAAATGCCTCTCCATTTTCTCTAGCACACCATTCCATATGGCTTTTGCCTTGAAAGTGGAGCCTAAAGGAAGGCCCAGATAAGTTATGGGCAGGTGGGCTACCTTGCATCTCAGAATAGCAGCCAAAGCTTTAACTCTCGACACATCACCAACCAGGACCAATTCATATTTCCCCAAATTTATTTTCAAACCAGTGATAATTTGAAACCATGTAAAAACTGCTTTCAAGTGCCAAATTTGTTCTGGATATTGCTTCATAGATTTGTTCTACTCTTGATCTCATGGGGAGGTTTTCGGTATGTAGCCAGTGCACTCCTGTTGTCCCCTATGTATCATTGTATAATCTTTTTGGTAATACAATTGCTTTCTTTAATGAAAAAGGGGGTATGCTCAACACTCTAAAAAAATAATAAACGAACAGAAGACAATTGTTTGCTCAATGTGTTATTGATGGTGTTTGGAATATGATTCTTCTATTGCAGAACTTGAATCACAAAAACATTGTGAAATATCTTGGATCTCTAAAGACAAAGACTCACCTTCACATAATCTTAGAGTAAGTCAACCCCTTTTTTTTGTCGGAAAGATTTGATTTCAGCGTTATTTGTACTCTCTGCTTGAAAATCTGTGCTTTCTATTTTTTTGCTTTCACATAGGTATGTGGAGAATGGCTCACTTGCGAACATTATCAAGCCTAATAAATTTGGGCCTTTTCCGGAATCACTGGTTGCTGTTTACATTGCTCAGGTTTGCTAGTGTCCTTGCAGTTCATTTCTATTTGCTTGGTGTTAAGGTTTGCTCAGGTTTGCTAATTCATCATGAGACAGGTTTTAGAAGGCTTGGTCTATCTACATGAACAGGGTGTGATCCATCGGGATATTAAGGGTGCAAACATATTGACAACGAAGGAGGTAAATTACTGGCATTGTTTCTAGTCCTATATTTTGTTTGATCTTCTAAATATGAATTTAGAAGCAGTTTAATAGCTATGGTTCCCTCATTTTATTGCATCCAGTGCAAAGTTTACAATTGACATAGTTTAGAAGGATTTTTTAATTCTTATTAAATCATTTTCCACCTTATGCATAAATTATAGTCTCTGGAAAAAACGCATTAGCGCAAAAAAAGGATTGATGTAGCTTGCCTAAGGATCAAAGTTTTGACAGCATGAAAATGCTCCTTGGGGTGTATCAAAAGATTTTACATTTACTATGCATAATATCTTTATTAATTTATTCATTATTGAAGTGCTGTTTTGAAGTCCAATGTGCCTTGTGTTCTCTAGGCAAACCACATGGTGAAATTTTTTTGTTATTCCCTAACTTGGTTTGCAATATGTTTTGGAGATATTGCCAATCTGCTATAGCTCAAACTGCACTTCCTCTTCCTGTTAGGACAGAGTTGAGAGTGAGGTTGCGGGTTCAAAACTCATTCGGTTTGTGGGTAACATACTAATAGAAAATAAAATCTTGTGGGTTAGTTTAGAAGGGTGATTCATATGGTCCAATGTTGATGGTTTAAGGCTAGAGAATTATCTTAAAAGTTGGTGGACCCCCGTGACTTGGATGGTGTGAGGGTAGATCAATTTTTAAGTGGGGAAATGAACTATTGCAATGGGGAATGTGTGTGATTTTGTCTATATCCCTATGGTTTAGGTTTAGTTTAAACTGCCATTGATTTGCTGGTAGGCTTGTGTCAAATGTTGTTATCTGTGTAAGAAAGCTGGGGGCAGGAAGATCAATTTTTTAGGAGGTGATTTTAATGTTATCCGCTTTCCATCCAAGAGGTTAGGGGCGGGAAGATTTAGAGCTTGTTTGGTGTAGAGCAATTTTGGATCATATCACTCAAAACTCATAACTAAATTCTCAAAACACGTGGGACCTACACAAATTTTTTTGTTTGGCTTGATTTTCACATTGTGTTTCCATTACTCAAAACTCAAAAATTTTGAGTTAGAGTGATGGAAACAGGAAATAGCTAACTGGTGTTTTCAAAAATTGAGATACAAAACTCAGTGGCACTAAGGTAAATTTTCGGACTTTGTGGGGCCCATTTCTTCTGTGTTGTGATGTTCGTTTAGAGGCTGTTTGACATTACTGTTGCAAGCACCACCACAACCTAGCGCTGCCAACAACCACTGTGAAATTGAAACTCATCCACTGCCAAAACACCAAAATCAACCCACAAAACCAACCGCCGATCCACATCATTCAAACACAAATCCAGCCCCAATTGATTTAACTTAGCCCCAACCGATTCAAGCCACACCTCCACCACAAGAATTGAGACTGAGAAACAACTGAAACCCAAAAACCCAATCTCCACTGTGACCCATAACCCGATCTCTACCGTGACTTAAACTAGATCTCCACCGTAAAACCCAGCCAACACCCAAATGACCACCATTGAAACCCACCATCACCAATCCGAATCTAGCAACCACTGAAACAACCCACCACTTTAAACCCAATAACCACCGATTCAAACCAACCAAAAACAGCTGAGAAAGAAACAGAGAAGAGAAAAAAAAATCAAATACAGATTGAAGAGGGGAGATACAGAGAAACCACCATGAGCAACCACCGTCACCATCATGAGCAACCACCACGAGCCACTGTGTGATTAGTTTAAGCTTAGCCCAGATCGGTTAATCTCTGTGTCTAATTTCGTGATTTGGGTCTCTGAGATTAGGATTCTGAGTTTGGGCTTGCTATGTTTGTGGTTTAGGTTTGCTATGCATTCTTTTGGATTTTTTTGTGTGGCATCAGAGAGAGAGCAAGACCAGATTGTCACCATCATGTGCTCATTGCCCCTGACCACAATCTCGGTTCAGCGGAGGGCGAGGCGTACAATTTCAGTGCTAGAAAGTGGTGTGTTAAGTGGGTCTTGTGGGTAGGAAATTGAAAAGAACAAAAGAACAAAAGAACCTGGACGCGCAGGTAGGAAACGGTTTCACCACTGTGTAGTGTCAGTGGGTGGGATCCACAACTTTAGCAAAAAGTTGACTTAAAATGATGAGTTATGTGAGGGTTTTTAAACCAAATAGGAGTTTTGGGATTTTTCAGTGAAATTGGGATTTGAGAACTGAGTGATGAGTTTTGAGTTTTAGTTATGAGTTTTGGAAACCGAGTTAAGAAAATTGAGTGATGGGGAAACCAAACGGGCCCTTACTCGTTGCATGTATGATTTTTCAGATTTTTATATCTCTTCATGGGCTAATGGATAATCCTTTGGAGGGAGGTCATTACACATGGTCTAACTCCACCTCAGCTTCTAGAATAGATCGGTTTCTCTTCTCTCTGGTATTGGTAGGATATTTCACACATTTCTCCCAAAAAAGGCTCCCTAGAGTGTTATTTGATCACTTCCCAATTCTTTTGAGGAGTGGGAGTCATCGAAGAGGGCGAATTCCTTTTCGTTTTGAGAATATGTGGTTGAAGGCGGAGGGGTTTTTAGACAAGGTGAAGTCTTGGTGGGAGAATTACCATTTTCAAGGGACTCCTAGTTACATTCTTGCCAAGAAATTGATTGCTCTAAAAACGAATCTAAAGAAGTGGAACAAAATAGATTTTGGCAATATCACAGCCAAGAAACAGTAATTATGGAGTAAGTTGAATGCTTTAGATGTAAAAGAGGGCAATCAACCTCTAACAGAGGAGGAAAAATTGGAAAAAGCAACCTTTCGCTCTGAACTTGAGAAGACAGCCTTGTTAGAGGATATTAGTTGGAGACAAAAGTCTAGAGTGTTGTATTTAAAGGAGGGCGACTCCAATACGAGGTTTTTTCATAGGATGGCTAATTTTAATAGAAATAATAATTGTATTGAAAACCTTATGATTGATGGGGCTTTGTCTTCCAACCAGGATAGGATTGCTGACCATATTGAACAATTCTATATGAATTTATACTCTGAGCAGCAAGAGCAGCAACCTTTCCTAGATGTGTTGGATTTTCCAAGGATTTTAGGGGATAATGTGGATTAGTTAGAGAGACCTTTTGAGGAAACTGAGATTTTTGAATTCATTAAGGAGTTTAATGGGGATAAATCACCTGGACTAGACGGTTCTTCGTTGACATTCTTTCAAGCTTGCTAGGGGATCTCAAATTAGATATCATGGCTGTGTTCCATCATTTCCATGTTATAGGTCAGTTTGAAAAAAGCTTGAATGCAACTTTCATTGCTCTCATTCCTAAAAAAGCTGCAGTAGTGGAAGTAAAGGACTTTTGGCCTATCAGCCTTGCTTGGGGGGGGGGGGGGGGAGTGTTTATAAAATACTTGCTAAAGTTTTGGCTATTCATCTTTGCATGGTTTTAGGATAGATCATTTCAGTACCTTAGAATGCCTTTGTTCTAAATAGACAGATTCTTGATTCCTTTCTTATTGCTAATGAATGTCTTGATAGTAGATTGAAGTCTGGTCAGCCAGGGTTGTTATGTAAATTAGACATAGAGAAAGCCTTTGATCATGTGAACTGGGGATTTCTTACGCACTTGCTTGAGGGTTGTGGATTTTCTGATAAGTGGAGGCGATGGATTTCATTTTGTTTATCAACAGTTTGTTATTCTATCCGTATTAATGGTTCTCCCCATGGGTTTTTTGGGAGTTCAAGGGGGTTGTGGCAAGGTGATCCTTTGTCCCCTTTGTTATTTGTGTTGGTTATGGAAGCCGTTGGTAGAATGTTGGATAAGGCTGTCCATGAAGGTCGTTTGTTAGGTTTTAGTGTAGGTGATTCTGCTGGAAGATCTTTGGTGGTTTCCCATCTCCTTTTCGCTGATGATACTCTAATTTTTTGTGATGCTAATATTAATCAAATGTTGATTCTCTGTATAGTGCTCATTTGGTTTGAGGATGTGTCAGGTCTAAAGGTAAATTTGGGTAAGTCTGAACTAGTGGTTGTGGGGACAGTTCATAACATTGATCTTTTGGTGGCTGTCTTAGGCTGCAAGCAAGGGTCTCTCCCAATGAAATATTTGGGTCTTCTTTTGGGGGCAAAATTTAAGGACAAGACACTATGGAATCCAATTCTAGAGAAGATGGAAAGAAAATTAGTAGGTTGGAAAAAATTATATTTATCCAAGGGAGGTAAAGTCACTTTAATTAATAGCACTCTCTCAAATCTTCCTACTTATTTTCTTTCTTCATTCCCTATTCCTGCTTCAGTGGCCAATTGAATTGCAAGACTTCAGCGAAACTTTCTATGGGGTGGCCTAGGGGATGAGCCCAAATTTCATCTGGTTGATTGGTCCACGATTTGTACTTTGCTTTTCTCAGGTGGTTTGGGAATTAGGAACCTGAGAACTTTCAATGTAACTTTATTAGGGAAGTGGTTGTGGAGATTTGGGCAAGAAAGGAATGCTCTATGGCGTCAAGTGATAGATGTGAAGTATGGTTGTGACTGGGGTGGTTGGTGTTCTAGCTCTTTCTCTGGTCCATATGGAGTCAGTTTGTGGAAAATTATTAGAAGGGGGTGGCCCTCTTTATCTCAGTTTATTCGGTATGCAATTGGAGATGGATCAAAAGTGCAGTTTTGCCTAGATCGATGGTGTGGAACATCTTTTCTTGCAGATTGCTATCCTGAATTATATAGGATTTGTTGAAATAAAGAGGCAAGTGTGGCAGATCTAATGAGGTACACCAATGGAGTCCTCCATTGGGAGATACATTTTTGTAGGGATGTAGATAATCGGGAATTGGAAGTTTTCTGGAGCTTCATAAATACCATTTATAGCACTCCTGTAAGGGGGATTGAGGAGGATAAGAGATGTTGGCTACCTTGTAAGAGTAAGGGCTTCATGGTTAGTGCATACTACCATCTTCTAGTTGGCCATAGTGAGTAGTTTTTCCCTTGGAAAAACATTTGGAAGTAGAAGATTCCCTATAAAGTGGCTTTCTTTGTATAGACTGCAGCCTTGGGGAATTGTTTGACAATTGACAATTTAAGGAAAAGAAAGGTATGCATTTTGGATTGGTGTTATATGTGCAAGTGTAATAGCGAAACTGTTAACCATCTATTCCTTCATTACTCGGTTGCTTTGGAGTTGTGGGATATGATTTTTGGTTTATTTGGAGTTTGTTGGTTATTCCAATGTCTGTTGTTGAGCTATTTGCTTGTTGGCAAGGTTGATTTGGTCACCATCGTAATGTAGATATATGGATGGTTGTTCCTCATTGTTTGATGTGGTGTATTTGGAAGGAGAGAAATAGTAGGTGCTTTGAAAACAATGAGCGTTCCTACTTGATCTCAAGCTTCTATTTTTCAGAACCTTATTGGACTGGTTCTCTACGTGGAGAAACCAACCTTTTTCTTCTATGGGGCTGGTCTATTCCTCATTAGTGCGAAGGGTTGGCCCAGATAAGTTTTGTTGGAAGCCTGCAAGGAATAGAGGTTTTGAGGTCAAAGGTTATTATAATTCCTTCTACCCTCATAATCTTGTTTCCTTTCCATGGAAAATGATATGGCAATCGAAGGCTCCTCCGAGGGTAGCCTTCTTTTCTTGATCTGCTTCCTTAGGCAAGATCTTAACAACAGACAACCTTCGTAAAAGAAAGGAATGCTAGAAGCTTTGAGGGTTGCGAACGCTCTTTGCTGGAGATTAAGTCTTTTTTCTTACACACTCTATTTGAATGGAGTGTGGTTTTTTCTCATTTTTCTTGTTCTTCCTTTTCTACTTTTCTTGACCGTTGTTCTTTTGTTTCTTGATTTGTGCCTCCATAGTACATCCCCAATGTAGTCGGCTTGGCAATCTTTTTATTATTAATAATACTCTTACGTTATTTATAAAAAAAAAAAAAACCTTTTTCTTCTATTTTGGATTTATTTGATTCATGTAATGTTCGTATTTGATATGTTCACCCTTGTATACTCCCTGTGTACTTGGGTGTCTTTCTCTTTTTGATATCAATAAATCTTTATTACTTATAAAAAAAAAAAATGTGTAAGAAATCTCGGGAGATTGTGGATCAGTTGTTCCGTAATTGTGCATATGCTAGTGAGCTTTGGTCATTGATATCCTGTCTATTTGGGGTTCAACGGGTTGTACCTCATAATCTAACTGCAGTTCTAGCTTGCTTGAAGGGGAGCTTTTTTAGGTGAGGCCTTCGTACGGTTTGATGTGCAGTGCCCTTGTGTGTTCTGGTTGGTGTGGAGGGAGTGTAATCAAAGAGCATTTGAGGGGGCCAAGTGTCTTTTAACAGACCTGAAACTGTTCTTGCTGCATACTTTATATGAGTCAGCGACTGTTCTATTTATTCTTTGATTTCTTCTTTGCTTACCTTCATTGGTAGTTGTAACTTTTCATGATTTTTACTCTTTCAGTATATCACTTGTGTACTGAATTTCCTCTTTTTAATAAAGTTTGTTATTAATAAAAAATATCAGTTGCCTAGGGTAACTGTAATGATGCTTCTTGACTCTACTAGGCAGGATCTGTGTCGTTTATCTTGCTGATTCATATAGCTTTCAGAGAAGTCCTGTCCACTAGACCCACACAATCAACTTTCCAATCCTTGCTGCAGCCTGTCAGATTGGCCGTAGCAAAATATCAAGCCCCATTTTATTTTCTAGTGAAATTTAGGAGTATCATGTTAATGTTATTTATAATTTTGGTATAACTTTAGGTATCGTAGATGTAACTGTTGTGGTGGGCCAAAGTGATACCAAATAAACAAATTATCTACCTGATAGGTTCATGGAAAAAAATATGTTGGTTTGTTGCTATAGAAAAATCAATTAAAAAGAGTCTAGATGCTTCACAATTTGTGAGGTACACTGCCTTACACTGCCTGTGTACATGAGCATACTCTTTTTCATTTCGATACAAGTTTTATTTTATCAAAAAATGCTTTAGAAAGCATAGGTCACTAGTTCGTATTTCTCTTTCCTTCTCCCCTTGAGCTAAAATTCACTTCTTAAAAAAAAGCAGATATTCTTTGGTGCTAGATAATTATAGCATTAAAGTCATACCTAGCTATTGAAGACTGATAGGACCAACAATCATTTTATGAATTTATAAAGCGTATACAATAGGAATTGGGTGGGTGGGAGTATAGTATGTATATTTTTTTTGATAAGTAATAAAACTTCATTGAATAAAATGCAAGAAAATACAAAGGAAAAAGGCACTTAGGCAATGTGCTAGAAGCTACAAAAGAAAACACTAACAATGAAAGTACAAAAATCAAGCATATCAGGTAAAGAAATGAAAGTGAAAACCCCCGAAGTGTTGGGGAGACAATACCTTGGGGAGCCTCCAACTGAGTAGATAATATTAACTACTACCTCTTAACATTATTATTCAATGTGGGATTTCACTCACTTGTGTGTTCCCAACAATCTTCTCTCACGTGTGAGTCTTTACCCATTTGTGGGCTTTGACCTATTCCTACTTGCTCCCCCTTGCCTTATGGGCCTTTTCCATCACCAGCACATTATTCATGGGCCTTTCATACACCATCCATGGGAATCATCTGTCAACCCTGCATGCTCATCCGTGGGAACCAGTCCCCACATTCCTGTCCATTGGAACCATGCGCTTCATGGTGATCTAGCATCATTGTCAATACTCCTTTTTGGGCCTTTCTCCACGATCATTTTTGTGTGCCCTTTAGGCTTGCTTTATACCCACTGTGGAAGGGATCTTGAACACCTCGCCACCTTTATCGCACACCATTCTTTGTAGGGCCTATTTTCGGAATCATTTGTGTGGGCCTTTAAGGCTTGCTTTGTCCCCACTAGGAAAGGGACCTTAAACTCCTTGCCACGTTTGCCGCACACCATATTAAGCTTTGATACCATTTGTTGGGGAGATAACACCTTTGGGAGCCTCCAATTAGGTAGTTAATATAACATATCAGGGCACCACCTAATCCAAAAGACTTAAGCCTATGAGTTTGTTTCCAATTATGTTATATTAACCACTCTCTCTTAACATTCTTATTCAATGTGGGACTTCACTTACATGTATTCCCAATATGAAGCATTTGCCCAATCAAGCAAAGTTTGAAAGAAGAGAAGCTTCAACTTATGAATTGATCTTTCATTCCTTTCAAAGGCACCTGTATTCCTTTCCCTCCAAATGACCCACATAAGACAATGAGGGATCATTCTCCAAAGCACCTTAGTTCTGACTCTGTTAAACTTGCCTGATCAACTTGCTATAAGTTCCACAACACTATGCGACATGACCCAATGAACCCCAAATACTGTACACACCATATTCTACAACTGTTGAGCTTTTGGGCAATGTAGGATTAAGTGGTCAATGGTCTTGCCATTCCTCTTGCATGTGCAGCACCAATCCAACACAACCATAGCTTTCCACCTCCATAAATTATCAGTGTTTAATATTTTACCCAATGCAGTTGTCGAAATAAAGAAGCTAACGTTTGTAGGAACTTTTGGTTTCCATGGGAAAAGAACAAGGTTTATGGGTTGTAAGGTCCTATAAAAGACCAAGCATCTAAAACATCCCTAGGAGAGAGTTTCTAAAACTGATTTATCTGCCCCACTCTTCCAAGATCCTGAATATATGAGGTCTATAAAGGAGGCAACTGATTCTAACTCCCAATCTTGAACCGGTCTAGTAAAACTGATTTTATAATGGTAGTTTGCCCCTGAGGATGATAACAACTCAGCCACTGAAGCGTCCTTGTTACTGGCAATATTGTATGGTTCTGGGAAGTTAATTTCCAAGGGAAGTCCCTCACACCAAGGATCATGCCTATACTTAATACAAGAACCATCCCACACCTTAAAGATAATAATAGGATAAAAGCCTTCCACCCCTTCCTGATATATTACCATAGATCAACCCCATAAGGCCCCTGCACACTACAAGAACACCAACCCACCCTCTTCCTCTCCACATGCTACTGTATTTAGCTTCTATTAGCCTTCTCCACAAGGCATTCATTTCCATCACATGGGATGTATTATTCTTTTTCTTCATGAAATGTCTCTTTTTTTTTGTGTGTGTTTTGACAAATCCATAGCACTGAATTCATTTAGATCAGTAAATAAATGCAAAATCTTATATATCTTTGAGTTATTGAGTACTAGGTGTTTAATAGCCTTTTCCATGGTGCTCTGTTTATGCTCTAATTCAATGTTTTATGTTAATATATCCCTGTGGTAGTGACTGTTAAGAACAGTCGGAGTGTTTTACTTCTTCCCTGAATTGGTATAACTTTCATAAACCAGATTTCTGCTGTGTCTGTGCTACCTAATGGGAAAGTCTCAGAGATTATGCCTCTGTGGTCTCCAGAATGAAGTAATCTTTGGTGGTAGAAGCTTTAAGTGACTCATGTTATGCGAAGTTTTTCTGATACAGTGGCTGATATCAGTTTAGCATGATAGTTAGCTAATTTTAAGAGATTTTTAACTTGATACGTTTCTTAATGAGGGTAAATCCTAAGGTGCCTCAGTCTAATGCCATGCGTGTGCTCCTATAGCTATTATTATTAGTGCAA
The DNA here is from genome assembly GCA_032878915.1 of Castanopsis chinensis. Taxonomy (NCBI): domain Eukaryota; kingdom Viridiplantae; phylum Streptophyta; class Magnoliopsida; order Fagales; family Fagaceae; genus Castanopsis; species Castanopsis chinensis. The sequence goes on along the minus strand of JAVQMG010000133.1, from coordinate 35,169,760 downwards.
TGTCTTTCTGGCTTCATAAGCTTTATATGTTTTTTTTCCAACTTTGTTTCGCCTATCTCTGTTTTCAGTGTTCAATTCACAGTTATATATCAGAATCTGGAAAGTTTCACCAATTCTTTGAATTACATTAATCTGTATGCTTTCAGGGTCTTGTGAAACTTGCTGATTTTGGTGTTGCAACTAAACTGACTGAGGCTGATGTTAATACACATTCTGTTGTTGGAACACCTTATTGGATGGCCCCGGAGGTACTTCTATAATATATTTTATTTGTAATTTTGTCAGCTTTTGTTTTTTATGATGTGGTTTGAGCCTTGTGGGGAGTGACTGATACAAATTGTTGAATTGATGTTACAAGTGGTGACTCTGACTAGTTGATGAGTATTCATAGCTGACCCCCATTTAATTGGGATTGAGGATTAGTTGAGTTGAGTTGTGTGTGTTGGTGTCCTTTATAATGTTTGTTCCTCGTAGTACACATTATTTCTTGTAAGAACTGATGTTGCAATTAATTTCTTTTCCTTTTATTTTTGTGCTAGTAAGGAGGAAATCTCATCTTGATGAAATTTGTGAATGTTTCAGGTGATTGAAATGTCAGGAGTTTGTGCTGCTTCTGACATTTGGAGTGTTGGCTGCACTGTGATTGAACTTCTTACATGTGTGCCTCCTTATTATGATCTACAGCCAATGCCGGCTCTCTTTCGTATTGTTCAGGTGAGCCCATCTGTCTTTATTTATGTTTATTTTAGTTGTTATTAGGATGTGAGAGCATTCTGCATTGTGTGTGAATCCTATGGAGTTCTCTTTGCCAATTTTGCTTATTGTATATGTTACTTTAGACATCTTCAGTTATCCTTTATTTTTACCTTTTGCTGGAGAAGGCTTAGTTCCTAATCATGCTTTCACTGGTTGAATGCTATCACTCAAAGTGCTTAAATTGCATCATTTTCTGTTAGAAGTACTTTTCTTGTTTGTCATATCGTGTTTGTGAAATGTTTAATTATTTTATTATCTTCTTTACACTTTGGATAGCAACAGTGACAATTGATTTTCCTCACCTTTCTTTCAGGACGAGAATCCTCCTATACCTGATAGTCTATCTCCTGACATTACTGATTTTCTGCGTCAATGCTTTAAGAAGGTGTGGTTGAAGTTAACTTATTTAGTAAAAAAAGGTTCTTGTGTATAACTTTATTATGACTGTCACCATCTAATTGTTGCTAATCTCTTCTCTTCCACTATATATTAAAATACTTATTTAGTGAAAATAAGCTTTTATTCATTTATGGTAATTAGTAATTACACACGCTTCCAATGGGTCTTCCACCCACCACCTCATGCTCTACATTACCTTTTTTTTTCCAAATTCTTTTTAATTATTTTTAAACAATAAATTAATTACTGATTTTATGCATTTATTGGTAATTAGTAATTACACACACTTCCAATGGGTCTTCTGCCCACCACCTCATGCTCTATGTTACCTTTTTTTTTTTTTTTTTAAAAAAAAAAAAAAAATTCTTTTAATTATTATTAAACAAGAAAGTAATTACTGATTTTATGCGTCAATGCTTTAAGGTGTGATTGAAGTTAACTTATTTCATAAAAAATGGTTCTTGTGTATAAATTATCATATGAATGTCATCATCTAGTTGTTGCTAATCTATTCTATTCCACTATAGATTAAAATACTTATTTAGCAGTTTTTTTATTTTTTTATTTTAGATTTATTTTTTTATTGGTAATTTGTTTTTTGAGAAACCTTTTTTATTGGTAATTATTCATGCCCCTGATGGGTTTTCCACCCACAACCTCATGCTCTACCTTACTTTTTTATCAAATTCTTGTTAATTATTTTTAAACAAGAAAGTAGCATCAAATATTCCTGAAACGAATATTAGTTAATGGATTTATTGCTATATCCTTACCATTTCATAGTGTACCTGTGTTCATATCAGTACTTTCTAGCTAGGGACTATATAAGTTTGCCACAGATTTGACTTCTTAACATTGAAGTCTTCCTTGGGAAGTTCTCAGTTGCTTATTATTCTGAAGCATTTATTTACTCAGTGAAACTACTATTTATTACCCTGCATTAAGGATCTGGAAATGCCAAAAAGGAAATTGTACTTATTTTATTGCAAATATGTAATTAAGATCTCATTGTTGATAAAAAAATGTAGCTTTGTTTTTTTAATGTATAACTAGCCTGAGAATTATCTTCTTGTAATCAATATTGTAGGGTGAAGCAGGATCTTTTTAGATTTCAGCATCGTAGATATGATATATCTTTGTGATATATATTTGGCTATAGTTTGATGCAGCATGACATAGGGTGGTTAGGACTTGTAGGATAAAATGTGTAAAATCAAGGCAATCAACCTGTGTTTTACTAGCAATGGCACTGACAAGAAGCAACTATAGTTACTATACTCTCTTTGAAGAGTGTTAAAGTTGCTTGAGAACTAATTTTCTAGATCCATATTTAGCTGAAATATCATAAATGGGCTACAGGACACCTCGAGCATTAGCATCTGGGGATGCAAAAAAGTGTCTATTATACATCCTCAAAATCTACTTTATCTATTTTACCATCCCATTTTACAATCCACCCAACATACCAGTTTCTATTTTCACATATAACTCATTAAAATAATATAAACTATAACAACAAATAATATAAGCTATAGATTAAAATGTGTGTTTTTATTTTTACAAACCCTGAATAGTAAGGTTGTATATGTACAACCTTCTATTCACAGTTGGCAAAAGATTTTAGGTACCCATACCTAGGTAAAGCCCTCTTTAGTGTCTTGATAAAATAGAAACAAGGGGGGTTTTTACACCCAAAATATGCTAATGCTCTTACGCTATTAGATGGAGAATTCTAGTTATAAGTTGCAGAATATGGTGCAGAATATGGAAAGTGCATCAGTTAAAGCAAGTTCTAAACAAATGCAGGCTTCATAGAATAAGATCCATGGATCATATCTACAGTTCATGTCCAGAAAATTTTAAAACGACCTAATGTCTTTGAATTGAGATTAAAGGAAATTCAACTAAAATAAGTTAAGCATAAGACTAACACGATGAAACTTATGGATGGGATTATGGGAATTAGTTTTAACTTGGTCAGGCAATGAAGGATCCAACTTTAGAACTTTAACAATCTTTTGTGGATTCTTTTGCCTCTATGCTTAATCCTTGAGCCTTTGATTTTCCAAATTACAGGATGGGCACCTCACATGTAGCCCATCTATTCTCCATAGCTCATATTGGTGTGTTGAATTTTCCCTTTTATTTATTTATTTATTTTGATAAGTAAGAAAGATGTATATTAAAAAAGCTACTTTGTGCAAAAAGGGCACAAAGCAAACCAAAGTTTAAAAAGAAGAGAAAAGCAAAAGAACGAAGAAGAAAATTAATTACAAAGAAGGAGAGAACTAAGGAACAAAGAGAGAGAATCACTAGATGTGATTCTCCAAGCCCTAGATTAGTCAAAAAGAGAACCACTAAATGAAGCAAGCAACTAGTCATCGAATCTATCCATGTCCTTAAAAGCCTGCTAATTACGCTCCCTCCAAATGCATCACATTAAATGCAAGGGAACTAAGTTCCAAATTTTAGATGAGTGCTTTCCCAACCAATTCTACCAATCAAAAAGAAAATTTGCAATTGATCTTGGTAAAACCCATGAAATCCCAAAAGATCTAAAGACAAAGCTCCACAAGCGATGAGGCTTCTCACAATGTAGTAGCAAATGGTCCGCTGTCTTCTCACAACGACACATAATGTACTAGTCAACAAAGTCAAAACTCCTACTCCGCAAATTCTCGCTTGTAAGAATTTTATCCCAAGCTACGGACCAAACAAAGAAAGAAACGTCAAGGTGCCTTAAACTTCCAAATACGTTTTCAAGGAAAGACAATGGAAGAAGACCTCGCAACTTATTATAAAACGAATGGATGTCAAAATCTTTGTTCTTCATCAACTTCCATCTCATATGATCTCCATCATCTGTTGAGGGTATATTGGATTCCAAGATCTTAAACTCTTCTTGCTTAAGACTCCTCTGGATTGGGTTGCAGTGTTAGGTTTTTGTTCTTTTTCTTCAGTCTATAGTTTCATTAACTTTTGTACTTTATGCACTTGATTTATTTTTGTCCTTGATGTATACTTCCTGGACACTCAGGTGACACCCTTCTTCTTTTTAATATATTTTCATTACTTATCAAAATGTTTTCCCTTTTATTTTTTATATGTTGGTAAGTTACACATGCACCTAGCGGATTGTGAACCCATGCCCTTACTCTTCATCACATCATTGTGGGAGGAGGAAGTGCAATATGATCTAGAGCTCATTGGCTTCCGGTCAAAGACTTGATCTCCTCATTCTCCATGTTCCTCAACCCTTTAACCAATTGGGCCTTCTTCAAGGATCCAAGAGGTCTAATACCTAAAACCGTTTTCCCCAAGGTCATAAGCTTCCTTATTGTTAATTCAATGATAGTTATTACTTTTTTCAGCTCATAGAAATTTTCTCTTACTATCTTTGAGTATGTGTAGACTTGAATGTTGAGGGGGTGAGTAAGTAAATATTCCTATCTTTGATACATACACAGCTTTAATTTAAGAATGGTAAATGGAACTACCACATAAATATTAGAAGGTTTAACCAAGCTTTATTAGGGAAGTGGTTGCGGAGATAAGTAACTGAGGGAGAGTTACTCTGGCAGAGGGTCACTGAGGTGAAATATGGGAGTCATTGGGTGGATTGGTGTACTAAAGTCGTTTGGGGCCCTATGGTGTTCTTTTGAAGTCTAGGCCCTTATGGTGTTCTTTGGAAGTCTATGGGATGGGACTAAATGTTTTTTCCAAGTTCCTTCAGTTTGATTTGGGTGATGGTACTAGAGTGAGGTTTTGGCATGATTTGTGGGTTGGTGATTCTCCACTTAAAGAGGCCTTTTTGGAGTTGTTCCATATTAATCATGATAAAGATTCTTCCATAGAGGATCTTATGCAATTCTGTAATTCGCTTCTTCATTGGGATGTTCATTTCTCGACTAGTTCAAAGTTGGGAGTAGGAGCCTTTGTATGTTGTTATGGAATGAATTTATTCTACTTCTATGAGTGGAAGAGGGGAAGACAAACTTTGTTGGAGGCCAGTGAAGTGTCGTGGATTTGAGGTTGGAGGATGTTTCCGTTCGTTGTCTATGTCTCATCTCATGTTGTTCCCTTGGAAAATTATTTGGGGATCTAAGGTTCCTCCTAGGGTTGTGTTCTTTTCCTGGGCTGCAGCTTTAGGTAAGATCCTGCCTACAGATAATTCACAGAAAATAGGCATTATTGTAGTAGACTTGTTTCCATAGTATATCCCCTTGTGTACTTGCAATCCTTTTTCTGTCAATAAACTTTGTTACTTAAAAAAAAAAAAAAAATACTATGGACTGCAGCTTTGGGTAAGATCCTACCTACAGATATTTCATGGAAAATAGACATTATTGTAGTAGACTGGTTTCCATAGTATATCCCCTTGTGTACTTGAAATTCTTTTTCTGTCATTAATAAAACTTTGTTACTTAACCAAAAAAAAAAAAAAAAAAAAAAAAAACCTACCACCTAAGTCTGAGACACCTTCTGCCTAGTCCCCACCCTCCTTAAATTTACTTTGGCTGGTCCAAACGTACTCTCAAAACTGCAATTGTTCTGCTCTGTTGTTCATTTTTGTTGAGGTCTACGGACTGCTGAGATATATATATATATATATATATGTGAGTGTGTGTGCAAACCGGAATACAATTAGTTGGTTAGACTGAATGACTAGATGATGTGTGATTTATTGGTAAATATGTTTTCTGACATTTAGTTACATATTTCAGGATGCTAGGCAAAGGCCTGATGCGAAAACACTGCTTTCTCATCCTTGGATACAAAACTCTAGGCGTGCCTTGCAATCTTCTCTCCGTCATAGTGGAACATTAAGGTAGAAGTTGCGAAGTTCATTTTATTTGGTGCCTTTGATGGAGCAAATCCTTGTATCATTCATGCATTTCTTGGCCATGTGATCAACAATATCACCTATAGTTCATTTTATTTTGTTAAAACAGTTAGGATGGTTTAGTATCAATGGAAAATAAATAAGTTTCTATTTAAAATTACATGTTGATTACGCACGTGTGGACATGGGCCCCCACACAAAAACATACTCGTTCTTGTACATACACATACAAAGTTACCTGCTTATGAGACTTTTGGATGGGTGTTATAGCTGTAATAGCTGATATTGGTCATATCTTTTAAATCTTTCAATTGAAGTGTGATGCACTGTATTTTATGTGTTGCCGGTGATGTTTAGGTAATTAATTTTTTTATGGGTCAATTTAATTTAATTTCTGTAATTCTTCTACGCTTTTTAAATAAATATTAATATGGGTATCAATTTGTTTCTGTATAGATTTGGGTTTCTTTTAGATGGTATCAATTTGATTCTAGGGTTTTGAGGCTCTTCTTGTGTAAAATGTAATGGGGATTGGTGGTGAATAAAGCTGATATTTGGAGGAATAAATTGTAATGTGGCTCCTAGTTGCTGAGGTTATTGCTCTATTACGGTACCATGTGGTGTGATAATTTTGATCTGTTCTATTACATTAGTAGTGCTACATGGAGATACTATAAACATATTAAAATGCTAATTACTTTGAGGCTTTGTGCTTTTATTTATCGCATGTGTTTGATTAGAATGCATCTCAGTTGTAGTTCAAAACTGTATATTTTTTTTTTGATAATTGAAAATTTTATTAGAAAAGGAAACATGAATGGCACAAAACGATGTGTGCAAACCATTTTTGAAATTGTCTCTCTAACCTTGACAATGATTTTCACACAGTTAGAGTATAAATGATTAATAATGAGGATATTTAAGTATGTTCTAGTTAGTTCAACCGATAAAGTCTTTTGTCTTTGAATAAGGGAGCAGTTTGATGGGTTTAAGACTGGTGATCCATTATCCCCTTTGTCATTCATTATGGTGGAGGTTGTGAGGCGAGTGTTGAGAACTGAGGAGGGAGGTTTCATGGTTGGCTTTAATGTTGCTGATCTGTTTCTCTCATTCATTATTTGGTGATGATACAATCTTGATTTGTGATGCTTATCCTTAACAATTTCTTAATATTAGAATGATGTTGACTTGTTTTGAAGATGTGACAGGTCTTAAGATAAACCTATGAGTGACATAGTTCCTGTTGGTGAGGTTTGAAATATGTCATAGCTTGCAGGTTTCCTTTGTTGTAAGATTGGGTGTCTGCTCCTTCAAGGCAGCGTTGGCATAATCAGTATGGAATCCTCTTATAGAGAAGATGGAATGCAAATCATTAGGTGGGAAGAAACTGTATTTGTCCCAAAGGGGGTGGATAACATTATTGAAGCTTACACTATCGTCTTTGCTTACATATTATCTCTCCTTGTTAGTGTGGCGAATTGAGAAATTGCAGAGAAACTTTCTTTCAGGTGGTATGGGTGAAGAGGTGAAACTTCATTTGGGGGGGTGGATTTGGTGTGCACTCCCAACTGCTAATGGCAGTTTGGAAACAGGAAGTTAGTAACATTCAACCATGCTTTGTTGGGTAAATGGTTATGGTGTTTTGGGATGAAGGAAAAGCGATTATGGAGGCATGTAGTAGCTGTGAAATATGGAGAGGGGTGAGAAGGTTGGTGCACAGAGGGTGTTTGAGGAACTCATGGCTGTGGCTTGTGGTGAAATGGTGAATTTAATCATTTAACAATTAAAAACTAATGCAAGTGTGGATAAAGCGATGAAATGTTTGACATTTTAAATTTTCAAGGGATGAAAATGGAAAATTAAAAGGTTTGAGACAAAATAGAACATTTATTATATTTCACAGGCAAAAGACTGTTTTAAACCCCCCCCCCCCCTCTCCCCTCTTTTTCTTTCCAACTGATGTAATGTTGTCAAGGCTCCTAGGTGGTTCACTGTATTGTAGTAGTTTGTCTGGTGACTTATTGACCTAGCATTGGAATAATTTTTATACATTGGTATGTGGCTCCAATTGCTAGCTGAAAATGATACCAAGGTGAGAACCTGGTAGGTGTGGTTTGTTCTTAGTTCCTATGATTGTCCTTTCCACTTGTGGAGTCTAGTAATGGTTTCATGCCAAATGATGACATTGTGGTGTAGTGTTTATAGGGTTTATCTGCTTTGTTGCAGATGTTTGTGTGCCCACCCAGGGTGCACCTTTTTTGTTGAGGACTTAGTATATGGCATAGTTTTCCTTATTGCCTGTTATGAGTTAGTATAATGTTAGGGGCAGAATCATAAGTCTTCTACTATACCCATATGAATAATATTCTGTGTTAGGGTTATTAACCTAGGAAGCATGGGTGCGGCAATCTGGTTGCTGCACCAGTGTCGGACTCTTGGGGATGCTGCGTGCAACATGGCTGCATGCGCGTCCCCGCGAATTTAATTTTTTATTTATTTATTTATTTTTTTACAGCAGTTTCTCCCTTCTCTCTTTTTGCTGGGTCACAACTCACTAACAGCCTTTCTCATTCTTTGATCGCTATATCGCTCTAGCATAGAGGAGGTGAAAAAATTAAAAGAAGAAAGAAGAAGATAAAGAAGAAGATGATGATGAGAATAGGAGGAGAAGAGATCACTAAGAATCACGGTCTGATGAGGAAAGAGAGGAGACTGAAAGTTTGAACTTTGAATAAGACAAAATGGTCTTTCACACATGTAGGAGTTGTGAAATGACATAAAGTGCTAAAAGGAAGCTTCATGGAAGGTTCCATGTTTACAATTACCCAAAATGGTAGTTGTATTTACAAAAAAACCATAAAGAAATATTTTTGCTAACAATTTCACTTTATTTGAGTTTTTTTATTTTTTAATTTTAATTTTATTTTTTTATCTTTAAATTATACATATTAATTTATAGTATAACAGTAATAATACATTAATATTAATTTAATATAATATAAAAAATGCTTAACAATATATAGAAAATGCTTCTTGGTCTTTAGTTTCTCATCCTCCTGGAAAAACTACTATTGGGTACTATGAAGTACTTGGTGATGGTTCTATTGAGCATTTGAAGGCTCACTTGGTTGCCAAAGGGATAGCTAGACATACGACGTTGACTATGCCAAGACATATTCACCTATTGCTAAAATTTCTTCTATTAGGATTTTGATCTCCTTAGCTGCTACTTTGGGTTGGCCATTATTTCAATTAGATATTAAAAATGCTTTCTTGAATGAGGATTTAAAGGAAGAGGTGTATAAGGAGCAACCACTTGGGTTTGTTGGTTAAGTGTAGTCTGGAAAGGTGTGTGCAAATTGCATAAGGCTATCTATGGTCTTAAGCAATCTCCCAAAGCTTGGTTTGGCAAATTTAGTGAAACAATGTTAAAGTTTGGAGTGTGACATTGCCAATCTAATCACTTTGTGTTTTCTCATGCCTCTGCAAGTGGAAAGATTTTGTTGATCATTTATGTTGATGATATTATAATCACTAGTGATGACAAGAAGGGTATTGATGATTTGAAGAGATACCTTTAAAACTCTTTTCGAACTAAGGATTTGGGAAAACTCTGTTATTTCTTGGGTATTGAGGTAACACGATCTAAAGAAGGCATCATTTTATCATTGGAAATATGTCTTGGATATTTTGAAAGAAATAGGCTTGTTAGGATAGGATCAAACCAATGGTGACCCCTATTGATCATAATGTTAAGTTGTATGAAGAGTAGGGGAGCTATTATCTAATCTTGAGAGATATCGTCGTTTGATTAGTAAGTTAAATTATCGCCCAGATATATCATTTGCAGTTAGCGTTGTGAGCTAGTTCATGAAAGCTCCTTGCCTTTTACATTGGGAGGCAGCTATTCAGATGGTGAGGTATCTTGAAGTACATCCAGGTCATGGTCTTTTGTATAAAGCTAACAGTCACCTAAAGTGGAAGCCTTTATAGTTGTAGATTGAGCAGGATCACCTTCAGATAGAAGATCCACTACTTGATATTGCACTTTTCTAGGAGGAAACTTGATCACTTGGAAAAGAAAGAAACAAACTATTGTAGCCAAATCTAGAATAGAGGCGGAGTATAGAGCCATGTCACATACATCATGCGAGCTTATGTGGATTAAGCATTTACTTGAGGAATTAAATTTCATTGTAAAGTTGCCTATGACTATGAATTGTGATAATCAAGTAGCAATTCACATTGCTTCCAATCCAGTGTTTTATGAGTGAACTAAGTTACTAATCACATAGAAGTAGATTGCCACATTACTCCGCAAAAAGTAAAAGATGGTGTAATTGTTACTCCATACGTGTCTACAAGAGTTCAAATTGCTGAAATTTTTACGAAAGATTTATGTAAATCTTGTTTAGATTTTTATTACGTAACAAGCTGGGGTTGCATGATATATACTCTCCAACTTGAGGGGGTAGTGTAATGTTAGGGGCAGAACCGTTTATACTGTACCCATATATATATATATAAATATATTGTGTTAGGGTTATTATTGAATATACCCTAAAACACTTTTTCATCCAAACAACTCCTGTTTTACATCTAATTTTAACCGTAATAGGTTTTTGCATTTTCTGACAGAATGGAGAGAAGATAGCATAGGTGGTGATTGTGTTGATTACATTTTTTTTTTTCTTTGGTACAGAAATATACAGGAAGATGTTTCAATGGATGCAGAGATCTCTAATGGAGATGATCAGAGATCTGGTGAAAGTCCTTCTGTTGATAAAGTGGAAGTAGCTGATCCTGACACTAAAGCTGTAAAAAAAACTTTTTTTTGGTCCTTTTCTTCTGGGAAAATTATATGCTTTTGTTAAAGATTATAATTTTATTGAATTTAGTTGCTCATAATATTTGCTTGAAGCAATTGAATTCTATTTCTACTATGTTAGTGACCTTAAAATTTTGAATTCCAGGATCCTAGGAAAGGCGAGTTATCAACTGAGGTTTCTGATATGAGCAAGTCTGATCAAGATCATGCTTCAGATACTAATAATATTGAGGAAAGGGCAGCTCATCTAGAAGATTCAGATCAAGTTCCCACCTTTGCCATCCATGAAAAGTCATCCCTCCATGCTGCTTCCGGCCAACAATCTTCTATCAGGGAGGTGGCTAGCTCTGAGCCTACTGAGCTTCCTGAGCTACAACATACTAGTGCCCATGGGGAAGTGCTGATGAATGGTGATATGGGATCTCCTGAATCAAGAAGGAAGGTTGTAACCGAAAAACATGGAGTAAAAGGAAGCTCTACCCATGTTGGGAATAGATCCTTGGGCTTTGGACAAAGAAGTCAAGTTAATAATTTTCAAAGGGTAACGTTGTACTATATACTTCTGTATGCATTTTATGGTTATTTTGTTACACACGAATGAGTGGTTATTGTTATAAGATGCACCAACTACTGTTCTATACGTGCAAAAGGCTTGCATTTGATTCACTTCTCTTGAATTCATTTGGCTCATTTTGTTTAGGTGTCCTCATACTTCATTGCTTTACTTGTATTTTCTTATCTTATTTTACTCGGTGATTGTGTGTACTGTCTAATGGACCTAAAGTGAAAATGCCTGGCAATGGTTTTCTGGATGATTTTTTATGGTGTTTCTGCTGTTATCTTTGATTGATTTTTTTGACCATCCTCTCATGTCTTATTTAATTAAGAAACTTATTCCTCTAATTTTCTGATTGTTATATCTGCTATGGTTGCAGAGCTTGTCAAAAATTTTCCCCATATTTTATCATCTTTGAGCTTCATGTTATACTAGTTGGTAACCGGTGCAATTCCTGGGAAACTTTAACATAATATGATTTTTTTTTTTTTTTTTCTAACTATGAAATATGATAATTATTGTAGTTAGTAATAGACATTTATTATAATTATATTTGTATATGGAACTATATATTCTAGCATTAGTCATTTATTATGATTGTGTTTATATGTGGAACTATATATTATAATATTTAAATAAAATATGAAGTGCTAGATTCTAATGTAGGATTTAAATATAGAATATAATTTAAACTCAATTAAAAAAAATTGAAATGATGATGTGTAAAATCGTGAGGCCTCAAGAGCTTATGTGGCACAATATTATGAGGTCAACTAAAAGTCAAATTGCTTCATTTTTAAATATATTATATATATATATATATATATATTATAGATTATAATCTTTTTAATACCCTGGGCTTTTTGAGTTGAATGTTGCTTTTCACATTTTGTTCTTGCATTTAGGTGAAGTCTAGTTATGGTTATACCCCAGACTTAGAATCAAATTTCATAACGAGCTTGGAATTATCATCACCTGCTATTGTCCTACCTTGTCACCACTGATATGAATGTATAATAGAGTCAATGAATAAGTAAATTGAATCTCATGGTTATATAACTGCCACTTTTGAAGGCTGCGAAGATGTCAATCACTTCAGGGGAGAATGAGCTAAGTAGATTTAGTGACACTCCTGGAGATGCATCCTTGGATGATCTATTTCATCCATTGGATAAACATCTGGAGGATCGGGCTGCTGAAGCATCAACATCAGCATCAACATCAACATCATACTTGAATGACGCCAATGCATCTGTAGCTGATGCAGGGAAAAATGACCTGGCTACAAAGTTGAGGGCTACAATTGCTCAAAAACAAATGGAGACTGAAACGGAGCAGGCAAATGGTGGCGGTGATCTATTACGCCTAATAATGGGTGTTGTTGAGGATAATGTTATGGGTATTGAAAGTTTGGTATGTTAAGTCCATGTGGTTTAATTCCATACATGCCCCTTGTCCTCATTTATTAATCCTTTTTTGTGTATTTTTGTTTGACAGGTGTTTGATGACAGATTGCCTGGAGAAAATCTTTTTCCCCTCCAGGTACTATAGAACAATAGGTCATAATTTGCCTGTGTAATTTCTTGATTATTGATATTGTTTCTGTGCTAAACTTGATTACTATGATATAAAGTAGTTTAAAGTTAATATTGATTTGCATTCTCCATGTTTTCTCCCTGATTCTGTTGCAAATTAGTTTATTGTTGGATTCTTCAGAGTAGGAGTAATCAAATTTCATGAAAAGTGATGGTTTTTTTATGTGCCAAGGCTGCATTATTGACTAATTCTGCTTTAGTTTTGAATGCTTATGGTGGTTTTTTATTTTCCCATTAGACAAGAAATTGAAGAGAGAACCTCTAAACAGACCATTGGGAGTATTTCTAGAGAAATTTTTATTCATCATCAAACTAATTTGTCTTTATAGAGGACTTTATTGTGCTTATATAGACTACTAAACCCTAATTCTAATTGACTTGGGAAACCCTGTTCTAATTGACCTAGGAAACCTAATTCCTATTGGACTTGGGAAACCTTTTATTATTTTATTTTTATATAAGAACTGACCTGGGAAACCTAATTCTAAATGCCTAGGGAAATCCCAATAATTTCAAAAATAATCCAATTATTTGAAATCAAGCTTTAGTCAGACTTTTGTTTTTGTCTCCATCTCCCAAATGAAGGCCCAGCTACCTTGAATTAGCCATAACGAGGGCTGGCTACCTTGGATTTGTCATCAAATTTTGTCTTTTCTAGTTTCTTTTCTGTTGTTATGGGAGGTGCCATTTTCTTCTCTGTTGAGTCAAAAAATTTTGAATTTTCTGTTGAAGACAGAGGTACTTTTTACATGTTACGTATTTATGAGAGAAGTACAAACTCTTTAAGTTCAGTGTTCATGGCCAAAGAGAGTGCAAAGCGTTTGCTAACCATTGTTGAGGACCTCATGCCCAATGTATCTCCTGGACAATTTGCGCGGACCTTTAGGGATGGAGAAAAAGTTTTCATTCTGCATTGGGTTCCAATGCTCATGGTTCTTTCCTAATGATCTTAGAGGTTTTGCATGGTTGTCGAAAAGGCTTCATTGTGGTGCCGGAAGGAAAATTTTTGATAAGTAAAAGAAATTTTTTTCAAATACTTAATAATGAGTCACCCGAGTATTCCGGCAGTATACAGCAGGGACCAAAATAATCAAATACATAAATTACAATCATCCATCAAATCATAGATTGAAAATATAGAATGACTTCCTATGAGAGACATCCAGTCCGATAGAGTTTTAAAGAAGAAAAGTTTTAAATTAACTATAGTCATTTCAGAATCTTCAAAACACCGGTTGTTTTTCTCTCGCCAAATGCACCACATCAAACAATGAGGGACAACCATTCAAATAGCACCATTACGATGATGATCAAAATTTACAAAGCCAACAAGCAAGGAGCTCAACCATAGTCTTTGGCATCACCCAGTGGATACCAAACAAGGTGAACACCGTAGACCACAACTCATAAACAATAAGAAAATGTAGTAAAAGATGATCTACCGATTCTCCATTACTTTTGTACATATAACACCAATCTAGAATCAACACCTTCTTCTTACGTTAATTATCGAAAGTCAAGATAGTTCCTAAAGTTGCAGTCCAAACAAAAAACGCAATTCTAGGAGCGTTTTGCTTCCAAATACTTCTCCTAGGGAAGGATTGAGTACATACACCCAACAAAGCCTGATAGTAATTGCTTACCTCAAAGCCCTTTCTCTCAGCAGGTGTCCAGCACATCTTATCCTCACCAATACCTCTCAATGAGGCTCCATATATAGCATTCCAAAAAACAGACAGAGAATCTAATTCCCTATCATGAATTTCTCGCAGGAATTCTAAGTCCCAAAAAAGAACCCTGTTAGGAAACTGCGTAAGATCAGCCACATAAGCCTCCTTATCATTACTAATTTTGAATAAATCTGGAAAACACATACTCAAAGGATTATCACCACACCAGACATCATGCCAAAATTTCACTCTAATCCCATCTCCAATTTGAAGTTGAGTGTATGTTTGTATAGAGCTGAAATTTGTTTTCAGCTGCGTCCAACGTTTTTTTGTGGGTCCTGTGCACTGTTTATGGGACCCGCAAGTATGGATTTCAGCAACTTTTTTTTTAAAACTAGGTTCCACGGCACTATTTATACATTTAAAAATTATTTTGCTATAATATTTTCAGTTTTTAGCTTTCAGTTTTCAGCAATAAACGGTATCCAAACAGACTCTGAATGTAGTGAGAAAAAGTAGACCAACCACTACTACTAGTTTTCCATAAACTCACCCCATAGGAGCCTGGAACAGAATTAGAGCGCCAATCTCCCTCCTTAACTCCATATTTAGCCCTTATAACCCTTCTCTATAACACTTCTCTCTCATACCCAAATCTCCACAACCATTTTCCCAATAGTGCTTCATTAAAGTACCTCAAACTTCGAATTGCTTGGACCAATTTGCCAAGTGAAGTTTAGAATCATCTCCCAGACCACCCCAAAGAAAATTTTGTTGAAGTTGTTCTATATGGTATGCTATATCTGCTGGAATTGGAAAAAGGGAGAGGAGATAAGTAGGTAAATTGGATAAAGTACTTTTTATGAGAGTAAGTCTCCCCCCTTTGGATAGATACAATCTTTTCCATCCTGCTAACCTCCTTTCCACCTTCTCAATGATGGGATTCCAAACTGCTCTGTCTTTCCATTTTGCACCCAATGGAAGGCCTAAATATTTTCATAGGAAGTGAGCCCTACTTACAACCCAACACATCTACTAGCATCAAAAATTAGGAACCACTCCCACAGGAACTAGTTCGGACTTATCCAAATTAATTTTCAATACCAATACAGTCTCAAACCATGACGAAATATGGCGCAAAAACAACATTTGGTTGATATTAGCAACGCATGTAACCAACGTATCATTTGCAAAGAGAAGATGACTTAACTGCAAGCAATCACCTGTGGAGGTACCCACACTAAATCTAGACAATTTGATGCAGGGGATGTGATGGGCCGTTTGTGTATGTTTTATAAACAATTAAAGGGCTGAGTTACTTAGAACAAATTGATAGGTGGATAAGTACCTCTGCAAGAACACTTAGTTCCAAATAGCACACAAAGGATAACAATTCTTTCAATTACCAAAATTGATTTACAGCGAGCTTACATTCTCCTACTTATACTAGTTGTTTGGCATTGGCAGTCTCTAGATGGTTGACAATTGTCTAAATTCTATAGGCTAATGCTTAAGAAATCTTCTAACTAACTAAGTAATTAGCTACAAGTTGATTAGGATATAGGCATATAGTTGCTTGAAATGCCTTGCATCACAATTGACTTTCGACTTTTTGTCATTGCCTTACCCATCATTTTGCTACCTACCTCCATAACAACAACAAATAATTATGAAGACAAAAGGTCACCTTGTCATAAGCCTCTACAATTCTCAAAGAAACCACATGGAGCTCCATTAATCAAAATTGAAAATTTGACCGTGGATATACAGTAAAAAATCCATTTTCTCCATTTTTCTGGGAATCCAAACCTCTCAAGTATATATATTAGGAAATCCTAGTTCACATGATCGCAAGCCTTCTCCACATCCAACTTGCATAGCACCCCTGGAATTCTTAATCTCAGCCTACTGTTCAAACACTCATTTGCAATGAGACATGAGTCTAGAATCTTCCTATTCTTAACAAAGGCATTTTGAGACTTCGAAATAACATCCCCAATTACCTCTTTCAACCTATTAGCCAATACTTTAGTATTAGTTTTGCAAACACCCCCTATCAAACTAATAGGTCGAAAATCTTTCACCTCTACTGCATCTGACTTCTGGGAATCAAGGAGATAAATGTTGCATTTAAACTTTTCTTGAACTGGATAGTGGTTGGACAGGCTTTGGATTTAATCTGCGGAAGGCCATCGCTCCAGAGTCACTCGCTGCCTAGTCACCATCCCTGAATTTATCTAGGCTCAAAAAGACTGTCTCGTTACCAGCGGAGAGGTGCTGACAGAGGAACATTCCTGTGGAAGGGGGGGGGGGGGGCAGAGCAAAGGTGGTGGAGGTAATAAAGGAAGGCAATTAATTCCAAAATTCAAAAATTTCATTCTTGGGCAGTCAATTTCATGATTCAAGTGAGGGAGATTCTGGGAAGGCGAATGCTTAGATTGGGGCAAAAATTTCGTCAGTTATAAATGGTATAGTTTCTGACGGAATTAAAGATGGCTTGGTTTTAGATGTCTTTATAAGGATGGAATGTGGGTTTGATGGTAAGTGGGGGGTCAAACGGTAAGACAAATTGAAGAACTATCTTACCCTACGCAACCAATTTGCTGAACTTTGGGTGTCAATAGACTTGGTACAAATTATTTTTTGAGTAATGCAACATCCACAACAACTCATAGATGACAAACTGTTAGTGGTAATTAATATGGTGGATCCAAATCAGAACCAATAATAAGTTACCACCTAGGATTTGTTGTAAAAATTAAAATGTTGTAGATGTAGTATTACTTTAATTTTTTATTTAGAGAATATAGAATGCACATATGATGAGATAACTTATATGCCTTTTAATTTATTTATATATTATGGGAAAGTCAATCACTATATTTAATTTTCTTCAAAAGAAAAAATGCAAATTCTTTAGAAGCCAATATTGATGATGTAGCATTGCTAACCCTTAATATTAATATCCCAAATTTTGAAAATTCTCAAACAAAGTTTTGAAAAAATTTGTTAGTGTAATCTTAGTTGCAACTAAGAAAAAAAAATCTAGAAAACCAATTTTTTTTTGGGGTAATTTGAAAAATCCTATTTTTTAATAACTAAGAAAATAAATCCTCTTTCTTTTTTTTTTTTTTTTTTATAAAATTTAAATTTAAAATTTTTTTAATCTTTTACGCACACACATATATATAAAATAAAAGTTAAGAATACCATGTCATAACTTTCAAAATTTTTTTTTTATTTATGTTTTTTCTTTAATAAACCATGTCACCTGAAATTTTTTTGGTTCATGCTCTGGCTCCCCCTAAGTTCAAAACCTGGTTCCGTCCTTGGTGGCAGTCCTGATTCAAATCTCTTTGCCACCATGTGTGGGTGTAGATGTTTCTGTCAAGCAGAATCAGTTGGCAATGGTTCCGTTGTCATCATTTGACTCTGTGGTGAGGAAAAATGTTTTGGGAGAAGGGGATGAAGTTGTTGTGGAGGATTGGGTTTCAGATACTTGTTCAGAGGATGTTCCTCAGTCAAATGAGAGGTGTTTGTTGCCTCTATCAGTTGAACCATTGGCTATCTCTATGCCTTTGGATAACTTCTGTGAAGGGCAACAAGAAGTCGGTGTGGAAAGTTCGATGGGTCAGGAACATTACTGAGAGTGCTTCCAAAGTAGATTCAACGAGTTTGATGAATATCTGGGGACATCTCTGAAGGGTTTGGAAGAGCAGGCAACCGGTTCTTTTTTGGCTGTTGAAGCTAAGCTACACCAGAGGGTTGCTGAGGAAAAGAATCAATAGAAAATGAAGATTTTGGGAGTAAAAGGAATAAGGGAGTTGGGGGGTCTATTCAACTCTATCATTTATGGTTCAGCATCAGCAAGGTTCTGCTTGTTTCTCAAATGTTAGAGGGTTAAACAAGTTGGAAAAGTGGCTTCTGATACGTAACTTACTGTGTACTTGGATGGCTGATATTGTTTGTTTGCAAGAGACTAAACTTGAGTGGATTACTAGAGGAATTGTTTGAAGTATCTGGAGTTGTCCTTATATAGATTGGATGTATCTGGATTTTGAAGGTGCTTCTGGAGGTATTATTCTTATTTGGGATTGAGTGGTTGTGGAAAAGGTGGAGGAAGCGGTGAGACATTATTCGGTCTCCTGCAGGTTTAAAAATGTTGGTGATCAATTTGAGTGGGCTTTCACAGGTGTCTACGGTTCAAATTTGAGCAAGAAGCGTAAAAAAAATGTGGGAGAAACTGGTAGGACTTATCAATTGGTGGAATGTGCCAGGGTGTTTGGGATGCGACTTTAATGTAACTCATTTTCCATCAAAGAGATTAGGGGTTGCAAGTTTTTCTTCGGTTATGTATGGCTTCTCTGATTTCGTCTCTCTTCATGGGCTGATGGATATCCCTATGGAAGGGAACCTTTACACATGGTCTAATTCCTCCTCAGCATCTAGAATTGATTGGTTTCTTTTCTCTCCACTTTTGGCGTATAATTTCACTCTTTTTTACCAAAAAAGGTTGTCTAGAGTTTTATCGGATCACTTTACAATTTTGTTGGAGGGCGAGAGCTGACATAGAGGGTGAATTCCTTTTATTTTTGAGAATATGTGGTTTAAGGCAAAGAGGTTTGTATACAAAGTGAAGGGCTGGTGGAATAAGGGCATCTTATCTGTTTCAAGGGACTCCTAGCTATATATTGGCTAAGAAGTTGACAGCTTTGAAATTGGATCTAAAATAGTGGAATGAAATGGAATTTGGCAATGTCACTATTAAGAAGTAGTTATAGAGTAATTTGAATGCTTTAGATGTTAGAGGAGAGACTCACCCTCTAATAGCTAGGGAAAAATTATAACAGGTAAATTTCTGTAATGAAATTGAGTTCACTTTTTTAGAAAAGATTAGTTGGAGACAAAAGTCTAGGGTGTTGCAGCTGAGGGAGGGAGGGGGATTCCAATGCAAGATTTTTTCACAAGATAACCAATTCTAATAGAAGAAATAATGGTATTGAGAATCTTTTGCTTAATGGGAGTTTGTCTTTCAATAAAAATTTGATTATGGATTGTATTTCTTAATTTGTCATGTATTTATATACTGAGCAGCAAGTTGATTGACCTTTTCCAGATGTGTTGGAATTTCCAACGATATCCGGAGATAATGCGGATTGGTTGGAGAGATTTTTTGAGGGGATAGAGATATTTGAAGTCATTAAGTATTTCAATGGTGACAAATCGCCTGGGCCAAATGGTATTCCCATGGCATTTTTGGGAGATTCTCAAACCAAATCTTATGACTGTGTTTCACCATATTTTCTGCTTAAGGTCAGTTTGTAAAAAAGTTTGTAAAAAGCTTGAATGCAACCTTCATTACTCGCATTCCAAAAAAAACTACTGTAGTAGAAGCTAGGGACTTTCGCCCTATTAGTCTTGTTGGGGGGTGTATAAAATTATAATGAAAGCTTTAGCTGCTCGACTACGCACAGTCATGAGAGACATAATTTTAGCATCACAGAATGCTTTTGTTCTGAACAGGCAGATTCTTGACCCTATCCTTATTGCTAATGAATATCTTGACAGTAAATTGAAGTCTAGTCTGATTACTTTGTAAACTAGATGTTGAGAAGGCTTTTGATCATATGAATTGGGGCTTTCTTATGAATTCGTTAGAGTGTAGTGGTTTTCCTGATAAGTGGAGAAGGTGGATTTTCTGTTGTCTATCTACTGTAAAATTTTCTATTCTTATTAATGGTTCTCCCTATGGTTTATTCAAGAGCTCCTGAGGTTTGAGAGAAGGCAATTGTTTGTCTCCTTTTTTATTTGTTTTGGTCATGGAAGCTCTTGGAATAATGTTGGATAAAGTGGTTTTCCTGGTAAGTTAGAATTGGTACATGTGGGAATGGTTCATAACATTAAGATATTGTTGAACGTCCTTGGCTGTAAGCATGGTACTCTCCCAATGAAATATTTGGGTCTTCCTTTGGGTGTAAAATTTAAGGATAAGACAATATGGAACCTGATACTAGAGAAGGTGCAAAAGAGAGTAGTGGGATGTAAATGTATGTACTTATCCAAGTAGAGTCACTTTAATTAAAATTACTCTATCAAATTTGCCTACTTATTTCCTCTTTTTATTTCCTATCCCTACTTCTGTGGTTAACCATATTGCAAAACTTAAGCGGAATTTCTTATGGGGTGCTGTAGGGGATGAACCCAAGTTTCACCAAGTTAAATGGGCCACTGTTTGTACTCCTCTTTCTTCCGGTGGTTTGGTATAAGGAATTTGTAACTTTTTGATGAAGCTTTTCTTGGGCGGTGGTTGTGGAGATTTAGGCTTGAAAAGGATGCTCTTTGGTGGCAAGTGATATAGGTGAAATATGGATGTGCATGGGGTGGCTGGTGTATTGGTTCAGTTGCTTGTCCCTATGGTGTTTATGAAAAAATATTAGCCGGGGATGGCCTTCTTTGTCTTGTATATTTTGTATGAAATAGTTGATGGGTCGAGGGTGAAGTTTTGTTGAGGTTGAAGGTGTGGGGAGACACCTTTTGCTATAAGCTATCCTGAATTAATTAGAATTTGTCGAGATAATGAGGCAAGTGTGGTTGAGCTTATGAATTTTACTAATGGAGTCCTCCATTAGGATGTTAGTTTCTTTAGGGTTGTCCAAGATCGGCAATTGGAGGCTTTGTTGAGCATCATGGATACCATATATGGAACTTCTGAAAGGGCAATTGGGGAGGATAAAATGAGCTAGAAACTAGATAGAACTAGGGGGTTCATGGTTAGCGCTTATTATTTTATTCTAGTGGGCTCTAATGATTTATGCTTCCTTTGGAAAAACATATGGAAGCAGAAGACCCCCTCTCGAGTCGCTTTCTTTGTCTGGACTGTTGCTTTGAGGAAATGCTTGACAATTGACAATATAAGAAAAAGGAAGGTTTGGTTATTGGATTGGTGTTATATTTATAAGTGTAATGGTGAATCGGTTGGCCATCTTTTCCTTCATTGTCCAATTGCTATGGATTTGTGGTCTATGGTTTTGGATATATTTGGAGTAAGTTGGGTTATGTCAAAGTCAGTTGTGGGGTTCCTAACTTGTTGGCTAGGTTAGTTTGGTCGTCATTTAAACAGTCAATGATGAACATATATGGATAATTTTTTACCATTGTTTATTGTGGTGTCTTTGGAGGGAAAAAAATAGTAGGTGTTTTGAAGATAATGAGTGATCCATATTAGACCTCAAGTTTTTTTTCTTTAGAATATTAATGGATTGGCTGTTTGCTTTGCGAAATCAATCATTCTCTTCGTTTCTTGAATTTCTTGATTTATGTAATTTTTGTACTTGATTTTTCTGACCCCTATACACTTCTTGTGTACTAGGGCATCCCTTTTTTGATATCAATAAATCTTATTATTTATAAAATAAAAATTACAAAAATAACCTAGATTCTCAGAAATTCAATAGCAATACTCATAGACCTAATTATCTAGTAATACCTTAAACAAAAAAACACTCGACTCCAAAATCAAAAAAGACTAAATTAAAATAAGTCTTTCCTCTTTCGCTTTCCGCATCATAAACCCTTCACTTACCTTGTATATATCCTTTGTACTAGGACCACACACTGTTTTAAAATAATCTTTTTACTTTTTTTGAATAAATAATTTCTACATTGACTGATGTACAGGCCTTCTATCGGCATGTTCATGCCGTCTTGTGCAACTTTCATTCTCTTTTTTGATGAGTAATAATTTTATGAAACGTCATGTATGCGGGTGACCTCAATTGATGCCCTCCAACTTCAAACAGACATATTTGAATTTTATCCAATTATATTGACATCTTGGTCGTAATTAGCTTAAATTGTTAAATAAGAAAATTCTTGTCTTAATTAAAGTCATTTTGTGGAAGTGCTTTTCAATGATACTATACCATTAAAGCATAGTTGGTCTGATGGTAGTCCTATAAGTTTTTTCTGAAATTAAATATATTCTACAGTTATGTATTATCCAAACACACCATCCACTCAGTCTAATTCCATGGGCAGCATCTTGAATTTCCCTTTGCTTTTGGTGGTTGGACTAGGACTAAGTTTCTGAAAGTGATTATGTATTTTGCATTTTGAACCTTCAAATTGTTGCTATTACCTTATCCCTATTTTTTCATTGCCTACGTTTGAAGCTTTAATTCTCTAGTGGGACTAAAATTTCCTCATACTGATCGAGTTTCTACCTTTCCTAAAATAATAATAATATCAAACTTAGCATCTTCTTATAATTGATATAATCTATCTCCTATAGTATAAATGTTCCATCCATTGTCCATTACACTAACTCAAATATGCCATACAGATTGAGTAGTCCTGCCCCACATGCATTTTGAAATGGAATGCATTTTTTTATTTTTTTTTTACAGCTATAAATGCACTTGAATATGGATAACAAATAAAGTTGAACATATTCCTCCTTTGCTAGGCTGTTGAATTTAGCAGATTAGTGGCATCATTGAGACCTGACGAATCAGAAGATGTGATAGTGTCTGCCTGTCAGAAACTTATTGCCATCTTTCACCAACGCCCTGAGCAGAAAATTGTTTTTGTTACTCAGCATGGTCTGCTCCCTCTAATGGAACTGCTTGACATTTCGAAAACAGAAGTTTCTAAAACTCGTGTATGTTAGCTACTTGCTACCTGGTTATTTTTTAGAGTTCCCCGCCCCCCTCTCTCTCCTCTTTTTATTGTCAACTTAGATAATTGTTAAATTTCTGTTATGAATGCATCAAATGATTACAGGTCATATGTGCTGTGCTCCAAATTATAAATCAGATAGTTAAAGATAATACTGATTTCCAAGAAAATGCCTGTCTTGTTGGATTGGTAAGTACTACATTTATTCAGGTTTTTATGTTCTCTTGTTGGACAATTATTAATATTTTTGAAAATTTTCTTGGGATGGAACCAAAAAAGAGGTTGCTTTAAATTATTGTTAGTTCCATCAAATATTCGTCACTTCTTTGTATAACTTGCAACATTTTTTTCTTCCTTAGGAATGGGGCAGTTTCCTCTTTTGGATTTTAATGCAGATTCTTTCTATATTATCTTCCAATTGAGGAAGATATGACTACTGGGTGAGGCTAAAGCCTCTTTTTCAGTTGGTAGTAGAGTACTCTTATTACCTTTTTTTTTTTTTTTGGGGAGGGTAGGGGGATGGTTGTGGTAAGTGTTAAGTATACTGTTGTGGTGGGTCTAAATGTCCTGATTTTTTGAGTCTATGGACTAGAACATTGGTTACTGTAGATGCTGCTGTGTTATTGATTTATTACTTTATAGATCCCTTTAGTAATGAGCTTTGCGGTACATGATCGTCCCCGGGAAGTTCGAATGGAAGCAGCTAATTTCTTGCAGCAGCTTTGTCAGTCAAGGTACATCTGTCTCCATGTGTGTTTGTGTGTTTTTTTTATCAACTTGTATCCTCTCACTCTCTTAAAGTAGTTTAGGATTCACCGTGGAGTCTTCTTTCTATGCAGCTCCTTGACGTTGCAAATGTTCATAGCTTGCCGTGGAATTCCTGTTTTGGTTGGATTTCTGGAGCCTGACTATGCAAAGTACAGGTTTGTGGTTTTTTTTGCTATAACAGAACAATATATTTTTTGGAACTTTAGGTATTGAAGTTAATTTTAGTGGTTAATTTTGGTTTAAAAGAGAGATTCTATGGAAATGGAAAGAGCAGGCCCAATTAATACTAACAGTATAACCTCTCATTAGATTATAGCATGGAAAAAAAAAACTAGTCATGCAACACCTTTTTTTTATTTTTTTATTTTTTTATTTTCTCCTGTGTTTTTGTGCTCTTGCTTTCTCCATCTTGTAAAATGTTTTTATTCATTATTTATTTATAATGTTATCATTAAAATGTAGTTACAAAATCAACCAAAGACAGAAAGTGAGGGTGATCAACCCAAAAACCTTAGAATTTGAATGACTACCTTAGTTGCAATTTTTTATTATTTTTTATTTTCTTTGCTATCTATTATTACTTTTAAAGTAATCTTAGATATGTTTTCAAACATTTGATGGTTTATTTTTAAAACCTAAATAAACAAAAATATTTCTAAAAGGATTTATTTATTTATTAATTTATTGTCTTGTCTCCACGTTGCTGTCTAAAAAAATAAAGCCACCTTTTTGTGTCTTTGAATGCCATTCACTCCTCCATGGAAAAGTCACTCCATGGGAGCCCCTTAAAGCCTCATAGTTGGTATGAATATCAAAATTACATTGCCTTTTAGCTTTGGAGTCAGAATTACTAATAGTAATTCAATAGCAAAGTTGAAATCTTTATTTTTGAAGACGCTATACGAGTGGAACTCTGCGCTTGCATCCTTCTTGGATGTGGGGCTACTAGATTTTATGTATTCTTTGTACATTAGCTAGTTTTGTTTTTCCTAGCTGATGCTTTCTACTTCATTTGCACTCTTCTGTTTCATTTCAGTACACACTGTGTGTTGGAATTACATTTTTTATTTAGGGAATTTTATTTACCTATCAAAAAGAAAAAAGAGAAAAAGTATTTCCATAGCTGAATTTATTGAGTCGTTACCTTTTTGCACATAATACTTTTCTTTGTAATTCTTTAGACTCCTTTGTTGTCATTGAACTTATACCTGAAGTAGCCTTCATCAAATGAAATATTTCTTTACTTAAAATTAAAAAATAAAATAAAATAAAATGAACCACTTAGTGCATTTTGACCACAATGACGTGTAATATATTTCTTTCCTGAGTTTTTTGAATTGATATGTGGATTCTTTCTGTAAAAGCAAACCTGTACCCAAAGGCTTTTGACTGTCAATGATGTGCATGTTGAAATTTCTTTACTTGAAATATAAAATATATATATATATATATATAAAAGGAACCACTTAGTGTATTTTGACCACAATGACGTAATATATTTCTTTCCTGAGGTTTTTGAGTTGGTATGTGGATTCTATCTGTAAAAGGAAACCTGTACCCAAAGGCTTTTGACTGTCAATGATGTGCATGTTGTAATTGCTGAGGATCTAATATTATATTTATGTGGCAGCTTATTTCAGCTAAGGTAATATCTTACTTTAGAATGTCATTTTTGACATTATTCGTGGTTGGCCTAATTGTTTTATGTCCTATTTGCATTTACTGTTTAGATCAGACGTGCTTGCCTATTTTTCTTCTTTCGTTTTTCTTCTTTCTTCTTCCTTCTTTTTCATCTTCTCCTCTCTCTTGTTTGTCCCATCTATTTTTCTTCTTTCATATTTCTTTATAACACAGCTAATAAAGCTCCTTATATCCAGGGAAATGGTTCATCTAGCTATTGACGGCATGTGGCAGGTCTTCAAGCTTCAGCGATCAACTCCTAGAAATGATTTCTGCCGAATAGCTGCAAAGCATGGAATACTGCATAGGCTTATCAACACTCTTTACAGCTTAAACGAGGCAACTCGACTAGCTTCTGTTTCTGTTGGGGGAGTATTTCCAGTTGATGGTTCCACTCAGCGACCTCGTTCTGGTCAATTGGACTCTAGCCATCCGATATCTGTTCAATGTGAGGCACCAGTTTCCACAACTGGTCAGTATGATCTTCCCAAGATTAGGCATGGAATAATTGATCATATGTCAACTGGAATGCAAGAAGCTTCACGGGCTTCAACTTCACATTCTCAGAGATCGGATCCCAATCAATCAGATTCCCGATACCTCCCAATAGATCCTGATAGGCCTCAATCTAGCAATGCAGCAATGGAAGCTTCAGTTGCTTCTAAATTGCCAGACCCAACATCTTTAGAGAAAGTCACAAATCTATTGATTAAGGAACCTTTAGCAAGTACATCTAAAGAACGAGACAACTTAGACCGATGGAAGATTGATCCTTCTAGAACTGACGTTGACTTTAGACAGCAGCGTATTGTTAATTCTGCCAATAGGACATCCACAGACCGGCCTTTGAAATTAATTGAAAATGCATCAAATGGGTTTCCTACAACAGTGACCAGTCAGCAAGAGCCAGTTCGACCTCTTCTGAGTTTGTTGGATAAGGAACCCCCTTCCCGACACTTTTCTGGTCAGCTTGACTATGTCCGCCACCTGCCAGTGTTGGAGAGACATGAGAGTGTACTACCTCTGTTACATGCATCTAATGAAAAGAAAACAAATGGTGATCTAGATTTTCTGATTGCTGAATTTGCAGGTAATTGACTGCATTTATTTACTCTGTTTTAAACTCTGTTCAGATTGATAAATGAATTATTTGGATTGTAGGTTTATATCCTTGAAGCCATATCATGATTAGGAATTAGGACAGCTTGTATCCCCATATGTTATCCCCCAGGGAAAGGTATATTATCATCCAGAAATTGACCTTCTATGTGAACCTTCATAGGTGTACAGAAAACTTACCTATTTCCTGTTGGTGCATGAACTTAACAGCTGTTTTTCACCATCTCTCTCTTATGCACATATCTACCAAAAGAAATTTTAACTCGTCTTCCCTTTTTCCCTCTTAACATTGTAAAAGTAGTAGCAGTATGTATCAGTTTTTGCTTTGAGGATCTTCCAAATTTCTTTAGAGGGTAAATAAGTTGTTTATGATTTCACAGATGTTTCTCAACGTGGAAGGGAAAATGGAAATCTTGAATCTAGTGCTAGAGTTTCACATAAAACAGCAAGTAAGAAGGTTGGACCACTGGCATCTAATGAGGGACCTGCTTTGACATCTGGGATTGTATCTCAGACAGCATCAGGTGTGCTATCTGGTTCAGGTGTCCTAAATGCTAGACCTGGGAGTGCAACATCCTCTGGGCTACTATCCCACATGGTTTCGACATTGAATGCAGATGTTGCCAGGGAGTACTTAGAAAAGGTGGCGGATCTTCTGCTTGAGTTTGCCCAAGCAGATACAGTTGTAAAGTCATACATGTGTATCCAAAGCTTGCTAAGCCGTCTTTTCCAGATGTTCAATAGGGTAGAGCCTCCAATTCTTTTGAAGGTACATTAGAGAATTTCTCTATTTTGTACGTTTAAAAATATATATATTTGTTGCAGTGTATCTTACAATGCTTTACAATATTGTTGGTCAATATCATCTTACAGATACTGAAGTGCATCAATCATTTGTCGACTGATCCAAACTGCTTAGATAATCTTCAGCGTGCAGAGGCCATTAAATATTTGATCCCAAATCTTGAACTCAAAGAAGGGTCCCTTGTATCTCAAATACATCATGAGGTGGGCCTTCTTTAGTCATGTCTGAGTAGTAAAAAGAAACAAGCATGGCTAGGCTAAAAGATACATTTGTGCTTGATTTGAGGTTTTAATTATCATGCAATGAAAATTGTGTTCATTTATGAGATATAGGGTTGCTGCAAAGTTCCTGTTTTTTTCTCTGATTATTTTTATTTGAATTTTTACACACCTGCCATTTAGTTGAGTTTTCTCCTTTTTCTTAATGAATCTATTACATAGCAGAAAGAAAACAAAGCGGCATTTTCTGTTAAAATGCTTTACATATGGGAAACTTTTGTATGTCTCCTGTGTTCTTGTGTGCTCTTCTTTTTCTAGGTCAACCTATTACTTTAGAAATATGCATCTAATATGCTCTACAAACCTATTTTAATTCCTCTATTCCCTTGTTATGTTGTCATCACATCTCTCTCTCTCTCTAAAATTTGTAGCTTGATCAGAACAAATTAACAATAAAATTGGAAGATAGGAAAATAAAGGGATATGACCTATTAGTTAGCACGTAAGTGCACCTAGGCCTGCCTTATGGTCAGCACCAAGCGGAAAAATCAAGAGTCAATACCTAGGGTGGACTTAGAGTTAGCACTAGACCAAAGAGACCATTTTTTTTCACTCATCAAAATATCAAATATCTCCAAAAGGAGTACAATATTTTTTCTTATAAATGATTGCTAAACCCTTGTTTTAATTGACTAATTGGCTTGAAAATTTGGTTCCGATGACTCTGAAAATTTGTGGGTTTGATCTCGGGTTCACTGGATCCGGTACTAGCAGTAGAGATGGGCTTGTGGCACTTTGGGGTTTGTGGTGTTGGTGGTTTGAGATGGATGAAAAGGGTGGTGCTGGCTGGTGTTTTGACAGATTTTGGGTTGTAGGCTTGGGGGAGACAACCTTCTGATGGTGGTGGGAAACTGATGGTGGACAAAATAAATTTTTTTTTTTGGTGTGATTTTCTTATGGTTTTGGATTGACCGAGGTGATGCTTCAAGGGAATTGAGATTTGCTCTGATACCAAAAATGGTGCAGGACAACTAAAACAATTTAACAATAAAATTGAAAGACAAGAAAGTAAAGGGATATGACCTAGGAATTGGCACCTAGGCTTGGCTTGAAGTCAACGCCAAGCGGGAAAACCAATAAGAGCCAGCACCTAAGGTGGACTTGAAGTCGGCACTAGGTCAAAGAGAACAGAAGGCCATTGTTTTCATTCATCAAAATATCAACTATCTCCAAAAATAGTACAATAGTTTTCATACAAAGGATTGCTACCCTAGTTCCTAATTGGCGTAGGAAACCCTAATTTCCTTATTACAAAAAATAAACTTGCTTCCAAATATTAAAATACTAATAGCCTAATAAACTACTAGGACTTAAAACATAAAAATACAATTGACTTGCAAACGTAAATATTACTAAATTAAAATAAGAGTCTTCTTGTGTCTTCTGCATGAAGTCTTATGTTACTACGTCGTCCATATTCTATTTAATGCTATTTAATAGTAATAACATGGGAACTTCATAAAAAATTTTGATTTTCAAGATTTTATTCTTTATATCACAACTTTTTTGTGTTGCTAAATGGACAGGTGTGCTTTTAAATTGTTGATATCATCCATGTTCCCTTAAGCTTTCTTTCCTTTATTTATTTATTTTTTGGTTGGCTTGCCCCAGTGATTGTACTTTCTGTGACTTACCCAGTTTCTAATTATATTTTAATGATTTTTATTTTCTTCATTTTTTTCTTGAAGGTCCTCAATGCGCTTTTTAATCTATGCAAGATAAATAAGAGGAGACAGGAACAAGCAGCTGAAAATGGAATAATTCCACATTTAATGCAATTTATTATGTTGGATTCTCCCTTGAAGCAGTATGCATTACCTTTACTGTGTGATATGGCTCATGCATCTCGTAACTCAAGGGAGCAATTAAGGGCCCATGGTGGGTTGGATGTGTATTTGAGCCTCCTTGAAGATGAGTTTTGGTCTGTGACTGCTTTGGATTCTATTGCTGTTTGCTTAGCTCTCGACAACGACAACAAGAAAGTGGAGCAAGCATTGTTGAAAAAGGATGCAGTTCAGAAATTGGTGAAGTTCTTCCAACGCTGTCCAGAGCAACATTTTGTACACATATTGGAGCCATTTTTGAAAATGATCACGTGCGTAATTTTGTATCTTTCTTATATATTATAGTTTATGAATTAGATCATTTCTTATGTTTGGGAAATCAACATTGTTGTGATTGTTGTCCCGTTGAGAAATTTTATAGAAAGTGAGTTAGTTGATATACAAAGTTGGGTCCTAAATCAAAAGGCTTTAATCTCTTCAGTTGAAGTGGTGACCTATCATTTATCTCAATGAACTGTTGGACAAGTCACCACATGTTTTTTCTCTGAAAAAAACTTTTTGGCTGGGTTAGAATTTTAGGTAGTGTAGCATGCTTGTATATCAAATGGTTATCGTATGCTATGCTTTGGTTTACAAATACAGTAAGGGAAGGGATGCGTGCATACACCAAGGGTATTTTTGATTTAACAGCTTAACATTTCTGGATGGCAGGAAATCATCTCGAATCAATACGACATTAGCTGTTAATGGTTTGACACCATTACTCATTGCAAGACTGGACCATCAAGATGCTATAGCTCGCCTTAATCTGCTTAAACTGATAAAGGTGAGAGCTTTTTCCCCTTGCAGTTCATTTATGATGCTCATTGTACATAGTTTTTAATGTCATCTATATTAGTTGGATCAATAGCGAAGAATGACTTTATATGTTGACAAATGTTGCTGGCACTTTTTCGATTAATCGTTGACCTTAATCAAGAAGTGAGTCAGGAAGTGGTGGTACCTTTTCTAGGGGGTTGTTGAGAGAAAAAAAAGGGGTGGGGAGGGTGGGAATTGGTATTATGAATGAAAAGTTGGTCAGTGTACCTGTTCTTTTTTCTTTTCTTTTTTTCAATTAATGTTTTTTGTTAGTGGTATGTGCATTATTAAATATATAAATAAGAGCTGGATTAATCTTTTGATTAAACCCTGAAGAAACAATATTCAGATCTCCCCTTCCAGGACCTGTTTTGGCAAGACCAACAGGATAATGACCTTTATTGAATAAAGTTATAGTTTTATAAAACAAAGGTATTTGTAGAATAATCTTTGACGTGGTTAATATTAAACATTTAGGTTGCATTTTGATTGAGTTATGCTTAAATTTGTTTTGGGGTATATGCTTCTTCAGCAATAAGCATGATTAAGTTAGTATTGGAGATTATTGTGATATTTGTTCAATGTTGGCTCAGTACAGTGGTTGTGTGTTTCGTTTTTTCTACTTTCTGTATAGAATTTCTTCTCTTCACAGAATGAGTAGCTTTATAGTAAAGGTTATGTGCTTGACCACTTGTTTAGCCTGTTCCCCTGTTAAGCTATTGGTGCGTTACATGCATATTGTTGTGTGAAAGTTCTGTTTACATACTGTATTAGCAGGCCTGTTCATTGGAATGTATTTTCTTGAATTGTGATTCTTGAAGCTAATCTGTTTTGATGATTTTGATTTTGATTTTGATTTTGATTTTGATTCCGATTTTTGATTTTTGATTATTATTTATTTATATTATTATTATTATTATTAAGTAATAGATTTTCTATGATCATGGACATATGGTTTCTTTCTTTACTGGCTAGTTTTAGTTATATTTTCTTCTGATTGGAAGTTTTAGCAGATATTTGATTTTTTGGGATATGGTTATTTTGATGTTGATATGAGTTTTCAATTTTAATAGACGTTACATAGTGTTTTACTACTAGATATTTGGTGACAGTTCATATTGGAATTGTGGTTTCCTCCTTTGGTTAGTTAATTTTAATGGGCACATAAATTTTTGATACTGCAGGCTGTTTATGAGCACCATCCGCGGCCCAAGCAACTGATTGTGGAGAATGATTTGCCTCAGAAGCTTCAGAATTTGATAGAGGAACGTAGAGATGGGCAAAGCTCTGGGGGCCAAGTTTTGGTGAAACAAATGGCTACTTCGTTGCTAAAAGCACTGCATATAAATACCGTTTTGTAAATATAGGTCCTTCAAATATTTGCCCCCATTATTCTTTTCATTGTTGCTAAACTATAAATATGGGACGTACAATTAATTTAAAAGAAAAAAAACAAAGGTATATGAGCTTGGAGTTGTGGCATTTTGTACGTGTGGCTAAAAAAGTTTCTATTGTGATCTATTGTGGCGGAGTAGTTGCCTTAACAGAAGACAATGAAACGGATTTTTTCTCGTGCTTAGTAGAGATATTTCATTTTGACTACCTTTAACTTTTAACCTTTACAAATACTTGATAAGTGAACACTATTATTTAATTGGGGGTAATTGCACTCTTCTCTTGAGGTTTTGGAAAATGACATTCAACATTTTATGTTTTTACCAATCATGTTTAAATTTTGGTAAAAACGATTTTATAGAAATTTAGAATATTTTGTATAAAAAGAATGAGTGTTATTTTCTTCAAACGTCAAGGAAGGTGAGGATTTTATCTATTCAGATTTGGAGTGGAGTGTCATTCTTTCAAGCCTATAGGGAAGGTTTTAATGTTCAAAACTTTCAAATATATTTGGCAATTCCTCTCGTGCTTTTTCATATTTTTGTGAAATAGACAGTAGATGGCTCATGCCACTATGATTTGAACTTAGAAAGCTGTCAAAATTAGAATCTATCTCCTGGAATAGAAGCTGCAATGAAAGTAATACTAAAGACTGTTTAGAATATCCTTTTGCCATTTGTATCAGAAGTCAAAACACCATTTTTATCTTCTAACGCCTCTATTGAGTTCCCCTAAAATGTACCTTCGTTTCTTTTTTAGCTTTTCCAACTCACTCTAGGCTTTTTTGCTTAGTTCCTCCAAAGCGCCAAAAAAATAAAATAAAATGAAAAATGAAAAAATAAAATAGAAAGAGAATTATTTCAAAATTGTAATACCATATTTTTTAAGTCTCTCATCAAATTTTGTTTTACTTTGCTTTAATTATATATTCTTTTAAAATAAAACTTTACGGTTCCTTAGGTTCTCTAATCAATTCAATTATGCAGTTATATTGGCCAATAAACCGAATGTTTGAATTTGGTTGTCATTGGAACGTATAATATTGGTTTTTTTGTTGTTGTAATAGATCAATAAAATTGTATAGTTGAATCAATTGGCGAATTCTAGGTATACTACCTAAGAAATTGTACTTACACTTTACCATTTCTTTTATCATTAGAGAGACATTTACCTAAAATTTTGTCTTGATAATTCCTTTTAAACATTATGGCTTTTTTCCTTGACAAGTGTGCAATAGCTGATCCACATGAGCGCTACCGCCCAAAATGTTTTGAAAATTTTATATTACATATAGTAAAAATTTCTGACTCCACCGAAAATGTGAGTGAAAAGTTTCATACTTTGTGAGATGATTAAACTAACATCACAAAAAAAGAGTCTTGATTTTATTTCTCTTTTGGATTTTTTAATTTATAAGTTTCGATTACCTTTCATCTACAATTGAATAAGAAGTAGATTATTAAGTAAATGAAAAATTTACAAATGATATAAGAATTGAATTAAAATTGGGCATTTTTCCAAATACGTAGCATACGTTTAGTTTATTCACGTTATATAAGATAATGTTTGCTTTATTGAAACTTTTTTACACTAAATGCTTAGCATAGATAACAATTCCTTGACCCCACAATAATTTACCAAGCAATACACCAATTGTTGATACCAGCAATCTCTAGAGCCACCCTCCAGAATGGTGATATGCATGTGTTTGCATGTGAGCGTATGATGGTTGGAAGGGGGGGGGGGGGGGGGGGGTTTGGGGGTTTGTAGGGGAAGAATAGTGTGTATGAAAATGAAGTCGTCATCCAATATTGGTGACAAAAAAACACATTTTATTGGATTCTTAAATCTTAAGTGGTAGGTTCAAACCAATCTGATTGTGGTTCTTCAGTTTTTTTTTTTTTTTAAATTTTTTTCATGCTACGTTGGGTTCTTATGAATTGTGTTTCGGTTTCAAATCATGATTCTTGTGTGCTTCCTTTTTAAGTTACGAAACTTTTTTTTTTAGTTTTCCTGTGTATTTGTATCCCCAGTATTGCTCTGCCATTGCTCTTTTGAAAGAATTCATTTAATGAGTTGAATTGTTCTATAGGTTAATATTTACATACATAACATTCATTTTTGTATAATATATATCGTGGGAAAGGAGATTTTTTTTTTTTTTTTTTAAACCAGATTATGACTTTGTATATATGGAAACCAAGAACAACAAGATTCAGTTATATCTTCTTTCAGGGACGAACCTAGGAATTCAAGCAAGGGGGGCTGAAGATAAGAAAAATAAAAATTCAAATACACATCCATATAGTATTAACAAACTATCAACCAAGAAAAATATACAAAAATCATTGTTTCTTAATATATCAAGATGCAATCATTTACCAACAAAGATAAAAGACACAAAACATTATTGTCTCTTAATATATTATCCATGAAAAGGGAACTCGACGCTCTTTTAAATCTTCAAAATCATCTATGATTGAATCCAAACTAAATGTCAAAGCTATATCCTTTACAATGTATAATAATATCATAAAGTCTGTCAACCAATTAGTTTCCATTTTGTTATGAAGATTAGTTTTGACAACTTTCATGGCTGAAAATGCTCGCTGTGTAGTTGCAGTAGAAACCGGAATAGTAAGCACAAGTCTCAACATTATATAATCAAGATTGTAGTGTTTAGAGTTTCCAGTTCTCACTAACCATTGACACAACTTGGATAAACTTTTCAAGTTTTTGAACTCTAGATCCTGGACTACATTATGCTTATAATGATAAAGTTCATTCTCTAACACTTGTTTGTCACAATCTATGAAATCTTGTGAATAGAACTTCTTTACCATCAAACAAAGATCTCTAATTTTCAAAGAGTTTAATGCCCCTCGAGGTTCTAAAGCTGAGCTAAGCCTAAGTAACTCCATTGCATCCTCATTAAACCAATGATTTAGTTCTTGTAGTTGAGAATCTATTGTAGCATAAAAATATTAACTCGATAATGATGCTTAATTGTAATGTCATCTATCTGTTTACAAGCTTGGCCTTGCCTCCCAACATAACAAGTATTCATATCTAGGACTTCAATGCAATGCTTCTCACAAAATGATATCACAGTGGCAAATAAGCCATCCCATCCATCATCTCTAAATTTTTGGATAAGTGCTTTAGTAGATAAAACTAAATGCATGGCATTTAAAATGTCTTGAGATTGGATTTGCAAGGCTTGACAAAGTTTATCAGTGATCTCCATAGTTTCCTTCTCAAGATGCAAGATGAAGATAAATTCAATTGAATTTAAACCATCATAAGATGACTCTACTTTTGCTCGATGTTCACCATCACTTGCATCATCAATTATATTTAGTAAAACTTCACATATTGGAGTAAGCATCCTTAATAAGCTAGAAACTAATCTAAAATGTGAACTCCAACATGTTTCTACAGGTCATTGTAAAGTGCCAATTTGATTAAGTCCACTTCTAGTCTCAATCTCTTCAAGATCAATCAAATGTTGCTATTTAATTAGCATTGACAACTTTTAATTGCTCATTACGCTTGCATGAAGCATTAACAGTTTTGATTACCAAAATCAATTTTAGAAAAAATCCACTAATGGGGACAACTTGTTTTGAAGCTTTTACTAATGTCAATTGTAAGCGATGTGCAAAAAAATGAATGTAGAAAGCATATGAGTAATCATTCAAAATCAAATCTTGTAATTCATTCCACATACCTCGCATGTTGCTTGCTCCATCATATTTGAGATAACAAAGAATATATCCTCTTTTTTAGAGTCAAATGAATAAGCCCAAAAAAACGTTCTTTCACAAAGCCTTTTGTATCAACATATCTAAAAACCATAGCCATTTGCTCTTTCATGGACTCATCACAAGCTTCATCAACCATTATGCAAAACTTTGCATCACCAATTTCTTCTGGAATTGTGTTCTTCACTTTGGCTAAGTAAACATATAGAATTTCCTTTTGAATCCTAGGTGATGTGTAGGTTGCATTTTTGGGAGCTTTTTCTATCATTTCAGCAACCTTCTCATTCCAAAAAGTGACAATATCCAATGTTTCAAGAAAGTTCCCACGATTAGATGAACTAAAGCTTTCATCTCGACCTCTAAAAGATATAGTTTGAAAGGCAAGATGTCGGGCAACATAAATTGAGGCCTTCAATTGCAATTGATTATTTGCAATTTGTTCTTTAGTTAAATGATCAATCACCTTTTGTAAATACTGTGATTGGTTCATCAAATCCTTACACATTTTCTCTACAACTCTATGTGCCAAGTTAGGATCTTTCCCTATATGACTTTGAAAATAACAATTTTTGTCTCCAACTTTTTCCCAATTTTTAAATCCACCAACGATGAATGCATTTTATCCCACAAGCCCATTTGGCTTATGAAAGATAAAGCAGGGTAGACAATAAGCTGCATCTTTTGTTGAAGAATATTCAAGCCATGTTGAATGGTATTCAAACCAAGAAGTTTGAAAGCTACAATTGTTTTCTCCGCTTTTTTGTATGTATCTAGATGAGGTTGGTGTGGACCATTTTTAATGTAAGCCCGTTGAATGTCGTCATGTTGATTAATAGGATATTTCCATATTTCTTTATGTGTTCTAGGAACATAATCCAAAGAATCAAGATCAACATTTTGAAATTTTGTTTGAGGGATATGGTCATTTTCTGGAGTTGGGATATCAACATTTTCTGGAATCGGAACATCAACATTTTCCAGAATTGGGGAATGAATATTTTCTAGAATTGGAACATCGGTATTTTCTAGAATTGGAATAGCAACATTAATTGTTGAAAATATTGCATTGAATTTCGAAGAATCTGAATCTTTTCTTTTGAAAAAAATCTAACATTGTAGTTGATTTTCTCATGATCTACAAATAAAATAAAAATTATATATATTATCTTACAAACAGACTAATTGTTGTAACTAAGTAAAGAAAAATACTAGAATCTAAGTAATATGCTCGATGCATTTAATTAAAAATTTAGTATTTTTCACTGCTTTTCAATTTATAAATTTATCTAATTTTAAATTACTAGTTATAGCATTATGAGTTAACAATAGGTGCAAGTGAATCACTGTTATTTTAATATATTTGTGTGACAATTTATCATATTATATGATTTATCTTTCTCTTTTGTCTTTGTATCTTTGCCTTTATCTTTTTTTTTTTTGTCACTCACCCAGTCCCACTACCAACACTCTAAATTTATTATGCACTACCAACAAACACTTTACCATTTTTATTCCTTGTAAGTTGAATCACTTTTCCTATTGCTATGACTTGTCCCTATTTTATTGCCCAACTACCACACAACAAACACTCAAACACTGATATTTTCTCTAATCTCTAGAGACTCTACTCTCTCTCTTATCTATGTAATATACAAGAGATAGTCACAAACACAAAGTCACAAAGCCAAAAACCCAAAAAAATACCACAAGCACATATTCACTCATCAGTAAAAACATAAACACCACTAGCACAAATTCTGAGATTTTGAAGAATAGATTAAATACTTGAGTGTGAAGAGTGAAGGTTGGAGCAGATCAAACTAGCAGTGGCGTCATGGAGAGATGGGTCTCAAGTGGTGGCGGCATCATAGAGAGGACAGTGGCAAGATTTCAAGCTCTCACCCCTTAGTTTCTCTCTGTCATGTTTTGGCGGCTTCACTCACGGCGTGGGCAGTGACAACTTCTTTCTCATTCTCTCGCCTCTCACTCTCTCTGTCTTGCCTCTTAAGTTTTCTTTTCTTTTTTTCTTTTGTTTTTCCGTTTGGAGTCTAGAGTCTTTTTACTGCTTGGTTTACATTTTTGGACTTACCATATTTTTTTTTTAAATTTTTTACGTGTGGGCTGGCCAACTGGGTTAATGGTTTACAATTTTGGAGGGGGCCTAAGCTACAAAGTAAGGGGGGCCCAAGTCTTTTTTTTTTTTTTTTTGAAAATTAACCCACTAAATTTTTTTTTTTAGGCCAAGGTGGTCCCGGGCCCTTACTTATGTCCGTCCTACCATTCCTCTTTTGTAACCTGTTTAGATACAACCTTGCATGAGAGTACATCCTAGTGATGTTGGGTTGACTGGCCGCTTATCCTTCTCTCCTTTGCTTAGCTTTGCATGATAAGTTTTTTCATGTTAGTCTTTGTAAGTGCCTTCTAACATATTTACCCTTTCCCTTTGTGTGATAACACACTTTGCTTTCTTTTTGCTGGCTATGCTTGCTTTATGCCATCTTGTTTAGCTTTCCTTCTTTGTTTGCATCTTTGTTTATTTGTTCAAGCATGTGTCTTTGTGTGCTTGTTTTTGTCATCAAGCCTAGTTCCTACCTATGATTTCGTGCGAGTTCACATCCATCTTTGTACACGAAATCCCAAGTCCCTTTTAGGAACTTTGCTTGATGGCACACGTGTTGTTCGTACTCCAATCTAATGGAACTATGAAAACCAAATCCAAACCTAAATTTGTCTTTCTAGGACACCCTTTCTTGTTTGTTTGTTTGATAACATGTTTGTTTGCTCCTATGTTTGCTCTCTTTCTTTTGTTTGTTTGTTAGCATGTCTCTTATCCTTTCCTTGTTTGTTTCTCTTTGCTTGTTTGCTGGCTTTGTCATCCTTGTTTTTTTTGCATATACATGCTTGGAGCAAGGGCACAACTTCTAAAGATGCAAGCCAAAATGAGCAAAATGCAAGTAAGAAGACGCAAGCCCAAAAAGGGAGATGTTCAGTAGATTGGGAGGTTCAGCCTCCCCGTGTGGTTATCTCTCTCTCTCTCTTAGCCTCTCTTTAGAACCTTGTATCTAGACTAGGAATTACTTTCCTTGTATCTCTCTTGGACTGTATTCTTAGGGTATGACAATGTCTGATTTACATTTTTTGTACCTTGATTAGGCCGCGTTCCTTAGGTATGGCAATGCTTAGTTTACTTTTTTGCTCTATGTGCTTGCATTGTGCATGCTTGATGTATGTATGTATATATATGGATATAGGCAATGTCCAATTTACATTTCCTGTACCTTGCTTAGGCCGCGTTCCTTGGGTATGGCAATGTTTGGTTTACTTTCCTGCTCCATGTGCTTGCACTGTGCATGCTTGATGTATGTGTGTGTGTGTGTGTGTGTGTGTGTGTGCGCTTGTTTAAATATGGTCATGCACATTGTATGATGGACTTATGTGGTTGGGAAGGTGGTCCTCTCCTAATCATGAGAGCTCTTGACCTTGGAGTATGGGTATGCATTCAAGGCAAATGTCATAGGTGTAGACATCGCATTTTGTATCCCTTATGACTCGAGCCCCCGTTTCCCAATGATGTCAAAATTCTAAGGCCGAAGATTGCTTTAGGGCCTAATCAAATTACAAATTGATTTAAGATGTGTTAAAATGGAAAACATAAATTTTTATGAGCAAATAAGTCTATTTTTGGAAAATAAAAGGCCAAGGAAGCCTTCGGCCTACGTATGCAAGCAAGGACCTATGTACGTAGGTCTGATGCATCCGTATGCAAGCACAGACCTATACACACAACTAGGGTTTCAGTAAGCTATGAAAGGTAAATTTTCTGCATTAAAGACTGAAGTTTGGAACGAATTCCACATCGTCTGGGATCCATTCTAAAACCTCATTTTTCAACTATATAAAGCCTTACATGGTATATTTCATAGACAAAAAAAAAAAAAAAAAAAAATCCTAAGGGAAAACCTAAAATTCACTAGAAATAATGAATCAAAGAAGGAGTTTTTTCACAAAACATCCTCACGTCAACTTTCTTTTTGATTGAGACATTTTTTGGTTTTGATCTTTCAAGTATAAGATTACTAATCACTTTTATATTTAATTGTGAATAGATTGACTAAGGGGAACAGTCAAAATCAAGCTTGAAAAGCTTCTTATTTTATGTATTGAGTTCTAAAATTTTTCTTTCCATGTGCTCTTTTTAAATGTTTTAACCTGTTTTCTTGCCTTGTTTATGCTTTATAATGTTTATTTATTAATTTATTTTTTTATGTTCTAAAGCATGCTAGCACGTTAGAATTTTCATTTTAAGTTTTGCTCTATTTCTTTGTTTTTGTTTTCTGGGTTAGGGTTCTTTAGGGCATATCAAGGTGTGCATGCTTCTACATGCATATGCAAGCTCGAAGTATGTGTATGCATACAATTGGCCTGCATACCCAAGCCTATGTATGCGCACACATATTGGTGCCCAGAAACCCTATCTGAGTTTTTCTGCTTCTGCTTCTATGTTTCTTTCACATAATATGCCTTTGTTTTGTTCTTTTTTATTCTTTTTAAGTCTCCGTTCCTCTATTTATATACTTGTTTGATTTAACATGCTAGATTAGGGTTCCCTTCCTTTTTCTTATTTTAATACCATGAACATGCATATAACATGTTCATGCATTAATGCTATGGGTGCTGTGATGGAGTAAGGTGAGTAAGGTAAGTCATGCATGCACATGAACATGCATTTTTTTGTTATAAGAGTTTTATCTACCTTTGATGAAGATGTATATGAAAGTCTATATGCCATGCTTTGAATGATAATATGATTTGTTTGATGCCTACGTTTTTGCCATGATTTGATATATACATGCTTCTGCCTTGGATGTAATGGATGCTATGTGTGATAGATGTATATTAGGGTTGGTTGATTGCCATGATAGATGTATGTTAGGGTTTGGGATGAAATGCCATGTTGTATGCTAAGATGTATGTTAGTGTGTGTGTTTAATAGGATTAAGATGTCAGACACAATGAATGGACGCCGACCCACGGGTAGTAAGATCAGTC
The DNA here is from genome assembly GCA_032878915.1 of Castanopsis chinensis. Lineage (NCBI taxonomy): Eukaryota > Viridiplantae > Streptophyta > Magnoliopsida > Fagales > Fagaceae > Castanopsis > Castanopsis chinensis. The sequence goes on along the minus strand of JAVQMG010000133.1, from coordinate 35,128,937 downwards.
CTTCCATGTAAGGGAGCTATATTCATGGTTTCTAGACTATAAAACTGGGTGGTGACTCCATGTTTCTCTGCCCTAATCCACTCAGTCAAGGTGTACTTCTCAAACCACGAATTGCGCCCACAGTGGCAACTTTATTGGGGATAGAGGGTTTGATTCCAATGTGTCCTATTTCTTAATCTTAATAAAGGCTTGTTCAATATTTGTTTGCACACACTTCACTTGGTTCTTTTATCCCTTTGCCCTGGTTGGTGATGAGTGGGAAGATGAGTACGCTCCATTCGGGCCAAGGTATTTCAAAGTTCATCCTACCAACTCACAATGTCTGTCATTGCCTATGATGGGTTTTGAGTAAGTTAACGGATTGCCATCAATCCACAAAGGCCCACTTAGGCCCTTGTTTGTGGCCTACTTATCTCTTGTTTGTTCAACCATATATCTTGCACTCACCTAATTATTAAAAATAAATAAAAGGTATAAAATTGAAGGATGACCCAAAAGTTATGGCATACCCTAAGATGTTTTGGGATAAAAGAAAATAAGTTCTCCCATATAAGAGTCTTATCCCAAAATACAAAGGTATATCTTAACTTGAAAGGTTTATAAGATCGTAGCCTAATTGCTATCATAAGCCCAAACCAAAAGGCCTTTTGAAAAAGAGGACCTTGGGCTTAAGGTAACAAGTATGCTATGGACTTAGCATCCAACATCCTACAAAGTTAAAATGAAATTCCCTAATCTTGGGCCTCCTTGTTGTATGCCTAGGCACAAAATGATGAGAAATTCATGGACTTTGAAGGAAGGCTACAATATATTCTAGCTAGAAGGCTACTTCAAAAAAATGATGGTAATAAAATGAGAAAGAAGAGCCCAAAGGTGATGAATACATTGTAGGCCCAAATTTGAGACAAAGGGTTGAAAATCTCTAAGTACATTCTAATGAAAGCCTATGAGAGTAAGATGAAAGCATTATTGTAAATGGACTAAAGCCCAAATGAAACAAGGGGCAAGGTTCATGAGAGGAAATTGAGCAATTTTGTAATTGGACCTTCATTAAAATGGACTTAAAAGACTATTTAAGGACATCTAAAGTTAAAAACCTTTTTATTGGGACATGTACTTATTAAAATTACGTTGAACTTTCCCAGTTTTCCATATGCTACGATATCTGATAACTTGACTCAAGAGGATATCAATTGAATGATGACTGAAGGGAAAGTCCTCCTTCTCCTACCAGAGTTCCTACCGCAACTAAGGAGTGCTCGCGAACCATGGTCAATAATGAGAATACACGCTTAATTAAAATTAGCTCAACCCTAAATGAAAAAGAAAGAAAAGATCTCAAAAAGCTTCTTATAGAATTTCAAGTGTGTGCATGGTCCTATGAAGATTTGCTCGGCATCAATCCCGAGATAGCTCAACACCACATTAATACTCATGCCCACATGGTACCTGTTAAGCAAAATTTAAGGCATATGAGAACTGAATGGCCTCTAAAGATCAAAGAAGAGTTCACTAAGCAATTGAAAGTAGGGTTCATCAAACATGTACACCAAGCTGAATGGATAACCAATGTCATGACTGTACCAAAGAAGATGGAAAAGTAAGGATGAGTGTGGATTTCAGGAATTTGAACAAAGCTTGCCCTAAGGATGATTTTCCTCTTCCCCATATAGATGTCCTAGTGGATAATATGACTGGTAGTGCCTTGATGTCTTTCATGGACGGTGTAGACACCACATTTTGTACCCCTTACGACTCGGACCCCTTTTCTTTAATGATGCTCAAACTCTAAGGCCCAAGGCCAATTTAGATCCTAATCATATATTAAATTGACTTGAGTATTAAAATGGAAAATATAATATTTTAAATGAGCAAAAATCTATTTTTAAAAATAAGATGACCAAAATGGCCCTCGGCCCACGTACATGGTTAGCGGCCTGCATAAGTGGGCCAAAGCATGCGTACGTAGGCACACTCCTGCGTACGTAGCTAGGGTTTCAGAAACATAAAAAAGACAAGTCTTTTGCAATAATGGCTGAGATTTGGAATGAATCCCACATCGTCTGAGATTCGTTCTAAATCCCATATTTTTCACTATATAAAGCTTTACATGGTACATTTTCAAAACACAGAAATCTCATAAGGAAAAACCTAATGTTCACTAGAAAATAGTGAATCAAAGGGGAGTTTTTCACAATATACACTCAAGTCAATTTTATCTGATTGAGACTTTTTTGGCCCCAAACCTTTTAATTTAATGTTGCTAATCGATTGTTTAATGACTTGTGATAGATTTGACTGAAGGGAATGGTCAAAATCAAAGCTTGGGAACTCTTTTTTGAGGTATCAAGTTTCAACCTTTCTTTTTAGTCTTTCATTTCTATTTTAATCTCGTTTCTTTGCTTAGTTTATGTTTTTACATGTTTGTTTAGTTTAGTTTTAATCTTGTTTGATGTTTATAAGCATGCTAGATTGTTAGCATTAGGGTTTTCTTTTGTGCTTTATTTTTCTATTTCGTTTTTCTGAGTTAGGGTTTATGAACAAGTCCACCCATGCATGCCATGAGCATGCGTGTGCAAGTTAAACCTTGCGTATGCAAGTCTCTAACTACGTACGCAGACACTTGCCCAGAAACCCTAATTCAGATTTCCTGTTCTATTTGGTTTGCTTGTTTCACATGTTTCGCCTCTATTTAAACCCTTTTCATATGTATACATGTATCTGGTTCTCCGTTTCACATGCTTTATTTGTTGTTCATCCCTCATATATTTAGATTAGGGTTTTATGTTTATGTCTTGTTTAAATAGCATGAACATGCATTCACATGTTCATGCACAATGCCATAGGTGTTAAGATGCTGCAAGGTAAGTAAGGTAAGTCGGTAACTCATGCATTCACATAAATATGTATGTTGTTTGTTTAATCCTCCCTTGATAAATGTGTACGAAGTTGATACCCTATTTTTGATCCATGATATGATTTGCTTATACCATATTGATGTTTATGCTATGCTGACATGATTAAGTTATTGCCTTGTTTAAGATAAATGATAGGGTTTTCACATGCTAGATGAATGCTAGGGTTTGTATATGTGCGTGGTTTTGTTGGAAAAACATGGTTTGTATCTAATATAAAACATACGCAGTGGAAAATTAACGGATCTACTTCATTGGCAATTGATAACATGTACTATGCAAGTTTCAAAATTTAAGAACAAGAGAGCATACCTTGGTGTGGTGAAATTCAAAATCAAAGATTAGAAGTACTTGAAAACACTTTTAATCTTCACTCCAATTCCACTTTACACCCAAGAAGAATGGTCTCTCAATCAGTTTCCAAGGGAGAATAATTGAGTGGCTTTACTCACACATCCACACCATTTCACAATGATGTCTCTCTCTTATAAAAAATTCTGTATGTTTCACCCTTTATATCTAATTGATTATCTAATTGGGTTGGCCTATTGGGCCTTTCCAATTGGGCTTTAGTGTGTGGCTTGGAGTGGACCAAAAGGGACCAATAAGACACTAGCTCCAATGAGCCTTGGGCTTTTCTGTCAACTCTTGACCAGTTCAAAGTTACCATTAATTATATTTAATACCACTATACAAATATAATTACACTCTAGACCCTATTAATAAATTATATCCCATGACTTTATTATACATGCAACCCCTTCATAAAATATTCGTAGTAATACAAAGTCATGAATGTAGACTGTCACTTTGAAAATTATTACATCTTAATCCTTGAGTACCCAGTTTAATCCTTCATGTTATTCATCATATATTTATGAAATCTAATTTTATAAATATATACTTTAGTAACTCCTTACTAAAGAGGTTAGGCCTAACATTCTGAATAACTAAACTCATTAAACTTATCTCAAGGGAATATTTTATATCACCGTTAAGAGATTATGAATTATATCTTGAGATTATATGTTCTATCAACACTAAATGTGGCTACCCAACATATTGAGGTTTTGATCGTGACTTTAGATCTCACTCCTGATGTATCAAAGCAACATACACTTCATGATCGAGTCCATTATTCTCTCAGGATTAAGAGTTCATGTAAATAGAAGTTGTGAGATTTATTATTCATTTGACAGTCGTTAGGAGAATAACAAATCTCACAGTGGTCCAGTTCAATATATTTTAACTCTTAACATATTAACATATCAACTAGAAGTCTTCACTTCCATGATCAAGACAAATCATCTTAGTTGATATGTTATAGTCTTTGCAGATGAAATGCCTAATTTCATCACCGACTATGAACTAAAATTCTGAGTTTACAAAGAATTTGTGATTTATATTTTCTGTGACTAAATCACATAAATCACATACTATGCATCTCATGGACTATATGATAATGTTCAAATATTCATGTTACCATTATTTTAGATAATAATATAACAACTTTATTAATCATAACATTAAGTCATACATAATGTCATATATAGCATTATACAATAGGTTTTAAAGGCACAAATCCCAACAGGTTTGGCTTCCCTTTGCTTTATGGATGGATGAGTATGTGTTTTGGGGTAATAATGCCATGATTGTATTTTTAGATGCATGCTAATGTGTGTGTGAGTTTAAGACACAAATATTGAAAGTGTTTTTAATAATGTTAAGACATAAGACACAACGATTGGAGGCCAACTTTAGGGTTGGGTGGTCTTGGATGCCTAACACATTCCCAAGAGCATACATAAACTTTGAACTCATACTCTAGTAGTATGATCAATGATCCTTCCTAGAAGGGACGCTATAGCTATGGTTTCTAGACCATTGTAAAAACTAAGTGGCGAGTCCAACCCCTTGTGTCCACAGTGGTGACTCCACTGAGGATAGCGAGTTTAATTCCTATGTGTCTTATTTCTTAACCTTAATAAAAACTATTTCAATACTTGTTTGCACCCACATCACTCATTCTCTTTTTTCTTTTAACCTCGGTTGGTGATGAGTGGGAAAATGGAAGGCTCCATTCAAGTCCAAATCTTCCAAAGTTCATCCCACCAACTCACAATCAATGCCATTGCCTATAATGGGCTTTGATTACGTTAAAGGTTTGCTACCAATCCATTATGGGGTCCACTTAGGCCCTCGATTAGAATCATAGCCCACCTAGTTGTGAGTGACCTACGTATCTATCCCTTTAGCCTTAGGGAGCCTACTCACACTTGAGAGATCCTAGACCATATCATCAAGGACTCCCTTTATATTTCTTGTTTGTTCAACCATATATCATGTGTTCACCTAATTCTAAAGAACAAATAAATGTCATAAAAATGGAAGGGATGGCCTAAAATTTATGGTCCCTTAGATATCATGGGATAAATGAAAAGAAGTTCTCACATATAAGAGTCTTGTCTCTAAATCCAAAAATATATCTTAACTTGAAAGGTTCATAAGAACATAGCCTAATTTCTATCATAGGCCAAGTGGAAAAAGTCCTTTTGAAAAAGAGGACTTTGGGTCTAAGGTAACAAATATGATATGGACTTAGCATAAAAAGTCCTACAAATTCAATATGAACTTCCCTAGTCTTAGGCCTCCTTGTTGTATGCCTAGGCCTAAAATGATGAGAAATTCATGGACTTTGAAAGGAAGGCTACAATATATTCTAGGTAAAGGGCTATTTCCAAAAAAAGAATGAAAAGTGAAATAAAAATGGAAAGCCCAAAGGTGATGAATACATTGTAAGCCCATGTTTGAGGCAAATGGTTGAAAATTTTCTAAGTATATTCTAATGAAAGCCCATGAGAGTAAGATGAGAGCTTTATTGTAAATAGACCAAAGCCCAATGAAACTAGGGGAAAAAAATCCATGAGAGGGAAGGGAGTGATGTTATAATTGGGAATTCATTAAAATGAACTTAAGAATTTTCTAAGGACATCAATAAAGTTTTAAAAAAAACCTTTAATTAGGACATGAACTTAATGAAAATGAGACTTCTTTTCAAACATTGCTCCAATCCAAGTCCAATGGAAGGCAAGGCATTCAAAGGGAAGACCCCTCAAGAGGGAAAGATGGACACTTCAAGTGAGAAGGTCTTCATGCAAAAGATGCTCGAGTGTACAGAGGTGCAAGTTGAAGTCCTTAAGAAGATAATAAGCCACCTTACTGAGATAGAAAAAGAGGAAGCTAAAAAAGACAAGCCTAATCATGGACAAAGCAAGTTGACTCAAGAAGACTTCAACCACATGATGGCAAAGGGGAAGGTCCGCCTACTTTTACCCAACTTTATGCCACAACTGAAGAGTGCTCCTGGACCATGGATTTTCAAGAGGTCCCATATTAATGACTTCTCTGAATTAGGAGACGCGGGATCGTGGGAAGATCACGATTGGCTAGAATAGACCTTAAAGGTGGGAACAAGTTAAGTCAACCCAGCTCGCTTTATGCTTGAACGTGACATGGACCCTTCTTCTGAAAACGAAAAATACCTCGTGATGAAAAAAGAAGAAGAAGGAGATGATGAAATGATTAGCTATTGGAGTGGGGATGACAATGACTGGTTCTTTGACGAGGTGGGAAAAGACTTCCTTCGACAATGGCGAGAATCTGTATGACATAACCAAAGCTATGCATGTATAGAAACCTTTGAAGAAGGAAGACTGGCTGAAGAAGGACGAGGGGAAGAATGGTAAGTCTTAAAGAATAAAGAAGATGAAATTCATCATGACTATTGTGGGGACCGTTAATAATTGGACTTGTTCGAATGTACTTTCCAATATTTTCAATAAGAGGAATTCTGATTTGGGTTACTTTGATGTGTCCCATAATATTGAAATTATGCACTTAAATGATTCAATTGAATTTGAAAATGAAATTAATAAAAAATTGGAAAATAAAATTGAACCTATGGAACCGACTCTTGAAACTATTAATTTGGGCAATGATGAGAATCCACGCTTAATTAAAATTAGCTCAACTCTAAATGAAAAAGAAAGAAAAGATCTCCAAGAACTCCTAATGGAATTTCAAAAGGTGTTTGCATGGTCCTAAGAAGATATATCTAGAATTGACCCCGAGATAGCTCAACATCACATTGATACTCATGATCATATGGTGCCTGTCAAACAAAAGTTAAGAAGAATGAGGATTGAATGGCTCTTAAAAATCAAAGACGAAGTCACTAAGCAATTAAAGGTAGGATTCATTAAACCCGTACACTAAGCCGAATGGATAGCCAATGTCATACCCGTAACTAAGAAAGATGGGAAGGTGAGGATGTGTGTGGATTTTAGGAACTTGAACAAGGCATGCCCTAAGGATGACTTTCCTTTCCCTCACATTAACGTCTTGGTGGATAACATTGCAGGAAGTGCCTTGATGTCTTTCATGGATGGTTTTTTAGGGCACAACCAAATCAAGATGGCTTCCAAAGATATGACCAAAACAACTTTCACTACTGAATGTGGAATCTATTGTTATACGGTGATGTCGTTTAGCCTCAAGAATGCCAGGGCAACTTACCATAGGATGGCCATAGCCTTGTTACATGATATGATGCATAATGAGGTGGAGGTATGTGTTAATGATATAATAGTGAAATCCAAAGGTAGAGAAAGCCACATCATAAACTTGAGGAAGTTTTTCAAGAGGATTAAAGAATGTAGGCTAAGATTGAATCCACAAAAGTGTACCTTTGGGGTAACCACCAGAAAATTGCTCAGGTTTCTAGTGAGTGATAGAGGGATAGAAGTTGACCCATCCAAGATCAAAGCCATATTGAAGATGCCTCCACCCAAAAGTGAGAAAGAGATAAGGAGTTTCTTGAGTCGATTACAAACATTAGTCGATTCATTGCCAAGCCCACCTCCACTTGTGAGCCCATCTTCAAACTCCTATGGAAGGATGAGCCACATACATGGATCGATGAATGCCAAAAAGCATTTGAGCTTATCAAGTAATATCTCTTTCACCCACCTATCCTAGTGCCTCCACAGCCTGGAAAGCTGTTACTCCTATAACTTTCCATCATAAGGGAGGCAGTTGGAAGTATGCTTGCACAAGAGGACGATAACAAGAATGAGAGGGCCATATACTACTTGAGCAAAAGGTTCCACGATTATGAGACTAGGTACACTCCCATAGAAAAGTCATACTTTACACTTGTTTGGGCCGTACAGAATTTGAGACATATCATCTTACCTTTCCAAATATGTGTGGAAGAAAGAATGGACCCATTGAAGTATCTCCTTGAGAAGCCTGCTTTGAGTGAAAGATTGTCAAGATGGTTGAACTTGTTGGCAGAATTCAGTTTAAAGTATGTGGCTAGAAAAACTATCAAAGGGAGCGTCGTGTCAGATTTTTGTGCCAAGAATCCTATAGAGGGGGAAAATGGTAAATAAAACTTTCCGGATGAAGACATTTGGATGTTGAGTTAGGGAAATGGAAGATGTACTTTGATGGAGCTGTAAACCAATTTGGGAATGGGATAGGAATACTCTTGATCACTGAATGAGATCTCACATACCTTTGGCAATCAAGTTGAATTTTGAAGCAACTAATAACATGGCTGAATATAAGGCTTGTATTGTCGAAATGGAAGCTCTTCGAGAATTAAGGGTAAACGAGGTTGAAGTCCTTGGAGATTCAACTTTGGTTATAGCCCAAGCACAAAAGTTGTGGAAGGTGAAGGAGGAACACTTGAAGCCTTATCAACAATATTTGGAGGACTTGACCATGACCTTTGAGAAGATTGAGTAGACATCATCTTAGAGCAAAAAATCAATTTGCGAATGCCTTAACTACTTAAGCCTCCATGGTTAAAATACCTGAGGGAGTATGGACATAACCCTTGGAGTTTGAGCAAAGTTATGAGGAAGTGCACAAGGGGAAGACCGAAGCTTCAGTAATGGCCATAGAGGAAGAGGAAGTTTTATGGTACTATGACATCATGAAGTTCTTGGAACTAGGGGCATATTCGGATGGGGCCGACAAGAGAGAACGTTGTTCCATTAGGATAATGGCAACACAATACATCTTATGTAGAGGACAACTCTATAAAAGGTCCTATGATGGTATACACATTCCTTGCTTGAAGAAGGAAGAAGTCGAGAGGTTAATGTAAGAGGTTCAGCATGGGATTTGTGGCCCTCATATCAATGGAAGAATGTTAGACGAGAAAATCCTGAGGATAGGATACTATTGGAATACGATGGAGAATGATTGTGTGGACTATGTGAAGTTGCCATGATTGTTAGACACACACCAACTTGAACCATGTACCACCTAGTGACTTCCCTATGGCCATTCTCAGTTTGGGGCATAGATGTTATTGAAAGGGTAGCTCCTAAGGCTTCTAATGGGCATGAATACATTATGGAGGCAATTGACTATTTCACCAAGTGGGTGGAGGCAGCCTCCTACTCCTTATTGAAGGCTAAGTATGTGGCTTAGTTCTTAGAATAAAAAATCATATGTCGGTTTAGGGTGCCCCAAGAGATCATTTGCAATAATGGTTCCCACTTTAAGGGTGAAGTTTAGAGAGCCATGGAAGAATATGGCATTGAGCATCACAAGTTTTCACCATATTGATCACAAGCTAATGGGACCGCGGAAGCAGCCAATAAGAATGCGAGGAGCATCATAGCCTAGATCGTAGTGACATACAAAGATTGGACCGAGAAGTTTCCGTTTGCCTTATGAGGTTATACAGTTTCTATCCGTGAGTTGATTGGGGCAACACCTTACTCTTTGGTTTATGGTAGTGAGGCGGTGCTTCCAATTGAGGTGGAGATACAATCTTTGAGAGTGTTGGTGGAAACCAAGGTCCCAAAAGAGGATTTGGCTAAGGCAAGATATTAACAATTGGCTTTATTAGAGAAGAAGAGAGCTAGGGCATAATATCATGTACAAGGATACCAAAAAAGGATTGATAGAGCATTCAACAAGAAAGTGAAACTGAGAAACCTTAAAGAAGGGGTCTTGGTCCTAAAGGTGCTTAGAGATGATACTTTTGATCCAAGAGAAAAGATAAAGCCAAGGCAGTCTGGGCCTTTTATCATTAAGAAAATCATGTCTGAAGGTGCTACAAAGATCACAGATTTGGATGGGTAAGAGATGCTTTACTCGATTAACATGGATAGACTCCAAAAATACAACATTTAAAGAAAAGAAAAGAAAAAGAAAAGCCTGCTAGGTCGAAAACCTGAAAGGGTGGCCTGGGCAAAAATTAAGGGAAAAGAACCCCACTAGATTCAAAACCTGAAAGGGCAGTCTAGGCAAAAGTTAGTGGAAAAGACCATGGGCATGGCAAAGGAAAAAGAAAAGAAAAGAAAAGAAAAAAAATGAGATGACAATAAGCAAAGATAATAAAAAAGTGATTCTCTCATTGCTCAAATTGAAAGATGATAAAATTGTTTCATAGGGGATTTGGAACATTTTGATCCTTTATTAAATTCAAAACAAAAACATAAGAATCATAAAAGTGCATAAAAGTAAAATATGGGGCATATCAGGGTGGTCACCCAGTCCTCCTTCCTTTTTTGCTAGTCCTCATGTAAGCTTTCTCATCCCTTAGAATCCACTCCATGTCATCCTCAAACCATTGCTTGTACCTCGTAGTGGGATAGATGTATCGAGGAGGAACAATGCCTTTCGTCACCTTACGGCATGGCCAAGCCTCACTAATCCTGCTTAAGATCCTATTGGTAAACACCTCGGTATGGAAGGCACCTTCATCATTGCAACAAAAGGCACACAGTAATCCTTGTAGCAACTATGGGCCATGCTTGAGATATGCCACCACTCCACGACCCACTGGATGTCAGTCTCCATGAGGTGACCCATAAGCTCCATATACGTCTCAAAGTTCATGTCATTTTGATGAAGCCGGCTATCCCTAAGATGCCTGGGGAGGTAGGTGCTAAGGGGTATGGTAAGAGGTTGAAGCAACCGAAGCCTTTCTTTGTAGGCATATCTGAAAAAAAGAAAAAAAAAAAAAAAAAAAAAAAAAAGAAGAAGAAGAAGAAGAAGAAGAAGAAGAAGAAGGAGAAAAAGAAAAAGAAAAAGAGAGAAGAGAGAGCATGAGTGAGAAAAAAATAAAAATAATGATGAAAGACGATATAGGGTGTCTCGATGGGTTGAAAATCGAAAAAGAAAACCCATGCAAAATTAGAGGAGTCTTGCTAGGTTGAGAACCTAGGCAAAAGTTAGGGATTATACTTAAAGAAGAAGATGACTTCTCACAAAGAAACTTGCTTTCTTCCAATGAAAGGCATCCAAACCGTTGTGGGTTTTTGCCAAGATCAAGCCCACCGAGTTACCTCTCTTTAGCTCATAAGCCACCATGCCCATCTGGTGGTCCACACAATATGACTTTTGGATCGAGAAATACCTTGCAAGGGCACATAAGCAAAAGGCACATAGAAAGTACGAATGTGGCCTCTTGCCTACAAGAAGGGCCAAACCAAAAAAGTACGCAAAAGCCAACCTAGGGTTGAGCTTGCCAAAGATGCACCATCTATTTGCCATGGAAGAAGGGACGCCTAACACAACTTGCAACAAAGAAGGAAGATCCCCACCCATGGTAGCATAGTTCTATTCCATTGAAGCGGAAAACATGTCGAGTATGGACCTAATAATTGGAAGCAACATGAAGAAGAGGCTCATCCACCCTAATTTGATGGTAGGGCAAGACATAAGAAAGACCATAGAGGGTGATGGAATCCTTGAAATCAAGACCAAGCTTCCTAATTCAAGTTGAGACATCGAGTGGAGAGTTTTCTACCATTGGGAGACCTCAAAAAGGGCTCTTTGGGTTGAAAATATGTTGGTGAGGGGACTCAAATGGCTACTTTTATACTTAAGTAAGGTGGCTAGAGTTTCTTTTGATTTGCAACCCACGTACGCAAGATCAACCTTGTGTACGCAAAGCCAAAGCTGCATACATAGGCCAATCCTTACGTATGTACGACGCTTGGTAGAAGCCTATATTCCCCTGTTTCAAGCGTAATTTTTCACTTCAAAGCATTTTTGGGGTTCCTACAACCTAAAAGATCATCCAAAGCATATTCCAAGCACAAGATTTCAAGCATCAAAGATGAAATGTTCTATAGAGACATACAATTAATTGTATATCTTGTAAATTAAGTGCTAGTCCCAATCAAAAGCATAAGTGTAAAAAGATGTTCTTAAATACAATCCTTTGTCTTAAGCCAAATCCAAATGTTTGCTATAGGGAAAAAAAAACAATAAAAGCAAAAAAAAAAAAAAAAAAAAAAAGCTGTGTGTTGTATGCCTATATGTCTTGAACTACCAGAAATTAATGGTGTCGCCTCTGCCTCGATTAGTAGCTAGGAGTCGCCTCTGAATCCTCCTCCTCACCACCACCATTATCATCATCATCATCACCACCACTTGGGTAGGCTGCCCCTCTAGGATTGTACAAGTTCCTCGAATAGTTGGTCACCTCCAATTCAAGATTCCCAGCCAACCATACCAACACCTCATGCTCCTGGATAGTAGGCTGCAATTCATAGAAATAAGGGTTAGTGACTGAACCAAAAAGAGAGAAATAGCAAAATGAAAAAGAACAAAGGGAACGAAGATCTCACCACCCAAATGTTGGGAGGAAACAGTTAGCCCTTGGAATATGGGGCACAACACGCTCCTGAGCAAAGCCATTAGGATTGTAAGCATAGACCGTCCAAGGAAGACATGGAGGGTCAATGAGCTCACCGACAGTAGGCTCCTCTTGTTACAATTTCCACCATTAGAGGTCATGACAAACAAGGGAAAGGAAAAAGAAGAGAAAAAGAAGAGATTGAGCATATACCTGAGCAATGAGGGAAGGCATGAGGTTGGTGAATAGTCCAATCCCTCAAGAAGTCGCTTGGAGCAAGGAACGCGACTCCCCTATGAATTGTACTCAGAATCGGTCATGGAGTGTGAGGCAAGCATGAACTTAGGAGGGTCCATTGGAATCTATGGGTCATCCCTACCCACCAACTGGCATCGCACCCTCTCCACTAGGTATAGTGTCTTTAAGCTCACATGGTTGAGTGATCTTTGAAGTAATAAAGGTGGTAGGTTCCAAGTTTGGACAAGCAAGAAGGGGCTGGTTAGCCTATAAAGTCCAGTTAACCTATAATGACACAAGATTAGAAGAACGATATCCTAAGGGAAATGCATGAAGGAGCATGAAAAACTAGAAATCTTAAACTTACCTCATCCGAAGTCAACCCCGCAAAGTGGGCCCTTATTCGAGGGAACTCCATTAGACTTAGATCGGTGCTCAGGGTTGTGAGGTCGTACCTAAGAACCCACAGTTGTGAAAAGAAGCACAAGCCTCAGGTTAGATGTAAGATGACGGTTTGCAACATAAACAATTTGCAAGATGACAATTTTCAAGATGATATAGTTTGCAAGACTACAAGCTACAAATGAAAATGCAAGGAATGGAAAGAGAACTAACATCAAGGGGCTTCCAAGGTCCCATAAGTCGCCACAAGGTGCCTTAGCTAAGAGTATTGTAGGTAGAGTAGAGATAGGTAAGGCATGCTTGCCCCTAGTTGGCCCTCTGTGCATCTTCGAAGTATTGAAAGTGGGTCAACCACCTCAAGGACACCGTTTTTCCACTATTGGCAAAGAGGCAAGCTCCTAACAAGTGAAGAAGGAAGACCCTAGCCATGTGGACACACTCCTCTGTAGTCCTTAGGGGGAAGCATGTAATCTGACAACAAGTCGAAATAATGAATGGTCTTAGAGTACTTCCTCCCCAACATGTCGAGACCTAGCTAGATGCCCGACACGCCATCCAAGTTAATGATGGCCCCTTCGAAGCTAAGGTCCGTCATGTGGTTGAAGTTATAGGGAGTCACCGTCATCTCCCGCTCAGCAATGTGAAAGGTGTCAGTATTATCCCACCACCTCTTAATGAGACATTGCACCAAGGTAGCATTCACGGACCTTTCCGAAAGAAGGTCAATGATGGGCTCGAAGCCCGCTTCCCAGGTATAGACCCTGGTTTCAGGGATGATGACTACAAAAAAAAGAAGATGACATTAGATTTTTGTTTCAAGAAAATGATGAAAAATGATGTTTATGATGCAAGAATAAAGATAAATAGAAGGATATAGTGATTTATAGATGCAAAAATGAAAAAAGATGTGTTAGGATTTCATGTGGAAGTAAAACAGTTGAAAAAGAGGCGAGAATAGGCAGGGTAGGGCCTTTGCTAGGCGTCTCACATACGCAGTCAAAGCCCATGTATGCAAATAGGACCTTGCGTACTTAGGCTAGAACCCACATATGTAGAACCTCAAAATCAGACCTGTGTATGCAAGAACAGGATTGCATACGCATTAATATAAGCCACATATGCAGGCCCGAGCCCACATGCATAGAAGCATAAAAAGAAGAAGTTCTTCGACATTTTTAAGCACACATCATCTAACATCAATCCTAAACATGTTCCTACCCCTCCTAATGTATCAGGTTTTCATTTAAACTCATCCCAGTAAAACCCAGGCATTTACATGGCCAAAAACACATAAAAACAGAAGATCAGAGAGAAACTTGAAAATGAGAAAAAGTTCGAAAAACTTACATATTCAGCTGTAGGAATGTGATTCTATGGCCGGTATGTCAATGGTGGAGGTGTTGGAAAATCTAGTTTTGTATCTCATACAAAAAACACAGTGGAAATAACAAACATGGATCTATTTCATTCATGATTGATAACATGCACTATGTAAATTTAAGAACAAGATAGCATACCTTGGTGTGGTGAAATTCAAAACGAAAGATTAGAAGTACTTGGGAACACTTTTAATCTTCACTCCAATTCCACTTTATGCCTAAGAAGTGTGGTCTCTCAATTAGTTTACAATGGAGAATAATCGAGTGGCTTCACTTACACATACAAATATAATTGCACTCTAGGTCTTATTAATAAATTATATCCCAAAACTTTATTATACATGCAACTCCTTTATAAAATATTCGTAGTAATACAAAGTCATGAATATAGACTGCCACTTTTAAAATTACTACATCTTAATATTTGAGTACCCGGTTTAATCCTTTAAGTTATTCTTCATAATTTCATAAATATATACTTTAGTATATTCTTACTATAGTGGTTAGGTCTAACACTCTGAATAACCAAACCCATTAAACTTATCTCAAGGGAATATTTTATATCTCCATTAAGAGATTATGGATTTCATCTTGAGAATATATGTTCCATCAATACTAAATGTGGCTGCCCAACATACTGAGGTTTTGATTGTGACTTTATATCTCACTCCTAATATATCAAAGCAACCTACACCTTCTGATTAGGTCTATTATTCTCTTAGGATTAAGAGTTCATGCAAATAGAAGTCGTGAGATTTATTATTCATTTGATAGTTGTTAGGAGAATAATAAATCTCACAGTGGTCTAGTTCAATATGTCTTAACTCTTAAAACAAATAAATATATCAACTAGAAGTCTTCACTTCCATGATCAAGACAAATCATCTTAGTTGATACGTTATAGTCTTCGCAGATGATGCCCAATTTCATCATCGACTATGAACTATAACTCTGAGTTTACAAAAAACTTGTGATTTATATATTCTGTGACTTTTCATATAAATCACATACTACGCATCTTATGGACTATATGATAATGTCCAAATATTCATGTTACTATTATTTTAGATAATAATAAAATAACTTTATTAATCATAACATTAACTCATACATAATGTTATACATAGCATCATACAATAGGATTTAAGAGCACACATCTTAACAGGAGGCACCATCAATCTCACAGCCACACTCTTGTGGGTGAGGTGGAATGCATCAGAGGAAAGGATGTAGGAGGTCTTCTTGGCCTTGGGTGCCATTGGAGAAGATGAAGAGAGTATAGAGAGAAAATGAGAAAATGAGAGAGTCAGAAAGTGAGAGGAAAAGAGACAAGAGGTAGGTTTTTGTAGAGAGAAGAAAAGATGAGTTATGAAGAATATGAAGAGATGAGGAAGATGAAGAGAATGAAGAAGAAAAAGAAACAGTAGGTAACCATTGTAGAAAAAAAATGAAAAGGCGAGAACACACCTG
Source organism: Castanopsis chinensis (assembly GCA_032878915.1). Classification (NCBI taxonomy): domain Eukaryota; kingdom Viridiplantae; phylum Streptophyta; class Magnoliopsida; order Fagales; family Fagaceae; genus Castanopsis; species Castanopsis chinensis. Next base: position 35,112,864 of record JAVQMG010000133.1, on the reverse strand, counting down.
ATGGCTAAACTACGTGTAGTTTAGCCCTCACCACTAAACTATGTGTAGTTTAGCCATGAACAATAAAAAAAAAAAAAATTCTTCTTTCAAAAGCATAAAAAAAAAATTTCAAGATTGCCCCATTTAGGCACAAAATCATCAAAGGACTCCCAGTGAATAGTAAAGGAAGCAGAAGACTTTTCCTCCAATGAAGCATGTACATCCTAAAGCCATTGCTAGCATATTTAAACAATCTCAAGTGAGGAAGCAGAAGATTCTTCCCCAAAGTATCCTTGGTGGATCAAGTACAACTAAAATCCCTAGGGAGGAAGCAAAAGATTATTCCTTAAAGTTCTCAGCATACCATGAAGGAAGTAGAAGATTCTTCCCCAGTGGATCATACATCTACAATACCCCTCAGTGAGTCCATTCCCATTACTACTTAGTGAGTTTCTCATCCCCAAGTAAGTCATGAAAAAGGCAAAAGATTCCTCCCCATGCACACCTACTTTTCAACGAGTTTTCACCATCCCTAGTGAATCCAACAAGCAAGACTATTTGTTCACATATTCTACGGGATTTGAACACGAAGGCATAGTAGAAAAAGGTAGAGATAGAGATAGAGAAAGTGACCAATGTCAACCCAAGGCAACAGCCTTAATAGAAAAGTTAGAGAAAGAAGTGAAGAAGCCAAGAGAAGCAAGTCACCCGGAGAAGTTTGAGGCAAGAGGCCCAGATGGACACTATAGAGATTATATCCTTTTGTTGTTTGTTAGGTTAGCTCGAAGAGCGCCCTTGTTTCTTTTTCTTTTTAAGTGACTTTAGGATAGTAAGTCACTCGCCATTTGCTTGCAAGTGGCAAAACATGTTTTGGGATAGCGTACCTGTTGCTGATCATTTCCTGAGCAACAAAGGTGGGACTTTGGACTTACGCAGCTCTTCAGAGTTGCACCCCATCCCATTTATGAGTGATATGTGTCGTGCGCATGGGTTGGGCCTGAGTCGTACGTTGAAACAAAATGTTTTGTCTCTTATTCTTTTGATTCCGTTAGCAAAGCTCATAAATCAAAAGAAAGGCATTTTTAGACACTGCATTTTGTACCCTTTATGACTCAGACCCCTATTCCCTAATGATGTTCGAACTCTAAGGCCCAAGGCTAGTTTAGAGCCTAATTCGATATCAAATTGACTTGAGGAGTGTTACAATGGAAAATATAACCTTTTAAATGAACAAAAATCTATTTTTGGAAATAAAATAACCAAAGTGGCCCTCGACCCACGTAAGTGGGTAGCGACTTGCATACATGGGCCAAAGCATGCGTACGCAGGCACACTCCTACATACGCAGCTAAGGTTTCAGAAACATAAAAAAGACAAGTTTTCTGCAATAATGGTTAAGGTTTGGAATGAATCTCACATCACCTGGGAGCTGTTCCAAACCCCCATTTTTTCCATTATATAAAGTCTTATATGGTACATTTTCAAAACACGAAGAAATCATATGGGGAAAAACCTAAGATTCATTAGAAAATAGTGAATCAAAGGGGAGTTCTTTTACAAAACAGCCTCTAATCAATTTTATCTAATTGGGGCCTTTTTTGGCCCTAATTCTTTTAGTTTAACATTGCTAATCGCTTGTTTAATGATTTGTGATAGATTTGACTGAGGGGAATGGTCAAAATCAAAGCTTAGGAACTCCTTTTTGAGGTATCAAGCTTTAACCTTTCTTTTTTCTTTTTAGTCTTTCTTTTTTGTTTTAATCTCTTTTCTTTGCTTAGTTTATGTTTTTACATGTTTGTTTAGTTTAGTTTTATCCTTGTTTAATGTTTATAAGCATGCTAGATTATTAGAATTTAGAATTAGGGTTTTCTTTTGTGCTCTGTTTTTCTGTTTCATGTTTTTGGATTAGGGTTTTCGTACAAGTCCACGCATGCATGCCATTATGTACGTAGGCACTTGCCCATAAACCCTAGTTCAGATTTCTTGTTCTGTTTGGTTTACTTGTTTCATGTGTTTTGCCTCTATTTAAATCCTTTTTATATGTATACATGTATCTGGTTCTCTATTTCACATGCTTTATTCGTTGTGCATCCCTTATATATTTAGATTAGGGTTTTTGTTTATGCTTTGTTTAAATACCATGAACATGCATTCACATGTCCATGCACAATGCCATAGGTGCTGAGATGCTGCAAGGTCAGCAAGGTAAATCATGCATTCATATGAACATGCATGTTTTTCATTTAATCCTCCCTTGATATATGTGTACGAAGTTGATGCCCTATTTTTTATCCATGATATGATTTGCTTCCTACCATATTGATTTTTATGCTCTGCTAACATGATTGAGTTGCTGCCTTATTTTAGATATATGATAGGGTTTTCACATGCTAGATGAATGCTAGGGTTTGTATATGTGTGTGGTTTGGCTTCCTTTTGCTTGATGGATAGATTAGTATGTGTTTTGGGATAATAATGCCATGATTGTATGTTTAAATTCATGCTAGTGTGTTTGTGTGAGTTTAAGACACAATATTGAAAGTGTTTTTAATAAGGTTAAGACGTAAGACACAACGATAGGAGGCCAACCTTAGGGTTGGGCGATCTTGGGTACCTAACACCTTCCTAAGAGCGTACCTAAACTCCAAACCCATACTATTGTAGTAAGATCAATGTTCCTTCCTCGAAGGGACACTATAGATATGGTTCATAGACCATTGCAAAAATTAGGTGGCGACTCCAACCCCTTGTGTCCACAAATGGTTTCTCAAGATATAACCAAATCAAGATAGCTCCTAAGGATATGACTAAGACCACCTTCACCACATAATGGGATATCTATTGCTACATGGTAATGCCATTTGGGCTCAAGAATGTGGGAGCGACTTACCAAAGGATGGCCATAGCTTTGTTACATGACATAATGAGGTTGAGGTTTATGTTAATGACATGATCGTGAAATCCAAGGATAGAGAATGTCACATCATTAACTTTGAGAAAATTCTTCGAGAGGATCAAGAGGTATAGGTTGAGGTTGAATCCCCAAAAATGTACCTTTAGAGTAACAGTTGGGAAATTGATAGGCTTTTTAGTAAGTGATAGAGGGATAGAAGTTTACCTATCCAAAATCAAAGCCATATTGGAGATGCCTCCACCCAAAAGTGAGAAATAAATAAGGGGATTCTTAGGTCAACTAAAATACATCAATCGATTCATTGCTAAACTCACCTCTATTTGTGAGCCCATCTTCAAGCTCCTAAGCAATAGTGAACCCGTTACATGGAACGATGGATGTCAGAAAGCTTTTGAACTTATCAAGGAATGCCTCCTTCATCCACCAATCCTAGTGCCTCCATAGCGCAAGAAGCCATTACTACTAAACCTTTCTATCATAGGAGATGAGGTTAGGAGCATGCTTGCACAAGAAGACGATCATAAGAATGAGAAATCAGTGTACTATTTGAGCAAAAGATTCCATGATTATGGGATTAGATACATCCCCATAGAAAAGTCATGTTTTGCACTCGTATGGGTTGTGCAGAAGTTGAGACCCATCATTCTACCATTCTAGATATGAATAGTATCCAAAATGGACACATTGAAGTACCTATTTAAGAAACCCGCTTTGAATGGATGATTGTCGAGATGGTTGATCCTATTAGCAGAATTCAATTTGAGGCATATGGCAAGAAAAACTATCAAAGGAAGCAAGGTGTTAGATTTTTGTGCTGAGAACCCCATAAAAGAAGATGATGGAAAAAAAGATTTCCTAGATGAGGATATTTTGGATATTGAACTAAGGGCATGGAAAATGTACTTCGATGGAGCTGTGAACCAATGTGAGAATGGGATAGGAGTACTTTTGATCACCCTTGATGGATCCCATGTGCCTTTGGTTGTCAAATTGAACTTTGAGGTGATTAATAACATGGTAGAATATGAATCTTGTATCACTGGAATGGAAGCTCTCCAAGAATTGGGGGTAAAAGAAGCAAAGCTATTTGGAGATTCGACCTTGGTTATAGCTTAAGTGCAAAAATTGTGGAAGGTAAAGGAAGAAGATTTGGTCAAAATACACTATCATCCCTAGAGCTCAGATTCATTTTGCAGATGCCTTGGCTACCTTAACCTTCATGGTTGAAATACCCTAAGGAGTATGGAAACGACCCTTAGAGATTGGGCAGAGCTATGAACTAATACACAAGGGGAGAGACGAGTCTTCAGTCTTGGCTATAGAAGAAGAAGGGGTTCCTTGGTATTATGACATCATGAAATTTTTGGAATTGGGAGTATATCCTGATGGTGCTGATAAGAGAGAACATCGTTCGATAAGGATAATGGCTATGCAATACATCTATGTGGAGGACAGCTCTATAGGAGGTCTTATGATAATATACATCTTCGCTGTTTGAAGAAATATGAAGCCAATAGGGTTGTGGAAGAAGTTCAATAAGGGCTTTTTGGTCCTCACATGAATGGAAGAATGTTAGCCAAAAATATCCTAAGGATGGGATACTATTAGAATATAATGGAGACTGATTGTGTAGACTTTGTAAACAGTTGTCATGACTGCCAAACACATGCATACTTGAATCACATGTCACCTAGCGAGCTGTACAGTATAACCTCTCCTTGGCCTTTCTTAGTCTGTAGCATAGATGTGATTGGAAGGATAGCCCCAAAGGCTTTGAATGGACACGAGTACATCCTTGTGGTGATTGACTACTTCACCAAGTGGGTGGAAGCGGCCTCCTACTCCATATTGAAAGCCAAACATGTGGCTTAGATCATAGAGAATAACATCATTTGCTGGTATAGGGTACCACAAGAGATTATCTCAGATAATGGCTTCCACTTTGAGAGAAAGGTTCGAAGGATCATGAAGTTGTTCAACATTAAGCACCACAAGTCTTCACTATACCTACCACAAACTAATGGGGCCGTAGAAGCAGCCAATAAGAACATTAAGAACATCCTAGCCAAGATGGTAGTAACATACAAGGATTCAGCCAAAAAACTTCCATTTGCTTTATGGGATTATAGAACTTCTATCCATATATCGATTAGGGCAACCCCTTACTCTTTGGTCTATGGATGCAAGACGGTCCTTCCCATTAAGGTAGAGATAAAATCTTTGAGCATGCTAGTGGAAACTAATGTCCTAGAGGAAGATTGGATGAAAGAAAGATATGAAAAATTGGCTTTGATAGATGTGAAAAGAGCTAGGGCACAATACCTTGCACAAGGGTACCAGAAGAAGGTTTCTAGAGCATTCAACAAAAAAGTGAAACCTAGAAACCTTAAAGAAGGGGACCTGGTCCTAAAAGTGCTTAGAGATTGAAATTTTGATCCAAGAGGGAAGATGTAGCCAAGATGGTTTGGACCTTTTATTATCAAGAAAATCATATCAGGAGGTGCTACAAGAATTACAGATTTGGATGGAGAAGAGATGCGTCACCCAATCAACATGGACAGGCTCCAAAGATATAACATTTAAAAGAAAAAAGCCTACTAGGTTGAAAACCAGAAAGGGTAGCCTAGGATAAAATTAAGGCAAAAGATCCTTGCTAGATTACAAACTCAAAAGGCGGTCTAGGAAAAAGATAGGGGAAAAGACCATGGACATGGAAAAAATTCTTATAAGGACATCATGGGAAAAAATTTCATGGCATGGGAAAAAGAAAAGAAAAAGAGAAAAATAATGACAATAAGCAAAGATAATAAATGGATGATTCTTTTATTGCTCAAATTAAAAGATAATAAATTGTTTCCATTAGGGATTTGGAATATTCCAATCCTTTATTAAAATCAAAATAAAAGACATGAGAATCATAAAGTGCAGAAAAGTAAAATTTGGGGCATATCAAGGTACTTAGTCAGTTCTCTTTATTTTGTTGGACCTCTTGTAAGCTTTTTCATCTGTGGGAACCCACTTCATGTCAGCCCCTAGCCATGTTTTGTACCCTGAAGTTGGATGAAGGAATTATGGAAAATAGATGCGTTTGATCACCCTCCGTCGTAGCCAAGACTCATGGATCCTACCCAAGATCCTATCAGTAAATGCCAAGGTATGGAAGGAACCATCATCATTAGGAGTCCTTTAATGGTCACCAAATTACCTTGCAATGCAACATGTAGAGTCGTAAGAGCAACAGCGAAACCCAACCAGAGGAACACAGTTATCCTTAAAGTTGCAGTTGACCATGCTTGAAATGCACCACCATTGCACTACCCATTGAATGTCTGTGACATCAATATGCTTCATGAACTAAGTGAACTCATTAAAACCCATCTCAGTGCGTTTGGGCATATGGTCATGATAATGCTTGGGGAGATCTTGACTAGGAGGAACAGTGGGGGCATGAAGCAATAGAAGCCTCTCATATAGCCATGAGTGGAAAAATGAGAGGTAAAAAGAAAAAAATGATGATAAAGTTGATATAAGGAGCCTTGATGGGTTGAAAACCGAATGGCAATCCATGAAAAAATTAGAGAGATCCTGCTAGGTTGAAAACCTAGGCAAAATTTAGGGATTATTCCTAAAGAAGGAGAGGGCTGCTCACAAAGAAATTTGCTTCCTTCCTATGAAATGCATCCAAGCCATTGAGAGTTTCAGTCAAGATCATGCCCACAGGGGTTTCCACCCCTCAGATCGCTAACCACCAAGCACATTCTTCAATCTATGTGAGCCGTCTCTTGTACCATGAAGTATCTTGCAAGGATACATAAATAGAAAGCATTAAGATAATGGGAACGTGACCTACCGATCACAAGAACAATTAGCCAAGAGGAGTATGAAAAAATTGAACAATGTTCAACTTGTCAATCATGCACCAATGTTGCACCGTGTCAAGAGAAACACAAAAAAGAGCTTGGGCAAAGGAAAGAAGATCCCTACCAATAGTAGGAAGGATAAAAGTGTTGACTTTGGGTTCACCCATGATTGCACTAAATTCTTCAAGAGTGGGGCATATCTCCACACCATTTAAGTGAAAAACATGCCGAGTGGAATTCCAAAAGTTGGCAGTAACACAAAGGAGAGGTTTTTCCACCTTGATTTAGTGATATGGAAAGATGCAAGAGAGACCAAAAGGAATGAGACCCTTTTTGAAACTAGGACCAAGCTTTTTGATCCATGCTGAGACTTCTAAAGAAGAGAATTCTAGCATTGGAAAGCCTTAAAGAGTGTTTTCTGAGCTTAAAATACATTTGGTGAGGGTTTGGAGGCCCCTAACGGCTATTTCATACTTAATAGGGCAACTAGGGTTGTGTGTCTGTATCTATCTATCTGTTTGCAAGATCACTAGAAGTGCCTCTTCCTTGGCTGGTAGCTAGATGTCGCCTCTGAATTGCCACCACCATCACCATCATCATTATCAACATCAACATCATCATCATCATTGTCATCATCACCCGGGTAGGCAAACCCTCCAAGACCGTAGATGTGCTGAGAGTACTTGGTCATCTCCAACTTGAGGTTCCCTGTAAGCCAAACCAACTCCTTATGTTCCTGTACAGTGGGCTGAATTTTTGAAAGAAAAGGGAGTTAGAACAAGTGTTGGGATGCAATAATAGAAAGGAAAGAGCCAAGAATGAAGAAGAACTCACTACTCGTGTACCCTTAGGAAAAGGGTAGCCCATGACATTTATGTTGCGGTCCACCAAGCACTTACGAGCAAAGCCATTAGGACAGCAGACATAGATCGACCACGATAAACAAGAAGGGTCAATGGAAGCACCAACAGCAAGGCCAGCCTAACATGAGTATCCCATGTGAACATCATTATGCGAAGCAATGCATGGGAAAAAGGGAAATGAATGAGAAGGGAGAACACATACCGCAGGAGTGAGGGAAGTCATGAGATAAGTATCGTTGAACTGCTCATAGTCCAGCTCATCTAAAACCCATTAGGTATAGGGGATGCCACTCCTTCACAACTGGTATTCCTCATCCGTCATGGAAAGCAGGGCAAACATAAACACCGGAGGGTCCATTGGAACCTATGGGGCATCCTCACCCACCAACTAGCAACGTACCCCCTCTGCCAGGTAGATCAGTCCTTCCACGTAAGGGCGCTATATTCATGTTTCCTAGACCAAAAAACTAAGTGGTGACTCCTTGTTTCTCTGCCGCAGTCCACTCGGCCGAGGCGTACTCCCCAAACCACACGTCGTGCCCATAGTAGGTGCATATTTATACTACATTGTGTGCATGATCATTGTGCGGTGTGATTGTTTCAATCTATGTCATCTATTGACATTGGTTTCTCTTGTGTATGTGACATGCATCGATGTGTTTGATGCTTTGGTGAGTTTCGGCTTGCCCTAGTATGAACATATTAACGTGTGTCGTATACACAAGTATGAAACCTTGTCGGTGCCATAGCACACAAAACGTGAAACTCTGCTGGCCTTTTGCCATGAAAATGGGGCATCTTTTTGCCATATTCTCACAACTAAAACTTGGTGAGAGTAGTGTTTTGTGGGCTATGATGCACCTAAGGCGAAATGCTGCTAGATTTCTGCCAGGAAAAAAAGAGAAATGCTATTAGATTTTCGTTGTGGAAATTTGACATTGATTCCAAATGTGCTAGCAAAGAATTGATAAAGGCCACACCCCTTTCCAAAATCAAACTTGAAAGCTAACGCCAATATCTTGTTTTTAACCACTAATGTCCAAAAATTAAGATTTTAACAAAATAAAGGATTGTCTCTCGACAAGCGTTGTTGAGTACCTAACACCTTCTTCACACGTAACTAGACTTCTGAATTCAATAATCAAGATTTTTTTACCATCCATGTTAGATTAGGAAAAACGACCATTTTTCATTGAATTTCATTGAATCTTATATTACATCAAGTTTACAATTGGTAGATAGTTTATATTGCTTTGGTCCTAGTTATGATCTTAGTAAAAAGCAACAAGATTTTGATCCTAATATAGTTTTTCGATGCCTAGTGGCGGTTAACCACCCTACGTTGCAATGCTTGCGAGCTTATATGTTGGCTTACTAAGCATGGGTGCTGTGAAAGAAAAGAGTAAACGTCTGGTGTGTGACTAAATTCAGTCAATTTTAACCTATTAGTACTGAAAGTAAGTGAAGTCGCCACCAATCTTATATTTTGTAAATAAAAAATAAGTGGCAACTCCACAATTAATTAAACCCAAAGATGTACCATGTAAACTCTTTTGAAAGTTACCAATCTTGGTCACTCATGGATTTTTTATGTTGTGATGGATGAAATTAATAAAGAAGAAACCATTAAAAATTTGGAGAGATAATAGAGAGATAGGAAATAGGTATTTAGAGAAAAAATTCAAATTAATTTTTGGTTAAGCTTATTTGAAATTTAAAATTTTATAATAATAAGTTGTTAAGGATCATTTTGTGAATGACCAAAAGATAAATCTTAGGTTAATAAACTTCTATTACTTAAAAAAAAAAACCCAAAAATATATAGCATAACTTATTAAATTATTCAAAGAAAATTTTGTCAAGAAATCATTCAAATTAGTTATCAAATATATGACATACCTGTAAATATGACTTTTACAAAAACAATAAATTCAAATTGACATAATAAAAAATAAAAAGAAGTAGAAAATGAAAAAGGAGACAAACCTTTGTATAAATTTTTGTGTAATTGAATATTATTCTCATACTTGTGGACTCTATGTCATATATAAAGGTGAGAAATAATGTAACTATTATTTGAATGATTATTGTGATTTATTGATAACAATTTTTTTGATAATAGTTAATAAAAAAAACTATTTAAACCTTTTTTTTCCTTTCTAATATAATGGAGATGATGCAATTGATTGTCATTTAAAGTGATTAAAATAATAAAGATATCACATAATCATGTGAGTAATACATTAGTATAACTCTTTGTTTGCCAAGGTAAAATAATTAGATATATAATATATAATTAGACATATAGTTCATCAGATGATTAGTTAGATGTAAATGAAACATATTTGGAAGGTTTTCTTAAATAATTAATAAATAATAAATAAATAAAAACCATTTAAGTCGTGGACTATAGATACAGTTTAGCTACAAACCTAGTTGTACTCATTTTCTACAACTTTCACTAAAAAATAAATATGAATATGTATTTTGAAAATTTAACCATTAACTTTTATGTTTTTATTTTCTTAACAGGTATTTCAAGTTTCGTGCCAATCATATGTTATTTACTATTCGATTTATAAACTTATTTTTTATGCATAATTTTAATTAAATTACAAAAAATTAAAATTTAAACATTTGATTGATGACATAGCTATTGATTTTTTTTTGTTACGGAAATTTTTCAAGCATGGAGGATATAAAAAGAAAATTCAATCCAATGATGAATTTGTCAAAATTTACATTCAATAAAAAGATATTGATTGTAGTTGTAACCATTAGTTACAACTAAGCTTGTAACAAAACTTTATCCTTATACTATTAGAACTTGTAATTTATTATGGTACTAAATAATTACATTTTAAAACATGTCTTGTAGGTTATTCTTAAAAAAAGTATGCCGGTTTCTCTCTGTCTAAGGAGTTAGTGACCTCTGTCAAACTTCCTTAGCATTGTAGAATTGTTTTGTCACTTCAGTAGAGGTGTGGGTAGTATCCTTGGGGTAGTAAGACTATCCCCAGGTTTGTTGGGTTCTCTTTCAGGGGATTGGGAAATAGTTTGGGGTGTTAGTGACTATGGAAGATTTGGCTAACTCTTGGAACCTTACTCTCTTTGAGAGAGAAGGGCCAGGGTGCAATCTCACACATGATAATAGTGTTATGGATTTTTCCATCGTTGCGAAATTTTTGACAAGAAGAGCTCTCAATGTGGAGGTAATAGCAAAAACTTTCATGCCATTGTGGAGAGCTAGGAATGGTTTCAAGATCCAAAAGTTCAACAACCATAAAATTTGATGGAAAATTAAATGTTTGTATTGCATACATAACATACGTAGCGGAAAATTTAACGGATCTACTTCATCTGCAATTGTTAACATGTACTATGCAAATTTCAGAATTCAAGAACAAGAGAGTGTACCTCGATGTGGTGAATTTCAAAATGAAAGATCATAAGTTCTTGAGACCACTTTTAATCTTCACTCCAATTCCACTAATGCCCAAGATGAGTGGTCTCTCAATCAGTTTTTGTTCTAGGGAGAATGAGAAAGTGTTCAACACTCACAAACACACCATTTCACAATGATGTCTCTCTTTTTCATATGTTAAAATTCTGTATGTTTCTCTCCTTATAACTGATTATCAAATTGGGCTAGCCTTTTAGGTCTTTCCAATTGGGTTTGAGTATGTGGCTTGGAGTGGGACCAAAAGGGTTCAATTAGACACTAGCTCCAATGGGCCTTGAGCTTTTCTATCAACTCTTGAGAAGTCCAAAGTTACCATTTACTATATTTAATACCATTATATAAATATAGTTGTACTCCAGGCCTTATTTATAAATTATATAACAAGACTTTATTATACATGCAACCCCTTCATAAAATATTCATAGTAATACAAAGTCATGAATGTAGACTGCCATTTTGGAAATTACTACATCTTAATTCCTTGAGTACTTGGTTTAATCCTTTAATGTTATTCATCATATATTTATGAAATCCAATTCCATAAATATATACTTTAGTAACTACTTACTAAAGTGGTTAAGCCTAACTTTCTGAATAATCAAACCCATTAAACTTATCTCAAGTGAATATTTTATATCTCCGTTAAGAGACTATGAATTCCATCTTAAGAATATATGTTCCATCAACACTAAATGTGGTTGCCCAACATACTAAGGTTTTGACCGTTACTTTAGATCTCATTTTTGATTTATCAAAGTAACCTACACTTCATGATCAGGTCCATTATTCTCCCAGGATTAAAAGTTCATGCAAATAAAAGTCATGAGATTTATTATTCATTTGATAGTCGTTAAGAGAATAACAAATCTCATAGCGGCCCAGTTCAATATGTCTTAACTCGTAAAACATATCAACATACCAACTAGAAGTCTCTACTTTCATGATCAAGACAAATCATCTTAGTTGATATGTTATAGTCTTCGCGGACGAAATCCCAATTTCATCACCAACTACGAACTTTAATTCTGAGTTTACAAAGAACTTGTGACTTATATATTCTGTGACTATATCACATAAATCACATACTATGCATCTTATGGACTATATGATAATGTCCAAATATTCATGTTACCATTATTTTAGATAATAATAAAATAACTTTATTAATCACAATATTAAGTCATACATCATGTCATATATAATATTATACATAGTATCATACAATAGGATTTAAAGGCACTAATTCTAAAAAAATTTTATTCACTTTTGATAACAAAGAAGACGTGGACCGAATTCTCAATAGTGAGCCATGAAGTTTTGACAAACACCTGGTAATTATGGAGCGATATGAAGGTGATAGACCTTTGAATGAGATCAGGTTTGAGAGGACAACCTTATGGGTGCAAGTGTGTGGACTTCCAATCAAATAAATGAGTATGGAAGCAAGGATCAAAATTTGTTAGGTAGTAGGCGAGGTGTTGCGGCCAATGGAAACTAGATTGTTTGATGCTGGTAATTTCATTCGTCATCAAGTGTCCATTGATACATCTCTACCATTGTGTCGTGGTCGCCTTATATCACTGCATGATGGGAGGGATATTTGGGTTTCTTTTAAATATAGGAGATTGCCAATATTTGTTACTGGTGTGGGAGGCTAAGCCACGACGATAGGGATTACAATCTCTTTATTGAAAGTGAAGGGACTTTAAGAATTGATCAGAGGGAGTTCGGCCCACAGCTAAGAGCACCACCGTTTATCCCTTCAAAGAGGAACGTTCTTAAGGTTGCTGGGTATTGTGCCGAGAAGAAAAAAGCTAGCCCTACCACCTCGGCTGGCCAAACCTCAGGCAAGCCACCGTAGAAAGGAAGAGAAATAGGGTTGGAGCGAACAAGTAATGGCGATGAACGTTACATGGGGCACAATAATTCACCATTAATGCACAACGGTTTGGCTGGAGTTAATAGCTCAACTGAAACGGAAAACCCTCGATCATATCCAGCTAATCCCGATATGGAAGCGGAATTTAAGAGTCCTAATAATTGCTAAACGGTACTAGGAAATGTTGATGAAGATATTGATGAATAATTAAAAAAGGAAACGGGTTGTGACTCAGTAGCTGAAGTACTCACGAAATCTACCTCACGTGCTCATCCAAAATACACTAAATTGCCAATTACCAACTCACGTGCTGATCAAGTTTCTCCTAGGGCTTCACCGACTCTTGAGAAAGTACATAGCCCCCAGAGATGGACACGTAGAAACATACCACATAACTCAGTTGTATCCATTTCAAGGCAGAATATTTTGGGTCAAAAAAGAGTAGCTGATGATATGGATTATCAACTTGAGGTGCTTTTTAAACGCATCCAGGTATCCCATATTGATGAGCAAACAATTTCTTTATTGGCAGAGGTTGACAGTCAGTCCCGCCAATAGCAATGAGTTGCCTAGCATGGAATTGTGTTGGGCTTGGTAATCTACGTATAGGAAGAGAGCTCGTGGAATTAGTACTGGCAAAATAACCCTATGTGGTGTTTTTAGCCGAAACTTTTACAGATGAAGCAAGGCTAGAGTTCATTCAGAATAGTATTAATTTTGATCATCGTTGGGTAGTACCTAAAGTGGGGCGTAGTGGTGGTTTGGTCCTTTATTGGAGGTCTACAATCAATTTGACTATAGAAGGGTCAGATAAAAATTTTATTGATGCTATTATTGACAAAGGTTTGGAAAGTGAATGGCATTTAACCGGTTTTTGTGGTAAGCCGGAAACAGCATGACGATTTGAAGCTTGGGATAAGCTTAGGAGGTTGAATTCAAGTCCGGAGAGGCCATGGCTGTGTTGTGGTGATTTTAATGAAATTGTGAGACAAGATGAGAAATTGGGAGGAGCAACTCGATCCCATAACCAGATGCAACAATTCAGAGATGTGATTGATGAGTGCAGCTTTATGGATTTGGGCTTTTTAGGTCCAAAATATACATGGAGTAGACACTTCAAAAATGGTCATTCAATATGGGAAAGACTAGATAGGTGTTTGGCAACAAACAGTTGGTTTTTGAAGGTTCCAGGAACAAAGGTGTATCATCTTAGAAGTGATTCATTAGATCATAGCCCTCTTCATATTGTTTTTTCGGGTATTGATCCTCCTACCCGAAAAAGATTATTTCGGTTTGAAGAGATGTGGCTATCACATTTGGGGTGTGAGGAAGTGGTGCAAGAAAAATGAACTAGTGTTGAGGATCTTGGGTTTGATGATACTATTCTAGCCAAAGTAGAAAAGTGTGGGAAAGATTTAGGGGGGGTGGAATAAAGATGTCTTTGGTAGTGTGAGAAAGGAATTGGATCGTTTGAAGAAGAATCTAGTTAAGGCCGAAATTGAAGCCATGGCTAGTGGCAACAACCATTGGATTTGGCAATTAAAAAGGGAGATTTAGGTGTTGTTGGAGAGGGAAGCTACTATGTGGGCTCAAAGATCAAGGGTGATATGGGCAAGCAAGGGGATAGAAACCCCAAATATTTTCACAGTTGTGCTACAAGGAGATATAGGAAAAACATGATCAAGGGAATTAAGGATGAGGAGAATTGATGGAGGGACCAACCGAATGATATATCCACAGTTCTGGTAAATTATTTCAAAAACCTATTTACCTCAACTGACCACATTATGCCCTAAGATGTATTATCATGTGTACATACTGTTATTGATGATGAGATGAATGCCGCCCTAAGTAAAGAATTTGATGAAAGAGAAGTGAAGGAGGCTTTATACCAAATGGCACCACTTAAAGCTCCTGGACCCGATGGAATGCCTCCACTCTTCTACCAGCATTTTTGAAGCACAATAAGGAAGGATGTCACTACCTCCGTTCTAGCATGGTTGAGCTCAGGTACCCCATCAATTCCGCCCTATTAGTCTTTGCAATATACTATACAAAATCTACTCAAAAGTATTGGCCAACTGGTTGAAAAAATTATTACCCTCTATTATCACTGAACACCAATTAACTTTTACATAGGATAGATTAATTTTTGACAATATCCTTATAGCTTTTGAAACCCTTCATTGTTTGCAAAATTTTAAGTCTAATACTCATGGTTTTATGGTATAGACATCCCATTTTACAACTTACATTTAACCAACTGGTAGATTTTCAGATTTGTGATACAAAACAAATCTTAATGCTCTAACAATCATAATGGTATGTCATGGGTTTTGATCGGACCACTCAATCAAAAGTTATCATGCAATCAATTTTCAATGATCATGGCTCACCTACACGATGAGCCCAATCACATCCTATCTTAAACACTTAATTTTGATTGGTTCCAACAAGAACTAATTTAAAATTAATTAAGTGTGAATTTTGATTGGATTTGATTTTATTTATTTATTTTTTGTTATGGCATCTTATCTGCTCTTTTGAAAAACAATTTGGAGAGAGAAAGATATGATCCATGAAAAATTAAAAAAAAAGAAAAGAAAAATGCTAAAAAAAAAACGTTATTATCTTTAGCAGAAACTTGAATCGCATTTTTGGCTTGGAAAACATTGAAATTTGATTTTCTCTATTTCTGGAAAAGTTGTAGAGAATTAAATTTCCTTTAAAAAAAAAGAAAACCAATTCCGAATCAATTGGAATTTTGAGAAGAAAGTTATGGCCAAAATACGAAATAGGTGCAGAAGATAACACAAATTTAGCATCATCTTTAATTTTCTTTCAAAATTTCAAATGAGGATCAACACCCAATCTGATCAAGCTTATCTAATAGGCTTATTCCCTCCCTTAGCTTCAGAAGAAAGTTCTTGAAAAACAATTTGGATAGGAAAACAGATACATTCTTTGACAAATTTCAAAAAACAAAAAAACGCTAAAAAACGTTACTATTTTCAATGGCAAATTAAATCGCATTTTTAGCCTGGAAAAAATTGAAAATTGGTTTTCTCTATTTCTAGAAAAGTTGTAGAGAATTCAATTTCCTTTTAGAAAACACCAATTTTGAATCAATTGAAATTTTGAGTAGAAGGTTAGATGAATACTTCTAGGCTAAAACATAACTTTCTCTTGAGTACTTAGATGAACATGTCTAGGTAGTTGTTTTACTTTGTTAAATGCTTGAACAAACATGTTTAAGTATTTTGATTTTCTCTAGATGAACATGTTTGAGGAATTTTCCTTTACTTCTTTTCATAATTGCTTGGATGATTAAATATGCTTAAATGTTTTATTTTTTATTTTTTCTCTTTGCAATTATGTTGATGACAAATAACATGACAACTTTGTTTTTCTCACATGCTTAGATGAACATGTGTAGGCTAATAATTCTTTGTTTACATTGATTTCTTGGACGAATATGCCATTACCTTCATGCTTTCTTTATATTAAAATTGTTATCTAACAAATTTCATTTTTTTTGTTTCTTTTTATGTCAGATTCCCCTAACACATATTTGCTTACAATTCTTACAAATTAACATGTTAGTATGACATATTGTTTGTATTTGTTTGACATGACATGAAGTTGGCCACCTTAACCTAGGAGACCGATTTTACCGGGTGAGATGGGTGCTTAATCCCTTCCCATCTCGTAAATTAGCCTCCAAACCAGGATCAAGGGTTCTAGACTATGCTATTGTATATGCAATTTCACATTTTTTTAGAATGTAACTAGGAAATAAAGTAATGCAATTTATTTTTCTTAGATTGTATCTAGGATAAAAAGCATTGTAAATTTTTCTTACACAATTGATGTAAATTGTCATATATATTAACACAATAAAAGCATTTTTTATATTGAGGGTTTTCTTACTTTTCCATTTAAATTAAATAAGTGGCGACTCCATGTAAAACCCTCGATCTAAGGGGGAGTACATTTTACAATGAATTCGTTCATTTTGAGCATCACGATCCCACCCATTTGTACTGGTTAGGCCCAGTTTGAGAAAAAATTGGCGGGCTGGGGTCACGGTCGCTCATATATGGCGGTTAAATTGGACATGGGTAAGGCTTATGATTGGGTAGATTGGGGTTTCTTGGAAAAATTGATGAGGCAGATGGGTTTCAATGAAAGATGGATCCAATTGATAATGGGGTGTGTAAAAATTGTTTCTTACAAAGCGCTGGTGAATGGAGAGCCTTGTAGTATGATACAACCTACCCATGGGATAAGACAAGGTGACTCACTATCACCTTTTCTTTTTTGCTTTGTATAGAAGGCCTAAATGGGCTAATCAAGAGAGCTGAAAATAATGGAGAAATATATGGTTTTTCACTATGTAGGAGAGGGCCCAAACTAATCCATTTGCTTTTTGCAGATGATAGTCTTCTCTTTTGTAGGGCAACCATAGAAGAATGTGGCAAAATATTGGAGATTCTGAATATGTATGAGGAGGCATCAGGGCAAAGAATAAATAGAAGCAAAACTGCATTATTCTTTACTAAGTGCACCCAAAGAGAAACGAAACATGAAATAAAGGAGGCTTTTAGTGTTTCGGAAATCATGCAGTATGAAAAGTACTTGAGTCTTCCTTCATTTGTGGGTAAAAGGAAAAATGCAAGTTTCAACTACATCAAAGAGAAAATATGGAGGAAGTTACAAGGATGGGAAGGTAAATTGCTCTCTCAAGCAGGTAGAGAAGTGTTACTAAAGTTAGTCATACAAGCTATCCCCACCTATTCAATGGGTTGTTTTAAATTACCCATTGGATTGTGCCATGAAATTGAAGCCCTAATTAAAAAATTTTGGTGGGGGCAACAAGGTGACCGTAGAAAGATTCATTGGATTAAGTGAGAGGACATGACAAAATCTAAAATAGTGGGTGGAATGAGTTTTAGAGACTTAGCAATATACAATGACTCTCTACTAGCTAAGCAAGCATGGCGTCTTGTCCACAACAAAACATCTCTATTCTATAAGGTGTTTAAGGCCCGTTTTTTCCCAAACTATACAATCATGGAAGTAGCAGACTCAAGAATGGAATCCTATGCATGGAAGAGTATTCTTAGAGGAAGGGATATTATTCAAAGAGGAGCAAGATGGAGGGTTGGAAATGGAGAAAATATAAATATTTGGCAGCAGAGGTGGCTACCTAGAAAACACCCACCAAACCTTCCAACATGCCCCATACAAGACTTTGAAAACGCTACTGTGTCCTGCTTGATTGATCAAACCACAAGACAATGGAGGGCAGATTTGGTGGATGGGTTATTTGTGGAGGAAGATGCTGAATTAATCAAATCAATGTCATTGAGTCATGTGGAAGCAGAGGATGTTCTAATCTGGCCGTACACAAAAAATGGAGTCTATACATGTAAATTGGGTTACCGATTCCTCAAAGAAGAAGTTGAAATGGAAGCCACAAATCAGGTCCTTCCTCTACGAGAAAAAAATGTGTGGAAAGCTATTTGGTCGATGCGAGTACCGTAGAAGGTTAAGATGTTTATGTGGAGAGCATGCCGAAATGCCATGCTGACCAAACAAGCTTTTATGAGACGCACAATCATTGGTGATTCAATTTGTGATCGTTGCCAAGATGAAGCTGAAGACCCATTCCATGTGTTGTGGACTTGCACTGAGCTTGACACTTTCTGGGCAAATCACTCAAAATGGGATTTCCGAAATTCTATCAGTTTTTCGGACTTTAAAGAACTAGTCTCATGGATAATAGTAGAGGGTAAGCAGCTGGATCTCTTTGCAGTCATCGCATGGTCAGTTTGGAATCAAAGGAACTAGGTTCGGTCACAAGTTTCTGCCAATGATCTTCATTAGTTAGGTAGTCGCTACTGCAAAAACCAGGTTGGATGAGTTCCACATGACGAGGCAGGGGATGGAGCCTCGAAGGCAACGAGCTGTTCGATCAGCACAAAACCGGTGGCTTGCTCCTCCAACAAACGTGGTGAAAGTAAATTTTGATGGAGCGACGTGTCCAAAAAAGAAGAAAGCTGGTATAGGTGTGGTGGTTTGAGACGTATATGGTTTGGTGCTTGCCTTATGTGCAAAGATAAAACACCAACCTTATAAGGCAGTGGAGATAGAATCCTTGGTAGTAGCAACGACCCTATCCTTTGTAACAGACCTTGGTTTTCGACGCGTTATTTTAGAGGGAGATTCAATGGAAGTGATACAAGCTCTGCGAGAGAACACACAATCCCTTACACCATCGGGTTTACTCATTGAGGATGTTAGAAGGTTTTCCCAATACTTTGATCAATTGCTAAATTCTCATACTAAAAGAGATGGCAATATTGTAGCTCATAGTCTGATTAAATATGCTTTAAGCATACAAGATTTTTTAGTGTGGATGGAGGATGTTTCACAACACATTCTTCCTATTGTACAAGTTGATTTAGCACGATTACATTAATAAAGTTCAGTTTTTTTCTCCCTCAAAAAAAAAAAAAAAGTATGCCTTTTAGATTACCTAGGAAAAAAAATTATGAAGTATTTAAAGAATCTTATTATGGATATATATATATATATATATATATATATATATATATATAATAGGTGAAGCAGAGAAAAACTCCAATTGTAATTCTAAATTAGAATTCTAATCTATATTGTGCCACGTGTCAATGTAAACATGAAATTGGAGTCTAATTTTCCTCCATCCGTTATAATTCTGATGTGTTTTTTTTTTCCACACCCATGTATTTTCCGGATCACCTCCCATTTCCATACCCACGTATTTTTAGGTTCACCTCCCTTTTTCACACCCATGTATTTTTAGGTTCACTTCTCTTTTCCACACCGATTCAGGCATCTTAATATACAACTCCCCTCTTCTTCAACCAATGCTATGGAATTTCAAAAGAATCTCTCGGTATCAATGATGCATGTATTTGGGTATTTCTGTATCTTATATAAGAAGAGGTTCTCTAGATATTCTGATTGTACTTGTCTTTACAATTTTCATGGTCCTGGTTTATGCTCTGCAAAACAAATTCCAACCATTCCTAAGATTTGATTACTGCTTTCTTTCATCTGCCTATACTATCGTTCCTTTTTGTGTAAATTTTTTATTGTTTAATTATATAATTTTGTGGTTTTCCTATGATTGATGTTGCATGTTTATTTTCTTTCATCTGCCTATACTTTCTTTCCTTTTTGTCAATAATTTTTATTGTTTAATTATAAAATTGTTTTGTTTTTATATCATTGATGTTGCATTTTTTTTTTATAACACGTTATTAGTACAAGTTTCTACCCAATTTTGAAAGGAAGTTGTAATCCCATTATTCTTCAAAAATCAAAGATTATTTGTGTAATTTTCTCAATTCACAGTAAGTTTTCTTTTAAGAAATTAGTACTTATCCTATTTGTTTGTCTTTACATTTTATGCTCATAATTTTAGTGATTTTTAATTGATTAATTTTTTTTTTTGAGATTCACGTTATTATATTGTTATATATTGTTATGAGATGCATGTTATGAAATTCACATTTAATTGATTAAAGTATTTTGCTAAAAATGGTTTGTTATAAAGCAACTTAATCATAGCTATATGTACTGTATATGAATCAACCTTGAATATATATGTCTATGTAGCATTCTTTCATTAGAATTTTGTATGATAAAAATATTTGTTAAAAAATTACATAATGCTAAGTTTTATTAAACATGAATAAATCAAGTCTTTTAAACATGACTAAACTCATGATTAATAAATAAATAAAAAAACAAAACCAATAGTATCACTAAAATAATAAAATGCAATATATTTATTTTCATTATTTTATTAAATTATATCCATTCTCGTGCGGTAGCATGGGTTGCATACTAGTTTATTATAATGGTAGAATTTATAGTGTGCATTTTAGGACCTTTTTTTATATTCAATTGGCTGCCACGTAGTGTTATTTTTCTATATCATTCCTAATAAATGGAGAAAGTTACAAAACATGATACCTAAAAGATGATACGTGTGTGTGCGTGTTATTTTTTTATGCCAAATAGCGGAAGATAATGTGTAATTGTTTTATGCATAGTCATTGCACCACTTGTCATCGTTATGTACATTCATTAGTTGTAGAATCACTACAAAAAACAGGTTCTATGGCCGCTTTCTTAAAACGCGGCTATAGCTCAGAAAAACGTGGCTATAGCCCAATTTGGCCTATAGCCGCGTTTTTTTAGGTCGTGTTTTCAACTGTGGCCTAAAACCTGTGACTATAGGCCTGAGGGGTCTATGACTGCATTTTTTCAAACATGGCTATAGGACCGAACAATGGCTGCGTTTTTGTAAACATGGCTATAGGACTGGACAATTGCCACATTTTTATAAACGTGGCTATAGGACATACTCTAGCCGCATTTTTCAAACGCGGCTATAGACCTTTATATATATATTTTTTTTTTAAAATTTTGATTACCAAAACAAAAGTTTTTATTTTTATTTTTTAAAATCAAAAGTTTTTTTATTTTTTTAAAATTAAAACTAAAATTTTAATTAAATTAAGAAATTCAAAACAAAAATACAAACCCAGCAAATTCAAATTCAGACAAAAACCCAAAAAATTTCAAAATTAATCAAACACAACATGCCCACAATATAAACACAACATGCTCTAAAATACAAGAACACAAATAGAACATCTCCTTCAACAAAATCACCCAAATTGATACAATCTATTCAAGAAAAACAAGAACACAAGCTAAAAAATAAAAAAATCCCCATAACAGAAACACAATAAAAAAGAGTCCATATACTCAAACCCAAAATTAATCAAAACACAGTCAAATGAAAGAAAATAATTTTTGGCCATGGGTCAGAGAAAAATAAAGCAAAGAGAGAATTTTTTAAGGCACTTTAGCTTCATTGATTGAAAATCTTCAAATTTAAAGCAAAGAGAGACTCAATATTCAAAGAGAGACAAAGTTAAAGGGAACAAAAATGAACAAAACTCAAAGAACAATGAATAAAACCTCATATTTTCACAAACCCATTCATACAACATCAGTCTGAAGGAGGGATCAATAGCGTGGGTCGGCACTTTTTGGATCTCCGGCGACATTGGTCAGTGACAGCATGAGAGAGAGATTGAGAGAGTTTTGAGATTAATATGAGAGAGCTTTTTTTTTTTTTTTTTTTTTTGAGTGATTGTGAGAGCACTGAAGTGAAAATTAACGTGTAGTTAGTTTTTTTTTTTTTTTTTTTGGGGAATATTTTGGAATATGCCATAGAATATTCTAGGATTTTTTTTTTTTTAACCTATAGCTGCATTTTTCAACGTGGCTATAGGTCCTCCTTTATATATATATATATATTTGGTTGGACCTATAACCATGTTTTTAAAAACGTTGCTCTAGACTTAACCTATAGGCACGCTTTTAAGAAACGTGGCCATAGACTTAACTTATAGCCGCGTTTTTAAATAATGTGGCTATAGGTCCTTAAAAAAAATAAAAAAAAAAAATTTATTTGGCTGGACCTATAGCCACGTTTAAAAACGCAACTATAGGTTAAGTCTATAGCTGCGTTTTTTAAAAACGTGGTTATAGATGAAGTTTATAGCCGCGTTTCTTAAAAACGTGGCTATAGGTTAGCTATAGCCACGTTTTTGTAAACGCGATTAAAAAAAAGCGGCTATAGACCCGCGTGTTTTGTAGTGGATCCAAATTTTATCATAGATATATTAGAGATTTTTTTTCCTTTTCTGTAATTGAAGAAATCCAAATTTTGAGGGGTTTTTTCTTTTCTTTTTTTTAACAAAATGGAAGAGGAATCTTGATTTGCAAGGATTTTTTTTTTTTTTCTTTCCATTATACTGATGATTTGGGAATTTGTTATATATTTTTGGTATTTAGATTTAGTGGGGCTAATTGGGCCAAGGAAATAGGCCATATGCTTTTATTTTTTAGATTCCTTGTATAAATTATTTTTTTAAAATTTATATATTTCTAAAACAATTCTAAAATATGAGGGAGAACAAAGCGGTCGAATTTTAATAGGCCCATCGATCAGTAACATTTTTTTTTTTTCCTCAAAATCTGGTGGGGCGGTGAGTTAATATACATATAAGTTTCGTTATTTTGTAGTATTGTAAATGAATTTTTATTAAAAAGTCAGGGGTCATGGCATTGGCCACTTTTTTGTAATATCACTATAAAGAATAATATAATTAGTTTGAATAATTTTTTACTTTTTTATAAAATATCTCGTTCAAAATGAGACTTAACATATTTCTTTAAAACTTAGTTTCAATTTTTTTTTTCTTTTTCAATCTTTCCACGTGCATATTCTCATTAAAATCTAGTTTTAAATTTGAAAATTTTGCTATGCATGCTAACTAAAAAGGATTCTAGCATATTTAGGATTAGGGACCTTTTTGAGGTTTTGACAGAACCAAATCCAATTACATGGCCTAGATAGGATTGTAGGTGACCGACGAACCAATAATAATAATTTATATTAATTAGTTTATTATTGCATTATACTGTATTCTTAACAACTTATATGCAAACACATAAATGGATGGGTTCCAACTTTCACAGACTTGGACTTTGACCCTTTAAGAGTTATTGTGAGATTTGAATGTGAGCAAATATGGTTTTTATACAAGAGCCTTTCTTTTTTGCCTAATGATCTTAATCTCTACTATCACGAAAAGTTACCACGCACGTACTGCATGTGCTCTCTCCCTAGCTATTCTCTTCTAGTGATAAATGAGATTTTTGGTCGTCTTGGTTCTACGTACTCGATCTTTGTCCCCGCTGCTTTCCCTTGCCCAAATACAGAGATTCCCCTCCTGATTCCTGAATTGGCTCTCGATGGTGTGAGTTCCGTAGAACCAACACTAATTAAGCCTTCGTTTGAATTGAAATGAAAAATTAAAATTATTTTACCATTCAGCTTATTTTTATTTATATTTATGAGTTTCATTGTACTTTTTGATACTATTTATGGATCTTATTGTACTATTTTAATTAATTTTTACTTTTATTTATAGTACTTTTAACAAAAATTTTTTAATTCAGCTAAATAAAAGGTTCCAAACAGACCATAAATGCTTCACAAAAATGTCTTAATTTGCTAAAGTTTTTGGTTGGGTAGTCATGGATGGATGAGGATGAAGATGACATCTGTTTTCTCGGATTTTGTGGCCAAGCTTCAGCCTTGGAGTTGGTTGTATAAATTACTGGAAAATGCTAAAAATTTCTTTAGAGCAATGGTTAATTATCTATTTAAAGATAATTTTATAAAAAAATAAATAATTAAAAAAACTTTTTTTTATAAAAGTAATATCAAAATTTTTTTAAAATGAATTGTCAATAATATCCAAACTTTTCTAAAAAATTGTTAACTAGGCATTCATTCTTTGGCGATCTCTGGAACTAGATTCTCCCTGGGTCACCCATATATGTTACTTTTCTCCTTCCAGACCTTTCATTGCTTTTTATCGTGAATGGACCCAATCTTGGGTCTGCCAGGCCTTAGGTATTTCTTTACGGACCCACAGACCTCATTTCTATGGGCATGCGTGTTTCAATTTCTTCTTAGTTTAGGGTTCAGAAGCCTTAAATTCTGGATACCAACAAATTGTAAACCAAACTTGATATAAAATAAAACCAATTATTTTTTTAAAAAAATTGTGTTAGTTTTGTATAATATCAAAGGTTGATGATCCAAATTTGTGTTTTGCGATGCATCCCCTTCAAAGCCATGCCTGTCATACAGGTTTAATCGAGCCAAATTGAATCATATACACTTAAAATAACTGGTAATTAATGCATGGCAGATATCCATGACCAAGCAAGCAAATGACTAGCTTGACTCACTGTACAAGCAGCATTAAATTAAAGCAACCTTTTCTATCCTCACCAATCCAAATATGAAAGAAACAGTACATTGCTTACAAGGCAGGGAAAATAAATATTCATATCCTCCTAAACAAGAGCAGAAAGAGAAGACCCATTGCCTATGTACACAAAAAAAAAAAAAAAAAAAAAAAGCAAGACATTGAAGGATCATATATCATATATGATCATTAATTATTTACCCAGCCAAAAAGGCATCAACCTTGTCATTGTCAGAGGAAGATAGGAACTTCATGCAAATAGGAGCTTTAACACCGGAAAGAGCCAGAATAGCAGATGGAACACCCCACAAAGAATCACCACAGATGAGACCTGATGCCACAGCCGGTGCAAAGTCGTCGGCCTTTTGCTTGTTCTTCCTCCGCCACAAGAAGAGAATCAAGCTCCCAAGACACATGTCAATTGCGAAGTATGCACCAAGGTAGAATGGGATGGCCATGCACATTGGGCTTGGAATAAACCTATAGAGCCCGTACTTTGTTTCATAATGTCGCAACAGCTCGGAGAGTATATTCATGACAATTGCAGCACAGAAGAATATGATAGAGAGTTTGACACAATTTTTGGGAAGGGAATCAATACCCTCGACTCCAAGAAGCGATATTCCACGGTACATTAAGCCGTAAGGTGCAGGATACGATCCCTCAGGGTCTCCAACTGAGTAAGCTTTGTAGAAAAACCAGAAGATCAATGGTGACATGATACAACCCATGGCTGTGCCAAAAACCTGGCTAAAGAACATAGAACGAGGAGATGCCAAAGTGAGATAACCAGTCTTGAAATCCTGCATGAGATCAGAAGCTGTAGAAACAATGCTCATCATTACACCACAAGAAGCAAGGCCAGCAATGACACCCCCATTGTCAAGTCCAACCCAAGAACTGAAAATTATGATAGCAACTTTGCCGTAGTTGGAGGCAAGAGACCAATCAGTAAGACCACAACCATAGGCATTGCAGAAGGCCAAAACCGGGGCAATTACATAAGCAACCAATATATGGTACCATTTCAATTGGTGGAAGATGAAGGGAACGACAATAATTGATATGGCTGCGAGGATAACATAACCAAGAAAAGCTACCCAATTGGGAATCTGGTCTTTCAAGAAAGACTGCGTACGTCGTTGCTCGTCGTAATTTACAATCTCTGTGTTTGAGTACTTTTGGCCAATTTCTGGGGACGATTCTTTCTTCTCAGACTTGTGCATTGCTAGACTGGTTCCAGTTTTGATTAGCATGTAGACTACGTGAAACAGACCATCACCAAGCATCATGGCAATGGCAATAAAAACCTATCAATACAAACAAGAAATTATGAATACATATCACAAGACAAGGGATGAAAAATCATTATTTTCATATTTATTTAATATTCATTCACTAAAGAAAGATAAAAACAAAAACTAGTAGTGCAAGGAACAATTAATACCCTATATCCTTGAATGCCATGGAGACTGCTCGCACTAGCATCAGCACTATACCAGTCACCTTTCTTCTGTTCAATCGATGGCCACATGATTGCCCATGAGAGTACGGCTCCAATAAGCAAAGAAATATTTACCATGTAAGGGCAAATCATTCCAACACCAACATATGTTGATGAGAAATCAAAGTAGAACCTGCGAGCCGTACAATTAATATTTTTTAATGAAATTAAGATCCTTGTTAGTTTTTAGAATGATTGTGGGGCGTGAGAGGCAAGGGTCAGGGTTCAAGTATTTAAGAGTGAGCTTCACATACATATACATTTAGATTAAGCTAGAGTAAAAACTGTGTCTTGTATATAAAAAAATGATTAAATTTATTATTTTCTTAAAGTTTAAGTTTTTTTATTTTGTGATAATCTATTTTAATATCACAACAAATGGTTTTAAGTTCAAACTCTAATTCCTCTCTACCTTCCATTTAAAAATAAATAAAAAGTTTAGTCCCAATGTAATTTATTAACTATAATAACATTTGTTTGAAAAGGCACTTAATAAGAATGGTCTTGAAAGGAATGGAATTAAACCTCTTGTCATAGGCTTGGAGACCGAATGTAGGGAAGCTTGAAAACCCACATCCATCGGCAGCAACAAAGAACCACTGGAAAAAGGCAAACACAAAGCTAAAGCAGAAGGTTTTAAAAAGCACAGCAACTTGTTTCCTGTATTCAATTAAAAAATCAGTGCATTAGCAGTTAATCATAGCTTTAATTAAGATCGCAAAAGTAATAAGTTTTCTAACATCTCCTTTTAGTCTGAAAATTGCATGTTAAAATAAAAAATTAAAAAAAGCAAAACATTAATATAGATGCTCACTTTGCTAGCTTGGCTCCTTTGGGTGTATGAAAGCTATTGATGAGATATGCAGTTGCAGTCCCACTTGGGTATGTTAACTTGTACCTTAAGATCATCATCTTTGGGACATTCATTTTGAAAGGTTAAGGGTGTGGAAAAAAGATAAGACATTAAGCTAGCAATGATTATATCAAAATATATGGTAATTAGAAATTTTGTTAAGGAAAACCGAACTAGGATTTATTCAAAGTGTGTTTTCTAACCTTTCTTAGGGGCACAATAGAGAATAAGCCAAGGAAGCTCACGGCAAAGAGGAAACCAATCATCCAACCCAGAGAGAGTTGCTTCACGTTGTTTGGGGTGTTTGCTCCTTCTGCTTGGCCAGCCACAAGAGGACTCATCCCTAGCATATAACTTGCAGTGCCACCTAATAATTTGGGGAAAAAATTATACATTAAGAAAGAGAGAATTTATAATGCTAGTTTTTAAATTATTAACAAGCTATAAGCCAGAAGAACAACTTCACTGGAGAGTAGGCCAATTCACAGTCGATTACCTGAAGATTCATATTTCATGAAATGCATAGGATGAGTTGGAATAGTTAGGCTGAGAGAAATAAAATCTCTGAACTTCATGTATGAATCATACACCCAAAATTTGATATTTAATTCTATTGAGAAATAGAGTTGACAATTAAATTTCATTATATATATCTATATATATATATATATATATTACAGATAGGCGACTAAGAACGTCTTCAACCATATAACACCAAAGATTATCCACAAAAAAAAAAAAAAAAAAAAAAAATCACTTTATTTTTGGCAAGTAACCTAAAAAAAATCCTACTTCATTAACTTACACGTAAGTAAAGTCTATGCAGGGGTTGGAAAAAGGAAGTTTTCAACTTAAAAGGAAATCTAACCTAAATTTCAAATGAAAACATTAGCAATAGTTTCAGATCTAAAATAAATAAAGTTAGAAAAACATACTGCTAAAGGCGATCCCGGAGGATGCAACAACACATGTTTGAATAACAGTGTTTTCTTGCCTAGTGAAGGGTTGCTTGAGGAAACCACATTTATGAATCAAGGCCGTATAACTCCTCAGAATGGCAAATCCCAACAACCCAGCTGCAACGTTAAGGGATGGTATGACACCAGTAGTTAAATTAAGTTTCATCACAATGAAGACGAACACAATGCTCAAAAGAAAACTGGTCACCATGGCCCTTATTGTTATCTGTTTTGTCCATGGTGGCACAGCAGTGTTCTTGAACGCCTCCTCCACCATAACCCTTTGATACCCACCGTCACTTTTCTTATAATCATCTTTATCGTCATGATTAAGACCATCTCTTTCTCTCTCCATGTCTCTGTGTGTGTGTGTGTGTCTCTCTCTCACTCTCAGTGTTTTCCTTGGCCAACACTGAATCTCAAGGAGGAGGCGTTGGAATAATAAACACAAACATAAATATAAATATAGTTTGATAAGACACGGAAGTTAAGAGTCCAAAATCAGCTAGCTTAGCTTAGATAAGACAGAATTCTAAGGAAGTTATCGTATGGATGAGAGAGTTTCAAGTGTAACCGAATCAAGCTGTCATGTTCTGTAAACGAATCAAATTTGACCAGGTTCGGGTGAATCTTAGAGAATCTGGTCTGGTGTGGGAGTAATTAAAGAAAAGAGATTTAATTCAAGTCAATTTCTACGTTACGTACTACAACAAAATCTTTCACCTACTTAATGGGAATACAGTTGAGTTTTAATACTAATCTCTCGACTTGGGGAAGATTCTGCCAGGTTATGAAATTATCTTTTTATATTTTTAGGCATTTTATATATATATATATATATATATATATATACACTTGAAGCTTTTTTTTTTCTTTTTTTGAGTAAGTAGTTGAAGCATCTAGATTCAAAAGGTCGAGAGAGATTTTATTTAAAAAAAAAGAAGAAAGAAAGACAGATTAATAAAAAATTGTATGCACAAGGAAGAAAACATTTAATATTATCAAATATAAGAGGATTCCTTTCTTTTAATTGGATTTTTATGTGGTTCAACAGGATTTTTATGTGGTTCAAAAATACCCTCATTAATGAAGGCTAAGTTTATTTAGAAATAAGGTCAAAAATGTCAAATTACAAATTTCATTTTGAATTAAAAAAAAAAAAACTTCTAAAATTTAGGATTTTTTCCTCTCACTATCAAAAAGAAATCACTACTTATCTCTAAACAGGGACGGACCTAGGTGGGGGCCTAAGGGGGCCCAAGCCACCCCTAGGCCCAAAAAAAATTTTTTTAGTAGGTCAATTTTTCAAAAAAAAAAAAAGACTTGGGGTCCCCTTATCAAAATGACTTGAGCCCCCCTATGCTAGCTAGCCAGCCTAGTCAAAAGCCTATGTACATCTAAAAGAAAAAAAAAATGTAAAAAAGACAAAAAAAAAAAAGAAAAAAGAAAAAAAAGATAACCCAGTAGTCCAAATTAACCAAACAGAACAAGTGAAAAAGAAAAAAAAAAAGGAAAAAAAGAAAAGAAAAGAGAGAGGCGAGAGAGACCTATCTCACGCCGCCGCTCACGCTAACACCACGTAAGAGAGACCCATCTTGCTGCCTACATCGCCACCCATCTCCCAGAGTCGCAGCCCCATCCTTGTACTGTCAACTGTTGGCATCGCATACCCAAACAAGAAACGGCCACACCAATGCCACCCTGCAAGACCCATCTTGCCGCCAGTTGCTTGATTTGCCCAGCGTAACTTCGTTGCTCAAGCCTTCACAGTTCACAAGTATTTAATCTATCATTTTCTTTAAAATCTAATATAATATTTGTGAATCTTAGAATATAACAATCTATGCTTGTGGACTTGTGGTGTTTGTGTTTAGACTGATGAGTGATGAACTGAATTGACAATTGTGAATTGAATCTGTGCCTATGGTGTTTTTTTATTTTATTTTTTATTTTATGGCTTTTTGGCTTTATGACTCTTTGTCACTCTGTGTTTGTGACTCTCTCCCTTGTATTATATATATAAGAGAGATAGGCAGAGAGAGTAGAGTTTGTAGAGATTAGAGAATATATTAGTGTAGTGTTTGATTGTTTGTTCTTTGTTGACTGGTAGTTGGGCAGCAATAGGGACAAGTGACAGAAAAAAAATGGTGAAGTTAGGAAAAGTTTTTTATTGCTAGTGCAGAATAAATTTATTGTGTTGGTAGTGAGATTGGGTGAGTGTCAGAAATATGAAGACAAGACAAAGACAAAGAGATAAATAAAGGCAAAGACCAAAGACAAAAGACAAAAACAAATCATATAATATGGAAAATTGTCACACAAATTTAAGAAAATAACAGTGATTCACTTGCGCCTATTGTTAACTCATAATGTTAAATTAGATAAATTTATAAATTGAAAAGAAGTGAAAAATACTAAATTTATAATTAAATGCATCATGCATATTACCTAGATTCTAGTATTTGTCTTTAGTTAGTAACAACAACCGTTTGTGATTTTTTGATGAACTAACCTTCGAAACAAAATGGAAAATGATTTTTTGATGGACTCTTTGATGTTATACATTGGAAAGGATATAACTTCAGCATTTAGTTTGGATTCAATCATAGATGATTTCGAAGATTTAAAAGAGCATCGAGTTCCCTTTTCATAAATGATTGTATTAAGAAACACTAGTGTTTCGTGTCTTTTATTTTTGTTGGTAGATAATTGTATCTTAATATATTAAGAAACAATGATTTTTGGATATTTTTCTTAGTTGATAGTTTATTAATACTATATAGATGCGTATTTGTGGTTAGAGAAGCTTGACTCAAAACAAATGCCACACTTCGGTTAGAGAGGTTTGGATCCAATAAAACTCTATAGTCTATATTGCATCTAAATTCAAACCTATAAATATGTTACATCAATGCTTTGGATAAAAAAGCATTATCTGAAGTAGAAAATAGAAGAGAGAATTTGAGAAGAGCATTGAGCTTTGACTGTGGGAGTATGTGATAGCGAGTCATTAATTATTATGTATATGGTAATTTGATTTATATATCTTTTTTTATTTATTTATTTAGATGGATTCACAAATTTGTATGTTTCAATCGATTCTTTGTTATTTATTCTTGAGGTTTGGATATCAATTATCAAGTACTAAACAATTAAAATTCGACAATAAAACTCATAGATAATAAATAATCAAGAGCTTATTGCAACAGACACTATGAGCTGTAAGATCACCATTTCAATAATATTTTATATACTCAATAGTAGATTTTAAATTACTTTTGAAATAACTGGGATTTGTCTCAACTTTTTCTTCTTCTTTTTTATGTATGAACTTTTGGTCTCAAATGTAGCCATTTCTTCGTTTTGGATTACAGGGTTGGCCATAGTGGATCTCACTAGCATTACATCGGTTCTTTATCTTAAAGATAAGACTTCTATTTCTACAGCAAGAACTATTTAGGTATGTATCCCTTGCATACATGAACTTAAATTGTCTTTTAATCTATGCATGCATATTATCTTCTAATGGTTTTCCCGTGCATTGCACGGATTAACAACTAGTATACTATATAATAAAAGCTTGGCTTAGAAGCTGTAGTTGCGTCAAGTAACTACACTAAATTGCAGAAACTTTTTTAAGAATTTTAAAAAATAAATATAATTTTTTTTGTAGTTATCTTCTTCTCCTATAATTTCTAAATCGATAAAAATCTAAATTTGATTACAATCCAAACTCTTCATCTAATTCTTTTATTTATAATTTATAAGTTGATAATTTTTTTTTTAATTTGATTACACTCTTCATCTAATCGTATTTTTATTTAAATTGAAAGCTCACTTAGTGTATAAAACACTTGTGAATGTTTAGACCCCCAAATACAAAATTTCAAAGCAAGCTTATATTCAAACAATATATGTGAGGAAAATGAACTATAAGCAATACCCAAATTATCAAACTACTCTAAGCTATATTTTAATCACAACTCAGTGGTAATTAAAAGCAAAGAGTAAGGAAAAGAGAGATGCAAACACAAGATAATACCAACACGTATTATCGAAAAGGAAACCGAAGTACTCAGCGAAAAACCTCTTCGCTGCCCTCCAAGCGGTAAATGATCCACTAGAAAATTAGTTGGGATACATGAATAGCAATAGACTTTTCAAGCCTAATCTACCTGATGCACCTAAGCCCTCCAAGCTTCTTACTCCAACAAGGTTAATCCAAACCATGTCTTCTCTAGTTTACCGAATCCTGCAATCAGCCCATTGCATCAACCAATATGAATTGGTTCTCCCTTGAACTGCTTCCCAAACACCAAGAACCTTCGCACTATTCTGAATTTGGTGAGGTAAGGATTTGGTTTATAATTCTCTCATGGGTATGACAATAGAGAGGATGAGAGTAGATGAATTTGGAGAATCAAATGTATAAGATTGTGGACGAATCAATCTTGGTTTACTCTAGGGTTCTCTCTCAAAAGTATCTCTGGAAGTTATCTTCTCTATTGTATATTTCGTGGATATAAGGGTATTTATAGTAGGGTATGAGATGGAATGTGAAAAGTCAGTTTTCAGTAAAATAGTGTGCACTGGCGACTCAACTCATCACTGGGATGAGTTGAGAGTTCTAGTCGCCAGTTATCGAACTGGCCAGACTATACTTTTTGTCCTGTCGTGATCCAATTGTCGTGACCCTTTAACTTCCTGCACGCTTCACACATGTGCCATATTTTGGGGTCACCACTCATGAGTCAGTAGCGAGTTCTAGCTACGAATCATAATTTGTTGCTCACACTTGATCAAATCTTCACATTCTTTTATACACAACCCTTACATTTTTCCCACTTAAATATACGGTTTCTATATACTAAATTACAAGCAAATTTGGCATGAAATAAAGCCAACACATATTTGAATAAATTCAACTTTACAAGCTCCCCATTTGGCTATTTCTTGACAAAACCTTAAAACAGACTCTAGACCTAAAACTGTGAGTTAGGAATAGTTGCCAAAACTCACTCACACCTAATTCTAGATTTGTGAAGCTCTTGAACCATACGAACAAGTCTCCTAAAAACAATATCACAAAATGCACTCATTAAGTTCATTGTAAGCAGAAAAACTTAGAATGCATATGGAGCAAGCACAATACGATTAAGCAAGTATGAATATGATAATGAGGCATAACTTGACCATACAAGAACAATCACTATAAATAGTAACTACAATGAACATTCACATGATGAATAAACATCTGAACATGCAAGCAAATAAGCTCCATGCAAAGTATCATTTGCATGTCTAACACTCAACCAATGGACGAACACTAAAGCATGAAACATTAGGTTTGAATTGCATCAAGGATACAAGATCTAACAAGGGCACAAGAGTACTAAAGAAAATGCAAAACATTAACTAAAAGTACTAAGCTACAAAAGCAAGGGTACATAAGAGTATCATAATATAGTCAAGAACACAACATAAGCTTAACAAAATGAAATATGAACATAAACTAGAAATAGCAACAAAAAAATCTTGTTGTTTGACTGCTTGCTCTTGCATTGCTTGCTCCCCCTTTTATATAGCTCTTTCTCCCCCTATCATAGCTCTCTCCCTATCATGAACACCATCTCCCCCTTTTTGTTATGGAATAGCTAGTCATCATCTTCTTCTAGCTTCCTTTGGATTTGATCCAATTGAGTTTGGAGAGAGGTAAACTTTGTCTTAAATCAAGTGTATTGAGAGTGCATGATAGATGTGAGGCCGAACATTTTTGTGCCAATGTCTTGCACAGAAGCCATGATGTTGTCCAACTTCTCAGCATAGAAGTGTGAGCTAGAGCTTGTATCACCTTGAGGAGCATTACTCTCTTGCTTGACATTCTTTCGGACACAGCATGTTATAGCATTGAGAGTGCTAATGTTGATTGGTCTTTGCTTAGGTTAAGGATACTCATCTTCCATTGTGGGTACTCCTTTTAGCTTCAATATCTTTGTGATGAGGCAACAAAATGGAAGATAGTTCTTCAAGACCGTCCTCTCAATAGCTTTGACCAAAATTTGAAAGATATGAGAGAATACATCAATTTCTTCATCGATAATCAAGTCATGAAGAAATAGACCCTGGCCAAGATCCATATGTTCGGTGCTCAAGAAAGGATAGGGATTATGACACAATATTTTTGTGAGCAACCTCAACTCGGGAGATAGAGATGAGAGACCAATTGACTTCCCATTTGAAGACACATCCAAATTTTCTCTAAAAACTTTGCGAAAAATTTCAATGTCCGGGTCCATCTTATTATAAACCAGTGGTTTTGCAAACATTGGTCGATTGATGTTCAGAATGAGAGCAAGATATGAAGGTGTTATAGTGAAGTCCCTTCCTCATACCCAACATCATAGCTCTTCCCCATCAAAGATAGGATTCGCATAAAACTCTTTCACAAGCTCTTCATAAGGATCTTCAAGATTCGATAGAAGGTAGTCCCAATTCTTAGAAGTGAACCATTTAGAAATGTTTGTATCAAGAAGAGTAGCTTGCTCAACAACTCGTTCAATTACCATGAGGGCATTTTGGAAGTAGCTTAAATACGCTTGATAAGCGGCATATGATTTGAATCGGGTGTCATCGAAAAATCCAGTTGAGGATCAAGTTATCTTTGACTTAGGAGAGAAACTACTTAGGTCAATGACTGGTTCCTTCCCCTTGCAACTGCTTCCTTTTACTGCCGACTTTTTTAAAGGAGACATATTCAAGTAGAGATCATGAAAACATAAACTACGAATTAAACCCTAAAAACTGAAATTTAAAGAGCAATTCAAAAAAAAAAAAAAAAAAAAAAGACATGTGAGGATGCTAAACATAAGAGGATGACATAATCAAGGCATTAGACACTCAACATGTCAAAGATTGTGTGTGTGTGCATCATATGAAAAAGCGTGCATATAAGAGGCATGGAGACATGCAATGGGTAAAGTGTGAAACACATAACCATTAGTTGTTCCAAACATGGAAACATGATTATCCCCAAATGTAGTACTCAACGGAGTCCAACATTGCACACAAAAACATCTAAATAGACATTTTCTCAACAAGATGATATGCACACCACAACACAAAACATTGTATAATGCATGAGCATGTAGAAGAAACATGTAAAACAAGCATTATACCATCATTCTCAACAAAACCCATATGACAATTTTATCATGTTGGAAAATTTGGTTTTGTATCTCATACAAAATATATAGTGAAAACAACAAACATGGATCTATTTTATTCATAATTGATAACATATACTCTGTAAATTTCAAATTTTAAGAACAAGATAGAGTACCTTGGTGTAGTGAAATCCAAAACAAAAGATTAGAAGTACTTGGGAACACTTTTAATCTTCACTCCAATTTTACTTTACATCCAAGAAGTGTGGTCTCTCAATCAATTTCCAAGGGAGAATAATCGAGTGACTTTACTCACAAATACACACCATTTCATAATCATGTTTCTCTAATAAAATTTTTTTGTATGTTTATCCTTTTATATCTAACTGATTATCTAATTGTGTTGGTCTATTATGCCTTTCCAATTAGGCTTTAGTGTGTGGCTTGGAATAGGACCAAAAAGGGACCAATAAGACACTAGCTCCAATAGTTCTTGGGCTTTTCAGTCAACTCTTGACAAGTTCAAAATTACTATTAATTATATTTAATACCACTATATAAATATAATTGTATTCTAAACCTTATTAATAAATTATATTCAAAGATTTTATTATATATGCAACCCCTTCATAAAATATTTGTAGTAATACAAAGTAATGAATGTAGACTGTCACTTTAAAGATTACTACATCTTAATTCTTGAATACCCAGTTTAATCCTTTAAGTTATTCATCATCATATATTTATGAAATCCAATTTCATAAATATATACTTTAGTAACTCCTTACTAAAGTGGTTAGGCCTAACATTCTGAATAACCAAACCCATTAAATTTTTCTCAAGGAATATTTTATATCTCCGTTAAGAGATTATGAATTCTATCTTGAGAATACTTCCATCAACACTAAATGTGGCTGCCCAACATACTGAGGTTTTGATTGTAACTTTAGATCTCACCCTTGATATATCAAAGCAACCTACATTTAATGATTAGGTCCATTATCCTCTTAGGATTAAAAGTTTATGTAAATAGACGTCGTGAGATTTATTATTCATTTGACAGTCGTTGGGAGAATAATAAATTTCACAGCGGTCCAGTTCAATATGTCTTAACTTTTAAAACATATCAACATATTAACTAGAAGCCTCCACTTCCATGATCGAGACAAATCATCTTAGTTGATATGTTATAGTTTTCATAGATGAAATGCCCAATTTCATCATCGACTACAAACCGTAATTCAGAGTTTACAAAAAACTTGTGATTTATATTTTCTATGACTTTTTACATAAATCACATACTATGCATCTCATGGACTATATAATAATTTTCAAATATTCATGTTACCATTATTTGAGAAAAACAATAAAACAACTTTATTAATCATAACATTAAGTCATACATAATGTCATACATAGCATCATACAATAAGATTTAGGGGTACACATTCTAATAATCTCTCACTTGCTCTAAAGACTATTGTACACTAATCTAACTTCCATTCCCTCCAAATGTGACTCAGAAGTCCTTTATGGCAAGGTTTTGGTAAAGAGATTCACTAGATTACTTGCACTATCAATCTTTGCTAATATTACATCTCCTTGAGCAACAATATCTCGAATAATGTGGTACTTTTTCTCAATGTGCTTTCCTTTGTTATGATTTCTTGGATCTTTGGATTGTGCAACCGTTCCACTATTGTCGCAAAATAACGTGATAGGAACTTGCTCCATTCTTACAACACCAAGATCAGAAAGGAATTTCTTGAGCCAAACAATTTCCTTTGTCGCCTCATAAGCAGTAATATATTCAGTTTCCATGGTGGAGTCTGCAATACATGATTGCTTAACACTCCTTTAACTTATGGGTCCACCTCCCAAGGTGAACACATAACCTGAACTGGACTTTCTGAAATCAAGATTTGACTGAAAATCTGAATCTGTATAACCAATAAGAATCAAATCCTCACTATGGTAAACAAGCATACATTCTCTCGTTTTTCGTAGATACTTAAGAATATGCTTTATAGCTTGCCAATGTTTAAGTCTTGGATTTGATTGATATCGGTTAACCATACCAACTGAATAACAGATATCTGGTCTAGTACATAGCAAGACATACATGAGACTTCCCACTGCAAAAGGATAAGGAACCTATCTCATTATATTTTCTTCCTCAAGAGTCTTAGGTCTTTGGTCATCAGATAGAGAAACTCCATGTCTAAAAGGAAGTAATCATTTCTTGGAGTTTTGCATGCTTAACCGTTCTAAAACCTTATCTAAATACCTAGTTTGTGATAAACCTAACATCTTATTATTGAGATCACGCCAAAACTAGATCCTTAGAATAAAGTTAGCTTCACCCAAGTCCTTCATTTCAAATTGGCTTGACAACCAAACCTTTACCGATGACATTACCCCTACATCATTTCCAATAAGTAGAATATCATCAACATAAAGCACTAGGAACATTACTATTTTTTCTCGATGTCTTTTGAACACACATGGTTCATCAAAATTTTATTCAAAACCAAATGATTTGATTACTTGATTAAATCTGATGTTCCATGACCTAGATGCTTGCTTAAGTCCATAAATGGAACTTTTCAACTTGCATACCATATGCTCTTGGTTCTTTGCTATGAAACCTTAGATTTCTTCTTCAAGATTGCCATTAAGAAATGCAGTCTTGACATCCATTTGCCAAATCTCATAATCA
The DNA here is from genome assembly GCA_032878915.1 of Castanopsis chinensis. NCBI lineage: Eukaryota > Viridiplantae > Streptophyta > Magnoliopsida > Fagales > Fagaceae > Castanopsis > Castanopsis chinensis. The sequence continues at coordinate 35,074,790 of JAVQMG010000133.1, read as the reverse complement.
TAATGAGCAGCAATGGATAAGAGAATTATAATAGATTTAAGCATGGCTATTGGCGAAAAAATTTCATCATAATACCTTCTTTTTGTGTATACCCTTTTACCACTAGTCTTGCTTTAAAGGTTTTAACCTTTCCATCTATCCCTCTCTTCCTTTTGTAAGCCCATTTGCAGCCAACAGGTTTAATGCTGTTAGGTGCCTTTACAAGATCTCATACTTGACTGAAATACATAGAATCCAATTCAAATTTCATAGCTTGGACCCAATGATGTGCATCTATATCATTTATTGCCTCTTCATAAGTGTAGGGATCTGATTTAGCCTCTTTTGGGTTAGCTTCATAAATTTCTCCCAAACCTATAAATCATATAGGAGGCTGAACAATTCTCCCACTATGAAGAGGCACCTGTGTACTAGTCATCTCATGAGTAATATCTTGTGGTGTATCTAATACACCCACATCATCCCTAGCTTCATCCATTGGTTGTTTAACTACAGGTTCATTCATCTTACCTAAAACAACTCTACTTCTAGGAGTATAATTATTCATATAGTCATTTTTCAAGAATTTGGCATTTGTGCTAACAAACACTTTATTTTCCTTATGACTATAGAATAAACCTCCAACAGTTCCTTTTGGATACCCTATAAAAAATACCACTTCTCTTTTAGACTATAACTTGTCAAACTTTCCTTTCAATACATGTGCTAGACAATCCCAAATATGAAGATGTCTCATATTAGGCTTACACCCAATCCACAACTGTACAAGTGTTTTAGGAAAGACTTTGAAGGTACTAAATTCAAAAGGTACATTGCAGTACTTAAGGAATATCCCCAAAAGGAAATTGGTAGAGTCAAATAACTCAATAGGGATCTAACCATATCTAAAAGAGTTCTATTCCTTCTTTCTGCTACACCATTTTGTTGTGGAGTTTCAGGTGCAGTCAATTGGGATATAATCACATTTTCAGTCAAGTAATTCTTGAAATGCCCAAAAGGTATTCGCCACCTAATTGATTCTCAACTTCAACCCTAAACTCTTTGAATTTTTCAAAAGCTTCGGACTTGCATTTCATTAGGTACACATAACCAAATCTTGAGTAATCATCAGTGAAGGTAATGAAATACTTATAGCCACCTCTTGCTTGGATTGACATATGACCACATACATCTGAATATACTAGTTCTAGCAACTCTTGGGCACTTATACCTTTTGCATTAAAAGGTCGTTTGGTCATTTTACCCTCCAAAAAATATTCACAAACTAAAAAACCATCAAAGTCCATGGGCCCTAAGAGTCCATCTTTGATAAGTCTTTGAATTCTGTTTGAATTAATATGACCCAAACGCAGGTGCCAAAGATATTCATCACTTGTAGAATGAAACTTTATCTTTAATGATTTTACATAAGAGTTATTATCTAGTTTAGAATTATATAATTTATGTTTATCCGGAGTTAAAATATAAAGATTATCTACAATATTGCCAGAACAGATATACATTTTATCTTTCTTTATTACAACATTGTCTTTTAGGATAACATAATATCCATGTTTACCTAAATAAGTTGTAGTAACTAAATTCCTACGAACATTAGGTACATACAAACAGTCTTCCAATAGTAAAACTCTAGATTCAAAATATAAATTAAACACTTCAATAGCTATAACTGGAATCTTGGTCCCATCAGCCAAGGTAAGAAACATTTCCCCTTCATTCAGCTTTCTGATTTCCTGAAACCCCTACAAAGATTTGCAGATATGATTAGTACAACCTGAATCCACACACCAAACATCTCCTTCAGACTTAGCATTATGTCCGAAGCTCGTTCTACATCTTGCATTTGATGCTGTAGAACATTTGAAATAGATGCTAAGATATTGCACTTAGCCATCTCATTAGATTTTTGTCAAAGATCATATCGCTGTTTTTCCTCAAGAGGTGCATCTAATGATGGAAAGCTAGGACATGGTTGAATAAGCACATATTTGTGCTCTTCAGCAGTAAGAACAATGTCCAAATTTCTTTTCTAGTAAACATAGTTGGATCCAGTCAGTTTGTTTTGATTAAGAATAGCAACAAATGGGCTAAATGATGCCATGATTTTAAATCTGAAAATAACAAACATGAATATAATTAGTAAACTAGACATTATTAATTTAGTATATAAACATATAGTATGGAATCTTAATAAAACCATAATATAAAATATGCAACGACAACCTAATCCCATATTCAATATCTCTCAGCATAGAGTGAATATTAAATATTATGATTGGTTGAGAGCTATTCTCATTATTCGTGCTATCATGATAACTCTTATCAAACACTAATAATATGTCATTTTACATTTAGCTTCAAAGTAATGATAGTAAGAACTCAGCATAAAGGATATTATAATACTTAGTTTAGTGTATACCATTGTCTAGAATCATGTTTAGCCACATTTCATCTCCCTTAACAGGTTTATTTTGTAGTATAGTGATACAAAACACCCTCCGCATGGAATGTAAAGCTCAAGACTAAGACAAGGTGTTTGATCAAACCATTATAAACTAGGTAGTTCAATCTTGTAGCACCATGAAATAAATACTCTCCGCATGGAATGCCAAGCTCGAAGTAAAGACAAAGTATATATTTCATACTACTATGAACAGAAAATGGAAGCCGTGAGATCCAACCCTTGTATCTCTCTCCCACTAGATATTTTAAAAATAAAGGTTTTTAAGATCAAGAACCATAATAATGCTAGAAACCCTTGAAAACATGATCCTAATTGTTGGAAAAATATAATACGCAGCGGAAGAAAATATAATGTAAACGGATCTACTTCATACATACAAGTTAACATGGGCTATTTAAGTTTCAGAATTAGAGAACAAGAGAGTGTACCTTGGAGCGGTGAATTTCAAAAACTTGAAGAACGGAAGCACTTGGGAATACTTTCAATCTTCACTCCAATTCCACTAACGCCCAAGATGTGTGGTCTCTCAATCAGTTCCAAAGGGAGAATGAAAGTGTGTCTCACACTCTCTCTTTTTCTTTTGAATCTCTACAAATTCTCTCTATTTAAAAATTCTGTGTGTTTCTCCCTTTGTATCCAACTGATTATCTAATTGAGCCGGCCTTTTGGGCCTTTCCAATTGGGCTTAAGTGTGTGGCTTGGAGTGGGACCAAAAGGGACCAATAAGACACTAGCTCCAATGGGCCTTGGGCTTTTCTGTCAACTCTTGACAAGTCCAAAGTTACCATTAACTATATTTAATACCACTATATAAATATAGTTGCACTCTAGGCCTTATTAATAAATTATATCCCAAGACTCTATTATACATGCAACCCCTTCATAAAATATTCATAGTAATACAAAGTCATGAAAGAAGACTGCCACTTTGTATATTACTACATCTTAATTCCTTGAGTACCCGGTTTAATCCTTTAAGTTATTCATCATATATTTATGAAATCCAATTCCATAAATATATACTTTAGTAACTCCTTACTAAAGTGGTCAGGCCCAACTCTCTGAATAACAAACACATTAAACTTATCTCAAGGGAATATTTTATATCTCCGTTAAGAGACTATGAATTCCATTTTGAGAATATATGTTCCATCAATACTAAATGTGGCTGCCCAACATACTGAGATTTTGACCTTAACCATAGATCTCACTCCTGATATATCAAAGCAACCTACACTTCATGATCAGGTCCATTATCCTCTCAGGATTAAGAGTTCATGCAAATATAAGTCGTGAGTTTATTATTCTATTGACAGTCTTTAGGAGAATAATAAATCTCACGCCGGTCCAGTTCAATATGTCTTAACTCTTAAAACATATCAACATATCAACTAGAAATCTCTATTTCCATGATCAAGACAAATCATCTTAGTTGATATGTTATAGTCTTCGCAGATGAAATGCCCAATTTCATCACCGACTACGAACTATAATTCTGAGTTTACAAAGAACTTGTGATTTATATCTTCTGTGACTAAATCACATAAATCACATACTATGCATCTCATGGACTATATGATAATGTCCCAATATTCATGTTACCAATATTTTCAAATATTAATACAACTTTATTAACCAAAACATTAAGTCATACATAATGTCTAACATAATAAAATACATAGCATCATACAATAGGATTTAAGGACATATATCCCAACACTAATCTCATTAAGAATAAATTTCATTAAAGGATTTTAATAGGAAACCAAAATACTTTAATTCTAGCATTAATATACTATTTGATCATAAATATATATATATATATATATATATATATATCACTAGACTAACATCTACATGTTTATCATTCAAGAATGAAAGCTATTCATTCATACATGTAAGTCTAGCAAAAATAAAAAACAATTGGCAATATTAATTATAAAGCTTTATATAAATGAAAGTGTGTTAATGGAAGATTGATAATGCCACATTGGTCCACGAAATCATGCAAAAACAAAAGCTTTATAATAAACTCATGCCAAGAGATACATCTATACACAATCAGTGCAAAACAAAGTGCACGCACATAATAAGCAATTGAATGCTTGAATAGCCAAGCGGTGCATAAAAGTCCAAGCGCTGCAATCAATTGGTTCACACAAATGATAGTTATTACAATAACATTGTTTTAGAAGTTTATGGCCAAGGGATAAACTTCAAAACAAAAATTACATATAAAGACACGACACCATTACTTTATAATCATATGCCATTTCGAACAAACCAAGAGAATATTCATCATTGGTGTGAACCCGATATCATAAAGAAACTATTTTTCTTTTATTCTAAAATCCAATCACATGCTATACAATCATGATATTGAAAACCTGGCTCTGATACCAATTGTTGGAAAATCTGGTTTTGTATATCATACAAAACACACAGCGGTAGCAACAAACATGGATCTATTTCATTCATGATAGATAACATGTACTATGTAAATTTCAGAATTTAGAACAAGATAGCGTACCTTGGTGTGGTGAAATCTAAAAAAAAAAAAAAAAGATTAGAAGTACTTGGGAATACTTTCAATCTTCACTCTAGTTCCACTTTACACCTAAAAAGTGTAGTCTCTCAATTAGTTTCCAAGGAATAATAATTGAGTGACTTTACTCACACATACAGACCATTTCCTAATCATGTCTCTCTAATAAAAAACTTTTGTGTGTTTCTCCCTTTATATCTAACTGATTATCTAATTGGGCTGGCCTATTGGGCCTTTCCAATTGGTCTTTAGTGTGACTTGGAGTGGGACCAAAAGAGACTAACAAAATACTAGCTCCAATGGGTTTTGGGCTTTTCTGTCAAATCTTAACAAGTCCAAAGTTACCATTAATTATATTTAATAACACTATTAAGTATAATTACACTCTAGGCCTTATTAATAAATTATATCCCAATACTTTATTATACATGCAACCCCTTCATAAAATATTCGTAGTAATACAAAGTCATGAATGTAGACTACCACTTTAAAGATTACTACATTTTAATCCTTGAGTACCCGATTTAATCATTTAAGTTATTCATCATATATTTATGAAATCAAATTTCATAAATATATACTTTAGTAACTCCTTACTAAAGTGGTTAGGCCTAACGCTCTGAATAACTAAACCCATTAAACTTATCTCAAGGGAATATTTTATATCTCTGTTAAAAGAATATGAATTCCATCTTAAGAATATATGTTCCATCAACACTAAATGTGGCTACCTAATATACTGAGGTTTTGATCGTGACTTTAGATCTCACTTCTGAAATATCAAAATAACCTATATTTTATTATCAGGTCCATTATCCTCTCAGGATTAAGAGTTCATGTAAATAGAAGTCGTGAGATTTATTATTCATTTGACAATCGTTAAGAGAATAATAAATCTCATAGCGGTCCGGATCAATATGTCTTAACTCTTAAAACATATTAACATATCAACTAGAAATCTCCACTTCCATGATCAAGACAAATCATCTTTGTTGATATGTTACAGTCTTCGCAGATGAAATGTCCAATTTCATCACCAACTACGAACTGTAATTCTGAGTTTACAAAGAACTTATGATTTATATCTTCTATGACTTTTCACATAAATCAAATACTATGCATTTCATGGACTATATGATAATGTCTGAATATTCATGTTACCATTATTTTAGATAATAATAAAACAACTTTATTAATCATAACATTAAGTCATACATAATATCATACATAGCATCATACAATAGGATTTAAGAGCACACATCCTAACACATCAAACACAACAAAAACCTATGTTCATTAATAATATTTCAATATCTCAACAAAAACAACAAATCCATGAGATATAATGCTTTAAACTTAAAATATAAGAAGGAGTGAAGAACCATACATTTTCTTGGATTTTGGGTGAAGATTGAAGAAAAAAAATGAAGGTTTTTAGAGTGAAAATGGTGGTTTTGAGAGAGGGAGAGATGGAGAAGACGAAGAGACATGCACATGATGCGAGTGAAAATGAAAAGTTTGGAAAAACTGTCTGATTTTTAACCATATTTTTGCAAAAAATGCATTTTTCATGACTCAACTAACTCGTGAGTGAGTCACCAAAATCCCTTAAACCTAGATTTTGAAAAATTTCGCTAAGTCTTTTTAGTGACTAGGACTTACACTTGCCAATGAGTCGTAAATGCCTTTAGATGACCTCGCTACTTGCGAATGAGTTACCAAAATCCAGATTTTGACAATTTTCTAAGTCTTTTTCTCGACTTAAGTTCTCACTCACCAATGAGTCACGAAAACCCTCAGGATAAGCTTGCGACTGGAGCTTGAAAACTCGCAACTTGAGAGTGAGTGGCCAAAATACAGAGTTGGAAATTTTTAGGATTTTTAGTGAAATTTTTCAAAACAAAAAACTTTTCAAAAACAACTAAAATACTCAAAAATCTTTTTGGGTTTGATCAACAGATGGTTAAGTATGTATATCACATTTAATCAAGTACAATCACACAAATGAATAATGTATTCATTGAACATAGATATGTGTGATGTGGGTGGGTATTAGACATGAGATAGTCCTTAGTCTAATGTGAAACTTCAATGATCGATTTAACCATGTCATACACAACTTGCACTAAGTAGAGTGACTTATCTTAATTGTAGAAATGAACATATATGACCTCCCACAAAAACTTGATTACATTGAGATAGAAGCTTTTCATTTGGCTTCTTTTCTTTTGACCTTTACATCTCTTTTTGAGATCGATGCCTGAAATTTTTGATATTTCAATTTGATGAGTAAGTCTTTGGCATTTGGCACCATACATTTTAAATACATTTTTCAGCTCTTTATCTCTTTTCGAGATTTAACATTAGTTGAACTTTTAAGCAATAAAAAAAAAGGGTGGGAAGAGATATTGGCACAAGTCTACGCATGTCTCAAGATCAACAAAAATATTGACTAATCAGTCATGACAAGTTTGAAAATCTATTTACAACAATCACATAGATGTCCAGATGTTTCCCACAAAGATACAAGTGCATAGAGAACAAGCTAAGCCAATTAATGCATAAAGCCATTAGTACAGAGGTACAAGGCTAAACATGCATGTGACAATGCACAACACCACCAATCAAACTTTTTGGATTTTATACTTTTTATGTGTTTTTGGATTTTTGACACAAAGCAAGTAAAGAATAAAAAAAAAAAATAAACAACAAACAACCAAAGCTTTTAAACATCAAAAACAATAAAAACATACTAGAATGTAAAATAAGCAAACAATTAACAATGTCACATTATATAGAAAGAATTAATGCATGGACATGTTATAATATTTATGCATGAGTACCCTTCTTCACCCACACTGCACGTGCGTTTGGGGTAATATACTTTGAGGATTGGGTACTTGAGCCATGATTCTCAAATCTTAAGGTGAAGTTGGCCAAACATGAGGTGATGGTGTCCATCATCTTCATTACATCACTCATAACAGGTTCTCCTTTTTGCCCTTTTGGTTGCTTGGGATTCCCATTGCCTTTTCCTTGTCTTCTTGGCTTTTGAAGATTTGTATTCTTCAATGCTTGGAGCTTGTAGCAATTTGGTTTAGTGTGCCCTCAGATTCCACAATGATGGCAATAGTATTGCGTTTGTGGACTTGTGTCTTAGGAAGTGACTTTCCTCTTGCCTTAGGCCTAATGACAATTGGTTTGGAGACTTCATCAAAACCATTTTATTCACCACATTTGGTTTCTTTTCATATTTTACATTGTCAACAAGAGGAGTTGATGGTTCTTTAGCCTTGACAAACTTCATTTCCTTAGACACTTTAGAGCTTGAGCAACTTTCTCTAGTATACCATAAGCCACTTCTATCTAGAAAGGGCTTTTGATAATCAAGCACTTCATCAAGTTTCTTGGAAGCAACACACTCCACTTTGGTGTTTGCTTGAACAACTTCAAGCTCGAGAAACTTTATCCTGGAATAGGCATTGATTAGTTATTCATTTAACCCTTCAAATTCACACTTGGTCTTTTTGAACCACACGAGGATTTATAATCCTCTTTGGCTTTCTTCATCTTTTTGATCGCTACTTTAGCCACTCTTGCATATTCTCTACTCTTTTCAAGAAGTGCATTGTAGGATTCTTGTAATCTACTTGTTCCTTCATAGACACACTCTTCTTCATCATTATCAGATTCATCTCCAACACCAATAGATTCCACTTCTATATGCTCAGCGAGCTCTTCCACTAAATTTCTTAAATCTTCCAAAGAATTTACGGGTGCAATGGCCATGAAAGCGGAGTAGTTTCCTTACCCATCATAGCTTTCTTCAGAATAGGAGTTTGAGTTATCTGAATCACTAAGGGTTGTAGCAAGAGCTCTACCCTTTGCCTTCAAATAGGTGGGGCATTCTTTCTTCAAACGGTCATGCCCATTGCACTCATAACAAGTGATTACTTGAGAAGAAGAAGAGTCTTTGGAATCCTTCCTTTTGAAGTCTTTCTTGTCTTTCTTGAAATTGAAGAATTTCCTTTCTCAAAGGACTTCCCATCCTTTTTGAATTTCAAGAAATTGCAAAAGTTTCATGCAAGGTATGCCACCTTTTTTTCAACTTCATCCTCATCCGAGAAATCTTGAGCTTGAATTGTCTCATTGATTGTCTTAAGAGTAAGGGATTTGCGCTTCCTTTGAGATGGTAGAGATATCTCATATGTTTGAAGAGAGCTGATAAGTTCTTGTACCTTTATCTTATCAATGTCCTTACTCTTCTCAATGATGATCACCTTGGCTTGGAAGCTCTGCGGCAATGATCTGAGAATCTTTCTTACTACTTAGGAGTTTCTATCTTCTCACCCAAGATCAATTTCCCGATTACCACTTCATTCAATTTTCCATAGAATGAGTCGAATGATTCATCTTCGCTCATCTTCAATTCCTCAAACCGAGCGGTAAGCATTTGAAGCTTGGTATCCTTCACCTTCTTGGTGCCTTTATGGGTAGTCTCCAAAATTTTCTATGCCTCCTTGGCAATTAACACATGAAATATCTTGTGAAATTCATCCGGTGAGACACTACAAAATATAGCATTAAGTGTTTTGCTATTAGCATTAGCCGCTGTGAGATCTGCCTTATCCCAAGTAGATTTGGCAGCCCACGGCATTGTCCAACCAATTTCTACAGCATCCCACACACTTTCATCAATGGAGCACAAAAATGCACGCATACGCACTTTCCAAAATGTGTAATTACTCCCATCAAAGAATGGAGGTGCATTGAGGGATTGAGACCTATCCATCCTAGGGGTCAAGGATCACACTAAAGATATAGAAATCTGTCAAAGTGTACTTGCTCTAATACCAATTGAAAGCTCACTTAGTGTATAAAACACCTGTGAATATTTAGACCCCTAAATATAAAATTTCAAAGCAAGCTTATATTCAAACAATACATGTGCGGAAAATGAACTATAAGCAATACCCAAATTATCAAACTACTCTAAGCTATATTTTAATCACAACTCAACAATAATTAAAAGAAAAGAGTAAGGGAAAAAGAGATGCAAACATGTGTACCACAGACTGGTCAGACTATACTTTTTGTCCTATAGTGATCCTACTGTCGTGACCCTTCAACTTCCTACATGCTTCACATGTGTGCCACATTTTGGCAAGTCGCCACTCACGAGTCAGTTACGAGTTCCAGTTGCGAATCACAATTTGTTGCACACATTTGATCAAATCTCCATACTCTCCCACACATAACCCTTACATTATTCCTACCTAAATACAGAGTTTCTAAATGTTGAATTACAAGCAAATTTGGCACGGAACAAAGCTAATACATAGTTAAATAAAATCAACTTTACAAAAATTATAACACTACACGTAAAATAAATAAATAAATAAATAAACAACAACAACATAGTACTCGTAAAAAACAAAATAGTAATAATCTTCATCTATTCCTTTTTCAAAATTTAAATTATATTACTTCTTGTAATTAAAAAAACAACATAATACCCATAAAAAATAAAAATAAAAAAACTATGTATTCAACAGTAAAATCTTCCTCTTCAAACGTGACTTTTTATTTAGACAATTAATGTTCATACCGATTTACCAAAAATGTTTTTGGATAAAGTTTAAAAAAAATTGTAAATAAATAAGTATTTGAGTTTAAAGTAAACATTTTCTCTTTCTTTTCCAGAAAAAAAAAGTATCAATATATAAGAAAATATTTATCCTTCTAAAGAAAACGTTTTCTTTTTTTTTTTTGTTATAAAGAAAAGTTTCCTTTTTTCCAATAAAAAAATGTTCTCTTTTTTCTTTCTATTCATATGAATGCCACTTTTATGGGATTTATGAGATAGAAACAAACAAATTGATTAGAAATCTTAATTCCAATAGGATTTAAATTCTATATCAAAGGAAACTCTACCTATATGTTACTCCAATAATATATATATATATATATATATCTTTTTTAAAGTGAAGTTTATTCTAATATGTGAATCCCTAAATCCCATGATAGGTGTGCATTCTTTTTTCCTTATTATTTTTTCATATTGTTTAAGCTATTTTTTTTTTTAACTTCAAAAAAATTAATAAAAACTTCTCACATACATTTTAACCCAATTAATAATATTGAACTTTTGTACTTATTTATTCTCTTCTACAATAATTGATTCAGGTTTTAGTTACATACTCACACTTTCATCTCTCAAAGTGATAGAGAAAACAAACAGGTTTTTTCTTTGTTCTTTTTCTAAATTTATATTTTAATTTATAATTTGTGTTAATTTCTTAATTTTAAATTATGGATAAGTTTGATTACATTCTTTATATTGAATGTACATTGTTTTTTATAGGTTTTTGGTTGTGTTATATTCTTCAGAAAAAAAAAAGAAATAAAATAAAATAAAAGAGTTTACATAAATTTGGCAAAAAAAGCTAAATAGATGAGTCTAAGAAATGTTTACTAATAATAGTTTATCAGTAACTTTTTATTAACATGATTAAAAAAAATTGAATAGAGAGATAATTTATTAACGTGATTTAAACTCTACTAAAACTTTTTTAAGGGATTGGTTTAAAAAAAATTTCAAAGTAATTTTCTAATTATAAACTACTATACGTTAACTTATAACTACCAAAATCCACAATTGAAATATTTGTCTGTATGAGATATCACTTCCAAAGATTAATATATTAGCTATTATATATTATGCGCTGATTTTTTTTTTTCAAAAGAAGCATTTCTCTCTCTCCTCACAAAATAAAGGGATTATAACAAAAATTAGTTAAATAGGGGTAAGACTACTCCACCTCTTTTCTACAATAAATGTTAAATTCAAATAATTTTTCATGCATATATACACGCAACACAAAGGGATTATAACAAGAATTAGCTAGACAGGGGTAAGACTATACTATCTCTTTTCTACAATAAATGTTAAATTCATATTAGTTTTCATACATATACACACACATGTAGCGTGCAACACACTTGACTTAAACTTGGTAGGGTGAAACTCACTCAAATTTCAGTGCCTTCTTCCATGCTTTCAGGGACAAAAATTAAATTCTCATATGAGTCTCTCTCTACTTCAAATTTTTAAATGTTTAATAATTTAGATTGTTCTTAATTATTAGATTGTTTTTAACTATTAAATTCAAAGGTTTTCATTTAAATATATGTGATTAATTGAGCCTTAAAGTTCAATGTATTATTGAAAATCATTTAATATATATTCATTTATGATACCTTAGTCTCACACAACATGCATTCATTATGTAACTTAAAAGTAAAATATTCATTTATATTTAATATTTATTTACATATGAAATTTGATTAAGCCATGCATCGCATGGGCATAATGCTAGTATATTGATAAAGTTAAGAGAAAATCCAATTAGATTTCAAATTGGAATTCAACTAGAGTCTAATTTTATGTCACGTGTCTCATCTAATCTAAGTTTTTTAATATTTGTGCAAAATGAGTTAATTTAATGTAAAAATTGGATTTTAATTAGAGTTTAATTTTGCGCCACATGTCTAATTTAATCTTTTTTTTTTTTAATTTTGTGCCAAATGAGTTAATTTAGTATAGAAAACGAAGAGTCTAATGTAAATAAACTATAAAAAAAAAATTGAATGAATTTATATTTATGATTTTTTTTTGTATAACTAAAAAGAATTTAAGTTTATAAGTCATTTATGTAATATACCACGACTTTTATATATATATATATATATATATATGTTAATAGGTAATACTGAGAGACAATCCAATTAGATTTCAAATTGGAATACACTTAGAGTCTAATTTTGCACCACATGTCCCATCTAACCAAAAAAATTTAATTTTTGTGCCAAATGAGTTAATGCAGTGTAAAAATTGGACTTCAATTAGAATTTAATTTTGCGTCACACGTTTGATTTGATCTAAGTTTTTTTTAATTTTTGTGCTAAATGAGTTAATTTAGTGAAGAAAACGAGGACTTCAATATAAATGAACCTTAAAAATGTAATTTTTGAATGATTTTATATTTATAAGTATTTTTTTTTTTTGTATAACTAAAAAGAATTCAAGTTTATAAGTCATTTACGTAATATACCATGACTATGTACGATCCATTACTAACTAAGTAATATATATATATATATATATATATTTCTTTGAAAACCAAAGTTTAGAGAAAATTCAATTAAAATCAAAATTAGATTTTATTTTTGTTAGCTTTCCATATAAATTAAATTGTTTTGATTTTTGCTATTATTTTTTTACTGAGCTAATAAGCATATTTTTTATACTGTCTCTATTTAGATATTTTGTATGCAAAGATATTGAACGTAACAAACTGTAATTGAGTTGAATGATCCCATGCACCTATCCCCATTCAATTTAGGAGATACTATTTGAACAATTTATTGTTTTATTTTGTGTTATATTTAGTAGATTTCCACAAAAAATAATTGTGAATTGATATTGTATATGTAGTATCCAATATTGATTTTCAAAATTATATACATATGTAATGAGAAATTTGGCGTAACCAATATCATAAAAATTGTAAGGAAAAACTATTTTAGTATCTCCAAATATCCTGGTCAAACTATGCCCTATATGTTTAATAACTTAATCTAACATCAATAATACCACTATAATTAATCATTTTTGTGCATAAACATAGGTTACATACGAGTTAGCTTAATAAGTAGTGAGTAATTTTGAATATTAATTGAGTTTTGAGTATATTTATGTATAAAGTATATAAAAATAATAAAATATCAATTTTTTTTTTTTTAAATGAACTTCTTGAATTTTTTTTATAATATAAATTTAGTTGGAGTAAAAAATATGTAATTTTTTTATAAGAATATTTAAAATTTTTGGTAACAGAATTTTCGTTTGAATAGAATTTTATATTGCTCAAAATTAAGATAATAAAGTTTTACGTTAAGATAAATTATACTAACAATTAATAAGCCACTTGATAGGCAGAAAATAGAGTTTCATTAAAAAGGAAACTAAAATTTCTTAACAATTAATTAATGAGTATGGTCATTTGTCAAAAATAGAAAATAACTACTTGTTTCAACCACAACTTTTAGGACTGGTAGTAGAGTTTTATTTTTTTTATAAGAAGATCGTAACTTTTATTAAGAATAAGATAAAAACAATACATTTTAAGTTACAGAAGATTAATTTCCTCTATTCAAGTTATATAATCATCAATATGTCTAGCATATTATTCAAGTTATGTAATCATCAATATGTCAGGAATATTGTGCTAAGACAAAAACAATATATTTAAAATTTTCCTTATCCAAGTTATATAACCATCAATATATCTACCATATTGTGCTAAGATAAAAATTAAATGTTTAAAATTTTTTCTATCCAAGTTACATAACCATCAATATGTCTAGTATATTGCACTAAGACATGTGCAGGACAATTAGCCTTCTTTCTAACATGGGACACTTGCACACTTCTAAAATCAAGAAGCTTCTGTCAAGTCCCCTCAGTTATATTGCCAATTGCAATTGGTGGTTCGCTAAAGCTATTAGTGGTTCATTGCATAAGAGGCATTCTTTGAGTCACATTCAAAAATTACATCACGGACGCCCATATCCCATGAAAAGAACACACCCTCCTCCAAGGCTTTTGCCTCAGCTTCCAACGGCCCCAGTGGCATAGAAAGTGTCTTAAGTAAGTCTATTGGAAGGACTCACCTTACGTTGTCATTGGGCATGGCCTAAGTCATCTTGGAACTCATCCAGCAGGTACCTACAGTATTGCCGACCCCTGCTGCCTCACTTTGCCTTGTCTCACTTCATTTCGGTTAAATCACATGCACCATGCCACCATGATAACTAATTCCAACAGCTCATCCCCCATTTGTTGCCCAAACTTAAAATGCCATAAGAAGACTTCAAATGCCATAAAAAGTCCACAAACTCTTGAAAAACAGGCCCATGTGTGTCAAAGGGAATACCTGAAAGGATCAAAATTTCACAGGCTTTTTCACATCCCGATAAGACATGCCCGGTACTCTGCTTCAACTCCACAAGCCTCATACGTAGGACTATCAAGCACTTTTCTTCGATAAAGATTAGCTTCCGTTGGTAATGTTAGGACATATGTAGTTCAAGTGGTTGTTATCATATGTCGCTATTTTATGTAATTGGCTTATCCTTAGACAAAACGCACTTTACTTGTAATTGGGTAGATCTAGGATGTGTTTAACACTTCAAGAAACAGTGTTTCAAGATCCAGTGTTGAAGCCATCAAAGTCTGTCCAAGAAACAAGCAAGGAAGTGCAAGTTACTAAAGCTTGACACCTACCTCGACACCTATCTCGACACATGCATCTATCGAGCTTTAAGAAGCTGTTTTTCCCCGAGGCTCGACAGCTGCCCGATCGATCGAGGTATCTATCGAGGTTATGGGAATTCAGATTTTCAGATCTGATTTTTGGGCCAGGCTTTTGTATTTGTGTAGGGTTTCTTTTCTCACAACCCTAGGCATATATAAGGCTTATTTTTGAGGCCGTCACATAAGAGAATACAAGGAGAATATATGCAAAAGGTGACCGAAGCCTTATTCTCTCTGAAAGAAGCTACTGCGTCTTTGCGCCTTAGGGTTTTGTAACCAAGTGCTTCTTGATCTTCATTGTTAATGAAGTGAAGAACTTTGCAGCCAACATTCTTCTTCCTCAAGTTGGTGAGTGAGTCACGTACTAGGATTCGTGCAAAGGAGTTAGTCACGTACTGGAATCCGTGCATCAAAGGGTGGCGTTCATATATTGAAGAGCTCAGAGGTTCTGAACCAGTAGAAGGTTTCTGGTGTGAGTTCATCTACGGGGATTGTAGAGTCTAGGGACAAAGGTTTTGTACTAGATCTGAAACTTCTCTTTACTATAGTGAATTGCTTTTCGGGAAGGTTTCCCCCCAGGTTTTTTACTGTGAAACTGGTTGGTTTTATTGGTTTTCTTGGATCATCATATCTTGTCTTATTTATTTTTTCGCTGCACTTATATTTGACATGATATTGATGTTTGTTTGTTTTGACAAGTTTTATGCATAATAAATTTAATTAATAACTTGGGTTTAAAACTTGTTAATTCTATCAACCGGGGTCTAAATTTCCCAACAAGTGGTATCAGAGCGGGTACACTCTGATTGGATTAATTTCCTGAGTGTGATCCTTGACTCCTGTTGTCATGGATCGTGGACAATCTCTTTTGATTCCTCCTTTATTTGATGGCACTAATTATGCGTACTGGAAAGTTCGTATGAAAGTGTTTTTGCAGGCTCTAGGTGAAAAGGTATGGCAAGCTGTTGAAGTTGGCTGGATTAAGCCAAAGAAAGCGCCAGTGGATTGGGATGATGCAACAATCACAGTGGCAAATTTCAACAGTAGGGCCTTGAATGCCCTGTTTTGTGGGGTGACCAATGAGGAATTCAAGAAGATATCATCCACAAAAGTTGCCAAGGAAGCATGGACCATTCTTGAGACCACATATGAAGGTACCAAGGCAGTGAAGACTGTGAAGCTTTAAAGACTTACTAGTAGTTTTGAAGAAATAAGGATGGAAGAGGATGAGACCTTTGATGAGTTCTATGCTAAACTCAAGGATATTGTGAATTCTGCCTTCAACCTTGGAGAGCTATAACAGAATCCAAAATTGTTAGAAAAATCCTTAGGTCCTTACCTGAAAGATTCCATGCCAAAATCATTGCCATTGAAGAAGCAAGGGATATTGATCAAATTCCTTTGACTGAGCTTGTAGGGAACCTTCAAACCTATGAGATAGGATTAGGCTCAATGGGAAAATGTGGAAAGAGTAAAAACTTGGCTCTTAAGGGTATAGAGGAAGAGATTGAGGACTCTGAAGATGAAGATGAAGATGAAGATGATGATGAGGATGAGGATCTAACCTTCATAACTGATGAGATTATCAAGCTTCTTCAGTTTAGGAAAAAGGATAAGGGCAAACCTCCTAGGAAATCTAAATCCTCTAGGAAAGGTAAGAATGAGAAGCCCATCATCCAATGCCATGAGTGCAAAGGTTTTGGTCATATGAGGATAGAGTGTCCAAACTACTTTATGAAGAAAAAGGCCAAAAAGTCAGAAGACAAAGGGTTGGTTGCTACTTGGAGTGACACTGAGAATGACTCTTCTGATGAGTACATGGATGAATGTCGTCATGTTATGGCCTTTGCTGCTTCAACCGATAAGGTGATTGTGGAGAGTGCTCAAAAGCCTAGTTTTGATAAGACTGGCTTAGGCTATGCTGTCTCCTACAGCCCCTCCTCTTCCACGGTTTCTGGATCAAAGACTGTCATTGTGCCTCAATTTGAGAAAGGTAATAAAGGTATGAAATCTAAAACTGTTCTGGCTAATTCTAAATCCTTTGTTAGATCTCATGTTTGTCACCATTGTGGTGTTTCTGGACACACTCGTCCTAATTGCTTTAAGTTGTATCCTCAAAAGCAATTGTCCAAACGGTCACAAGTTTCCTCTCAAGAATCTACACCTTTGTTTGGAGAGTTATTAAAAGTTTTGAGCTTTTTAACTCAATTTCAGGAGAATTTTAATTCTTCTATGTCCTTTAGTAGTCATACTTGGACACGTGCCTTTTCATCTTCACGGCCAAAGACTCGTGCTGTGTGGGTGAGAAAGGAGCCTAAGACTTAATTGTCTTTTCTGTTTGTTCTCTACTTTAATTCTTTCTATCTAAAGTAGGACTCTCTTTGCTTGATTTCTTATCTGCTTTTGGAATCATGCTTTCATGCATCTGCACCTTTCTATCATGCTCTCATGCATATGCATCTTTCTTTCATGCATTCATGTTGTTTGTCTGTTTTTGTTTGGTTGTTTAGTTTTTATTTTATTTTGTTTTCAAAATAAAAATTAAAAAAAAAGGGAAAAATCAGAAAAATACAAAAACAGTGTGTGTTTATGTGCATTGGTTCATGTGAACTTTTGAAATGGCCATTGAAACAGAGTTTTCTAAACTTTGTATCACCTGTAGCTTAGATGAGCATTCTTCTGCACAACTAAGCAAGTGAGCTTTGTAGCTCTTTGTTTGTGATGAGTAAGGTTAAGTGATCTCTTCTTCTTAACACTCATATCACTCTTTTTGACGGGTTGAACTAGAAAATCCTAAGAGAAAGACATAAATAACCATGTCACCACTGTTACTCGCCAATCATAATATGACATCTGTATGCTTCGACATAGCAAAAGTGCAATGTCAAAAGCTTAACATAATTGGGTATTTCTTTTCTTTCTCTTGTATGCCCATGCATGATATGCTTAATAAAAGAAAATATGCAAAGAAATAAAAAGCAAAAAGATCAAAATGCTTTAAAATATGGTTGCAAGCGTGTTTTCTAGGAGATGTGGGAGTTATAGGATGTACCTCAAAGGTGATAGTCCCCATCAAACAGTTATGATTGTGTGTGAGTTAAAGTGATTTTCTCATATCTCAAATCGTCATAACTTTGAGACACTTATGCAATCTTGCGATGTTTTCACACACAACACGCAATATTCTTTGCTACTTTTGATACATGTGCAGGTACAATGTGATTTGGCCATCACAAGGTTTACATGCGTCGATGTACACTAAACTGTCTTAACTTGTTTTTAAAATAAAAATTGGTTAGACTTGTTTAGTGTGTGTGTGTGTGTGTTTTGGATCAAAATGCATGGCATTTTTCTTGTTGAAAGATGTTTTTGAGAGCTTAATGTGTTACTTGGATCTTTGGTTGAGTTGCATGCATGATTGCATTCATGTTTGTGTTTTTCTTCTTTTGAAAAACTATTTTTAAAGGCATCTCGACACATCCTCGACACCTCTTGATACTTGGCTTATCTGTCGAGATCTTCAGTTGCATGTCATCGCAATTTCGACACCTCTCGATAGCTAGGTGGATCAATCGAGAAAGTTTCTGTCTCCTTGATAGCTTCTCGATAGCTGTTCGATCTATCGAGGTCTGCTCGATAGCTCCTCGATACCTCTCGATCGATCGAGATTCTCTGCATGCATTGTTTTTCACATGTTTTGCATGTCTCTCTTATCTTGTCATCCATAGCATATTGTTTCATTACATTCATGCATTTTTATGAATTCTTTGTGCCCCCTTGATCATCCTTGATCATCTTTATGTTTCTCAGGTAAAGCTTTATAGCTTCCTATATCCTTTGTCAATCGTGACAAAAAGGTGGAGAAATTGGAGAATTTGTGGTTTCTTTCTTTAAGATTCTACAAGTTTGGGGGAGAAATACATGCCCTTGTAAGGGGGAGTTGTGTTTCATCTTGTTAGGGGGAGTGTTTACCTCCTTGTTCATGTACCTAGGTCTTGTGACCATTTTTACATACAGCATGGTATTTATCAAGTGGTATATATATGATGATGTATGTTTTCTTATCTTATCTCTACATGTGTTGTTTCTTTTCTATCTTTATACACATGTTTCTTTATTTGTATGCAATCTATTATTTCTGTTTCACACAAAAATGCCTTGATGTGTTTTGTTTATAAGTGTTTCAGAAATACAGGTTGTCAAAGTCTACTTGCCATAAACTCTCTTCTTGCAAAGTTTTTCAAGAGTTTGTGTTAGGATAGATTTTACTGTATGTAACAAGTGAAGTATGAGTTGAGTGATTTATGACTTCTCTCATATCTTCATTTGTCTGTTGTGGTTTTGTCACGGATTGCCAAAGGGGGCGATTGTTAGGACATATGTAGTTCAAGTGGTTGTTATCATATGTCGCTATTTTATGTAATTGGCTTATCCTTAGACAAAACGCACTTTACTTGTAATTGGGTAGATCTATCTAGGATGTGTTTAACACTTCAAGAAACAGTGTTTCAAGATCCAGTGTTGAAGCCATCAAAGTCTGTCCAAGAAACAAGCAAGGAAGTGCAAGTTACTAAAGCTCGACACCTACCTCAACACCTACCTCGACACATGCATCTATCGAGCTTTAAGAAGCTGTTTTGCCCCGAGGCTCGACAGCTGCCCGATCGATCGAGGTATCTATCGAGGTTACGGGAATTCAGATTTCCAAATCTGATTTTTGGGCCAGGCTTTTGTATTTGTGTAGGGTTTCTTTTCTCACAACCCTAGGCATATATAAGGCTTATTTTTGAGGCCGTCACATAAGGGAATACAAGGAGAATATATGCAAAAGGTGATCGAAGCCTTATTCTCTGAAAGAAGCTACTGCGTCTTTGCGCCTTAGGGTTTTGTAACCAAGTACTTCTTGATCTTCATTGTTGATGAAGTGAAGAACTTTGCAGCCAACATTCTTCTTCCTCAATTTGGTGAGTGAGTCACGTACTAGGATTCATGCAAAGGAGTTAGTCACGTACTGGGATCCGTGCATCAAAGGGTGGCATTCATATATTGAAGAGTTCAGAGGTTCTGAACTAGTAGAAGGTTTCTGGTGTGAGTTCATCTACGAGGATTGTAGAGTCTAGGGACAAAGGTTTTGTACTAGATCTAAAACTTCTCTTTACTATAGTGAATTGCTTTTCGGGAAGGTTTCCCCCCAGGTTTTTTACTGTGAAACTGGTTGGTTTCATTGGTTTTCCTGGGTCATCATATCTTGTCTTATTTATTTTTCCGCTGCACTTATATTTGACATGATATTGGTGTTTGTTTGTTTTGACAAGTTTTATGCATAATAAATTTAATTAACAACTTGGGTTTAAAACTTGTTAATTCTATCAACCGGGGTCTAAATTTCCCAACAGGTAAGATGTTTTCTTCTCTCTCTCCAGGCGAATGATTTAATTTTGTTTGGGACATTGAGCCGCCAAATAGTTTTTCTTTTAAAATAAATTATTTTAATAATCAACAAAAATTTAACCTGTAAAGAAAAAATAATTAATAAGAAAAATTGCAATTTGTGGAGCCCAATTTTATTTATAAGTTATAGTCATATCGTCCTCTCAAAAATTTTTAGGAACATAGCTTATATATATTTAGTTGTTTACCCCACTTTATGAAGAGGGAAAATTACAGAGAGAAAATTTGGAATTTCAATACGAGAAAATTGTATTAAATCCAGATAAGATGGAAATTAGTGTTATTCATGTTTTATACTCTGAACAGGGCCTAACAAACTTTAGCAAAAATTCTTGGATGAGTTTTAGGTCAAAAATCAACTTTCTCTAGTTAGGGATTGAATTTGGAGGCATAAGGTTGTATTTATATGTTTAAACTAAGGTTTTCAAACTTATTTAAGGGGGTTTGGACGTTCTAAAGGGTCTAGGGGTCGAGCCCCATCAAAGAGGGAGGCTTTGGGCCCCAAAAATTGCATTTATGAGGTTCTGGAACACGGTGTGTGTGCACATGTATGTGCATGTGTATGCATGCATGATTCATGCATACACATACATCCTAAAAAATCCTAATTTTAACTATTGGGTTGGCCTGACTTCGAATAGTAATGATTCACTTAATATAAGTCCAAATAAGGTACAATTTGTGTTCCAATTGAAGCCCAAGATATCTAAATTCCAATAACAAATCTCACTCAAAAAGTCTTTGCGGATCAAAAGTTATGGTCAATACAGTAAGCAAATGTCATTTTTCAGTATCGATTTCAAAGCGATTTAAGCACTTTTGAGTTGTGATTACTTTCAAACTATCAAATTAACTTCAATTACCTTTTTAAGACATATTAAGCTCATTGTTAGGACCCAGGACTAAAGTTTATTAACCGGGTACAAAATGAGGTGTCTATAGATGCCTATTTTTTGGCTATACTTGCTCTGCAAATGTAGTTGAATGACTGAAGAGACGAACTATTTTGTAGATTAATAAACTTTTAAGTCCACTCACATGCACAACACAAACACACAAACATGCAAGCAAACAAGCAAACATTGGGCGTGGATGCAAAATCTAATTGATGGATTCTGTGAGTCCCTATTCTCCTTGGTTCATTATCTTGGACCTTGGATAAAGGAAAAAACAAACAAAAGCGGCTAATATCCCTTTCCAAAAAAAAAAAAAAAAAAACTTAACACATCATCATACCATGTTATCATCACATCAACACAACATCATAAACACAACAAGAATGGCTACTATCCTAAGCCAAAAGAAAGCTCATATCAACAACACACCATCAACACATCAACATGTCATCAAAGAGTCTAAGTTCACTATCCTAAACCTAGAATAAAAGGGTACATAACAAGAATGGCTACTATCCTAAGCCAAAATCACGCATCACACATCATGTTATCAACACATCACCACAAATTCACCATAAGAACACTAACAACATCATATCATAAAAAAAAAAAAGCTCGAGAGACTAAACATCGCACATCAAAGAATTCATCATTCAAGACACACATAATTTATTTTCAGAAAAAATTCGTTATTTAAGGAAATCAAAATCATTTAAGAAATTTATCATTCAAATCCATCTATTTTTGAAATTTCTCTTGGATTTTTGAAACTTGAAATACACCAACACAACATCATATCATCAAAAAAAGCTCAAGAGACTCAACATCACACATCAATGAATTCATCATTCAAGACACACATCATTTATTTCCAAAAAAAATTCATTATTTAAGGAAATCAAAATTATTTAAGAAATTTATCATTCAAATCCATCCATTTTTTAAAAACTTTCTTCCATTTTTGAAATCTCTCTTGGATTTTTGAAACTTAAAATCTTCCTTTTGAAATTCTCCTTAAACTTTTGAAATTCTTGACTTTCTTCTTAAGTGCCCATCTCTCTCTTAAATTATTGAATTCATTTTTGAATTTTGAAGCTTTCTTGAATCTTTTAAATTTTTCACAACAATTAGATCACATCAAGTTTGGTCTAAACATATCAAGATAGAATCTATCATAATGAGTCACATTAGATTAGGTCCAAACACAGCAGGACTAAACTAGTCACAACGAGTCATATTAGGCTTGGTCCAAACACATCGGAACAGAACCAATCACAATGGGTCACATCAGGTTAGGTCTAAACACATTAGGACTGAACCAAACACAACAGATCACATCAAATTAGGTCCAAACACATCAGGACTAAACCATAAGCACAACATGTCACATCATTCCTCTTAATCTTCTCTTCATTTTTTTCCATCTTCTAAATTTTTCTTTGATTTCTTATTTTCATCTTCTCATCTTTTTTTGTTCTCTTCCCAGCTTTTTATTTCCTCTTTCTCTCATCTTCTTTTCTTTTATTCTCTATCTTCTCCTCTTCATCCTTATCCTTTCTTTTTCTTCTCTCACTTTCCCAGTCCTTCTTTTCTTTGTGAATCTTCATCTTTTTCTTTTTTTCCTATTTCTTTATTTTCAGCATCTCACTTTAAAAAAAAAAAAAAAAAATTCTTCCCCATTTTTTATGGACTTCTAAGAATTTCATTTTCCTTTTAGAGCATTAACAAGGAAGAATTGATTAGGCCATGGTTTTATTGCATTCTTTTCCTTTATGGGGGCATATATTTATTCAAACAAATCATTCATTCATTTTTATTTTATGCACCTTTTACCTTTGGATGCCCATCAATTCCATAGAATTCCTAACACCTCTAAATGAAGATCAAAGATAGTTGAAAGAGACTCTAGACCAATCAAGTTCCAAGCACAGCACAAATTTTGAGACAAAAGAATATTTATGAGCCCAACAAATTGGAAGAGACTCTAGACCAAACAAGTTTCAAACACCACACGAGTTTTGAGATAGTAGAGCACAACATAATTTGAATACAAAGAACACCTTGAAGAAAATTTCATGGAGTTGAAGAAATGAGGTAAAAAACAAGGGATCATGGATCTAGATGACTTTGTACATCAATGTGTATTCTCTTTGAACTAGTTTTGCATGAATCACCTAACATCTTCATTAATTAGTCCAAATATGAATTTAGAATTCGGTCATCTCTAGTCAACTCAATCATTGTCCTTGTTTGATCAAGCATGCACACCTCACTTCTCTCATCTTGTATGCTCACCAATTATCTTGCCTTTCCTCACCTTGTTTACTTTAGCTTGGAAACAGTATCATCTTCCCTTGTATGGTCATTCCTTCGTTATTCTCATTCATAGGTTGCCTCTAGCTTGGAGTAAGTTCACTATTTTCCTTGTGGTTCTTCTTCATTTCTTTTCAAGGTGCTCTAACTTTTGCCTAAACTACCCTTTCGGGTTTTCAACCTAGTGGCCCTTTCTTCTTTCTTTTTTTTTTTTCTTTTCTTTTTTCTTTTTTTTCCCTTTCACAACTAAGGCTAGGCTTTCCAAAATTTGTAAGGCTAAACAATCTCAACTGATCAAAGAAGACTTTTTTATGGACCGTAACAAGGATTGGGATTCTAAGGCTCAAGAAAGAAAGGGTATTTGTTGCTCAAATTCAATTTTATTCCCATGGTATCCTAACTGTCAAAGATTACCATCCATCTCATGCTTGCATCATTTTCTTCTTCTTTATCCATTTTTCCTTGTCCATTTTGATTCTCACTTTCATTTCCTATTCCTTTCTTCTTTTCTTGTATCTCCCTTTTTTTTTCTCTTTTTCTTTTTCCATTCCCCTTGTTGGGAAAAGGGTGTCCTTTCACTTATAAATCCTCACATCCCTCTATCATTCATCCACAAAATTTCCCCTAACATAGGGTTAACCCTTTCCAATCTTAGAGTATGCCCCTAGTGTTGAGGGTAAACCTTTTTCCAATCTTAGAGATTCCCCTAGGATAACCCTTTCAAATCATCATCTCTTAATAACATGCCCCTAGTGTAGGGGGTAATCTCTTAGCATGGGTATAAAGAAGGAATTCATCTATGCTCAACGGGGTTAGCAAGTGTAAATAATCTCTCATTGTAAAAAAAAGGGGTAGCAGAAAGATGGCCTCTCATCCCATCAACCTTGATTGCTTAGCCTTTCCAAACCTAGGTTAGCCTTTTCATCTCATCAAGTTCTCATCATTGTAGTGTTGTCCATGTGAAACAACAAGTTATTTATTCAATTTCTCTTTCCCATCTTTGAACTCATTCTTGTCTTGCGTTTCAAGGAATCTCTCATCACTCGTCCTTCTCATTCTCATTTACTCTTTCACTTGATCGAAGTCTTTTTTTCTCTCTTTCTTTTTTTCTCTATTTCTTACCCTCTTTCTCACTTTCATGCTTGCTTGTTATGATCAAATGAACTAAGACAATCTTTGATTCCTTATTTGGATTAACCAATGTGTTAGGTTTAAGGACTCATTCATCTCAAAGTTAGCAAAAAGAAATCACATGATACACGCCGTATTTGAATGTTCATTTTTATTGAAAGTGAAATAACATTGATTTGAAAATTTAAAGGAACATGACTCAACATGAAAAAAGAAGACTCAACAAGACATCTTAAACAAAGACTTCACAATGCAACATAGGGAAAGACTCAACAACACAACATTGAGAAAGACTCAAATATACTCGACAAATATAAGATACGGAAATTGAAAAAGACTCAACAGAATTGAAATGGCTCATCCTCTAAAGAAGGTGTTCACATGGATAAAATCTCTTAGGCACATCTCTTCATTCATTCTTACTTGTTTCTCACTCATCCATTTCTTGAGGTTATGGCTTGGCAATCACCCCTTGATCTATCCAAATCTTGAACTTCATGTTTCAACCTTAGGCAACTATTTTGCTTATGTCTTATCCTTTGGTGCAATGTACAATATTCATTTCTATTCCAATTTGATGGGATTGGATTTGGAAGAGGAGTAGAATCAAGTGGCTCAAGGTGGCCCCCTCAGTCAAGCCTGCTAGTACTTCTGATAAAGGCATTTAAAGATCATTGAACACCCTCTTTTGTCGTCGAGCAAAAACAGCATTAACGTTGTTGAGAGCACCACCCTTTTCTCCTTCATTGAACACTTTCTTGGCTTGAAACTTGGCTTCACTTAGGTTCAATTGTCTAGTATTAATGGCATCTTCAATTCTCATACCACAATCACATAACTCCGCAAAGTAATTGATAGGCAATGACAAAGCCTATTGTTGTATGCTAGAAGCAGTTTCTTAATGATCGTGTTAATCTAATCATTTTCATTGGGCCTATTAACCATCCTTGAAACTTTGTTCTTCCACCTCATCATATACTTAGAGAGTGAATTATTGCTTAGTAGTCTCCAAGTCTCTCATAGTCACATCAATTACAGTGTTGAAGATGAATTGGTCCACAAACAATTCCACTAGCTCATTCCACACCTTAGTCTTGCTCGGATCCAAGTTGTAGTACCATCTCGATGTGTTCCCTATGAGAGACATAGAGAAAGCACACAAAGCTTGCTTCTCATTCAATCCCTTCATCCCAACTAAGCTCAAATATTGTTGAATATGTTGCCTTGGATAACCACTTCCTTCAAAATTTTCAACACCAAAAATCTTAAACTTAGGAGGCAATTGCACCAATAAGGTTGAGCCCAATCCACCCATCGTATGCAAGGAGTCATTCATCTCTTGGGCCTGGCAAAAGGCTTGTTGCATCTTTTCCATCTTTTCCTTCATCATGGCGGTCTCAACAGCTATCTTGTCTATCTTCCCATTCTTGCTATGGTTAATTTCATCTTCCTCACCTTCCTTATCTTGTTAGGGTTTCTTCCTTCTTCCTTCTTCCAAACAACCTAGGCAATTTCCCAAATGTGCTAGACTTTCTCCTTGCTTAGCCAATATTTGGGTAATCTTCTCAATTGCCTCATTAGTAGTTCCAACCACGTCTTCTAGTACAATAACCTTTAGGGGACTAGCGTTAGGTGATTGAAACCAAGTGAACTTAGGAAGTCTTTTGAGTAGGGAGTGCTATTGTGCCTAAAATAAAATTTGATCAAATAAATATGTGCTCTCAATGTCTTTTAAAGTTTTGAACCCAATATTTTAATCAAATTTTCTTGCTTGCATCAAAATGTGGACTACATGTATGCCTCATTCGTATTCTAAGTCTTGTATCATGTCATTATCTTGGACTTAGAAATAGAATGATCTACATCAATCTTTTAAAATTCATGTTTTCCCCTATGCTTAAATTCCAATTACATCATTCACATCTCTCATTCTCTCTCCATTCCTCATTTGAATACAAGCCCAAATTTCATTTCTTTCTTTTTCTTTTCTTTATTTTTTTCTTTGGGCTTTGGATCCAATTACAAGTCACTTATCTCGCCTCTCATCCTCATTTGGACTTAAAGGTTGTTCATGAATTTTGCAAGGTTAGTCCACTTCTTGTGCTCTATTAGACCTTATGGAAATGGTCCCGTCAAAGAATTCAAACACAAAAATCCATGCCCCATTTATAATGCAAGCCTAACATATTGGAATTTCTTTTCTCATGAAAAACTTATTTGAACTTGTATTTGAAATGATCCATGACATTTATAATTCCACATATTTTCTTTTCTTTTTTATTCTTTTCTGATTTTTTTTAAGAGAATGACCAAGTTTTATCTCAACATATCAAAGTCTTTTATATGTTTCATTACAAAGCCCATCTTGAATGTTCACTCTCCCCCCTCGTGAGGGCCTTGCCCCTAGTCTCAAAAGTTTGATCCATTTTTATCTTTCATTCTCAAATGGGCCTTGCCCCTAGTTCGAAGAGTTTGATTAATTGGTTCAAAAAAATTTCATCTTTTAATCCTTATTGGGCTTTTGGTGAGCCTACCCATGCCTTTGGGTTATAGGGTTTCAAAAGTTTATAAAGTGTGGGTGGGTTCACAACTTTTCAATAAAATCTATAAAATACCCATGATCTTGAGCTCTCTTTCTTTGGAAAAATATTTTTGAATTTTGACCCAAAAGCAAGAGTATGTTATGACTTTATAGCCCAATATCTTCCTCCAAAGTCTATGGTATACTCATGATCTAGGTCTTTTCTTGATTTGAAAAGCTTTTTGAATGGGCCTAAAACTTAGGATATATCATGGCTTTGTGGATCATCTTTCATCTTCTTTTCAAATTTTTCTTTTCAATTTTTTTTTCAACATTTTTTTATATGAAAAAATTTATCTTTTTTATTTGAAAATTCCTTTCTTACAAAAAACATTTACAAAATATTTTTTTTCAAATTCTTTTCCATGAAAAAGTTTTTCTTTGCAAAAAATTTCTTTTTTTGAATTCTTTTCTTCACAAAAGTTTTTTTTTTTTTTTTGAAAATTTTACTTCTTAAAAAATTATTTGCAAAAGATTTTTTTTTTTTTTGAAAAATTTTCTTCTTTGCAAAAGACTTTCTTCTTTTCTTGATTTTTTTTTTTTTTAAACCTTTTCTTCTAGGGCAAATAAAAAAAAGATCAAACACATGCACTTGGGTAAGGCCTTTAATGTGTGGGTAAGGCCTTTAATGCTAAGGGGACAAGATCGATAGGTCATTCACAGCTAGGTGGGTCATGATTCCAACCTTGGGCCTAAATGGACCGTAGTGGATTGATAGCAAACCATTAACATTCTCAAAGTTCATTATAAGTAACAGCATAGATTGTGAGTTAGTGGGATGAACTTCAGAAGACTTTGGCTCGATTGGAGTGTACTCATCTTCCCACTCATCACCAACAGGGGTGAAACGGACAAAATGAACCAAGTGAGGTGTGTGCAAACAATATTAGAAAGGCCTCTGTTGAGATTAGGAGATGGAACATGCTGCAACTTAAATAAAGCTCCCAAGTGCAGGATTGTTACGAAGTAATAACTCGATAAGTCCAAGGTCGAATACACAGGAAAAAGGGAATTGATTAGCAAACCAAAAGAGAATAAAACTAAAATAATAAAGTTTAATTGAAGAGATTTTTGATGATTTAGTAAAGTTAATTTAAATTGAGAGAAAATAACAATATATTAAGGTGCTAAGGTTTTGGGATCCACACACAACACATCTATTGGTAGTTTTAACAATATTACTTTATAACGCAACTAAAAATCATACGAAGGATGATCTTAATCGGATGATTTAACAATTAGAACTCAAGAATTAATTTTTAAGCTAGTTTTATGAAATTGATTGATTTTAGGCAAAACAAAACTAGTAAATTAGTTTGCAAGGAAATACTAAGCATTTAACATGCCCGGAGTCTACGATAAATCAAAGGATTATACAGAACTGAACACTTTTCTAGATGAGTAAAACAATCAAAAATTTAAAAACATAAGCATTAAAACCAATAAATAATTGTTAAGACATACCAATAAACGGTTGGGTTTCACCCCTTATCTTAGCAAGGCTTTTAGCAAACTATAACACAAATAAAACTCTAAAAATTGTAAAGAAACTTTAAGAAAACCTAAATTATGTTCTACGATAGCTCTCCTCTAAATTTTTCCCTAAAGAGCCTTTAAATAAGTCAAAGAATCCTATTACAAGTTGAATTCCCGTTTGTAGAAAATCTCAGGATTTTAGGTTTTCCTTAACCGACGACCCATTCTACTTTAGAATTTGAACTTTTGGTAAACAAAAAAGTTATAGCCATTTAAGTTAAATTTCCAACCCAACTTGAATTATCTTGATTGGACATCTAAGCTGAAAGTTATGCTCCAAATACTAACTGGTGCGCAGGCTGGAATCCTAAACCGAATTGGACTTGGATTTGGTGCAAATTTCCTTTGATTGCTTGCTCTAATTGGACTCAAATTTAATTGGGTTGGTCTTCTTTGACTTCATCATGGCCCTTGTAAAAGTAAAGTCCATTAGATTTTTTCTTTGCACAAATCTACTTATTTAATACAAAAGACAAATTTATGCATTAAAATTCAATTAAGCACAAAATTGATTATTCAGTATTATTTCAAAACCAACAATAAAATGCATGAATTAGCTCAAAATAAGTATGATAATTCTTTATAATAATGATATAAATATGTAATATTAAGCTATTATCACACTCCTCAACTAGCTCATTGCTAGTCCCTAGCAATTTAAGTGACTCGAGACAAAGATACAAAATAACAAAAAATTATTACTTTAGTAGAAATAGTTAATTAATGGTCAAAATACTAACAACCACCAAAGATTCTCCACATGCTGATACTCAATGTGTGAATAGCTTAGCCGATACAAACACAACCTTAGTCTTAAGATAAAACATAGCTTGAATTTCTATCCAAAGTTATGCTTCAACTCAAATCTCACAGTTGTTAACAATCAACAAATAAAATCACTCCAAAAAGGGTGTAACAATCTCAAACATATGTGAGTAGAATAATGTAGAACAAAGACTAATATCACACATATAAATAAGATGAGGAACGGTGTAGCAAAATGAAGGACATTTATGGTCTCATTAAAGGATGCCAAATACTAAGAATATTACACCACACACATTGATTAGTCATGTCAAGATCCAAACCATACCTTCCTTAAGATCAAATAGGATTTTCATTGGGACATAATGTAGGGTAAAGAGGAGGAATTTAGAACAAAGGGTACAGGTAAAAATAATAAGTGTTTCCAAGAATAACTAGAGAGACAACTTCTTTTGAGTATATGAAAATTGATTTATTCTCTCAAGTTTCTTGATTATTGCACTTTCACTTTCTCTCTTTTTCTTCAAAATTTCATTAGCAAATTCATTCTCTATTTCTTCCTCTTTCACATTCCTTTTCTTTCAACATTTTTCCTTTTTTTTTTTTTTATGACTCTTATTTTTTTTTTTAGTCACTCCTTTTCTTCCAACTATTTCGCCACAAATTTACCGCAATAAGACAATTTGATTACATTCATTCTTGGAACTGTGAGAGACTGCGCCTCCGGCCCTTTTTTAGGATGTTGAGCCAAACTCACGTGAATGGGTGGAGTCGTGTTATTGCCTCTCAAAATGGAGGCTCAACTAGTTATATTATCCCCTTTAGATTAAGGGTTTTACAATGGAGTCGCCACTTTTTTAATTATTGAAATAAATAAGAAAACCTAAATTGAAAAATTCTTCATTTTATTGATTAGCAATTGAATTTACATTGATCATAAGAAATTACATGGGTTTGGTCCTAGATACAATCTAAGATAAAGTACATGGCTTTGTTTCCTAGTTACAATCTAGAAATTGAAAATTACAAGAATAAGCATTGATCTATCAACCCTTGATCTAAGCTCGGAGGCTATGATACAGGGTGGGAAGGTGTTAGGCACCCACCTTGCCTGGTGAAACCGGTCTTCTAGACTATGGTGGCCAACATTCATATCATATCATCCAATATGTCAATCAATTTGCATGTTGAACTTAATGTGTATGCATGTGATAAACCCTAATTCAATTTTTAAGCATTGCATTTGGATTGAAATATAAATTCTGGTGAATGTGTATGGATGGTGATATCCTAGATTCAAGGACTTGAAAAAAATTATGAAACAAACATCTTTTTCATATTTGTTATGTGGATTTAAGATCAAAAGTAGTTTTATGCATGAACATGTGACGAAAAACCAAGAACATGTAAAGAACACATAAAAACATTTAAGAACATTCAAACATATTCAAGGGAATTAGATAATTACTATCATGCTTTAATCTTAAATTCTCATCAAGGAAACATAAGAAACAAGTTAGGGAAATGAATTATACCTTCACGCAAGATCCATATGGTAGAGGAGAAGAATCTTGGTGGAGGTCTCAAGGGTGGAGGAAAAGAAGAGCTAAGAGAGAGAGAGTGAGTCTCACTCAATACCTTCAGTCTAAGGAAGACCAAGATATGGCAAGACTACTCTACTTCACTAGAACTCAAGAGAATAGAAGAGAGGGGCTTTTTTTTTTTTAGAATGGAGGAGAGAGGGGTTTATATAGTAGTGGTGGGGAAAATGAACGAAAGGTCATTTAATGAGGGTCTTGGGGAAATCTGGTGCATTAAATGTAAAGATTGGTGGAGTGAAGAGCAAGCAAAATTCAGTTTTTCCGTAGCTACTGTAACAGCTTGTAGAGCCAACATCAAAAACTCATATCTTACTCAATTCTAATCATAATTGTCTCATTCTTGTGCTTAAATTGAAGCCCCAGATGTCTAGTTTCTGGAAAATTTACCTCATTCACAGATTCAACATATTCTGAGAGATATCAACAAAATTGCGAGTAGAGGTCATTTCTTTGAAAATAATTTCAGCACAATTAACATTAATAGGTTCCAATCACTCTCATTTCAGACTTAACTAGTTCCAAATTTACCCTAATTAAAAGATAATTGCACAAATTACTCATTGAATAATTAATGCTTGACTATCTAATTAATTAAGTGTGTGCAACCTTATCGTAAAATGTAATCCTAGCCAATCAAATTATAACGTGTCATTAATCTCAAATTGATTATAATTATAACCAATTGGAATCAATTGTTCATAATCACATATAGTCGAACTCAATTTTTGATAGTGCATCTCGGCCATTAAAACTTGATTTGATAATAACTTTCAATCTGATGGTCCGATTAGGGCTGAGAACCAATCAACTTGCTCGTTACAACCTCAAGATCATTTTGACCAAATGAGATTAAGGATCTAATGACTATAATCAAAATGTATATTTCTAAGTTGAAATTACCCTTTTGCCCTTCATGTGAGGCTAAATGCAGGTTGCAAAATGGGGTGTCAATAGGAACACCTTAGGAAAGGGTTTGAGAAAGAATGGCTAGATAATAGGGTCAAATGGGTGACTAGCAATAATGTTTCAAGAAAGAAAATAATAAAGGCTCAAAATTAACAAAGATGGCATAAAATCTTAAGGATTGGGATAGTTCTTTAAAATCCATGACTTTAACATATTCAAGTGAGGCATAAAATCGATGAATTTTTAACATTCGACCAAATCAAGGAATAATGAGACTAAGAAACAACCAAGTTATGTGCTTCCAAATGAAAAATGAGATCAAAAGAAAATAAGCCTCTAAAAAAATGAATGGCTCAAGAACTCATTTGTGTTATAGTCGCTACATTTTATTTTCAAGATTTTCAAAGTCATCTCTATCTCCCAACTAAGAAACATGTTCATGTGGCTAAAGTGCATGTGCATACTAGTTGAATATGAAAAAACAGTGGAATTCTTTAGATAGAAGTAGCATAAAAAACCTTGACTTAAAACTCTTGCTAAAGCAACAATTCCGTTTCTTTTTTTTCTTTTTCTCTTTTTGAAAATTAGACTAAAAACAAAAACAAAAACAAAAATCACTAAAAACAACCCAAAAAAATTTAGTATAAAATAAAACCAATTGCAAATCATCTCAAGTTCCTACCCCAGACCTAAAACTTACATTGTCCTCAATGTTAACAAGGAAAAACAATAAAGAGTAGAGATTACGAAGACTACCTTGAAAAGATGAACATAATTGAACCCAAAAAAAAAAAACTTAACACTGGCAAAAGGGTTTAGAAAACAAAACAACAAAATAATAAAAAGAAATAAAAAAATCTAAAATACAACACAAACACTAATGCTAATTGCTTGGCAAGTCTTGATAAACGAGATCTTCCAAATTAATGGATTCCTCCTGTTGTGAAAAATTCTCAAGAAATGGCTTAAGACATTGTCCATTCACCTTAAATATGTTACCATTCTTAGGATTTTCAATTTTCTATGGCACCATGGGGGAAAACATTTTTAACAATGACAGATCCAGTCCATCTAGATCTCAATTTTCCGAGGAACAAATGTAACCCAGAATTATACAATTGAAATTTTGAGATGATTCAAAAGATTTCCCTAAAATTTGTTTGTCATGAAAAACCTTCATTCTTTCTTTAAAATCCTAGAGTTCTCATATGCATCACGCTGAATTTCTTCAAACTCATTCAATTGCAATTTTCTTAATGAACTAGCCATGTTAAATCTAAATATCTTTATTGCCCAATATGATTTATGTTCCAATTCCACAAGCAAGTGACAAGTTTTACCATAAACAAGTCTATATAGAGACATACCAAGAATATTTTTATCGGCAGTGTGATATGCCCAAAGTGCATCATTCAACCTCAAAGACCAATCTTTACGATTTGGGTTAACCTTCTTTTCCAAAATTTGTTTAATCTCCCTATTGACAAGCTCAACTTGTCCACTTGTTTGTGTGTGATATGGGGAGGTGACCTTATGTGTTATACAATATTTTCTCATTAATGCCTCAAAAGGTAGGTTGAAAAAGTGCAAGCCTCCACAACTAATAATTACCCTAGGGATGCCAAACCTTGACAAAACATTTTCCTTTAAGAATTTCAAAAAAAAATTATGATCTTCCTTTTTGCAAGGAATATCCTCAACCCATTTTGAAACATAATCTACAGCCACTAGAATGTAAGAAGGATGGAACGGACCCATGAAATCTATGCCCCAATAATAAAAAATTTCAACAACTAAAATTGGGTCCAAAGGCATCATATTTCTACGAGTTTTTCCTCCAAAATTTTGACCAGGCTCATAAGATTTTCAAAAATGATGAGTTTCTTTAGACATATTAGGCCAATAAAAACCACAATTGTAAAATCTTTGCAAAGGTTTTCCTTTAAGAAAAAATGCCTCCAGAAGCTTCATTATGACAAAAGGAGATGACACTAAATATTTAATTATTAAGTACACATCTCCTAATGATTTGATTGTTGGAAAATTTGGTTTTGTATCTCATACAAAACACACAATAGAAGCATCAAACATGTATCTATTTCATTCATGATTGATCACATGCACTATATAAATTTCAGAATTTAAGAACAAGATAGCATACATTGGTGTGATGAAATTCAAAAAAAAATATTAGAAGTACTTGGGAACACTTTTAATCTTCACTCCAATTCCACTTTATGCCCAAAAAGTGTGATCTCTCAATCAATTTCTAAGGGAGAATAAAGGAGTGGCTTCACTCACACATACACACCATTTCATAATGATGTTTCTCTCTCTAATGAAAAATTATGTATGTTTCTTCCTTTATATCTAACTGATTATCTAATTGGGATGGCCTATTGGGCCTTACCAATTGGGCTTTAGTGTGTGGCTTGGACTAGGACCAAAAGGGACCAATAAGACACTAGCTCCAATGGGTCTTAGGCTTTTCTGTCAACTCTTGACAAGTCCAAAGTTAATATTAATTATATTTAATATCACTATAAAAGTATAATTACACTATAGACCTTATTGATAAATTATATCTCAAGGCTTTATTATGCATGCAGCCCATTCATAAAATATTTGTAGTAGTACAAAATCATGAATATAGACTGCTATTTTGAAAATTACTACATCTTAATTCCTTGAGTACCCAATTTAATCATTTAAGTTATTCATCATATATTTATGAAATCCAATTCTATAAATATATACTTTAGTAACTCCTTAGTAATGTGGTTAGACCTAACACTCTGAATAACCGAACCTATTAAACTTATCTCAAAGGAATATTTTATATCTCCGTTAAGAGACTATGAATTTCATCTTGAGAATATATGTTCCATCAACACTAAATGTGGCTGCCTAACATACTGAGGTTTTGATCGTGACTTTAGACCTCACTCCTGATATATCAAAGCAGCCTACACTTCATGATCAAGTCCAATATCCTCTCAGGATTAAGAGTTCATGTAAATAGAAGTCATAAGTTTATTATTCATTTGACAGTCGTTAGGAGAATAATAAATCTCATAGCGGTCCAGTTCAATATGTCTTAACTCTTAAAATATATCAACATTCCAACTAGAAGTCTCCACTTCCATGATCAAGACAAATCATCTTAGTTGATATGTTATAGTCTTCGTAGATGAAATGCCCAATTTCATCACCGACTACAAACTACAATTCTGAGTTTATAAAGAACTTGTGATTTATATCTTCGATGACTTTGCACATAAATCATATACTATGCGTCTCATGGACTATATGATAATGTCCAGATATTCATATTACTATTATTTTAGACAACAATAAATCAACTTTATTAAGCACAATATTAAGTCATACATAATGTAATACATAATACCATACATAGCATCATACAATAGGATTTAAGGGAACTAATCCTAACAAACTCCCACTTGCCTTAAAGACTATTATGCGCTAATCTAACTTCCATTCCCTCCAAATGTGGCTCGAAAGTCCTTTAAGGCAAGGCTTTGGTGAAGGGATCTGCTGGATTATTTTCACTTTAAATCTTTGCTACTACTACATCTCCACGAGTAACAATGTCTCAAATGATGTGGTAATTTCTCTCAATATGCTTTCCTTTCTTGTGATTTCTTGGATCTTTGGATTATGCAACAGCTCCACTATTGTCACAAAAAAAATGTTAGATGAACTCGATCCATTCTCACAACACCAAGGTCAAAAAGGAATTTCTTAAGCCATACAGCTTCCTTTGCCGCCTCACAAGCAGCAACATATTCAGCTTCCATGGTGGAGTCCGCAACACAAGATTTCTTAACACTCCTTCAACTTATGGCTCCACCTCCCAAGGTGAATACACAACTTGAAGGGGATTTTCTAAAATCAAGATCTGATTGAAAATCTAAATCTGTATAGACAATTGGAATCTGATGATGCGAAGAAAATCAGTAGGCTGGATGCTTCGGGTTCGATGGGGCTAACGATTGCCTTGGTAGCCTGAAAAAGAAAAAGAAGTGATCAAAGGTGACCGGGGTTGCCGGCCAGTAACCCTCTGATGACAAAGTCAATTTTTCTCTCAAGTATTTTCAAGTTCCAATTTTTTTGGAATGATTTTCACCTACCTTTTCTTGGTCTGAGCCAACGTTTATATAGTGTCTTAAGAGCGGTTATTGGATTTGTAACCTCCCCTTGATTTGAGGAGGTTTGTATTTGAATATAACTTCCTCAACCGTTTAGAAGTTACCCTTTTTGTGCGCAACGGTCACTGGAGGTTACTCGTACAATGAGATGTTTCAAATTTTCATAAATTTCTAACTGTTCACGTGTCGTCCATAACTTCTTGTCCTAAGGTCTTCAAGGCAGCTTACCTCGTCTTGATCAGGCCAAGACAGCCTACCTTGTCTTGGTCACGTCGAGACAGCTTACCTCGTCTTGGGCACGGCGAGACAGCTTACCTCGTCTTGAGCACGAATAGACAGCTTACCTCGTCTTGAGCACGCTGCCCGTTCTGGACGATCTCCATGGACAATTGGAGTTGTATTTTATCATACCACATCAGAATCAAATCCTTACTATGGTAAAAAAGCATATAATTTCTCATTCTCCATAGATACTTGAGAATATGCTTTACAGCTTGCCAATGTTTTGGTCCTGGATTTGCTTGATATCAGCTGACCATGCCTACTAAATAACATATATCTGGTCTAGTACAAAGCATGACATACATGAGACTTCCCATTGCAGAAGCATAAGGAATTTATCTCATTATATTTTCTTCCTCAAGAGTCTTAGACCTTTGGTCATCAGACAAAGGAATTCTATGTCTGAAAGGAAGCAATCATTTCTTAGAGTTTTGCATGCTAAATTGTTCTAGAACCTTATTTATATATCCAGCTTGTAATAAGCCTAGCATCTTATTCTTGCGATCTCGCAAAAGCTTAATCCCTAGAATAAAGTTAGCCTCACCCAAGTCCTTCATATCAAATTGGCTTGATAACCAAACCTTTAATGATTACCCTTACATCATTTCTAATGAGTAGAAAATCATCAACATAAAGCACTAGGAACATTATTACTTTACCTTGATGTCTTTTGTATACACTTGGTTCATCTAGATTTTGTTCAAAATCAAATGACTTGATTGCTTGATCAAATCTAATGTTCCATGACCTAGATGCTTACTTAAGTCCATAAATGGACATTTTCAACTTGCATACCATATGCTCTTGGTTCTTTGCTATGAAACCTTCCGATTGCATCATATAGATTTCCTCTTTAAGTTTGCCATTGAGAAATGTAGTTTTGACATCCATTTACCAAATCTCATAATCATAATGAGTAGCAATGGATAAGAGAATTCTGATAAATTTAAGCATTGCTACTAGTGAAAAGGTTTCTTCATAATCAATACTTTTTTTTTTGTGTATACCCTTTCGCCACTAGCCTTGCTTTAAAGGTTTCAATCTTTTCATCTATCCCTCTCATTCGCTTGTAAACCCATTTGTAAACAACAGGTTTAATGTTGTTAGGCGCCTTTACAAGATCCCAAACATGATTGGAATACATAGAATCCATTTCAGATTTCATAGTTTGGATCCAATGATATGCATCTATATCATTCATTGTTTCCTCATAAGTGTAGGGATCCGATTCAGCCTCTTTTGAGATAGCTTTATAAGTTTCTCCCAAACCTATAAATCTTATAGGAGGCCGAACAATTCTCTCACTACAACGAGACACCTGTGTACTAGACATCTCATAAGTAATCTTGTGATGTATATAATACAACCACATCATCCCTAGTTTCATTCATTGGTTGTTTAATTACAGGTTCATTCATTTCAGCCAATACAACTCTACTTCTAGGAGTAAAATTATTCATATAGTCATTTTCCAAGAATTTAGCATTTGTACTAACAAAAACTTTGTTCTCCTTACGACTGTAAAATAAATAACCCCTAGTTTCTTTTGGATAACCTATAAGCAAATGAACTTCTGATTTTGGTTCCAATTTATCAGGCTTTCCTTTTAACACATGTGCTAGACAACCCCAAATATGAAGATATTTCATATTGGCTTACACCCACTCCACAATTCTATGGGTGTTTTGGGAACATATTTAAATGGAACTAAATTCAAAAGATGTATTGCTATGTTTAAGGCATAACCCCAAAAGGAAACCGGTAAAGTTAAGTAACTCATCATGGACCTAACCATTTTCAAAAGAATCTTATTCCTTCTCTCCACTACACCATTTTGTTGAGGAGTTCCAGGTGCAGTCAGTTGGGATACAATCTCATTCTAAATTAGGTAATCATTGAAATCCCTAAGAAGGTATTCGCCTCGTCAATCAGATTGAATGCCCTTTATGCGTTTACCTAATTGATTCTCAACTTCAGTCCTAAACTCTTTGAAATTTTCAAAGGCTTTGGACTTCCGTTTCATTAGATACACATAACCATATCTTGAGTAATCATCCATAAAAGTGATGAAGTACTCATAACTTCATTTTGCTTGGGTTGACATAGGACCACATACATCTGTATGAACTAATTCAAGCAACTCTTGGGTTCTTCTACCTTTTGCATTAAAAGGTTGTTTCGTTATTTTACCTTCCAAACAAGATTCACAAACTATGAATTCATCAAAGTCCATTAGCTGTAAAAGTCCATCTTTGATTAGTCTTTGAATATTATTTGAATTAATATGACTCAAACGTAAGTGCCAAAGATATGCATCGCTTGTAGAAGGAAACTTTCTCTTTAATGATTTTGCATGAGAGCTACTATCTAATTCAGAATTTTATAATTCATGCTTATTAGGAGTTAAAATATAAAGACCATCCACAATATTGCCAGGACAGGTTAACATTTTATTCTTCTTTATTACAACATTGTCTTTCAAGATAACACAATATCCATGTTTACCTAAATAAGTTGCAGAAATTAAATTCTTACAAACATTAGGTACATACAGTCTTCCAATATTAAAACTCTAGACTTAAAGCATAAAGTAAACACTCTAACAGCTACAATCGAAATCCTGCTCCCATTAGCCAAAGTAAGAAATAGTTCTCCTTCATTTAGTTTTCTCATCTCCTGAAACCCCTGCAAGGAATTGCAGATATGATTAGTACAACCTGAATCCACACATTAGGAATCCGTGGGATTCTGTACCAAACTTATTTCAAGAAAGAATGCACTTTTCATACCCAATTCCTCTTCCAATGTCCTTTCTCACTTCAATGGAAACATTTTCCTTTGGCTTTCTTTCCTTTATTGGCAACTCCTAAGGCAATTTTTTTACCATCTTGCTTAGTGAAATCCTTCTTCTTCTTCTTCTTCTTCTTCTTCTTCTTCTTACCCTTGCCTTTTGACTTAGGTTGACAAGTAGAAGCTTTACCCATATTGACTTTAACACTAGAAGTACCAAGAATGCCTTCCACCGTTACCAACTCATTCATTAATTCAGACAATGAATAAATCTTTTTGTTCATATTATAATTGAGTCTAAATTCCTTAAATGATTCCAGTAGTGGCTAGAGTATCATATTTACTTGAGATTCTTCATCAATATCGGCACCTAAAACTTCCAGTGTATTTAGATTAGAGATCATTGTAAGGCAATGCTCCCTCATTGAACTACCTTAAGCCATTTTGGTATTATAAATTTGCCTCATGGTTTCTTACCTTACAGAACGGCCTTACTCACCAAACATCTCCTTTAGAATTAGCATAATGTCCGAAGTTAGTTCTACATCCTTCATTTGATGCTGTAGAACATTTGAGATAGATGCTAGGATGTAGCACTTGGCTATCTCATTAGATTTCTGCCAATGATCATATCACTCTTTTTCCTCACGAAGAGCATCTAATGAA
The DNA here is from genome assembly GCA_032878915.1 of Castanopsis chinensis. Lineage (NCBI taxonomy): Eukaryota > Viridiplantae > Streptophyta > Magnoliopsida > Fagales > Fagaceae > Castanopsis > Castanopsis chinensis. The sequence continues at coordinate 35,034,313 of JAVQMG010000133.1, read as the reverse complement.
GGAAAGTTAGGACATGGTTGAGTAAGCACATATTTGTACTTTTCCAATTAATATAGTTGGATCCAGTCAGTTTGTTTTGATTAAGAATAGTAACTAGTGGGCTAAATGATGCCATAATCAAATCTGAAAACAATAAACATAAATATAATAACTAAACTGGACATTATCAATTTAGCATACAAACATATAGTATGGAATCTTAATAAAACCATAATATAATATATGCAACGACAAGCCAATCCCATGTTCAAAATTCCTTGGAAGCAGGTAAATTATAAACACTATGATCGATTGAGAACTATTCTCATCATTAATACTATCATGATAACTCTTATCAAACACTAATAACATGCCGTATTTACTTTAGCCTCTATGTAATAATGACATAGCTTTGAAGGGAGGTTAATATTAAACTTAGTCTAGTGTATACCATTAACTGAATTTTATGTGAGTCATTAAGTAACTCCACGGTAGCGTGGTTGTTCTTAATGTAAAAACACATATCATCCATCATTAAGAAGTTTAATCTATAGTTCTATGAAGTAAACACCCTCCGAAGGGAGCAAGGCATATACGCCAAGGCGAAGTCCTTAATCATACTACTATAGACCGTCAATAGAGGCCATGAGATCCAACCCTTGTATCTTACGACTACGCTCTTCCCATGAAAATAAGTTAAGGCAAAAAAAGTGAAAACACAAAAATCAGACAGAAACTTTCACGACTGTCTCGCGACTATTTTGAGAGTAAAGCTTACCCACAAAAAATTTTGTGAAAATACAAAATTAATACAAAAGCTTTCGTGACTGTCTCGCGACTATTTCGCAAGTAAATCTTACCCGCAAAAAACCCGTATTTTCAGTTTTTAAAAGGAATATTTGGACAGTTTTCAACGGTTTTCCATGAACAAACAACCACTATATGAACATAATAGATGGGATTTGATATCAAAATTGAATTCCATTGATGCTATAGCCTTAAAGATCAATTCAACATACTTAAATTCAAATTTAAACAACATCATGACATCAATATCAGTTTTTATCAAACTATAGTTTCAACAACCATGCAGAAAATTAAATACATATATAATCTTCTAACATCATAAAACTATTATCTCTAATTCCAAAACTCACAAACATGTTATGCAGATTCGAATTGAAGACTGCTCTAATACCATTTGATGGAAAAATACATGTTTGTATCGCATACAAAACATACAGAGCAGAAAATTAACGGATCTACTTCATTCCCAATTGTTAACATGTACTATGCAAATTTTAGAATACAAGAACAAGAGAGCATACCTTGGTGTGGTGAAATTCAAAACAAAATCAGAAGTACTCGAGAACACTTTTAATCTTCACTCTAATTCCACTTTACACCCAAGAAGTGTGGTCTCTCAATCAGTTTTCAATGGAGAATGATAGAGTATCTCACTCTCACATACACACCATTTCACAATTGTCGCTCTCTATAAAATTTTGTATGTTTCTCTCTTTATATCCAACTGATTATCTAATTGGGCTAGCATTTTGGGCCTTTCCAATTGGGTTAGTATGTGGCTTGAAGTGAGACCAAAAGGCACCAAATAAAACACTAGCTCCAATGGGTCTTGGGCTTTTCTATCAACTCTTGACAAATCCAAAGTTACCATTCACTATATTTAATACCACTATATAAATATAGTTGCACTTTAGGCCTTATTTATAAATTATATCCCGAGACTTTATTATACATACAACTCCTTCATAAAATATTCGTAGTAATACAAAGTCATAAATGTAGACTGCTATTTTGTAGATTTTTACATCTTAATCCTTGAGTACCAATTTAATCCTTTAAGTTATTTATCATATATTTATGAAATCTAATTTCATAAATATATACTTTAGTAACATTTTACTAAAGTGGTTAGGCCTAACACTCTGAATAACCAAACCCATTAAACTTATCTCAAGGGAATATTTTGTATCTCCATTAAGAGACTATGAATTCCATCTTGAGAATATATGTTCCATCAATATTAAATGTGGCTGTCCAACATACTGAGATTTTGACCGTTACTTTAAATCTCACTCTTGATATATCAAAGCAACCTACACTTCTTGATCAGGTTCATTATCCTCTCAAGATTAAGAGTTCATGTAAATCGAAATCGTGAGATTTATTATTCATTTGACAGTCTTTAGGAGAATAATAAATCTTATAGCGGTCCAGTTTAATATGTCTTAACTCTTAAAATATATCAACATACCAACTAGAAGTCTCCACTTCCATGATCAAAACAAATCATCTTAGTTGATATGTCATAGTCTTCGCAGATGAAATGCCCAATTTCATCACCAACTACGAATTACAATTCTGAGTTTACAAAGAACTTGTGATTTATATCTTCTGTGACTTTTCACATAAATCATATACCATGCATCTTATGGACTATATGATAATGTCCAAATATTCATGTTACTATTATTTTAGACAACAATAAAACAGCTTTATTAATCACAATATTAAGTCATACATAATGTAATACATATTATCATACGTAGCATCATACAATAGGATTTAAAGGAACTAATCCTAACATCATCAAAAGAGTCACCAAAAACACAAAAATCATCCATGAAAACCTCTAAATAATACTCTACCATGTCACTAAAAATACTTATCATGCATCTTTGAAAAGTGGGAGGTGCATTACATAAACCAAATGACATCCTCCTAAATGCAAAAGTACCAAAAGGACAAGTAAATGTGGTTTTCTCTTGATCCATGAAAACCTCTAAATAATACTCTACCATGTCACTAAAAATACTTATCATGCATCTTTGAAAAGTGGGAGGTGCATTACATAAAGCAAATGGCATCCTCCTAAATGGAAAAGTACCAAAAGGACAAGTAAACGTGGTTTTCTCTTGACCTTCAAGTGCAATTTTAATTTGATAGTACGTAGAATACCCATCTAAAAAGAAATAGTGCTCATGACCCGCTACTCTCTCTAAAACTTGATCCAAGAAAGGTAAAGGGAAGTGATCTTTCCTAGTGAATGCATGCAATTTTTTATAATCAATACACATGCGCCAACTTGTGGTGACATGAGTTAGAATTAACTTATAATTCTCCTTTTTTTACCACAGTTATTCCAGATTTCTTAGGCACCACTTGAGTAGAACTTACCCATTTACTATCTGCGATGGGGAATATGATACCCACAACTAACAATTTAAGCACTTTAGTCCTAACTAGCTCTTTCATTGTAGGGTTCAACCTACATTGCATCTCCTTAGATGGTTTAGCATTGTCCTCTAAATAAATCCTGTAAGTACAAACCAATGGGCTAATTCCTTTAATGTCAACTATGTTCCATCCTATGGCACTCTTATGTTTTATTAAAATATTTAATAAATTACCTTCTTGCAAAGAGTCAAGTTTAGAAGATATTACCATAGGAAAAGTCTCCTTGGTTCTTAGAAAAGCATACTTAAAGTCAACAGGCAAGGGCCTCAACTCCAATTTTGGTACTTGCTTACTAGATGGCAACAACTTTATCTCACAAGGTGGCAACTCCTCATATTTCAATTTCCAATTGCTCGCCTCCGATTCCTATGCAGATTCCAAAAGACAATGAATGTAGGCAATTTCAAAATTCTCATCAAAATTAAAATCACATGAATTGACTAGACAAGCTTCTAATGGATCCGAAAAAACATGTTTCGTTGAATTGTCTTGAACAAGTGTTTCAATTAAGTCAACTTCATGCACATCCTCTTCATCCCTAGGTTGCTTACAAGTATTAACAATATTAAGCTCATGGGTCATATTCCCAAAAGATAATTTTAAGACTCCACTTCTACAATTTATCAATGCATTAGAAGTTGCAAGAAATGGGCATCCTAAAATCACAAATATTTGAGAATTAGCATTAGAAATAGGATGTACGTCCAAAATAATATAGTCAACAAGAACATAAAATTTGTCCACTTGAACCAAAACATCCTCAACAACACCCTTTGGAACAATCACAGATCGATCGGCAAGTTGTAAAATTATGGAAGTGGGTTTTAACTCGCCTAGACCCAATTCCTCATACACTAAATATAGCAAAAGATTCACACTTGCCCCAAGATCAAGCAAAGCTTTCTCTATTTTTGAATTACCAATCACACATGAAATAATGGGACAACCTGGATCTTTGAACTTAGGAGATCTATTGTTATGAATGATTGCACTAACTTGTTCAGACAAAAATGTCTTCTTATGTACATTAAACTTACGCTTAACAGTACATAAATCTTTCAAAAATTTAGCATATAATGGAATTTGCTTTATGGCATCCAAAAGAGGAATGTTCACTTTAACTTGCTTAAGCACTTCAAGGATTTCAAAATTTTGATTCATTTTTTGAGGTGGAATCAACCTTTGGGGAAAGGGAGCAAGGATAGGACACCGTTCAATTTCATTAGATTTAGGCTCAAGGACTTCATCACTACTCTTTATTTTGGAATATTCATCTTGTGTATTGCTTTTAGGAATATCTTTCTCAATGATTTTTCCACTACAAAGAGTAGTTATAGATTTAACTTGACTCACTTTATTTTTATAGGAATACAATCATCAATACAAAATTGACCTTGGGGGTTTGGTTGTGGTTGAGATGGAAACTTACCCTTTTCTATTGTGCTCATGGATGTGGTTAATTTAGTGAGAGTGCTCCTAATGTCATTTATGGCTAGTGAGTTCTGATTATTAATGGTGGATTGAGTTTGTATGAATTTTTGAAAAAGTGTCCCCAAGACTCTTTTTTGGAGGGGGATTATAGGGAACAAAATTTGAAGAACCATGTGTAGGAGGTGCAATCACATTATCATTCCTCAAACTAAAATTTGGATGATTCCTCCACCCTAAATTGTATGCCTCTGAATAGGGGGGAAGGGTAAGATTTTTTCACCACGTTCATAGCATTTGCGTGATCATGCAACACTTCTTTAAAAGCTAGAATTATAGGACACTCATTGGTATGGTGTTCCATGGTCTCACAAATTCTAAAAACCTCATCAATTTTAGGCACATTATTGACTCCATTGACTTTCCTTAATTCCATGGCATCAAGCTTCCTAGTTATGCTAGCCACCCTAGCACTAAGGTCATCATCTTCCCCAAGTTGGTACTTACCACCCCAAGAGGGGTTGGTAGATGCTCTAGACCTATCTAAGGTATCAGTGGTATCCCATGATTGGGCATTCTTAGCTAAGAGATCAAAATAATCAAAAGCCTCATCAGAATCTTCATTCAAAAACTCTCCATTGCACATCATCTCTACAAATTGGTGCATCTTTAGAGTTAAAATTTCATAGAAAAAACGAATTATACGTCAAGTTTCATAGCTATGATGTGGACAAGAATTAAGCAAATCTTTAAATCTTTCCCAACATTGATAAAATGTCTCATTATCTTTTTGTGAAAAAATCATTATTTTTCTTTTGAGTGCATTAGTCCTATGAATTGGAAAATTTTTCTTTAAAAACTCAATTTGTGTCTCTTGCCAAGTACCAATTGACCTAGGTCTCAAAGAATTAAGCCAAGTTTTTTCCTTGTCTTTAAGAGAAAAAGGGAACAACTTCAACCTAATGGTCTCTTCATTACATGATTGGTCATAGAAGGTAGAACATACCTCCTCAAATTACTTAAAGTGTAGGTAAGGATTTTCATAATCTAAGCCATGAAATTTAGGAAGTAATGAAATCATACCAAGATTAAAATTAAAATTATTTGCATTGGTTGGAAAAATTATGCTTGATGGTGCACTACTCCTAGTAGGTTGCAAATAACCCCTTAAGAGTTCTAATGGGTTGGTGAGCATGGAAGTTTTCATTATTTAAATTATTCTCATCACCATGATTACTCTCTAAGTCCGCCATGATATCAAGTGTGTGAGAATGTGTGAAAGAATCAGATAATTTTCTAAACAAATTATTAGACTCAATTCTAACCAAGCAATTATCACTATCACGACATCAAACACGCATGCAATAGTAAAGCAAGAAGAAAAAGAAAAAGAAAAGAAAAGAAATACCTTTAACAATAAAAAGAAGTAAAAATAAAAGAAAAACTCTAAAGGAAAACTAAACTACTTAAAAAGAAAAGAGTTGGAGAGATATTACCAAATATGTGAAGAAATTTAATGTGAAAAACCTCTCTAAACAAAGTGGAACACTTCTCTAATCGCCTAATCTCCAACAATAGCACCAAAAACTTGCTGCGACTTAAATAATGCTCCCAAGTACAAGATTGTCGTGAAGTAATAACTCGGTAAGTCTGAGGTCGAATCCATAGGGAAAAGGGAGTTGATTAGCAAACCATAAAAGAACAAAACTAAAATAATAAAGTTTAATTGAAGAGATTTTTGATGGTTTAGTAAAGTTAATTTAAATTGAGAGAAAATAACAATATATTAAGACACTAAGGTTTAGGGATCCATACACAACACATTTATTGGTAGTCTTAACAATATTTATTTTATAACTCAACTAAAATTCAAATGAAGGATGTTCTTAGTCAGATGATTTAACAATAATAACTCAAGAATTAATTGTCTAAAGTAATTTTATGAAATTGATTGATTTTAGGCAAAACAAAACTAGTGGATTAGTTCACAGGGAATACTAAGCATTTGATGTGCCCGAAGTCTACAATAATAAAAAAGCATTATACAAAACTAAACACTTTTCTAGACGAGTAAAACAATCAAAAACATAAAAACATAAGCATTAAAACTAATAAATAATTGTTAAGATCATACCAATAAATGGTTGGGTTTCACCCCTTGCTTTAGCAAGACTTCTAGCAAGCCACAACACAAATAAAACTCTAAAAACTGTAAAGAAACTTTAAGAAAACCTAAATTACATTCTACGGCAGCTCTCCTCTGAATTTTTCCCTAAAGAGCCTTTAAATAAGTAAAGGAATCCTATTACATCTGAGCTAAAAGTTATGCTCTAAATACTAACTAGTGCACAGGCTAGAATCCTAATCCAATTTGGGCTTGGATTTGGTGCAAATTTCCTTTGATTTCTTACTCCAATTGGACTCAAATTTAATTGGATTAGCCTTCTTTGACTTCATCATGGGCCTTGCAAAATTAAAGTCCATTAGCTTTCTTCTTTCCACAAATCCACTTATTTGATTTCATTATCCTAAAAAAGACAAATTCATGCATTAAAATCCAATTATCCACAAAATTGATTATTCAGCATTATTCCAAAACCAACTATAAAATGCATAAATTAACTCAATATAAGCATGATAATGCTTTCTAATATTGATATAAATATGCAAAATTAAGCTATTATCAGAACACATTGGAGTCAAACTCTCTATCCCCAACAGAGCTACCACTATTGGTGCAACGGGGGAGTATGCCTTGGCCGAGTGGACCGTGGCGGAGAAAAATGGAGTCGACACCTATATTAGGTCTAGAAACTATAAATATAGTGCCCCTCGTGGAAAGACTGATCTACTACCAAAGCACGTGTTCAGAGTTTAGGTATGCAAATGGGAAGGTGTTAAACACTCAATCCCACCCGACCTATAGGTTGGCCTCCACTCATTGTGTTCCAAATCCTAATCCCATCAAAGGATCTTCTAATATGTTATTATAAATTCACACACACTAACATACATCTAACATCCAAATGTGGCATATGTCTCACATTCAAACATAGCATAAAAACCCTATCATTCATCACACACACACACACAAGGCAGAAACATTAACAAGGAATTGATCATCAATATATTCAATCTTTCAAACCTAGCATCATGGTATTCATCAATCAAGGAGACTAATCATCATATTCAAAGATGTATGTTCATATTCATATGCATGATTTACCTTCATTTACCTCACTGCACCATAATACCTTAGCACTTATGCATCGATGCATGTTCAAGTTTATATGCATGTTCATGTGATTCATCAAAGACAAACTCTAATTATGAATTCAATAATCAAAGTATGTGAAACATGTTATTCTACTAACCTAGACCTAAACATGTTAAAATTAGGCTTAACAAGACCCAAACATGTGATTACAACTAATTAAAACTCTACCTCTTTCAGCCAAAAAAAAAAAAAAAAAACTAATTAAAACGAAAAAAAAAAATAGCAAGAACCCTAAATTTTCATTTCTGGGCACAAGTATTTGTGCACATACATAGGGTATATGTGTGCATCCCAACTGTATGCGTACACATATTTCGAGTATGTCTACTCATGCATACAGTGGTGGAGCTAGAAATTTTGAGTTGAGGGAGCCGAATTATTCTGTCAAGATAAACTCAAATAAAAAATAGACACTCCCCTAAAAAATCCACATAATATATATATATATATATATATATATATATATATATGTGTGTGTGTGTGTGTGTGTGTGTGTGTGTGTGTGTGTGTGTATGAAAATATAAAATATATAAAGTTTTTGCAAAACTTCATCCATGTTTGACAAATCAATATCATAATGGTATAATTGAAGTATCATATGAGCCTTTTTTTTCTTGATAAAATCTTGAGAATAGGAAATTTCAACCAAATTTCATATTTTATCAATGTTGAATGATTTGAATGCATTAATTGGATTTGAAATTTAGCTAAAAATTAGGAGTTCCACACTTCCACTATTTACTCACAAAACTTACTATCTAATTATTTCATTCTGTTGCAATTGTATATCAACTCTAAGAAAAATTACTAAATTATTTGATCAATGCTTTCTTCTTGGTTGGGGGGGGGGGGGGGGGGGGGGGCAACTACTTTTTTTTTTCATATAACCTTTAAATATTTATAAAATATACCTAAATTGTAAAAAAATTAAAAATTAAAAATTTTGGAGGGACCAAGGTCACCCCAAGCATACATGTGGCTCTGCCACTACATGCATAGAGCATGTGGCTCTGCCACTACATGCATAGAGCATGCGCACCCAAAAACAAAGTTCATAACAACAAAGAAAAGTCAAACAAAATGCTAAGAATAGAAAATTTCAACCAAATTGTATATATTATCAATGTTGAATGATTTGAACGCATTAATCGGATTTGAAAAATTGAGCTAAAAATTAGGGGTTCCACACTTTCACTATTCACTCACAAAACTTACCACCTAATTATTTAATTCTATTGCAACTGTATATCAACTCTAAACTCTTTTTTTGGGAAAAATTACTAAAATATTTTATCAATGCTTTCTTTTGGGGGGGCCAACTCCTACTCTTTTTCCTATAACCTTTAAATATTTATAAAATATACCAAAATTGTAAAAAACAATTAAAAATTTTGGAAGGGCCAAGGTCCTCCCAGGCATACGTGTGGCTTCGCCATTGCATGCATAGAGCATGTGCACGCATACACGCCTAGAAACAAAGTTTCAAAACAACAAACAAAAGTCAAGCAAAACCTAGCATGATTTTAACAAATTAATCCAACTTTTCATTCAAACCATGGTGAGACAAAACAAAGCAAAACCAAATAAATAAAATCATGTTTCTAAGAATTTATAACATATAAATCAATTTAAGAACCAAAAGAGCGAAAGTTGTAACACCCTAAATTAAGGAAGAGCCATGAAGAGAGACTCACCTTACTTATGGAACACAACTTGGTTGATATTTAACCAACCCCTCAGTGCCTACACAACAAGATCAAATGATAATCAAGGGAATCACAATTTAAAAATAAAAAAGATGTTCTTGAAAAACTTTTGAATGGATATTGAAAAAATGTTTCTTGGAATGAGATCAACTCTCTCTATTTAGGGTTTGAGTTTAGAAGCATAAGGTTATATTTATATGTTTAAGCTAGGGTTTTCAAACTCATTTAGGGGGTTTTAGGCATTCCAAATGGTCTTGGGGCTGGGCCCCATGAAAGAGGGAGGCTTTGGGCCCTAAAAACTGTAGTTTTAGAACGGGTGTGCAAGCGTATGTACGTGCATGTGTCCCTGAAAACTCAAATTTTGACTACTAGGTTGGTCCAACTTCAAACGGTCATAACTCACTCAATATAAATCCAAATTAGGAAAAATATGTTTTCAAATTGAAGCCTAGGATGTCTACTTTCCAATGAAACAAACCTCACTCAAAATTCTATGTGGATCAAAAGTTATGGTCAAAACAATGAGAAAAAGTCATTTTTCATCATCATTTTCAAAGCAATTTGAGTATTTTTGAGTTGTGATTACTTCCAAACTATCAAAATAACTTCAATTACCTTTTGAGGTCATTTCAAGCTCATCATTGATATCAAGGTCTAAAGTTTATTAACTAGAGACAAAATGATGTGTCTAAACTTATAGGCTAAGAATGTATTGATTCATTGTGATAAATTAACTAATTAATTAGCCAAGTTAATTAATTAATTCAATTAACATGAAAATACGTGGTAGCACAAACAAATCACTAACTAAGTTAATTGTAATGGGAAATAAAGTTGACACGGTGATCTATTAACGAATGGGGAAAATCTCCAAGGCAAAAACCCCGCCGGGTGATTTTAAGGTCACCACTCTCAAGAATCCACTATTATCACAACAAGCAGTTACAAGTAAAGAAGTCTCAGTACCTTATACTAAACTACAGTTGAACTCTTACCCAAATACATAATTAGACTTGTTCTGTAGTGACAATCTCTCCTTCTCAATACATGGCTCCCAATACGTGACTAACCAATTGATGCGCGAATCTCAGTACACTGCTTGCTCCTTTGCACAAATCCAAGTATGTGACTAACCCACTAATTTGAGAAGAATTTTGGCTACTAAGTTCTTTAGTTCATTAACACAATAAAGATCATGAAGTTCCTTGGTGTACAAAAGCAACAGCTTTTTCAAGAGAAATAGAACTAGGGCAAATTCTGTCTCCGGTCACAATTTGAATGAACAAAAACTTTGTCTCACACTTGCGCAACCTTTGACAGCCCTTAAAATAATCCTTATATATGTTCAAGGTTGTGAGAAAAGAAGACCCAAACAAGTATACATGGATATGTGTGAAATCAGATCTAAAAAATAATTTTTGTAAATCTCGATAGATTGGTTATCTATCGAGTAGCTGTCGAGTATCTGGCTAAAGATATCTTTTAAACCTCGATAGTTGCTATTTGTCGAGCTAGCTGTCGAGTTTTAAAATCTAGTATTTTTTCACTTGTTTCTTGGATAGATTTGCATGGCTTCAATACTTGGACCTGAACTCTTTTTCCTTGAATTATTAAACAACACCTAGATCTACCTAATTACAAATAAAGTGTGTTTTGTCATAGGATTAGTCAATTCTAAATGACGTATGTTCCTAACATGATTCACATATGTTCTAACAATCTCCCCTTTGGTAATCCATGAAAAAACCACAACAAACAAATGAACATATGAGAGAAGTCATAAATCACTCAACTCATATTCACTTGTTGAATACAATAAAATCTATCCTAACACAAACTCTTGAAAAACTTTACAAGAAGAGAGTTCATGGCAAGAAATACTTTGACAACCTGTATTTCTAAAACACTTTAAACAAAACTAATCATGGCATCTCAGTGTGAAATAGAAATAAAAGATTGCATACAAGTAATAAGAAGCATGTGCATAAAGAGAAAAAAAAAACAACATATGAAGAGAAAGGTGAAAGAAAGTAATAACAACCTCAATATATATAACAATAAGAAAGTACAAGGTTTGTTATCACAATGTAAGAACAATATATCTAAAAAAAAAAAAAGATACAAAAAGTCTTCTCTACATCCCTCAAAAACAAGAACACTCCCCCTACCAAAAATATCTCCTATGCTAACTCTCCCCCTAAGCACATGACTACTCTCATACCCAAAACTACTCCTCCTTTTTGTCATGAATGACAAAGGGTAAGTCATAGAGAAGCAGTCATCTCCTCTTCACCGGAAAAGCTAGAAGCCTCACCCTCATCAGCATCACCACCATCAAAGTCACCATCATTGTCCTCATCCTTAGAAGGCTTTAGAGAAGGAAAGGAAGACCCTATGAAGCCACCAAGGCGAGCCTGTAATCATGCAATATGACTGACACGAGTGTTGACCTGACAAAACTCATCACTAAGAGTGTTAAGGCGAGCAAAAACCTTCTATCGTTTCAGAACCTCTGAACTCTTTAATATATGAATGCCACCCTTTTGCACGGATCCCAGTACGTGACTAACCAATGGTGCACAGTTCCCAGTACATGACTAACTCACCAAATTAAAGAAGATGTTGGCTGTAAAGTTCTTCACTTCATCAACAATGAAGATCAAAAAACACTTGGTTACAAAATCCTAAGGTGCAAAGACGCAGTAGTTTCTTTTAGAATAAGCACTTGGTCACTTTTTGCATATATTCTCCTTGTATTCTCTTATGTGACAGCCTTTAAAATAAGCCTTATATATGTCTAGGGTTGTAAGAAAAGAAGCCCTTTACATACATGTCAGCATGGGTTAAAAATCAGATCTGGAAATCTGAATTTTGTAATTCTCGATAGATACAACTGTCAAGCTATTTGTCGAGACCTCGATAGATATATCTATCGAGCTATCTGTAGAGACTCATTAATCCTCAATAGATATTATCTGTCGGCAGTTGTCAAGAATTGTCCAGCTTTAATGAACAACTTTTCTTCACTTATTTCTTGAACCGAATTGCATGGTTTTAACTCTTGACTTGAATAACATGTTTCTTGAAGACTTAAACCATCCTAGGTCTACCCAATTACAATTAAAGTGTGTTTTGTCAAAGGATTAGCCAATTCTATATGACATATGTTCGTTACATGTTCCACATATGTCCTAACACAAAGAAGAGAAAAGCACAGACATAAATGCAATCAAGCATGCTACTCAACCAAAGATCCAAATAACATTTTAAGCTCTCAAAAACATCACTCAACAAAAATATGTCAAGCATTTACATCCAAAACATACACACACACACAAAACAAGTCTAATCAATTTTATATTTCAAAAACAAGTCAAAAAAAATTAGTGAGATACATTAACACATGTATTCTTTGTGATGACCAAATCATATTGTACCTACACGTGTATCAAAAGTAGTAAAGAATATTGCATGTTGTGTGTGAAAAACATCGCACGATCGCATAAGTGTCTACATGTTATGATGATTTGAGATATGAGAAAATCAATTTAAGTCACACACGATCATAACTGCTTGATGGGAATTATCACCTTTAAGGTACATCTTGTAACTCCCACGTCTCCTAGAAGACACGCTTGCAATCATATATAAAGCATTTTGATTTTTTTTTTGCTTTTTGATTTTGCTTTACATATTTTCTTTTAAGCATACCATGCATAGGCATATAAGAGAGAGAGAGAAGAAATACCTAATGATGTTAAGCTTTTGACATTTCACTTTTACTATGTCAAAGCATACAGATGTCATTTCATGATTGGCGGGCAATAGTGATGAGATAGTTATTTATGTCTTTCTCTTAAGATTTTCTAGCCCTTCCCGTAAAAAAGAGTGATACGAGTATTAAATAATGCATAACACTATACTGACTCTGAACAAGAAATCAAAACACACAAGTAATGTATAATCAAAAAGAGAGGGAAAGACAAAAGTGACTGAATCACTTAGAACCTTTTTCCTTCCACACCTTGGAAGAACCTTTCTATTTCGCAAATCCTTGATCCGCAGTGAGGGGGAAGAATTCAAACCGTTCAAGTTTGAAAGGAACATGGGGTCTTTAAGAAGATCTCCAAGAGGAGTAAGAGAGTATGAAAACTGATTCTAGTTTCCCGATGAGATCATACTGTTGCTTTGTTGAGTGGCTAACCACTTATAACAATTAGGTCAAGTATGTCTAGTCGCTCCACAGTGATGACAGAGATGCTGCTTCCTCTGTTTAGACTTTTGGATATTTCCCTTCTTTGCCCTAGGGTTTTTAGTCTCTTTTTTATCAAGTTTAGAGGGTGCTCCTAAGATAGATTTACACTTATCTATGTTCTCACTGGCTAAGAAAATTTTCACATCATCATTCTCAGATTCAATATTATTAGCAGGAGAAACAAACACAGTAGTACTAGAAGAAGCAATATTAGGAGAAGAGAAATCATACCTTAAACTGGTTCGATCAGAAGCAGATTTCTAGAAGCTAAGCATCTCGTTAAGTTTTGCACATGAAGTCCTCTCCAACTAAGCTCTGACTTGGAATAGCTCTGCCTCAAGTTTCTTGGTCTTCTGAGCCAAGAAATTGTTCTCAAATCTTAGTGCTCCAATGGTCTGATTTGCTTCATCAAACTTTGTGGAGATCTCTTCTCATTTAAGCTCCACATTATGGTAGTACTGGAAGAAGTGATATTAGGAGAAGAGAAGTTATACCCTAAACTGGTTCGATTGGAAGCAGATTTCTAAAAGCTAAGCATCTCATCAAGTTTTGCACTTGAAATCCTCTCTAATTGAGCTTTGACTTAGAACAACTCTGCCTTAAGCTTCTTGGTCTTCTCAGTCAAGAAATTGTTCTCAAATCTCAATGCTCCAATGGTCTGATTTGCTTTATCAAACTTTGTGGAGATTTCTTCTCATTCAAGCTTCACATCACTAAGCTTCTTAGTGGCTAACCTATATAACTTCTCATACTTTTCGGAGACCTTGTACAATTTAGCATAGACTGTATGGATGCCATCTTGTTCATCTATCTTCTCAAATTTAGACTCCACCAAGTCCTCTTCTTCATCCACTCCTTCAACAATCCCCTCAGTAGGATTTACAATGGCAGTGAAAGTATTCAGGATTCCATCATCCTCATTATCTGAATCATCCTCAAGCTCGGTGTCACTCAAGGTAGCAGCAAGGGCCTTGCTTTTCCCAATGGTCTTGAGATAAGTTGGACATTCTTGTTTCATGTATTCAAAACCTTGACACCCAAAGCACTTTGGTCCTGAGGGAACAGTGTATTGACCGTCATCCCTAGCATCCTTCTTCCTTTTGTCTTAGCTTTTGAGCTGAGACGAATTGGACTACTAGTGGTCTTTGTCAAATCCTTTCACATTGGCATTCTATATGAACTTCTTGAATTTCCTTGTGATGTAGGACTTCATCATGGAATATTCATCGTCAGAAGACTCATTGGTATCACTGCTATTGGCTTTCAGTAACATTGTTTTACCCTTACTCGATTTCTCAATCCTTGTCAAACTCAACTTATAGGTCTGCAAATTGCCAATTTTCTTTGTCAAAGGAATTTTGTCGATGTCATTTGATTCCTCAATTGCGGTGTTCTTGGCATGAAATCTCTTGGGTAGAGATCTCAACACCTTTCTAACAATCTTGGGTTTGGGAATGGTTTCACCAAGACTAAGGCTGAGTTCACTATGTCCTTGAATTTGGCATAGAACTCATCGAACGACTCATCCTCCTCCATCTTAATCTCTTCAAAGCTTGTAGTAAACCTTTGAAGCTTTGAATCCTTGATAGTCTTGGTTCCTTCATAGGTTATTTGGAGGATGGTCCATGATTCCTTAGCAGTTTCGGTAGAGGATATCTTCTTAAACTCCTCATTTGTGACCACACTAAATAAAGCATTCAATGCCCTACTGTTGAAGTTAGCCACCTTGATCTTAGCATCAATCCAATTAGCCAGCGCTTCCTTTGGCTTGGTCTAGCCTATCTCCATAGCTTACCACACTTTTTCATCTAATGACTGCAAGAAAGCTCTCATGCGTACTTTCTAGTATGCATAGCTAGTGCCATCAAATAGAGGAGGTATAATCAACGATTGTCCACTATCCATGACAACGGGAGTCAATGGATCACACAGCAAAGATTAAACCTAACAAAAGTGTGTCTGCTCTGATACCACTTGATAGGCCAAGAATGTATTGACTCCTTGTGATAAATTGACCAATTAATTAGCCAAGTTAATTAATTAATTTAATTAACATGAAAAACACATGGTAGCACAACAAATCACCAAATAAGTTAAATGCAGCAAAAAATAAAGTTAATAGGATGATTTGTTTACGAATGGGGAAAACCTCCAAGGCAAAAACCACACCGGGTGATTTTAAGATTACCACTCCCGAGAATCCACTATTATCATAATAAGCAGTTACAAGTAAAGAAATACTAGTACCTTATACTAACCTACAGTTGAACCCATACCCTAATACACAATTGGACTTGTTCTGTAGTGACAATCTCTCATTTTCAATGCACTGCTCCTAGTACGTGACTAACCAATAAATGCACAGATCCCAGTACGAGGCTTACTCCTTTGCATGAATCCAAGGACGTGACTAGCCCACCAACTTAAGAAGAATGTTGGCTGCAAAGTTCTTCAATTCATCAACACGATGAAGATCACGAAACTCCTTTGTTACAAAACCCTACGGCATACAACAAAGCAGCTTCTTCAAGAGAAAGATGAACTAGGGCAAATTCTGTCTCCGATCACAATTTGCATAAACAAAAATTTTGCCTCACACTTGCGCAACATTTGATGGCCCTTAAAATAATTCTTATATATGTTTAGAGTTATGAGAAAAGAAAACCCAAACAAGTATATACAGATATTTGTGAAATTAGATCTGAAAAACTGATTTTTGTAAATCTCGTTAGATAGGTTATCTATCGAGCATCGGGCTGAAAATCCCTTTTAAACTTCGATAGATGCTATCTGTCAAGCTTTAAAATCCAGCATTTCTTCACTTATTTCTTGGATAGATTTGCATGGCTTCAATACTTGGACTTGAACTGTAATACCCCGATTTTATCATTATTATTAATATTATTATTTTAGCTTTGAGAGGTGATATGGATAAACACGTTGTGTCATGATAGGATTATTTATATAGTTAGTTTTGGATATGCTATATGTGAGATGTAATTTTGTGGCCAAACAAAGATTACTACCCAAATTAAGAGATGAAACAATAGACTGCACAATTAGATAACGTGTAGTCCTCATTTATTTTGTTTCAATTACAGAAAGACTAATGAATTAAAGCATTTAGTCTCCTTAGCAGTTAAGGAAAAAGATGAGAGAATAAAAACCTATGTGGATAAGAAGTCTAAGAGTTGTTGGAATCCCTTGGAGTTCTAGCTTACTTAAATAGGTCAGTAGTTAATAATACCTTAAATTGAGGTTAATTAGAAGCTATAAAATCTTGGAAGGCACTAGAGTTTCTTCATTATACACGTTAACCAAAAGTCAGAAAAAAAAAAAAAAAAAAAAAAAAAAAAAAAAGGGAGCCTAGACGGCTGGAGGCATCGTCTTTAGACTATAGTTAGCGCTCAAAGATTGGTCTCACATCAAGTAATCATTCCCTAGTCTCAGCAAGGGCAAATCAGTATTTTTTTTTGTTAGATCTATTTTCATGTAATTTTGGCCTGTGATTTAAGATTAATAGAATTTCTGTTTAAGTGTATTGCTGCCATGATTAAATTGGTTATTAGACCTTTAGCGTGAAAGACTTTGGTTTGAAGGACAAGACTAGACTTTGAATACTTTGATTATATTACTAGTTAGGATTGACCCTAAAGAGAAAGTGGCATCCAATGATAACATGAAGTCTTGTAGTTGGTTTAATTTGATATATGATATAGTGGTCGATTGTTTTAGAATAACTAAAATATATATTCGGATTTGATGGTTCTACTTATGGGAAATAGTTCTGCCTATATTATGACTCTAGGAATAAGAGAAGGATGTGGAGGATTATAGTGTTTTTTAGGAAGTAGTTTATGATCATGAAATTTCATGCTTATTGATTAAAGTAATTTTCTGTTTAGAGCTTACAGAAGACTAGAAGTGCTCAGCTGTGTTCGGATATATTAGCAAGAGAGGTAAGTAATTATGCCTAATATGCACAAGTTTGTCCCTTAGGTTCTTAGAAATTAAAAGTTTCAAAAGTTTTGTACTTCAAACTTATATTTTCTAAGTTTGTCCAAAGTATTCTTGTATTATTGAAAGAGAAATTTCAACTATTAAATAATATTTTAAAGAGATACTTCGAATTTTAAATAACGTTTAAATTTTCCAAATCTCATTTAAAAATGATTTTTAAATTAAACTATTTTTCGAAAATAATTGAGTTTCAAAGTAAGTTCTCTAAAAAGGTCCTTGTTCTTTAATTTGTTAAAACCAAGTGATTTCAAAGCCATATTCCTATTCTCCAAATGGTATTTAAAATGTTCTTTTTTAGAAAATTGAAATTTCAAATCTACACAAGAATTGTATTATATTTGTATAAATTCCTCAATTTCTGTTTTTTCCTTAAGGGAGTCAAGCATCCTTTGATTTATGTATCAATTTAATATTGAGATATTCGTATGCCTTTATTGTTGGAATAATTGTTAAAACTATGAAAACTATTCTGTGATGTATAAACTTTATTATTATTATTTTTTTTTTTTTGTGATATGTGACTCAAAAAGGAGTATTTTTAGAATTGATCAGATATATGTGTAAATCCGCTCACAAGATTGTATGTGAGAATATGTGTTGATCCCTCACCAGCAGGGGTTAGATGTTGGTATCCGCTCACAGGATTGTATGTGAAAATATGTGATGTGAATATGTGACATGATGTTCTGATCCATTATTTGTATGTGTTTACGAAAGACTTAAAGATTTGATTTTGTGTGTATTAAGTGAATCCTTACATGTTTGGAAAACTATATTGGATATTTTGAGTGAAATTGTGAAATCAAACTCATGCTTTGCTTGACTCTATTCCGTTGTATATTCTGTATAATTACTTACTAGATGTGTGGCTCACCCCATCAATTACTCTTTTCAAATTAAAGTGTAGTTGGGAATATAGAACCATTGGACTGCTTTGTGAGGTGCGAGGTAGAGTGTGGAAGTTGTAGGCGGCTTCAATGTTACTTGAAGACTCATAAAACTTTAGTTACCTTGGTTTTGTAATTCACATTTTATATTTTGGAGATTATTATCAATTGTGGATTTTAGTTATTGTAAGAGTTTTATCAGTAGCATTGCGTATTTGGAGTTTTATGGAACTATGTTTAAATAAATCAATTGAACTAGGTAAGGTTAGCAAGTTAGTCATGCATCTAAATTCATGTTTCATGGATTTGGGTCGTGACATGAACTCCTATTCCTTGAAGTATTAAACACATCCTAGATCTACCCAATTACAAGTAAAGTGCATTTTGTTATAGGATTAGCCAATTCTAAAAGACATATGTTCCTAACATGATTCACATATGTCCTAACATACACCCAACAAGGTATAGAAAAAGTAAATCCAACATTGCCATGCCCTATGTGGCCTAAGCAAGATACAACGAAAGGAAAGCCCTAGTCGAGAAAGCTATAGGCATGGTTCTAAGGAAATAGGCTGAGAGAGAGAGAGAGGCACTACTTACCTAGCTCGCACTTCTTTTTTAGTCTTTTTACTAGTTGCGGTCCAATATTTGTGCTGATTTTTGGAGGGCTTTCCAAGCTCAGATTTCTCCCAATCCATCCAATCCATGGCAGATATTGTCAAGCTCAATTTATTGAAGGTAGATGAGGCATCAAAATTCATCTTGTTTAGGAATATTGCTCAAATTGTGGCTAAATTGATATAGTTTTTCATGCAAAAATGCCCCAAAAATAGCTCTTTTTGACTTAAAAATAATAATACATTTAATCAAGATTATGGTTTTTTCTTGATATCTCATCCGTTTTAACTCCGATTTTAGCCCATGAACTATTGTTTTCAAAGGGAATTTCATGATCTTTGAGATGATCCAAAATTTACCTTGAATGGGAATTTGGACCAAAAAGTCAACATTTTGACCATTCTCAGTTAGGGTTTTGGTTAATGTTGAGTCAAATTTTGCTCGAAATTTGATTTTGGATTTTTTCCTTTCGTCCAATTAGGTAAGTAGTTTTTTTTCTTTTCTTTTTTTTTTTTCAAATTGTTCCCAACTTTTGGTTTTCAAAATCATAGTTTTCACCCTCTTTTTAGATTGAAGTCACTGTTTTGGCATGTTAATTAGGGACATACAAAATATAGTATCGATACGGTCAAAGCAGTTTTTTGTATAGGCATAGTTGAAATAGTAAAAAAAAATATTTTAAACTGTAAACATGTATGAGAAAAATTTATGAATGTGAAAAAAATAAAGCTAAATTATATCAATGAAATTAGCATTATAGATGCTTAGGCATATTTTTTAAAAAGTCTATAGCCAAAAGAAATGGTTTTTCAAAATAAAATACTATACTCCCTAGAGTGTGTGTGTTGCTTAACAATGACACAATGTTCATAAAAGACACCATGTGTAAGTTTCGTGATCCATACCCCCTTTAGATGACATATCGACATGTCGGTTCCTTCTCGAGAAGGCAATGTGTGAAGTACTTAACCTCCCTAAAAGCAATTTTAGGCTCAAACCGATGTGAGCCTGGAAGTACACAGTGCTTCTTAAAAAGATGCAAAAGATCGCCACCTAGTTATAGGTCTAGGAATCAAAAAGTGACTCCTTGAAGGTTTTCCTACCAGACAAGGTCCAAGGTTAGGGTACCAAGCAAGAAGAGGTTAGGCACCCCAATGCCTGCCCAGTCGTAGCTGGCCTTCATATATCGTTACTAGTTAATGGATAAATGGTGTCTATCTAATGAGCCTATGTGAATGTGTGCATGTATCTAAGCCCTAGAATTTGTCTATGGGGTCATGTGAAACATATATGGAAATTGTAGTAAACATGTGAAAGGCAATCAATCATGTGAATGTCAAAGGAACGTATGAGCATATGACAACTAATCATGTGAACATGTAAGGATGTGAACATCCAAACATGTTAAGAAACAAGTATGTGAGATTATGAGCATGCAAGCATTTGAACATGTGAATATGCAAGCATGTGAGGGTATGAACATCCAAGAATGTGAACATCTAAGTATGTGAACATGTGAGCATGAGAGCATACAAGCATGTGAGCATGAGAATGAACAAACATATGAGCATGAGAGCATACGAGCATGTGAACATGTTAGCATACGAGCATGTGAACGTGCGAGCATACAAACATGTGAAGATAAGAGCATCGAAACATGTGAACATGAGAGTATACAAGCATATGAACATATAAGCATGTGAGAGATCAAGTATCCAAATATGTGAACATGAGAGCATACAAGCATGTGAACATATAAGCATGTGGGCGATCAAGCATCCAAATAGGTAAGCATGAGAGCATATGAGCATGAGAGCATATGAACATGTAAGCATATGAGGATGAGAGCATACACACATGAAAGGGTATGAGCATATGAGTATACACGCATATGAACATGTGAGCATGTGAGCAAGAGAGCATGTTGTAGGCGTAAGCATCTGTGACAAGCTTTTTTGGTTCTCCTTATGGGAAGTACACCTTAACCTAAGGTGGACTAAGGTAAAGGGTGTAAATGGAGTCACCACCTAGATTTGGTCTAAGAACAATATGTATAACGCTCTTATGTGAAGGACTGAGAGCACATGTATGGAGTTTAGGTATAGGATGGGAAAGTATTAGGCACCCATCCCCACCTAACCTGTAGGTCGGCTTCCACTCATTGTGTTCCAAACCATAATCTCATCAAAGGGTCTTCTAGTAGGCTATCTAAATTTACACACACACTAACATGCATCTAAACATACAACATGTCATATTGTCCTAAAACCTTAACATTCATTTTTTTTGGTAATCATATTCAATACTATTCAAGGACAGCAAAGATATCACAAGGTAGTTGCATCAACATGGCATAATCAAGCATATTCAATCATTCCAACATAACATCATGGCATCAACCAAATGAAATCCCTCATGTTCATCAAACGGCTCATGTTGATCAAATAAATACATATTCGTGGTATTTGAATGTGTGACTTACCTCTCATTTACCTTACTGCACCACAGCACCTTTGCATCAATGCATGTTCACATTCAGATGCATGTTCATGGTGTTCATCCAATCAAGAAACCCTAATCATACATTCTAAAAAAAGGTAATTAAAACATGTTACGATAAGAATCTAAGACCTAAAACAATGAAGAACAACTAAATAGAACCTAAAAGCATACATTCAACCAAATAGAGTAAATAAGTAAAATCTAGGTTTCTGAGCTCTAACATGCGTACGCATGCAGAAGCTTGCGTAGGTGGGCTCGAGCCTGCATACACAACCTTGCCTAGAAACTAAGCAAAGCAAAATCATACAAAACTTAGTTTAAACGTCCTAGCATGCTTTCCAAACAAAAAAACAGAAAACCTAAGCTACATAGAGAGACAAATAAAAAATAAAACAAAGAAGAAAACAAACAAACCAATAGATAAAAGTAAGAACAAGTACCTCACACAATAAACTTTTAGAGCCTGATCTTGACTGTTCCCCTCGGTCAATCTACAAAACAAATTACCTAGAGAGTTAGTAAGTTTAACTAGAAGGCTTTGGACTAAAATAAGTCCTAGCCAAGAAACTTTAGTTTAGGATTTTTTTGAAGTAAAAAGCTTCTCTTTGAATCATTTTTTTGGAGTATTCTCTATCTATTGGGAAAAGAGTCATGGGGACCTCTTGTAATGTCCAAAGAGAAGGGGTGGAGGCAATTCCAAGTGATGTGGGATTGCCTCTACCGAGATTTTGTGAAAATATTTGCCTTACATAGAATTTGGAAACCCTAGCTACATACGTAAGCTCGTGGTCATGTACATAAGAGTTAAGGATGCGTACACAAGCTTAAGGCTGTATCGCAGCCTTAGGGTTTTGTAAGGATTTTTCTTCTTTCAAAAGGCATATTTTATACTAAACATTTCTATGGCTAGGCCCTAAATTAGCCCTAGACCTCCTAGTGTTATCATCATTGGGGAATAGGGGCTCGAGTCGTAAGGGGTACAAAATGAGGTTTCTACACATACGAGCATACAAGCACATGAGCATTCAAGCATGTGAGCATCTAAGCATGTACCTCTTACCTCAATCACCTCAACATTTAAGCACAATCATCAAAGAGCATGAGCGCATAAATGTCCAACTACATGATCACATAAACCTCTAAGCAAGTAGTCATATCATGTATGTGGATACATACAAAAGGTTAATGCTTAATAACAATTAATGATTAAGTCTTATAAAAGAGTGAGATATAATTAGAGTGGAGTCTTCATTAAGTGTATTAATAAGTATCCATTTGTTGATCTGAGCTCTTTCTTGACATAGGTGAATTCAAATTAATGTATTTTATGTCAAGTAATTTGCTACGACTTACCAAGTGGTAAACACATGTTCATATAATACTTGTTTGAATTATAAGTTGCGTCAAATGTCACATCTCCATAGTAATGATAAGTTATCCTCGATTGCATATCCACCCAAATGAATATTAACCATATAACCAACATCATCGCATTGAATTGTGTAAAAGAAATTAGGATTTTTAGTCTGCTATTTTTTGCAATAATTAAGGACAACATTAATATCTCTTAGGTGATTCCAGCAATCCCTACTTGTAAATTTTTGGTCACCAATGTTGAACATCATGACAACTTCTTCAGTTGACCTTCACCTTTCTTTTTTTTTCTTTTTTGGGTATCAAAGATGCTAACGCCTTGTCTTGTAGTTTCTGAGGATCTTTCGATTTTGGCAATTTTTCCCCCTATTTTTGTTTCTGTTATCAGGAGGGAGGTTGACTGCTCTGTTGTGCTTTGGTTGTTTTCTTTGTTATTGTGCTGTAGTTGTTTTCTTTGTTGAATAAAATTCTTCATTCATCAAAAAAGAGAACAATTGTGATAATTGAAAATGATTTCACAACCCATTTCTCCGACTTCTTAGTATTTAAGACCCTTCGCTTTGAGCATCCTGAGGATTGCTTTATAACCAGTTTTAAGAGTTGAACAACTTTCATGGGCCTTTTCCTTTTCATCATCTTTGCTGTCTTCATTATCAAAAATTACTGTTTTGCATTGCCCTTCACTACAACATACACAAATACCACTATCACATCATCACTTCTAGAAGCTGTTTTACTAGAACGGGCGTGAATTCCAAAATCTTCTTCTTCTTCTTTTTTGGTAAGTTCTTTATAAAATGCGTCAGCACCTTCAAGGGAATTAAATTGCATTTCAACAATCACCATAATTGTAACGTCGTAAATCATGCCCCAATATTTCTAAATTGTAACTAATATTTCTAAATTCAACCAGCTTAACATTCCATTTGTTCTTTCTCAACAATATCAACTCCAAGCTAGTAGTCTCTAAAGCCTCCGCCTCATGGTATCTATGAGATCCCCAGTTTAAAACATCTCACCAACATTTTAAAACTACTCCTATAAAATTCCTCCCTATAATACCCAAGTGCGTATGAGATGGAGAACTACATTTACCTGAAAGAATAGTCAAATACTTGTATAGGTCCAAACACCCTTGTTTGTCAAAAAATTAGTAATAATAATATAATCTTGATGGAACTCTAAATTGAAGAAATCTTGATGAAAATGTGCAACTTAATAAATTAAGGAGTTGATGTTACATCAAATTGTAACATGTAAGAGTAGAATGCTTGGCGCAAAATTTTTTTATAACATTTTAACAAATTGATAAGGCAAGTTATAAGTGGAACAGCACTTTCAACAGCGACCTATCACTAACACCTCGATTATTTCTGAATTAATCACAAGCTATATCAGCAATTGTAAAAGAAGTTGTAAAACATATTGTACCCTTAGAAGAATTCCCATTCAAGTTGATTTCATCCAATTCAACAGTTGACAGCTTGTGCCGTAGGGAGTTGGGTGAGTCCCACAAAGAGCACAACCCTCGTGTTTAATTGACACAGACTTCAGCCTTTTTGCTAGGACCATTTAAACTTCCACAATCATAATCCGGGATTGAGGCTGTTCAATCCTTTAAATAGCTTATCATAAAACTAAAGAAAACTTGTGTGATTTTAGCACTTATATACATGGCACAGCTAGAACTGGGAAAAAATTGGAAAGAAAAGAAAAGGGAAGAAAATTATTCTATTTCTATAACACTAATACATTACATGACATTGCAAAATGTCCTTTCTCATCCGCTCAAAAAGGATGAAAAAGAGAGATTTCCTATTTGGAATACATCAATAACAGAATTAAGACCTTTTTTTTTTTAAGATTAAATTAATAGAACACATATTAAATTAGTTTCCGAAACCAAATGGTGATTTTCTCCGACTTCCTCCTTCTCCATATTGCTCATTCCATTTCCTTAGCTCATTCATGCTTGCAGCATCATACGCAACTGATGGCCCAACCTATACAATAGAATAAGAGATCAATTTAATGTTTCAGCAATGATAATGCCATTTACAGAAACCACGTTGATGCTGAATTGAGTTGTGTAAACAAATAATAATAATAATAATAATAACAAAAAACAAAAACAAAAGAATATGAAGAAAAAAATTGAGTGGCTTATTCAATAAGAATAGCTAAGTTAATCATCTTAAGAATATTCATAGGCAAATTTTGTTTTTTTTTTAAGACAACGTTAATCCAAAGATCAAAGTACAGTAAAGCCCAAATTAGTAAAGCTCCAAGAGAGAGAGAGATTAACTAGCAGTGCAGGCCTGACTCGACTTAGGTAATATCCACTTGAGAAGATCATATAAGGAGGTGTTTTTGATCTAGTAATAGCAGCAGATGAGTGTTTGATCTAGTAATAGCAACATGAGAACTATACTGGCATTTGCTTCAACATAAGGAAGACATATTTTTGAAACAGGGAAATCCACACTGCATGGGGCTTTACATTGACATAAGAATTCATGGAATGAATGATTTCTCAAGAACATAAAAAAGTACTTAAGAAGAGTGAATAAGAAGGCAGATTCTGCTTGTGGGCAGGAAGGAGACAGGCCACAAATGATCAAGGATATCCTTATTTCACTCATTGTTCTGCACAAAAGCAAGAGACACCATCCTGGCCATGCTCTATCCACCTAACTAATTCCCAATCAATTTTGGCAATCAGCAGAAAGATCAAACAATGATAGGAACATACAGCAAAAGCATTAAAATACGGTGGTCCACACCTTATGCACTCTACTTAATGCTAGTTAAAATTCATCTGATTTTGTTGATTATTTAGTGATCCAGCAAATAGTCCAGTCTTGATTCCACTATTCATGCAAAAAACAGGCTACCTTTTGCAGTACCATATCTCAAATAATTATGAATATTGCTTTGAACAGTTGGGATAATAAGAGAACCCTGAAGTTATGCCACCAACAGTTAAAATCAATCATTCAAAAGCTTGCCATATAGTTGCTATGACAACAGCTACTAGTGGTGCTACCAGTAAATACCTTATTTGAAGATGGTGATGATGCTACTCTGCCATTTAACCCAACTCAAGCTGAAAAACTTATTGAATGGTTACCAAGGTAAAAAGCATTTGGACTTAAATCATTGAGGTTGCATTCTATATTTAGCTATTCAATTTATGGGAGGATACTTGTTAGTTGTCTGTCTTACTCATAGACTGTACCATTGAAATAAATCATCTCACACTACTTTGAGAGCTTATATTTTTTAGCACTGGTTTGTTGGTATCTTTAATGCATGGATACGACAATTTTGCCATTGTACCAGATACCATATCCGATACAGATAAGGGTTGGATACTGGTACAACCATACCCAGAGAGTATCAGGCAAACAAAAAAAAAGATTTTTTTTTTTTTTTTTTGATACTGCTTGAATACGCACGGGATACGTTCAAGATACAGTGAGCACCCATCGGACAATGGAGAAGGGGGGGAAAAAAAAAAAAAAAGAGATCTTGACACCTGGCAAATTTCCCGCCGTCGCACTTCACAACAATGAAGTCCCACTCCCAACCATAGATCACCACTCTCTCTCTCTCTCTCTCTCTCTCTCTCGCCTTTGTCAATCATCGGCGCCAGAGCTCCTCCTCCCCCTTCTTGCCAATAAGTCTCTCAAACTCTCACTCTCTCTCTCTCTCTCTCTCTCTCTCTCGCCTTTGTCAATCATCGGCGCCAGAGCTCCTCCTCCCCTTCTTGCCAATAAGTCTCTCAAACTCTCACTCTCTCTCCCTCGCCACGCCTGTTCTGAATCAAAATCGCAATTTTTTTTTCTTCTCTTTTCATTATGCTTCTCACTTGCTATCTTGCTCAGTGGCCTGGGCTTTTAGCCTTACTGCCCTTGGGCCTTAGTTATGTTATTACTTATTGGTTGTTTTGACTTGAGTACCTTTTGACTTTGGAATTTTTTTTAGGATATATATTTGCATTGTTGCGGCCTGTGGCCTGTAATATATTGATATAGTGATATAAATAATAAATACTAGTCTCATCACACGCGCTTCGCGCATGCGATGAGGCTTTCATTTTTTTTTTTTTTTTTTTAGTGGTAGTAGCAAAAAATAAAAAACTACGTTTTTTTTATTTTATATATATAATTTTTATTTTGAGAATCTAATTTATAAGTGAATAAATAAATTTGAAAATCAATAGGAGAGTAACCGTATTTTTTAGGCAATGTTTTAATGGAAGTTTGGGTTGTTTTTTTACCAGATTGTCCTTTAGTTTTGTCTCTACTTAAACATTGGGATATAGGGGTATTTTAGAACAAAAAAAATCTGATCCAAACAGAAGAAGTCCCTTTAATAGTAGTATAGATAATATTTTTTGTTGTTTAGCCACTGTGATACTGTTGCACACTTGTTTTCTGTTATACTGTTATATAATTTATATATTTATTGTTCATGAAATTTGTAGGTAAAATGAATACCCATAAACTGTCCAACAAATTTGCCAATAATCAATCTCAGTCAGTTGAAGAAACAAAGTTCCCTCTATGGAGATTTGTTAGTATATTGGATAAAGCAGTTGGTGGTGGTGGTGGTGGTGGAAACACTGTTTTTAGTTGTAATTACTATAGAGATGTATTCAAGGGGTCTTATTCTAGGGTGAGAGCACATTTATTAAAGAATAAAAAATATGGAGTAAGGGTATGCTCAGGTTTCAACTGAGTGTCTTGCAGGGATGCATCAAATAGAAGATGAAAGCCAAGAGGCTGATCAGAGGAAGAAGCCTAAGTTAGTACCTTTACTCACTGGTCTTAGTCATATTCCTACTGATGGTATTATAGGTACAAGTCAACCATTTCATAGAAGAAAATTGACTGGGGGGAATCATCCTTTGGAGAGAGCTTTAATTTAGATTGTCTTGTTGCTAGGACATTTTATTCTGCTGGGTTACCCTTTCATTTGGATAAGAACCAATATTTTATTGAGATAATTAGCAGGCTATGCTCCTCCGGGTTACTAAAAATTAAGAACTATGCTCTTGCTAAAAAGAGAGGGGACATGTTGACAAGTTGTTAGGGACGATTAAAGAAACTTGGAAAGAAAAGGGTTTAATCATAGTAGGTGATGGGTGGACGGATCCCCAAAGACCCCTCATCAATTTTACGTATACATCAGAAAAAGAGCCAATGTTCTTAAAATTCATTGATGGTTCAAAAGAGTACAAATACAAGCACTACATTTCAAACTTGTTTCTAGAGGTCACAGCTGAGGTTGGACATCACAATGTTGTTCAAATCATTACTGATGGTGCACCTGTTTTGAAGTCTACAGGATCTATTGTTGAAGCTGAATATCCCACTATATTTTGGTCACCATGTGTTGTGCATACCCTCAATCTAACTTTGAAGATTATATGTGCAGCCAAATACTCAATTCATAATGAGGTCACATATAATGAATGTCAATTGATTACGAAGTTTGCTGACGAGGCATCTTTCATTCGCGTTTTCATCATGAATCATTCAATGAGATTGGAAATTTTTAATGAATTCCCCCCTTTGAAATTACTTAATTTTGCTGAATCACGATTTACTTCAATAACATTTTTTTGATAGGTACGATTTGCTTCAATAACACGCTTAAAAAAAAATTTGAAACTCACAAGAAAAGGTCTTCAAAACATGGTCATTAGTGAGCAATGGATATCTTATAGACAAGATGATATTAGAAAAGCTCAAACTGAGAGAATATATTTTGGATGAAATATGGTGGGACAAGGTTGACTATATTCTTCAATTCACATGACCTATCTATGAGATGCTTCGAGTAGCCAACACGGATAAAGCCATTCTTCATGTGGTGTATGAAACGTGGGATTCAATGATAGAACAAGTGAAGAAAGAAATATACCGGTTTGAAGGCAAGCAAGAACATGAGTCGTGTATATTTAATGATGTGGTATACAATGTACTCATTGATAGGTGGAACAAAAAAAAAATTGAAACTCACAAGAAAAGGTCTTCAAAACATGGTCATTAGTGAGCAATGGATATCTTATAGAGAAGATGATATTAGAAAAGCTCAAACTGAGAGAATATATTTTGGATGAAATATGGTGGGACAAGGTTGACTATATTCTTCAATTCACATGACCTATCTATGAGATGCTTCGAGTAGCCAACACGGATAAAGCTATTCTTCATGAGGTGTATGAAACGTGGGATTCAATGATAGAACAAGTGAAGAAAGAAATATACCGGTTTGAAGGCAAGCAAGAGCATGAGTCGTGTATATTTAATGATGTGGTATACAATGTACTCATTGATAGGTGGAACAAAATTTCAAACCTCTCCATTGCCTTTATCACTCCTTGAATCCTAAGTAAGATTTCTTTCTATTCTAATTTTCTTTTCTTCCTTTTGAAATCAATAAATACATTTTTATTATTACTACTTATATACTTATTTTTTACTACGTATTATACTAATCAATGGATTGTTGAGGGTAAAGGTCGTGTTCCTCCACATAAGGATAGTGACATTTCTGATGAGAGAAACAAGTCCTTAAAAAGATTCCCAGATATGGAAGATAGAAAGAAGTGCATGCAAAGGGCGGTTTATTTTCAGGACATATGTCCTATGATGATATATATATACATATTTGATAGGTAATAAGAGTTTTATTGATAAGAAAACTGCAATGTGTTTACGATACTAAACTCACTACACTTGAATTGAATACAATCAAATCAAAGGGAAGAGCTAACAGAAACAAGGAAACAAGACATGGAAATACAATGCTTGAAACCCCAAATACGAGACCACTCAAACAAAGTCCTAGCTAGCAAAGACTTTAACAGATCAATAGGTCTCTCAATATTGTCAAATGTTCGAGTATTGCATTCCTTCCAAATTAACCACATAAGACACGCTAGAACCATATTCCAGACATTAGAAGAGTCAACTGTATTTAGCACCACCCACTAAACCCCAAACAAAAGAAAGACTTCACTCCACAAAGCATGAGCAAACTTGCAATGGATCAAAAGATGACCCACAGTTTCCTCATAACACCAACATAGGAAACACCAATTAGCAAAAGACAAGTTCATTTTAACAAGGTTATCTATAAAAAGAAAGACACCTTTTTAGATACCTTAACACACCAAATGCTCCGTCAAGGTAAAGAAACAGAAGGGGCTTTCAATAAAGAATTATAAAAAGAGCACACATCAAAAACACCACTAAAATTCAACTACCAAATCAGGATATCATTCCCTCTCTGATGCAGGGAATGTGATGGGTTGTTTGTGTATGGTTTAGAAACAATGAAAGGGCTAAGTTACTTAGAACAAATTGATAGGTAGATAAGTACCTTTGCAAGAACACTTAGTTTCAAATAGCACACAAAGGCTAACAATTCATTCAATTACCAAAACTGATTTACAAAGAGCTTACATTTTGCTACTTATGCTAGTTGTTTGGCATTGGTAGCCTCTAGATGGTTGACACATATCTAAATCCTATAGGCTAAGGCTTAAGAAATCTTCTAACTAACTAACTAACTAATTAGTTACAAATGGATTAGGATATAGACATACAGTTTCTTGAAATGCCCTGCATCAGGACTCTCCCTCTTAAGAAGCACTTGACCTCAAGTGCTCTTGGTTGCCACAAGATTTGTATGAATTTCTAGCCTTCTAGGATGATGCAGTTGCCTTGTATAATGAGTTTGCTGCAGCACACCAAATGTTGCTGCTTCTACACAACGAAGTCCCACACAACTGAAACTCCGATGTAGATGCATTTGCATTAAGAGGACTCCCTTTTTTGAAAGCAAAACTTGTCCTCAAGTGTGGTTGACCCTACAATTTTAAAGCCTTCTTCATCTTGACCATTGGTTTAGGACTTGCTTTCCCCTTCTTTGGTTGCAATCAGTGTTGTTAAAAGCGCACTTAAGCACAAAGCGCAGAGCCCTTGGGGCTTTTTCCCTCTAAAGCGAAGCGCCCACACAAAAGCGCGCTTTAAGCGTGCTTTTTTGAGCTTTTTGTAAATTTTTTCTAAAAAATTCCTGATTTGAATTTTAGCCATTAGATATAAATATGTTTGATATAAGCCACTGATTTAATATATAAAAACTAATAGTGTGGTGTGCTATCATTCACCTAAGCCTATCTCTTTAAATATTTTTGCACTTTTAACCACAACCACACAAACAAACACTAAATCAGGCACTCACAATGATAACATTACTTAACATTCTAGTACTTTTTAGCCTTTGCCTTCTTGGTTCTATACTTCTATTTTGATTCAACCATGTTTTGTAATCATAGGCATCAAATATCATGGTTGCATATATTTTGTAAAGCACAAAAGAATTATATAAATGTTATATAAATTATATAAAATGTTTTATTGTAATTTATATGATTGATTGATCACTTAATTGCTGTATTGATCATTAATAATTTTTTTTAATTTATTAATTTTTTTTTAAATGTGCATTTCACATTGATCAGGCGCACGCTTGCGCTTTGCACCTAGACTCCAGGAGGCCTTTGCACGTAAGTGCGCTCAACGCTTTTAACAACACTGATTGCAATGAGTAGTGAAGCACTATCTTGTGCAAATTACGTGTGCTGCACCTTCCTCCCAAGATGGCTTGTTTATGGTAGTTACATGATTGTATGTCTACTTCATCACAATGAATGGAATAACAACCTCTTGAAACTCTAATTTCATCTCTTTTATTTAAGCAAGACAATTTATGTTGATGCTTCAATTCTTGCTTGTTCAAAATATCTTGGGACTCCACATTCTCATAACTACCTGTCTCAATCAACAAGTCACAAATTCTTCCTTCAATGCAGAAATTAATTGGAAAAACTTTACCTTTACGGTGTTTGTCTTCCTCCATTTCTTGCTTTGGAGCTGGCAAGGCATTTGTTCCTAATGATAAATCTTTTTCTTCCACAACAATAACAGTTGCTTCATCCATAGATTGATCATAAATAGGTTCAGCCACATATTTCATGCTATTACTCATTTCTTTCCCTTCTTCACCAACCTGTTCTTCAATGTAATTATCAAAAATAGGCTGCCCCACATCATGATATTCTAAATCTTCAACCAGAAAATCTTGATCTTCTAACTCTTCTACCAGCAAGTCTTGATCTTCTAACTCTTCTACCAGAAAGTCTAGATCTTCCATCTCTTCAACCACCAAGGTTTCACCCTTTGACAAAACAGGCAGATTCTTGGCTGGTATCTTGGAAACTTCATTAGATCCAGCGATATTTGACCCAATCTCAACAATTCTTGGTTGGCTGCCTCCAATGCTTAGTGAAGTTTGATGCAGTACCACCACTTGGGCTGGTTCTTG
The DNA here is from genome assembly GCA_032878915.1 of Castanopsis chinensis. Taxonomy (NCBI): domain Eukaryota; kingdom Viridiplantae; phylum Streptophyta; class Magnoliopsida; order Fagales; family Fagaceae; genus Castanopsis; species Castanopsis chinensis. Next base: position 35,001,604 of record JAVQMG010000133.1, on the reverse strand, counting down.
AATTGAAAAGGGCTGATTGTGATCTCTTTGTTTGCTGAGTCTCAATCAACACTGCTCTATTTGCTGCATTTGAATTTGTCCAGCACTTGTGCAAGTTGCTATAGTGGGTTTGGATGTGGCTGTACGGAAAAAATTGCTTCCTGAGTTTCTGTTTCAGCTTCTCCCAAGTTTGAATCTTGGTTTTTGCTTCCCTCAATCCTTGAATCCTCAACTGCTCCCACCAAGATCATGCCTTGCCTCTCAAATTAGTTGCTGCCAATTTAACTTTTTTGGATTCTGGAATATCATAACAAGCAAAGAGCTCTTCAACTGGGCTAAGCCAATCCACAAACTCCTCATGATCCAAGCTGCCATCAAATTCAAGGAATTCAATCTCAAATCTTGATTCCCAATTCTGGTTTGGCATCTTTGGTTGAACCCTCACAGGATTGTGGCCATACCTCTCTTGTCTCCTCCTAGGAATATGAACAAAAGGTTGTTCATAATCCTCCTCATATAAGGCTACACTTCCAGCAGTATCATGTTGGTAGTATTGCTGTTGTATCTTCCTATCTCTTCTCAATTGTTCAGTCAAGGCTTGTAGTTGCCTCCTCAATAATTCCACTTCAGCTCCTAAGTCATTTTAAAACCTTCTACACCTTGGTCCATTGGCTGCAATATAATCTGCATCTGTTGCAAGAGCAGCTTGCTTCTTGCCCTTATCCTTGTCTTCTCAAAAACCATGGCTTCTTGCTACTCAAACTAATTGCTAGCACATATGAAGGCTTTGGTTTGGGAAGAGAGGTATTTTAGGCTAGGAAAAGCAATCAAGACTGAATCTTGATAGGTTCTTGGACAGAAAATGAAGAAACAAATTGCAAACGAACTTGAATCCTAAGGATCTCAAGCTCTGATACCAATTTGATGCAGGGAATGTGATGGGTTGTTTGTGTATGGTTTAGAAACAATGAAAGGGCTGAGTTACTTAGAACAAATTGATAGGTGGATAAGTACCTCTGCAAGAACACATAGTTCCAAATAACACACAAAGGCTAACAATTCATTCAATTACTAAAACTGATTTACAAAGAGCTTACATTCTCCTACTTATGCTAGTTGTTTGGCATTGGCAGCCTCTAGATGGTTGACAAACAAGTATCTAAATCCTATAGGCTAAGGCTTAAGAAATCTTCTAACTAACTAACTAACTAACTAATTAGTTACAAGTGGATTAGGATATAAGCATATAGTTGCTTGAAATGCCCTGCATCCCTCTCCCCTTAGTATTTTGGAGGAAATATGCTCAAAGAAAGAGTAAAATCTCCCCAACACCCAATCATTAAAGTCGCGACGGAAAAGTAAATCCATGGAAGAAAGATACAACTCAGATCCATTGCTTTGGTGGTTAGTCCATGGGTCCTAATTACCTATGCTTCAAAGCATAGCTGTAAAGCTTCTTCAACAACCTTGTTCATCATTATGCACTGAGAGGAATTGGAGTACATATAGCTTTATTCATTGTTTAAAGAGGAACAGAATTAGTCCTAGACGTGCTGAAGATTTAGTATTTGTTCATATTCGACTTCTTTCAATAAAGAGGGAGGAGTACAATAAAGGAAAATCTCATAAGTGGGACAATGGTGGTGATTCTTGAGATGAGCCATTTGGAGAAGCTGGATTGCTTGAGATTGCATTTTTATCAATAGATGAGCCTGAGTTGGAGGTAAAAGGCTTCTTCTTTTTTTTTTTTTTATGTTGAATGTAGTTTATTTGAAGCTTTGAACTCTTTGTTTGTACTTTAACAACACTTTAGGGGTGTTTGTTTATTTGAACTCTTGGTTTGTATTTGAGACAACATTTTATAATGTCATTGTACTTGTTTGTTGTTTAGCCTTTAAATTAATTTTAGATATGCTTTCAAGCATTTTATTGTTGTTGCTTAATGTTAAAACTTAAAATAAACATAAATTATGTACAAAAATATTTAAATATACCTAAAAATAAATATTAATTATACCTACAAATAAATATTAATTAATTAATTGCCGTATCCATAATTCTTTGACGAATCGTCATCTGCATAAGACTAGATAACTACAATAAAATAACTCCTAAAAGATAATCATGAGCATGACTTAATTCCAAGTGAAATAGCCATGATGAATAATCTTCTGCAGTCAAGGCTAAACACTTATCCAATAATAAAAATACAGTTAATATTTTAAATTTCCTACCTTGGCTTTTGACTGAATCAAATCATCCAAACTAAGTGCACGTAAGGCTGGAGCTACATCGCTTTTGCTTCCCTATAAAACAAATAAACAGATGACAAAAGAAAACATAACAAAATTAGAGTGAAGATTGTAAACATTGGAACTAATGATAAATGTAAGCAGCATAAGGGAACAAGAACAGTTTCTTGTGAGTAGTAAAGTGCCAGATTGGGGGTTCAGAATTGTCTAAATGGTAATTTAGACAACCAGATGGAGCCAATGAAATGGTGTGGTTTGAGAGGCTTCACCAGTCATGTCGCTATCCAAGTATAAGATCTAAGATGGACTTTAAACCACCTCACAGGATAACACAACCGAATGCACATACTACAAAAAATTGTTGCTTCTATTCAACAAAGACCAAAATAAAATAGTTAAAGGAAAAAAGAAAAAAAAAAAATTTGGGGGGGGGGGGGGGGGGGGGGGGGAGCATGAAAGAGACATTCATGCACTATCTGACCACATCTTTCATTAGTAAGTCACACACATACCTATGGATCTTGAACCCAAAATTCTCCACCCTATTCTTACCAAAGAAGTTACCAATTGAGCTAGAATTCAATTGGCCCTGATTTGATTTGATTTGATTTTACAAAGAGATTAGTCTATATGTATCATGGTATAGCAAAAGCTCTTCAATTAGATAGCAACACTGACTATTCAAAGATATCTGTCTTGTTTCCATCATAACAATGAATAAATGATAATATCAACATCTGACTACACAAGTGCAAGAGGCAGAAGAAAAGAAAAGGAAAGCAAACACATTTGATTAAAGTTTGGGAATATACTAGGGAAGCCATATCCATCTGTGAGAGAGAGAGAGAGAGAGTGAGGGTGAAAGATATTTGGATGAACATAATGAGGCTGACTTCTCTAATCAATTGTGTCCAAAAATTTCATATGTTGTTCCCCACAATCAGCTTCTTGTCAGTTTTCACAAGCAACTAGAATACTTCCATTTTTTTTACACATAAAACCCAACATATAGATTAGATTTCATACTTTCACTAACAGAAATTCATGAATGACGCATTTCTAAACTCTAAGGTTCATGCTGACATGCAGTTCTGAGGTGTGCCTGGCCCAAAATACTGATGGAAATGAGAATGTAAGTTGAATCTTCAGACCTTACTTGAGATAACATCTCACCCACCTTTTTTTCTTCTTCTAAAAGTTCTTGGACAGGTCTATATGCCGCAGCAATACAGAGATTCTGTGGGGGGGTGGAGGGGGAGAAGATGATTAGGTATGAGACAATCACATTTACAAATTTCAGAAAGACATTTAGCATCAGCACATTACCTTCAAATCACTACCGGAATATCCTTCAGTTGCATAAGCAAGTTGCTCAAATGAAAAATCAGCTTCTAGAATCTCTTGTGAAAGAAATATTCTCAAAATCTTCATACGATTTTCAGCATCTGGTAAGTCCACGTATATCCTAAAGAGCAACCAAACATAACTCATTTGGAAATACTGTTCATTTTGTTCTGTTTCTAATTACATCTTCTCTTTCCCAAATTCAAGGGTCATTAGCATTGACATGGAGCAAAAAAAAAGCATGTGTGGCTTATATGCAGAGCATACAATGTTTTTGACAAATGACAAAACAACTAACCATCTAAAGTCCTTAAATCTCAATGTGCATTCTTACTAAGCAATCTTACCTTCTTGGTAAGCGACGAATAACAGCATCATCAAGGTCAAAAGGCCGATTTGTGGCACCAAGAATGAGGATTTTTTGGCTATCTTTCGACCTCAATCCATCCCAAGCTGCCATAAACTCGTTTCTCATTCTTCTAGTGGCCTCATGCTCAAAGGAACCACCACGAGCACCAAGCAGACTGTCAACCTACAAACAAAATTTAACATCTTAATGAAGCAATTTGCAAAGACAAGCAAAAATAACCATAACATATTAAACAAGGATTCAATTTTGGGTAATTATTGTAACATTGTATCATCAGAACAAAGCAAAAACCTATTTATATTTCGTCAGAGATCCCCTCCAAATGGGCAAAAAAGAGAACCCAAAAGAGAAGAAAAATCTTGAACAAAATATTGATGAATTATCATCCAAAAATCCAGATAAAAGAGCCTATGGGGAAAAATTAGAAGCAGATTTACACGCATCTTTCACTACACGTTAAATTTAACATGTACTTCTTTCACTAGATGTTAAATTTTAATAAAATCATAATCGTAAGATAACTACCACAATTAACCGAATTACCAAAATGTTTTAAAACATCAAATTGATTAGATTCCTAGATATATTAAGGGTAAATTAAAAAACTCGGGGTTTGGGGGAAGAGGGGGCTATTCTGCAAAAGCATTTTATAGGGAATTTTTATCCCCCTAAAGTAGTAAAGAAAAGGTTGCTCAACACCCTTCCCTTCATTCATTTCTTAATAAAGTATTTCTTGTTCTCCATCTCGGTTTTTTTTTTTTTTTTGGGGGTTAAGGAGGATTACTGGTGCTCTTTAACTTTTCTGAAATGTGAGCTTTGATATAATAGTAGTGTTAAATTACCAATTGTCCCAAAAATTTAAGTTATTAGGAAATGGTGAATTTAATTACTCAACCACAATTCTAACACTTCCCCTCATGTGTGGGTGATGAGGACAAAGAAGAGCTCAAGGAAAAAGAAGATTAAATATACAATGCTTCAAGAGCTATAGTGGTGGCATTGGCACCCATCAAGCCGATTTTGGATGCGTTGGTGTCCAGTGCTATTCCAGTAGCAGTGAAGGCTGGGAAAGAGGAAAGGAAGTTATGGATTTTTCTGGTGTTAATCTTCCAGAGTTTTCTTCATTCAAGGGGGTCCATCACAGCTGTCACACTATTAAGGAATTGGTTGGAGATTTGGATAAATCATGGGGTAATTCTAAAGAAAGGATGTTACAGCTGAGAGATGGTAGGCAGATAGTGATTCCACTGTCATTTTATCGGTCTCCAGACAGCAAGTCAAGTTGCTCAGTCACAGAGGGAGAAGCTGGTCCAGGTGATAATTGTTTTGTCACGAAAAGGAAAATTGTTAGCTGGGCAGACAAGCATGATAAGGTGGTTGATTCTTTGACAGTTGTTACTAGGTTGGAGGATGAGCTATGGGAATTTGATGAAAGGTCAATGACTTGGGAGAGAGGTGGGGAGTCCTTAGTTGTGGTACCTTTGGTCACAGAAATTCTGTTGGAAATTGAGTGTACTTTGGGTTGGATCTTGGGTGTAAGGAGAATGTTGATAGCAATCAATTATCACTGTGGATAACTAAAAGGATTAAGGCATTTAGGGAACCTGTGAGGACTTAGAGCCCGGGGAAAAAAAAAAAGCAACAGAAGGAGGTAGGTAGTCAGAAGAAGTTGGTTTCTTCGAGGCAGAAGGGCCAGCAGGAACTAAAGAATTTAATGAGCTCTTTGAATGTTGAGTATGAGTAAGCTAAGTTAAGGAGTGACAGTAGTGAGAGGACTGTTGTGGTACATCAATGAATTTGAAGATTATTTCTTGAAACGTTAGGGGGATGAATGAGCAGGATAAAAAGCTTTAGGTTAGAAACCTGATTAGAAATTGGAGGCCTGATATTGTTTGTCTTCGAGAAACTAAATTGGAGTTGATAACCAGAGCTATGATTCACAGTTTGTGGGGTGGCCAAAAAGTTGACTGGTCATATTTAGGTTCTTGTGGAGCTTCTGAAAGGGTTGCTGATGTGGATCACGTGGGTTGTGGATAAAGTGGACGAAGCAGTGAGAAGCTTTTCAGTGTCCTGTAAATTTAAAAGTGTGGTTGACCAATTTGTTTGGGCATTTACTGGAGTGTATGGTCCAAACTCAGCGAGTGATAGAAGGCTGTTATGGGAGGACTTGTTTGGATTAGTTGGTGGAATGTTCCTTGGTGTGTGGGAGGTGACTTTAATGTGGTAAGATTTCCTTCCAAACGTGCTGGTTCCACTATTTGTACTGCTGCTATGCGTGAGTTCTCTGATTTTATTTCTGAGCAAGGTCTGATTGATATCCCCATAGAAGGAGGAAATTTTACCTGGTCTAATTCTAGGGAAGTTGAGTCAAAGGCACGATTGAACAGAATTTTTGTTCTCTGGAAATTGGGAGGCTAAGTTTCCTAGTGCCAGAGAAGAATGTCTAGGCTTTTATCAAATCACTTTCTGATTGTCCTAGAGGGAATATCCTTCTAGCATAAGGGTAGGAGGCCGTTTAGATTTGAGAACATGTGGCTTAACCAATTAAGGATGAAGGCTTTGTGGAAAGGGTTCTTGGTGGGATTCCTATCATTTTCAAGGTGCTCCAAGTTTTGTGTTGGCAAATAAATTGAAGTTGTTGAAAAATGGAATGTTGAGGTGTTTGGAAATGTAGAAGAACGAGGAAAACAATTGTGGAGGGATCTTAGTAAGTTTGAAACTATTGAGAAAAGTCGTGGTCAAACGAAGGGCGAGAAGCTAGATTTGGAAAGCTTGAAAAAGCTTCTCTTTTGGAAGAAATATGTTGGAGGCAAAAATCTAGAGTGCTTTGTATTAGAGAAGGAGATAGGAATACTACATTCTTCCATGGTATAGCCAATTCTCATAGAAGATTGAACTCCATATATAGGCTTATGGTGGACGGAGAGCCATCTTCGAATCCGAATGTCATAGCAGAGTGTATTTCTCGCTTCTATAGGCAACTTTATTCCAAAGATGTGGTTAATAGACCTGTACTTGACGACATGGAATTCTCTAGAATTTTTACAGAGGATGCTATTTGGTTAGATAGGCCGTTTGATGAGGATGAGGTGTATAGGGTGATCCACGGTTTTAATGGCGATAAGGCTCTTGGCTCTGATGGGTTTTCCATGGCTTTTTTCCATTCTTGTTGGAGTGTGTTGAAAGTTGAGATTATGTAAGTTTTTCAAAACTTTCATACTAAGTTGTATTTGAGATGAGTCTTACTACTGCGCCGTATTCCTAAAAATGCAAATGTTGTGGAGATCAAGGATTTTAGGCCAATCAATTTAGTTTATGGGATGTACAAGATTATTTCAAAGGTGTTGGCTAATCGGTTCCGAAGAGTGGCACATGGGCTCATTTCAAATTCTCAAAATGCATTTGTAAAAGGTAGACAAATTTTGGATTCAGTGTTAATTGATTCTGAATGTATTGATAGTAGATTGAAGACAGGGATTCCAAGGGTGTTGTGTAAGTCGGATGTGAAGAAGGTGTATGATCATGTGAATTGAGGTTTTCTAAAGTATATGTTCCAGCATTATGGGTTTTCAGAAAAGTGAAGAAAATAGATTATGTGTTGCATTTATATTGTTAAATTTTCCATTTTGATTAGTGGGAGTCCTTCAGATTTTTTTGGAAGCTCTAGGGAGATTAGGCAAGGGGATCCTCAATCTCCATTTCTCTTTGATGTTGTTATGGAGGCTTTGAGCTGTATGTTGGATGTGGCTGTAGCTACAAGACAGTTTTCAGGCTTCTCTATAGGCTCTACTCTTAGTACATCGATGATGGTGTCTCATCTTTTACTTGTGAATGACAGCCTTATTTTTTGTGATGCTAACCCTAATAAGTTGGTTACTTTGAGGGGGATTCCGAATAGATTTGAGGATGTTTTACTCTAAATAGATTTGAGGATGTTTTTGCATGGAGAAACTACAGAGAGATTTTCTTTGGAGTGGTATTAGTGGTGATTCTAAGTTACACCTGGTGGAAATGGGCTAAGGTTTGTAAGCCATTGCAGGTTGGAGGGCTAGGTATAAGACAATTGAGAAGCTTTAACTCTACCTTGTTGGGCAAGTGGTTGTGGAGGTAAGGGTTAGAGACAGATGCTTTATGGAGGAGGGTTATAGAGGCAAAATGTGAGGATGGTTGGGGTGGTTGGTGCACGAAAAAGGTGACAAGTGCGTATGGTGTTATCCTCTGGAGGTTTATTGGAAGTGGATGGCTGAACTTCTCTAAACTCCTACTGTATGATGTAGATAATGGTACTAGAGTGAAGTTTTGGAAGAATGTGTGGTGCGGAGATTGTACCCTTAATGAGGCTTTTCCAGATCTTTTTCGCCTTAGTAGGGCAAGGGACTCTTCACTGATGGAGGTTATGTGTTGGACTAGTGGAGGGATTCATTGAAATTTTCAATTTTGTCGTGCACCGCAAGATTGGGAAGAAGACTATCTTAATGGCCATTGTTTTACTCTTCAAAAGTGCAAGCGGTCGGCTCTAATAAGGTTTGTTAGAAGCCAGCAAGGAGTCGAGGTTTTGAAGTTAGAAGTTTCTATCTTTCTTTCTACCCTCCTACTCTATCTTCCCTTGGAGGTTGTTGTGGCAAAGGGTCCCTCCAAAGGTGGCTTTCTTTCCCTGGTCAACATCTTTAGGTAAGATTCTTACAACTGATAACCTTCGCAGAAGGAGTATTATTGTTCTTGATTGATGCTATATGTGTAAAAGGTGTGGGGGTCGGTGGATCACCTTCTACTTCATTGTCCAATAGCTTCTGAGTTGTGGTTTTTGGTATTTTGTTTGTTTGGACTCCATTGAGTTATGCCTCTTAAGGTATTTGAGTAGTTTGAGTCTTGGCAAGGTAAATTCGAGGGACATCGCAATATTGTTTTTTGGAGACTTGTGCCACATTGCTTGATATGGTGTATTTGGGGAGAGGAATGCTAGATGCTTTAAGGGATGTGAGCAAGTCCTTGCTAGAGATTAAGTCTTTTTTCTTGCATACTCTCCTTGTTTGAAGTGTGGCTTTGTTGCATTTTTCTTGTTTTTCCCTTCCAGCTTTACTTGATCATTATAATTTTAGTTCTTGAATTTTGTCCCCACGATACATCCCCAATGCACTCAGATTGGCTAGTTTTTTCTTAATAAAATTTTTTCATTATATATCCAAAAAAAATAAAAAATTGTAGTCTAGTTTTGATGTCGGACCTTCATAGTACCTTTGATCGGTCATTTTAGTTTTTAGTATTGAGCCTTTTAGGTTGAGGAGCTGCTAGATCAGGATTTAATTAAGTTCTATTAGAATATGGGCTATTTGGTAATTTACAGAAATCTGGAATGAGTTGTCCTTGGCTGTACCAAAGGCACGAGTCATATTTTATGTTTAGAGTCCTTCTCATATTTGGTTTAGGAGTTATTAAGTCTTATTTTTAATTGTTGTTAGTATGGGTATATATGGCTTATGGTTCCCCAGTGCTTATTGTGGTGCCTACGGAGGGAGAGAAATAATCAGTGCTTTGAAGATAAGGAGAGATCCATATCAGACTTGAAGCTATTTTTCTTTAGAACTTTAATGGATTGGTTGGCTGCCTTGCGAAACCAATCCTTTTCATCCTTTCTTGATTTCTTAGATTCTTGTAATTTTTGTTCTTAATTGTTTGACCCCTTGTACCCACCTTGTGCACTATGGTGTTTCACCTTTTTTGAGATCAACAAACTTTTACTTATCAAAAAATTGTTGTTAGTATTCTTATTCATTCTCGGAATAGGTTATTTAGAGTCCAAGTCCTTCTAGGAAAGGGATAACTATAGCCTCTAGGAAAGAGATAAAGGCTCTTTTGTGGTCATGTTATTTCAATATATAGTGATTTATTAATAAAATTCAGCAGATTATTTTAAGCTTGTTTGTGTGATGCAAACTTCTCCGAGGTGTGATGCCAAGAAACCCTAGGTGTGATTCTTAGGAAGTCCTAGGTGTGATTGCCTAATATTTTATTTATGTTATTTTCTGTTTATCCCCTGTTTCAGCCCCAAAACAACCATCAATATTCATTCTTTTCTAACCTAAACTCTTAAACGTCAATCCTTATTCAAGAATTTTTCATGAAACCTAGTATAGTGCTGAATTTCTTAAAGATCCTGCATCAGTGGGCCTAAACTCCCTCTTAATAAGTTGTGTCCAACACATGGCATTTTAACATTTTAAATGGAAGGTAGAGTAATGGCAAGGATCAAATTTAGGATATCTTATTCTGATACCGTGTTAAATTACAAATTGTCCCAAAAGCTTAAGTTATTAAGAAATGTTAAATTTTTTTTTTTTTTTTTTTGTTGATAAGTAGCTATTAAGAAATGTTAAATTCATTCACCTAACCACATTTCTAACAAATAGTAATTTTGAAACTTCAAAAATAAAAATTCAAACAGATTCTTAAGTTTTTCCATTATTTTAGCTGACAGCCTTGTTAGCAAAATTATCGATATTGGTTTCAAACATGTGTTATGGAATGTCAATAGGTTGTTTAAATAGAACTTTTACAATACAAAAGAAGGTGCACTGTGTTGTGAGACTGGTGATGTGAAGATAATACTGAGAATATAAATTCATGACAAAAACATTCACTATTTTTACAGAAAAATACAATTAAAAAGCTAAGTCTCAAACCCCCCCATAGTTTTCATTGAGATTTAGAGTTAGATATGCCACAGGTGCATTTTTTATATAATGGGGAAGTATTTCACAGTGCAGGAATAGGACAGATACTGTATGAAGTGTCAGGGATAATGACCTGGAAGCCTTATATATCAAGAAAAACATTATGTTTGACCCTTTAATTGACAATTCTAAGCTTAAAGGGGTGAAAAAAAAAATCATAATTTTGGGTTTAGCAGCTTCACCATGTTCATGTTCAGTATTGGGTAATGAATAGTGAATAATTCACTGAGGTCAACATAGGGTGCACGGAATAACTTTGCAGTCCAACTTATCAAAAAAGGGATACCTTTGCAGTCTATGTCTTTGACCCCATGTAGCTCCCTCATGGAGGTCACGAATTATTCCTTTATATGATATTGCAATTGATTTAATATTGTTTATCCTCTTCTGTGATCTTACATCTTTGCACAAATTTTGTTTTTACTAAAATGAAAAACTAAAAATCAAAGTGATGACAGTATTTGGTTCACAATGTACATAAGCAATTATGTTCCAAATTCTCCCAAGTAATAAAGAAATTATACTTAGATATGTGACACAAACAACCAGTTTGTTTTACTGCATATTTTCATAGCAAAAACCAACCTCATCATCAACTGCACATATTTCCTAACAGAAACTCACCTCATCAACAAATATAATGACAGGAGAAAGCTTGCTAGCAAAGGAGAAGAGAGCCTTGGTAAGCTTTTCAGCATCTCCGAACCACTGTATCAAGTAATAAATGTGTAGTTATCTCCTGTGCACAATAGAAAGATAACCTCCCCCCCCCCAATACATAAGGGGTTGCAAGGGCCATTTTGGCAAAAGCTAGTAAAAATAATTTAAGAAGGGAAAGAAGAAAAGAATATGATTAATGCTTACAATGAAACCAGAAAAGGACACAGCCTTGTTTAAATAATATTCCAGGGCATGTCCTCACAAATTATCAAGGAATCAATGATTTTCCAAATCAGTAATTCACACCATCAGATTTACAATTCCATCAGAATGGGCAGAGGCACCTCTACTTGCTCCTCATTTCAGCAGATATAATACTGAGAAGACTGGTTACATTTAATGATGCCATTCCTTTTCTATTTTTTAATAATTCTATTGTAGGGGGGGGGGGGGGGGGGGGGGGGGGGGTGGGTTATCCATTGTTCATTGCCAAGAACAAAAAATGAAAAAAAAAAGTATGCTAGAAACAGAGGAAAACACACACACACAACACAAATACCAAGGAATTTGAAAGAAGAATTTTCAACTATGAACTGGAAAACAACATTGGTCCTTGGACGATGAAACAGCTATGAACTGGAACTGGAATACTACAAAATTATAAGCAGCATTGCTAATATTTTGATCCTAAACAAGCTAGTATGATGTAACATCTCCTTTCTGCGTACCTTTGATGTAAGAGTTGAACCAGTTATGCTGATAAAGTTCGCCCCAGCTTCCGTTGCAAGTGCCTTGGCAAGAAGGGTTTTCCCAGTTCCAGGAGGCCCAAAAAGTAGTATTCCTTTGCAAGGCTAACAAAAGCATTCACAAAATCACATAATGGAAAAGCACACCACAAATTCCATCCAACCCTGATCAAAACGCATAAAAGGACCAAATCAATACCCGCAACAAATTTCCATGGGAAAACAGTTCCGGTCTCCTCATTGGAAGAATAACAAGTTCATTTAGTGCCTTCTTCACATCTTCTAGAGCACCTATATCATCAAACTTGACACCAATTTCACCCGGGGGTACCACAGCTGAAATAAAGTTGCTCTCATACTCATCCTTTGCGACGTTCTGTCATCATTTATGTGTTAGAGGTGTACACAAGATACAAAGCCATTTAACATTTCAATTTGGATAGTAATTGATGAAACATGCCTTCAAACTCTGTGAGGGCTTTCGGGATATAGCTTCTTGCCCCTTCAACCTCAAAATCGCAATTTCAAGGCTTCACACACAAAAGAACAACAGTCAACTTCAAGGTTGTAGAAACCCAAATAATTTTTACAGATGAATAGAATCTATACCTTTCACGAGGTAGGTACAATCTTTCCCCTTTTATCAACGGAAGATTACAGGAAGACAAGTAATGATTTTTTGCCCAGCCAACAACTTTCTCAGCCTCTGCAAATGAATTTGATAATGATGATCTTCAGATAAAACTGGCTAGGAATTGACAACAACACATCAGTAACCATTCTGCGTGTGAAGTTATCCTGAGAGCTAAATCACAAGCCATACAACCACTGGATGTTACAACACCTAGATTTTTGGGAATCGGACATTTTAACATAGAGAAAGTTAACAAATTCCAAGCAAACCTCCAACCCATTATCATGATCATACAAGTGCAAAACGTATATAGACCTATCAAACTATATATATTTTTTAAAGTTTGTTCCTTTTTTTTTTAGAGATATATATATATTAAGAAAACTAATACAAAAAATAACAGCTGGAACAGGCTGAAACAATATTATAGACCAAAACATCCTCAGGGTAAGTGTACTGAATTGGTGGCTGGAATGGTAAATTCTGGATGCTGTAATGCTACAGACCTACAGTAATTATTACTTTGCAATATACTAGACTTAAGGTGATATGCATGTTGTACTTAGGATGGTACTGCATTTAATTCTCATATGTGCATTCATTCAATATCTTATACCGTACAACCATGAATTTATCTACTTATTTTCAGTATTTGACAACGCTATGATATCAAGAAAATAGGAATTATACCACTGAATTTTGTGTGTGTGGGTGTGTGTAAGTTGTGGCCCCAAGGGGAGGGAGAAGGAGAGATCCAAACTAGTAACCTCCACTTCATGAGGTGTGGTCCCCAGCCAGCTACCCCTTGGGGTTGAAAATACCACTGCAGTTTCTTAACAAGCAGAAATTACAAAAGAATCTTCATTCTAGTTTCTTACTCTTTTTTGTCAATATCACACCATCAGTATTTACATGCAATAGGTCCGTGCATGACAGCTCATGTTCCTCAAGAACCTGCAATACACAGCTTCTGAAATCAATGACAAAAATCAATAAGTGCAAGAACATCAAAAACATGGGCACTGTAAAAATCCATCAGACATTAACAGTAAAGATTTATCCAAAATGCCACCCCGCCCCCCCACCCCAAAAAAAAAAAAAAAAAAAAAACTTCAAAACTAATTCCATACCTTATGCAATTCATTTAAATTGCTACGTGTTATCACAATCCTCCTGTCTTCTTCAACCTGTTTATGGAATGTTCTAAGTAGATCCTCCTCCTGCACAAAGCAAGGAAAGATCAAGATTATGACAACCACCAACACTTTTTCTTTTTTAAGGGGGGGGGGGGGGGGGGAGAGGATAAATTACAACCCCAAAAAATTATATGCATTGTTTAAATGAACCAACTGGATTGAAAATTTTTTAAGTGAAAAATGAGGGCTCAGATGTGAAATAAGAGCCTCAATGGTCATACCCAGTGCACAAATATCCCACTTTTGTCGAGTCTGGAAGTGGTCATGCTAAGCAGCCTTACCCCCAATTTATTTGAGAGGCTGATTCCCAAACGTGACCTGTCATTTTTGGGAGGAGGCACTTGCCATCACACCAAGGCTCAACCTCTAAAGAAGAGCCTAAATGGGTTGTAGATATTAAACAGAAGCATAAATTGTGATTTTATTTAAATATATTGTCAAGAGCACTAATCACACGAAATGGATGCCTTAAGTAGACACACCTTTCTTTCTTTTTCTTTTCTCAACCAGTGCCATCAGTATACATCCAATTAACTAAAAATTTTAAAACCAAATGCTTGAGCCACTACTAGAAAGCTCAATTCAATCAGATACCAAATACACCCCCCCCCCCAACTGTTCCTTTGACACCAAATTATATTATTGGATTTTTTTTTCTTCCAAAACTTAAAAAATAATACTTACAAGTCCAAGGAACGTAGCTAAATGGAGACCACACTTAGAATGGAGTTCAGCAGGCTAAACCCATAATAAGTAGCAAGTTCTAAAAAGGAACTACATGCATTGATTACATAATCACAGTGCTCCCACCAATGCCCTACCCAACTCCTACTTTAATTACCAGTTCTTTAAGATGCAATGAGCAATCCAATATTATATTTTGTACCAACCCAACACAGATAAAGGATGAATCCCAGGTCTACACAACATGCAGGTATCTCCATCATATAATCCAAATTGATATATGTTACAATTTCAATGGTGTGAGCCACAAAATAGAGATTGGACCTAGACAAACACTTGGCCAACTAGAATTTCGGGAGGCAACCAGAATCACTTTGTTTGCATCCTAATTTCCTAACAAAAAATTGTAATCAAGTCTTCCAAAAAGAGCAACAACAAATCAGAAAATGTAGGCCATACATATTAATTAGCAGAACCCAACCAGTGAAATAATGCAAAGAAAAGCAAGGGAGCAATGAGTAACAAAAAAAAAATTATTTTTCTTGGTCAGTTACACACTATAAATTATTGTTTTTCCTTTTTAGTTATATGTGCACCCAATAGAGCTTTGAACACACAACCTCACCCTCCACCCATTCCTTTGGAAGAATGATAGTATTATTTGAGCTAAAGCTCACACAGGCCACACACACACTGGGTTGTGAACCAAAAACCTCACCCACTCTTGTTATTTGAGCTGAAGCTCATTGGCAGAAATAAGTAACAAAATATCATTATGATACTTATAAAGCATATTACAATGACCTATTTTCTAGTATGTTAAATAACAAGTCAAACATTTACCTTAGGAGGATATATGCACAAAACATTATTGAAGAGCTTATAAATTTCGTTATCACCAGATCTCTTCGTTGCCTTAAGACCCTCAGTAAGTCGCTTTAAAGGTAAAGGCTGGAAAATAAAAGTAATTCAATTTCACAACAATTATTACAACAATAGTATAAGTAGTTACGATTAATACGAGAGACAAAAAAGCATCGGTGTAAGTACAATAAATAGCTCCAAGTTACAGCCATGACATTTTATTATGCCAAAATACCATGCCACCAACACCAGGTGCTCCAGCTTGATTCATTACACATTCTATGAGAATGTGAATAACTACATCTGCCTCCCAATAATGACCATCCATAAACTGAAGTGGAGGTACTCTTATAAAAATAATGTAGTGGAAGCAAACTATACAATAAATAAATAAAAACATGATCATCTGTACAATAATAAGTTTCAAGTCATACATCAATGGGAATTAAGGGTAGTTTGCTCAATTTAGTTGAGCGAATTTTATAGGAGATCCTAAGTATCTTAGCTTGTATTTCTTTGAGTCCAAGTTAGTCTTTTATTAATTATTACCTTATTAGCACTTTGTTTATTTCGATGGCAAACCTTGTGTAAAAATAGTTATTTTGTATTTTCTAGTGTTTGGTAGTTTCATAAAAAAATGAATTAAAGGAAAACTATCCTTGGTCAACAAAAATAGAAAAAAAATATGGCATATTTTTAGAGTTTGTTTTCCACAATTTTTTTGGAAAACTTTATCTCACAGCAAGCTAAATATGAGAAGTTAGGAAATTTTTTTTCAACTTATCTAAGGTTGAAACCAAATATAGGAAAAAGAGATAATTTTATGGAAAATACTTTTTGAAAAATGATTCATTTTCTAGAAAACATTATCGCTGAAACAAATTGAGTGTAGGGTTTAAGTATACTAGTCAAACTAGGAATTCTAATGCAAGCACAAGAAATAGTCCTCCTATAAGGCAAAGAAAAAATACAAAGAGAGCAAAGAAAAAAGAAAGACAGACAAAAAAAATAGAGTTAAATACAAAGGAGTGAGCTAAGAAACATAGGGAGAGAATCACTAATGGTGAATCCCAAAGCCCTAAACCAGTCATAAAGGAAGCCACCGAAAAAAGCCAATAGTTGGTCATCCGAATTTTCCATGTCCTCAAACGTCCTCCAATTACGTTCCCTCCAATTCCACTAACCAAAGAAAGTGTCTGCAACCGATCTTGGCAAGACCCATAAAATCATAAACGATTTAAAAACCAAACTCCACAACCGGTAAGCCTTACCACAATGAAGAAGCAAATGATCCACCGTCTCCCTATTACAACGACACATAATGCACCAATCAACAAAATCCCTTCCTCTACCCCTCAAATTGTCATCTGTAAGGATCTTATCCCATTCAGCAGTCCATACAAAGAAAGAAATACACCGAGGAGCCTTCACCTTCCAAACACCTTTCCACGGAAAGACAATGGGCAAGGGACTTCTTAACTTATTATAAAACGATCGGATATCAAAATCCACATTCTTCGTCAGGTTCCATTGCATACGATCTCCATTCTCAGTATGAGATATATTAGAACCCAAAGTACAGAAGAATTCATCCGCACCACCCATCTCCCAGTCATTTGGTCTCCGAATGAAGCGAACATCCCAACTTCTCTGATCCTCTGTCCCTAACCGTTCAAGAGAGGAGGCCACTAAAGCCTCTTTATTGGAAGCAATCCCATGCACAAGCAGATAGGTCAATTGAAGTGGGAAATCCCCACACCATTGATCTGTCCAAAGCTTCACTCTATTCGCCCCTACCTCAAATTGAATATTTTTGCTAAAAGCCACCCAACCCATCCGAATACTTCTCCACAACACCCATGTACCCCTCAATCTAGCTTGGAAGTCCATCCCCCCATTCTTCCCCAAACTTTAGAGCTATAACCCTTCTCCAAAGCCTTGCCTCCTCAACCCCAAACCGCCATAACCATTTTCTTAGAAGAGCTTTATTAAAAGTAGTTAATTTCCTTACTCCTAATCCACAGAGGTGCACACACCTTGTCCCATCTCACCAAATGTGTCTTGGAATCCCCCCACAAGAAGTCTCTTTGCAACTTCTCAATTTTCTTAGCCACATGCATAAGGATAGTAAAAAGGGATGAAAAAGTAAATAGGAAGACTAGATAATATACTCGTAAGCAACGTCAGTCTTCCACCTTTTGACAAATATAACTCCTTCCACCTAGCCAACTTAGACTCAATTTTCTCCAACATAGGATTCCAAATAGTAGATGACTTGTGGGATGCCCCCAATGGCATACCAAGATAACTCATAGGCAAAGATCCAATTGGATAACCCAAAATCTCTACCAAGACATGGACATTAGGAACCTCCCCTATGGGAACCATCTCACTCTTCAAAGTATTAACCCTTAAACCTGTCATAGCCTGGAAGCAAATAAGAAGCATCCGAACATGTAGAATTTGTTCCTCATCTGCATCGCAAAACAGAATCGTATCATCCGCAAACAAAAGATGCGAGACACATACCCCTCCACCCTGTCTACCATCAGCCCTAAAACCTCGAAGTAAACCAACCCCTACAATTCTTTTCATCATCCTACTTAAGACCTCCATCATAACCAGAAACAACATAGGCGAGAGCGGGTCCCCTTGTCTCAATCTCCTCGAACTCCCAAAAAAGTCAACTGACCTGTTAAACAAGACAGAGAATTGGACTGTAGATATACATGTACGGATCCACTGACACCACCTCACCCCAAATCCCATTCTCTTCAACAAATTTAGAAGAGCCTCCCAATTCGCATGATCATAAGCTTTCTCAATGTCCAACTTACAAATAACTCCTGGAATCTTACTCTTCACCCTACTATCAATACACTCATTAGCAATAAGAACTGAATCAAGTATCTGTCTACCACCCACAAAATTCTTTTGAGACTCAAATATCAACTGATCCAAAACCTCTTTCAGGCGGTTTGCCAAAATCTTAGACAAGATCTTGTATACACTCCCCACCAAGCTAATAGGTCTGAAATCTCGAATATTGGAAGCATCGTTCTTCTTGGGGATTAAGGCTATGAAGGTTGCATTAAGAGATTTTTCAAACTTACTGTGTTGATAAAACTCTTCAAACACAACAAAGACATCTCTTTCCACAACTCCCTAACAATAGTAATAGAAGGCCATAGTGAAACCATCAGGACCTAGAGCTTTATCTCCTTCCAACTCTTTGACAACCGCAGAATCTCCTAATTTTCAAACCTCCATTCAAGCCAATCCCTCTCCAGCCCCTCTATCTTATCAACTCCAAACCTTCCACAAAAGGCCTCTATTCCTCTGTCTCCTTGTACAAATTTTATAAAACTATACGACTTTGTCTGCCATCTCTGATTTGTTCTCATAATGAACCCCATCTACCTCCACCTTACTAATATGATTATACCTTCTCCTAGAATTCGCCACCTTGTAGAAGAATTTGGTATTGTTGTCTCCTTCCTTAATGCATAGCATCCTCGATTTCTATTTCCACGAGACTTCTTCCAAAGAAAGAAGGTTCCGTATCTAAGATCTCACCACAGCCCTCTCACCTATCTCCACTTCAAAAAGGCCATACTCCCCTTCCTTGGCATCCAATAATTTCAAGGACTCCAACAATTCTTTCTTCTGACAGCCTACATTCCCAAACTCACTACATTTCCGAACTCACTACGGTTCCACTAAATAATATCTTATTTCAGAGCCTTGCTTCTTGGAAAGCACAAAACTAGGAGTACCTAAGAAAGAATATCGATTCCACCAAGAACGAACCGTATCTGCGAACCCATCCGTATTCTACCACATGTTCTCAAACCTAAAGCCTTATTGTTCTTATTCTCTCTGTTCACTCTTTTCTTCTTCTCATTCTTGTGGTACTAAACATGGATACTATTCATACAACATTGAACACCATAAACTTTGATCTTTTCCTTCTTCCTTACATCCCAAGTCAACCCTTCCTCTTATCTATCAAAACCATAAAACCTCATAGACGTTCTCTATCAAATAGCCATAACCTCATCAAACCCAAGTCAATTTTGAGCAATAAGTCTCTCTTTCTTCTACAACTCCAAACCCTAGATCCGCAAATCACCCTAAACCTTAACCCACCATAAGTACACGTAAGACAAATTCCCAAGCTTGTCCTACATCAAAAAGGCACATGGATAGAATGGTCTAGGCAGAAGGAAGTTACATTATAACTTCCAAAGAAAGTGATTGCAAGGGACATTTTGGAATCATAGTCTGCAACTCATAAAGCAATTCATTCCAAATTCCCAAGAGGGAACTTGTTTGTATAGTTGGAACCAGCCAAACTGTTTAATAGAAGTGTTCAGAAAATATTAAGCCAACAAACATTAACTTAAAATATAAAATATAAAATAAATAAATAAATAAATCAACCTCTACTTTCAATGACATCCTCATTGAGAATCTCTCTACCGGACGACTAGTAGTCTGTTAGTTAGTATTCGAACTGTAAGGTTTCACCTAATTCCCAGCTTGCCTTCTAGGAAGCACCTACACGGATACGGGTGCAGGTGTGGGTACAAGTACGGTACAGCGACACGTCAATATTTGGAAAGGTATGATACAAGTACGGAAGGGATATAAATGTAAATTAATTATTAAATATATTTTTATTTATATTTTCAATATATTGTTAAGAGCATTAATGGATAATAAAGTGAATATATAACTATTAAATGATATTTAAAAATTAGAATATAAAATTGAAAAAAAGAGGGCACAATTTAAAAAGTAACATAGACTTAATAATGAAATAAAAGGCACAAGTTAAATATGTGTGTGTGTGTGTGTGTGTGTGTGTGTCTGTGTCTGTGTCTAATTCATATATCAAATTGGACTTGGGAGCTGGGAAGCACGGGTGCGGCTCCAGGGCTGCCACACCCACACCCGACTCACGTCGACACACCAATTGCCACTTTTTTTTTTTTTTTTTTTTTGTTCTCCAATTCGGCCAAAATCCACTGAAACTGGCCAATACAAGCCAAATCAGTCCAAAAGGGGCCAAAAGCCGGATGGGATCTCTCCAAATCTTTCCTCTTCATGCACTTACTGGTGAAGGCAGCGTTGATTGGCAATGAAGGGCGACACTGGAAGTTCATGGAGGCTACAAACTGAGCTCCCGAAACTATGATAGAGAGAGGGAGGGAGAAAGTTGTGGACTGTGGACAGATTTTTGAATGTGTATTGATGTAAAAGATAAGGACTTGAAAAGTCAGAAAGATAACGTGTAAAAGGAGAAAAAACTGAAAGAAAAGGGTTGGAACTTGTGAAAACAGTAAAAATACAGGTTTTGATTCTTTGATTTTATCACCTTTACCCATCAATTTCTATTATTCTTCAATACTTTGATTTAATATTTTGTTTTATTAACCACTTCTTCCCCAAGGCCCCACGTCACTACCTCATTGCTTCTTTTTTTTTTTTTGAAGGAAAATTATTTAATATTATAAATATGTTATTGGGCTAAAATTGGGGTTGTGTAAACATTATAATAATATATATATATATATATTTGTATATATATAAATATGCTTTTAAACTTATCTACTATTGCTCTTAAATTGGTATATGTTTACCATTATATGAAAAAATATGCTTAGCAATATATAGAAAATAAAAAATATATATTTAATAATTTATTAATAAACATATCCTGCCAACCAGCACCTTACTTTTTCAAAAATTGCCAAGTCGCCGCACTGCACCCGCACCCACACTCGAATCCACACTTGTGCTTCCTAGCTTGGGAGAAGGTCCAAGACTTAATAAGTTTAAGAGTTCCAATGCTTTGTCTCATGCCCAAGCCCACAAAACTAAAAAGAATAGATAAATGGTAAACAAGCAGAGAAACCAAACAAGAGAAACGAAAAGTCAAAAAAGAACAAAAGGAAGATGGAAGGACAAGAGGCGAAGAAGAAGAAGAAGAATTGTGAAAACAAAGAAGATCTATGAAGAAGAATATGAAGAAAAAGATATGCGATGGGCTAGGGTTGTTAGTTTGGGACTTCAGTTTAAGTTCTGCCCCTCAAACAGCGCGTTTCAAGCTTTTATTTTAAATTAAGTCCTTTTTTAAAATTTAAAAATAAAAAATTGTCAACAGCCTTGTCCCGGTTGCATCAGTGCCATGTCTCAGCCATATCCGAATTATTTTTAAAAAAAACAAAAAATTGTCTTGGACACATGTAGCCGCGTCCGTGTCCATGTCTGTGCCCAACATGGGTACGGCAACCATTTAGCCGTATCCGGGCTTTCCAGCTAGCCTTGATCTCAGGTTCACCCTTCTACTTGACAATAAGAGCAAAGACACATGCTTCAAATCTTATCAATGTCTTATTCAAGAAGCTTGCATTTGCAGTAGATTATTAACTTCCACAGCAGTTAAACCATTTCATGAAGAATATAAAAGGAAAATAATAATAGGGACAGTTAAACATGAAAAGTCAACAACCTATCTAGTTAGAGAATGTGTGTTGAGTGCCTTCAAAGGTTAGCAAGCATTACCAGCTTAGCGAGGCGCCCAAAATTCGGAAGTATCATTGTCTGTTAAACATCATAAAGAAAAATATAAGAACAAACTGCCCACAAGTTATAACAGGCAATGAATGTCAACACATATATTTACATTTAAGTACACAGCCTCAAACACATTTGTTTGTGTGTGTGTGTGTGTGTGTGTGTGTATAACTTGCTAATCAACATCAAACTCATGAAACTTACAAATTTCTCTTTCTCTTTCGACCCCGATTCAACTTTGTTCTGCCCACAGATCAAAACAACTGGAACTGATAATTGGTCAAACATTTCCTGCACTTTATGTACAAACTCCTTACGGTTTGACTTGGAAACCGCCCTAGACAACCATTCAGAAGAGTCTGGAAAATAGACAATGAGAGGTTGCTTGGATCTCAAAACCTGAAAAGAAAAATCAAACATCAAGTGGTTAGGGAGCATTTCTTGAATCATTATCTAATACGTTATATATTTTTCCCTGTTTGAGTGTTCATATCAAACGAGATGTGTAACTTATCTGCACATATACCTCACATAAAGCCTCCATCGCAACGTAGCAATCTTCTGCCTGAGTGTCACTATCATGCTCTATCTCCTTAGCTATGAATGAATAAAACTTGTCATTTTCTTAGAATGAGTAAAAACACAGGCTAATATGCTGAAAGAAATCAAAATGTTATCATCTCTATGCCCTACTTGCTGCTATAAGATTTTTGTACAAACCAGCAATAGAAACCCAACCTTTTGGTCAATTAGCTCTTAAAGCAAACATGCAGAGATATAATATACAACGAACTCAACAATCTTAAACTTAAGTTAAAATGCAGATAAGTACAAATTACATTGACAAATAATTCAGGTAAAACTAAGCGTGAAACAAAGTACACAAGCAGAACATTCAAGCCTTTGGCAAGTCAAAGTGTGGCAACTCCACAAATTAACAGCTAGAACAGATAATTAGGTTAGGTTAACAGGGACACCTATATTTCAAGAAGAGCAATACAAAGACAAGATGAAAAATTGTAAGAGATTATCATTTCAAATACAACTGAAGCTACAAGATTAATGTCAAGTTGATTTGACCACCTTCCATAGAACAAATCCCCAAGCAAGGAAGAAAATTTAAGACCACAGAGGGAGAAAATCAATCCTTTCTCATATATCACAGAACATGAAAAGCATCAACTCATATGAAACAACATATCTCAAACTAATAGAACATACGTTTTATTAGAATTTAAACATGGAGATATGTGTGTTGCATAGGTACCACCCTTTCATAAGTCATGAATCCAATTGGAACTTTTAACAATTACCCATCATTTGATCATTACCCATCAATCAACAAAACCAAAATGGTTCTGCTAACAGAATAGCTTTATAGGATGAGCATCATTGTCTAAAATCAAGTAAATATAAGAAACCACAACAAATTTAAGACATCCAAACATATCATAACTGCCAGTTCATCCACTTCGAATTGAATGATGCATGCCAGCCAGAGATAAGTAATTGAATAAATAAATAAAACTAAGTACCATCTATCCAATAAATAGGGGGTTTTGAAGATTCTTTTTCTTTCTCTTCTTCACCACCATTAGCTTTGTTTTCGCTAATATCCAAAATGACGGCAACTCGATCACCGTTCACCTCATATACCTCCCCACATTGACCATTTGATAAAGGCCTGGAAAAATGGCAAACTTTCATTAATGATTGTAAGAAGATTTGATATTGTGAATCTGCTTATAATAAGCAAAGAAGCACTTGGAACAGTGCTAAATTTTATTGCCTAAAACAAATGACATAGATTTATGACGATACCAGAAATCAGCTCCCACAAAAGTGGGGAACAAAAAGCATAGACTAAGATCTACAGAGTTTTGACAAGAAAATCAAGGTATGTGCTTATATGAATGTAGATGTACCCACCATATTAGTATTCTTTGTTTTCAAGATTGTTTGTATCGACATAATTATAAATGTATCCTCTATCAATATCTATGCTTCACTAAAAGTTATGGTTTTCAATGCCATGTTTTATTATACACATTTAATATCAGAAGTTCACTCAAAAATATCAAAATTCTGCATATGTGAACTAGATGTATCCCCACAGAAATCGCATAGTAACACACAATGGTATGTACAGATATTATGTGAAAAAATAAAAATAAAAATAAATAAGAAGATGATTCCCAAAAGTGTAAACCTTTTAAGTGTCAAAAATATCAGAAATTCACTCAAACAAGATTTTCACAAGTATACTGCTTTTGCATACCCCCCATTGTACCATCAGTTCTTTGACATACATAGAGTAATTCATTTAAGAGATTTAAATGTCAACGCATTTCACTAAACATCTTACCTTGAAAGAACATTAGACAATGATCACTTTTCTCAGAGAACAAAAAAGATGATCCAGTAGAAAAAGAAATAAGGTACACTATAGATAGCTCTCAATTCAAACCTCACCAAATCTCCTATTTAACCTGACAAATGCATGATCACTTTCAGCACATACATGAAAAATCTACTATTGCCATCAACAACTCTGCC
The DNA here is from genome assembly GCA_032878915.1 of Castanopsis chinensis. NCBI lineage: Eukaryota > Viridiplantae > Streptophyta > Magnoliopsida > Fagales > Fagaceae > Castanopsis > Castanopsis chinensis. The sequence goes on along the minus strand of JAVQMG010000133.1, from coordinate 34,977,006 downwards.
AGGCCAAGAGTCTTGTAGCTCAACTGAAACCTGCTGGCGTTTTCAACAGAGACATCTAGGTTTAAAACCCTCCACCCTCATTGTAAATATCAAATAAATAACCACTCCACCAGAGTCACCCTCTGAAAGGCCATTATAAAATTCCTAGGAAATAGCAGTCACTTAACTTGGTGCAGAAATACAGACATATCAGTATCTGATTCTTATAATACTAATTAGATTCTTTAACAAAAGCATGCCTTTACAGGATCTTTTATTTTTGAGCTCTTACACACATGCTAAATACATAGGTGTGAATTCATTTGTTTGGTGCACTGTAACTGTTCACATCACTTTCCACAACACCCCTGAACAGTAACAAGACTCTTTTCTCATTTCTTTGCTACTGCAAGTGAAACCATTTCCTTTCCCCTACCATAACCTAAAAATAGTATATATGTTCCCTACCAAACCAACAAAAATCGAACTTGATACATTGTACAAGCCCCAATCCTTTCTTCTAAAATCATACTTCATTCAAAATCCCAAATTCTCCACAACACTTAGATTTTCCCTAAATCTGTCCTGTGTCACACTGCACCGGAAATAACTTAAATATAAAGTGTACAAAAATTTACTATATATCGATGGGATATATAATATTGTGGGATTTATTATTTTGTGTAACGGCTGCATATAAGAGCCCTCCCACAAGAGGGTGGACCTGACAAGTATGGGACCCACCCCAATGTGTGTGTGTGTGTGAGAGAGAGAGAGAGAGAGAGAGAGAGAGAGATGTATACAACCGTTACACAAGATACCACCTCCTATTCATGGACATACATAGAATGAGAGCCAAACTTCTTGAAATACTACAGCCAACATAAACATCAATAGAAAGAACTGCTGAATCTTTAAGGTACTTCTAACTAATCTATTTCCACATCACTGGATGACAGCTTACGACCATCAAAGAGACAACTAGATCCTCAAGAAGAAAAACCATCGACCAACAAAGTTCCATGAAAAATGCCAAGAGCTTTTCTTGTATACATCAAGACAACTTACCAACCCACCTGCCAAGAATAATGGTATAAGCATTTTTTGGACCCTCAGATGTTGGTATCTTCCCCAATATGATCCTGTTATAAATTATATATGTTGTTGTCAGGTGAGGGTATACTCAGTATTCACAGGTGAAGAGATCATGCTAAAGGGTTTCAAAATATAGATCACAAATATGACCCTCCCACACAGCATGTTAGTCATTTGTCACAATATTCAAATCCAACCAATTAGTAGAACAGCACTCTCTTGTTTCCACATGTTGGCAAATTCATGGTTCCTCCATACAAGATCCCCACCCTGGGGTGAGGCAAAGTGGCAAACATAAAATGAAATACAGGAAAGTAAATTCCAGCAATAAAATCAAGAAATATACAGTCACTTTACAACAGGCAAAGAAAACTTTGCAGTTTGCACAGAGGAAAACGTGTCAAATAAATGATAAACAATGCTCAAATGGTCAATGTTTATTGTTACCTATTCAATGATGACGTCATGTCAATATTAGGATACGTGTTTAATTATTATTGAGCACCAGGGTTCTGTATACCCCTTTTTTTTTTGGGCAAGAATAAAGCACTGGGGCTCAGATGTTCTGTAAACCCTTTTTTGATGGGTAAGTATAATTTTATTAGAGAAAGACTACTTTATGTACAAAGGACACAAAGAAGCCTAAATAATTACACAAAGAAAAAATTATATACAAAATCACAATGAATCTATAAATGATGTGACTACAAAGATTCAATGACACTACTTAAAGCAAAGGCAGCCATATAGTTGAAGAGAACCTACCCCAACAGCTCGGAAAAATTCCCAGCCTCAAGAAAAACATGATTAGAAATCGATAACATTCTGCGACTTGACACGGTACATCTCTTTGTGCGTGAGTGTGTGTGTCTGTGTGCGCCTGTGTGTGTCTGTAATAAAACATATATGGGATCTACTTCTAAAGAATGAAAAAAAATCTACAAATTAAATGCAATTAGGTTCATATATAAAGAGACTTACGAAGCTTTTGAGCCTTATTTGAAGATATAAAAATGGTTCCTTTTTTAGAACTTCAATCTTCTCTATCTACATAAAGCCTATAGTTATACTGACCAGCCAAAATGAAAAATTAATTTATCTTGATTGCCTAACCAATGGCCTGTTGTCAAACAATATGGGATAGGCACAGAGGAATAAAATACCCAGGTCCAAAAAACCAAATGGATAAAACCTTTGTCTTCCTTTTCAGAATTCCTATTATATTGAACAACATTGTGATGATTCAAAACAATGGGATTTAACTCAAATTTGGCTATACACAAATATGAAATTACAAGATTTTGGATTCTAGTATTTTATATGATCAATAAGATTTCATATAAATTTCGGAGCTTCAATTAAGCTTTTGGCTTCATTCTTTGCTTCATTCTTTTGTAAAGAACCAACTTTGTATTGAAGTTCTAAAATTCAATATGGGTGGTTCCCGCTGTTTTTGTATTGAATCTAAATCTTTTCAACTGGTGGTAGAGGAAGGGGGACGGTATTTTTCTGTTAGGATTTTTGAGCGGAGTAGGTACTTCATGAAGTCGGTCTTCATGGGTAAGAATGCTGCACAGTGGCTGTTGAAGAGCATAGAACAGATTGCTGTTGGGGTTAGTCCGAAGTCTTTTTATACGTTTAGGGTAGGTGATGTAGCTTACACCTTTCAACGGAGCTCCAACTCTTTTGGATTGTTCCTTCTTTTGACTGAACTCAAAGCTGGAGGGTCTAGGAGGTCCATTGTTATTCCAGAAGGCAGAGCTAAGAATGGTTGGAGGGTTTTTGGGTTAGAGTTAAGGAAGATGTTGGAACCCGAAAACTATGCGAATGGTGGTGCTGGTCAGTTGAAATTTGTAGCTCACCTCCTTAAGGATAAATCAGGGGTTCAACCATTTAAAACTTTTGCCGATACGGTGCATGGGCATCAAGTGCAGGTCAGGGGCAGAAATCTGTTAAGCGCCCATGATAAAAGGAAAATGCAGCTAGGGGAAAATAGGGGGGAGAAGCAGAACCCAGTCTTTGAACAGAGGAGTTTGAGCGAAACGCCGGTGAGCATACCAGGTCCGATGACTCAAGGAGGAAGAGATGTGGGTCCTCGGCACTGCGAAGGGGAATTGAATTTGGGAGAGACAAATCAGGATGGATTTAAAAGGAGCTTTCAGTTGAATTTCAAATCGAAGGTGGATGGTTCTGTTTATGGAAAAGAATTTGAATTGGGGAATTCTCACTGGACAGGAGAAGGCATGACCATAGAGGTGAATGAGGAAGGTAAAAGGCGTGTAACATGGAATCCTTATAAAGGTGGACTGAGGACTTCTAAATGGGTCACAAGGAGTCAGAAGGAGCACGTGGTGGGTCCTCCCAGTGGGTCACGAGTGCAACAAACCCCTGTGTTTGGTTCAGCCCAATATAGGTGTGATGCAGGGATTCCTAATAAAGGAGGTTGGAGGTTTTACAAAGGGGTCCAAAGGAATCAGAGGAATTTTGTGGTGGGTCCTTGCAGGGGGTCTCGGGGTCAAAGTTGGTGTCCCAAGTTGGCCCAAACTGGTTTGGGCTCCTTTCAGTCAGATGGTGTTGGCTTTTTGGGCCCAAGTATACACGAAATGGGTGAGTCCTCTTCTTTGACTTGTCCAACACCCTTGGCCCACTCGGTGAATCCTTCTATATCTTCTTTAGATAAGCCCGAGTCTTTGAGACTCATTAGTTGCAGCGGGTCTGATGGAATCAGCTCCAATAGTCTCACGATGCATGGGATTGAGGCTGGGTTCAACACGGTAAGCTCCGATAGCCTCACGGTGGCTGGGATTGAGGCCGGGTTCAACACGGTAAGCTCCGTTAGCCTCACGGTGGCTGGGATTGAGGCTGGGTTCAACACGGTGAGCTCCGATAGCCTCACGGTGGATGGAATTGAGGCTGGGTTCAACACGGTGAGCTCCGATAGCCTCACGGTGGCTGGGTTTGAGGCTGGGTTAAATACGGTAAGCTCCGATGGCCTCACGGTGGCTGGGATTGAGGCTGGGTCCTACTCCGGTGGCCTCAAAGTGAGGCCGATGGTGGGTTTTCATAGCTGCCATGATATGTTAAGTTCCGTTAGCACCGCGGTGGATGGGTTGGAGCTTGGAACCAGCTTCGAGGGTCTGGTGGTGGCTCCGTTGGAGATTAAATCTGCTGGTGGTTCCGATGACTTCACGTTGGTTCTGGGTAAGACCGATACAGTAATTTCGCAACTCTCGAAGGGTATTTTCTTGGCAGACATCCTTAAGAGACTTTCAGTTGCGGGCTTTGTGGATTTTGGTGTCCATAGAGTGGCTAAAGTTGGAAGTGAGGGTAGTGTGCTTTTGTCTCAAGGGGTGGAGAACAAGGATACCAGGCTGTTAGGTTTGGGTGAGATTGGCCAGCCCAATTCAGCGTTGGTGGGACTGAAGCCAGATTGTGGCCTAACTGTTTTGGGTGAGGAGGAGAGTTTGGCAGATTGTAATCCGCTGCTGACTGTTATCCCTCCGGCGATGGCTTTGTCAATGGATGCGCACAATTCGCTTGATGTCTCTAGATGGGTGAAGAACAGAATTCCAGGTTTTTGTAGAGTGGTTGGGCTCTCTGCTAATCGTCATGAAAAGTTGTGTATTGCTTATCTTCAAAGGCTAGAAAGGGAGATGGTTGTCATTAACCAGCAGAGGAAGAAAACAGCCGCTAACCAAATAGCACCCTCCATGGGTAAAGGGAAAAGAGAGTTGAGGAATTTGATCTCAACGGTTAACTATGATGGGAGATAGGGTTTGGAAGTGTGGTAGTGTCAGTTGTGGGGTTTTTAAAGTATTTATGAAGCTAAAAATGGTTTCATGGAATGTCAGAGGTTTGAATGACTCCCAAAAACGTCTGGTAGTGAGAAACTTGTTACGGGAGTGGCAGTGTGATGTTGTATGTCTGCAAGAAACAAAGCTTGCTGGCATAGATAGACAGCTCGTTTGCAGTATTTGGGGCTGTACGTATGTGGATTGGGTGGCTCTAGAAGCTGATCGAACGGCTGGTGGGGTTTTGATTATGTGGGATAAGAGGGTTTTAGAAAAGTTGGAGGTTCTGGTGGGCTCGTTTTCAGTGTCGGTTCAGTGGAAAGGTGTGGAGGACGGCTTTATTTGGGCATGCTCAGGGGTGTATGGCCCGAACAATAATAATTTGAGGGGTGTTTTGTGGGATGAGTTGGTTGGTATTCAGCATATTTGGAATGTTCCGTGGTGTTGTTTTGGGGACTTTAACATTGTTCGTTTTCCTAGTGAACGGAGGGGTGGGTCTAGGCTTACTCCGGCTATGGAAAAGTTTTCTGAATTTATTGAAGATTTAAACTTGATAGACTTGCCGTTAGAGGGAGGGAGTTTTACATGGTCTAGTGGTACTGAACAGCCATCCATGTCTAGGATTGATAGGGCTCTTGTGTCTCAGGATTGGGAGCAACACTTTTCGGATGTGATCCAGAGGATCTTGCCTCGACCTGTTTCAGATCATTTTCCAATTCTTTTGGAAGCAGGGGGTATGACTAGGGGGAAAAGCCCTTTCCGGTTTGAGAATATGTGGCTGAAATCGGATGGGTTTGTTGAGAGAGTTGATGCATGGTGGAATCGCCATTCTTTTTCGGGTACTCCTAGTTATGTGTTTGCTAAAAAATTGAAAGCTTTGAAAGAAGACCTTATTCAGTGGAATCGCCAAGAGTTTGGCAATGTTGGGCGCAGGAAGAAAGAATTATTGGGGGCTCTAGAGTTACTAGACGCTAAGGAAGGGGCTCTTGGACTCACTGAGACAGAGAGAAATGAGAAGGTTGAAGTAAGATCTCAGGTAGAGTATCTTCTTTCCCTAGAGGAGATTTCTTGGAGACAAAAATCAAGGATGCTTTGCATTAAAGAGGGAGATAATAATACAAAGTTCTTCCACAAGATGGCCAATTCTCATAGAAGGTATAACCATCTGAGGATCTTAGAAGTAGATGGAGTGATTTACGAGGATGGAGCGGAAGTGGCAGCTCAGGTTGTTCAATTTTATAAAACTCTATATAAGGAGTCTGAGGAGTGGAGACCTTTTGTGGAAGGTCTGGAGTTTGATCAAATAGGGGAGATGGAGAGGGGCTGGTTGGAGAGGAGTTTTGAGAAGGATGAGATCTTATCAGTGGTCAGAGATTTGGATGGGGATAAAGCTCCAGGTCCAGATGGCTTTTCTATGGCCTTTTTTCATCACTGCTGGAGAGTAGTAGAAAGAGACGTTTTAGCAGTCTTTGAAGAGTTCTATCAACACTGTAAGTTCGAGAAATCTCTTAATGATACCTTTATAGCTCTGATTCCTAAGAAAAATGGTGCTTCCAACATTTGTGATTTCAGACCTATTAGCTTGGTGGGGAGTTTATATAAAATCTTGGCCAAGGTCCTGGCAAATAGATTGAAGGTGGTGTTAGATCAACTGATATCTGAATCTCAGAATAGTTTTGTGGGAGGTAGGCAGATTCTCGATTCAGTTCTTATTGCCAATGAGTGTGTTGATAGCAGAAAGAAGAGTAAGATTCCAGGGGTGATTTGTAAGTTAGATATTGAGAAAGCTTATGACAATGTGAATTGGGAGGCCCTTTTGAAGTTGATGAAGAAAATGGGCTTTGGGGAGAAATGGTGTAGCTGGATTAGAACTTGTATCTCTACAGTGCAGTTTTCTGTGTTGGTCAATGGGTCCCCAGCTGACTTCTTTGGTAGCTCTAGAGGTTTGAGACAAGGGGATCCTTTGTCTCCCTTGCTTTTTCTAGTTATGATGGAGGTGTTTAGTAGGATGGTGAAGAGAATGGAGGGGGCAGGTTTACTTAGTGGCTTTAGGGCGGATGGTAGAAGGGGAAGAGGGGAATGTGTTTCACATCTCCTATTTGCGGATGATACTATCTTGTTTTGTGATGCAAAGGTGGAGCAAGTCCTTCATGTTCGACTGCTGCTGCTTTGTTTTCAGGCTGTGACTGGCTTGAAGGTGAACGTAGCTAAAAGCGAAATGGTGCCTATAGGGGAAGTAAATAATGTGCATGCTTTGGCAGAGATCTTGGGCTGTAGGGTTGGGGCCTTGCCAATGACTTATCTTGGTATGCCGTTGGGGGCGTCCCATAAGTCCCCCTCTATTTGGTACCCTATCTTGGAAAAGTTTGAACGGAGGCTAGCAGGGTGGAAGAAACTGTATTTATTGAAAGGTGGTAGGTTGACTTTGCTTAAAAGTACGCTTTCTAGCCTCCCCACTTATTTTTTATCTTTATTCACCATCCCTACACATGTGGCAAACAAAATTGAGAAGTTGCAAAGGGACTTCCTGTGGGGAGGCCCTAAGACGCATTTATTGGGTTGGGATAAGGTGTGCATGTCTGTGGCCAAAGGCGGCTTGGGCATTAGGAAATTGACCACTTTCAATAAAGCATTACTAGGAAAGTGGCTTTGGCGTTTTGGGGTTGAGGAGAATAGGCTTTGGAGGAGGGTGATAGCTTTGAAATTTGGGGAAGAGTGGGGGGGGTGGACCTCTAAGGTGGATAGGGGTGGCCATGGTTGTGGTTTGTGGAGAAGTATTCGAATGGGCTGGGAAGTTTTCAACAATAATGTCCAGTATAAGGTTGGAGTGGGGGATAGAGTGAAATTTTGGTATGATAGGTGGTGTGGAGATCTTCCTCTCAAGTTGGCTTTTCCAGTCATGTTTAATTTTGCTGCAAACAGAGAGGCTTCCGTAGAGTCGTCTTTAATTTATCAAGGGGCAGGGGATAGGAGAATTTGGGATGTTCGATTCAATCGTGGTCCTAATGATTGGGAGGCTGATGTGGTGGACGAGTTCTTTCGTCTCTTGGCATCCAATTTACCTGCTGGGACTAATGGTGATCGTGTGAAATGGAGGTTGACAAAAAACGGAAATTTTACCATCCGTTCATTTTATCATAAGTTATATGGTTCTCCTTCTACAGTTTTTCCTTGGAAAGGTATTTGGAAGGTTAAGGCTCCCCGTCGGGTCTCTTTCTTTGTTTGGACAGCTGCATGGAATAGGATCCTCACGGGAGATAACTTACGGCTTAAGGGTTTTGACTTCGTCGACTGGTGCATTATGTGTCGTAACTGCAGTGAGACAGTGGATCATTTGTTATTACATTGCGGAAAGGCTCATAGGCTGTGGTGCTTTGTTTTTAGGATTTTTGGGATGTCATGGGTTCCCTCATGTACGGTGTCAGATTTTCTTTTTAGTTGGTGGAATTGGTTGGGGAAGCATTCTTCTTACATATAGAACTTAGTTCCATTGTGTTTGATGTGGTGTATTTGGAAGGAACGTAATCGGCGAACGTTTGAGGATTTGGATAGATCCGAGGACCAAATGCTTGCTCTCTTCTCTGGTTCTCTTTTTGATTGGGCTAGGGCTTGGGGACTCACATCTAGTGACTCTCTTCCTCTTTTCCTTAGCTCTCTTTCTTTGTAATTTAGGTTTTTTTTAAAGTTTTTGCTTTCTTTTCTTTTTGTATTTCTGATATGCTGATGCTTTTTGGCATCTAGCTGTTTTCTTCAATATATTTTTTCTTACCTATCAAAAAAAAATAAGATTTCATATAGCAAATCATACATAGAAGAAACACCAACTAGATTCAGAAGTGAACTCCAGTATTTGAAAAAGCTAAACCTTAAATAAATGAAGGTATAATGGAGAAAACATAGACAAGGATCAACTTATGACCTGTTATCCGCTTCAATGTTTACAGATGGCCCAATGTATTTCACCCGATCTCCTGGAAAAAGATGAAGTGAGAAAGTAATTAATTAAAGCAATTGAAAAAAGACTACAATTTTTTTTTTAATAAAAAAATAATAATGTAGAATATTATTTTCGATTTAGCTGCAGTAAGCAGATCTTAGCTAACACCAAAAACACCATGAGAACCCAACACCAGACCATCATCTCATCAACACTGGCACCTCCAACATAAAATCCAACATCACCACCACCACTTTTTTTTTGGTAGGTAATAAGAGTTTTATTTATAAGAAAAGTACAATGCACTTACAATAATAAACACACTGCAGTTGAATCGAATACAATCAAATCAAAGGGAAGAGCTAACAAAAATAAGGAAATCAGACATAAAAATACAATGCATAAAACCCCAAATACAAGACCACTCAAACAAATTTCTAGCTAGCAAAGACTTCAAAAGATCAATAGGTCTCTCGATGTCCTCAAATGTATGGCATTGCGTTCCTTCCAGATTAACCACATAAGACACGCCAGTACCACATAAGACACCACCACCACCACCACATTATTATTTACTTCTAGACAATCGCACCGAATTCAATCATTCCAAGACCCCCACATATATTGATACCGACACTACAAGCTCAATGTTCCCCGTAACCTCCACTTCAATCATTCCAAGACCCCCACATATATCAATACCGACACTAGAAGCTCAATGTTTGCCAGTAACCTCCACTTTCACAACTACCTCCTTTGCATACACATGTACACATGACAAAAAGTGTGATGAAATGAGCATTCAGGGAACAGATTCTAACCCTCAGTATTACTTGAAAAGCATACCAAGCCATAAGGGAATAATATGTGCCAAGGGATAATAAACTTCCTCCCTTGGGAGGAAGTTTATAGGAGGAAGTCCAATTTTTTCTCGTGTTCTTTGTACAATTGGCTGTCTGTGATATGCGGTCATTCCTTTTCCCCGCTCATTAAATTTTTGGATTAAGGCTCTTTTCGATGATTTTACTAATCTGTTCTAGTACACTGCCTGTGTACTCAAGAGGCATGAAAACCGTTTTTTTAATAAAATTTATCTTTACCGGTCAAAGATACAATTTTTTAGCTGTCCCCTATTTACTAATAGATACCAGCAGCACACTGAAGATTTTAAAATAAGTAAACAAATCCATAGAGCGCAAGGGGTGCAACCCATGTTCACAGGAAGTATACAAGAGATGCACCAAGAAATCATGAAAAAATGAAAAGACCTAGAAATTCTAATAAATTTGAAAAAGAAAAACAGACACTAGCAGCTATCAATTCATAAAGGGGTGTTCAATAGTAGTAGCTTCAACTCCACCAGTAGTAGACCAAAAAATAATAAGACCCGGATAAAAATTGTATATGGTAACATTTTTCCTTCTATTTTTTCCCCAGGGTAAGACATGGTGAAACAGGAGCAAAACCAAAATTATTTTAGAATTCACATTTTCAGATTTTTGTATTTTAGAGTTTTTCCTTTCATAGGAAATTGGATAATTGTAGACTTTTATTCGGATAGGGAATAGATTTGAGATTAGATAGGGATTAGTATTTGAGTCAGTTAGCATTAGTTTTCATTAGTCGTTATCTTTTATTTCTTTGTTTCCTAGAAGCTCTAACTCTATATAAAATCCTATTTTATTTGTATTTGAGGAGACGATTGATTAATGATATTCAGATTGGATATTTTCTTTTTTTTTGATAGATAATCAGGCAAATTTTATAAAAGATAGAAAAAAGGAATACAAGAAGTTCATGATGATGAACACTAAACAGAAAAAGGAAAAAACAACACAACAACACAGGGAAATCAGAAAACTAATCTAAGGGAGGACAAAAACTCAGGGAGAGATGAGAAATCAGTGAAACCCCAGCACTGAGACCACTCAAAAAGACTACAATGACATAAAAGTTTTAACTCATCCAACGTCTTCCCTTTGTCCTCAAAGGAACGATGATTTTGTTCCAACCACACAGTCCACATTAAGCACCCCGGAACCAAGTTCCAAATATCCGAGTTGTGAATCCCAAACCACTGATGCCAGCAAAGTAACAAACCCGCCACCGAACCTGGCATCACCCAAAGAATACCAAAGGCTTGAAGCAAAGAAGACCAAAGGGAGAAGGAAACAGGACAATGAAGAAGAAGGTGATTAACGGACTCCCCTTCACAGCAACACATACAACACCAATTAGCCAAAGGGCGGCCTTTTAACATTAGATTATCCAAAGTAAGGATCCGACCATGAGCGGCAGTCCACAAAAAAAACGCTACCCGCTTAGGAATCTTTGGTTTCCAAACACCCTTCCAAGGAAACAAAGAACTCGAGGCACTCCGGATCGCATGGTAGTAAGACCGAGTCTCAAACTTACCATCCCCTTTTAGCCGCCATTGAAGAGTATCCCTCCTATCCCCTTAAGGAATACGAGATTGGATAAGCTGGAGGAGAGAATACGAATCAGCCAACTCCCAATCTTCAAAAGCTCTATAAAACCTTAGATTCCACACTCTAACAGTGCCCCCTTCTGAAGTCCACAAAACCTCGAAGATACAAGCATCCTTGACTGCTGAACACACATAGAGCTGAGGATAGAGATCTTTCAGAGTGTTAACCCCAATCCACCTATCATGCCAGAAGCGGATACGAGTGCCATCACCCACTACGAAAGACAGATGCTTAGAGAAACTCTCCCACCCTTCATTAATGCTTCTCCATAGGCCACACCCATGGGACCTCCTACACGCATTAGTCCTCCACCCCCCTTGACCCTCCCCATATTTGGAGGAGATAACTCGCCGCCAAAGATGGGTTACTTCATGACCATATCTCCACAGCCATTTCCGTAAAAGAGATTGATTAAACGGCACCACCATTCTTATCCCCAATCCACCCTTCTTAGCAGGAAGGCACACCTTATCCCAAGCCACCAAGGGATATTTGAAACACCCCTCAGAAGACCCCCAAAGGAAATTCCTCTGAATACTTTCCAATCTAGCCTCCACAGCTTTAGGAATAGTAAAAAGAGAAAGGAAATACGTTGGAAGACTTGAGAGAGTACTCTTAAGCAACATGAGCCTACCACCCTTAGATAAATATAAACGCTTCCACCCAGAGAGCTTCTTCTCCATTTTAACCAAAATAGGATTCCAAATTAAGGCTGTCTTAAAAGAAGATCCCAGAGGCATCCCCAAGTATTTCATAGGAAGACTGCCCACTCTACAATGAAGGATACTAGCCAGAGCTTCTAGATTATTCACCTCCCCAACAGGGACAATCTCACTTTTCCTTACATTGACCTTCAAACCCGTAAAAGCCTGAAAACAAGACAACACCAACCTTATGGACAACAACTGTTCCCTAGAGGCATCACAAAATAGGATAGTATCATCAGCAAATAACAAATGAGAAATACTCACACCCACCGAGTTCCCCGCACCCACATGAAAACCCCGAATAAGGTTACACTCCTCTGTCTTCTTCAAGAGTCTGCTAAAAACCTCCATAATCAAAAGAAACAAAAGCGGGGAAAGAGAGTCCCCTTGTCTCAACCCACGAGAGCTAGCAAAAAAACCTGCAGGGGATCCATTTACCAAGACTGAAAAACGGATAGAAGAAACACAAGCCTTAATCCACCCCCTCCATTTTAACCCGAAACCCATCCTGTCCAACAAGTAAAACAAGGCCTCCCAATTCACATGGTCATAAGCTTTTTCAATATCCAGCTTGCAAACCACACCCGAAATTCTGCTCTTCAACCTGCTATCCAGACATTCATTTGCAATAAGCACCAAATCCAGAATCTGTCTTCCGCCAACAAACGAGTTTTGAGTCTCAGAGATGAGCTTATCTAAAACCACCCTTAACCTATTAGCCAACACCTTGGACAGCAGCTTATACACACTACTCACCAAACTGATGGGGCAATAGTCCTTAATGTTAACGACATTACACTTTTTAGGAATTAAGGAGAGGAATGAAGCATTCAAAGACCGCTCAAACACAGAGTGCCTATGGAAGTCATTAAAAAAATCCATTACATCCTTTTCCACAACACTCCAACATTTCTGAAAGAAAGCCATAGTGAAACCATCAGGACCAGGGGCTTTGTCACCCTCCATCTCCCTAAGAACCTGGATGATTTCCTCCTTCGTGAATTCCCTCTCTAAGGATAAACGCTCATCATCATCAATACGATCAAAGTCAAGCCCATCCATAGTAGGACGCTCCATCTCAGATTCCTTATACAATCCTTGATAAAAGAGAACTATTTGAGAGCGCACATCAGACTCATCCTCATAAAGAACACCATCCACTTCAATCCTTTTAATTTGATTAGCTTTTCTATGAGAGTTTGCTAATCTATGAAAAAACCGAGTATTGTTATCACCCTCCTTCACATACAAGGCCCGAGACTTTTGCCTCCAGGAAGTCTCCTCAAGAGAAGCCAACTGTTCTATATCTCGTTTGAGTTGAAGACGCCGACTCTGATCCTCAACTGAAAGACCCACTAACTCCTTTCTCGCATCTAAACCCAACAGCTCAAAAAGAAAAGACTTCTTTCTAAAAGCCAAGTCACCAAACCCCTCCCTATTCCACTTTTTTAAGTATGCTTTCAGAGCCTTCAGTTTATGGGCCAAGATGTAACTTGGAAAGCCCCCATAGCTGTAACGATCCCACCATAGTTTAACTCTATCAACAAAACCATCAGCTTTCAACCACATGTTTTCAAACTTGACGGAGCTACGACCACGTCTAACAACACCAACTTCCAATAGAAGGGGGGCAATGATCGGAGAGAACCCGAGGAAGCACCCGTTGGGAAACATTCTCAACGTGCTCCTCCCAATCAGGAGAAACCAAAGCCCTGTCAATTCTTGACATAGAGGGAAGACTAGAATCTCTAAACCAAGTGAAGGAGGCCCCTTCTAAAGGTAAATCAGCTAAGGAGTTATTCTCAATAAAATCCGAGAAAGTGATCATAGCAGGACTAAAAGACTCGCAGCCAAGCCTCTCACTTGGGAACCTAATTATATTAAAATCCCCAACTAGACACCAAGCCGTGGGCCACCTGGCACGCACCTGAGCTAACTCCTCCCACAAAATAGGCCGCTGCCCATTGACATTAGGGCCATACACACCTGAACAAGCCCAAACAAAATCATCCACCACTCCTCTGAACAAAACACTGACAGAGAACTGACCAACAATCACATCCAATTTCTCAACAACCCTCTTATCCCAAACCAACAAGACCCCACCCGAAGGCTGCACAGCTTCTAAGTCAGCCCAATCTATGAAAGGACTACCCTATAAACTCCGAACAAAGGCAGCGTCAGTGATAGATACTTTCGTTTCTTGAAAACAAACCAAATCACACTTCCACTCTTTTAAAAGGTTCTTACAAACCTCTCTCTTCTGGGGATTGTTAAGCCCCCGTACATTCCAAGAAAGAAGTCATAAAGTCATTTAAAACTACTGACAACCCCCAAATCAGTCGAATAAGCTCTACTCCTACTCCTTGAATCGACACCATCATAATTAATATAGGAAAAAAGCCCTTTAAGCTCTCTAAGGCCACGAGACCCTGAGTTTGCAGGACGCTTAGACACCCCCTCTTCATTGACTTTGAGACATTCCTGTTCCAGGATGCGAAAGAGAGCCAAACAGTGAGCTTCATGTTTCACAATAGGGAAACCCACCATTTTACAGAATTTTTTCATCAACTTAGACACCCAAACCGAGGGTGGACCAGTCCCAGTCACCTGCATTCCCTCGCCAGAATCCTGAACCAACAAACCCGCGTAGTTATCATAAGGAACCCATTGAGACAGAGGTTCACAATTCAACACACAATTCTCTTTCTCTCCACTGCTACTCCCACTGTCAACCACCCCGCTGGGCTCCCATGGAAGCATGTGAATCCCAGAAACTGACAAAAATTCCCCAACTAAGTCCACCTCTTCTACTAGGAGCCCCCTTTCGCCAACCTCAGCTTCCAACCCACACCCGAAACTTGAAAGGGAAAAAAGTTGTTGTGCACCACCAGCTCATTCCCTGCCAAGTCCAAGTTTAACCCCAATGCTCCGGAGAACCAAGAGTCCCAAAAGCCCACACAGTGAGTCGCCTCGGCACCCGGACTCGCGAACCCAGATAAATCCATGCCGACGTCGAGCGTATCGAAATCGGAGCTACAATCAGACTCCGATCCACTATCGGTCACTGGGTCACCACACTCCGACCTCATCGACAACACAACCCCCCTTTCGCGCCGTCTTGTCTCTCTAACGGAGGCTGGGTCTTCAACAAGTTCAGTTCATGAGACACGAAATAGGCATCGTGATCTGACTTACCATTGTGAGGGTAGGCTGGGTTTAGGTAAGACATCTTTGGGCTTTGGCGAGGCCTCCAAATAAATTTAGACTTGGCTGACTTAAGAGGGCTCGGGGGAGTAGACTTAGGCTTGATGGGCTTAAAAGGTTTTAAAGGTTTTGGTTTTGGGCCCATTTCATTAACCTCAGACCACACTAAAGCCCATCTCCCATTAGGCCCATGCTCCAGACGCATAAATATGTCCAAGGACAGCTCTTTCTCCAGCCCGTCACTTTCAACTTCCATAATCGTTGACAAACCCTTCAGTTCGAGGAGCTCACTTTGTCCTAGAGTACTACCCTTGCTGGAATCCCGGATTTCACGGCTGTGATCTGACAGAAGCTGCGCTCCAAGCTGCTCCCTATGCCCTAGGGTACTTTTCTTGCAGGTAATACGGCTGTGATCTGACACAATCTTCACCCCCCCCCCCCCCGATGCAACTTTCTTCTTTCCTTCGTCTCCTCCGCTACTGGTGTTTTTCCCTTTCCCCACCACCACCGACGCATATGGCGTTGAGGCATCTCTATTGGGAGTGCCTGAGGTTGATTTGCCTAAAGTTTTAGCATCGCCTTGAGCTCCTTGACTGCTAAGAGAAGCTGGTTTCAAAAATTTTCTCAGGTTCAGGCCAAAATCCCTCCAGTCACTGCCCAATCTTCCTTCAGGTATGACGATATTCCCCTTCCAATGACCATGAATAAACTCAAAAACCATTAAAAACGTGCCATGGATGTTGGACCCCAGTTGAATGATGAAAACAACCTCCCCCTCTCTAATCGTCCTTGCATAATGACCAGGTGTTAGTTTTGAATTTAATTCCTCCAAGTGAACCAAAAATCTGTTTGCACTCTCCCTTCCCAGGAAAATAGAGCGCATAGAGGTATGGCCTCTCTCAAAGATTCGTAACGAGAAATAAGAACCCCCTTCCTCGACAGAAAACTCAAACGTTTTGGATTCAATGAAGAAAAAAGTGGAACCGCCCATGATTCAAAGCACAACAACTCTTACCAACTTAAAAGCAACTTCAAAGAAACGTCCTTGAGGCTAAAACTTTACCAGCTAGCAACCCAATTTTTCACAACACTTTCTCATGAATAACTCCAACATTAACAATTAATATATCTCATCTCTACAAATACAACAAAGCCTCTGTCCCTAAACTCTGGGATCAACTATAAGGGTATGTTTGGTTGGGATTTTCTAGTAGTTGAGTGCTGATTCCTTACACCTAAGGCGCTGATACCTAAGTTTTGCTTGGTGCTGATTCCAAGCAACCCCTAAGTATTGATTCTAGGGGTTTATCTTTTAGTTCTCTTGATTGTCCTGAATCAATCAAAGCATATAGATACACATTCAAAAAAAAAACTCATTGTTATTTACCACCACAGGAAACCCAGCTAAACAGAAAAGCAATCACCCACCCATCAAAAATACCATCCTGCCCCCATCACCCCAAAAAATGAAGCCAACTTGTGAAGCCCACTATATTAGTTTGAAGCTATGGAAGATAGTGCAAGTCCATGGCCAGTCCCAGTGACACCTCCACTTTTAGGTTCAATTATCAATTTTCTGTAGAGACTTGTTCTTTTAGTGAACAATGATGGCAGTCCAACCACATATTATTTATGGATATGAAAATCAAGACTCATGGATTTTCAAGTCTTGAATATTTGAGGTGGAACAATTCTTTGAACATGTGCATTAATCAAATGACAAACAAAAAGTACGGTATGCCAAAACAAGAGTTGCTGGTAGAGCTTTAGGGTACTGGAATCATTACAAGAGCCTCCATTTTAGAGGCCATTGGTCTAAAATTACTTGGAAAAGAACGAAAGATCTTTGTATTGAATTTTTCCCACAGTATTTTTGCAAGGATCTACGTCAACCTTCTCATGGCAATGGCAATTTACAAGATCAATGAACAAGCATAAGGCAGTGCAACAATACTCAACTCACTCATGAAGAATCTTCCATACACCAAGACTTAGGAAATCTAATGAAAACTGCTGAAAACTTGGATACTCAAATGAAGGGAAATCAAGTACCACCAAAGCTTGATGATGACAATGAATTACAAGCGTCAACCAAAGCTTCAATCTTCAAGCATCCAGAGTGTATAGAGCTTAAACAACAAGAAGTCTATATACTTATAGAGCCCTCCATGGTGTATGTAGATCTACAACTTGATAATGTGGAAAAGCTTGATATTATGGATCAAGATAAGTTTGTGCCAATTCCACACATTGAATTTTTAATTCCAGAAGTAAAAAATGTGGATATCAAGGTCTTTCTATTCCATGTGCTTCCCAAGATGTTCATGAATTGATGCAAGTGAT
Source organism: Castanopsis chinensis (assembly GCA_032878915.1). Classification (NCBI taxonomy): domain Eukaryota; kingdom Viridiplantae; phylum Streptophyta; class Magnoliopsida; order Fagales; family Fagaceae; genus Castanopsis; species Castanopsis chinensis. Next base: position 34,959,458 of record JAVQMG010000133.1, on the reverse strand, counting down.
CCTAATTCTTCAACACTTTAAAACTCAAGGTCGAGTTTTCTCCAACTAGGAGAGTATGATGCAAGAGCAAAACCAAAATTATTTTCGAATTTACATTTTCAGATTTTTGTATTTATCTCATAGGAAATTGGATAATTGTAGACTTTTATTCGGATAGGGATTAGTATTTGAGTCAATTAGGATTAGTTTTCATTAGTTGTTATCTTTTATCTCTTTATTTCCTAGAAGCTCTAACTCTATACAATAGCTTGGTTTATTTGTATTTGAGGAGATGATTGATTAATCAATGATATTTAGATTGGAGATTTTCCAATAGTTGGGTGCCAATTCTTGACACCTTAGATGCTGATGCCTAAGTTTTGCTTGGTACTTACTCCAAGCAACCCCTAAGTGCTAATTCTTTAGGTTTGTCTTTTAGTTTTCTTGTTCTTTTATTTTATCTTGATTGCCCTGCATCACATGGGAATGAATCTCAGTAACTGAAAAGGCAAAGCATGTAGTTCTCAAAAAGAATCTGAATGAGAAGCAAAAACTATAGATGCACTATTTAGGCATCTTGTGATTTAAAATCATCAGATCAAGTAGCATGGACTTGCAGGCTGCTTGTACATAATTCTAGCATGGACTTGCACACTGCTTATACCTAAGTTTCACATTCCTTCTTCATTTTCCTAATTATAGGCAGTGTGTACAATAACACATTAACATGCTTTACAGAAACATTCATAAACCGCTGTCTATTACTAGAAGACAATCTCACTAAGCCAAAGAGATGGAGCTAGTAAATAACAATATTCCTATTAAAAAATGAAGAACAAAAAGTTAAACATATACACACCAAAGTGAAAAAGAACAGGGACTAAGGCAAGCAGGGAGATAAATGCATACATCTAACATAAATATAAAGCACCATGACATACACAAAGATACATATAAAACACATGTATGTGCACATGTTTAAATGTGTCAATTGCATGAATTGCAACAAAATTCAACTCAAACAAACTTGAAAGTAAAATTACATATCAATTGAGTCCACTTTCTACTTATCAAAGAATCAATTGAGACAACTTTTTATTTTTTTTGATAGGTAATCAGAAAACTTTTAAAAATGATAGAATAAAAAGGAATACAAGGAGTTCATGATGATGAACAACTAGAGAAAACAAATAAAGGAACAAACAGCACGACAACCAGAGGGAAGTCAGGAAACTAAGCTAAGGGAAGACAAAAAGTCAGGGAGAGAAGAACAATCAGTAAAACCCCAACACCGAGACCACTCCAAATGGCTACGCCGGCATAAAAGCTTTAACTCATCCAACGTGTTCTCTTTGTCCTCAAAGGATCGATGATTTCGTTCCAACCAAACAACCCACATTAGGCACCCTGGAACCAAGTTCTAAATGTCCGCGTTATGCTTCCCAAGCCACTAATGCGAGCAAGATAACAAGCCCGCCACCGATCCTGACATAATCCAAAGAATACCAAAGGCCTGAAGAATGAAGGTCCATAGGGAAAGGGTGATAGGACAATGAAGAAGAAGGTGGTTAACCGACTCCCCATCACAACAACACAAACAACACCTACTTGTCAAAGGGCGACCCTTAAGCATAAGATTATCCAAAGTGAGGATCCGACCATGAGCAGCGGTCCACAGAAAGAAAGCCACGCGCTTAAGAATCTTAGAATTCCAAAATTGAGACAACTTTTTATTCAGTGAAGAGATGAGGATCTTAAACAAACTTGAACCTAGTTATCTCCCTCTCTCCCTATAATAAATTTCCCTCTATTCTTTTTGCGGTAATGTTAAGAAACAGATGGAAGGAGACCTACACAGCAACAGCTAGATATCAGAATTCAGCTGGTCCGGCACAAAATATAAAAGTTCCAGTTTGAAGAGAGATATAATGGAGCTATTTGGAACAACGCTAGAAGGGTTGGAAGAATTTGAGCTTGTAAAAGGTTTGCGAATCTCAAGGTGGGAAATGGATCCTTATAGATTCTAGCACCCATGGTTTGGGTGGATTACATCAAGGGACAGGTTTCTAGATCTTTTTCGTATTGTTAGTCACAAGGATGCTGCTGTGGCAGATGTTCTATCCTTTGTAGGGGATAGTTACCAATGGGAATTTAGTTCTGTTCGCCCAGTCCGACCAGGATTGGGAAACAAAGTTGATTTCATCTTTTATGGATCTAATTTATGCTAGGCAGAATGGATAGGGTTTGTTGGACTCCCTCCACTCAAAATGTCTTTGAGGTTAAGCCCTATTATGGAGTGTTAAGCTTGCCCCCTCATTAGTCATTTAGTCTTTCCCTTGGAAGAGTCTATGGAAGCCTAACGTTCCAATAAAGGTTAGGTTTTTCCTATGGGCAGCAGCTTTGGAGAAAATTCTTAGACAAAATAGCCTTCAGATGTGGAGAATAGTTGTTATAGATTGGTGTTGCATGTGAAAGAGGGCTGCGGAAACCATTGATCATATACTTCCCCATTGCAAGGTAGCTCGAGCTTTGGTGCATGGTTTTTTCATTGTTTGGGGTGTATTTGTGATATGCCAAAAGGTGTTGTGGAGCTTTTAGCTAGTCGGAAAGGCAAGTTCAGCAAGTGTTGCAACGCTGAGATTTGGAGTATGATTCCCCATTGCCTCATGTGGGTTCCTTGGCAGGACCGCGGAAGAGGAATGCTCAGACTTTTGAGGGTTGTGAAAGATCTATTCATGACCTAAGCTTTTATTCCATAAGATTATCAAAGTAATTTTAGCATTTAATTTTGGTGTACCATTGTACACTTCCTGTGTATATGGGCGGCACCCTTCTATCCTTTTTGTTTTAATGAAATTTACATATCAGAAAATCAAGCTAGATGAAAGTTGTTATAGCCAGGCTTCAACAGGGTCTTATATACCTATCAAAAAAAAAAAAAAAAAACAGGGTCTTATACCAAATCCTACAATCTATTCTAAAACTGTTTGTTCACACTTTGACCATTACCCACCTTTGACAAATCTTGTGACTAAAACACACACATGCCTGCACACACAAATTATAATGTGTTTAGATTTTGTGTCAAATGCCATATACTTATCCCACACATTTGGAAGAAATTAAAAAAATACAATATTGCGTAACAAAACAAGCATTACGGTACATGTTAGTTTTATCATGAAAATATCAAAAACATATTACCTTTCTTAAGTGGTCGTTTGGAATCATCAGAAGACTCAACAGCCTCAGACTTTGATGACTCAGGGGAACTCTCAGAATCTCCAGAAACCCTCTGCCACAGATGTAATTCCAAAATGAAGAGTAGATCATAGAATGTGGTCCATATCAATTACTGAGATTCCTTAATTCTACTGCAAGTGATACAAGACCATGCAAAAGCATAACAAAGACTCCCAATTACAACAAAACAACAGTGAAAGGAGTTCGTGAGATCATTACTTTGAATTAATAAACTATAGCAGAATACACACACATTATGAATAAATGCAGTCAAGCGACATTAAATGATAATAATGCCCCATTAATCTATCTTCTTCACAAACAGGGGTCCTAAAAACAGGGGTCCTAAATTTCTTGTAGTTATTGAAAGAGAGAAAAAGGCAAGCCAGAAATATTTGAGTCAAATTTCTACTGCACACTTGACTCATGATCCCTTTTTTATTCCTAATTTCTTCTAAAAGCAACCAACTACAATGGACACATAAAAAATAAAATAAACACTTTCAAATTTTAGTAATTACAAAATCCTCAAATCTTTAAGTTCTTAAAATGTTAGGATTAAAAACACAATTCAAATTCCAGTAATTACAAAATCTTCAACTCTTTCAGCTCTTAAAATATTAGGAAGAGAAAATTTTGGACAGGAATTAACTTTAAATAGACCCACAGTCCAATGGCACGACACACTTGATATTTTAAAGTGTTACATCACATTAGATTTTCAACTATGTGCTATGGCAAACAGACTACTGCTCCATATTGAACCTAAGTACCCCCACCCCCCCCAAAAAAAGCCAATACCTTTTCAAATTCTTCAAGACTGTGTGGAATAAGCTTCTTAAGGGCTGCTTCAGCGGTTGCTTGCACATCAATTTCATCATTATCACTACCATCTGCACTTGCCTCACCACTGCTAGTCCAATCTTCTTCATTTGTCGCATCATTTTCATCATCAACCTCTGATTCTGAAGTACACTCCTCCCCAGATTCTGCATCATCATCTGATTCAGACTCTGATGCACAATCGTCACCAAAATCCTGCTCCAATAAAACAAGAAAAACAATCAAAACATCCAATTATGATAAACAGAGTAAAGAATTGATTAGCATAAAAAAAATTTTAAATATAAAAAAAAAAAAAACTATCACTGATCTTACATAAGGAGCAAGAACATTGCTGTCAAGCACCAGTAGGGGAACTTGTAGATCACGTGCAAGCGCCCTAACTAATCTCTCACGGTAAAGTTCAGTGCCTGTACAAATATTATATTCCTCCTTCTAATAAGAAAATTTATACACAAGCAGTTGTCTTGGAAAATTGGATAGGTTCAATGACCAACCTGGAACACTCTGAAGCAGTATTCTTCCACTTGAAGACATCAACCGAGCACCAAAAGACGTAGTGAACTTCTTATGTTTCAGATGAGAAGCGGCACATTCCACCAACAGATTTTTGGTGTGTTCACTATAAGAGCAATTAAATAAAATTACTAAGAATATCCTACACTCAAGATTCAAAGTAATGTCAAAAGATATGAGCATGTAGTAATTACTGAATGTAATAAGGAAATGTCTCCCAGGATACTGATATCTTCTCCCATGGCACAATCCTGCGCAAAAACTCCGTTTTGAACTTCTCCCGCCTGGTCAAAAAAGGTGATTCCTTCTTCTTATACTCAATAGCAAGCTTCTCATTGCTAAGCCACTCCCTTTGATCCTGTTCCCCAAGTCGAGCATGTGCATCAAAACGATTCACATCCTCCCTAAGTTTTTCTCGCCGGCTCTTTCCCTTATCAATATTACTCCCATCTTTGACAGGTATATGTTCCTCCTCGCTAGTGTTCCTTCCATCACCTTCAGAACTATAAGCACGTAACTGACTACTCTTTAAAGACGTACTTAACCTTCCATGTAAACCACCGTAACTACTACCACCTCTAAGACCCCGAGATGTAATAGAATCTAAAAAATGTCTTCTAATCGTACTATTATGTGAAGAGCGGCTCCTCGCTATAGATGCACGACTCAAAGACTGAGAAGAAGCACGATCCACACAGTTTGGCCTAGTAAAATCTTTGGAAGGCTGAAACACTGAACCCCATCTCCGATGCCCACACTTTAATCTCCTTGCATACATCACCACCTCTAATTTTTCAACTCTAGCTGCGCCGCATTGTACACACTCCCATTAGTTTAACACTGAATTTTGTTTTTCTGAAAATTCTAAATTCAACCCATTACTCAGATTGGTTGAAATAAATAAGAAAATAAAATTCTGATTGGTTAAACTTTGTAGATATAGGCATAAAATACATACATATATATATATATATACACACACACATCATTTAAAATAAAATTAAAAAAAAAAAAAAGGCATTTCTTACAAAATGCATTCAATGGATTTTGCATTTTCTGTTTCCCTTTTTGTGTGTGTAATAATTTATAATAACACATGCTAATCTAATAACAGAATCAACCATATGGTATCATATATTTACGATTGGTTTGGAAAGAACAACGAAGAGTTACAAAGAAATTTGAGAATGTTCAAAGACGCAGGTAAAAATATTGGATTCTTTATTATCTGCTTCCTTGGTTGGTCAAGAGAAATGGCGAAGATAAGGGGATAAGGGAAAGATGAGGAAGATACATACCTTGTTGTGTGAAACCCTAAATTTGGTCAGGGGGCCATAAAAGAAAAAAAGAAAATTAGTATTAGTAAGAGCAAAAGAAGGTGCGAGACGTGAGGAGCGGAGAGGAGATCTCAGCCATATCATCTATACATATATATAATAATATTTATATTTATGTTATGTTTCTTGGACCATCATATTCATTTTCATACGTGGCTGTGTTGTATTGTGTTCTGTTGTGTTGTCTGTAGTGTTGTTTCTTTTCTTTTCTTTTTGATAGGAATGTGTTATGTTTTGTTGTGTGCTAAACTGGTTGTCAAATATTAAAAATAAAAATAAAAATAAAAATTCAGTGTTGTAAGCTATACAGAGCTAATTACTAGGAATGGTTCGTCTAGGTTTGATGCAGTTGTTCATTTTTAGGTTTTTCATCACTCAGATCTGGTCCATTGTAAAGGCTCACTAATATGTTGAAATAAAATGTGCCTTAGAAACAGAATGATGAGGACCTTTAAGGTATTTTCCTTTTTCTTTTTCTTTTAAGAAAAAAAAAATGCAAATTGAGCAAGTTAAAGTATGGTCCATTATCATTGAAATATTTTCAAGTATTTGGTATGACAAGTAAAATTTTTCAAACAAATCACCAAAATCAATGGCTCAACCACCAAGTCAAATGTTGGAGGTTCAATGATTGGACCGCCGAAACTAGTAGATAAAACGGTGGCTTCAGTGGCTAGATTGCCAACAACCGCTACCATAAACATGTTTTCAATGACCAAACTGCCAGCGCCGGTGGCCATAAACGGGGTCTTCAACCACTAAATTGACCACTTCAGCTATCAAAAGCCGGCACCAATGGTCGAAATGACGTTTTTGGTGACCGAACCACCAACATTGGTCATCGAAATGGCATCTCCAGGGACCGAATTTTGTGTGTTTTTGTAAAATGTACAATTTTTTTCACATGCCACATGTCCTAATTTCATTTACCCACTCACCAAAAAATACTCATACAAGCCCCATAAATTATTTTGGTCCCACAACAAATATTTTTAATATCATTACCAAAATTAAGCCACAAAATTATACCATCTCTTTAAAAGCCTAATCCAATTATCATGTTTGCAAAACCCCAAAAAAAGCCCAACAAATATATTATATCCCAAAGGGAAAAATGCTCTGACACCAATTGAACTTTAGTATAGTGGCTATTATACTCTCCTGAACATTTATTTAGGCCAATTTACTCCATGGACTTTAGAATAAACACTTGGCAACCATTAGAAAAGATTTCATGCTAGTAAAAGTCCATTGACACTTATCTGACCTCCCATCCCACTATAAGCTACTAGTTACAAATTGAGTATTATAATGGTGTTTTCTTTTCTATGAACAACCTCTCTAATAGAGAACTTGAACAAATGCTCTCAAAATCTTTGCAGGCTTTATTTCGTTTCATTCATAGCATCTCTATCCCCATTCCAAAGTCCATCCCAGTTGAGTCCAACCTGCTAATCATGATTCTCGCCAGAGAGTTCAACTTCCACACTTCCACCTAAATTCATATCCTCTTCAACCATTCACACAAACACCCTAATCAAACCGATTTCAAAAGAAATCCCAAATTTTAATTTACAAATTTCAACCTTATAAATCCAAATCCTTCAAATTCGCATCAATCAGCCCCAATCTTCGGTTTCAATCCCAATTTAAACGACTCATGGGTCTCACGTGTGTTTGCTGTTAGAATATTAATGGTAGTTAGAGTGAGGAATTAATTTGGCATGTGGATGAAGTTTATGGAGTAAATTTGCTGAATTAAAAGTTTAGGGGGTGTCAAGGCATTTTTTTCCTAGCCGAAACCCATTTATCTCATTAGCAAAACCCAAAAAGTCTAGCAAATCTATTACAAAGCTTATTGCTACATGATACCATTAAAGCCCAGGAGAAACACTTGGGTTGGTAATGTTTATCAAAGCCCAAGCCTACACTTGGCAATATTTACAAAAGCCCAAATATTATTAAAAGCCCAAGTACTATTCTTGGCAATATTTTATTAAAAGCCCAAATATTATTTTAGCAATATTTTACAAAAGTCCAAATACTATTAAAAGCCCAAGTATTATTATTGGCAATATTTTATCAAAAGCTCAAATACTATTAAAAGCCCAAGTACTATTCTTAGCAATATTTTATCAAAATCTCAAATACTTGTAGATACTCGATTTTGCGCCCATAATTTAATCTTGGAAGATGGCTAAAATAACCATTCATATACCCAAAAATTACAGTTGCATTACATGCATTAATTCATCCATTGCATATCATAAAAATGATCTTGAGATTCTAACGGTTGCTGCAGTATGCCCAATTCCCAAATCGGACCGTCGAAGTGAAGATATCACATAATCAAGTTTTCGTAGTCTGCATGCATTTTGTTTGGGTGAAACCGATCACATGTGATTAATTTAAACTCATTCTAATTGGTCAAACAATTAAAATTAATTAAATAATTTTGTGATTGGTTATTAGTTTTTGTAAAAAATAAGCCTGCTTGCATGAAAATAAAATGGATAATCATATAACAAAGAAATTATTGATAATTAATTCTTTTTATAATATTTATCTATCAAATAATTAATAATTTAAAGACATGATTATTGATGAGAATGCAAAATGTCATATTTTTCTCCCTAAATGTTTAGTCTTCCACACTCATTTGGTGCCTAAATGTACTCATTATTCTTATATTTTGATTTAGGATGCAAATGGAGGCGTTAAGTGCAAAACAAAGCTAATTGGTCGATTCAGGATAGTTTTGACATTGCTTCGTAATCTAGGCATAACTCTCTCACCCAAGCTTCGATTGAGATGATTGAAGATGCTATGGAACACCAAGAAAAAGCTCTACAACTTTCATGTTTTGAGTTTTGAAAAATACTGTATGCATCAAGGTCGAAATCGGGCTTGAAGTTGCTGCACCTACACTACTGAGGTTCTGGAACATTCCTTAGCCTACAATTCTAATATGTGGATCTAATGTAGTTTATTTTCAAAAGTTTCCATATCTGATGCACGAAAAATTCTAGCTGAAAACACCACTTTCCTAGTTATATTAGGACTTTATTTTATTTTTAATATTTTCCTTAATTAGTCAGATTTGGATATTATTAGTTAGAATATTTTTAGGAGATTTTGTAGGCTTCTGAAAAGGTGAATTAATGTGTAAAAGGGAGAGAAAAAAATTAGACTTGACACACGCCTCTCTCTTCCCTCTTCTCTAACTTCTCCTTCGAGTTTTCATCATGGCTTTGCTTGGCTAAACTTTTATACTTGGTCGAAGGAAACGGAAGCCGCAGATTTAATAAAACTGTGAGATCTAATTTGTTTTTATTGTTCAATTTTTGCTTTGAATATCAGATGTTCTTCTATACCTATTTTCATGATTGTCTCATTTAATTTCTAGGAGGCCTACTGGTTTATTATTCATTGCAATTTGTTGCTAGGATTAGATATCAAATCCGTAATTGTTTGATATCTCTAACTTGTGAAGCAATCAAGATTTAATGATTTGCTGCGACAAAAATTATTAGATCTTAGGAAGAATGCTTGACTAAATTAAATGCAACTGCTTGTACTTGTGTTGTTTAGCTTCATCGATCTCTCTAATTCTTAAGGCTGCTACTAGATTAAACCTTTAGCGTTTGTCTTGGGTTGTTTAGTAGTTAGAGTTAATTAGATCGCTTGTTTTCTAATTAACTGTGACTAAGAAGAAATAGGAAAATAGTTCCAACGGTGAATATTCAAAGTGTGAATTGATATATACTTGTATCGATGATCAGTTGTAAAATTCCGTTGGTGGATGTTGTCTTAGACCAAGGTTTGTTCTTTTGATTGATTTTGATACTTTAATTTGAATTGTTCCTTAGTTATTTTCCTTAATATTATTTTTGTTATACTCAACCCCCCCCTCCCCATCCTTATTCACATAGCATAAAACTAGGCTAGATACTCTCCGTGGGAATGATCCTTACTCACACCACTACATGTATTTTTAGGAGTATAGGTTTTATTTTTGGTTGTCTGGGACTGCACACCAGTTATCAAGATAAAAGGGTTTAATTTTAGATTATGAATTAAAAAAGCATCTAGGTGCAATTCTCGACTCAAAAATCCTAAAAAAAGAGTCTAAAGCGAACCAAAATTGGAAGAGGTACTCAGCATCCAAGAGGGCCAATCGGCACATGGCAAGTGCCAATTGGCACAAACTCGAGGCCTCGACCTGGGAGCTTTCTGATTAAGATAAAATCTATCTTTTTCGAATTTTTGGGGATGATGATGCATTCCAATTCATATCTAATCTTATTCAGCATATTTTTCAAGCATCCAACCTCTATACGTAGAGGAAAAAGATAAAAAGTAAGGGACCCTTCTTTCTGGCCCTTCTTTTTCTATCTTCTTTACTCCCCTTATGTTAAAGATGTTCTAGAAGCCTTGACTTTAAGAATTTCTTTTTTGTAAGTAAATTATTTTAGACCTCAAAAAAGTGAAAATTTCTTTAATTTCTGAAGTATTCTTCTATTGAAGGGTACATTCATGCAAGTAGGTATTTAATTTCGTTCTTGTATTCATTTTTCTTTTCTCTTAATTGATATATTTGTGATTTTCATTGCATTTTTTTTATGAATATGTGTCCGATGTCATTCTCAATACGATTTTGTTCCCAATTCATATATGCCATTTTCATATGTTTAGTTGGAATTTTCTTTAGCATGTTTATAATTTTATTCTTCTTTAATTCAAAAGTTGCAATTAATCATTACATCTTTTTTTGAACAAAAACAGATCTGTATATTCATTAAATATAGATCTGAAATTTTTTCTAAACAAAAACAAATCTGTATTTTCATTATATACAGATCTGAAAATTTCTCTAAACAAAAACAAATCTGTATTTTCATTAAATACAAATTTGAAAATTTTTTTAAAATTTGTTCTAAACAAAAACAGGTTTGTATTTTCATTAAATACAGATCTGAAAATTTTTCTAAATAAAAAACTGGTTTGTATTTGCATTAAATACAGATTCAAATTTTTTAAACATACAAAACTGATCTGTATTTTCATTAAATACAGATCTGAAAATTTTTCTAAATAAAAAACTGGTTTGTATTTGCATTAAATAAAGATTCAAATTTTTTAAACATACAAAACTGATCTGTATTTTCATTAAATACAGATCTGAACCTTTTTTATAATAAAAAATGGTTTTCTTCTGAAATAAAAATTGCAAATTTTGAATTTTCAAAGAATAAATTAATATTTAAGTTAGGGATTTTTAATATGTCATTGTAATGCCATGCATCTTTTGGAAATGGTATATAATGGTCATTTAGAGTCTAGAAGACCATATTTCGTTTGGGCAGAATGAGTGCCTAAAACCTTCTCATTCCGTAACCTAACCCTCAAACTTAGGTTTTTGGATAGTAGACTTATGTGTATCTTTTGTTTTGTAGATTGCAACTAGGATCAAAGTTTTGTAATTTTTACATAGATTGTATTTAGGACTAAAGCGATGTAATACTACTCTACCATGATTATAGATTGTATTTATGACCAAAGCCTCGTAATGATTATTTGGCCAAGATTGCATTTACATAATTAATGAAGTTTGATGTATTTGATGCAAATTTTATGTTTATTTTTTTCTTATTTTTTTGTAACAAAAAAATTAAGTGGGGACTTTACACAATTACCCAAAAGAGAGCTGCCCTAAGCACCTAAATCTCTTTTTGATAGGATCTCAAAGTTTTTGGTCCCTCATAATGGTGACTCCATTGAGGATGTCGAGGGCTAAGCTTCATATTAGACTTTAAATGACCAATTATATACCATTATTTTTTTGTATGATGCTTTGTTTGGTTACTTATGTCATGTATTGTTTGTATGATATTTTGTTTGAATTTTCCATGTTGGTTGTTAAAAATAACAAAAATGCATGTACCCATCTCAACATATGGTGGTAGTAACCATAGATCACCAGTCTTCATTAGATTCGGATACTTAGTGGTGAACTCACCAGCTCATAGCCCAAATTCACTAGATCATTTCTTATTGACTAAAAATGATAGACCATCTTGTTAGGACCAACGTAATGGTCATCGCATTACAAGTTGGGAGGTGTAACGTCCTAATTATGGGAAATAATGAAACAACAAACCCACCCTACAATGTAATAACTTAGATCCTATCCTTAGACCAGTCCATGTTAAAATTGCATTGCATTTTATGTGTGTTTGTTTGGTTGATAGATTGATGTAGATGGGGACCTAGTTTTGTTTGACCTAGCCAAGCCTTTTCTTAGGGGAGAATCCAAGAACAATAGCTAAGCTAGTAGTTATAGTTCCAAGCCTATCACAGTTTTAAGGCCTGTTAGCATAGAAGGCACTCCGCAGTTACAAAATCTTAGTCCTATGTTTGACTTGCAAGATAGCCCAAGCCACAAGAAGTCCGAAGACTCCGTCAGCATGGCAGAAGAGGAAGAGCACCCAAACACTATTGAGCCAATGAACACTCAAGAGCTATAGAACACCATGGTAGCAAGCCAAATATAGTTGAGGGAAGACATGAAGCTTATTGTATAGCAGTTTCAAAACTTGAGGCGTAGCCAAGAGGAAAACAAGGCCGATCAGAATCCCCCTATCCCGGAGAGTGAGAAGAAGATTAATGAAAGGATAAGTAAGATGAAGGAGATGATCAAAAGGGCCCACAAGATAGAAGACCTCGTGAATTATCAGTTACTCTCACTATTCCCAGATGTGAGATTGCCCCCTAAGTTCAAGATGTTAGCCTTGGACAAATTTGACGGTACAGGCTACCCCAAATCCAACCTAAAGATGTACATGAGGGCTATGCAACCCCTAAGAGCTATTGAAGATATGCTGGCACAAATGTTCTAAAACACCTTGACTGGAGCCGCTCTTAAGTGGTTCCATAATGTTGAAGACAATAAAGCAAGAAGCTAGGAAGACATTTGTAGGGAGTTTCACAACCAGTACAAGTACAATATAGAAATGGACATGACAAGGAGAGATTTTGGAGACCACTAAACAAGAGCCAAAAGAGTCCTTCTCTGCCTTCATTACCAAGTAGAGGTCCAAAGCTGCATAAATGATGAATAGACCAAATGAAGAAAAACAATTAACCATGGTTGTAAAAAACTTGTTACTTATTTACCATAAATATTTGTTTGCTCAGTTCTTTTTGGATTTTAAAACTTTAATTGCTATTGATACCCAAATTGAGGATGCAATAAATAATGGCACCATAAAAAATGACAATGCACCTAAGTTTAAAAACGATTTTGGGTTTAGTTCCAAAACTGCAGAGGTCTCTAATATATATAAAAATGATCCCTACCAACTTATTACCTTAGTGCAAATATCACAAGGGTCGCCTTTAAGGTCTAGGAGGGAGTTTCATGAGCTGTATATGTCAACAAGTCAAGTATCTAAAAAACCGAAAGCAAAGGGATTACTAAAAGCCCTTAGACCTAAAACCAATTCCAAACCCATTACTTGCAAGATATGATGTGGGTAAAAGGTGTGCCTACCATTAAGGCCCAGGCCACAACATTGACTAGTGTTATAGCCTTCGTTATTCAATTCAAGATTCAATAGACACTAAGGTGATTGCACCGCCTACAAGGCTTAGTATCACCAATAGTCCATTGCCCAACAATAGTTTTGGGAGAGGACTGAGGATTAATTGCTTGACATCTGAAGAAGAAGGGGAAAAGGACCCGTCTGAGTTGATATTTGACCTACTCGAGTGCTTTATGATGACATGAGAAGAGCAAATAGGTATAACATCTGCTGCAGGGTATGATATATAGAGTGAAGATGCTATGGAATCCCCAAATTACCTAACATCCACATATGGGGGGAGATACTTCAAACCTCAACCAAATTACCCAACATCTACAAATGGGGGGAGACACTTCAAACCCCAATTAAATGACCTAACACCCACTACGGGGAGAGACTTTAAACTCTAGGACACTGAATCAAATGACCCATAAAAAACTGCCCACATTACAAAAGGGGAGACACTTCAAACCTCTACATCTGGAGATAAACAACCCTATAGAGGCCTTGAACAAGTCTACTCAACAAACACCCAATGAAGAGGATAAGGTCCTCAAGTAGTTGCAAAAGACACGAGCCAATATATCTTTATGGGGTTTACTTATAGCCCTATACAAGCACTACCAGAATCTGGTAGACATTTTACATCAAATTCAAGTCCCTGCAACCACTACTTCTCAAGATCTGAATGCTATGATTGGGTCTATAAGTAGGGAACTTACAATTTCCTACTTTGACAAAGATTTGACAAAGAAGGGGAAGCATCATAATGACTTATTGCACATTACTGTAGATGCTAAAGGCAAGAGGATCCTAATGGTCCTAATTAACGATGGAAGTGTCTTAAATGTGTGTCCTTTAAAGACCGTAAGTTGTCTGTGCCTCAATATTGAGGATTTTGTGCTAATCGATCAGCATATGAGAGCATATGATAACAGTAGAAGGGAGGTCTTAGGAATTGTGACACCGAAACTCACTATAGGGTCAAGAAAGTGAAATTTCCAGTGCTGAATATAGCTTCATACTTCAATATACTCCTTAGACAACAATGGATCCATGATATAGAGGTCGTACCTTCATCTATATACCAAAAGTTTCAGTTTCTGCATGAAGGAGCCATAGTCACCATATATGGTGATACTTTAATCATACCAAAACCCATTTTCGGTATCAACTCTAAAGAGCCATTAACCTTGGATGAGTTTGAGATTATGAAGCCTGGTTTTAAAAGAAAAGAAGAAGAGGTTGAAAGGATTCCCATAGACTTTGCTCCCTACAGCAATAGCAATGTGGTGGCCATGATGAGGAAAATGAACTATCTTTCAGGGATGAACTTAGAGAAGACTGTGAAAAAGGCAACTGCTCAAGTTCTGATAATTCCTACTATCAGACCACCTTTTGGGCTAGGTTATAAACCTACTAATAATGACTTGTTAGCAATGGAGGTGAGGAGGGTGGCTCGTGCAAAGGCCAAAGAAAAGGGACTTCTTTGTCCCTCGGAACTCCTAAAGCCTTACACTCACACATTGAACGGAAAGTTTGTTAAAATTAGAGACAATCAATGCTATTGGGGATTCCCTGAACAAAGATATGATCTTGAGTTGAAAATAATGGTGCCTGGATTTAAGTTATTCTTTGATTGTGACAACAAGCTCCAGAACTGAAGAAGGAAGACACAAATTAGGTCCCAACTGATTGGGATGATTTCATGGATCCTAATGCAATGACTACACTTTTAGGAGATGCCATATATAATATAGAAGAAGAAGAGTACTAGGAGGCTTGCCAACATGCATTGAAAAGCCTATATGAAGCAAGAACAGATGATGAAGATGAGGAAGGGAGAGAAGCCCTAGTGATGATGATGAAGGTAGTGATAGAGAGAGTGATAATAGTGGTGATAACAGCAGTAAATGATCGCAGAGATAGTGGGGATAATAACAGCAGTGATAGTGATAGTGATAGTAACAAGAGCAACAATAAAGATTATGATAGCCAATATAGTGGCAATGATAGGGGAGAACCCCCTAGTGATATGAGGATGAAGATGTAGGATGTTTCTATGAAGATCACTTTGATGATGATGTGCACTACTATGATGGAGACATAGAGGATGATGCCGAAGCTAAGGATGAAGAAATAGAGGATGATGTAGAAGCCAACGATGTAGATATATAGGAGGATGTAGAAGCTAAAGGTATAGATTATGATGAATACCCCTATGGGCGGCCCTCGAATTAGAGCTGCATTATTAATGTCATTTCAAGATCAAGCCCTTGATATGACAAGCATGGTGGGGAAACTCCTGAGTTAAGGTCATTCCACAATTCATACTTGGCTCACTAACCTCATACACCGAGGAAGAAGATGACATAGATGCTAGATTGACAACACTAGACAGAAAGCTGATGATCCATGGTTTTAGAAACTTAACTCTAGAGAACCTTGAAGATAAAGATGACAGAATAGAAGGGAATGAGTTAGAATACCTCCCCCAATACATCCTCCCAAGCAACAAAGGGAAGCAAGATCTATTTGGGGAGTGGATGGACAGCATAGAGAGCATGGATGCTTATGTATCTAACAAGCCCATAGATATGAAGGTTAATGGTGAAAGCATGGATTATATAGATGAAGATCACATCATAATAATGCTAAAGGAAGAAGGTACTCACTAAGAGATAGCAACCATTGTTAAAGCCATAATCGAGTTGAAGAACTGGGCATGGGAAGGAGCCGCCCACCCCATGGAAGACTCTCTAGAGAAGATCAAGACCGTTGAGCCACTCACTCCTACCAAAAACATTATCTCTATTCCTATTGAGTTTGTTTATGCTAATATTGTTGTTCCTGTTAGGTCTATTTGTGATTGTGTTCCTATAGAGTCCGTTCTTGTTGCATCTGTTAAGAACTCTATTCCTTATAATGTGATTTTTATTCTACTTATTTGTTGGCTTTGAATATTTTTATTTCAAAAATTGGTAAAGAAACTTTTAATAATGAGGAATTAAAACAAGGGCGTGTAGAACCTATAAAAGAAGAAACTCAACTTGTTAACCTGGGAACTGATGATGAACTTAAAATGGTACAAATGGGTAACACCTTAACCTCCTATAAGAGAGATGCATTAATCACACTATTGATAGAATTCAAAGAGGTATTGCATGGTCATATGAAGACATGCCTGGGATTGATACAGATATAGTGCAATATTGTATTTCGACAGATCCAGCTATGAAGCCAGTCAAGCAAAAACTAAGAAGAATGTAGTCAGAGTGGACTCTCAAGATCAAAGAAGAAGTTGAAAAACAGTATAATGCGGGATTTCTAAGGGTGGTCAACTACCCAGAAGGGTTAGTTAATGTGGTTCTAGTACTGAAGAAGGATGAGAATGTGAGAATGCGTGTAAACTTCAGAGATCTTAATAAGGCTAGCCCGAAAGATGATTTTTCCTTAACTCATATTGACATCCTGGTTGACAACATAGCAGGACATGCTTTGTTGTCCTTTATGGATGGCTTTTCAGGATACAATAAAAATGGCTCTAGAAGATATGGAGAAAACCTCCTTAATTACTCCATGGGGGACGTATTGCTACAAGGTCATGCTATTTGGCCTTAAGAATGCTGGTGCTACTTACTAACATGCAGCCACTACTCTGTTGCATGATTTGATACACAAAGAAGTAGAAGTTTATGTGGATGACATGATAGTGAAGTCCAAAGACCGTGAAGGGCACATACCAGCTTTACAAAAGTTCTTTGAAAGAATCCAATATTTATAAGTTGAGGTTGGATCCCAAGAAGTGCACTTTTGGCATAATATTCATAAAACTGTTGGAATTTATGGCAAGTAAGAGGTGAATTGAAGTAGATCCTGACAAAATCAAGGTGATTATGGAGATGAAGACTCCAAGGACTAAGAAGGAGATTCGAGGATTTTTATAGAGGATACAATACATCAGTAGATTCATAGTCCAACTTACCATGACATGTGAGCCACTTTTCCAACTGCCTAAGAAAGAAGTTCCCACGATGTGGTTCCACCAGTACCTAAAAAGCTGTTATTGTTATATCTCACAACTACAGATACAACAACGGGGGCTTTGCTTACTCAATACCTAGAGAAGTCTAAGAAAGAAAATGCAATTTATTATATTAGCAAGAATATGTTGGCTTATGAAGAGAAGTATTCGCCACTTGAGAAAACATTTGTAGCACTTGTATGGGCAACCCGAAAACTCAAACATTACATGCTTACTTTCAAGGTCTTGTTAATTGCAAGAATGGACCCTTTGAAATATATGATGGAAGCCTGTGCAAGATGGGAAGACAACTAAATGGGTTCTATTTTTGTTAGAATTTGATATCAAATATTTGACTTAGAAATTCGAAAAGGGAAGAGTAATTGTTGATCACTTAGCCCACTGTTCACTTGAAGAAGCCGAAGAAATTCAAGGAGATTTTTCAGATGAGGATATCATGGGGATAAAGTTAGAATCATTAAAGATGTATTTTGATGGAGTAATTAATAAAAATGGAAGTGGCATTGGAGTTCTCCTACTTTCTCCAAAAGGGACATACATCCCATTTTTTGATAAGCTCAACTTTCGTGCTACTAATAATGCCACTAAATATGAAGCTTGCATTATGGGGTTACAAGCAACCCTTGATAATGTGCTGATTTAGGTCTTGGAGTGAGAGAGTTGGAAGTATATGGTGATTTAGCCTTGATAATTTCTTAGGTTTAGAATAGATGGAAGATCAAGGAAGAAAACCTAATGCCTTATCATGAATGTCTTCAAAAGTTTGCCTTGAAATTCAGTGAGGTCCATGATGGATGGACCTAAAGAAGATGAAGCTCAACCAATAGTGGTTAAACACAAAGAAGAGCCAGCTTATTGTATGTCAATAGAAGGAGATGAGGGAATGAATGGGGAAGGTGAATGGTATTCAGACATCTTACAGTACATCAAGGATGGAACTTACCCAAAGTTTGCAAACAAGAATGATCAATTGACCTTCAGAAGGTTGTCCGCTAATTACATTATTTGTGGTCAAAGACTTTACAGAAGATTGTATGATAAGATTCATCTCCTTTACATGACTGCCAAGGAAGCACAACAAATAATTGAGGAGGTTCATAAGTCAAGTTATGGGCCACATATGAATGCACACATGCTGTCACAAAAGATAATGAGACAGGGTTATTATGGTACTACTATGGAAGTAGATTGCGTGGTTCATGTTTAAAAATGTCATCAATGCCAAGTCCATGGAGATTTGAAGCACATGCCACCTATGCCATTATATACCATGGCTTCGCCCTAGTTATTCTCTACATAGGGAATATATATCATTAGGAAGATTCACCTAACGACATCCAATGGCCATGAATTTATACTTGTTGCTATTGATCACTTCACTAAATGGGTGGAAACTGACTCATGCAAGGTTTTGAACTTGAAGAAAGTTGCTCAGTTTATTTAGACTAATATCATTTGTAGATATGGGGTACCGCATGAAATTATTTTAGATAATAGGCTGCATTTCAATGGAGAAACAGAGAAGCTACTTTGACAGTTCAATATTCAACACCATAAATCCTTACCCTACCATCCTCAGACCAATGGAAGAAGAGTACGAAGAACTACAAGGATCGGTATCTACAGTTACCCTATGCACTTTGGGGGTATAAGACATCAATTTGGTCCTCCGTAAGAGCCATTCCTTATTTATTGGTGTATGGGATGGAGGCGGTCCTTCCCATTAAAATGGGTATTCATTCATTGAGAATAGTATTAGAGAGTGAAATCCCTGAAGTAGATTGGTTGTAGAGTAGATATGACCAATTATGCTTGATGGATAAGAAAAGACTCAAGACCTTTTATCACATTTAAGGTTACCAAAGGAGACTTAGAAAAGCTTTTGATAAGAGGTAAGTGCAAGAGATCTGAAGATAGGAGATTTAGTGTTGAAAGAGATTCAAGCTCTGATTCAAGAAACAAATGAAAAGTTCAAGCAAAATTGGGTAGGACTATATATTATCAAATAGATATATTCTGGGGAAGCAGTAAGGTTGATGGATTTAGATGTAAACTTTTTCACTGAGCCAACCAATATGGATCAATTGAAGAAGTGGCACGTCTGAGGTGGTAGTTTGAAAACACCAGATCTGAAGTGGTTGTAAATTATGCTATTTTCTTTCCTAGGTTCGCAAAAAAAGGGGGAGTAGGTTGAAAACCCAAAAAGGCGATCTACGCAAAAGAAGAGTAAAAAATAAAAGAGTGAGAGAGCTTGCTAATTTGAAAACCTGAAAGGGCGGCCTATAAAAAAGTTAAGGCAAATAAAATGAATTACGAGATGACTTGATCCTTCTGCCAAGGAGGTACGTAGGCAACCATGATAGGCCAAAAACATATTGACCCCTTGTGATGGATTAATTGATTAATTTGCCAAGTTTAATTAATTAACCAAATTAATATGCAAACGTGTGGTAGCACAAACAAATCACCAATAAACTAAAGTGTAGTGGAAAAATAAATTGATAGGGGGATTTGTTTACGAATGGAGAAAACCTCCAAGGCAAAAACCCCACTCGGTGATTTTAAGGTCACCACTCTCGAAAATCCACTATTATCACAACAAGCGGTTATAAGTAAAGGAATCCCAATACCTTATACCAACCTATAGTTGAACCCTTACCTTAATACACAATTGGACTTGTTTTATAGTGACAATCTCTCATTTTCAATGCGCGGCTCCCAGTACGCGACTTCAATCACCAACTTGAGAAAGATGTTGGCTGCAAAATTCTTTAGTTCATCCTTACAATGAAGAACAAGAAGATGCTTGGTTACAAAACCTTACGGTGTACAAACACAACAGTTTCTTCACAAAGAGATGAACTAGGGCAAACTTTGTCTCGGGTCACAAATTTCTTGAATAGACTTTGCTCAATGCTTGTGCAACTTGTGTCTACTTTGACGGCCCTTAAAATAATCTTTTTATATGTCTAGGGTTATGAGAAAAGAAGGCCTAAAGACATATCCACGGATTAGAATCAAAACAAATCTGAAAAACTGTTTTTCTTAAACCTCGACAACTAGAGGTATCGAGTTGCTGTCAAGCAGATATCGAGCCATGGGGTTGGAACAGTTTATAAAAGCTTGATAGATGAAGCTGTCGAGCCAGCTGTCGAGCTTTAATGCCAGACACTTCTTCAACTTGTTTCTTGGACAGACTTGCATGGCTTTAACACTATTTCTTGTAGTATCAAAACATCCTAGATCTACCTAAATACAAGTAAAGTGCGTTTTGTCAAAGGATTATCCAATTACAATAAAGAACGACATATGTTCTTAACAAGTGAACCACATATGTCCTAACAAACCATATATTGGTTTGGTCACAACTTCCCTAAACCCACCATTTACTCATCAAGCACCAAAAAAAAAAAAGTTTCCAAAAATTTAACCATTTCATTAAACCATGCCATTACATAAACTTTAAACCCAAGCCCTAAACCAAACTTAGAAAAAAAAAAAAAAAAAACCCTAAAAAGCCAAACCTTAAACACATCAAACCCTAAACAGAAACCTAAACCTAAAAGTCCTTAATAATTCTTAAATCTAAGAGTTTCACACCAACTTTTAGAATAAACATGTTCAAAGCAAAAAAAAAAAAAAAGAGAGAGAATCATATTTTCTTTAGTCTTTTCTCTTTTGGTTGTTTGTTGGTTTTGTCTGTGGTAGGTATTTTGTCATCTTTGTCTCTCCTTTTAAACCCATAGTTGTTATCGTCATGCTTGTCTTGGTTATCTTTAAGAAATTACTTTCTCATAGAAGCCGTGTCAGCCTCCTTATCCGCAATTTTGTTCACTAGCTAGTGAGAATACTCCATGTTCATCCTGTGAAAGTGAACCTTAGCAAAAGATTGATACACTTGGTCAGCCATGTCCAAGCCCAACAGCATATTCCTTACAGAAGTAGGATTTGTGACCATAGGAGTGAAAGGTTTTCTTCTTCTTCCATTAGGCCTCCCGCCAAGCATTCCCTACTCGTATTGAAATTGTCTTAAGAGTCTATCAGCGTTATAGAAAGTTGTCCTCCATAATCCAATTATGAAGATGTGATGTGATCTGATCCTAGGGACCGCAACAAAGGAGGTGGGCACTTCTACCAATATAAATTCCATCGAATTGAGACATTAGATTTCTTATTCAGAAATTTCACCTAGTTACTTTCAGTTTGACACTCGGTCTTGAGAACAACCCTACTGAGAAAATTGCTAGGGCCATAATTAGCAAAAGTAGGAGTAGCAATCATGTCCAATCTTTCCATCAACCATATTTGCAAAGTTAAGGGACTCCTAAGAAACTGTTGCGACTTTCGACCAAGAAATATAGAATCCAGCCCAAAAAGAGTTTCTACCAAGATCAGAGAAGCAAAGATTATCACCATCCTTAACTTGGCTCACAATACCTATGGATCGAGCATGCACAAAGCTAGGCCTTCCAAAGAAAAGCAAAAATTCTCCCATGAAGCAAATAGCTAAGCCAAAATTTTTTTGCATGTTGTTAGATACACCATGAGTATGTTTATCAATAAGTCTTATATCAATTGCATGAAGATTCACCATGTGGCCTTCAATCATGTTGCTAGTGATTGAAGTAGAAAGCCCTAGAGCATTAGACAAGATCTCCGTATGGTTGTGATCACTAAGAAACTGTTATAGATTTTTGACTATGATCATAACCCAGAATAGATGAAAATTTTTCAATTGTGGGACAAAGTTCTGTAGTTTTAAACTATAATACATGATCTTCAGTATCCCAGAACTTCACGGTGGCATGAAGAAAAACCCATTTGATCTTGACATTCCTCAGAGCTTTGATCCCCTCTAGCCTGTAGGCTATGAAATTGGTCTTAGTGATAAAATCAAATCCATGAACTCATCTGTTGATATCAAGTGCAATTGAATGAGGCAAATTTTAATTGCTGGCTATAAATAATTCTTGTATGTGATTGCTATTTCTTGATAACTTTGATGCAAAGATTTGTTTGTAGGTTTGATGCTAAAATAAGCTCCCTCAATCTCTAACCAGTTTTAAATAAATTTAAAGAGTTTGCAGCTAACTAGGAAAGTGATTCATAGTCCCAAACGGAGAAAATATTTTTCAAAAATTCAAAAAACATAGAAAACTCGTTGGAAAAACATGAGGAGTCGGGGAAAAATTGGGTGTGCCTATCGGCACCCCAAAGTGCCAATCGGCACTCTTGGAGTGCCGATTGGCACCTATTGTAGCCATGACCTAATTGCCTTGTTTTGTGTTTTCGAGCACTTTATGGGTCCGTTTTGACTCTATTTTTCACTCCGAAAAGTAGTTGTGCAATTAAGTCTCTCAAAAATTCATATGGATTGTCAAACTGGGGCATTTAGACATGCCTTATCCACTTTTTTTTTTTTGGGGAAAAATCATCACCTACATCATTTGTTTCAAGAAAGAGAAGAGAAAATTAACCAAATCAAGATTTTCCAAAATCATGCAACTATTTTCTAAACTAGGGGCACTTGGCTATGCCTTATCCCCTTTTTCTAAATCAGATAAAGTCAATCATCCCTTTTCAAAAAAGAAAAGAAAAAGAGAAACACTTTTAAAAAATAAAAGGTCATCATGCATAAGTTTTTAGACTAGGGGCATTCGTTTGTGACTCATTCATGTAAGTACAAATCACATTAGAAGTGGTTAGATGAGTTCGAATTGTTTATTACAGAGTTTCATCAGGTGAATTCTAAAGTTGTCTCATCTAAATTTAAACAAGACCAAAAGCAATCCAGGGAAAATGAGCTAAGAGCCAAAGTTAATACAAATTGTCTAAGACATATTGTTGTTGTTATTATTATTATTATTATTATTGTTATTATTATTATTATTATTATTGTTATTATTATTATTATTATTATTATTATTATTATTATTATTATTATTATTATTATTATTATTATTATTATCTTTGAAGGAAAATTAAAATACAAGTCAAGCATCATTTAGACTTTGAGTCCGCCTGCGAGAAGATCTTCTAGACCCACCCTTACAAGAGCCACCTTCAGTGTCTCCTTCCTGACTTGCATAAAACCAAGATTCTGTTGGAAAATCTGGTTTTGCATCTCATACAAAACACACAGCGGAAGCAACAAACACGGATCTACTTCATTCATGAGAGATAACATGTAACATTGAATTCTAGAACAAAGAATAGAAAGCTTACTTTGATGCAGTGAAATTCAAAACCAAGACTTGAGAATACCTCTAATATTCATCTCAATTCCACATGGTGTCCAAGAAGTGTGGTCTCTCAATCACTCTTTATGTACATTGATTCTCAAAGAAAAATCGTTTTTTTTTTCTCCTTGTAGAGAAAAATTGTTTTCTTTCTTTTCATCATACGTACATTCTAACTACCTTGGTAGTTACTTTATTTAAAAACTCTTATCAAATAAAAATTGATTATCTAATTGGGTTAGCCTTTTGGGCCTACCCAATTGGGCTTTAGTTTGTGGCTTGAGATGGGACTAAATGGAACAAATAAGACTCTAGCTCTAATGGGCCTTAAGTTTTTCTGTCAACTCTTAATAAGTCTAAAGTTACCATTAATTATATTTAATACCACTACATAAATATAATTACACTTTAGGTCTTATTAATAAATTATATCCCAAGACTCTAATAATATCATTTGACCCCTTCATGAAATATCCATAGTGAACAAAGTTATAAAGAACTGTCACTTTGTAAACAACTATTTTATCCTTGAGTAGGATTCTAAAAAAAAAAAAAAATTTATCCTTGAGTACCCGATTTAATATTTTATTTATTCACATTTATTGAAATCCGATTTCAATAAATATAAGCTTTAGTAACTCCTTACTAAAGTGGGTGCCCTGAATAACCATTTCCTATTAAACTTATCTCAAGGGGATATTTCATGTCTCTATAAAAAGAGATTATGGATTTCATTTTGAGAATATGTGTTCCCTCAACACTATGTGTGGTTACCCAACATACTGAGGTTTTGACCGTGAATATTAGATCTCACTCCTAATATATCAAAGTAATCTACATTTCATGATCTGGTTCACTACCCTCTCAAGATTAAGGGTCCGTTTGAATAGAACTTATTGCTGAAAACTGAAAATTGAAAACTGAAAACATTGTAGCAAAATAATTTTTAAATGTGTGAATAGTACCGTGTGACCTATTTTTAATAAAAAAATTGCTGAAAAGTGAAGTTTGTAGGTCTCGTGAACAGTGCATAAGACCCACAGGTGTGATGAGAAGTGGCTGAAAAGTCAACAATATACGGCTACTGTTCATGAACAGTAGCATGAACAGTGAAAACTGAACCTGCGTGCTGCAGATAAAAAGAAGAAAAAAAGAAGAAGAGAAAAACGCAAATGCAAAACGCAACAGTCGGATCCTAAGAGCCTATGAAATTACAAGTTGTGAGATTAATTATTCAGGTGACAGTTGTTGATTGAATAATTAATCTCACAGTGGTCTAGTTCAATATGCTTTAACTCTTAAAACATATCAACACATCAACTAGAAGTTTCCACTTCCATGATCAAGATAAATCATCTTAGTTGATGTGTTATAGTCTTCACAGATGAAACGCCAAATTTCATTACCGACTACGAACTATATTTTAAGTTTACAAGGAACTTGTGGTTTACATCTTCTGTGACTTTTCACATAAATCACATACAATGCATCTCATGGACTATGATAATGTCCTATTAGTTCATTTATAAATAATCTCATATAATTAAACTATTTAATTATTTATTACATGCCAATAAATTGGATTTTTAGGGCACAAACCCTAACAAATTCTTGTTACTAGTCCTGAAATTCAAGATTTCTGATTCTCTCTTCCAAGGCAATTGCCAACACAAGATCACATTAGAGAAACCCTATAAAAAAAAATAAAAGGTCATCATGCATAAGTTTTCAGACTAGGGGCATTCGGTTGTGACTCATTCACGTAAGTACAAATCACATTAGAAGTGGTTAGATGAGTTTGAATTGTTTACTACAGAGTTTCATTAGGTGAATTCTAAAGTTGTCTCATCTAAGTTTCAACAAGACCAAAAGCAATCCAAGGAAAATGAGCTGAGAGCTAAAGTTAATACAAATTGTCTAAGGAATACTTTTTTTTTGGTGTCTTTGTAGGAAAATTAAAATACAAGTCAAGCATCATTCAGACTTCAAGTCCACCTGTGGGAAGATCTCCTAGACATACGCTTAGAGGAGCCACCTTCAGTGTCTCCTTCCTAACTTGCATAAAACCGAGATTCTTGTTGCCAGTTCTGAAATTCAAGATTTATGATTCTCTACTCCAAGGATCTTATGTTGGCATTAGCAATTGCCATTCAGTTGTTCGGAAAAACCATTAGAGACAAGTGTTAAATTCATAATCATGGAGTTCAAGCCAAAAATCAAGGAAGCATCATCTTTTACCCAGTTCATTTCATTGAGCACATATTGAGAAGATTGAGTGCGTGCCACTAGCTAAAATCCTCCAATAATTCGCATGCTTTCTTCCATAAGATCAGACCAACCTGAAGCACAAATCCACCAGTTCAGAAATAACTCAATGAACAAGAAGAAGGACAAAAGGACTAAAGGATTTAGGAATATACTAGGTCTTTCCAAGGGTCATTTGGGGTATACTCTGACCGGTCTAGATTCATAGAGCTAAATGATCCATAAAGGTTCATAACTTCATATTGCTATGAAGGAAAATGAAGATATGTCTCCATGAAAGAACTAGAAGAACCATCGGCATTGCCAGGAGGAGGACTCTCTTATGTCCATCATCCTCTTCAAAGGATGAAGCCTAAAAGTGCAACATGCAAATATTTTCACAAGAGGTAAAATAAAGAAGATAAAAGATGAGGATGTAAGACATGATGCAAATTGACTTTGGAAAAAAAAGAAAGCTACCGATATTACAGAGATGCCAGCTAAACAATCTTGCAATTGAGTATGGACAAATTCAAGATAGTCTCTTAATATCTCTGAAACAACATGGCCAACTCGAGCACGAGCAATTTCTTCATTAGCCAAAAGGTCTACCAGCCGAATGGAGGGGCAAGGATAAGTAGGAATGGTCTTAGGAAGTTACACATGTTGAACCTGAGCCAGCATCTGATGACCAAGATACCAATATCTCCTATGGCCACACTCAAATTACACTTGGTGGCCGTTCAGTTCTTGAGCATATGCACACTCTGTACCTTCCTTATATCCAAGCCAAGGATTTAAAGACATCTAAAAATCATAAAGAACCCAGGATGAAAAGAAGCCAAACCACACAGCACAAAAAAAGGAAGAAAAGAAGAACACAAAACCCCCCAACCAAACACAAAACCACCAAGAAAACAAAACAAAAAACAAAAAAACTCACATCATTGACAGTTAAGTTATCGACCACCATACGCCAAACTTGCAAAGAATGCTTGGGAGACATTGACAGATGATACTTAGGTAGCTAACGAAGAAACCTGGGAAACATGTCATCAACATCTTCTAAAAGTTGTGGACCAACCCCAAAATATTCATACATCTAGACCTAAAAAAAATCAACGCATATCATCAACACCACAACAACACAAATAACTTTTGCAAAACACACTTAACCAAGAATTTAAACCTCACCTGCTAGACAAATGGCACACCCCTTAAGCTTGAAAGACTGGGTTGAGAAAGTAGAGCCATGAAGTGCAAGAGGGTCGCATAAGCTAGTAATGGTTGAGAAGTCATAGGATGTTAGTATCACCTCACCAATAACCGGAAAATGAAAAGTGCAAGTAGTATCCCAAAATTGCTTTGACAAGGTAAGAAGCAATTGGAGGTCCTTATACTCATTGGTATCATGGTTCAACAGAACTCGAAAAAAGGTATGAATGCCAGCATCATTAGTGAGATTCTTGATGTTTGGGGACAATGCCTGCCACATGCACTTCAACATCTAGAGACTACCTCGACTCTTGAGGTTCTACAAAACAAAGTTTAGCCAATCATTGAGATGTTCACAAAATGCCATGTCCCAAAATACTCATTCCAAAATCCCAACCAATAAAATAATGCCCTTAAAAAAATTAGCCAAACCCCAAAGGCCATTCCATAAATTCAAATTCAATGACATCCCAAAAATATACCAATCAACCTAAAAATCCTTCATTAACATATATACATTCAACAATGACTCAAGCATATTGTCAATGCCTGGCCTCGATCGAAAAAAACCATCGAGCCTTCGTTCAACCACCCATTGTGGCAACACTCCCGCGCGCAGGGCTTATTAGATGCCCCTCTCGATAATGGTGTGGTTCGTGCGGAGCTTCAGGTGCTCTTTCTCTCTTTATGGAGGAAGATATTTGTCTACCTTTGGAGGTGTGGTAGGAATCTTGGCCAAATTTTAGATGATTACCAAAGGTAAGTGAAGTCACCACCAATAATTGGGTTTTTTTAAGGTGTGATTAGTCACCTATTTCTAGTTTATTTTATTACCAATCCTAGGCTAAGAAAAAAGGGCATTTTTCCTAAAATGTGGATGGCAAAAAATCTTAATTCTTGAGTCCAGAAGTTTGGCATGTGGGGAAGGTGTTAGGCACCCTACAATGCCTATCCAAGGACAGTCCTTTGTTTTGATAAAACCTTAATTTTCAGAGATTGGTAGTAAAAAACATGATTTTGGCATTGGCTTTAATGGCTTTGCATGTATGAGGGGTTTTGAGGTTTGGCTTTTTGAATGGTTGTGGTCTCAATCTATGTGTTCACCTTATTTACGTGATGAAAATTAGGCAGCGCTTTGCCTTAGGTGAAATGTATTGTGAGCAGGTATATATATACATACATCATGCACAATGCAAGCACACAGAGAAGGAAAGTAAATGCCTACATCCCTAAAGCATGATCCAAAATATAGGTGCAGGAAAGTAAACAGGGTCGTTATACTCTAAAGATTAGGACAAATGGTACGTGGCATGATATACCTAATACAACCCATCTAAGAGAGAAATGAGGAAGGAAGAAAGGGGGTTTAACAAAGTATATAACCAAATGGGAGAGGCTAGACCCCTAAATCTACTGAACATAGCTGCTTGGCTTCTATACACATGCTCGCATCCTCACCATTTTTGCTTGCACCTGGGAGACCGTGCCTTAGCTCCATGCGTCCTCGCTCTATGTGTGTACATGCAAAGGCAAAGACAAGAAACCAACAGACATGCAATGGAAAGAAAAGATGCAAAGAGCATACGAAAGAGGCATAAAGCAGATAAGTATGATAGACATGGCAAGCAAAGAAACAAGGAAGCAAGTAAACAAGCAAGAAGGCAAACAAGCAAGAAAGCAAACAAAAGGTGGTGTTGCGAGGGTGCAAATGTAGGTTTGGATTGAATGTCTATAACTTCATTTTGTTGAAGCATGGACGACACTCTAGCAAGCAAGACTCATGCATGGACATGTAAGCAGGCAGGTAAAGATACATAGAAAGCCAACGGGTGGCACAAACAAGCATGGTAAGCATAGCATCGCACGAAGCAGAAAGGGAAAGGCATGCACGAAGCAACCCGGCATTCGGAGATGCTTCCTAAATGGTTACATTTGAACAAGGCCTCATGGGTGTCTGATGTAACCAAACGAGATTAAGCTTACGGAGGGCATCAAGCATGGCAAAGCCTAGAACAAGAGAGGCTAGCACAAGCATAAAGCATAAAAGCAAGCAAGCATAGACACGCATATAGGATGATCCAAACCCTTTGATGTGGGCCTTGGTGTATGGACGATGACAAAGACCATAGGGTCTAGATCGGGTCTTAATCATTAGACCAAAACACAAGAAAATCCGATAAGAGGAACAAAAGGGCTACACTAGCTCATGACATGACAAACAAGGTCTAGGCTTAAGCATATAAACATGGCGTGAAGCATGCAAGCACATAAATGATGGCATAAAGTATACAGAGAACATCGATCTAAGTATGTAAACATGCCGATCTACACATATAAGCATGGAAATGTGATAAGCATGTGGATATACATCTAAGCATGTAGATATAAACATAAAGGCATAGGAGAAGGCAAACCCATGCGTACAAGCATGTGATCGACATGGACATAGGCATAGAGCATAGAACAAGCATACAAACATGTAGATCTAAGCAAGACATCACCATAGGCATGATATCAAACATGTAGATCTAAGCAAGACATCACCATAAATCATAAGGCATGAAGAAAAGGCAACTAACACATGAACAATCATGGAAGCATATGGAAACAAGCTAAAAAGCATGCTAAAAAGCAAGATAAAGCAAGAATCATGCAAGATAAAGCAATAAATCATGTTATTAAGGCAAAAAGAGTAAGATAAATGCTAGAAAAAGATTTAGAGAGTTAGGAGTGTGGATAGTAGCTAAAAAGCTACATCCACACTCCTAAACCCTAAATCCAAAGTGTAGAACCAAGGAGAAGAAGATTGGGTATAAGAATAATACCTTGTATTTTTGGTGAAGAAGGAAGAATCAAGAGGTTTTGATGTGTTTTTTGTGTTTGGAAGAGGGGAGAAAAGCTCAAAAATCATCTAGGTAGAGAGCAGGTTCTAGGAAAATCCTTGTTTTTTTGGTTTGGAGGTGCTTGGGGCCTTTTATAACCTTGACACACATTATGAGGTGATGGACCTTATAGGGCCACCACCTTCAAATGGTCTGGATTAGGTTGATCTTGATGCCCTTGGAAAGATCTTGACTTCCTACTTCTGAAAAGGTATAAAACTTGAAAATCCAATGGTTGGATCAAAAGTTATTGCTCCTGGAAGTTAGCGGTGCATTGATCGGTACGTTAGCCCGGTTTTTATGATATCTCGGCTGTTTTAACTCTGATTTCAACCCATGAATAGTCGTTGGACTGAGAACTTAATAATCTTTGCAATGGCATTAGTTTCAATCCATTTTGACAGCCAAATCAAAATTAGGGTTTCTAGGCTCGTCGAGAGTCAACTTTGGGTCAAACTTGGTCAAAATTGCCAAAAGTGTTTGAAAATCTCGAGTTTGATATAAAACTATGAAATGTGCTGTTTTGAGGGGATATTGTCTTTGTTTGACTTTTGGCCAACCTAGGGTTGACCATGGACATTTTGGTCATTTTAGCTAAAAAAGGCACTTTGGGTGCTTCGGTGTCTGAACAGGGTATGCCATGTCATTCTGGATGTTCTTGCGGTCCCATGGAGAGAAAATAATATTTTTAGATTTTTCGAGGTTCGGCACGCAAATCGACGGTGGACAAAATACGGTATCAACACATATGCCTAATACAAAAAATTCCATACCAACATAAAATATAATACCCACAAAAATTTCCATACTCATGAAAATAATACCCATAAAAATTTCCATACTCATGAAATAAGGCCTACACATCCCAACAAAATTTCCACACTCATAAAAAAATGAGTTTACTCAATCATGCCTACACGTCAAATTCTCATGATTTCAATACCCTTAAAAATCAAGTCAAAATTCATCCAACAATACCACAAGCCACATACAATGCAAAGCTTCATAAACCATCAATATTGTCCAAGTTTCATTATACCAAACAACTCAACAATTCAAAAATGCCCCCAAAAAAAAAAAAAACAACATGACCACACAATGATTTTCAAGCAAGTCTTACAATGTCCAAAATTCCCACAAAAAAAAGAAAAAAAAAAAAAAAAACCACAAAATGCCAATGTCCCACCATAAATTTTTCAACAGAACATGAAATCAACAAATTTACCAACAAAGAAGCAAAAAATGAGCTCACCTTGAAATCATTTTTGGATGAGTGTGGAGCATGGGTTTTTGGGTCTTGAAGGAGTACCTCTTCATCATTCCATTCTAGGGATGGATGATATTTCTTCCCATTAAAAGTAAAAGAAGTTGGTCTATGAGGAGATGCCGTGGAAGTGCAAAGGTGGAGGTTTGAAAATGGGTTTAAAAAAAAAAAACGGTTTTGCAAAGATGATCAAGAACTCAACGATCTGAAAAAATATTTTGAGAAATGGAAGAAATCAAGTTTAGAAGCCTAAAGAAGTGATTTTCCAAGCAAGATATGGTGTGGAAATGAAGAAAATACAAAATGAAGGAACTTGTGAATAGTGACAATGGAGGAAGAAGAGAGAGCGGTGAAGAAGAAAAAGTAAAAAAAAAAAAAAGGAGGAAAATATAAAGAAAGGGGACCAAATTGATATATTGGTGTTGTTCATTGCATGTTTTTTTATGAATATGTGTCTAATGTCATTATTAATACAATTTTGTTCCCAATTTATATATGCAATGTTCATATGTTTAGTTTGAATTTTCTTTAGCATGTTTATGATTTAATTCTTCTTTAATTTCAAAATCTACAATTAATCATTACAACTTTTTTTAAATAAAAATAGATCTATGTTTTCATTAAATACAAATCTGAATTTTTTTTTGAAAATTTTTCTAAACAAAAACATATTTGTATTTTCATTAAAGACAGATTTGAAAATGTTTCTGAAAATTTTCCAAAAAATTAAAAAAAAAAACTGATCTATATTTTCATAAAATACAGATTTGAAAATTTTTCTAAAATTTTTTCTAAACAAAAATACGTCCGTATCTTCAATAAATACATATCTGAATTTTTCATGCATACAAAACTGATTTGTATTTTCATTAAATACAAATTCAAATTTTTTTTAAAATGATAACTGGTCTGTATTTTCATTAAATGCAGATCTGCAATTTTTTCTGAATAAAAAACTTGTCTCTATTTTCATTAAATACATATTTGAAATTTTCAAGCATACAAAACTAATTTGTATTTTCATTAAATATGGACCTGAACCTTTTTTGTAATTACAAATGGTTTTCTTCTAAAATAAAAATTGCAAATTTTCGATATTCAAAGCATGAATTAATATTTAAGTTAGGGATTTTTAATTTGTCATTATAATGCCATGCATCTTTTGGAAAGGGTATATAATGGTCATTTAGAGTCTAGGAGACCAAATTTCGTCTAGGTGGAATGGGTGCCTAACACCTTCCCATTCTATAACCTAGTCCTTGAACTTTGGTTTTCGGATAATAGACTAGTGTTTTATCTTTTGTTTTGGTAGGTTGTAACTAGGATCAAAGATTTGTAATTTTTACATAGATTGTATTTAGGACCAAAGCGTTGTAATATTACTCTACCAAGATTATAGATTGTATTTAGGACCAAAGCCTTGTAATGATCATTTGACCAAGATTGCATTTACCTAATTAATGAAGTTTGATGTATTTGATGCAAATTTTATCTTTATTTTTTTGTAACAAAAAAAATAAGTGGCGACTCCACTTAATTACCTAAAAAAGAGTTGCACTAAGCACCCAAATCTCTTTTTGAGAGGTCCCCAAAGTTTCTGGTCTCTCACAATACTATTTTGGCAATATTTTATTAAAAGCCCAAATACTATTTTGGCAATATTTTACAAAAGCCCAATACTATTTGAGACCTGTCTTAGGTTGACACAATCTGTCTTAGAAACCTAGGTACTAGTAGTAGATAATCAAGATCACTAGCCCTAATACATGTTCTAATCTCATTGGCTAAGGACAATCCAACATTTAATACTAAGTTAGAACCTCTAGTTGACATTACCTGAAATAGCAAATATTTCTTAAAGCTGAACATATCATTCTTGGCCAAATCCTAGGATAGATCTTATGAAGATTTATTGCTAATTGGGACAAGTTTTAGCTGAGATTCTTTGCTAAATACTCCCTTAAATTCAGTTATAAATAGAGCTCATCAACACACCAAGACACACCAATATCTCATAAATCCTCTACTTACTCTCTTGCTCTAAAATTAGTGTTCTTAGTTCTTTAATGAGGTTTTGAGTTCTTAGTTCTCAAATTAGTAACTAAGCTCTTCAGTCCTTAGTTCATAAATACCCCTCATACCACTACTCATAAATACTTATCCATCCTCCAGTAGAAGATCCTAGCAATATAGATGTCTACTACCCATAAATAACTAGATACTTTCTCATAACTTACCCATACTACAAAAATGACCTTACTACTCACTATATATACAATTATCATAAGCATAGCATTACATAAAAAGTTATCTTGCTGCACTAACTGGAATTTCTCTCTCTCTCTCTCTCTCTCTCTCTCTCTCTTCATCCCACGCTAAGCTTTCTCCATCATTTGTTGTAATGGTTCTCATAGTATTTGTCTATTTTTTTTTTTTTTTTATATAATTGAAGGCTATAATGTATTTGTACCTATAGAGTTTTTCCCTCATGTTATTATAATGAAGGACTCTCTCTCAATGGGCCCTTCTGATAATGATTTTAGAGATGTGGACACTCTTCTCAATTTATGAAACTACTAACAGCTGGAGATTTATATTATTTTTTATTTATTTATTATTTTACCACTGTAATGTTTTACTGTTGAGATATTTCTTTGTTGCAGTGGGCTTTTCTTGTTGTAGGAAACATTTTGGGCCTTCCTATAATCCTTGCCAGGCCTAGCCTTTGTGACAAGCATATAAAGGGAATCTCTCAAAAGTTTCGCTGATAGCCCTTAAGCCGTATGTTAAGCCCAACGTAGAAGGGAAAATTTTGCCCCCGACATTGTTTTACCAAAATTTTAAAGACAAAACATTTTACAACTTTTTATAGGATTTTACAGTCAATGCAAAATATTTTACAAGTTTGACCAAATTTTACATGTAAACAAATACCTAAAAATGGGAAAACATTTTCCAAAAAATATTTTACTTCAAAACAAACGAAGCCTTGGTCTCAGGTAGAAGGAAAAGTCCTTGACAATTGCTGGTAAGGAAGTTCTAATTAAGTTAGTTATTAAATCTATATTAACTCATGTTATGAGTTGTTTTAGGTCGACAATGAGATGGTATAAGGAAGTCACAAGGATAATCAGGTCTGTTTGGTGGGGACAATACCGTGATGAACACAAAATTCCTTGGAGATAGATTTTTTTTGTGAGTACCGTAGGCCATACCCCCTTTTCGACACGTCATTACGTCGGTTCCATCTCACAAAAGTGAGACATGCAGTACTTGACCTCCGTAAATGCAGTTTTAGACTTGAAACTATCACATACCTGAGAGTATGCTAACATCTCTACGAGAGAGACAAACTAAAGAAATAAATCTATGAAAGTCAATGCACCAAACTAAACCCAGAATTCGGGTACTAGTTAGGAAGAGGATAGCCACCCCACGCCGGCCTAGCTGTAGCTGGTTTTCATTAAGTTGTTACTAGATATTAGTCAAATAGGGTCTACCACATAGGCCTATGTGAATGCGCGCATGCTTCTAAGCTCTAGAGTTTAACTATGAGCCATGTGAATCATATAATCAAAAAGCAAAATATGGATCATATGAAAGACAACCAATCATGTGAATGTCCATAGTACGTATGAGCATATGCACATATGATTATGTAAGCATGGATGCATGTGAAAAACGAAGTGTGGACGCTAAAGAAGGGGGAGGGGGGGGGGGGGGGTACAAAGAAAGGTGTGCTAAGCTGTGGATGCTTGGTTTTTCTTAGTTCCCTTTTTTCAGTTTCCATATTGGACTTTTTCTCCTTTGCATGGCAACATTTAATGTGTGTGTATATGTTGCTAAGATGAGGTATTTATGTGAGTAAGCCTTTTTTCTTACTTAATTTGAAGGAGTTGCCATCATCATTGGTTTTATTCTAAGTGTGATTGGTCACCTATCTATCTAATTCATTTTAGGGCAAACTGTAACTTACCCACTTGTGGTTTGGTCTAAATTTAAGTTGCCTACATGTGGTTTGAAATTTGACACTTTACCATATTGGTGTTAACTCAGTTAGGGTTCCATAACTCACCTCTGTTAAAAATGGGTCTAAATATGTATTTTTGCTCCACTTTTATGTCTCTCTCCTCTCAAAAAATAAAAGAGTAAGATAAAAAAGTAAGGTTTTTGTAAAGATAAAAACAAACATTAGTTATATCTTATTTCCTTTTTTTTCCTTTCAATCAACCTTGTTAATTCCCTTTTCTTCTTATCATTAGCCTATGAACTTTAATTCTTCAAATTTAACTTATTTTCTACCTTTTTCATCAACCAAACACATCTTATTGATGTAAAAAAGAAACAATTGCTTCCAAATCAAAACTCAATTGACAATCTAACCCTTTCTAATATGCATAACAAACACAAACAAACCACCCTCTAGAAAACCCACCATTAGCAAACCTCAAAAACCATACCTAACACAAGCCCCAACCACCTTCTTGGATTGAAAGTAGCAGCTGAGAATCAAAGAGGTTAGCCATGGAGTTCCAATAATGAGATCAAAGAGATAGAGAAAGGTTGCTTCAAACAGAGATCGACAAATTTGATTCTCTCTCTCTCTCTCAAACGCTAAGGGTGTTGATGGTTTAGTGAGTTAGGGTTCTACTTATGGTGGTAGTTGAAGTAAAATTGAAATAGAACTTTTATTTAATTAAAACAATGAATATCTAAAACGTATATTTAAATGGAGAGATAAGAGTGAAATAGTGTTTGGGTTGCAGCGGGTTTTTCACTCTACAAGATTTTTGTGTGGTTATTTTATTTAGAGAGCTTAAGTGGGATATTTAAAGACCCACAAAAGTTGCCAACATTCATTTTAGTAGTTCCTACAAATTAGGACATGAACGTTAAAGTCTCTAACGTTTATTTAAACGTTAAAATCAGATCTCTTATCCACATTACTGCTTCCACTCATAACTCATTATCCCTGAGAAATCTCAACTGCATGTTAGACCATGTCAAACCCCACACAGCCAATCATGGCCAAAACATGCAATTCCATTATTCAAATAATTTTATTAATAATAATTATTTCAGGTGCAATATTGTGTGAGGTAATTTTTTTTTGAGAATTACATTGGTTTATTTGACCACACAATTCAACATCCATATTATGGGCTATTTGGCCACACAATCCAACATCTCCCACTTGGCCAAATAATTTGAGAATTACAATAATTATTCACTAACTCCTATGGTACAGACATGTCCCTTGAAACTTTCTGCAACAATTGCCTTTGTCAAAGGATTCACCGCCATCTCCTTTAATGATGCATATTCTACAAGAATTTCATTTTTTAGTACCACATCAAAAATATAATAATAATGATGTTCAATATGTTTACCTCTTGTACCAAGCTCACCATTTTTTATGGTGCACATTGCAGCTTGGTTATTACACATAAATTTTATAGGCTCGTTTGGTATTTCTTTTATATTTAAACTTTTAAGAAAGCCTTTTATCTTGATAGCTTTTGATATAGCACTACTACATGCTATATATTCTACTTCCATAGTGCTTTTAGCTACACAACTTTGTTTTTTACTACACTAGGAAATAGCTCCTCCTCCAAGGGGGAATACATAAGTTGATGTGCATTTCCCATCATCTGTGTCATCAGAGAAATCATAATAAAAAATATCCAATAACTTTCAAATGTTTTACACTATAAGTCATTTTATGCTTTTTTGTACCTTTAATATATCTTAAAATTCTTTTCACAGCTACCCAATGGGCCTCACTTGGATTACTTTAAAATCTACTTGCAAGGCTTACAACAAAGCTTAGATCAAGTCCAGTACATAGCATAGCATACATTATGCTACCAACACCTTGAGCATAAGATCTATGCTCCATTTTTTTCTCTCTTCATCATTTATAGGACACATTTTCTTAGACAATTTGGTTCGTTTATGGATAGGAGTATCAATTGGATTTGAACTATCCATATAAAATCTTTTTAAATTTTTTATCAATGTATTGTTCTTGAGATAATTAAAGTATTCTTGATTTTCTATCTCTAAAAATTTTAATTCCTAACACATAGGAAGCTTCACCAAAATCTTTCATTTCAAATTGGGATTTTAGAAAATCTTTAACTTCACATATAGATTCATCATGATTACCAGTAATCAAAATATCATCAACATACAAAGAAAAGATTATAAAATCACTCCCACTATTCCAATGATATACACAATGATCATAATAATTAGTTCTAAAACCAAATTTAAAAATTGCATTATGAAAGTGTAATACCATTGGCTTGATGCTTGTTTCAAACCATACAATGATTTCTTAAGCTTATACACTTAATTTTCTTGACCCTTAACTTTATAACCATCTGGTTGTTGCATAAAAATTTCTACCTTTAGATTTCCATTTAAAAATGTAGTTTTAACATCCATTTGATATAATTCCAAACCTAAGGCAGCAACAATGGACATTAAAATTCTAATGGAAGTGAATTTAGCAATAGGAGAAAACGTTTCCTTATAGTCTATACTTGGTTTTTGTGTGAATCCTTTTGCCACTGATCTAGCATTATATTTTTCAATATTACCATCACACTTAGACTTTCTCTTTAATATCCATTTACTACCATTTTGTTTCCTATCTTTAGGCAACTCTACTAATTCCGACACATCATTTTTAATCATTGAATCTAATTCTTCCTTCATAGCTTCTTTCCATTTCAATGAATCTAGGGAAGACAAAGCTTCTTCGATTGTTAATAGGTCTTCAACATCTCCTTCACTTCAAAAGGTGAAATAATCTTTTAATTTAGTTGGGGGATTTCTTTTTCTTTAAATCCTACTAAGTGTATCATGAGGATTTTCACTATTAGGAACAATAACATATTCATTATTAACCACTTCCTTCTCCTTACAAATTTCAAAAAATTCTACTAATTTATTGGGATCTCTTGTATCAATTTCTTATAAGAATCTTGCATCTATAATTTTAGTTACACTAATAGTTGCATCAATATGGTGAATAAAAATCTATACCCCTTAGAATTTTCGGGATATCCAATAAATGTACCTTTGATAGTTTTACTATCTAACTTACTTCCTAAATGTGATGGGATTATTATATGAGCTGAAAAACTCCAAACCTTTAAATTTTGTAGATTGATGGGTGCAAAAAGTACATTTGATTGATAGAGGTTTCTTTCTCCAAGTATCATGATCTTCAGTGTTCCAATGCCTAACACATCACAATATGTGTTATTGCCCATGAACACACAATGATCACTGGCTTTAACCTCTTTCAGGTCAACAAATAAATCTCTCATCTTTGCCATATGGCGTGATGATGCAGAGTCTACCCACCATGCTCTGGAGTCAACATCAGTTAACATAGATTCAGATACCCCACAAATTATATCCTCGCAACCTTTATAATTTGGTTTATTATTGTTTTTAATTTCATGGCAATCAGCTTGATAATGGCCAATTTTTTCACACTTAAAACCCTTTTCATTACCCCTTTTATTCTTATCATTGTTCTTGAAATTCTTTCCTTTTCCTTTGAAATTTTTAGAAATATTTTTCTTGTCATTTTTAGGGGTTTCATTCTTTGGGGGTTGACTAGTAGAAGCAATTGTTAGAAGAGATTTAGATGTGTTCTTTTTATTTCTTCCTTCTACTTCTATCCCCAAAAGAGTTGGTAAGTTTTTCATGTTCATAGGCATTGCGGAATATTTTAGAGCTACCACTGCAGAATCGCATGAGTTAGGCAAACTATGCAAAATTGTAGGCACTTGCATCTTGTCGGGAATTGGATTTCCTAAGATAGCTAGCTCTTTTGCAATTACTGACATTTTATTGACATGCTCAATGACATTATCACTTTCATTCATC
The DNA here is from genome assembly GCA_032878915.1 of Castanopsis chinensis. Classification (NCBI taxonomy): domain Eukaryota; kingdom Viridiplantae; phylum Streptophyta; class Magnoliopsida; order Fagales; family Fagaceae; genus Castanopsis; species Castanopsis chinensis. The sequence continues at coordinate 34,920,154 of JAVQMG010000133.1, read as the reverse complement.
ATGGTTCCATTAAATCTCTCAATTAAAATTTGAATGTATGCTTCAATAATAGCATCAAACATGGTTTTAGCATGTGTATATTGTTTAAATAGAATTTCAATGTCAGGTTCCATGAATGTAAGCAAAATATTTCTAGTAGTTTTATCATCTTCTAAATGTTTTTCATACATTCTTTTTGCACCACAATTAGCATTTTCAAGTGGTGGAGTTGGAATGCCGATATCAATAACATACTTAACCTTGTCTTGAAAAAGTACGTGACAGATATGAAATTTCCAAATAGAATGATTAGCCCAATTTAATTTTTTAACTTTGCTTAATTCTTGAATAACAGCTTTACTATCCATGATCAATCAGTAATAATAAAAAGGTTTTTAATTTAGAAAACTGACCGTGATGGAGAAACCCAAAAATAAATTTGTGTATACCAATTTTGTAATAATGTCTGCTCCAACCCTGCTTCTTTAGCTGAGTTAAGATCTCACATTAAATTTAAAAAAAAAAAAAACTTTTGAATGATTGAGTAATTAGAATGGCCTTCCACCACATAGCAAATGTCCCATTTATGGACGCAAGCGCCCTCGCGTGCAAAAGGCACGACGTGTGGTTTCATCCTTGCATTGGGTGAGTATGTCTTAGCCTAGGGTGGACCATGGTGGAGAAATGGAGTGGTCACCTAGATTAGGTCTAGGAACCATATATTAGTGACCTTTGTAGATGGACTGATCTACTACCAAAGCATGTGTTTGGATTTTAGGTATGGGGATGGGAAGGTGTTAGGCACCCAACTCCACCTGACCCATAGGTTAGTTTCCACTTATTGTGTTCCATGTCTTAATCTCTTTAAAGACAAATTCAATATCATTATTCTAACTCACACACACCCTAGCATGCATCTAAGACACACAAACATGGCATATTCATCCCAAAACCTAGCATTCTTCTATCATTGCATTTGAACAAACATATATAACTCGAGGGCAGGAGCTTTACAAGGTAGATTAAAACAAACATGCGAGAGGCATCTCATTATTAAGGGAAAGGCAATTAAGCAAACATATTCATATTCATCATCCAAAGCAAGATCATATTCAAATCAATGCATGTTCATATGAATGCATGACTTAGCTTACTTACCTCATTACAACACAGCACCTATGCATCAATGCGTATTCATATTCATATGCATGTTCATGGTAAACAACAAAACAAAACCCTAACTAGCATTAAAGAGACAAAATAAACAAAACAAAACAAAACAAAACAAAAGTTCCTTAGCTTGATTTTGACTGTTCCCCTCAATCAATCTAGTCACAGCCAAACCAAAATTAGTTAGTAAACCTTTGAAACTTGTTGATCAAGAGCAAAAAAGTTCTCAATCAAAAAAATATTGACTTGGGGATGTTTTGTGAAAAACTCCCTCTTTAGTTCACTATTTCCTAGTGAATCTTATGTGTTTTACCGCCAGAATTTGTCCTCCTTGAAAATCTACCTTTTCAGGCTTTATATAGTTGAAAATAGGAGTTTGGGGTGACTCCCAAATGACGTGGGATTTGTTCCAAACCAAGTATTAATGTAGAAAACATTTCCTTTTTGGTTTCCAGAATCCTAACATGCGCGCACATGCCTCGTGTATGCATACATGTGCATGAAGCACGAGTACATAGATCTTGAGCATGCGTGCGCATACGCGTGTATGCGTGCACATGCCCTAAGGTTTTCGTGGTCTTTATTTTCCAAAAATTGATTTATTCTTCCAAAAATAAGTTAAATTTTTCAAAAAACACTTAATTTCAAATTTCTTCTAATTGGGTTGTAAACCATCCTTGGGATTTAGAATTCCAACATCATTGGAGAATGGGGGCTTGAGTCGTAAGGGGTACAAAATGTGGTATCTATATATGCCCCTCTTTTGATTTGTAAGCTCCACTAACGAATCAAAATAATAAGAGACAAAATATTTTGTTTTGACGTATGTCTCTGGCCCAACCCATGCATATGACAAAGAACACGCATACATGGGGCGGGGTGCAACTTTGTAGAGTCACGTGGGATTCATATGTCTAAATTCCTACCTTTGTTACTTAGGAAATGAGTAACGACAGGTTCATTATCCAAGAACTTGTTTTGCAAATCGCAAGAAAAAGGTGAGTGACTCACTATCCTAGTCACTAAAAAAAGAAAAAAAAAAACATGGCCAGCAACCTTAACCATAAACCAAACAAGCAAAGTGCTCTTATGAGATAAAAGGATACATATCTATGGTGTTCATTTGGGGTTCTTTCCTCAAACTTCTATTGATGGCTGTCACCTTTGGGTAGTTTCCGTCTCTATCTCAATCTCTTCTAATCTGGCAAGGCTCTTGCCTCTATGTGACGTCTATCTCTATCTCAATCTCTTCTACTCTATTGAAGCTCTTGCTTCTATGTGATGTACATGTTTAATTCCCAAAAATGATATGTACTCAAGCTCTGCATTCTTCCTTTCTTGACTTGTCTAGGATTTGTGCCAGCATATTTAATTCCCAAAAGGTATGTGCACAAGTATGGTAGAAATCTAGGTGGTCTGAACGCATGAGGAAGTACTTGGCGATGTATTAAGGAAAATGACTCACTGAGGAGTGTGTCGGTGACTTGAAAAGGAACCCTCTTGGTGATTTTTTGATCTACGAGGAAGTCTCCTAATGGTGTGTAGCCTACTGGAGAAAAATTTTCTTCTTTTTTTTTATGACATATTGGCGAGTATGTATCAATCCTACTCACGAGGGAACTTTCTTGGTTATTCTTGGCTTCTTAGGGAGGATTTTTTCCTCACAACCCTTAAAGGGAGTGGTCTCATCATTTTAGACCCATGAGGAAGTCCTTAATGATTCTTAGGGAAAACATATCTGTTTTGTGACTCACTAGGGAGTTAGTTGATGATCTTAACCCACGGAGGAGCTTCTTAGTGATTTCTGATCCATTGGGGGTATTCCTTAATCCCTTTAATCTACTAGGGATGCTTTTTTTTTTTTTTTTTGGCGAAAACCCCCTTTTAGTCCCTACATTTTCACGCGATTTCTACTTTGGTCCCTAACTTTTTTTTCCACCGATTTTAGTCCCTATTTTGAAAAACGCCTTTCGTTTTAGTCCCTGGCGTTACATCAGAGACGGATTTTGCACAGTTGGCAAACGGCATACACTGTTGATCTGACGTGGCCATTAAAGTAATAATAAAAAATGCCACGTCAGCATTTAAATTAAAAAAATTAATTTATTAATTTTAATTAAATAAAAAAATTTAAAAACAAAATTAAAAACTAAAAATCAAACCCAAACCCAGAAATTAAAAAAAAAAAAAAACCTTCAGATCAAGAACAAAGAAAGAACAACAACAACACATTTCAAATCTAAGAACAAAGAAAGAACACAGTTCAACATCTAAGAACAACAAGATCTACCACGTCATTTTTTTTAAACAAATGGCAACTGAGCTACAGCCACCAGAAGCCCCAATCCCAGGCGGCCCAAGCGCCACCACAACCACCACAACCGCCACAACAATAACAACCACAACTGCCGCAATAACCATATCAACTTCCCCACCCTCATTCGAAAACCCGGCCCCAGCTTTAGCCCCAAAACGACAGTGCCGGCCCAGCGTCCGATTAGGCGAGATCGCTGACCAACCCGCCACTCTCTCTTACGACTCGCACATGCGTCGAAGCAAACACCAACCCTGGCGACTCCCCAAACCATGTTAACGGCGGCGATTCTAACGACCTCATCATCCAAGAACACGAGGAATCGGACCCGATCCAATTGGGTATCAAAAATCGACGAATCGGCAAGACCCGAAGGAGATAGCAGAGAAGACGAAGGGTTTCGAAATTTCTTCGAGATTTCTTCGAGGGATCGGAGGTGCGAGACGAGTGAAGGAGTGAAACAGTTCTTAGATGTTGAACTGTTTTCTTTCTCTTAGATCTTGTAACGTGTTCTTGTTGTTCTTGATCTGAGGGTTTGGTCTTTTTTTTTTTTTTTTTTAAATTTCTGGGTCTGGGTTTGATTTTTAGTTTTTAATTTTATTTTCTTGATCTGACGTGGTAGATCTTGTTGTTCTTAGATGTTGAACTGTGTTCTTTCTTTGTTCTTAGATTTGAAATGTGTTGTTGTTGTTGTTCTTTCTTTGTTCTTGATCTGAAGGTTTTTTTTTTTTTTTTTTTCAATTTCTGGGTTTGGGTTTGATTTTTAGTTTTTAATTTTGTTTTTAAATTTTTTTATTTAATTAAAATTAATAAATTAATTTTTTTAATTTAAATGCTGACGTGGCATTTTTTATTATTACTTTAATGGCCACGTCAGATCAACAGTGTATGCCGTTTGCCAACTGTGCAAAATCCGTCTCTGATATAACGCCAGGGACTAAAACGAAAGGCGTTTTTTAAAATAGGGACTAAAATCGGTGGGAAAAAAAGTTAGGGACCAAAGTAGAAATCGCGTGAAAATGTAGGGACTAAAAGGGGGTTTTCGCCTTTTTTTTTTTTTTTTTTTTTTTTTTTTTTTTTTTTAAATCTACTGAGGGTATTTCTATCATTCAAGTGTCTTTGTGACATTCCTGCTGCTTCATTGTCCATTAGGGAAATTTTCGGATTTTCTCTTGCATTTCCCATATGTTGAGAACCGACTAGGGATATTTTGATATATATATATATATATATATATTGCTGAACTACACATAGTTTAGTGGGAGGCCTAAACTACATGTAGTTTAGTCATCAGACTTTCCCGCCTTTTCAAATTTTTCCAACGGTCACCAACCGTTTCATTCTTTTCTTCTTATTTCCCTTCATCTTCCTCATCTCTTCACATTCTCTCTAACTCCTCAACTTCCTCTTTCTCTCTACATAAACATCTCTGCCTTCTCTCATCTCTTCACTTTCATAATCTGAACCTCTCTTCCTCTCATACTTCTCCATGGCGCCTAAGTCCAAAACTAAGAAAACCTCCTATGTGATTTCTAGCAAAGTCTTCAATCTCACCCATTAGGATAGAGCCACAAGGTTGACAGAGTCTCCTTCACTAATCTACAAGCCACAAAACCATCTTTTTGAGGGTACACGGGTCGAATTGGTAAGTTTTTCAAACTTTTCTCATTTCCAAGTTTTGCTCTAATCATTCATTTCAATTTTTTTTTGGACATGTAAATGCTTAGGTTTTGTTATGGGAAGAGTCTAGATGAAAACCTGATGTCTTAGGAGGGGTAGGAACATGCTTAGGATGAGTTTTGATTAATAGTAGGTTGAAAATGTCAAAGAGACCTCTCTATTTGCATTCATGCATGTACATACGTCATGCATGCATGTGCGGCCAGTGTTCATGCAAGTTCATATTGACTTCACGCGTACGCGTCCTTATTCTTCAGTTCATGTGCACGTATGCCCAAGCATGCACACCCATGCCCAAGCATGTGCACCCATGCAGAGACCTTATGTACACATACACAGGACCTGCATGAGCATGTGGGCACTTAGAAACCCATATTTGTCCAGTTTGATTGTTTTTCACTCTTATTCCATTTTTTCCTTGTCTAATCATGATTCTTATGCTCATTTTTTTTAACCTCCTTTTGCAGGTATTACCCATTTTCATAGGTAGAGGTAGTACCCATCGCATCTCTTTATGGTATCGAGCCTTGACGAATGACATAAATGCCTTGGTGCGCACTGCCAACTTTGAACCTATCATTCACTTGATTCCCGAGAGTTCGGCTAGTGGCATACTAGTGTAGACATTGACTAAGAGGTGGTGGGACACTACCTACACCTTACACATTATTGAACGGGAGATGATAGTGACTCCTCACGACTTCCATCGCATGATAGGCTTGAGATTTAATGGGTCCCTCATCAATCTGGAGGTTGAGTCTGACATTCAGTTGCGTGTAGACCTACTAGGGCATAGGTACCCTAGTAAGAGTGTTTGATATTTTGATCTTGAGGCAGACTATAGGCTTTGCTCTCAAGCGATGCCTAATGATTGTGGCCGAATGGCTAGGCATTCCAGTTGTACCCGTTGGAGGCATATATCTTCACCAATGGAGGTCAAACGATGTCCTTGAGATGGTTGACCCTTTTATTTGTAGAGGTGAACTGGGGCTAGGCTTGTCTTGCTTAGTTGTACTCCTTTTTGGACACACTCAACTGGGGGATTCTGCGTTAGCTGGTGGGGTCTTGGAAACTCCTTGAGGCTATGTAGTTTTTCAAGCATGTACTTCCCACTCTTGCAAACTGTATTCATTCTCATGTCATCTAGGTTCACAAACTACATTCCATGATCTTGCAAACTGTGCCTGTCATCTATCTTACAAACTATCCTCTTGCAAACTATCTTTACCTTGCAAGTTATCATCTTGCAAACCGCCTATACCTTGCAAACTATCATCTTGCAAACTATCATTTATCTTGCAAACTATCTTTACCTTACAAACGATCATCTTACAAATTGTCTTTATCTTGCAAACTATCTTCTTGCAAATTGCTCTTCTCTTATCTTGTAGTGTTGGGCCATGAACTACGGTCTAATTATCTGTGGAGCGGAAGTAGATTTGAGGAGCTTCCCTTTAGTTCAGGCTCACCTCAACAGTCTCTCCTCCAAGGATGTGAGTAAAAAATCTTCTTCCTTTCATTCTCTTTGCATGTTCCACAAGGTTTTTCTTCTAACCATGTATGCTTCCATAGATTTCTTAGAGTCCTAGGGTAGGCACTCCTTTTGTTGTAGATCCTGACCTAGAGTAGCCACTAGCATCTCTTCCGGGACTACCCAACCATTAGAGGATGTCGGTTTTAGGGTCCTCAACGTAGCTAAAAGGGTTTCTTGCCAGCTGGTGGGTGAGGACATGCCACAGGTTCCGATGGATCCTCCCCCTTTCATGCTTGCCCTACTTTCCATGAGGAATGCTGAGTACTAGTTATGGAGGAATGACATACCCTATGCCAAATGGCCCTTGGGTAACCTTGACTATGATGAGTTAAATGAAACTTGTCTTATGCCCTCTTTCCCATTGGAGTATGTATCCTCTCTCTTTCCTCTTTCCTTTCTCGTTATCTTGCTCATGTTGCATGTGATGATATTCAAATGTGCCAACCATGACAAGATGTGGCCGGTCTAGCTACGGGTGGCCTTACCGACCCTTCTCACTTGTCTTGGTTGGTCTACACCTACGGCCTTGATGGCTTTACCCGAGAGCATCCTGTGGGGCGTAACTCGAATGTCAGAGGTTACCCTTTTCCTGAGGGTACACGAGCAGTGAGTCTATCTTATCCTTGTCCATTTCATTTTCCATCAATACCTCTAGGGCTTATCTTAACACTGTCCTCTTTTCAAATTCAATCCATTGTAGTGTGTTAGGGACATATTTTATGTAATTGGCTAATCCTTTGACAAAATGCACTTTACTTGTAATTTGTTAGATCTAGGATGGGTTTAGGACTTCAAGAAACATGTTGTTCAAGTCAAGTGTTAAAGCCATGAAGATCTGACCAAGAAATAAGTGAAGAAAAGCTGTTTATTAAATCTCGACTGAAAGACTTCTATCGAGGTTTATAGTCAAAGCTCGACAAAAGCTAGACACAAGCGTTTTTGTTGAGACTTACAAAATCAGAATTTTTAGATCCGATTTTCAGCCCAAGTTGATATGTATGTGTTGGGTTTCTTTTCTCACAACCCTAGACATATATAAGGCTTGTTTTAAAGGCTGTCACACATGCATTGAGTGTCCTAGTGCCTTATTCTCTCTAAAAGAAGTTACTAGTTCTTTACGCTAAAGGGTTTTGTAACCCAGGAGCTTCTTGGTCTTCATTGTGCATGAAGTGAAGAACTTTGCAGCCAACAACCTCTACAAGTTGCTAGAGTTAGTCATGTACTAGGATTCATGCACATTGGTTAGTCATGTACTGGGATTCGTGCATCAAGGGAAAGATTGCTGCTACAACACAAGTCCAATTGGGTATTAGGGTAAGGGTTCAACTGTAGGTTGGTATTTTGGGATAGGCCAAAGGGTTTGGTAAGATTCCTTATACTTATAACCGCTTTTGTTTGATAATAGTGGATTCTTGGGAATGGTGGCCTTAAAATGACTCGGTGGAGTTTTGTCTCGGTTGTTTTCCCTATTCGTAAACAAATTACCTGTGTCAAATTTATTTTCTGCTGCGTTTAGATAATTTAGTGATTTGTTTATGTTGCCACGCTATTGCATGAAATTTGATCTAATTAATTAACTTGGGTAATTAATTAATTAATTGCAAAGGGTCAATTCATTTTAACCCAACAAGTGGTATCAGAGTAGGCACACTATGATTAGATTTTAATCTTTGCTGCATGATCCATTGACCCTTGTTTGTCATAGATAGAGGACAATCTCTTATTATACCTCATTTATTTGATGTCACTAACTATGCACACTAGAAAGTACGCATAAGAGCTTTCTTGTAGTTTTTAGATGAGAAGGTCTAGCAAGCTGTGGAAATTGGTTGGGTGAAGCCAAAGGAAGCGCTAGCTGATTGGGATAAGGCCAAGATCAAAGCGGGAAACTTCAACAGTAGGGTATTGAATGCCTTATTCAGTGCGTTGACCAATGCGGAGTTCAAGAAAATATCCTCAACTAAAACTGTAAAGGAAGCATGGATCATCTTTAAAACAACCTATGAAGGGACTAAGGCTGTCAAGGATTCAAAGTTCCAAAGGCTCACGACTAGCTTTGAGGAGATAAAGATGGAGGAGGATGAGACGTTTGATGAGTTCTATGCCAAGTTGAAGGACATAGTGAACTCATCATTCAATCTTGGTGATCTTATTCTCAAGCCCAAGATTTTGAGAAAGGTGCTAAGATCTCTCCTTGAGAGATTTCATGCCAAGATAATAGTGATTGAAGAATCAAAGGACATTGACACCATTCCTTTGATGGAGTTGATTGGCAACTTGCAAACCTATGAATTGGGTTTGACTAGACTTTGGAAAGGAACCAAAAGTAAGAATATGGCACTGAAGGCCAAAAGTAATGAGACTAATGATGATGAAGATTCCAAGATGGAGTCCTACAACACTAGGCAGTTCAAGAAGTTCATGAAGAATGCCAATGTGAAAGGTTTTGACAAGGACTGTAAGCAATCCAGTTCTTCTTAATTCAAAAGTCAAGATAGAGGGAAGAAGGATGCTATGGATGGCGGTCAGTATACTTTTCCTTCTGGACCAAAGTGCTTTGGATGTCAATGTTTTGGACACATGAAATAAGAATGTCCAACATATCTCAAGTTGATTGAGAAAAGCAAGGCTCTTGCTACTACCTTGAGTGACATCGAGCCTAAAACTGAGTCAGATGATAGTGATGATGAGGGAATCTTGAGTACTTTCACTGCCACAGTGGATCCTACTTAGGGGACCGTAGAAGTAGTGGATGAAAAAGAAGACTTAGTGGAATCCAAATTCGAGAAGATATATGAACGTAATGACATCTATGCAACCTATGCAAAGTTATACAAGGTATTTGAAAATCATGAGAAGTTGTATAGGCTGTCTACTAAAAAGCTTAGTGAAGTGGAGCTGGAGCGAGATGAGCTATCCACAAAGGTTGATGAAGCCAATCAAACCATTGGAGCACTGAGGTTTGAGAACAACTTCTTGGCTGAAATAACCAAGAAGCTTGAAGCAGAATTGTTCCAAGCTCGAGCTCAATTGAAGAGGACTTCTAGTGCAAAGCTGGAAAAAATGTTGAACCTCCAAAAATCAACTTCTGACATAATCAACTTAAGGCATGAACTCTCTAACTCTTCTCATGTTGCCCTTCTCTAGTAAGACTGCTTTTGTCTCCCCTACTAATAATGAAAATCTTGAGAAAAATGAAACTAAAATTGAGATAGCTAGTGACAAAAATATAGACAAAAGCAAATATATTATAGGAGCACCACCTAAGATAGAGAAGAAAGAGACTAGAAATCCTAAGAGCAATAAGGCTAAAAATAAGAAGTCTCAACCAAAGAAGTCGCATTTCTATCATCATTATGGAGTTTCAAGACACACTCATCTAAATTCCTATAAGTGGTTAGCCACTCAATAGAGCAATAGTGTGTTATCATTTGGTGGTCAAGGTCAGATTCCACTATCTTTGGGTCCTCTTAGGGATCTTCTCAAGGCCCTCATGTTCTTTTCAAACTTGAATGGTTTCAATTCTTTCCCTTCACCTCCTAAACAAAGGTTCAACTCTAGGAAAGGATCTTCCTCCAAAACCAAAGTTTGGAAAGAAAAAGGCTCAAAGTGATTCAGTCACTTTTTCTCTCTCTCCTTTTATGTTTTTGCATTACTTGTTTTTTTTTTGCTCTTTAGTTTTTGAGTCAGTCTACTTTTGTGTTTTTGTGTGTTTCCTTTATGTTTTTGTTTGTTTATTTTTAGGTTTTACTTTATTTATTTTTCAAAAAAAAAATTAAAAAAATTAGGAAAATACAAAAACAATGTGTGTTTGTGTATATTGGTACTTGAGTACCCTAGATGGCCATTGAAACAAAGTTTTCTAAACTTTGTATCTCTTGTAGCTTAGATGAGCATCTCAATGCACAACTAAGTAAGTGAGCTTTGTGGCTCATGTTTGTGATGAGTACAATGAAGATTGTCTCTTCTATCTCATACTTATATCACTCTTTTTGATGAGAAGGACTAGAAAATCCTAAAAGAAAGACATAAATAACCATCTCACCACTAGAACATGCCAATTATTTATAACATCTGTGTGCTTTGGCACAACAAAACTGGGATGTTAAACATACATAATTGGGTATTTTCTTTTCTCTCTCTTATATTACCATGCATGCTATGCTCAAAAAAAGAAAAATATGCAAAGAATAAAAGCAGAAAGATCAAAATGCTTTTAATATGATTGCAAGCGTGTTTTTCGGAGATGTGAGAGTTATAGAATGTACCTTGAAGGTGATAGTCCCCATTAAGTAGTTATAATTGTGTGTGAGTGTAATTGATTTTCTCTAGTCTCAAATCTTCATAATATGAGGCACTTATGCACTCTTGCTATGTTTCACACACAAACGCAAACTCTTTACGACTTTTGATACATGTACTGATACAATGTGATTTGGCTATCACTGGAGATACATGTGTTGATATATGCTCATTAAACTATCTTGACTTGTTTTTGAAATATAAAATAGGTTAGACTTGTTTAGTGTATATGTGTATGCGTGTGTGTGTGTGTGTGTGTTATTGGATCTATGAACGCTTTGCATCTTGTTTGAGATGAGATTTGAGAGCTTAATATATGGCTTGGATGTTTGTTTAAGTAGCTTGTTTGTTGCATTCATCTCTATGTGTTTTTCCGTTCTTGAAAAACCTTCTATCTTCAAGCTCGACAGCTTCTTGACACATCCTTGATAGATTCCTTTCTATCAAGCTTTCTTCTTCAAGTCTCAACAGAATCTGAAAGTTTCTCGATCCATCGAGAATTTTCTTATGCTTTTTACCTTCTCGATAACATCTCGACATCTTCTCGATCCATCGAGATTTCTGGGTTCCTGCTTGACACATTCTTAATAGCTTCTTCAATCCATCGAGACAAATTTTTATGCTCTCTGGTTGCTCGATAGATTCTCGTCAGATTCTCGATCCATCGAGACACTCTTTTTGCCGTCCACAAATCCTCAATAGCACCTTAACAGATTCATTATTGTCGAGATTTAAAGCTTGACAGATTCTCGATAGAAACCTTTATCCATCGAGCTGCGTTTTCTTTTCAAGGTTGAAGCATGATTTCATTTTTTCATTCTTTCATATATCTCGACAAATTTCTTTCTCTTTTACCCAAACTTCTCACTCTCACTCAAATCTGCATTCCAATCAAGTTTTTGGCCCAGTAAAGCTTCAATCTTGTGGTATGATCTTCAAATCCTTCCTCTCTCATGCATTACATGCATTTAGACCTAGGTTTTGGGGTTTTTGTTAAAGTTTTTGGGGTTTTGGGGTTTTTGTTAAAGTTTTTGGGGTTTTGAGTTTATTTATGAAATTGTGCATTTAGGTTGATGTTTTTGCTATCCCATGATCATGCATTGCACTCTAAATGCATTATAACAATGTTTAATGCATTTGTTAGCTGTGTGCTTGATTATTGATGTGAGTGCTGTTAGGTTTGGATTGGATGACCCCCATGATGCTCTTACTTTATCATGTCACATGGTCATGCATTTTTAATGCATACATTCTCTTCTATTCTAAACTTGTGTTATGTTTCTATTCTTCATCTCTTTCTATCTCTCTCTCTCTCTCTCTCTCTCTCTCTCTCTCTCTCTCTCATAGAACCTCTTTATGGCACCCAAATAGAAGAAATCCACTTTGGCTCTAAACCCTTATCATGGTTCCGAACCTTTATCATGGATCTGGGTTATCCTCTTCTGCTCTTCCTCCTATTCCATCTCATATCCAGTTTCGGGATGAGAAGGCCAAGACGGACTTTTTTGAGAACTTCAAGGAATGTAGCTTTCATCTGGAATGCAGTTATTCTGTTGGATTTTGCCGACACTCCTCTACCCGAAGTCATTTGGACACGGGATTGGGAATCTTTACTTGAGAGACCCACGAGGTGTCTTGTTGTGTTTATTTAGGAGTTTTACTCCAACATACACGGCATCGATACCTTTGTACCTTAATTTGTTTCTACATTTAGAGGTACACATATCGTAGTTACTCTGGATCTTATATCCGAGGTACTACACATCCTTAGGGTAGTGCATCCTGACTACCCTGGCTGTAAGCGCCTCCGGACTGTGTCTAGAGACGACCATCTCCTCCACTTCTGTGGGAAACCCTCTTTTTGGGGTGGTTCTTTAAACACCCCTTACTCGTGCTTGTTTTCTTTTGTCTTTGATGGAGGGTGTCACCATCGATTTTCTCTCTCATTTTATAGCATCTATCATAGATGTCTATAGAGACACTACTACTCGTGATAAGCTTATATTTCCTTTGGCTATCACGCAGATCCTCACACACTTCTCTTTTCCCATTCCTCTCTCGCCTCTCTTCACTATTATGGGTGCCATTAGTGCTGGTTTTTTCCGGCGGAGTGAGGCTCAGCTTTAGACGAAATAACCACGAGTAAAGATGATCGATCCTGTAACTTCTGCTGTTCCACCCTCTTCCTCGGCTCCTTCTTCTTCCACTCCTTCCTCTTCCGCGACTGGTGGTGTAACCTCGAGGCCATCATGGACCAGCTTCAGTGGATGTAGGCTAACTTTGGTGGTCGTTTTGACTATCTCGATGGTAAGATGTGTCAAATGAACACTCGAGTAGGCTGCATTGCCTGCCAGCATGCTCTCATGGCTGGCCTTGCTTCTTCTCCCTTTCCTTCTCTAGAGGCCTTGCTTGATGATGAGTATGATGCTGGCTCTCCCGATGATGATAAGATAAAGACCTCTCAGTGATTTACTCTTTGTCATTTGCGATAAAAAGGGAGAGTAGTTTTGGATTTTGAGATTAGTCTTGTACTTAGGGGGAGAGTTAGTATATGACTTTTTTGTTAGGGGGAGTGTGTATAGTTTTTTTAGGGACATAGTAAGGTTTACATGTATTTTTCTCTTTCTTTTTACATTAGTCTTCTGTACACCGGTCTTGTAACCATTTTATTTACATACATTGTACTTTATCTTTTATATATGATGATGATGTATGTTTTTTTTCACCTATCTCTACATGTGTTGTTTCTTTTCTATCTTTATACACATGTTTTTTGATGTACGCAATCTTTATTTCTGTTTCACATATGATGCCTTGATGAGTTTTGTTTAAGTATTTCAGAAAGACAGGTTGTAAAAGTCTATCATGCCATGAACTCTCTTCTTATAAAGTTTTTCAAGAGTTTGTAGTAGGGATAGATTTCTTGTGTACTACAACAAGTGGTTATGGGTTTAGTGATTTAAGACTTCTCTCATAATTATTTTTGTTGTTATGGTTTTGTCACGGATTGCCAAAGGGGAAGATTGTTAGAGACATATCTATATCTATATATATAGATAATAGCAGAAGCTGAGAGAAAGTGGATTCCTACAATTAAGGAGCTGCTAACAAATAGGGTAATTGCCTATCTAAAATTCAAACACGTTTAAGTTAAAAAGCAATAAATTCCATTGTTTGGTAACGCTACAACACTATTTAAAAGTGATAAGCTATAATGTTTCACTACGTTAAAACATTGTTTAAAGCCCTCTTGGTATAAAAGGAAACTAACCGCATAAAAAAAAAAAAAAAACAAAAAACAAAGATTGCTACATGGATAAAGGAGAGAGAGATTGAGAGAAAAGAGAGAGAAATAGAGAGAAGGGCACCACCAAATCTTCAGCCATCACCATAAGGGCACCACCTAAATCTTTTGCTGTCACCGTAAGCCTCTATTCACTACCCTCTTATCAGCATTGCTACTGGTAAAAGTTCTGTTTTAAATTTAAAAAGTCAGGGTTTTTGGTTTTTATTCGGAGAATCAATTGGGTGTTAATTATGATTTAGATTGGTATTTTGGGTCAGATTTGGTTTTGATTAATAGATTGGTATTTTGGGTTAGAAATAGAGAGAGGTGATGAAACAGAGAAAGGCGATGAGTACACGGAGAAAGAAGCAGAGAAAGAGAAGAGGTGACGAAATCATAAAGGTTCATAAAATAATTTTGCGGACCCAAAACCTTGGTAGAATGGTAAACAGAGAGGCACAAAGTGGGGACTGGGTAGAGAAAAATTTGCCACCATCAAAGAGATAGGCCATGTACCCATAACCGGTAAAGTTAATGTTTTTGCTTTTTTTTTTTTTTTTTCCTTTTTCTTTTCATTTTCAAATCTGGGAATTGAATATAATTTATGTTTGAATTTCTTGGTTGGATTGGTTTAGATTTAGATTTTTTTAATAATTTACTCAGGAATTTGGATTAGAATAGGTTTTGTTTTGCCTATTTGGGTTGCATTCGTTTGGGGTATCTGCTTACATGCGTGACATTTCATTTATGTTTTTTTATTTAATTTTTTTATAATTGATATATATTTCATTACCTCTTTGATATATTTTGGTTTCCTATGTTCTCTTTGTTCATTTTTACAAATTTTCCCTTTTATTTTCCCGGTTCTTATTTTATACTTCTGTTAACAAGTGGTTGATTTTGTATTTACATTTAAAAACACCGAAACATTGTCACTTTTCATTTGGTGCATTAAGGAAATGTTTCGATGATATTTTTCACATTTTAATGATGATCAGTCTCTCCGATAGACACCTCTTCTTTCTCCTACCATTTCCCCCCAATTTAAATGGTTAATTTGACATGCTTACTATTTTTTTTAATCTCTGTTTTCTGTTATTAATTGTTGTGTTTGGTTTTGGGGACACAACTTCAAACGATAGGAACCTAGAACCATTTGAAAACCAAAGTTGCAAGTTGTTTTTTATTTTCGTTTTACTTTCTGCTTCCAATTTGTGCTCTATGTTTTCTTTATTTCATATATTTCTTTCTTTTTTGGCTTTCACTTTTCAGGAAACAGAGGTCTCTTCTCATGAAACCTTGCAGCAAGTTGTTCTCCTAGGTCCAACACAAATTTTGATGTGTACCTCTCATTTCTTTTAAGACTTTGTTTGCTCAAGTAATCAATTTTATTGCTCTCTTAACTCATTATTATTCTCAACTTTATTCCCATCATCTTTTAGAGTTTCAATTTTCATTTGATTTGGAATTTGTTCTTCTCATATTGAAGCTGCTGATTTATGCCCAGAATGGGAATTTAATGTAAAGTTAATTAATATGTGCTTGAATATTGTCCAGGCAGCTTTGGTTAGATATGGGCTCAAATTGCAAATTTGGAAGTACTAATACATATGTGTTTAGGAAGCTTTTTTGTTACATTTGAATTTTTCAAAGATTCATTAAGTGTTGTTTCTTTTACATGTACACAAGCTGTTTGATAAAATTCTTAAGTGATGTTGGTTGGCCTTTTTTATTCTCTTCCCTAGTGATGCTATTAGCCCAAAGCACCGATTCCTTCAAGGTCACTCTTTTCCTCCCTTTCCGACAAAATTGCATAAAATAAGTGTGAATCGTTTTAACTTTTATTTAGTTTTACTAATTCTTTTATTTTCAAATTGCTTTTAGTTCAAGTATTGTTTGTTTCAAAAGTCAATTTGGATTATAAGACTAAAATCTGCACCTAAGAATCAGTTAAATTGTTTGTTCGTTTTTCAGATTTCAATTTGCTTCCAATAAGGTTCCATTTCTTTATTTCAACATGTTTCCTTTCCTTTTTTTCCCCCTTTTTTATTGTTTTGTTTGGCTGCAGAGAAAGTCGTTGATATTTTCAGAAGTATAATATGAGATTTTTTGATTGGTTGGTGGTTGACAACTTTCATTGTGATTTGATGGTTGGGTTGTGTACATGAAGGCTTCTTAGAGAGCAACTTGGCTATTGTTGGTGGCAGTGTACAGTTAATGAGGAAGGATTGTCAAGGCAATAAAAATTTTCCACCTGTTCTTGAGTGTGAAAGGATTGTGGGCTGTTTTTTATTTTTTGGTTTTTATGGATTTTCTTAATTCTTTCATGTTAAAGTTTATTGCATTGATTTTAGCAATGCTAATGAATTTTTTTGGGGGGAGGATTTGTGTACAATTTGATTGATAAAAGTCCTCAATGAGGGAGTGGTACTGGTATACTATATAGTTTAAAAAAAAAAGTTGTACCTGTAGTTTCCTTTATTTTGATTTTTGTTTGTTAGTCCACCAAGGAGATTAAATTTAATCTCAAACTATTGATATTGAACCATACTTTTATATTGTTATTTTGTTGTGAAAGTTTAATATGTAGAACAGGATTCTTCTTCTTCTTCTTCTTTTTTGTGTGTGCATGTTATCTCATTTATAAAATCTACTAAAAATTGAAACTATCTATGTTTGGTATGGTTTTTGGAGCCTAGATAAGCCTGTTGTGAGGTAATAACTTTTTAAAATAAAAAAACATAAAACAATGAGAAAGCATGGTTTGTTTGGCTGATACTAGAAAAACATAGCAAAAGGCCATAATGTTTCTATGATTGAACACAATATGATATTTCGATTTTGGTCTTTTTTATTTTTTAATATTGTAAGAGCCTATTGCATTATCAATAGTGAATTTGTTGTGTCAAGGATATTTAAAAAAGAATTTCGGACCCATTAGATTGAGAAGTCTTTTTTACTCATAAGCCTAACTTTTAGTTAAGTATTTTTCTGTAATGCTTGGTTTTTATTTATGCAGTAAGTTTTGGATTTCTATTGCTTTTGTTTCTATAGGTCACATTTGTAAGTGCAATTTATCTTTTTAATAAAAGCTTATAGAAATTGCAATTGGTAAATCAATTTCGAATTTACATCTTTGATTAGTTTTGGTGATAATATGTTTTTTATTTCAAAGATTGCCTTTTGAAAATATTGTTTGCTAATTTGTGGGTTGAAAAAATAGAACTTGAATAGTTTTTTTTTTACAAAGTTGGTCTAAAATTTCACATAGCCAAGGTGGGATGCAAAATTGGGTGTGGATACATAGCTTGAGGTCATTCACAACGAAAGCTCCTACCAATGCCTTGGATTTTTTTAAGAGCATGCTTTGTAAGTACTTTTATTTTGTTTTGAGATGATTAAAGATTTATCATAATTATCTTATTGGAATTTTGGCATGGTTAAAAAAAGGGGTAGCAAGGTATATAAATGTGCACATGCATAAATATTTGTATGTATCAGTGCTGCCAATTTGTACATAGTAAAGAATTATTATCTTCGATTATAAGATTTAAAATATATATATATATATATATATATATTTTCTTTAGCCAATCTGATTATTTTGGTTTTGATGTAATAATATTATTCTTATTTTTCTTTTTGGAAGGCATAACAAATTGAAGATGTACTATATGATAGTAGGTCTAAAACAAAACTAAAAAATTAAACTAAAATCAAAGTAGAAATTTTATTCACATATATATATATATATATATATATATATATATTGTTTTGCTTTCAAAGTTGGCTAAATTAATAATGTCTATCATGTGTTGGATGGAATTCATGATATATGTAATGGTTAGTGGAACTCATTTGCTATTTCATATATCAATGTTTAGTATTTTTGAAATAGGCAAATACTTCCATTCTTCATATTTTTATAATAGGTCTTGATGCCTACAACGTCCCAGTAAAGATTATGCCACTTAGTTTAGTCTTTTGGAGTGCATTGTTTTCCCATAACGTTGTACCGTAACAAGAATAACTCAAGATGTTGGTTATTGTGTCTTTTATATCACAGAGGTGTAACAATGTATATTTTCTTTATTTGTAAGCAATCAATATACACATTTGCAAGCAAATTTAGTAAGGACAAGTGAAATGATTTGTTGGTGGTAATGTAGTTAAGAAGATTTTGGATTCATAAGTCAACCTTTTTTTTTTTTAAATGTGAGCTAATGTAATTTTTTTTATTCAAGGTTTTCTTATATATTGTTCAATATACATTTGGCAGTCAAACAGATTCATTTTGAATTGAATAAATTTTTTATTTTAGTTGTTTTCAATAACTAAAATTTAGTTTGCTTTTGGATGAATTCTATTAGTTCATCAGCAATAAAATAGTGCAGAAAACTGGGGTACAATGCACAATTAACCACCACAGGAAGATATTTTAAGTAGTTAGGAGCTGTCGGAGTGGGTGCCGTTATATGAAATTCAGTGTTTCTTCCAATGATTGCTATGCCAAAAAAAAAAAAAAAAAAATGAAAATCCTCTAGAGTTTGAACTGGTAGCTGTTTTGCATTGCTAGAATTTTGCTCATGAAGAACAGAAAAAGGCTTATATTTTAGAAGGTTATTCAGGTATTGTTGCTTTGGTATATGAATGAAAATAATTAATTATTTATTGAGTTTTGATTTTTTTTAACATATTTTGGAGTATTTAATAAAAACCCAATTTTTGGATATGTAAATTCAAGTGCTATTTGAGAAGAATAGAAAGTAGTTTGTACCAACTGAGAAATTTTTTTTAATGTTGTTTGTGCGGAAATGGAAGTTTTTTTCTTTCAAAGTTCTTTTTGATAAGTAATTAAAGTAGAATTAATAGTCTATGTAAAGTAAAGGAAATGTCTATACTTGATGAAAAGAAGAAATTTTACCTCTATTCTCTGATAGTCTGATGTAAAAAGTTAAGAAAACAGAAAATATCCAAACTGCTTGATGTGTTTAAATTTTTTAAAGATGAGTTTTAGATGCAATTCCTCTAGCATGTATATGCTTCAACTTTGGACATCGGTTTAGTATAATTTTCTAAAGAACCACTTGAATTTCAACTTATCAAAAAATACAACCATTTGAATTACAAGAACTGTGTGCTTTTAATTATTAAAAAAAAAAACTCTTGACAGTATAATGCTTATGACCATTATACACTTGAAACTTCCATAGTGGAAATTTGGTGGCTAGAATTGTAAGATGCATTCTTAGAATTCATACTACAAAAGATTGAGCAAATTGTAACTTGGCAGAGAAAAAATATGAATTTATTTTTCTTTTCCAATTTTGTTTTAGGTTCTTTGTTTTTTTATGGTTTTCAACTTTTCACAGATTTAATTTAGATGTTGTTCATATATATATATTAAAAATTTCAATTGTTAACCATGTTTGATGCTTTATTTATTTATTTATATCTATTTAGGACTAGAACATCAATCTTTGGCATCTACATCCCAATTTGGATTTCCCTAGCAGGTGTAAGTCATTCTATTGCTTAGTGCTAAGGCTATAAAAGATCTTATGATACTTAGTGATAGGCCACAAATAAGTTGACCCCTAGTGATGAATTAAGTTGATTAATTAGCCAAATTATTAATTAATCAAATT
The DNA here is from genome assembly GCA_032878915.1 of Castanopsis chinensis. Classification (NCBI taxonomy): domain Eukaryota; kingdom Viridiplantae; phylum Streptophyta; class Magnoliopsida; order Fagales; family Fagaceae; genus Castanopsis; species Castanopsis chinensis. Next base: position 34,900,241 of record JAVQMG010000133.1, on the reverse strand, counting down.
AGCATGCAAATTGCATAGTAGCATAAACAAATCACCAATAAACTAAAGTATGCAGCGAAAAATAAATTGACAAGGTGATTTGTTTACGAATGGGGAAAATCTACACGGCAAAAACCCCACTGGGTGATTTTAAGGTCACCACTCTCGAAACTTCACTATTATCACAACAAGCAGTTACAAGTAAAGGAATCCCAAGTATCTTACCAACCTACAGTTGAACCCTTACCCCAATACCCGATTGGACTTGTTCTGTAGTGACAATTTCTCCTTTTGATGCACGGCTCCCAAGTATGTGACTAACCAATTGTGTGGATCCCAGTACGCAACTTCAACCACCAACTAGAGAAAGTTGTTGGCTGCAAAGTTCTTCAATTCATCCACGCGATGAAGATTAAGAAGATACTTGGTTACAAAACCCTACGGTGCACATTACACAGCAACTTCTTCACAAGAAAGATGAACTAGGGCAAGAATTTTGTTTCAGGTCACAAATTGCTTGAACAAGGATTTCTCAATGCTTGTGCAACTTGTGTACACTTTGATGGCCCTTAAAATAATCTTTTTATATGTCTAGGGTTAAAAGAAAAGAAGTCCCAAAGACACATGTATGAATTGGAATCAAAAACAGAACTTAGAATATGTTTTTCTTAAATCTCGACAGCTAGAGGTGTCGAGGTGCTGTCGAGTAGTTGTCGAGCCTCGGGGCTGAACAACTACTTAAAGCTCGATAGATACAGCTATCGAGTCAGGTGTCGAGCTTTAAAATCTGGCACTTCTTCAACTTGAATCTTGGACAACTTGCATGGCTTTAACACTTGATCTTGAAATCTTATTTCTTGAAGTATTGAAAACATCCTAGAGCTACCCAAATACAAGCTAAGTGCGTTTTGTCAAAGGATAAGACAATTACATAAAAGAATGACATATGTTTAAAACAACTTGAAACACATATGTCCTAACAATTTCCCCCTTTGGCAATCTGTGACAAAACCACAACAAATAAATGAATATATGAGAGAAGTCATAAATCACTCAACTCATATTCACTTGTTGAATACAATAAAATCTATCCTAGCATAAATTCTTGAAAAACTTTGCAAGAAGAGAGTTCATGGCAAGTAGACTTTGACAACCTGTATTTCTGAAACACTTTAAACAAAACATATCAAGGCATCTTTGTGTGAAGCAGAAATAATAGATTGCATACAAATAAAGAAGCATGTGTATAAGAAAGAAAATAAACAACACATGAAAAGATAGGTGAAGAAAACATACATCATCACATATATATCAAGATAAGAACAATGTATGTAAACAATGGTCACAAGACCTAGGGTACAAGAACAATGTATCTCCAACAAGAAAGAAAAGAAAAGATACATGTAATCCTCACTACATCCCTCAAAGGAACAACACTCCCCCTATCAAAAATGTCATGTACATGCTCTTCCCCTAAGTATGACTACTCCCATAACCAAAACCTACTCCCCTTTTTTGTCACGAGTGACAACGGGTAGAGTGTCAAGTAGACATCTCATCGGTAGAGCTAGCATCTCCATCATCATCATCTAAAGCATCATCGTCATCACCATCATCATCCTCAGACTCAGATGCCACATGAGGTGGTGGAGGAGAAGCCTTAGAAACAAAACCGCCCATGGTCGCCTATCGCCGAGCAATGCGACCAACACGAACATTCACATGATACAACTCTATAGAAAGCGTATCGAGGCGAGCATCCATGCGCCGAAGCTGCGCCATGATGTCTTCTAGTGATACATTACTCGAGGAAGAGGAGAGAGCAGATGTGGCTCGAGCAGATCTATATAGAGCTGAACGAGAGGAAGGAGCTGTTGAATCCGTCCGTCGTGACCTAAATTGCACCTCACTACATTTTACAGTAGCGGCGTCTATGGTAACCATGACATGGAAGGGGTCGGACATAGGAAAAGGGATGGAGAAATGGCATAGAATCCTCGTGATAGCAGAAGGAAAGATGAGCTTATCACGGATAGCCGTATCCTTATAGACATCTATGATAGAGAAAATGAAGTGAGAAGAAAAGTCTATAGTGAGATGCTTAAGCAGAGATAACAAAAACCGAGCACGGGGCTCTATGGTGGTGTTGTAGTTAGAGAGTGGGTGCAGAACAAATGTCATCACTATGTTCATGAAACGAGGACCTTTAGCAAAAGGCCGAAATGGTGTAAACTAACGCTCACCCCAATTAGAAGGGCGCTCACAAAAAGCAGACATCATCTCGTCTTTGGACACAGTCTATAGACACTTACAACCGGGGCAGTCACTATGCGCAAACCTTGGAACATAAAGCACATCGGAAACCAACTCCTGTGTGACTACTATGCGCGTACCTTGAACGCGAGTGTGAAAGAGAGGTACTAAAGAATTAATTCCATGCAAGTTGGAGTAAAACTTCTATATTAGCACGGAAGGACAAGTGACCGGGACGTCACACAGTGACTTCCAACCCCGACTGTGAATGACATCGGGTAGGTCAGTGTTGGCAAAGTTGCCAGAATAACTTGGCGTTCCGAATGAACACTTCGTTTAGAAAAGTTCTCTGAGAAGTCCTTTTGGGCATTCTCATCATGGAACTGAACAGAGGAAGGAGTAGGATCAGAAGACAACCAGCCCTTAGAACGAAGAGGGTTCTGGGATGGAATGGACTTACGTTTTGGTGCCATAGACACTACTAACGTAAACAGAAAAAGAGGGGGAAAGAAAGAAACACTTAGAAAAGTCCCAAACACAATTCAAATATTACAAGTATATTGAAAAGAGAACGTATGCATGGGGAATGCATGAACATGTGACATGCAACATGAAAAACATCATGGGCTCAGCCCAATCCAAACCTATCAGCACAGATTAAGTTTGTACACATCTAAATGCATGAGTATATTGTTAGAATGTTAATGTGATGCAATGCATGGAGTTTTTAAGATCAAATCTACAAAACCCATCCCAAAAATTGCAACAAAAACTCATCAATTTTGAAAAACCCCAAAATTTTTCAAAAACCCCAAAAACTAGGTTTCAAAACATGAAATGCATGAAAATGAGAGATTAGAAGCTTACCAAGAGAGGAAAAACTTGAAAGAAGCTTGAAGAAACCTTGGGTAGAGGTTTGGAGAGAGAGTGAGAGGTTTGAAAGATGAAAAACACAAAGCTATCGAGAGAGAGATTGAGAGAAATGAGAACCGGATCGCACAGAACCTATACATAGAGATTCAGTAAATCTTGACAGATGCAGGTATTGAGAGGTGTCGAGCCATCTGTCGAGGTAGGTGTTAAGAAAAATAATGTCGACAGATAGAGCTATCGAGAAGGTGTCAAGGAACAACACAAAGAGAAAAGAACAGAAGCTCGATCAATCCATTAGCTGTCGAGAAGCTATCGAGAGGATAGAAACTTCCTCGATCGATACACTAGGTGTCAAGAAACTGTCGAGATTGCGATAAGAAAAAGCTAAGAAGCTTGACAGACATCCAAATATTGAGGAGGCGTCGAGGAGGTGTTGAGCTAGCTTTTTCAAGAAATCTCCGAGAAGAGAAAAACACAGATATGAATGCAATCACGCATGCAACTCAACCAATGCTCCAATCAACATATTAAGCTCTCAAAAACATCTCTTAACAGCAATTTTAAGCACATGGATCTCAAAACACACACACACACACACTAAACATGTCAAACCAATTTTATATTTCAAAAATAAGTCAAGACAGTTTAGTGAGCATACATCAACACATATAAACCTTGTGATGGCCAAATCACATTGTATCTGCACATGTATCAAAAATAGCAAAGAATATTGCGTGTTGTGTATGAAAAATATCGCAAGATTGCATAAGTGTCTCAAAGATGTAACGATTTGAGATATGAGAAAATCTTTTTAACTCACACACAATCATAACTGTTTGATGGGGACTATCACCTTCGAGGTACATCCTATAACTCTTACATCTCCTAGAAAATACGCTTGCAATCATATTTTAAAGCATTTTTTTTTTGTTTGCTTTTATTTCTTTGCATATTTTCTTTTATTAAGCAAACCATGCATGGGCATATAAGAGAGAAAAGAAATACCTAATTATGTTAAGCTTTTTGATATTACACTTTTGCTATGCCGAAGCATATAGATGTCATTTCATGATTAGCGAGTAACAGTGGTGAGATGGTTATTTATGCCTTTCTCTTAAGATTTTCTAGTCCTACCCGTCAAAAAGAGTGATACGAGTATTAAGTACAAAAGATCACTTAACCTTACTCATCATAAACAAAGAGCCACAAAGCTCACTTGCTTAGTTGTGCATAAGGATGCTTATCTAAGATACAAGAGATACAAAGTTTAGAAAATTCTGTTTCAATGGCCATTTGAAGGTTCACAAGAACTGTTAGGAATGCTATAAGCATATGAATAATAATTGTTGTATTGAGATTTAGTTAGTTAGTTAGAATTCCAAGCATGTTAATCACATTTAGCATATGTTAGAATTATTAATGCACATAGTTAATCACATTTAGCACATGTTGGAATTATTAATGCACATGGAGAATAATAGAATCAATAGGATGAGGCCATGTGGGCCAATAAGATTAGAGTTAGTCTCCTATAAATACATGATTGTAATCCAATATGAGATATGAATTGAAGAATAAACCAACTTGTTAGTGCATTAGTGCATCTACCTCTCTCTCTTAATCTCTATTTCTCCATGGAGGGTGACTACCTCAAATTAAGTCAATTTCCCTACAATTCCCATCAATCCTTCTATAATTCATACCCATTTCCATTAAGAACCTCTAAATTTCTAACAAATGGTATCAGAGCCATCGATCTTGAGATGGGTGAATTTGGCCGACAAGAAATCTTGAAAATGGTGAATGAAGTTTTAGAAAAGGCTAAGGCCTTGACAAAATCTAACGAGGCCTTGACAAAATCTAACGAGGCTATTTTAGAGAAGTTGAAGGCCTTGGATGAATCTAACATGGCCATGAAAGAAGAGCTCTCAAGATTGCAAGAAGGTCTCGAGAACATGACGGAAGAGGAGTTACAATCTCTTGATTCAATGAAACTTGAAGAACAAATCAAGTTCCAAGAATCTACTACCGTTGTTGCAAGACGGGATGTTGATTTTTGTGTCAAGGTGGATGATGATATACATGAAGACGCAACCTTTAAAGTTCAGTCCAAAGAACCAACAAAGAAAAAGATAATGATTTTCCAAGAACCAATTCTTGATGCACCAATGGAAGCTTCCATTCAAAAGTCTATGATTCAAGAATTGGCAATCCCAGTATCGATGATCCAAGAATCCAAGATACAAGTGCCAACAATTTTAATGGCTCTAGAATCAAATGAGGTCTTAAGGATACAAGAATATTTCAAGGTTCAAAGAACCAATGAGACCTTGAAGATTGAAAAACCATTGAAGGCTCAAGAGTTCGAGCAAAGTTTGAAGATCTACAAAGAAGAAACCTTCATGTGCACGGGACCGCTTGTCAAAGAGAATTACATGAATATGGTGATCAAAATGTCACAACGGTATTGGTCTATTGGAAGATCTCCTTTAATGAAGATGTTATTTCACAACAACACCTTGTGGGCAAGGTGTTTTCAAGGGGAAGGAAATATTAGGAATGCTATAAGCATATGAATAATAATTGTTGTATTGAGAGTTAGTTAGTTAGTTAGTTAGAATTCCAAGCATGTTAATCACATTTAGCACATGTTGGAATTACTAATGCATATGGTTAATCACATTTAGCACATGTTGGAATTATTAATGCATATGGAGAATAATAGAATCAATAGGATGAGGCCATGTGGGCCAATAAGATTAGAGTTAGTCTCCTATAAATACATGATTGTAATCCAATATGAGATATCAATTGAAGAATAAACCAACTTGTTAGTGCATTAGTGCATCTACCTCTCTCTCTCTTAATCTCTATTTCTCTATGGAGGGTGACTACCTCGAATTAAGTCAATTTCCCTACAATTCCCATCAATCCTCCTATAATTCATACCCATCCCCATTAGGAACCTCTAAATTCCTAACAAGAACCAATGTACACATTTACACACTGTTTTTGTATTTTTCAATTTTTCATTTTTTTTTATCTGAAAAGCAAAATAAAACAAAAACTAGAAACAAACAAACAAAAACATGTTAAAAAAAAAACAAAAAAAATGCATAAAACTAGACTGACTCAAACAGTAAAGCAACACACATAAGTAATGCAAAAACAAAAACAAGAAGGGGGGAGAGAGAAAACGTGAATAAATCACTTAGAACCCTTTTCCTTCCACACTTTGGAAGAACCTTTCCTTTTTGCAAACCTTTGAACCGGTGATGAGGGGGAAGAATTGAAACCGTTCAAGTTCAAAAGGAACATGAGGGCTTTGAGAAGATCTCCAGGAGGAGCAAGAGAGGTTTGAAGCTAATTCTGGTTCCTAGATACTATCATGCCATTGCTCTGTTGAGTGGCTAACCACTTATAGCAATTTGGTTGAGTATGACCAGTAATAACACAATGATGACAAAGATGCTGCTTCTTCTGTTTAGGCTTTTGAGAGTTAGCCTTCTTAGACCTAGGGTTTTTAGTTTCCTTCTTCTCAAGCTTAGGGGGTGCTCCTAAGATAGACTTACCATTGTCTAGGTTCTCACTTGCTAATTCAGTTTTAACATCTTTATTCTCAATTTTAATGTTATTAGCAAGAGGAACAAAAACAGTAGTACTAGCAGAAGGAGTATTAGAGAAAGAGAATTCATACCCCAATCCTGTTCAATCAGAAGCAGATTTCTGATTGTTGAGCATCTCATCCATCTTCGCACTTGATATCCTCTCCAATTGAGCTCTAACTTGATATAGTTCTGCTTCAAGCTTCTTGGTCTTCTCAGCTAGGAAATTTTTCTTGAATCTCAATGCCCCAATAGTCTGATTTGTTTCATCAAACTTAGTGGAAAGCTCCTCACGGTCAAGTACCACATCACTGAGCTTCTTGGTGGCCAGCCTATAAAGTTTCTCATACTTCTCAGAAAGCTTATACAGTTTCTCATAGGCGGTATGGATATCATCTTGATCATCTATCGTTTCAAACTTAACATCCACCAATTCTTTTTCTTCATCTACATCTTCAGTAATCCTTTTAGTAGGATTGATAGTGGCAGTGAAGGTATTTAAAATTCTGTCATCATTATTATCGAAATCATCCTCGGGCTTAGTATCGCTCAAGGTAGCAGCAAGTGCCTTACTCTTCCCAATGCTCTTGAGATATATGGGGCACTCTTATTTCATGTGACCGAAACCTTGACACCTAAAGCATTTAGGTCTAGCGGGAACAGTGTACTGACCGCCATCTTTAGTATCCTTCTTCCCTTTATTTAGGCTCTTGAATTGAGAAGAACTGAATTGCCTACAGTCCTTGTCGAAGCCTTTTCTATTGGCATTTTTCATGAATTTTTTGAATTGCCTAGTAATGTAAGACTTCATCTTAGAATCTTCATCGTCTGAAGACTTATCTGTCTCATTGCTCTTGGCCTTCAGTGCCATGCTCTTGCCTTTACTTGACTTGCCAATTCTTGTCAACCCTAGCTCATAGGTTTGCAGATTACCAACTAGCTCAGTCAGAGGAATCTTGTCAATATCCTTTGATTCCTCTATCGCCGTGATCTGGAGAATGGTCCATGCTTCCTTAGCAGTTTCAATAGAGGAAATCTTCTTGAACTCCTCATTAGTGATCGCACTAAATAAGGCATTCAATGCTTTGCTGTTGAAATTGGTCGCCTTGATCTTGGCATCATCCCAATCAGCCGGCGCTTCTATAGGCTTGGTCCAGCCTATCTCTACAGCTTGCCCTACCTTCTCATCTAGTGATTGCAAGAAAGTTCTCATGCATACTTTCCAGTATGCATAGTTAGTACCATCAAACAGTGGAGGTATAATAAGAGACTGACCTCTATCCATGACAAACAGGGGCCAATGGATCACACACAAGGATTAAACCCTAATGAGAGTGTGCCTGCTCTGATACCACTTGATAGGCCACAAACGAGTTGACCCCTAGTGATGGATTAAGTTGATTAATTAGACAAATTATTAATTAATCAAATTAACATGCAAATTGTGTGGTAGTACAAATAAATCACCAATAAACTAAAGTATGCAGCGGAAAATAAATTGACAAGTTGATTTGTTTACGAATGAGGAAAACTTACACGGCAAAAACCCCACCGGGTGATTTTAAGGTTACCACTCCCGAAACTCCACTATTATCACAGCAAGCGGTTACAAGTAAAGGAATCCCAAGTACCTTACCAACCTACAGTTGAACCCTTACCCCAATACTCAATTGGACTTGTTCTGTAGTGACAATTTTTCCTTTTGATGCACGCTTCCAAGTACGTGACTAACCAATTGCGTGGATCCCAGTACGTGACTTCAATCACCAATTAGAGAAAGTTGTTGGCTGCAAAGCTCTTCAATTTATCCACACAATGAAGATCAAGAAGATGCTTGGTTACAAAACCCTACGGTGCACATTACATAACAACTTCTTCACAAGAAAGATGAACTAGGGTAAGAACTTTGTCTTAGGTCACAAATTGCTTGCACAAGGATTTCTCAATGCTTGTGCAACTTGTGTACACTTTGACAGCTCTTAAAATAATCCTTTTATATGTCTAAGATTAAAAGAAAAGAAGTCTCAAAGACACATGTACAGATTGGAATAAAAAACAGAACTTAGAATCTGTTTTTCTGAAATCTCGACAGCTAGAGGTGTCAAGGTGCTGTCAAGCCTCAGAGTTGAACAACTTCTTAAAGCTCGATAGATACAATTATCGAGCCAGGTGTCGAGCTTTAAAATCTGGCACTTCTTCAACTTGAATCTTGGACAACTTGCATGGCTTTGACACTTGATCTTGAAACCTTATTTCTTAAAGTATTAAAAACATCCCAGAGCTACCCAAATACAAGCTGAGTGCATTTTGTCAAAGGATAAACCAATTACATAAAAGAATGACATATGTTTAAAAGAACTTGAAACACATATGTCCTAACACTTAGAAGTACATCAAAGTTTGATTTATTTATTTATTTATTTATTTTTTATATCAATTATGCTTTCTCTTATCAATCACTTACTTTCCACCAATAGAAATTAAAATATTGTTTCTTTGTATTTATACATTGGAATTTTACCTTATATTATTATTGAATATGTTCTCCTTACATGGAGCTCAAAAGGTTGTATTAGTTTCTATTATTTCAAAGGTTACATTTAAATAGGTCTTCCTTATGCTATTGCCTCCAGTTGGACAACAATCACCCATTTAGCACACCAAAGAATCCATTTGAGGGGGTTCTACATATGTGCTATAGTTTTTTCAGGTGGTTGATGATGACTTAATTCATCCAAGTGAAATAGAGCTGACATTTATAGTACATCAGGCCTAGCTAGAATATGGCTTTGCTCGAGGTTTTGCCATGTGGCGCACTATATGAAGAGAATTGAAATACTCTTAGAGATAAGAGAAAATTTAAAAATAGAGACTTTTTATTTCCTTTGGTTCAATGTTTCAAGACTACTTTTTGTTACATTTTTATTCAATGTTTTAAGATAACTATTTGGTTCAATGTTTCAAGCATTTTTCTCACCTACAAAAACTCTTTATATTTTCATTCACCCTTTTCACTCTTCTCCTTTATATACACATGTCTACAACCCTTCATGTCATTCCATCTCAAATACACTTAGACAAAAAACGATGTCATTTACCTTCAGTCTTTCAATTACACCTATATAATTCCAACATTGTGGTGCCGTTTGATTCTAACTTGTATGAGTAGGCTATTGTTGGATAAAAATCTGGTCTTGTATCTCATACAAAACACACAGTGGAAGCAACAAACAAGGATCTATTTCATTCATGATTGACAACATGCACTATATAAATTTCAGAATTTAAGAACAAGATAGCGTACCTTGGTGTGGAGAAATTCAAAATAAAGATTAGAAGCACTTGAAAAAACTTTTAATCTTCACTCCAATTCCACTTTATGCCCAAGATGTGTGGTCTCTCAATCAGTTTCTAAAGGGAGAATGAAAGTGCGTCTCACACTCTCTCTTTTTTTCTCTACGATTCTTTTTTTTTTCTCTAGTTAAAAAATTCTATATGTTTCTCCCTTTATAACTAACTAATTATCTAATTGGGCCAGCTTATTGGGCCTTTCCAATTGGGTTTTAGTGTGTGGCTTGGAGTGGGACCAAAAGGAACCAATAAGACACTAGCTCCAATGGGTCTTGGGCTTTTCCGTCAACTCTTAACAAGTCCAAAGTTACTATTAATTATATTTAATACCACTATATAAATATAATTGCACTCTAGGCCTTATTAATAAATTATACCCCAAGACTTTATTATACACGCAACCCCTTCATAAAATATTCGTAGTAATACAAAGTCATAAATGTAGACTGCCACTTTGTAAGTTACTACATCTTATCCTTGAGTACCCGGTTTAATCCTTTAAAGTTATTCATCATATATTTATGAAATCCAATTTCATAAATATATACTTTAGTAATTTCTTACCAAAGTAGTTAGGCCTAACTCTCTAAATAACCAAACCCATTAAACTTATCTCAAGGGAATATTTTGTATCTCCGTTAAGAGATTATGAATTCCATCTTGAGAATATATATTCCATCAACACTAAACGTGGTTGCCCAACATATTTAGGTTTTGACCGTTACTTTAGATTTCACTCTTGATATATCAAAGCAATCTACACGTCATGATCAAGACTATTATTCTCTTAGGATTAAGAGTTCATGCAAATAAAAGTCGTGAGATTTATTATTCATTTGACAATTGTTAGGAGAATAATAAATCTCACAGCGGTCCAGTTCAATATGTCTTAGCCCTTAAAACAGATCAACATATCAACTAGAAGTCTCTACTTTCATGATCAAGACAAATCATCCTAGTTGATATGTTCTAGTCTTCGCAGATGAAATACCCAATTTCATCACCGACTACGAACTATAAATTTTGAGTTTACAAAGAACTTGTGATTTATATCTTCTGTAACTAAATCACATAAATCACATACTATGCATCTCATGGACTATATGATAATGTCCAAATATTCATGTTACCATTATTTTAGATAGAAATAAACAACTTTATTAAACACAACATTAAGTCAAACATAATGTCATACATAGCATTATACAATAGGATTTAAGGGCACACATCCTAACAGCTATGACCAAGAAAGGGGGATTGCATTTTTTATCCAGTGATGGTAGTTTACGGTTTTGATATTGAAGTTGGATGTTGTGGATTTTGTAAAGGTTGTGATGCACTTTGAGTCTTTGGGTGTTTGGGATTTTGGTTTGGAAAATTCATATATGTACGAAGTTTGTTAGTTTATTATTATTATTATTTTGTGTTAAAACTCATAATGTGTAGGTTTTTTACTACTATTTTGTGCAGTATGAGCCATAGTGATAAAAATAAAAGTTGATAAATTTAGATTATTTTCCTCTTTTTCTTTTTAAAGGATAAGATAGCCTAATTAAAGATAATTAAATTTTGGTAAATGGATGTGTTTTTAGCCAATTTCTCTATGTTTAATTATGTTTTCTTTATGTTGATTCTTACAAATGATTTCCTTAATTTTATTGAAATAGTGAATTGGGTGTTTGTGATTGAGGTCTCCATATTTGGTTGTGAGAATAGAGTGGTTAAGGAAATATTTGGGGGTTGCTTAAATTCATGAAATTTTAGAATATAAAAGAATTTTATGCTTTAAATTCTTATTTATATATTTCCAAATCATTTAAACAGTTTAACAAATAAAATCTACTTTTAACGGTAAATATTATAATATGTTATAGTCTTATAGTGTTATACAATTTTTTTCAATAAAATATGAATTAAGAAAATTTAGTTTTAAAGTATTCAAAAATATTTCAGGCAAACATAAATATTATAAAACAAAATAAGTATTATATGTAAGTCTTAATATACATAAAAATGATTTTAAATGAAGTTGTAAAGTAGTCCGTGCAATGCGCGGGACATCATCTAGTTTATGTAATTGGCAGATAGGCCAAAAATGTATTGACCCTTTGTGATGATTTAATTGATTAATTAGTCAAATTTATTAATTAATCAAATTAACATGCAATGTACGTGGCAGCACAAACAAAACACCAACAAAAATAAGATGCAGCGGAAAATAAAGTTGACAAGGTGATTTATTTTTGAATGGGGAAAACCTCCAAGGCAAAAACCCCACTGGGTGATTTTAAGGTCACCACTCTCAAGAATTCATTATTATCATAACAAGCGGTTACAAGAAAAAGAATCCCAGTACCTTATACCAACCTACAGTTGAACCCTTACCCCAATACCCAATTAGACTTGTTCTGTAGTGACAATCTTTCATTTAAATGCATGGCTCCCAGTACGTGACTAACTAATAGATACGTTGATTCTAGTACTCGACTTAATCGCCAAATTGAGAAGGATGTTGGCTGCAAAGTTCTTCAATTCATCATACAATAAAAATCACGAAATTGCTTGGTCACAAAATCCTATGGTGTACAAACACAACAACTTCTTCAAGATAAAGAAGAACTAGGACAAACTAGGTTTCTAGTCACAATTTGCATGAACAACACTTTGCTAATGATTCGTGCAACTGTGCTCACTGTGATGGCCCTTAAAATAATCCTTATATATGTTTAGGGTTGTGAGAAAAGAAAGCCCAAACACATACTCACAGATTGGAATAAAATTAGAACTGAAAATATGATTTTCTTAAATCTCGATAGATACTAGCTGTTGAGCTAGCTATAGAGATTTAAAATCCAACACTTCATCACTTGATTCTTAGACAAAATTGCACGGCTTTAATACTTGAATTTGAAACATTGTTCCTTGAAGCATTAAACACATCCTAAATCTACCCAATTACAAGTAAAGTGCATTTTGTTAAAGGATTAGCCAATACATGATGACATATGTTCCAAACATGAATCACATATGTCCTAACAATCTCCCCCTTTGGCAATTTGTGACAAAACCACAACAAACAAATGAACATATTAGAGAAGTCATAAATCACTCAACTTATACTCACTTGTTGAATACAACAAAATCTATCATAACACAAACTCTTGAAAAACTTTGCAAGAAGAGAGTTCATGGTAAGGAAGACTTTGACAACCTATATTTCTGAAACACTTTAAACAAAACTCATCAAGGCATCTTAGTGTGAAACAGAAATAAAAGATTGCATACAAATATAAGAAGCATGTGCACAACGAGAGAAAAGAAACAGCACATGAAGAGATAGGCGAAAGAACTACAATAACAACCTTATCATATATATATATATATATATATATGTATATATCATCAATAAGTACAAGGTTTGCTATCACAAAGTGGTCACAAGACCAATGGTACAGGAACTAAGTATTTAAAAGATAAAGAAAAGAAAAGATATATAAGTCCTCACTACATCCCTTAAAGTATAGACACACCCCCTAACAAAAATCTCCTATGTACTAACTCTCCCCCTAAATACATGACTACTCTCATACCTAAAACTACTTCCCCTTTTTGTCACGAATGACAAGGGGCAAGTAACTCACGTAGCCATCTCATCATTACTGGAGGAGCTAGCACTATCATCCTTATCATCACTACCATAAGAGCTATCATCATTATCCTCATCCTTAGAAGTCTCTAGAGAAGGAGTAGGAGACACAATGAAGCCACCAAGGCGAGCCTGTCATTGTGCAATAAGACTGATAGGGGTGTTCACCTGACACAACTCATTGCTGAGAGTATTAAGGCGAGCATCCATGTGCTAAAGCTACGCCATGATCGAATCAAGAGTCACACCGCTCACAGAAGAAGGAGCAGATGTGGATGGAGATGAAGAAGCTAGAGTTATAGTAAGATGCTCTAGGAGGGATAGCAAAAATTGTGCACGAGGCTTTGTGATTGAGTTATAATGTGACAGAGGATGTAGAGCAAAGGTCATCACCATATTAAGAAACCTTGGACCTTTAGCACAAGCTGAGTAACGAGTGTTTTAACTATCACCCCAAGAGGAAGGAGTCTCATAGAAAAGAGACATAAGCTCGTCTTTAGACACAGTCTTAAGATGCTCACAACTGGGGTAGTCAGGATGCACCACCCTTGGGATATGGATCACCTTGGATACAATATACAAAGTGACCACAATGCGCGTACCTTGAATACGAGTAGAAAAATGATGTACTGAATAATCAAAACCGTTGGGACGCCACATAGTGACTCCCAACCCTTACTGTGGATGACAGTGGGTAGGTTAGTATCGGAGAAGTTTGATAGAACGACTTCGTGTTCCGAACAAATGCCTCGTCGGGAAAAGTTCTCCAAGAAGTCCTTACAGGCTTTCTCATCATGGAACTGAAGATGAGAAGGAGTAGGATCAGAGGAAGATGCCCCAGAACGAAGAGGGTTCCAAGATGGAGTGGATTTAAGTTTAGGCGCCACAATGCAGACTGAAAGATGGAGAGAGAAGGAGACAAGTACAAAAGCACCAAAACAATTCAATATATGAATATAATGAAATGAAGGTATGTATACATGAAAAATGCATGAACATGTGATATGCAAACTTAAAAGCATCATGGGCTCAGCCCAATCTAAACTTACCAGCGCACAAGTTTGCAACAAAGTAAACACATATCTAAAATGCATGAAACATTGTTATAATGCAAATGTGATGTAATGCATGATCATTTAGGATCAAATATATAAAACCAATCCCAAAATATTGCAAAAACCTCTTTCATTTGGAAAAACCCCAAATTTTTCAACAAACCCCAAAAGTTAGGTCACAAAAGATGAAATGCATGAAGAAATGAATGAGAAGGAGTCTTATTAGAGAAAAGAATTGATCTTGAGACTGAAGAACACTTGGGGAAGAGGTTTGGAGTGAGAGAGAGGTGTTTGGGAAAGTGAGAGGTCAGAAAGGATCGAGAAAAGTGTAGAGGAATTCGTGCTGACCCTTTATATAGAAGTTCATAATTCTCGATGGATCGAGAGCTGTCATCAGCTGTCGAGAATTAAAAGGCAAAAAATAGCTAACGAGCTAGCTATTTCGGAGCTGTTCAGAGGTTTCCACAACAAAGAGGCTCAACAGATTGAGAAGCTATTGAGCATCTATCGAGAAGACATCAACTTTCTTAATGGATTGAGGAGCTATCAAGACTGTGATAAAAAAGAAGCTAAAGAGCTCGATAGATATCCTAGCTATCGAGAGGTATCAAGAAGCTGTCGAGATTGCTTAAAAGCAGGTTTTCAAGAAGAGAAAAACACAGATATGAATGTAATTAAGCATGATACTCAACCAAAGATCCAAACAACAATTTTTGCTCTAAAACACATACACACACACACTAAACAAGTTTAACTAATTTTATATTTCAAAAACAAGTCAAGACAGTTTAGTGGGTATACATTAACACATGTATTCCTTGTGATGGCCAAATCACATTGTACCTGCACATGTATCAAAAGTAGCAAAGAATATTGCGTGTTGTGTGTGAAAATATCACAAGATTGCATAAGTGTCTACATGTTATAACGATTTGAGATATGTGCAAATCAATTTAACTCACACACAATCATAACTGATGGGGACTATCACCTTCGAGGTACATCATATAACTCACATGTCTCCCAGAATACACGCTTGCAATCATATTTTAAAGAGTTATTATTCTTTTTGGTTTAATTCTTCTTTGCGTATTTTCTTTTAAGCATACCATGCATGGGTATATAAGAGAGAGAAAAGAAATACCTAATTATGTTAAGCTTTTGACATTGCACTTTTGCTACACTGAAGCATACCGATGTCCTTTCATGATTGGCGGGCAACAGTGTTAAGATGGTTATTTATGCATTTCTCTTAAAATTTTCTAGTCCTTTCCATTAAAAAGAGTGATACGAGTGTTAAGTACAAGAGATAACTTAGTCTCACTCATCACAAACATAAGCCACAAAGCTGACTTGCTTAGTTGTGGATAGAGATGCTCATCTAAGCTACAAGAGATACAAAATTTAGAAAACTTTGTTTCATTGGCCATTCAAGGTACACAAGTACTAATGTATACAAACACACACTCTTTTTGTATTTTTATAATTTTTCAATATTTTTTATTTTTATAAAAAAAATTGAAAACAAACAAACGAAAACAAGTTAAACAAAGCAATGCATAAAAACTAGACTGACTCAAAACAACAAAGCAAAACACACAAGTAATGCAAACACAAAAAATAGAGAGAGAGGGACAAGTGACTAAATCACTTGGAGCCTTTTTCCTTCCACACCTTGGAAGAATCTTTCCTTTTAGAGAATCCTTTGATAGGTCAAAAACGTATTGACCCCTTGTGATAACTTAATTGACTAATTAGCCAAGTTTATTAATTAATCAAATTAACATGCAAATGCATGGTAGCACAAACAAATCACCAAATAACTAAATGTAGCGAAAATTAAATTTGACACGGTGATTTGTTTATGAATAGGGAAAACCTCCAAGGCAAAAACTCCATCGGGTAATTTTAAGGTCACCACTTCCGAGAATCCATTATTATCAAAACAAGTGGTTACAAATAAAAGAATCTCAATACCTTATACCAACCTACAGTTGAACCCTTATCCCAATACCCAATTGGACTTGTTCTGTAGTGACAATATCTCCTTTTGATGCATGGCTCCTAGTACATGACTAACCAATTGCGCTGATCCTAGTACGCGACTTCAATCACCAACTTGAGGAAGATGTTGGCTGCAAAGTTCTTCTTCTCTTCAACAGATGAAGATCATGAAGTTGCTTGGTCACAAAACCCTATGGTGTACAAACATAGCAGCTTCTTCAAGAACTAGGGCAAACTAGGTTTTCGGTCACACTTGTGAAATTATGCTCTTGTGCAATTGTGCTCTCAGCTATGTCAACGGATATGACCCTTAAAATAATCCTTTTATATGTCTAGGTTTATGAGAAAAGAAGGCCTTAAGACATACTCATGGATTGGAAGAAAACATATCAGAAATTTTGTTTTTCTTAAACCTCGACAGATAGCATCTGTCGAAAAGCTGTTGAGTAGCTGTCGAGCCACGGGGCTGGAACAACTTCTTAAGCTCGATAGATGTTGGCTGTTGAGCTAGCTATTGAGCTTTAATGACAGGTACTTCTTTAGCTTGTTTCTTGGACAGACTTGTATGGCTTTAATACTTGATCTTAAACCTTGTTTCTTGAAGTATTAAAAACATCCTAGATCTACCCAAATACAAATAATGTGCGTTTTTTCAAAGGATTAGCCAATTACATAGAATAATGACTTATGTTCCTAACAAGTGAACCACATATATCCTAACAATCTCCCCATTTGACAATCCATAACAAAACCACAACAAACAAATGAATATATGAGAGAAGTCATAAATCACTCAACTTATACTCATTTGTTAAGTATAATAAAATCTATCCTAACACAAACTCTTGAAAAATTTTGCAAAAAGAGAGTTTATGACAAGTAGATTTTGACAACTTATATTTTTAAAACACTTTAAACAAAACACAAGAAGACATCTTTATGTGAAGCAGAAATAATAGATTGCATACCAAAAAAAAAAGAAGCATGTGTATAAAGAGAGAAAAGAAACAATACATGTAAGGGCAGGTGAAAGAAACATACATCAACATATAAAGAGAATAAGTACAATGTATGTAAAAAAAAGTCACAAGACCTAAGGTACAAGAACAATGTATCTCTAAAAGAAAGAAAAGAAAAAAGATACAAGTAATCCTCACTACGTCCCTCAAGATATCAACACTCCCCCTAACAAAGTGGTCCTATACTAACTCTTTCCCTAAGAATGAATACTCTCATATCCAAAACTACTCCCCCTTATTGTCACGAGTGACAAAGGGTAAGAGTGTCAAGTAAACATCTCATTAATAGAGCTAGCATCTCCATCATCATCATCATCATCACCATTATCATCATCCTCAGCCTTAGAATTAGAACTTACTAGAGGAGGTGGTGGAAAAGCCTCAGGAGTGAAGCCACCCATGACTGCCTACCATCATGTAATACAACCGACACTAACGTCCACTTGATATAGCTCAGTAGAGAGTGTATCAAGGCGAGCATCCAGGCGCTGAAGCTGCATCGTGATGTCTCCGAGAGTCACATCACCTATAGAAGAGAAGGGAGCAGATGTGGATGGAGCAGACCTGGATGGAGCCGAATGGGTAGGAGGAGCTGCTGACCTAGTCTGTTGCGACCGAAACTGCGCCTCACTACATTTAACAGTAGCGGCGTCTATGGCACACATGAAGGTAAAAGGGTCAGACACTGGAAAGGTAACATAAAAGTGGCGTAAGATCCTGGTGATAGCGGATGGAAAGATGAGTTTATCACTGGATGCCGAATCCCGATGAACATCTATAATAGAAAGAATAAAATGAGAAGGAAAATCTATAGTGAGATGCTTAAGAAAGGACAACAGAAATCGAGCACGAGGCTCGGTGGTAGAGTTATAGTGTGAGAGAGGATGGAGTACAAAGGTCATATCCATGTTCAAAAACTGAGGGCCTTTTGCAAAGCTTGAACAGTAAGTGAATTGGCAATCACCCTACTCAAAGGGCCGCTCACAAAACGCAGATTTGAGCTTAT
The DNA here is from genome assembly GCA_032878915.1 of Castanopsis chinensis. NCBI lineage: Eukaryota > Viridiplantae > Streptophyta > Magnoliopsida > Fagales > Fagaceae > Castanopsis > Castanopsis chinensis. Next base: position 34,881,450 of record JAVQMG010000133.1, on the reverse strand, counting down.
CCTTGGACACGGTCCTCAGACCCTCACAATTGGGGATAGTCAGGAAAGTCTACCTTCGGGACACGAAGCACATTAGATACCAACTCCGGTGTGACAACAATGCGCGTACCTCGAACGCGAGGGATAAAATGAGGTACTGAATGATCAAATCCATGCATGTTAGAGTAAAACTCCTAGATCAGCACAGATGAACATGTGACCGGGACGTCACCCAGTGACTTCCAACCCCGACTATGAATGACATTGGGTAGGTCAGTGTCAGAGAAGTTTGACAAAATGACTTGGAGTTTCGAATGAATGCCTGCCTCATCTAGAAAAGTTCTTCGAAAAGTCCTTGTGGGCTTTATCATCACGGAATCGGACATGAGAAGGAGTAGGATCAGAAGAAGTAGATGCCTCGGAATGTAGAGGATTCCGAGATAGAATAGACTTACGTTTAGGTGCCAAAGACACGACTAACGTAAACCGAAAAGAGAAGGAGAGAGAAAGACAATCAGAGAAGTCCCAACACATTTCAAATATAACAAGTATATTGAAAAGAAAGGATGTATGCATGGGAAATGCACGAACATGTGACATGCAATATAAAAAGCATCATGGGTTCAGCCCAATCCAATCCTACCAGCACGCAATTAAACTGCACACATCTAAATGCATGATAATACTGTTATAATGCTTATGTGATGCAATGTATGAGATTTTAAACTCATTTAAGCAAAAACCCATCCCAAAATTTCAACAATGACTCCTCAATTTTGAAAAACCCAAAAATTTTCAAAAACCCCAAAACTTAGGTTTCAAAAAACATGAAATGCATGTAAATGAAAGATTAGAAACTTACCAAGTGAAGAAAAAAACCTGAGAAAGCTTGAACGACCCTTGGGAAAGAGGTTTGGAGTGAGAGAAAGTGATTTAGGAGGTGAAAGGGCAGATTTGTCGATAGAGAGATCGAGAAAAGTGAGAGACGGATCATGCTGAACCTTTATATAGAAGGTCAGTAAAGCTTGACAGATGAAGGTGTCAAGAGGTGTTGAGACAGGTGTCAAGGGAGGTGCCGAGCAAATAGGCTTCGATAGATGCAGCTGTCGAGAATGCGTCGAGGAACAATTCTTCAAACACGTTTAAAAGAAGCTCGATCGATCCATCAGCTATTGAGAAGCTATCGAAAAGCCAGGAGAAATCTCGATCGGTCCACCTAGCTGTCGAGAAGCTATCGAGGATCCAGAAGAAATCTTGATTGATCCACCTAGTTGTCGAGAGGTGTCGCGATTGCGATAAGGAATAGCTTAAGAGCTCGACAGATAGCCAGGTGTCGACGAGGTGTCGAGATTTCTTAAAAACAGTTTTTCAAGAAGAGAAAAATACAGACATGAATGCAATCAAGCATGCAACTCAACCAAGGATCCAAACAACATTTTACTCAAGAACATCTCTCAACAACAATTTTAAGCACATTGATCCCAAACACACACACACACACATATACACACACACACAAAACAAGTCTAACCAATTTTATATTTAAAAAACAAGTCAAGATAGTTTAATGAGCATATATTATCGCATGTAAACCTTGTGATGGCCAAATTGCATTGTACCTGCACATGTATCAAAAATAGCAAAGAATTTTGCGTGTTGTGTGTGAAAACATCGCAAGATTGCATAAGTGTCTCTATGTTATGACGATCTGAGGTATGAGTAAATCAATTTAACTCACACACGATCATAACTATTTGATGGGGACTATCACCTTTGAGGTACATCCTATAACTCCCACATCTCCTAGAATACACATTTGCAATCATGTTTTAAAGCATTTTGTTCTTTTTGCTTTTATTTTCTTTGCATATTTTTCTTTTATTAAGCATATTATGCATGGGTATATAAAAGAGAGAAGAAATACCCAATTATGTTAAGCTTTTTGACATTGCACTTTTGCTATGCCGAAGCATACGGATGTCATTGATATTGCACTTTTGCTATGCGGAAGCATACTAATATCATGTCATGATTGGCAAGTAATAGTGGTGAGATAGTTATTTATGCCTTTCTCTTAGGATTTTCTAGTCCTTCCCGTCAAAAAGAGTGATACGAGTGTTAAGTACAAGAGATTACTTAACCTTACTCATCATAAACATAGAGCTACAAAGCTCACTTGCTTAGTTGTGCACAAGGATGCTCATCCAAGTTACAGAAGATACAAAGTTTTGAGAACTCTGTTTCAATGGCTATTTTAAGGTTCACAAGAACCAATGTACAAAAACACACACTGTTTTTATATTTTTATGGTTTTTTCAATTTTTTTATTTTATATCAAAAGCAAAATTAAAAAAAAAAAAAAAACTAAAAACTAACAAACAAAAACATGTAAAACAAAACAAAGCAATGTATAAAACTAGATGCAAATGCATGAGGAAGAAGAAGAAGAGAAGAAGATCAATATATGGAAATAACACCAATGTTTTGACGAAGGAATTCAAAACGTTTGCTGTCAAGAGGTTTGGTGAACAGGTTAGCCTTTTGATCATCGGTGTGAATAAACTTAAGAGTAAGTGTACCATCTTCGACAAGCTCCCTAATAAAGTGATGTCAAATCTCTATGTGTTTGGTTTGATAATGTTGAACCGGGTTCTTAGAGATGTTGATGGCACTGGTATTGACACAATAGATGGTGAGATGTTCTTGACAAGTACCATAATCATGGAGGAGTTTTTGCATCCATAAGAGTTGGGTGAAACAGCTACCAATAACAATGTACTCAGCTTTTGTAGTGGATAAAGAGATGGAATTCTGCTTTTTGCTTATCTTGGAGACAAGATTATTACCCACATGAAAACATCTCCCCGATATATTCTTTTTATCATCAGCATTCCTAGCCCAATCTACGTCAGAGTACCCAGCTAAGACATCATTAAAGTCCTTGCTGTACCACACACCAAAATCAGCAGTGGTTTTGACATACTTTATGATTTTTTTTAAAGCAGTCATATGAGACTCTTTGGGATTTGCCTGATATCTAGCACACACTCCAACACTGTAACTAATGTCAAGTCTACTAGCAGTATGGTAACGAAGACTACCTATCATGCTTCTATATAGAGATGAGTCAACACTTTTACCTGACAAGTCAACAATGAGTTTAACATTTGGGCTTATAGGGGTTCTGACAGAACTAGTAAATTCTAAACCAAACTTTTTCACAAGATTCTTAGCATATTTAGATTGAGATAGGAATATACCTGAATCTTGTTAATGAATCTAGAACCCAAGGAAGTGAGTCAGCTCTCCAATCATGCTCATCTCAAATTCGGCCTGCATGAGTTTTGAGAAGCCATGAGCAAGTTCATCCTTAGTCGATCCAAAGATGATGTCATCAACATAAACTTGAGCGACTATCAGTTCGCCATCTTCCCTCTTGATGAAGAGAGTCTGATCAGTCTTTCCTCTTATGAACCCATGTGACACCAAGTATTGTGTGAGCCGATCATATTATGCTCTAGATGCTTGCTTTAACTGATAAAGTGTCTTCTTAAGGCACAACACATGATCCGGAAAGTGTGGATCAATGAATCCTTTTGGTTGAGCCAAATAGAAAGCAGTCTTTGAATCCATCTAGTAAAACTTGAACTCTAAATGGCAAGTTAAGGCAAGGAGAATTCTGATGGACTTCATACGGGCAATTGGGGCAAATGTTTCATCATAGTCTACTCCTTGCATTTGTGAGTATCCTTGAGCTACAAGCCGAGCCTTGTTGCGAATCACATTGCCCTCCTCATCAGTCTTATTGCTATATATCCACTTTGTGCCAATTATGTGCTCACCCTCCAATCTAGGTACTAAAGTCTAGACATCATTTCTTTGAAACTGAAGCAGTTCATCATGCATTGCTTTAACCCAACTTTTATCTTGAAGAGCTTCCTCAACTTTATTGGATTCAACCTGTGACAAATAACAAGAATAAGATACAAAGTTAGCAACACATTTATCAACTATATGTTTCCTTAATGTGAGTTCATTCATGTTTCCCACAATAACTTCTGGAGGAGGGCTTAGCTTAATCCTGGAGGAAGGTCCTTTCTCTTCATAGGGTTCAAAATTTGGTGAAGTGAGTATATTTGTAGAATCTTCCACAACACTGGGAGTACTTGGAGTACTTGGAGATGCAGGTTCTTATTTAATAATTTCTTGAACTTCCTTAGACTCAGGAGGAAGAATTTCTTTGGGGAATTTCTCAATGCCTTTCTCAGAATCAGAATCTGCAGACTCATCAATAACAACATTCATTGTCTCCATTATCTTCGTAGTTCTTTTGTTGTATACCCGATAAGCCTTGCTTGTAGAGGAGTAGCCCAAAAATATTACTTCATCGCTTTGGGAGTCAAATTTTCCCACATTCTCTCTATCCTTAAGGATAAAATAAGTATTTCCAAAGATTTTGAAATACTTCACGTCCGACTTCCTTCCTTTCCATAACTCATATGAAGTCTTCTTGGTACCGGGTCTGAAGTACACCCTGTTGACCGTATGACATGCAGTGTTAACGGCTTCTCCTCACAAGTTTCTAGCCATATCCTTATTGTGTAACATGGCTCTGGCCATCTCTTGAATAACTTTGTTCTTTCTTTCTACTACACCATTCTACTGAGGAGTAATAGGAGCAGAGAATTCTTGAGATATACCTAATCTTGTACAAAAGGACTCTATATATGCATTCTCGAATTCTTTACCATGATCACTGTGAATTCGATCAATTTTCAGGCTCTTTTCGTTATGCAGTCTTGTGCACAAAGCTTCAATGTGCTTAGGAGCATCAGACTTGGATCGTAGAAGAATGACCTAAGTGTACCTAGTGAAGTCATCTACCACAACCATAATGTATCTCTTACCACCAAGAGACTCAATTCTAGTTGGACTCATAAGATCCAGATGTAGAAGCTCCAATGGTCTAGATATGGCTGATGTCTGAATGCTTGGATGCTTAGCTTTCGTCTGTTTCCTAAGTTGACATGGTCCATACACCACATTACTCATTCTACTAAGCTTTGGTATCCCTAAAACTGATTTATGCTTAGATACAAAAGAGAGATGTTTGTAACTAGCATGTCCCATCCGTTGATGCCATAGATCTTCATTTGGTAAACAAATGCTATTGCACACAATATCAGCATCAGGAACTAATCCATAACAGTTGTCTAGAGTCCGAACACCACTTATGAGTTTCTTTCCAGACTTATCCATGACAAGACACTTTCCCTTGGAGAATAGCACCATGAAGTCTTGATTACATATCTGACTTATACTCAGCAAGTTCACCCTTAAACCTTCTACATTTAGAACATGTACAATGTCTGGCAGTCCAGGTAGAGAGCTAATTCCCTTTCCTTTAATCTGCAATTTTCTCCCATCACCAAAAGTGACATTACCACCTTTCTTAGACTCAAAAACCTTGAAGAGAGATTGCTCACTAGTCATGTGTCTTAAGCAACCACTGTCAAGGTACCACAAGCACATGTCCATAACTTTAAATGCAACTTTCATCATAAAACACACTTCGTGTTTAGATGATAGATCAGTGGGGATGGTGCTTTCTCTCATCTGCCTTTTACGAGCTAAGCCTTTAATTTTCACTCTTCTCAGACGAACTCCTTTGCACATTTTTATTCTAAGACAGTCTAGTTTCTTCTTAGTCAAACTGAGATATTTTCCAATAGTCATCATAAGAGAATTCAAATAACTTTTAGACTTGTATTTTCTAAGACGCTCAAACAAATAGAGATTAGAAAAATAAGATGTATTTGAAAACAAAGATCTCTTCAAGCCAGTTACAGCCCTGACAACAGGGGTCAATGGATCAACACAGTAAAGATTAAATCTAATCAGAGTGTGCCTGCTCTGATACCACTTGATAGGCCAAAAATGTATTAACCCCTTGTGACAAATTGATTGATTAATTAGCCAAGTTTATTAATTAATCAAATTAACATGCAAATGCGTGGTACCACAAACAAATCACAAAATAACTAAATGTACCGAAAATTAAATTTGACACTGTGATTTGTTTAAGAATGGGGAAAACCTCCAAGGCAAAAACCCCACTGGGTGATTTTAAGGTCACCACTCCCAAAAATCCACTATTATCAAAACAAGCGGTTACAAGTAAAGGAATCCCAGTACCTTATACCAACCTACAGTTGAACCCTTACCCCAATACCCAATTGGGCTTGTTCTGTAGTGACAATCTCTCCTTTTGATGCACGACTCCTAATACCTGACTAACCAATTGCGTGGATCCCAGTACGCGACTTCAATCACCAACTTGAGGAAGATGTTGGCTGCAAAGTTCTTCTTCTTTTCAACAGATGAAGATCGTGAAGTTGCTTGGTCACAAAACCCTATGGTGTACAAACACAACAGCTTCTTCTAGAACTAGGGCAAACTAGGTTTTTAGTCCCACTTGTGGAATTATGCTCTTGTGCAATTGTGCTCTTAGTTGTGTCATTAGATACAACCCTTAAAATAATCCTTTTATATGTCTAGGGTTATGAGAAAGAAGGCCCAAAGACATATTCACAGATTAGAAGAAAACATATCAAACATTTTGTTCTTTTTTAAACCTCGACGATAGCATCTGTTGAGAGGCTGTTGAGCAGCTATCAAGCCACGAGGCTGGAATAGCTTCTTAAGCTCGATAGATGGTAGCTGTCGAGCTTTAATGACAGACAGTTCTTTAGCTTGTTTCTTGGACAGACTTGCATGGCTTTAACACTTAATCTTAAAACCTTGTTTCTTGAAGTATTAAAAACATCCTAGATCTATCCAAATACAAGTAAAGTGCGTTTTGTCAAAGAATTAGCCAATTACATAGAATAATGACATATGTTCCTAACAAGTGAACCACATAGGTCCTAACACCCTTAAACCAGCGGAGAAGGGGAAGACTTACAACAGTTCAAGTTCAAAAGGAATATGAGGGCTTTGAGGAGATCTCCAAGAGAAGCAAGAGTGGATGAAAACTGACTCAAGTTCCTCGAGCATTACTCTTCTTAGCCCTAGGGTCTTTAGTTTCTTTCATAGCAAGCTCAGGGGGTTCTCCTAAGGTAGATTTACCCTTGTTTATGTCCTCACTAGTTATCATAGTTTTAACATCATTGTTCTTAAATTCAACATTGTTAGCAGGAGAAACAAAAATAGTAGTACTAGAAGAAGCAATATTAGGAGAAGAGAAATCGTACTCTAAACCTGTTTGATTAGAAGCAGATTTCTGCATATTGAGCATCTTATCAAGCTTTGCACTTGAAGTCCTCTCCAACTGTGCTCTGACTTGAAACATCTTCACTTTAAGCTTTTTGGTCTTCTTAACCAAGAAATTGTTCTAAAACCTCAGTGCTCCAATAGTCTGATTGGCTTCATCAAACTTTGTGGAGATTTCTTCTCGTTCGAGCTCCACATCACTAAGCTTCTTGGTGGCCAACCTATACAACTTCTCATGCTTTTCCAAGACTTTGTATAATTTTGCATAGGCTGTATGGATGTCATCTTGTTCATCCATCTTTTTAAACTTTGATTCTACCAATTTCTCTTTTACATCCACATCTTCTACAATCCCCTTAGTAGGATTAATAGTGGCGGTGAGGGCATTAAGGATTTTGTCATCCTAATTTTAGGAATCATCCTCAGGTTTGGTGTTGCTCAAAGTAGCAGCAAGTGCCTTGCTCTTCCCAATGGACTTGAGATAAGTACGACATTCTTGTTTCATGTAGCCAAAGCCTTGACACTTGACGCACTTAGGTCCTGAAGGAACAGTGTACTGACTACCATCCCTAGCATCCTTCTTCCCTTTTCTAGGTGTTGGGAAATTTAGACCCCAGTTGATAGAATTAACAAGTTTTAAACCCAAGTTGTTAATTAAATTTATTATGCATAAAACTTGTTAAAATAAACAAACATCAATATCATGTCAAAACTAAGTGCAGCAAAAAAGTAAATAAGACAAGATATGATGACCCAGGAAAACCAATGAAATCAACTAGTTTCACAGTAAAAAACCTATGGGGAAACCTTCCCAAAAAGCAATTCACTATAATAAAGAGAAGTTTCAGATCTAGTACAAAACCTTTGTCCTTAGACTTTACAATCCTTGTAGATGAACTCACAGCAGAAACCTTCTACCTCTTCAGAACCTCTGAACTCTTCAATATATGAACGCCACCCTTTGATGCAACGGATCCCAGTATGTGACTCACTCCTTTGCACGAATCCCAGTACGTGACTCATTCACCAACTTGAGGAAGAAGAATGTTGGTTGCAAAGTTCTTCACTTCATCAACAATGAAGATCAAGAAGCACTTGGTTACAAATCCCTAAAGTGCAAAGACGCAGTAGCTTCTTTCTGAGAGAATAAGGCTTCGGTCACCTTTTGCATGTGTTCTCCTTGTAATCTCTTATGTGACGGCCTCTAAAATAGGCCTTATATATGTCTAGGGTTGTGAGAAAAGAAACCCTACACAAATACATAAACATGGGCCGAAAATCAGATTTGAAAATCTAAATTCCCGTAACCTTAATAGACACCTCGATCGTTCGAGAAGCTGTCGAGCTTCATTAAACCTCAATAGATAGAGGTATTGAGCAGCTATCGAGCAGCTGTTCGTAGGTGTCCAGCAGGTGTCCAGCTTTAGTGAACACTTTTTCTTCACTTGTTTCGTGGTCTAATCTTCATGGCTTTAATACTAGACTTGAATAACATGTTCTTTGAAGTATTAAACACATTCTAGATCTAACCAAATACAAGTGAAGTGCTTTTGTCAAAGGATTAGCCAACTGCAAAAAAATATGTCCTTAACACTAGGCTCTTAGACTAAGAAGAGCTAGATTTCCTACGATCCTTGTCGAAACCCTTCGCATTGGCATTTTTTATAAATTTCTTAAATTTCCTGGTAATGTAGGACTTTATTTTGCAATCTTCATCGTCTGAACACTCATCCGTGTAATTGCTCTTGGCCTTCAGTGCCATGCTCTTACCCTTGCTTGATTTTCAATCCTTGTCAAACCTAACTTATAGGTCTATAGATTGCTAACTAGCTCTGTCAAAGAAATTTTTTCGATGTCCTTTGATTCCTCAATAGCAGTGATCTTGGCATGAAATCTCTTAGGCAGAGATTTGAGCACCTTTCTCACAATTTTGGGTTTGGAAATGGTTTCCCTAAGATTAAAAGTTGAGTTCAATATGTCCTTGAGCTTGACATAGAACTCATCAAATGACTTATCCCCCTCCATCTTAATCTATTTGAAGCTAGTAGTGAGCCCCTGAAGCTTCAAGTTCATGAAAGCCTTTGTTCCTTCATAGGTTGTCTGGAGAATAATCCATGCTTCCTTTGTAGTTTCAGTGGAGGATATCTTCTTGAATTCCTCATTTGTGACTGCACTGAATAATGCATTCGATGCCCTACTATTGAAGCTTGCCTCCTTGATCTTAGTATCATCCCAATCAACCGGTGCTTCCTTTGGCTTAGTCTAACCTATCTCCACAGCTTGCCATACTTTCTCATTTAAAGACTACAAGAAAGCTTTCATGCATACTTTCCAGTATGCATAGTTAGTACCATCAAATAAAAGAGGAATAATGAGTGACTGTCCTCTATCCATGACAAATAGGGGTCAATGGATCACATAGAAAAGCTTAAAAACCTAATCAGAGTGTGCCTGCTCTGATATCACTTGATAGGCCAAGAATGTTTTGACTCTTTGTGATGAATTAATTGATTAATTAGCCAAATTTATTAATTAATCAAATTAACATGCAATGTACATGGTTGCACAAATAAATCACCAACTAAAATAAAATGCAGCATAAAAAAAAGTTGACAAGGTGATTTGTTTTCGAATGGGGAAAACCTTCAAGGCAAAAACTCCATCGGGTGATGTTAAGGTCACTACTCCTGAGAATTCACTATTATCACAACAAGCAGTTACTTGTAAAGGAATTCTAGTACCTTATACCAATCTACAGTTGAACCCTTACCCCAATACCCAATTGGACTTGTTCTGTAGTGACAATCTCTCATTTTAATGCATGACTCCTAGTATGTGACTAACCAATAGAAAAAGGAGTTACCACCTAGTTTTGTGGTATAGGGACCATAAATATAGCGCCCTTACAGGGAAGGACTAATCTTACTACTAGAGTACGCATTCGGAGTTTAGGTATGATTTTGGGAAGGTTTTAGGCATCGAAAACCACCCGACCCATGGGTTGACTTCCACTCATTGCATCTTACATCTTAATCTCATTAAAGGAATGTTCAACATTGTATTCTATACTCACACACACACTAACATGCATTTAACAATCAACATGGCATCAAATGTCCCATAACCCTAACATACATCTATCATGGCATCTAATCACATCATAAACCCTAGCAAACTTTAATCATACATATCATATTATTTCATCCAAGACAACAAACAAATCATGGCAGAAACGTAGGAATGGCAACGAGGTATCAATCATCAAATATATCCCAAACATCTAGATATGATCAAGCAAGCTTATTCATCATAAAAATGCATGAATACATGACTTACCTCCCTTACCTCACTGCATCACAGTACCTATAACATCAATGCATGATCATTTTATATGCATGTTCATGGTAAAACAAAGAAAACATAAGAGAAATCCCTAATCTAATCATGTTAAAGGAAAACAAGTAATTAAACAAAGGAGTATATAATTAAAAAGCATAAAAAGGAACCAAACAAAGGCATATGTTGTAAAAGAAACAAAGAAACAGAAGCAGAAAACTTAGATTAGGGTTTTTAGGCATGAGTATGCGTGCGTATACATAGGCCTACTTATGCAAGGTAGTTGTTTGCATACGCATACTATGAATTTGCGTATGCATATAGAATCATGCGTACACAGACACGCTTGATGAACCATTAACCTAGAAACTCAAAAACACATTAAATCAAGCAGGACTTAGAAACAACAAATCTAGCAACCTAACATGCTTTAAAACATAAAACAACTAAAACCTAGGCTAAACAAAAATATCTAAACACAAACAAAGTAAAGAAATAGGATTAAAAACAAGATTAAGGTAGAAATAAAAGAAAGAAGTTTAGAACTCAATACCTCAAAGCAAAAAGCTCCTAGACTTGATTTTGATAGTTCCCCTCATTCAAATCTGTTCATAACCGAACAAAAATGATTAGCAAACTTCAAAAAACTCAAGAATTAAGACCAAAAAAGGTCCCAATCAAAATAAAATTGACATGGGGATGTTTTGTCAAAAATTCTCTCTTTGATTCATTATTTCTAGTGAATTTTAGGTTTTCCCTTAAGAATTTCTATGTGTATTGAAAAGGTACCATGTATGGCTTTATATAGTGCGAAAATTGGGGTTTGGAATGGCTCTTAGATGATGTGGGATTCGTTCCAAACCTTAACATTAATGCAAAAAACTTATCTTTCACAGTTTCTGGAACCTTAGTTGCATGTGCAGGTCCATGCCTGCGTACGCAAATCCTTGCTTACGTACGCAAGCCGAGGGTTTCCTTGGCCTTTATTTTTAAAAAATAGATTTATTTGCTTATAAAAAAGTTATATTTTCAATTTAACATTTCCCAAATCAATTTGTAATTTGATCGGGTCTTAAACCAACCTTGGGCCTTAGAATTTCAGCATTATTAGGGAACGGAGGCCTGAGTTGTAAGGGGTATAAAATGCGATGTCTACAGATGCCTCTCTTTTGATTAGTGAGCTCCACTAATGGCATCAAAAGAATAAGAGAAAATTTTTTATTTCAACGTATGGCTCAGGCCTAACCCACACACACGGCACATAACACATATACATGGGGCAAGGTTTAAGTCCACAGAGATGTGTGGGATTCACATGTCTAAATTCCCAGCTTTATTACTTAGGAAACGAGCAACGACAGGTTCACTATTCCAAAACTTGTTTTGCCGATTGCAAGCAAAAGGCAAGTGACTCACTATCCTAGAGTCACTTAAAAGGAAACAAACAAGGCCAACGGCCGCAAACATCAACCAAACAATAAAGGTGCTCTTACGAGCTAAAACTTAGGGCTCTTGACTCAAACTTCTTAGAGTGTCTTGTGTCTTTTGTCTTCTCCATCTCTATCTCTACCTGTTCTAGTAAGGCTTTTGCCTCGGAGCGACCTTGGTTCTCTATCTCTACCTCTTCCACTATGCTTGCATATTCAATTCCCTTGGGATATGTGCACAAGTTTTGTATGAGGTGCCTGCAAGTTCCATTCCTTTAGGATATGTGCACATATTCTATATTCTAACTTGCTTGATTGGTGTGTGGTTCATGCTTGCATATTCAATTCCTATAGGATATGTGCACGAGTGGCCCTATCGGTCTTGACTCACGAGGGAGTCTTGGGTGAAAAATCCACTAGGGAGATGAAAGACTCACTAAGGAGTATGATCTACTGAGAAGTGTGTTGGGGGCTCACGAGGGAGTCTTCTTGGTATGTAGTTCACTGAGGACGGTAACTTGCTAAGAAGTTCGATGGAAATTGTGACCCACGAGGAAGCCTTTAGTACTGTATGACCCATTGGGAAAATTTCTTCTTCTCTTTCACAGCTCACTGGGGAACTTTTGTTGATTCCACCTATAAGGGAGTTTTATCAACTCCTTGGGAATATCTTCTTCACAACTCATGAAGGGGTTGCCTTTGTGTCTTGGACCTATGTGGGAGCCCTTCCATGATATTGTAATTTACAAGGGATTTAGTGGATGGCCTAAACTCACGGGGGAGTTTTCTTGGTGATTTATGATCCGCTGAGGGATGTTTTGATGCTTTCAATCCACTAGGGGATGCTTTGAGGGTCTTTATGTCTTTCACTTGACTGAGGGTACTTCCATCATTTTTGATGTATTCTTGAATTTTCTTTTGCATTTCCTATCTTTTGGGAACTTACTAAGGATATTTAAATTTTTTTTACTAAACTACATGTAGTTTAGCCACTAGTGAATTCCTGTCTCTTCAAATTTTTCAATTGGTTACCAACCATTTCCTTTTTTTTTTCTCCCCATTCTCTTCATCTCCCTCATCTCTTCATATTCTCTATAACTCTCCAACTTCCATATTTTCTCTCTACAAAAACTCCCTACCTCTCTTTCATTTCTTCACCATCTGATCTCTTCTTTCCCAAAACTCTTTTCCTCCCCCCAAACCCTCTCATTTTCTCTATACCCAAGCCCAAGAAAACCTCTTATGTGCTTTCTAGTGGTGCCTTCAATCTCAAGAATCGGAGTGGAGCACTGAGGTTGAATAAGTCCCCTCCATTGACATACAGGCCATAAGACCATCTTTCAGAGGATGCAAGGGTTGGATTGGTAAGTTTTTCTTCCTTTTCTCATTTTCCTTTGATTTTCTATTTTAATATGTTTTTGGACGTGTAAATGCTTGGGTTTTATTTTGGGATGGGTCTAGATGAAAACCTGACACCTTAAGAGGGGTAAGAACATGTTTTAGGACGAGTTTTGGTGGAAATATGCTTGAAAGTGTCGAAGAATGGCCCTCTGTCTATGTTCATGTGTATGTGGATTCGAGCCTGCATATGTAGCTTGTGTTCATGCATGTGTGGCTAGACTTCATGTGTAGGCAGGCCTGTTCATGCAAATGCATATCTATTCTTGAGTTCATATGCACACGGTTTCTAACCTGCTTGAGTGTGTCGCAAGGTAGAAATCCTTATTTCACTCTTGTTTCATTTGTTTCTTATCCAAATGCCAATCTAACACCTTGTTTTCATCTTTTTACAAGTTTCTCCCCTATTTTCAGGCAGGGATAGCACTAACAGTGTGGCGGTATGGTATAGGGTCCTTACCATGGAAACAAAGGCCCTCATTCATGCAGTGGGTTTTGAGCTGATCATCTGCTTACTACCAGACTGATCCGCTAGTGCCATTCTAGTGCAGACTATAGCTAAGAGGTGGTGGGACATTACCCATACCTTCCACATTGCTGATAGGGAGATGATTGTGACTCTCCATGACTTCCACCATATGACCGGTCTTAGGTGTGATGGGGCTCTCATAAACTTGAAGGGTGAGTCAGGCACTAGATTAGACATTGACTTTCTTGAGAGGAGGTACACCATCGAGACAATTCGCTACTTTGACCTCGAGACAGATTACAAACCTCTCCCACAGGCGACATTCAATGACTGTTCTTGGATGGCTAAGGCCTTCTTGCTATACATTATAGGGGCGTATCTCTTTGCTAATAAAAGGTAGATGGTATCTCTAAGGTGGCTAGCCCTCTTCCGTGACTTTGGGGAGGCTTGATAGGCCAACTAGGGGCAGGCGTGTCTTGCCTATTTGTACTCTTCCTTGGATATGCTTAGCTAGAGGACCTTGTGCTAACTTATGGGGCCTTGGAAGCTTCGTGCAATCATATCCATTTGTATGTCATTTAGGCTAAACTGTGCATCATGTTCTTGTAAACTGTATCCATGTTTCCATCTTGCAAACTGTTATCTTACAAACTATCCATATAAGTTCATATCTGTTTCTTGCAAAATGTCATCTTGCAAACTGTCATTCTACTTTTTCCTTTTCAGCGTTGGGCCGTTTAATATAGTCTCATTGCTTGTGACGCAAATGTGGATTTAAAGAGCTTCCTTTAGGTTTGGGCTTATTTTGATGGGCTATCTTCTAATGAGGTGAATTAGGAATTCCATGCCTTTCATTCCATTTCTTGCTTGTCTCTTAGGGTTTTTCTCCTCTAACACTATATGTTGTCACAGGTCAATTGGAGCCCATAGGCTGGCCTTCCTCTTTTTACAGCCCCAGACTTAGAGGCATCTACTTTCATCGTCTCTAGGATTACTCAGCCCTTCTAGGGTGCTAGCTTAAGGGCGAAATTTGGCAAAGAGGGTACGCTATCATTTGTGCAGATGTGCCGCAGGTCCCGTTGGATCCTCTAGAGTTTATGCTTACCCCGCTTTCCATGACGGATGCTGAGTATTAGTTGTGGTGGAATGACATTCCCTATGCCCAGAAGGTTTCATAAAAGTTGGACTATGATGAGTTCAACAACACTTACCTTATGCCTTCCCTCGCTCCTGCTGTAAATGCCCTTTCTCTCTTTTCATTCATTTCCATTTTTTTGTTTGCATTGCTTCACATGATGATGATCTTCAAATGGGATACTCGTGTTAGGTTGGTCCTGCTACTGGTGCTCCCATCGATCCTCCTGGCTTACCTTGGTCGGTCTATGCTTATGGTCCTGATAGTTTTGCTCATGAGCGTATGGTCGGCTGCAACACAAAAGTCATAGGCTACCCTTTTCTTAAGGCTACACAAGGGGTGAGTTTTCCTTCATTCTTGTCCTTTCTCTTCTTATCTATTCTTGCATTCCTGACACTTGTTCTAACACTTCTTTTCTTTTAAAAATCCAGCCCATTGTTCAGAAATATAAGGAGTTAGTTTGGCTAGCGAGGAACCTCAAGTTGGAGATGATCAAGTATTCTATGCGGATCTATAGTCCCCAAATGATGATGATGATGGTGATGGTGACAGTGACGGTTGCGGCGATTCAGAGACTACTCCTAGCTACCAGCCAAGGAAGAGGTGCTTTTGATGATCCTACATACAGACAGACACAGGCACATACACACATCATATTTCTTTTTATTTTTTTTCCTTTATTAGCATGTATTTCTGCATTTAGATTTTATGTGAGACATTGGATTGTATTTAAGAACATCTTTTACATTTCTCCTTTTATTTAGGACATGTAGTTAATTTACAACTTGTGGGAATAATTGCACAATTCCATGCAACTTTGCTTTTCTTAGTCTTTGATGCTTGAAAATCTGAACTCAATTATGTCCTGAGTAGCCCCTTAGGCTGTAGGATCATGGGAGAGGTTTTGCTGGAGGAATCACACTCCAAATAGGAGAAGGAATTCATCTTTGCCTACCTTCCTGTGTACACGTGTGTGTGCTAATGTATGCAAGTCTTGACCATGCGTACGTAGCCTTGACCCTGAGTATGCATACTGTGGGTTTGAAAAACCCTAACCGCCCTGTTTAAGTATAAAATAGCTGTTGGGGGTCTCCAATTAAGCTAAAAAAACACTCCTTAGGTCTTTCCAATGGCAAAATTCTCTCCTTTAAAAGTCTCGGCATGGATCAAGAAGCTTGGCCCCAGTTTCAAAGAGGCCTTCATTCCTTTCAGTCTCTCTTACATCTTCTTATATCATCAAATCAAGGTAGATGAACCTCTTCTTCGTGTTGCTGCCAACTTTTGGATTCCTACTCGGCATGTTTTCCACTTTAATGGTGTAGAGATATGCCCTACTATCGAAGAGTTCAATGCAATCATAAGTGAATCAGAGATTAATACTCTCATTCTTCCTACTGTTGGTGGGGATCTTCTTGCCTCAGTCCAAGCTCTTCTAGGGGTTTCTCTTGTCACTACGCAACATTGGTCCATGTTTGAGAAGTTGAATATCCATTAGATTTTTACGTACTTTTCTCAGTTGACTGTTCCTGCAGTCAGTAGGTCATGTTCTTATTATCTCAATGTTTTTTTTTTATGCATTCTTGCAAGATACTTCTTGGTGCATGAGACAATTTGCATAGATCGAAGAATGTGCTTGGTGGTTAGTGATTTGAGAGTGGCAAGTCCTGTGGGCATGATCTTGGCTGAAACCCTCAATGGCTTGGATGTGGTTCATAAGAAGGAATTAAACTTCTTTGCGAGGAGCCCTCTCATTCTGAAGATATAATCCCTAATTTTTGCCTAGATTCTCAACCTAGCGGGATTCCTTTAATTTTTGCATGGATTGCCTTTCAGTTTTCAACCTATTGAGACTTCTTATATTGTCTTTCTCATTTTTTCCGTTTTATCTCTCCTTTTTCCATTCATGCTTTCTTTTTTTCTTTTTCTTTTTTTCCTTCTTCTTTTCTTTTTCTTTTTTCAGATATGGCTATATGAAAGGCTTCGGTTGCTTCATCCCCCCACTATTCTTCCTATTCAATATCTCCCGAAGCACTATTATGATCGTAGGTCCAAACGTGCTGAGATCAGCCTTGATGAGTTCATTGAGTTCATGAAGCGCATTAAGGTCTTGGATATTCAATGGGTAGTGGTGGCGTACTTTAGGCATGGTCAACTGTAGCTTCAAGGATAATTGTGTTCCTTTGGTTGGGCTTTGCTATTACTCTTACTACTCTACATGTCGTATTGCAAGGCAATTTGGTGACCGTTAAGGGGCTTCCAGTGATGATGGTTCCTTCCATACCTTAGCTTTTACTGATAGGATCTTGGGCAAAATCCATGAGATTTGATCACGAAGGATGGTAACCAAAGGCATCCCTTTTCCTCAACTCCTTCATCCAATCTTGGGGTACAAGAAATGGCTAGAGGCTGACATGAAGTGGGTTCACATAGATGAGAAGGCCTACAAGAGGTCCAACAAAAGAAAGAGGTCTAACTAACTACTTTGATATGCTTCAAATTTTACATTTTTGTACTTTATGATTCTCATGTCTTTTTATAAATTTAACAAAGGATTGAAAATGTTCCAAATCCCCTATGGAAACAATTTATTATCTTTTAATTTGAGTAACAAAAGAATCATCCATTTATTATCTATGCTTATTGTCATTTTTTTTTCTTTTTCTTTTCTTTTTTCCATGCCCCATAAGTTTTGCCCATGTCCTTGTAGGAATTTTCGCCATGCCCATGGTCTTTTTCCCTATTTTTGCCTAGACCACCTGTAGACACCGCATTTTATACCACTTACAACTTGAGCCCTCGTTCCCCAATGATGCTCGAACTCTAAGGCCCAAGGCCATTTTAGAGCCTAATCAAATATTAAATTGATTTGAGGGGTGTTAAAATGGAAAATATAACTTTTTTAATGAGAAAAAATCTATTTTTGGAAATAATTTGACCAAAGTAGCCCTCGGCCTGCGTATGCGAGCCACTACATGCATACACAGGCACGATCCTACGCACGCAGCTAGGGTTTTAGAAGAATAAGAAAGACAAGTTTTCTGCAATAATGACTAAGGTTTGGAATGAATCCCATATCGTTTGGGAGCCGTTCCAAATTCCATTTTTTCAACTATAAAAAGCCTTACGTGGTACATTTTCAAAACACATAAAAATCCCATAGGAAAAACTTAAGATTCACTAAAAAATAGTGAATCAAAAGGGAGTTTTTTCACAAAACACCCCCAAGTCATTTTTATTTGATTGGGACCTTTTCTAGCCCCAATCTTTTGAGTTTAAGAATACTAATCACTCTTTGATTGAATTGTGATAGATTTGGCTGAGGGGAACGATAAAAAATCAAGCCTAGGAGCGTTTGTTTTAAGGTATTCTTTAAAACCTTTCTTTTTCCTTTTTGCCTTAACCCTTGTTTTAATCTGCTTCTCTTGTTTAGTTTATGTTTGTCTAGGTTAGTTTTAGGTTTTCTTTATGTCCTTAAACATCCTAGGTTGCTAGATTTTACGTTTTTGATTACTGCTCTGTTTCTGTGTTGATTAGGGTTTCTATGTAAGGATCTACATATGCACGATCTAGCTTGTGCACGCAAGTTGAACTTATGGGTATGCAGACCTGTTCTAGCGTGCATGATTTCGTTACCCAAAAAACCCTAATTTTGGTTTGTTTTGATTTTGCCTTCACATGTTTGTCTGCATAGCCTATTTTTCATGTTTTTAAGCCTTATAAAATGTTTGCTCACCTTTTAAAAATGCTTGCTTGCTATCACATGTCTAGATTAGGGTTTAGTATAGGTTTTCTTTGTTTAATGTCATTCATTCACATGTTCATGCATTGATGCCAATGGTGTTGTGCTACTGAGAGGTAAGTAAAGGGTAAGCCATGAATTAGAGATGTTCACGCATTTATGTTAGGTTTTCTTAGATATTTGACTAGGGTTTCCAACATTTTAACTTTTTGTGTTTGATTTGTTTTGTTTGATGACATGCTTGCTACCATGTTTTGTGTTAGATAGGGTTTTTCATATGTTATATGTATGATTAGGGTTTCTTTTGTTTGGATAAATGGATAAGTATATTTGTTTAGGGTTAAAGATGCCATGTTGTTTGTTAGATGCATGTTAGTGTGTGTGTGAGTCTATAATACAAGTATTTAGATAGTTTTTATAGGGCTAAGATATAGGACATAATGATGGGAGGCCAACCTTAAGGTTGGGTGATCTTGGGTTCCTAACACCTTCCCAAGAGCATACTTAAACTCCAAACCCAAACTCTGGTAGTAAGATCAAAGGTCCTTTCTCTTAAGGACACTATATTCATGGTTTCTAAACCATATAACTAGGTGGCGACTCCTCTGTTGTATCAACACCGCCCTTTTAGATTTTCAATCTAGCGGGGTTCTTTTGCCTTAATGTTTGCCTAGGCTGCCTTTTTGAGTTTTCAACCTAGCAGGTATTTTTTTTAAAAAAAAAGTTATATCTTTAGCGTTTATCCATGTTGATTGGGCAAAGCATCTCTTCTCCATCCAAGTTTGTAATTCTTGTAAGACCTTCTGACATGATTTTCATGATAATAAAGGGTCTCGACCACCTTGGCTTCATCTTCCCTCTTGGATCAAAAGTTTCATCTCTAGGCACTTTTAGGACCAAGTCCCCTTCTTTAAGGTTTCTAGGTTTCACTTTTTTGTTGAATACTTTAGCAATCCTCTTTTGGTACCCTTGTGCATAGTGTTGTGTGCTAGCTCTCTTCTTGTCTATCAAAGCCAATTGCTCATATCTTTCTATCATCCAATCTTCCTTTAGGACCTTGGTTTCCACTTGCACTCTTAAAGATTGTATCTCTACCTCAATGAGAAGGATCACCTCGCTTTCATAGGCCAAAGAGTAAGGAACAGAGGTGTATACCATCATAGGATCACCTATAATCTACATCGGATATATTGCATAGCCATCATTCTAATCGAATGACATTCTCTTTTATTGGCATTGTCAGGATATACTCCCATTTCCAAGAATTTCTTGATGTCATAATACCAAGGAACTCCTTCTTCTATAGCAAAGATTGAAGACTCGGTTTTCCCTTTGTGCACTAACTCATAACTTTGCTCAATTTCTAAGGGTCGTGTCCATACTTATTTGGGTATTTCAACCATGGACGCTAACATAGCCAAGGCATCTACGAACTGATTCTAAGCCTTAGGGATGATAATGTATTCAATCATATTAAAGGTTTTAGTAAAATCCTCTAAATATTGCTGAAAAGGCTTCAAATGTTCTTCCTTTACCTTTCATAATTTCTATGCTTGGGCTATAACTAGTTGAATCTCCAAAGACCTCTACTTCCTTTACCCCTAACTCTCAAAGAGCCTCTATTACGATGATACAAGCTTCATATTCCACCATGTTATTGATAGAAAAATACATGTTTGTATTGCATACAAAACATACGCGGTGGAAAATTAACAAATTTACTTCATTCGCAATTGTTAACATGTACTATGCAAATTTCAGAATTCAAGAACAAGAAAGTGTACCTTGGTGTGGTGAAAATCAAAACCAAAATCAGAAGTACTCGGGAACACTTTTAATCTTCACTCCAATTCCACTTTACGCCCAATAAATGTGGTCTCTTAATCAGTTTCTGAGGGAGAATGATAGAGTGTCTCACTCTCACATACACACTATTTCACAATGATGTCTCTCTTTTTCATACATTTAAAAATTATGTATGTTTCTCTCCTTATAACTGATTATCAAATTGAGCTAGCCTTTTGGGTCTTTCCAATTGGGCTTTAGTATGTGGCTTAGAGTGGGACCAAAAGGGACCAATAAGATACTAGCTCTAATGAGCTCTGGGCTTTTCTGTCAACTCTTGACAAGTCCAAAGTTACCATTAACTATATTTGATATCACTATATAAATACAGTTGCACTCTAGGTCTTATTTATAAATTATTTCCCAAGACTTTATTATACATGCAACCCTCTCATAAAATATTCGTAGTAATACAAAGTCATAAATGTATACTGTCACTTTGTAAATTACTACATCTTAGTCTTTGAATACCCAGTTTAATCTTTTAAATTCATTCATCATATATTTATGAAATCTAATTTCATAAATATATACTTTAGTAATTTCTTACCAAAGTAGTTAGGCCTAACTCTCTGAATAACTGAACTCATTAAACTTATCTCAATGGAATATTTTATATCTCGATTTAGAGATTATGAATTCCATCTTGAGAATATATGTTCCATCAACACTAAATGTGGCTGCCCAACATACTGAGGTTTTGATCGTTACTTTAGATCTCACTTCTAATATAACAAAGTAACCTACATTTCATGATTAAGTCTATTATCCTCCTAAGATTAAGAATTCATGTAAATAGAAGTCGTGAGATTTATTATTCATTTGACAGTCGTTAGGAGAATAATAAATCTCACAGCGGTCCAGTTCAATATGTCTTGACTCTTAAAACATATCAACATACTAACTAGAAGGCTCCACTTCCATGATCAAGACAAAATATCTTAGTTGATATGTTATAGTCTTCGCAGATGAAATGCCCAATTTCATCACCGACTACGAACTATAATTTTGAGTTTACAAAGAACTTGTGATTTATATCTTCTGTGACTCTTCACATAAATTACATACTATGCATCTCATGGACTATATGATAATGTCCAAATATTCGTGTTAATATTATTTTAGATAAAAATAAAATAGCTTTATCAATCACAATATTAAGGCACACATCATGTTATACATAATGTCATACATAGCATTATACATTAGGATTTAAGGGCACTAATCCTAACAATCTCCCACTTGCCCTAAAGACTATTGTGCACTAATCTAACTCCCATCTCCTCCAAATGTGACTCGAAAGTCCTTTGGAGCAAGGCTTTGGTAAAGGGATCCGCTAGATTCTTTGCACTTTCAATCTTTGCTACTACTACATCTCCACGAGTAATAATGTCTCGAATGATGTGGTACTTTCTCTCAATGTGCTTTCCTTTCTTATGATTCCTTGGATCTTTGGATTGTGCAACTGCTTCACTATTGTTGCAAAATAATGTAATGGGAACTTGCTCCATTCTCATAACGCCAAGATCAGAAAGGAATTTTTTGAGCCAAATAGCTTCCATTGCCGCCTCACAAGCAGCAAACTATATATCACTTCTAAAGCCTTTTTTTTTTTAAGGGAACTTCTTCTAGGCAAGGCCACTGCGTGTACCCATCACGTCCACAAGAACCGTGCGTATGTTAATTCCAAGACTCAAACCAAAGCTCATGGGGTTTTCCATGAGACCAACCTATTGAGATATCCGGTGCAATTTCACTTATGAAGCTAAAAGAATGAATTTTGATTAAAGAGGTATTTAAAATTTTTTCACTAGGCAATTCCTTTTTTTTTTCTCATCTAACTAGAGAATCGTATTTAAAGCTCCAAAATTCAATATTGATACATTTTTCTTTAATACTATTATTATTTTAGGAATTCTCTTCCAATGGCTTGGTATTGACTTCAAAGAACCCTAAATATTGACAACAACATGCAAATCTAATTATTGATTCCTAAACTTTATTTTATTTTTTTCCACTGGGTGTGAACTTCAAACAACCTTGGGTGCCAAAGTTTATCTGTTTTTTCCTATAAACCCACACTGCTCAAAAAGATGGGACAAGACAACCTCCTTTGATAATCACATTACCCTTGAATTGCAACTTCTATAGCACTGTGTTATACTACAATAAGTGCTAAATATTGAGATCCAAAGATCTTTTCTGAAATGCTAGATTGTTCATCTCTTTCTATTTTTTTTTTTTTTTTATCAGTTTGTTCATCTCTTTCAAGTGCATAGAGAAGAAAATTTCTGAAATGTTCAATACATAATAACTTTCAACTCATGCACATCTATTTATCTCTTATTGCCTCCTTTTTTACCCCTTATTTTTCTTGGACTTGTTACCCTTCACCTTATTTTCTGTTTCCTGGCTGCTTTTACAATTTTCGATTGGAGACCGATGCAACATCAGCACTGCTATTTTCCTTAGCTTTGCTATCACTGTCCTTTACATCACACTGCTGCTCATTTGATGTGCTGTCAGAAGTCTCAACCACAAGGTTTGTGCTCGGTTGCAAGAATTGCTTACTTAAGATAAGTTCCTGATTTGGCCTTCTTGACAGCAATCTCTTGCAAAGTTCTTGAATTGTTGACATATTGTTTCCAAGTTCCAGTTCATTGAGAACATGATGCAAAAGAGAGGGAAGAAAAAAGTCAGCAAAAAAGGGAAGGTTTTGATATTCCATCGCTACCACGTACACAAGTTATAAAAAACAGTAAAAATTGGTCCATATAATCCATCAATAATGTGTAAGTTAGAGCAAGGACCCCTTTTGGACATAGCAAAATAAGGCTAGGCATATCATAGTCAATGTACATACTGACCTCACATCCAGTGCAGCAGGAAGTTGCTTCAGTTCATCAAGCATGCTGTCTACTTCCTCCAATAGGTTTTCATCAACATTGTTGATAGCATTCTGAAGGCGTTCCTGCATAACAGTACTAACAAGGTGAATACTTTTCTCCACGTTCACCTGTTATGTACATAGGAATACAATTAAAATTTAGTATGATGCTCATTTGTGTATGCTTTTCGCTGAAGTAAAATATTATATGAAAATTTGGCATTAGCTTACATAGGAAAAGATAAAAAATACAGTATGATACTCATTTGCGAAGGCTTTTTGCTGAAGTCAAATATTTTATGAAAATTTTGCATTACCTTCATCATTTGGACATTTAACAAAAAGCTCCTTGGATCTTTACCATGCTCCAACGACTTCAAACCTTCAAATATTCCCCCAAAGTAATTCACTCGTAGCCTGTTTCCATTTATGTTGTTCAAGTCTCCCTGATCTGCCACCAAAGCAAAGTTTGAAGGTGCAGACTTACAATTATGACTGTCTTGATCAGAAGTACCTGAAGAAAGCACTTCATTGCCAGAGTTAGTTGCTCCCACTTCAAATGTCTTAGTTTGACCTTGTGATGGTTTCAGTCTTTGGAAACAAGACTTTTAACATGTCCTCCCTGCACTGTTTTACCGTCATGTCCACAAAAATGGCATCTGGACATAGAAACCTTGAACAATTTCCTCCCAAACTCACAATTACAAGAGGATTGTGAATCTTTTTAAATGCTTTAGCTAGCACATTCACATTCACATTTATGTGTTTCCGTTTTCTCTGAATGAAATCATAAAATTCCCCCGGAAGTTGCTCAGTAATATAGCTCCTACCAAGCATTTCCAAAAGAAATTCCAAAAATTCCCCAGAATTCAGATGAACTAAACATATTATAGAAACCAATCTCAATACCAGCAGTGGATAGTAGTCCTTGACATTTATATCAGACCTTCTGATCCAATCCATTGTATCATTCTTATCATAAAGATGACGCTGAACAACTTTGACAATAAACTCAAAGATAACATGGGATGGTCTCATTTGAGCCACTAAAGTGGAATTTGGGTTGGTATCTGCAGCTTGATAGATAAACCATTCAGCAAAAGAAGACTTCGAAGTGATAAAGTATCCCTTGAAGTAAGAGGCCAAGATTAGGAGGCGCTCAATAAGATACAAGAAACAACCAGGTGAAATATAGTCAACTTCTCTCCAACTTGCATTGTAAGTATCCAACAAAGCTTCTTGTAGCTTCAGCAGAACGCACAGTTCTCTTGGAGATTCACAGTTATTGTCAGTTAAAGTACCTTGAGGAAATTCTGGTCCCATATTCCCATGGAGAACCTCAATGAATGTCTTCCATGGTGGATTTCCATAAGTCCCATCAAACCTTTTCAAAATCTCCTTATATAAACCATTGTTTATCTTACCCAATCCAAGAGTTATGACTACAACTCTTCCAATTTGCCCGTATGTCAACTTACCCTTCAAGCTGATGTTTTCAATTATGACTTGTTCTAGTAAATTCCTTGAAACCTCCGATTCTCTCAGAGAAAACATGTTCTCTGCCAATGATTTCCGCCAATCTAGGGGAAATATATTGTCAAAAAATGACTTGGTAGAAAATTTAACAAATCTCTGCAATGCCTTATTATTGCAGTAACTATGGTTTCGATATTCAGATTCCGAAAGAAACTTTGTAACCTCATAGATATACGTAAGAGATCTGCTTTGGCAGAACAGGGAGAGGGCAAAATTCTTCGTTGAGAAATTGTAAAGGGCTTCAAGATTGTCCAAAACCTTCATACCAGCACAAAGTAATTCTGAACACCAGTAACTTTGAGCAGTTGCAACAAAATGTCTCACATCAATATAAACCAAATTTCCATTTCGATGAATGAATCTACTGTCCTCTCTGACCCAATCCGCATCAGAGTTGAGCAATACATAGATTGCATTAAGATTATGAAACTGCCTCCGCACCCCCAAGTAATTCAAACAGAAATCTCCATAACTTATATATTCATTAACATCTTGAGTGTCAAGACATTTGAGATACTTGAAAATGCTCAGAATCTTATCTTTCCAAAAATTCCAAAAGTAAAACAGTGTTTCTACAGAAATTTGATTTCTAGATATCACCTGTTCCGAATGCTTTGTCAGATCAAAAACAAAATAATCATGCCATACATACTTTGCAGAGTTTGACTGAAGATGAGCATCTAGAATTTTTCGAGCAGAAATTATTTCACCTCCCACACTATTATGTCTCTGAGAAGCATTCAAATACTTTTTTGTTATGGGCAAGTTACTCTGCTCATTTGATAAAATGTCAGCCTCTGTACAAACAAAAGAATAAAAGTTTGAGTCATTCTTAGCAAATGACTTGGCTTTTGCCAAAAGCTCCAGCTTCTGTGTAAACTGCTTTAATGGCCAGCCCTTGCTTCCAGGTGTCCAAAGTGAATTGTACAGCACATAGAAGAGCAATAGCATGGACGCTTCTTTGACATTCCCTGCCTTCCCTAGAAGATCAGCTTCATGTAGAATCTCCCCTTTCAGCTTTGCAATGCTGGCAGCCTCTAAGAAGTTTCCTGATTCTTCTTCCAACAATAGAAGCTCACCAAGGCAATCCAAAGATTTCAAAAATGTGCGCATCAAATCTATGGATTGAAAAGCTTTGACAAATTGCATCATGGATCTGCTATCTTTAAGCTTATGATGATGATGAGCAGCACCTTCTAGAAATTCATGTTCAATCTTGTCTATTTCTTTTCCTCTTCTAGCCACACCAAAATCCTTAGTTGCATTATTTTTCCAATACTGAATGTACTTGAAACCCATTTTGAATAATTTTCCCTTGGTGCAAACTTTTAAACATTCTGAGAAAATGTTGCCTTTAGCATACACATCAGCTGCCAGTTCATAGCATCCTGCTAGACAAAAGCATTCCCCCGCTCTTCGAAGTTCAGACTCCCCGCACTTTTCTAAATAAAGCCTTCCTACAATAATAAGAAGTTAAAATTAACGGTTAATATATGGGACATACTTTGTACCTAATAAATTTTTAGGGATGACATTGCAACTATTTACATTTGTGGTACAAAAATGAAATTTGGATCAAATTTTAAGAAAAATTAGTTGCTAATCCGTGCGATGCACCAAATAGTTAACGATTGTTAAATATCTTCACTATTCAATATTTATAATACTAAAACAAAGATATATATATATATATATATATATTGAAAAATAACCATACGGTGTCTTCTTTATAGGATGAAATAAAGACACACTACTTATGTTTCTACCATATTCAAACTTTTATAAAACATGGAACAACAAATACAATAACTTGATGACAAAAGAAAATTTTCTAAGTTCTACAAACAAAGTTTCTCTCCAACGGTTGAAAATTTTGGGTACGAATTTTGAAAATCTGATTGTTGAATTTCATGTTCCTTATTTTCTTAACACACATATCAAATTTTGTTCAGATTAGATGTTATTTACTATTTGATCAAAAACTTATTTTTTATACGCAATTTTAAATTACAAAAACTTGAAATTTTAACATTTGTTTGATAACATAACAATTGATCTTTGATCTTCTTGAAAATTTACAAGCATAAAGGATATAATAAGAACATTCAATTCAATAGTTAGATTTTCAAAATTTACACTCAATACAAAGATATATGAGGAGTTTGAAGGTTTCTCTTCAAAGTCCAAATGAGTTTCGAGAGAAATTTTGTTCAAGTTCCACTAAGGCTCTTTTGGGGGGGGGGGGGGGGGGGGGGGGGGGGGGAGCAAATAGAGTGATACAAAGATAACATTCTATGGCACAAAGTATTCATCCAACAAAACTAAGATGTCAAACATGAGAATAAAAAAATCAAGATATTTTGGTGGCATCCATTACCTCTAGCTTTCTTTTAGAATTTACTCCATCTATAAAAACTCTAGAATCAAACATGGTGTCTAGAAGTTTGGTTCTTAATAAAATATTCCAAAAACACACGGGCAATAGAAGTAAAAATATGAAAAAAGAAACACAAATACAGAATATTAAAAGATACCTTGAGGCCCGAGGACAAAGAGTTTGTAAAAACAAAAGGGCAAAAATGGCAGAGAGAGGGTAAATTGAATAGAGGGTTTTGGAGTGGTGCTGTATATATATAGTAATAGGTAGGTTTGGTTTAAATTTTTCCATGTTGCCAAGTAGTAGTTGGTTTAAAACTCTTCAGTTTATTAATTAGCAGTTGGTTTAAAACTCTTCTTTTGACATAATAAATAAATTAATAAAAAAATGATGCGTAAAATTGTAGGACTACCAAAACTTATTTGGAAAAATGTTAGAAGGTCAACTAATAGTCAAACGTCTTCAGTTTGGTTTAAAACTCTCTATGTTGTTAAGTGGTAGTTGTTTTAAAACTCTTCAGTTTACTAAGTAGTAGTCGGTTTAAAACTTTCTTTTTGACATAATAACGATTTGGTTTAAAACTCTCTATGTTGCTAAATAGTAGTTGGTTTAAAACTCTTCAATTTGTTGAGTAGTGGTCGGTTTAAAACTCTCATTTTTTTTCTCAAAAAAACCAAAAAACTCTCATTTTGACATAATAAATAAATTAATAAAAAATGGTGTAAAATTGTGGGACTATTAAAGCTTATGTGGCAAAATATTAAAACGTTAACCAATAGTCAAACGTCTTCTGCTACTATATATTACTAGTTGCTAACCCATGCATAACATGGAAAAACTACTTAAAGATATTTTTAAAAAAATAGTACTAATATTTTCCGAAGAAATTTTCCCCTCTATCTTTCACTTAGTAATGGTCTTATCCCTTAATGTTTAAATGTTATCAAATTTATAATTTTCTCCATTTATCTTTGAAAATGTATATTAATACAAAAACATAATTCATAAAACATTCCATTGTAGAAAGACTACTATTCTAATGTTGCAATTTAGGTTGTTATGATGACAGTTCTAATGCACTAAAAATACCAATTAATTATTGATGGTCTAGTATGCCTAAATGCACATGGAACCAAAAAAAAAAAACAAACAAACAGAAAAAGAAGAAGAAGATAAATAGTGGAAACTAAACAAGAGGCACAAACCATGAAGTTGACTTAAACTAATGCATAAGTAAGACATTTTGTCAAATACATGGTGTACATGGGGCGAAGAGTCAATTTCATATTAGAGACCGTTTCAGTTTGGCTAAGGGAACAATATATTTTGGTAATAATTAATAGCGATGTACTATTTTGAAATTACCACTATATATATACACTAAACTAATTGTTTTGTAAAATGCTAAAAATTCTACAAATTTTATAACATAACATTTTGTAAATTGATATGATAATAATTGTGATTGGTAAATGACAATATCATAATAAATAATATAAACAAATATCATTTTTTTTTTTTTAGCTATCTGAGGAATTTTTGTTGGAGCCCATTCATGCATAATCAGATGTATAAGAAATTCCTCAATCTCCATATCCCTCAAATTCCTAGGACTCTATATCAGAATGTCTAATGTTGTAAAGCCAGTGCAACCAAAATTGAAAAAACAAAGAGATAGAGAGAAGTGGTCATAGAGAGAGAAACAAGTCAAAGCTAGAGAAGAAACGAAGAAATAGAAGACGGAGGAGCACACAGAGAAAACAAAGAAAAAGAAGCAATCCAAAGCAGAGAAAACACAAAGAATAAGAAGAGAAGAGACAGAGATAGGATAGACAGCCCACACTTCTTCCAATAGATCAGGTTTGAGAAAAAGAGGAGAGATTATATAAGAGAAGTTGGACAGAAAGTGACATACGAGGAGGGCTTTAGGCTTTGAACAAAGACAATGAGATTTGAGAGTCGAATAAAAGAGGAAGAAAAAGTATCGGGAATATTAGCTGAAAATAAGAATTATTTAGTAAAAGAAAAAAAAAAAAAAGGACAATAAGCAATTAAGCATTAAAAAAAATAACAAAAATTAGATGATATGTAAAATCATGAGGCTTTCAAAGCTTAAGTGGCATAATACAAGAAGGTCAACAAAAAGTCAAATCTTTCGGTCACATAGTGTTTATTATAAATTATTGATAAATATATATACATAGGACTATTTAAGCTGACAATGTTTTAGAGACCACACCATTTAGAGAACGAGAAAATTGGAAAGATTTAGTACAAAAGGTCTAATCAGGAGGTCAAATGAGTTGGATAGTTACGTCTTTTTCTAGAAAAACTAAAAAGAAAAAGAAAACTTTCTAATAAACTTTTTGAAATTCGGCCAAATAGGTTGACAACACAGATTACCCTTTGTGAGAAGTGGTAGTACCTGAGGTGATTATCTAGTTTTAAATTAATGTATTGAAGGAGAAAAAGGGAAACCCTAGGAAACCACAATAAGATTTCCTAAGCAATCACAACTTTGAAGGAACAAACAATTACAACCAAATACTTTAACAAAGCTAGAAAGATTTAATTAAACCCAATGCCTATGTTAACTTTAACAAATTATGTAAAAGTATATATATAGACTACTAATAATCTTTTTCCAACAAAGACTAAGATTTGAATTTGATGCAGGATAGGAGTAGTTATACATTGACCCAAAGTAAAAACCATTGCAAGGGCTTAAACCTCCAACCCTAGTTGCAAAATAGATCCATTGTGTAGAATTGAAGTTTTTACAAATAGAATAACCCTATTTTAGGAATGTCCACGTATCGTTATGGGTTGGGTTTGTGCCCAACCCACGACCAACCCGACCTAAGCAAATCAGGTGGAGCAAGTTTAGACCCACCGTCGACCGGCGAGGGAGTTAGATTGGAGCAGTTAGATTTGCGTCGAATAGCAGTCGGTGTCAAAAGTGGAGAAAGCAGGCCAAAACAGTGCAATTCAGGCAAAATCTTGCTAGATTCGTTGGAGATCTCGTCGGATCTGGTGAGATCTCACTAGATCCAGTGAGACTACCACCAGATCTGCCTAAGATCTCCCCAAATTTGGCATAAATCTCATAGGATCTGAAGTTTTGGCCAAAAATTTGCGAGAAAAAGCTTGGATCGTCGGATTTTGATAAGTTTCATGGTTGGGTCGGTTGATGCGGGTTTTAGAGGAGAGAACCGTTGGAGTCAGTTTTTGGGGTTTGGAACCTGCTGTCGACCACTGGAGCTCTTGGGTAGATCATAAGTGGGTTGGTACTAGTCGGTTTCGGCGGATGGGTCGAGTCTAGTGGGTGGGTGGACACCCCCACCCTATTCCATGTTGCTATCTCCACTGTACTTACTAACATGACTATACACAACTTCAAATCCACAGAATCTAATACAAGTGAACTCTATTAAATTTGAACACCCGCTCATAACTTCAAGTACCCACTTGAAGCTTCACTCCAATAAATCTATATTAACCGGATTTAGCAACTTCACCTTGATCACCAAATCCTTGTTAACATGAACAATGATCCTTAGTTGATGCTTTGAGGAAACTTGGAAATCTCCTATAGTTTGTTTACACCACATGGCTCTCCAAATTTCTTGAAAAGCGAGCCCTTGAATTGCTTTTATTATTATTATTATTATTATTATTATTATTATTATTATTTACCTTGGATTGAAAACCATGATACCCTAGCTTCATGAGGGCTGATTGAAACATAATTGGAATCTATTCCGCATGAATCACAATAGATTGAGATTAGTGATTCTTGATTGAGCATATATCAAGATTCCATAAACTTGTGAACTTCTACAATCTTGGTCTTGTCTTGGATTTGAAATGGACTTCAAACACACAAAATACTCATTAAGACTCTTAAAAATTGATAACATTTGATCATGTTTTGCCTACTTCATCATGTGGACTAAACAGTTTTGGTTTCAAACAAAGCTTCAAATAGTTTTGGTCTTTAAGTATTCTCTTACAGAAACTTCTCCCTGATTATGTCAATGTGGAGTACCTATCCCCTCTTAAATATTTTCCTCAACTTATTCAAGAAGTGGTCACTCCAATGTTGGTCCAATTTAAGTGAGGTTTAGATAAGGATAACTTGAACAGTGTCCTACCTATAAATTTTTTTATAATGTGTTTGCTCTCAAACCTTGACTATGCACTTGCACTTTGCAAGATGAGACTTAGACATTACACCAAAAAATAAACCCTCTCCCTCTGAACAATAAAAAATAAAAATAATTAAAAAAAAAAACCATGGAAAACGCCATCCTCTAATGTAGAATTATCTTCTCCAACTTTTATTACATTAAAACTCAAAATATTAACTTTTAATTTTCAAACATTAAATTTCTAGATGATGTTATTTGCCAAAAAAATGATGTAGTTGCGACACTAGAACAATAACAAAATGTACATAAAATATGCTAGGTTATATTAGACCAAAGTCAGAGAATCCAATGCATACCTGCTCTTTCATACTCCCCCAAATCAGAAAAACATTGTGCAGCAGAATCAGCTTTGCCTATAGTTTCAAATATTTCAGCAGCTTGCCTAAGCATAATATTTGCCTTTTCAAGGTTTAAACTGCGCATATGGTCAGCATTTTCTCTAAGGCCCTCAGCCTTGGACCTTCTTTGCCAATAAATATCACCAGCTCTTTCAAAGCACGTGATTGCAAATTCAAACTTATGCTCTAAATACAACTGCAAAAAAACAGATACAAGAGTTGGACATCCACAGTAATGGTTTTGCCAAAGAAGAGAGAGAGAGAGAGAGAGAGAGAGAGAGAGAGAAGACAGCACTAGATCCTTCAGATAGAGTCACAATCAATAGCAACCTTAATGCCCTGGGACTTCCACTCCTCTGCACTGCTAGAAACCTGCATTTCCTGAGCAAGTGAATGATCCAGTTGTCTGACTTGGACAAGACACTTTTTCTTCCAATAGTCGAACATTGGTTTGCAGAGGTCCTCTGAATTCTCAGAAATCCACAACCTCTGCCTGGTACGAGTGATAGCCACATAAAGTTGCTTTAGTTCGGAGCACAACACATTGTGTTTAGCCTCATTGAAACTTGGGAAGGAGATGGGTAAAGTAGGGTCGAGCAAATCTTGCTCTTCCATATATTTATATATCACCCTCCATTCATTGTTCAGAGATGATGAGCCAAAAAAGTTGTACAGCAATACATCCTACACAAGGAAATTATGAGTCATAAATGGGCTGAAAAATATGACCCAATAAATTACTGATAATGTTAATGAATTTCGATTTGAACAAAAGAAGTGATAATATTAAAACATATAAATAAATTGTAAAGTAATAAAACAAATGACTAAACATGCATTTTATGCACCTGAAATTCAAGGCCCTTGCACTCCACAATTGTTAGAACAAGAGCTTGGTTCCCAACATGATTGGTAATTTCCTTCCGAGCAAAATCATCTCGTACCAATATTACCTGCTCTGCACCGAAGCCAACAAAACTGCCTTTACCATTTCCACTTTTGCCAAAAATAGTTATGATAGCATTTTCTTTGTTCCCTGATTCAAGCAGAATAGGAGCTTCACCATATATAGGACTAGTCTCAGGCGGCAAAATATCAGTAGATAGAGGAAAGAAATGAAAAATAAGTTCAATCACACTGTGTGATAGCTTAAGAATTCCATCATGAGTACGGAAATTCTGGCTCAAATGGAAGATCTCTGAGATTAGTCCCTTCTCCTTTTTTCCATCTTGTGCACTGCTTTTTGATTCCAGCACAAACTTATTGTAGAATAGAGATCTTATATCTTGGAATCTAAAGTCAATTCCCTTTGCAATCGTTTGGGCAGTATCACCAGAGAAAACAAAACCCTCTTCAACATTTTTACAAATATATTTGAATAAAGCAATTTGGCTTAATGTAAGATCTTGCACCTCATCCACATATACAAAATGCATTTCATCGCCCTTGTATCTTTCAACTCTTAATCGACGATGGAGATCAATTACAAGATCAGAAAAATCAAACTCGCCATTTTCTTTCTTCATTTTTTCATAATTTTGAAAGATCTCATATATTCTCTCTCTCTTCTGTCTACATAGACTGGAAACTCGGCCCTTTGAGAGTAGAACATATTCCTCACGACTGAGTTTACCATCACCTGCCTCCACAGCTTGCGGGCCACCTTTTATATGGGAAATAATCTCTGTGAAAACTCTAGAAGAGTCGAGCTTCTTAGTTAGCCGGGTATTGAAACGGGGCCAGTATGCTGTACTAAACCTTTCATAATTAACTTCTTTCATCCTTATAAAGCTCTGTAAGGAAATTGAACTACCACTTATTGGACCCTTAGAAAGTTTCCTTACTTCATGGAATCTTTCAAAGTATGAATTACCCACAGTTCCATCAAGCATTATCAGAAATTTGTGAAATGTTAAGACAAGAGGATATGACAGGGGAGGAACATTGACAAACGAATCTGGGATATCCTTAAATTGAGTGGCATCGTCAAAATCATCCATATCAATTAAACTACTTCCTTTTGAAGAATTACCACCACAGAAAAAGCTGCATGTGGAAAAAAAAAATTGTTACAATAGGCTTTTCATTTTATATTAACCAACATTATTGCCTAGAAAGAAAAGTGTATATCACATTTACGAAATGAAACAACCAATCCACGTCAAGGACAAAAAGAAATATCAAACATATGTCATGTTTCCAATTTCTCAAAAACTTGAAGAAATTAAAGTCTATACTGAGTTCATGTTTCTAGTCCAAAATTAAGCAAACTAATTCATAAAGACGCAAAGTAAATTCACAAAAACCATTTTATTAGATAATCTACACACCTTTTGAAATGAGAAACATGTTGTTTTATAGCATAACACAGTTTAGGACTAACTGTCACAAAAAGTTGGTGCAATACATTTTCCTTCATCCTAGCAACGGTCTTCTCAACCTCCTTTTCCTCATTCAATAACTCCCTTGCCATATGGTGCAGTTTTTCTTTCTGAAATAACTTCATAGTCAAAACAGTAGTTTTCCCAGTACCTGACCGCCCCAGTACAAATGAACTTCTAGGAAAATGGATTATCTCTAGCTCTTGGTCAGATACTTCAAATGGTAGATCCAATTCACCACCATAATGGTTAGAAAGCAAGTGGGTCACTACGCCTGGTGATAAGGAGTAAAATTTCATCAGCATAAGACTCTCATTCACTCTAGCATTCTTAACATAACTTCTACCATCAGCAGCACAACCACTTAAATCAATCCCATTTTCATGGTTATCAAGTTTCTTAATCCGGACAATATCAAAAGAGATTGACCAACTCTTTGGAATCTCCAAACCCCTAGACACAAAGCAAAGGGAAAAAGGTTTCAAAATATAAAAAAGAAATCCTAGTAAATTTAAAATATCAATATAAGGCATCACTCAAGTTTCAAAATTGGAAACATTATTATGGATCTACAAGAATGCAAGAAAATACACATACCCCTCAAGACATTTCTCTTGGCAGCAATTAATAAAGTCATCTGCATATTTTCTGAACATACCATCAAGACGTTTCACTAATTTTGGAATATCCTCTATAGGTACTATATCCCAGATCTTCAAAACTTGAGAGTACCTCAATTCCTTTTCAATGTCACTCCATTCCTTTACTATGTCATTTGCACAAACAATATAAAGACCTTCAACCTTAAATTGCTTTAAGATCTGTGAAGAACTTTCACAAACTACACTCAACTTTTTGGGTCTCCAGCCACTGGAAATTTTAAGTAGAAGGTTTATAATTGACTTCTTTCTCCGGACAGACTTCAATTTTTGAAATGATTTTAGAAAGTTATTACTGAAAAGAACCTGTGGAGATTGCAAAAAGGAAATAAAGGAAACTATAATAAGTACATAAGCATATTAAGAAAGAGTATTAAGAATATATAATGAAAAGTATAGATATGAGGGTGCCAAATACCTTCCACTTAGCACTTCTAAAAAGTATGCTATCACAATTAAGCAAATTATCAAACTGTTCAAATTCTTTCTTCACGTCTAAAATTGCTTTAGCCAAATCCTTGTCTTGATCAGCATAAAAGAAACATTGACGATTCTTAGCATCAAGGACCAAGGTTTCCCAAACAGATCCACTATTCACTAGTGTTCTATCATTTCCCAATATCCATAGACAGTGTCTGAAAGGCATTACAAGGTCAATTGTTATTTACAATACTTGTTAAAATGGAAGCAAAGACAAACTTCTCAAAAGAACTTACATAAAACATTACCTAGCTCTTGTAAGAGCAACATTAGTTCTCTCCAAATTCGATGTGAACCCAATCGATGCATGAGTATTAGACCTTACTGTCGATATTATAATTAGGTCCTCTTCCCCACCCTGGAACCCATCTATTGACTTGACCTTTACTGTAAATCCGTCAAGAGCATCAAACTTCCGTCCAAGCCTTTCTTGAATTGCTACTACTTGAGCAGCATAAGGAGATATTACACCAATGTGGTAATTCTGTTTGGAGCTAGTGCCAACCCATGCTAAATTAAAATCAAAAGCCAAAAGAGGGAAAGAATAAATCAATATAAAAATAAATAAAACAAAGTTTAAGAACTTGTTTCTCTAACAAACGTGATTTCATCATAATAGATTGAGGTAAAGACATGCAAGAAACGGATACAGACATATGACTATTCTAAATAACAAAAATGTATACTTTACAGTATTTTAAAAGATTTAATATGTTGACTTTCGAAATCCTTGAGACTCCATTATGTTCCAGTCCTAACATATGCTGAATTAACTTACTCTTGGGTAAAAATGTACATGATCTACAAGGATCAAAATGTATCTTGCTTGACAAGCAACAAGACACATATATTATAAGTCTCAATAGAGTTTCCTACCTTTGCAATTGTATCATTTCTTACAGAAAAACAAAGTCCATTTGAAAAAACTCATCAACTTACTCCTGTTTGTATTTTCTAGGGAATTAGAGATCAATCAAATCAATTTATGTTGGCATCAAACGAATGGCTTAAATGTGGCAAAAAGTCAAGAATAAGATCATAGAGTAGAAAGAATGAAGTGCAATTGAACAAATAGCCCATCAGCAAAGACAACGGTGATTGTGGACATAAGCCCTTCAGCAACATAAAGCCTGATTGAACTTGTTCTTCAAATTCAAGACAATCTCGAGGTTGGCATAGAATATGAGACTTATAGAGGAGTTACCTTCGTATAAATTCTGTAGTATTTTCATCACAATAGAAACCTCAACCATGTTTCTCCAACTACGCTCAGAATCATCCTTCTCTTCCCTACCATCTATTACACTAATGAAAGAATAGGTACCAAACATCTGCCCTGGAAGATACTGTTTTTCATAGCTTTTTCCTTTAACATTTGGAGCATCTAAAATCTGGTAGTCATAAAAATTTGCATTTGGGAAAAAACTTATAGATGGATGCATTCGGTACTGTATATTGAGAAGATGCTTTGTGCAACCCAATGAGCTCAACCTCTCAAATAAACTTCTCCCAAAACCAACTTCCTCAGAAATCTACCAAAGAAAATTAAAGATTCTGAAAGAACATTTTAAAAAAAAAAAAACAAAGAAAACCAATTCACATGTAAACAAAGGTATGAATGTGGCATTTACATACATTGCTTGTAATCATTGCTGGTAATTGGCGCTCATCACCAACAAGAATAGCATGCCTTAATCCCGGAAGTTGCAGGGGAATGGTCGACTCACACTCCTTTAATTGTGTAGCTTCATCAATAATAAGAATGTTCAGTGGGTTCATTTCCACCGAGTGCAGCATATAAGAACTTGAAGCAGTGCAAAAAATTAAGGAAGCTGATTTGAAACAAAAATCCATTATTGACCATTTGTTCATAGAGCTCAGAAGATCAAGTTCATTAAATGAACCCTGAAGTTCTTTTAAAAGAGAAAGGCATTCTTTTCTCCTTACATACAGTGGGAATGGTATATCTTGACCTACTTCTGAATGTGAAAAAAGCTCCTCCAGTGCTTCAGATTCCACATCATCTTTAAACAACAAGGTTTCAAAAGACTCAAGTAGGTCAATAAGAGAAAAAATGTTTTGGAAATTGTGCTCGAGAATGTATTTCTTGGGTAAATGCGTACGAAAGACTAGAAGACAATTTTTTAGTGGTGATGAAGTATCAACAAATCTCTCTCTCAGAAAATCAAGAAATGACTTGCACTTCTCCTCACCACCATCAGTTTCATCCTCACTTTCTATCTCTTTAATTTCTTCTTCACTGTTTTGTTCTCTCTCTTTGATCAGTTCATTGTCCAAGAAGATGTGAAATTGAGAAACACAATCTTCAAGAAGATCAATCATTGAAGTAAAACAATGCCTCCAACCGGTCAGAGACCCAAAGCACTGTGTAAGCTTTTTGACCCGATAATCCAAATGTATAATTTCCATGTCCGAATCAACCTTGAGACGCTTCTTATTCCCAAATAAGAGAATATCTCCAGGTAAGCAAAACAATGTATCCGTTCCAATGTTGGTTTTGACGGATTCTTTCACCAGCTTTAGGACATGAGAGGCCACTCCTTTAATTGCAACATTTGTTGGGGCACAAGTAAGAGTCCTATATCCCATTCTTAGAAGGGTGAAAAGCAGGGTGCCAGTGGTTTTTGTTTTGCCAGTACCAGGCGGACCCCATATAAGTTCCACAGACAACTTGTGGTTGCAATGCATCTTACGTAGACAAGCATGAACAGCGTTGTTTTGGGATTCATTCAGTTTTGAAGTAATACTCATTGCTAATTTCTCATCCCAGCTGCCATCACTCTGTGCAGAACAGAGCTTACACTCTTCCTCATTCTGTTGTTCAACATGAGAAAATGAAAATAATTAAAGAAATTCTTAGCAACAAATGATGGTAAAACAAGTATAAATTTAGAAAAACCAAAAAAAGTTTCCCTTATTGCACTTGACTTACAGATAAATTAACGATATGCATGTGCATTATATTTCATTCGCAAAATTTGGAGCAGGAGGGACAGAGAGGGCTAATAAACTCAAACAATATTATCATAATCACAACAATTTAAAGGCACAACTGTTGTAAGTGGGGGATGACTACTAATACCAGCTTCTAAAAGAGAAAAGTTGGAACTTCCATTGGTATGATAAGTAAATAAGCACTGTTGCTTTAGGATCAACTAAGAAAACATCTTCAGAGTAATGCACAAAAAAATTATCTTCCTCTTAATTCTTCTCAAGTAAAATGTTTTGTCAAATATTAATTAAAACAATATCAGTATACTATAATCCATGCTAAGCATTCTGTTGTTTTTGCATGAATCGTATGTCAATCCAAATGGGACAATTCCATTTTGAAACTGAATCTAATGCTCAGTAGTATTAAATTTTCAACATTCATACCCAAATTGCTTACCAAAGAACTAGTGCACAAGACTTTTCTAAAGATATTCAGATTTCCATGCATGTGCAGTGCATTCCACATTCTCTTGTTAGGGGTTGTATTTGTCAAGAAAACCACAAACAATGATTTCTTCCCACCATCAACATCAATATCTTTCAATGCCTTGACTTTAAAGCTAGTAGATGCATCATTATCCTCTCGAATGTCATCATTATCATCAATATCATCCTCTTGGATTTTAGTGACCATTACAAAAGCCCAAGACCTTCCTATTCTTTGTAAATCAGAAATATGCTCGGGTTTAGCATCTGCTAAAATTAAAATATCTCCAGGCAACGTTTTGTAAGGCTCCTTGCTAAGATCACTGCATCGGTTACTCCAGTTATCAACATGAACATCATACAAATTTTCTCCGTATGGTATGAATGCAATTACTTCAGCAAAAGGTGCTGTTGATATATTCTCCATACTTGAATAGACTTGTGCATGAGTTTCTTCCAATAAAGGGTAAACATATGAACCAAAATACTGGTGAACTGATTCGAAGGATTGCGGAATGTTTTTTACCTATAAAGAATGAACAAGGTGTTAATTCGAAATAGAGTACCAAAGAAGTTCAATGGAGGTTTATACGCTCAAATATATAAGCTGCTAAGCTCACTTATATTCTCAATAAGAAATCTAATGAGAATTCTAGATTCAATTTATAATAAGCATCCAAAATAAAGGACAGTTTACTATTAATAACAATTTTACAAGATACTGACTTTCTTGTAGTACATTCAATACTTCTTCCCCCAAGAAAATGATAAGAACAAGTAAATAGTTTTGTCTTCCTAATCTATAATTTCTTTTAATTTAAAAAACAACGTCTGCTAGAAGAATCAAGTAACAGCTTAGGCTTTTACTCTACCAGCAGAGTGTGCAACAAATAGGCATGTAAAATTCTACACTTTATTAGGTTAAAAGAGACCACCAAGTTTGGAGGATAGAATCTCTTAGAGGAAACTTTGTATTAGATTCTCAATTGAATATATACTTGACTATAGTTTTTTTTTGGGGGGGGGAAGGAAAAGTGAAACACCCCTTTTTGTTTTTTAAAACAAAGTCATGGGTCCCAAGGGGGATTCGATGAAAATTCCGATCCCACTCTCACAGAGAAATACAAAGCCTATAAATTGGATATAATGGCATTACTTGATAGTGTCCTAAATTATATGTTCTTCAATAATAACTTACAAATTTATTTTAAAATAACAACTATGCTATTCATTTGGAATATAGTAAAAGAATTAATATAATAAAAAGCCATCAATTATTCATTCAAATCTATAATATACTTGTATGTAATTCAATTTAACCTTTATTTTTTTCCTTTTAAATTTTTATGCTAAACTTTTAAAACATTAACACAAATGAAACACTTAAATATTCCATGTTATATACATTATATATCATATAGTATATTTTGTCCCATTATATACAAATTATGACTCCGTATGTTTTGTTGGAAAACCTTATGTTGTAGACACCCCATTTTGCACTTATAATTCAATCTTGGAAAGGGCAGGAAGGTCATATCACATATCCAAGGTACAAAGGTAATTTAACCACTAATTAATCAATCACACTTCATGGGGATGATGTTTAGGTTTCAACGATCACAACCACACATCCAATGCCTCAATCAAATAATTGGATTGGAAAATATCACAAGATCAAGTTTTAATGGTCAATATATTTTGCATGAGACTAATTATATAGGATTAATGATCATTAATTTTGATTGGATACTAAAAATGACTAATTAAAATTAATTAGATGGAAATTTGTGATTAGCTGAGTTCATATTATAATATGTGGCTTAGTGCAATTAAAAAAAATTTATATGCTAATAAAAACAAACCATTATCAAATAATGTGATTTCTGAGTAATTATCCCAATGAAAATTGTTGTGAAAATCATAATTATCATTGTGAAAGATTCCTTATCATGAAATATCTCAAAAATTCGTCCAAGTGCATTTTTCAACTCAAAAAAAAACACTAAAAGACATGCAAAGCAAGCGAAACGGTTAAACTAGGAAACTATCATTGATGTGCCAAGTGGCACTTTAGAAGTGCTGATTTTCCCTATATAGTTTTGGTTCTTATAAAAAAAGAAAAAAGAAAATGTGTTGATTGGCACTTCAACAAATTTCCTTAGATTACGTGCGTTTAGGAGCAACTTATTTAGTTTTTTGCTAAAAGTGTGTTAAAATATAATTGTACTTTGAAAAAGTGAGAAAAGTGAAACTCTAAAAAAGCTAGCTTATAAGTTGTATCCAAACACAAACTACGTTTTTGGCTCCATATCCTTAACCAAATCTCGTTATTTTCGATATAAGTCTCTCACCCACTTTGTGGGTGCTGACTTTCTAAGCACTCAGCTTAAAAATAATGCTACTCACTCCTTATAAATAGAGGGGAGCTCTTTCCGTCAAAGTATTCGCATCAATTCATGTAAAAATTCTGGTATATTTTAGTAGAAGAACCTACTTTTTCTATTTTTCATACTCACTTTTCAAACATTCCACATCAGATTATTTATTTTATGCTACATTTTATTAAAATCTCAATTTTTCTTGACTTTATTAATTGTTTCTCTTGCTTTATACATAACAACCACCATTCACTCTTCCTTCATCCTCAAAATACATAAAGAAAGAATAAACAACTAAATGCAAAATTAGTAGTGTCGATGCAAATTTACACAGATACTATAGCAAACTTGTAAATTTACACAATGATATACAAACTGATGTGGGTCATTTTTGAGCAAAACTATGTAAATTCTACACATTTTTCTATTATACGCAAACTGATGTGAATGCTCCTAAAACACCCCTTCTTGTTGTAGAACAGACTGTCATGGCCTTTTTAGACTCTCACGCGCACCTAAAAAGGCACTAGTAGCAATCATGGGTCTCGGAATCGAAATCGCATGAAATTTGGCAGGCTGAAGTGAAACAACCTTCTAAGCAATAGCCGTCGCCTTGCCATTAGGTATCCTCTGAAAATGACGAAAGCCTTGATTTAGGCCCCGAAAACTACAATTTTGCTATTTATAGCGATTTTTGTTTTCTTAAGAACTTTTTGCTCAAAAGTCAGAATAATGTCCTACTTGTTTTGAGACAACCCTTAAGGTTAGTAGTTTATAATTTTGCATTCAACTCAATTTTGTTTTTTTGGTAAATTTTGGTATTTTGTCACCTAATTGCGTAATTAGTGTGAATTAGGGTTTTAGACATTTTCCTTAGTACTCATATGTTTTGTAGTTGTCAAAGGCAAATTAGAATATTATCAATAAACACAGACTTTTGTCAAGTTTTCTTCTATGGTGGATTCCAGTTTATCTCCTTGTAGATTCAAGGAAACCCCTCATGGATTCGAGATTCACTACTAGAAACTAATAGTTTAGTTTCTGTTTCATCAAAAAGAGTATCGTGTGTGCTTTCTTCAGGCTTCCGCGACATCACTTCTCCTAATTTTCTAGAAGATCTACAAAAATATTGATCTTCACTAGTTTAGGTTTCTCTCTTATGCATTTGTGGGATTACAATCTCTCGTTAGTTTAGTGATTGATTTTAGGGAAAATTACACTTTACCACCCTAAACTATACACCAGATTACACTTTGCACCCTAAACTATTCAAATGCACACTTTGCACCCTAAACTATCACTCTTATCACACTTTACACCCCAATGTTACTTTTACCATTAAGTTAGACATAAATTATCACTCTAATGCACACTTTGTACCTTAAACTATCACTCTTATCACACTTTACACTCCAATGTTACTTTTACCATTAAGTTAGACATAAATTATCACTCTAATTTAACTGTAAAAGTAATGTTGGGGTGCAAAGTGTGATAAATGTGATAGTTTAGGTTGCAAAGTGTGCATTTGAATAGTTTAGGGTGCAAAGTGTAATCTGGTGTATAGTTTAGGGTGGTAAAGTGTAATTTACCCTTGATTTTATTTTCCAAACTTTCTTGCTTTTCTAAGAGAAATCCCCCTTTGCATCAATTTTAGGGTAAATTGCAAATTACATTCCTAAAGTTTTGGAATGTTTGGATTTTACATCCTGAAATTTCAAAATCTGAATTTTACCCCCTAAAATTTGGGGTGTTTGAATTTTACGCTCTAAATTTTAGGGGTATTTTACTTCCTAAAGTTTGAGAATGTTAGAATTTTACACCCTAAAGTTTTAAGAATTTAAGGGTGTAAAAACCAATCACTCCCAAACTTTTAGAGATAAAATCCAAATTTTAAAATGATAAGGTATAAATCTAAACACTCTGAACGTTAGGGAATAAAATTTCAAATTCTAAAATTTCGGGGTGTAAAATTTAAAACAACCCTAAATTTTAGGGGTGTAATTTGCAATTCATCCTTAATTTTATGCAAGCATATTTTCTTTCTTGTTCATAACCCGTTTTGTTTATATTGTCTATATGTTTAGATCTAAAATAACTCAGTGTAATTTCTAGATCTAGGATTATCTTTTCGCTAAATTGATTCATAGATCTACTATTTTACATCATAAAAATTGTTACATTGCAATAAAATTTCAGATCTGATTTTCCCTACATTCAAATATGTTTTTCAATCATTAAATTCCAGATTTGATTTTAGCTACATTCAAATATGTTTTCCTTTGCATAAAATTTCAGATCTGATTTTCCCTACATTTTAATATACTTTTCTTTGCATTAAATTCCAGATCCAGTGTTTTACATCACAAAATATGTTTTCTTTACGTTTAAATTCCAGATCTGATTTTTTCTATATTAAAATTGTATTTTCAATCATTAAATACCAGATCTAATTTTTCTATATTAAAATTGTATTTTCAATCATTAAATATCAGATCTAATTTTTCTACAATTCTAATAAGTTTTCGACATTAAAATACAGATATGATTTTTCTTCATTCAAACAGATTTTCTTTCAATAAAAATTCCAGATTTGATTTTCTACAATTCAGATCCATTTTCTTCAATTAATTTTCTGCATGTTTTCAAATCTTAAAATCCTTCTAGTAAATTAAGCTATTTTCAAAATAGATCTATGGAATACTTTTCAGTTAAAAGATTAATCTTAGATCTAAAAAGCCTAGCAACTGAATTACATGAATTTTAAATGCATGCAATATTTAAATTCAAAGTCAACATGACCATGTGTTTTTTACAATTTATGCCTTGTGGATATGTGATTGGTCATCTTTAGTATAGAAGTTCGGTTTTTCCCGAATAAGGTGGGTGTTTAATACCTTATCACCTTGTAACTTAATCCTCTAGCCTAGATTTGGGGTTCTAGATCAGTATTTTGTCCAATGTAATTTTTCATTTTGGTAAATTATAACTAGGAAACAAAGCAATATATTTTTTCTTTAGATTGTAACTAGGATCAAAGCTTTGTAATATTTTTATCAAAATGTAATTTTACTCTCAATGCAAATCTAGATGTTCAATTCATTTATGTTTTTCTTATTTTTTGTTTTAATAAAATAAGTGATGACTCCATTTTACACCCTTGATCTAGGCATAAAAGCATTTCTCAAATGTTAGATAATTTTTTGTGTTTTCCAATGGTT
The DNA here is from genome assembly GCA_032878915.1 of Castanopsis chinensis. NCBI lineage: Eukaryota > Viridiplantae > Streptophyta > Magnoliopsida > Fagales > Fagaceae > Castanopsis > Castanopsis chinensis. Next base: position 34,836,938 of record JAVQMG010000133.1, on the reverse strand, counting down.
GGTAGTATCGGGAAAAATCAGTTAAAGAATAACTATCTATAGTAAATGGACAACCCTATTAAAAATATGACTTATTTTCAAAAGATAGTTTTTCTGAAATTTTTCGAAATACATCCCTATCTCACCACAAAAAATTTTCACCAAAAACACTAAAAAATAAGATAGTTTTCCAAAAAATTTCCATCTCATTTTGGAAAATGAACTTTTTTTTTTCTTCATTTTTAATAACTAAAAAAAGGTGGGGAAAATTTAATGTGGGGCAACAAATGAAAACTTTAATTATTGATAAACAAAAGTATCACTACTAACACATGGAGAAGTTTAAAAACAAAAAAAGTTTACCCAAGAGTCAAATGTACTCCTCTAGTCCTCTATGAAAGAGAATGTACTCTTTTAATCCTCTATGAAAGAAAATCAGGTTCAAATCACTCATTTTTCATTGTTGTAATTACTGAACTAGTTTAAAAAAAAAAAAAAAAAAAAAAAAAAAAAATGAGGTTCACAAAGGCATACTACAGTAGTAAAGAAAATTCTTCTAACACATATAACAAAAACAACACATATATCTTCTTTTGTAAGTGTCAATTTCTTCATTTAATACTTCAGGGAGAATTAAAAATAAAAACAATATATTATTTAAAAAGCTGCTATAAAAATAAAGCCATCAGAGACTGATATATTGTACAGTAATAATGAAGTAAACCAAAAAAGAAGAAGAAGGCAAACCTGGTCCTTGAAAAGGTCTTTATTTTCAATTTGTTCAAGGGACCAAGAGAGCACAATGTCGGTGAAGCCATGATCATTAGGAACTGCTCTCATCTTCTTTGAACTCTTTCCCTTCATCATCATTTCTTCTTATATCATCTCTCAGCATGCATTAATATATTATGTCATCAAAAACCCATTTGGCCATTTCTCTGTGACTCTTTTATAGACAGAGAGTAAAGGAAGGAGCTTTCTTATCTAGGAAGGAAACAAGTAAGCGAAAAAGGTTTTTGGGAATCTTTAGTACCGACATGACCTTTTTTTTTTTTTTTTTTTTTTTAAGTAGCAGCCGAAAACATTAAAATATTATTAACACATCAGCTATTTTAATGTCTCCAGTTGTCACATCAGTTATTTTCGTCGGTTGATTGATGGAAAAGACGAAAATAACACGCGTTATTTGGTTTAGGGACTAAAAGTGGTAAAAATAAAATGTAAGGACTAAAATGAAAAAACGTCAAAATGTAAGGATTAAAAATACATTTACGCCTTTTTTTTTATGAACACAGCACATGCATTACTGGTTATCAAAAGAAAGGAATATTTAGGGCCTGTTTGATAGATGTGTTTAAAAACTGAAAATTGTTGTTTGAAAATATTTATGGAAATACGTGTGAGTGAAAAAGTGCATGAAAATACGTAAAATGCTGTTTAAAAATTAAAAATTGTTATTTGACAAGGGTTGCCAAACACCCCCTTAGCACCCCGTCTTTGGCTTTGCTTTTTAACCTTAAAAGAGAATGGATTAAAGTATCAAACGAGTAACAGGATTCAGATACCTTATGGGAAAGGAAAAGTAAAGAGAAAGGTTACCAAATTATTTTAAGGCTACTTGGGCACAAAAGCAATGTCCATCGTTTTCTTTTGTACCATATTAGCGTTTAAAAAACGCCACTGCATTATATGCTATAAACTTTTAAAAAGTGAGACTTTTTTTTTTTTTTTTTTTTATGAAAAAAAAAGTGCGAGATTTGGCATATGTACTTTGTTTTCTTTTGTATTGCGTTAGCATTAAGAAAACACCACATTATTATAAGCTATAAGCTATAAGCTCTAGAAAAGTGTGAGATTTGGGGTATAATTTTGCTCACACCAAAAAATCGATTTGTATCTTGTTCCAACAATAAATAGTACAATCGTAAAATAATAATAAAAAAATGTGAGAAGGGTGGGGAAGAAGAAAAAGAAATAGGAAAAGAATTGGCTTGACTAATGTATTTGGTACAGTGTGCACAAAAAAGATAGAAGCAATTATATTAATTGATCCATTATTACTAAAAGGGAATACTTTTAGGCTTGTAAATTTTAAATTTTTTTAAAAATTATAATATATATTATTAAAATTATTAGTTTAATATGGAAAAAAAACTATTATTAATTTAATTTCATATATATATATATATATATTTATAACTTAACATAGTATACAGATATTAACTAATACTAAAATATATCGTTCTCTTAACAAAATCAAAACGTCTTCAGATATGAAAATTTGTTTTTTCTCAAAAAAAAAAAAATCATACTAAAAGATGTTTTGGCTCTTCTAGAATGATATTGATTCAATTAGTTGATAAAAATTACTATTATACTTTTTTATTATAAAAACTAGCTTGTTATCTCATGCATATGCATTGATAAACTTAAAAATATACAATAAGATGTATAATTAATTCATATATATATATATATAATTTTAATACTATTGATAGTCATTTTTGTATTTTGTTAACTCTTTAAAATATTTTTTAAGGACATTATTAAAAATAAAATGTAAATTGTCCATGTTGGTTTATTTATTTATTATTGTAAAGATTTTTTTTTTTTTTTACGATTCACTTATTCTAGACTCTTTGGTTTTTGTATTTAATAACTCATTTAAACGAATATTTATAATGTGGTCCTACATTTGATTCTAAAATTAAGAAATAAAACTCTTTAAGAATAAATAATTGAGGACATATGGCACAAAATTAGAACTCCAATTTGATTTTCTCTCAATTTTACCTATTATATATATATATATATATATTTATATATAATGCATTTAGTACCTAGTACATACTAGAATAGAATGCTTTCCATTTTAAATGCAAAAAATCATTTTCCTTAGTTACTAATTATTATAAATGTTATGACTGGCTAGTATCTTGAAGTAGAATATAGATGAAAATCATATAAAATGGTTGTGTCAACTGTGTGTGAGGTTCTATTTTTTTAAAAAAAAAAAATTGTGTGAGTTTTGTGATTGTATCATGATATTGTCATCCAATGACGTAATATAGAAATTGATGATGTGCTGAAATTGTCAGTGAGTTGTAGGCTCCAAATCACTCCTATGGATACTTATGGAGTAAGAACAGAAGGACCAAGCAGAAGGCACTAGTGTGGTACTGGCCAAGAATCCTACAATGGTCAAGTCAGCAAATGAGAAATCTATAAAAACTCTTTAGTGAGAAAGCTAGGGATTTTCTACATACCTGGGAAAAGAGGGGGCTGGTGCTTATATAGTGGCGAGTGGTGAACCAAGATCCTGTGAGAGAGGGGATTTTTCCTTATGGAGAAGATCTGGTATTAGGATTTTTGGGATTGTAGGGTGTCTTTCCATTCGAGAGAGATATGAATCAATAATGAATTCATCTTGTGTGATATGCAAGATGTTTGCTTATACGGATATTCGTGGGGACCAAGCAAGACTATGCTAGCCCCATCGGCTTTTTCATTCATCCGTCAGCCTTTTACTCATGTCGTCTGCCTTTCATTGCGTCGGGTTTTAATGTGGCCTTATCGCTTTTCACACCGTCGATTTGGATCATTTGTCTGCTTCTGTGGGACTGACGGAGCCCAAAGGCGCTGTCACTTTCCTTGCGTGGTGTTACTGGGAACCCAAACGGGCGTTGTCACCTCCTGTGTCTTTGTCCCCCAATAAAGTGCGTGACAAAGTGTCCCCTCAACTTCTTGAAGGTAGAGATGGTGTTTGGGATAAGCTTGTTGAACCATGCCCTCGTCGGTCCCTTAACTGTGGTAGGTAAGGAAGGCTCAGCACATAATTTCGTTTGGAACTCCTTGCAGGGGCATAAGGGTTTTGAATGACTCTAGATGGTCGAGTGGGTCCCTTAACCCGTCATAGGCTTCTACCTGCGACATTCGAAACTGCGCAGGGAGGGGGAAGGAAATCACTTGGGCAGTGAATGGGAAGTCCTTCCGATGGACCAACTCATCCAAGTTAGTTGATACTCATCCCCCTATGGCATTCATCATCATGTTCATCTTCTCTTTCATCATTTGCATGTCTTGGGCCATACGAAATGCACTGGCTTCCATATCTGAGGGGTGGCTAGTATCTTCCAATTTGTCCATCCTGCTGGGGACATTGCTTTCTTTTTGGTCTTCCCTTTCCTGTCTGTCCCTTGTTGGTAGGTGGCTTCCATTCTATTCATCCATATCCCGCTTGTTGTGTTGGCCTTCTTGGCGTCCCTCGTTTCTTTGGTTCAGCTATTGCTCCAACTCTTGGTTGCACTGCGTGAGTCATTCTACTGCCACGACCAGGTTTTGCACTTATCTTTCTAATGCATTAGAGGGATTCCTTGTTTCCTGGTTAATGGTAGACATTGAGTGTTTTTTGGACCATGCAACTCTTCATTTTAGGAGCTTTGATGCGGCTAATCACAATTGCTAAGTGGTTCCCATAGAGAGCGCCAACTGATGATGTGTTGCAATCGTCAATGAGTTGTAGGCTTTAAATCACTCCAATGGGTACCTGTGGAGTAAGAACAGAAGGACCAAACAGAAGGCATCAGTGTGGTATCGGCCAAGAACCCTCCGAAGGTCAAGTCAGTAAATAAGAAATCTCTAAGAACTCTATAGTGAGAGAGCTAGGGATTTTTTGCATACCTGGGAAAAGAAGGGGTCTGGTCCTCATATAGTGGCGAGTGGTGAACCAAGATCCCTTGAGAGATGGAATTTTTCCTTATGGAGAAGACTTGGTACTAGGGTTTTCGAGATTGTAAGGTGTCTTTCCATTCGAGGGAGATATGAATCAGTAATGAATTCATCTTGCGTGATATGCAAGATGTTTCCTTATACGGATATTTGTGGGGACCAAGCAAGACCATGCTGGCCCCGTCAGTTATTTTATTCACCTCGTTGGCCTTTTACTCACCTCGTCTGCCTTTCATCACGTCGGGTTTTAATGTGGCCTCGTCGCTTTTCACGCTGTCACTCTGGATCATCCGATTGCTTCTGTGGGACTGACGGACCAGTGGGCGCTATCACTTTCCTTGCGTGGTGTTACTGGGATTTGTTGAACCTTAGTCAAAATTAACCCTATCAGAAATATTTATCTGTAACACTATAGTGGGACTATGGTAGTGTGGTGAATTGGTAATACTCTTTAATCATTAAATACATTTTTTAAATCGTTATTAAGGTTATAATTTTTTTTTCGTGGGATACAATTTTTGAAACCATATGTTTATTTTATTTATTTTAAATTTTTTTATAGGTATAAAACTAAATCAAACCCATCTTTTTTCATGTTACCTCATTAACCATATTAGACCTAGTTGAATTCTCGTTTAAGGTTTAATTATAGTGTTGTTGGGATTTTGGATAAGTTTAAAATCCAGTTTTTTGTTCACCATTTATGGGCAATTAAAAGAAAGAATATATGGTCAATAGCCTTCTAGCTCAACTAATTGATAACTTTTGATATCTTTAACAAATATATTCAAGATTCAAATCTTCCCTTTTGCAACTATTGAATTATTAATAATAATAATAATAGAAATAAAAAACCAAGAAAGTTTGTACATCTATATATCATATTTTAAAGATAGGGGGGTAAAATATCAAGTCTTATAAATATAACTCAATTGAGTTATCTTGGTATTATTTTTAGCGGAGATGTCCAAGTTTAAACCTCCCATCTACCTTGTTATTACTTAAATAAATTTTTTATTTTTATTTTTAAAAAGAAGGTAACCTTTGACACTCTCAGAAGACACTTATTGTATCACACTCTAAAGATAGGATAAAGCCAAATTGATCTATTCCTAAACAGAAGCACTCCATATTGCATATAGTTTTTTTTTTGGAAGATTCATCTATATACCTATAGTTTATTAATTAACAAGATCTTATATGTGATAGGTGACTTCCCTCTATAGCAAATAAATCTTAAGATAAATTACAACTTATCTATCTATGGTTAGACCGAAATTTAAGTTGCCTATTTATGGTTTGAAATTTGACACTTTACTCATCTAAGATTTGACCAAAATTTAAGTTGCTTATCTGTGGATTGAAATACTATAATGCAAGTGTTCTGTTGGAGTTTTTTTAATCTTATATTTTTATGTTTTTTTGTGTTTTTGGAGGGAAGAGATAAAAATGGAGCAAAATTATATATTTAACCATGTTTTTAATAGTAGTGGGTTATAGAACTCTAACTGAGCTAATCTTAAATGGGTAAAGACTAAAGTGTCGAATTTCAAACCATAGATAGACAACTCAAATTTTGGCCAAACAACATGTGAGTAAGCTATAATTTGCCCTAATTTTTTCCACACTCAGCCAAAATACAATTATTTCACAACTTAATCTTTTTGATGAACTATTTCACAACTTAATCTAAACAAACGAAAAGTTCTACTATATATGTTTGCCAATAGAAATTCCAAGTTTACGCCTAAGTTTATGCTCAAGTAATCATTAGTCAACATTCCAAGTTCTGGACTATGTAGTATATCATTTTGAAAGTAAACAAAAAAGAATATATATATATATATATATAAACAAACCCCAAAAGTTAGGTCACAAAAGATGAAATGCATGAAAAAATGAATGAGAAGGAGTCTTACTAGAGAAAAGGTTTGGGAAGGTGAGAGGTCAGAAAGGATCGAGAAAAGTGAAGAGGAATTCGTGCTGACCCTTTATATAGAAGTTCATAATTCTCGATGGATTAAGAGTTGTCAAAAGATGTCGAGAATTAAAAGGCAAGAAATAGCTAATGAGCTAGCTATTTAGGAGCTGTCCAGAGATTTCCACAGCAAAGAGGCTCGATGGATTGAGAAGCTATCGAGCATCTATCAAGGAGACAGAAACTTTCTCGATGGATCGAGGAGCTATTGAGACTATGACAAAAAAGAAGCTGAAGAGCTCGATAGATAGCCTAGCTATCGAGAGGTATCGAGAAGCTATTGAGAGGTATCGAGAAGCTATCGAGATTGCTTAAAAACTGTTTTTTCAAGAAGAGAAAAACACAGATATGAATGAAATTAAGCATGCTCCTCAATTTTTGCTCTCAAAAACATCTCTCAATCAAGAAAAATGTCAAACATTTAGATCTAAAACACACACACACACACACACACACACACACACACACACACAAAACAAGTCTAACTAATTTTATATTTCAAAAATAAGTCAAGACAATTTAGTGGGTATACATTAACACATGTATTCCTTGTGATGGTCAAATCACATTGTACCTATACATGTATCAAAATTAGCAAAGAATATTGTGTGTTGTGTGTGAAAACATCGCAAGATTGCATAAGTGTCTACATGTTATGACGATTTGAGATATGTGCAAATTAATTTAACTCACACACAATTATAATTGCTTGATGGAGACTATCACCTTCGAGGTACATCCTATAACTCCCACATCTCCTAGAATACATGCTTGCAATCATATTTTAAAGAATTTTGATTCTTTTTGCTTTAATTCTTCGTTCCATATTTTCTTTTAAGCATATCATGCATGGGCATATAAGAGAGAGAAAAGAAATATCCAATTATGTTAAGCTTTTGACATTGCACTTTTGCTACGCTGAAGCATACCGATGTCCTTTCATGATTGGCGGGCAACTGTGGTGAGATGATTATTTATGTCTTTCTCTTAGGATTTTCTAGTCCTTCACATTAAAAAGAGTGATACAAGTATTAAGTACAAAAGATAATTTAATCTTACTCATCACAAACACGAGCCACAAAGCTGACTTGCTTAGTTGTGCATAGAGATGCTCATCTATGTTACAAGAGATACAAAATTTAGAAAACTTTGTTTCATTGGCCATTCAAGGTACATAAGTACCAATGTACACAAATGCACATTTTTTTGTATTTTTTTTATTTTTTATTTTTATTTTTTATAAAAAAAATATTGAAAACAAACAAACAAAAACAAGTTAAACAAAGTAATGCATAAAAACTAGACTGACTCAAAACAATAAAACAAAACACACAAGTAATGCAAACACACAAAAAATATAGAGAGAAAGAGAGAGACACAAGTGACTAAATCACTTGGAGCTTTTTTCCTTACACACCTTGGAAGAACCTTTCCTTTTAGAGAACCCTTGAACCGGCGTAGAGGTGGAAGAATTATAACCATTCAAGTTCAAAAGGAACATGAGGGCTTTGAGGAGATCTTTAAAAGAAGTAAGAGAGGATGGAAAATGACTCAAGTTCTCCGATGAGACCATGCAGTTGCTCCGTTGAGTGGCTAGCCACTTATAGCAATTAGGTCGAGTATGTCCAGTTGCTCCACAATGATGACAGAGATGCTACTTTTTCTGTTTAGACTTTTGAGCATTACTCTTCTTAGCCCTAGGGTTTTTAGTTTCTTTCTTAGCAAACTTAGGGGGTTCACCTAAGATAAATTTACCCTTGTTTATGTTCTCACTAGTTATCATAGTTTTAACATCATTGTTCTCATATTCAACATTGTTAGCAGGAGAAACAAAAATAATAGTACTATAAGAAGCAATATTAGGAGAAGAGAAATCGTATCTTAAACCAGTTCGATCGAAAATAGATTTCTGCATACTGAGCATTTCATCAAGCTTTGCACTTGAAGTCCTCTCCAACTGAGCTCTGACTTGAAACAGCTCCGCTTTAAACTTCTTGGTATTCTCAGCCAAGAAATTGTTCTAAAACTTCAGTGCTCTAATAGTCTGATTGGCTTCATCAAAATTTATGGAGATTTCTTCTCGTTCGAGCTCCACATCATAAAGCTTCTTGGTGGCCAACCTATACAACTTCCCATGCTTTTCCGAGACTTTGTATAATTTTGCATAGGCTGTATGGATGTCATCTTGTTCATCTATATTTTCAAACTTTGATTCTACCAAGTATTCTTCTTCATCCACATCTTCTATAATCCCCCCAGTAGGATTGACAGTGGCGGTGAAGGCATTTAGGATTCTATCATTGTTTAGAGAATGGTCCATGCTTCCTTCATAGTTTCAATAGAGGATATCTTCTTGAATTCCTCATTTGTGACTGCACTAAATAAGGCATTCAACGCCCTGTTGTTTAAGTTTGCCGCCTTGATCTTAGCATCATCCTAATCAACCAGTGCTTCCTTTGGCTTGGTTCAGCCTATCTCCACAGCTTGCCATACTTTCTCATTTAAAGACTACAAGAAAGCTTTCATGCATACTTTCTAGTATGCATAGTTAGTACCATCAAATAAAGGAGGAATAATGAGTGACTGTCCTCTATCCATGACAAACAGGGGTTAATGGATCACACAGCAAAGATTAAAAACCTAATTAGAATGTGTCTGCTCTGATACCACTTGATAGGCCAAGAATGTTTTGACCCTTTGTGATGAATTAATTGATTAATTAGCCAAATTTATTGATTAATCAAATTAACATGCAATGTACATGGCAGCACAAACAAACCACCAACTAAAATAAAATGCCGTGGAAAATAAAGTTGACAAGGTAATTTGTTTTCGAATGGGGAGAACCACCAAGACAAAAATCCCACCAGGTGATTTTAAGGTCACCACTCCCGAAAATTTACTATTATCACAACAAGTGGTTACATGTAAAGAAATCCTAGTACCTTATAGCAACCTACAGTTGAACCCTTACCCTAATGCATGGCTCCTAGTACGTGACTAACCAATAGATGCACGGATCCCAGTACGAGACTTTATCACCAACTTGAGAAGGATGTTGGCTGTAAAATTCCTCAGTTCATCACACGATGAAGATCACAAAGTTGCTTGGTCACAAGACCCTATGGTGTACAAATTTACAAGACTTTAGCACTTAAACTTGAAACTTTATTCCTTGAAGCATTAAACATATCCTAGATCTACTAAATTATAAGTAAAGTGCATTTGTCAAAGGATTAGCCAATACATGATAACATATGTTCCTAACATGAATCACATATGTCCTAACATTGGCTAATCCTTTGACAAAATGCACTTTACTTGTAATTGGGTAGATCTAGGATGGGTTTAGGACTTCAAGTGAAGAAAAGCTATTCATTATATCTCGACAGCAATCTCGATAGAAAGACTTCTACCGAGGTTTATAGTTGAAGCTTGACAGAAGCTGTTTTTTTTGTTGAGACTTATAGAATCAGAATTTCCAGATCTGATTTTCGGCCCAAGCTGAAGTTTATGTGTTGAGTTTCTTTTCTCACAACCCTAGAAATATATAAGGCTTATTTTAAAGACTGTTGCACATGTATTGAGTGACCTAGTGCCTTATTCTTTCTAAAAGAAGCTACTGCGTCTTTATGCCAAAGGGTTTTGTAACCAAGGAGCTTCTTGATCTTCATTATGCATGAAGTGAAGAACTTTGTAGCCAACAACCTCTTCAAGTTGCTAGAGTTAGTCACATATTAGGATTTGTGCACATGTGTTAGTCACGTATAGGGATTCATGTATCAAGGGAAAGATTTCCATTACATTACAAGTCCAATTGGGTATTGGAGTAAGGGTTCAACTGCAGGTTGGTATTTTAGGATAGGCCAAAGGGTTTGGTAAGATTCCTTATACTTGTAACTTCCTGTGTTTGATAATAGTGGATTCTTGGGAGTGGTGACCTTAAAATCACCCGATGAGGTTTTGCCTCGGTGGTTTTCCCCATTCATAAACAAATCACTTGTGTCAAATTTATTTTTCGCTCCATTTAGATAATTTGGTGATTTCTTTGTGCTACCACATTATTGCATGAAATTTGATCTAATTAATTAACTTGAGTAATTAATTAATTAATTGCAAGGGGTCAATTCATTTTAACCCAACATAGTGGAGCATGAGGAGCTTGTCTGGCTTGCCGAGAACCTCAAGCTGGAGGTGACCGAGTATTTTAGGCAAATCTATGGGCTTGGAGGGTATGCCTACCTAGGTGAGGATGATGATGATGGTGATGACCATGAGATGACTTCAAGTTGCCTATGGGTGCAATGCGTGGTTTGGGGAGTACGCCTTATCCGAATGGACTGGGCAGAGAAAAAGGAGTTACCACCTAGTTTTGTGGTATAGGAACCATGAATATAGCGCCCTTACATGGAAGGACTGATCTTACTACTAGAGTACGAGTTCGAAGTTTAGGTATGATTTTGGGAAGGTTTTAGGCATCGAAAACCACCTGACCAATGGGTTGGCTTTCACTCATCGCATCTTATGTCTTAATCTCATTAAACGAATGTTCAACAACATCAATGCATGATCATGATATATGCATGTTTATGGTAAAACAAAGAACACATAAGAGAAATCCCTAATCTAATCATTTTAAAGGCAAGCAAGTAATTAAACAAAGGAGTATAGACTTAAAAAGCATAAAAAGGAACCAAACAAAGGCATATGTTGTAAAAGAAACAAAAAAACAAAAGCAGAAAACTTTGATTAGGGTTTTTAGGCATGAGTATGCGTGCTTATACATAGGCCTACGTACGCAAGCTAGTTATATGCATACGCATACTACAAGTTTGCGTATGCATATAGAATCATGCATACACAGACACGCTTGATGAACCATTAACCTAGAAACTCAGAAACACATAAAATTGTAGGACTTAAAAACAACATATCTAGCAATCTAACATGCTTTAAAACAGAAAACAACTAAAACCTAGGCTAAACAAAAATATCTAAACACAAACAAAGTAAGGAAACATGATTAAAAACAAGATTAAGGCAAAAATAAAAGAAAGAAGTTTAGAACTCAATACCTCAAAACAAAAAGCTCCTAGGCTTGATTTTGATGGTTCCCCTCATTCAAATTTGTTCATAACCAAGCAAAAATGATTAGCAAACTTCAAAACTCAAGAATTTAGACTAAAAAAGGTCCAAATCAAAATAAAATTGACATGAGGATGTTTTGTCAAAAATTCCCTATTTGATTCACTATTTCTAGTGAATCTTAGGTTTTCCCTTAAGAATTTCTATGTGTTTTGAAAAGGTACCATGTATGACTTTATATAGTGAGAAAGTTGGGGTTTGGAACGGCTTTTAGACAATGTAAGATTCAATCCAAACCTTAACATTAATGTAGAAAACTTGCCTTTCACAGTTTCTGGAACCCTAGTTGCGTGCGCAGGTCCGCACCTGCGTACGCATGCATCAGACCTGCGTACGCAGATCCTTGCTTACGTACGCAGGCTGAGGGTTTCCTTGGCCTTTATTTTTTTTAAAATAAATTTATTTGCTTATAAAAAGTTATATTTTCAATTTAACATTTCCCAAATCAATTTGTAATTTGATCGGGTCTTAAACCAACCTTGGGCCTTAGAATTTCAGTATCATTGGGGAACGAAGGCCTGAGTTGTAAGGGGTATAAAATGTGATGTCTATAGATGCCCCTCTTTGATTAGTGAGCTTTGCTAGCGAAATAAAAAATATAAGAGAAAAAAATTTATTTCAATGTATGGCTCTGGCCCAACCCATGCACACGACACATAACACACATACATGGGGCGAGGTGTAACTCTGCAAAGATGTGTGGGATTCACATGTCCAAATTCCCAGCTTTATTGCTCAAGAAACAAGCAATGACAATTTCATTATTCCAAAACCTGTTTTGCCGATTGTAGGAAAAAAGCAAGTGACTCACTATCCTATAGTCACTTACAAGGAAAACAAACAAGGCCAATGGCCGCAAACATCAACCAAAAAAACAAGGTGCTCTTACGAGCTAAAGGATATACATATATATATATATATATATGTATATATATATATATATGGTGTCCATTTGGGGCTCTTGCCCCTCAAACTTCTTAGAGTGGCTTGTGTCTTTTATCTTCTCCATCTCTATCTCTATCTGTTCTAATAAGGCTCTTCCCTCAGGGTGACCTTGGTTCTCTATCTCTACCTCTTCCACTATGCTTGCACATTCAATTCCTTTGGGATATGTGCATATGTTTTGTATGAGGTGCCTGCATGTTCAATTCCTTCAGGATATGTGCATAAATTTTGTATTCTAACTTCCTTGACTGGTGTGTGGCTCGTGCTTGCATATTCAATTCCTATATGATATGTGCACGAGTGGCCTTGTTGTTCTTGACTCACGAGGGAGTATTGGGTGAAAAATCCACTAGGGAGAAGAAAGACTCATTAGGGAGTATGATCTGCTGAAAAGTGTGTTGGGGGCTTACAAGGAAGTCTTCTTGGTATGTATTTCACTGAGGACGGTAACTTGCTAAGAAGTTCGTTAGCAATTGTGACCCACGAGGGAGCCTTTAGTATTGTATGACCCATTGGGGAAATTTCTTCTTCTCTTTCATAGCTCATTGGGGAACTTGTGCTGATTCCACCTATGAGGGAGTTTTATCAACTCCTTGGGTAATATCTTCTTCACAACTCACAAGGGGGTTGCCTTTGTGTTTTGGACCTATGTGGGAGCCTTTCCATGATATTGTACTTTACTAGGGATTTAGTGGATGGTTTGAACTCATGGGGGAGTTTTCTTGGTGATTTATGATCCACTGAGGGATGTTTTGATGCTTTCAATCCACTAGGGGATGCCTTGAGGGTCTTTGTGTCTTTCACTTGACTGAGGGTACTTCCATCATTTTTGATGTATTCTTGAATTTTCTTTTGCATTTCCTATCTTCCGGGAACTTACTAAGGATATTTAAATTTTTTTACTAAACTACACGTAGTTTAAGTAGGGGGCATAAACTACATGTAGTTTAGCCACCAGTGAATTCCTGTCTCTTCAAATTTTTCCAATGGTTACCAACCATTTCCTTTTTTTTTCTTCTTCCCATTCTCTTTCATCTCCCTCATCTCTTCATATTCTCTATAACTCTCCAACTTCCATCTTTTCTCTCTACAAAAACTCCCTACCTCTCATTCATTTCCTCACCATCCGATCTCTTTTTTCCCAAAACTCTTTTCCTCCCCCCAAACCCTCTCATTTTCTCTATACCCAAGTCCAAGAAAACCTCTTATGTGCTCTCTATTGATGCCTTCAATTTCAGGCATTGGAGTGGAGCAGTAAGGCTGAATAAGTCCCCTCCATTGACATACAGGCCATAAGACCATCTTTCAGAGGGTGCAAGGGTTGGATTGGTAAGTTTTTCTTCATTTTCTCATTTTCCTTTGATTTTCAGTTTTAATCTGTTTTTGGATGAGTAAATGCTTGGGTTTTATTGTGGGATGGGTCTAGATGAAAACCTGACACCTTAGGAGGGGTAGGAATATGTTTTAGGATGAGTTTTGGTGGAAATATGCTTGAAAATTTTGAAGAATGGCCCCCTGTCTATGTTAATGTGTACGTGGATTTGAGCCTGCATATGCAGCTTGTGTTCATGTGTGCGTGGCTAGACTTCATGCGTAGGCAATCCTGTTCATGCAAACACATATCTATTCTTGAGTTCATACGCACACGGTTTTCTAACCTGCATGAGAGTGTCACCAAGCACAAATCCTAATTTCACTCTTGTTTCATTTGTTTCTTATCCAAATGCCAATCTAACACTTTGTTTTCATCTTTTTGCAAGTTTCTCCCCCATTTTCAAGTAGGGGTAGCACTAACAGTGTGGCGGTATGGTACAGGGTCCTTACCATGGAAACAAAGGCCCTCATTCGTGCAGCGGGTTTTGAGCCGATCATCTACTTACTACCAGAGTGATCCGCCAGTGCCATTCTGGTGCAGACTATAACTAAGAGGTGGTGGGACACTACCCATACCTTCCACATTGTTGATAGGGAGATGACTATGACTCTCCATGACTTCCACCACATTATTGGTCTTAGGTGTGATGGGGCTCTCATAAACTTGAAGGGTGAGTCAAGCACTAGGTTAGGCATTGACTTTCTTAAGAGGGATTACACCACTGAGACAATTTTCTACTTTGACCTCAAGACGGATTACAAATCTCTCCCATAGGTGACGTCCGATGACTGTTCTTGGATGGCTAGGGCCTTCTTGCTATACATTCTAGGGGCGTATGTCTTTGCCAATAGAAGGTAGACGGTATCTCTAAGGTGGCTAGCGCTCTTGTGCGACTTTGGGGAGGCTTAAGAGGCCAACTAGGGGCAGGCGTGTCTTGCCTGTTTGTACTTTTCCTTGGATACGTTTAGTCGGAGGACCTTGTGCTAGCTTATGGGGCCTTGGAAGCTTCTTGCAATCATATCCATCTATATGCCATTTAGGCTAAATTGTGCATCGTGCTCTTATAAACTGTATCCATGTTTCCATCTTGCAAGCTGTTATCTTACAAACTGTCATATCTGTTCATATCTGTTTCTTGCAAAATTCATCTTGTGAACTATCATTCTACTTTTTCCTTTTAAGCCTTAGGCCGTTTAATATAGTCTCATTACTCATGACACAAATGTGGATTTAAAGAGCTTCCCTTAGGTTTAGGCTTATATTGATGGGCTATCTTCTAATAAGGTGAATTAGGAATTCCACGCCTCTCATTACATTTCTTGTTTGTCTCTTAAGGTTTTTCTCCTATCACACTATATGTTGTCACAGGTCAATTGGGGCCGATGGGTTGGCCTTCCTCTTATTGCTAGCTTGAGGGCGAAATCTGGCAAAGAGGCTATGCTATCATTTGTGCGAATGTGCCGCAAGTCCCGTTGGATCCTCTAGATTTTATGCTTACCCCGCTTTCCATGATGGATGCTGGATATTAGTTATGGTGGAATGACATTCCCTATGCCCAGCGGGTTTCAGAAGAGTTGGACTATGATGAGTTCAACAACACTTACCTTATGCCTTCCCTCACTCCTGCTATATATGCTCTGTCTCTCTCTCTTTTCTCATTCATTTCCATTTTTTCATTCGCATTGCTTCACATGATGATGATGTTCAAATGGGATACTTGTGTTAGGTTGGTCCTACTACTAGTGCTCCCATCGACCCTCCTCACTTACCTTGGTCGGTCTATGTTTGTGGTCTTGATGGTTTTGCTCGTGAGCATATGGTAGGCTGCAACACAAATGTCATGGGCTACCTTTTTTGTGAGGGTACACAAGTGGTGAGTTCTCCTTTATTCTTGTCCATTCTCTTCTTATCTATTCTTGCATTCTTGAAACTTGTTCTAAAACTTCTTTTCTTTCAATAATCCAGCCCACTGTTCAGGAGTATGAGGAGTTAGTTTGGCTGGCGAGGAACCCCAAGCTGGAGATGATTGAGTATTCTAGGCAGATCTATGGTCCCTAGATGACGATCGTGATGGTGATGATGGCAGCGATTCAGAGACTACTCCTAGCTACCCACCAAGGAAGAGGTGCTTTCGATGATCCTACATACAAACAGACACAGGCACAAATACACATCATATTTATTTTTACTTTTTTTTTTCTTTATTAGCATGTATTTCTACATTTAGATTTTATGTGAGACATTGGATTGTATTTAAGAACATCTTTTACATTTTTGCTTTATTTAGGACATGTAGTTAATTTACAACTTGTGGGAATAATTGCACAATTCCATGCAACTTTGCTTTTCTTAGTCTTTGATGTTTGAAAATCTGAACTCAATTATGTCCTGAGTAGTCCCTTAGGAATCACGGGAGAGGTTTTGGTGGAGGAATTACACTACAAATAGGATAAGGAATTCATCTCTGCCAACCTTCCTGTGTATGCGTGTGCGTGCTTGTGTATGCAAGTCTTGACCATGCGTACGTAGCCTTGACCCTGAGTACGCAAACCATGGATCAAAAAAACCCTAGACGCCCTTTTTAAGTATAAAATAGCTATTGGGGTTCTCCAATTAAGCTAAAAAAACACCTTTAGGTCTTTCCAATGGCAAAATTCTTTCCTTTAGAAGTCTCAGCATGGATTAAGAAGCTTGGCCCTAGTTTCAAAGAGGCCCTCATTCCTTTCAGTCTCTCTTACATCTTCCCATATCATCAAATCAAGGTAGATTAACCTCTTTTCGTGTTGCTACCAACTTTTGGATTCCTTCTCGGCATGTTTTCCACTTTAATGGTGTAGAGATATGCCCTACTACCGAAGAGTTCAATGCAATCATAAGTGAATCAGAGATTAATACTCTCATACTTCCTACTATTGGTGGGGATCTTCTTGCCTCAGTCCAAGCTCTTCTAGGGGTTTCTCTTGTCACTATGCAACATTGGTGCATGTTTGAGAAGTTGAATATCCACTAGATTTTTGCGTACTTTTCTCAGTTGACTGTTCCAATGGTTGGTAGGTCACGTTCTTATTATCTCAATGTTTTCTGTTTATGCATTCTTGCGAGATACTTCCTAGTGCATGAGACAGTTTGCATAAATCGAAGAATGTGTTTGGTGGTTAGTGATTTGATAGTGGGAAGTCCTATGGGCATGATCTTGGATGAAACCCTCAATGGCTTGGATGTGGTTCATAGGAAGGAAGCAAAATTCTTTGCGAGGAGCCCTCTTATTCTTCAGGTATAATCCCTAATTTTTGCCTAGATTCTCAACCTAGCGGGATTCCTATAATTTTTGCATGGATTGCCTTTCGGTTTTCAACCTATTGAGGCTTTTTATATCGTCTTTCTCATTTTTTTTGTTTTATCTCTCCTTTTTCCATTCATGCTTTCTTCTTTTTCTTCTTCTTTTCTTTTTCTTTTTTCAGATATGGCTATATGAAAGGCTTCGATTGCTTCATCCCCCCATTATTCTTCCTATTCAATATCTCCTCAAGCACTATTATGATTTTAGGTCCATTGAGGGGCTTCTAGTGATGATGGTTCCTTCCATACCTTGGCTTTTACTGATAGGATCTTGGGCAGAATCCATGAGATTTGGTCACGAAGGATGGTAACCAAAGGCACCCATTTTCCACAATTCCTTCATCCAATCTCGGGTACAAGAAATGGCTAGAGGCTGACATGAAGTAGGTTCACATAGATGAGAAGGCTTACAAGAGGTCCAACAAAAGAAAGAGGGATAACTTACTACTTTGATATGCTCCAAATTTTACATTTCTGTACTTTTTGATTCTTATGTCGTTTATAAATTTAATAAAGGATTGAAAATGTTCCAAATCCCCTATGGAAACAATTTATTATCTTTCAATTTGAGCAATAAGAGAATCATCCATTTATTATTTATGCTTATTGTCATTATTTTTTTCTTTTTCTTTTCTTTTTTCCATGTCCCATAAGTTTTTCCCATATCCATGTAGGAATTTTCGCCATGCCCATGGTCTTTTTTCCTATTTTTGCCTAGACTGCCTGTAGACACCGCATTTTATACCCTTTACGACTTAAGCCCTCGTTCCCCAATGATGCTTGAACTCTAAGGCCCAAGGCCATTTTAGAGCCCAATCAGATATTAAATTGATTTGACGGGTGTTAAAATGGAAAATATAACTTCTTTAATGAGAAAAAAATCTATTTTTGGAAATAATTTGACCAAAGTAGCCCTCGACCTGGGTATGCGAGCCACTACATGCATACACAGGCACGATCCTACGCACGCAACTTGGGTTTCATAAGCATAAGAAAGACAAGTTTTTTACAATAATGACTAAGGTTTGGAATGAATCCCTCATCGTCTGGGAGTCTTTCCAAACCCCATTTTTTCAACTATAAAAAGCCTTACGTGGTACATTTTCAAAACACATAAAAATCCCATAGGAAAAACTTAAGATTCTCTAGAAAATAGTGAATCAAAAGGGAGTTTTTCACAAAACATCCTCAAGTCATTTTTATTTGATTGGGACCTTTTCTAGCCCCAATCTTTTGAGTTTAAGATTACTAATTTCTCTTTGATTAAATTGTGATAGATTTGGCTGAGGGGAACGATAAAAAATCAAGCCATGGAGCTTTTGTTTTAAGGTATTCTTTAAAACCTTTCTTTTTTCCTTTCCGCATTAACCCTTGTTTTAACTTGCTTCTCTTGTTTAGTTTATGTTTATTTATATTTATCTAGGTTAGGTTTTTTTTATGTCCTTAAACATGCTAGGTTGCTAGATTTTACATTTTTGGTTGCTGCTCTGTTTTTGTGTTGATTAGGGTCTATAGGGTAAGGATTTGTGTATGCATGATTTAGTCTGTGCATGAAGGTTGAACTCATGTGTATGTAGACCTGTTCTAGCATGATGTCGTTACCGAAAAAACCGTAATTTTTGTTTGTTTTGATTCTGCCTTCACATGTTTGTCTGCATAGCCTATTTTTCATGTTTTTAAGCCTCATAAAATGTTTGCTCACCTTTTTAAAATGCTTTCTTGCTATGACATGTCTAGATTAGGGTTTAGTATAGGGTTTCTTCGTTTAATTTCATTCATTCACATGTTCATGCATTAATGCCATTAGAAATGTTCACACATTTATGTTAGGTTTTCTTACATATTTGATTAGGGTTTCCAACATTTTAACGTTTTGTGTTTGACTTGTTTTGTTTGACTATATGCTTGCTGCCATGTTTTGTGTTAGATAGGGTTTTTCATATGTTAGATGTATGATTAGGGTTTCTTTTGTTTGGATAAATGGATAAGTATGTTTGTTTAGGGTTAAAGATGTCATGCTATTTGTTAGATGCATGTTAGTGTGTGTGTGTGTGTGTGTGTGTGTGTGTGTGTATGAGTGTGTGAGTATATAATACAAGTATTTAGATAGTTTTTATAGGGCTAAGATATATGACACAATGATGGGAAGCCAACCATAAGGTTGGGCGATCTTGGGTGCCTAACACCTTCCCAAGAGCGTACTTAAACTCCAAACCCAAACTCTGGTAGTAAGATCAAAGGTCCTTCCTCGTAAGGACGCTATATTCATGGTTCCTAAACCATATAACTAGGTGGCGACTCCTCCGTTGTATCCACACCTCCCTTTCAGGTTTTCAATCTATCGGTGTTCTTTTTCCTTAATTTTTGCCTAGGCCGCCTTTTTGGGTTTTCAACCTAGCAGGCATTTAAAAAAAAAAAAAAAGTTATATCTTTGGAGTTTATCCATGTTGATTGGGCGAAGCATCTCTTTTCCATCCAAGTTTGTAATTCTTGTAGCACCTTTTGACATGATTTTCTTGATAATAAAAGGTCCCAACCACCTTGGCTTCATCTTCCCTCTTGGATCAAAAGTTTCATCTCTAAGCACTTTTAGGACCAAGTCCCCTTCTTTAAGGTTTCTAGGTTTCACTTTTTTGTTGAATGCTCTAGCAATCCTCTTTTGCTACCCTTGTGCATAGTGTTGTGCGCTAGGTCTCTTCTTGTCTATTAAAGCCAATTGCTCATATCTTTCTTTCATCCAATCTTCCTTTAGGACCTTGGTTTCCACTTGCACTCTTAAAGATTGTATCTCTACCTCAATGGGAAGGATCACCTTGCTTTCATAGGCCAAAGAGTAAGGGGTTGCCCTAGTTGATGCCCAAATAGAAGTTCTGAATCCTTATAGGGCGAATGGGAGTTTTTCAGCCCAAACCTTGTATGTCACTACCATCATAGCCAGGATATTCTTGATTTTCTTATTGGCTGCTTCTACGGCCCCATTAGCCTGTGGTTAGTATGGTGAAGACATGTGATGCTCAATTTTGTACAATTCCATGATCCTTAGAACTTCTCCCTTAAAGTGGGAGCCATTATCTTAGATGGTCTCTTGTGGTACCCCATATTAGCAAATGATGTTATTCACTATAAATCAGGCCACATGTTTGGCTTTTAATATGGAGTAATAGGTTGTTTCTATCCACTTGGTGAAGTAGCCAATCGCTACTAGGATGTACTCATGTCCATTCGAAGCCTTAAGGGGCTATCCTTCCAATCATATCTATGCCCCAAACTAAGAAACGCCAAGGAGCGGTCATACTGTATAGCTTACTGGGTGGTATGTGGTTCAAATTTGCATATGTTTGGCAATCATGGCAACTCATCACAAAGTCTACACACTCAGCCTCCATCATATTCCATTTATTCCCCATTCTTAGGATCTTTTTGGCTAACATTCTCCTATTCATGTGAGGAGCACAAATCCCTCGATGAACTTCTTCTATGGCTCTTTTGACTTCCTCCTTCTTTAAGGAACAGAGGTGTATACCATCATAGGATCTCCTATAATCTACGTAGGATATATTGCATAGCTATCATTATAATCGAATGACGTTCTCTCTTATTGGCATCATCAGGATATACTTCCATTTCAAAGAATTTCATGATGTCATAATACCAAGGAACCCCTTCTTCTTCTACAGCAAAGATTGAAGACTCAGTTTTCGTTTTGTGCACTAGCTCATAACTTTGCTCAATTTCTAAGGGTTGTGTCCACACTTATTCATGTATTTTAACCATGGACGCTAACGTAGCCAAGGCATCTGCGAACTGATTTTGAGCCTTAGGGATGATAATATATTCAATCATATCAAAGGTTTTGGTAAAATCCTCTAAATATTGCTGAAAAGGCTTCAAATGTTCTTCCTTTACCTTCCATAATTTCTATGCTTGGGCTATAACTAAAGTTGAATCTCCCAAGACCTCCCTTAACTCTCAAAGAGCCTCTATTGTGATGATACAAGCTTCATATTCCGCCATGTTATTGATGGAAAAATACATGTTTGTATCGCATAAAAAACATACGTAGTGGAAAATTAACGGATCTACTTCATTTGCAATTGTTAACATGTACTATGCAAATTTCAGAATTCAAGAACAAGAGAGCATACCTTGATATGGTGAAAATTAAAACCAAAATCAGAAGTACTCGAGAAAACTTTTAATCTTCACTCCAATTCCACTTTATTCCCAAGAAGTGTGGTCTCTCAATCAGTTTCCAAGGGAGAATGATAGAGTGTCTCACTCTCACATACATACCATTTCACAATGATGTCTCTCTTTTTCATTCATTTAAAAATTCTGTATGTTTCTCTCTTTATAACTGATTATCTAATTAAGCTAGCCTTTTGGGCCTTTTCAACTGGGTTTTAGTATGTGGCTTGGAGTGGGGCCAAAAGGGACTAATAAGACACTAGCTCCAATGGGCCTTGGGTTTTCTTTCAACTCTTGACAAGTTCAAAATTACCATTAACTATATTTAATACCACTATATAAATATAGTTGCACTTTAGGCCTAATTTATAAATTATATCCCAAGACTTTATTATATATGCAACCCCTTCATAAAATATTCATAGTAATACAAAGTCATAAATGTAGACTGCCACTTTGTAAAATATTCTTAGTTCTTGAGTACCCGATTTAATCCTTTAAAGTCATTCATCATATATTTATAAAATCCAATTTCATAAATATACACTTTAGTAACTTCTTACCAAAGTGGTTAGGCCTAACTCTCTGAATAACTAAATCCATTAAACTTATCTCAATGGAGTATTTTATATCTCGATCAAGAGACTATCAATTCCATCTTGAGAATATATGTTCCATCAACACTAAATGTGGCTGTCCAACATATTGAGGTTTTGACCGTTACTTTAGATTTCACTCCTAACATATTAAAGCAATCTATATTTCATGATTAGGTCTATTATCCTCTCAGGATTAAGAGTTCATGTAACTAGAAGTCGTGAGATTTATTATTCATTTGACAACCGTCAAGAGAATACTAAATCTCATAGCAGTCCAATTCAATATGTTATAACGCTTAAAACATATCAACATACCAACTAGAAGCCTCCACTTCCATGATCAAGATAAATCATCTCAGTTGATATGTTATAGTCTTCGCAGATGAAATACCCAATTTCATCACTGACTACGAACTATAATTCTGAGTTTACAAAAAACTTGTGATTTATATCTTCTGTGACTCTTTACATAAATCACATACTATGCATCTTATGGACTATATGATAATGTCCAAATATTCATGTTACTATTATTTTAAATAAAAATAAAACAACTTTATCAATCACAATATTAAGTCATACATCATGTTATACATAATGTCATACATAATATCATACATAGCATTATACAATAGGATTTAAGGGCATTAATCCCAACAATCTCCCGCTTGCCCTAAAGACTATTGTGCACTAATCTAACTCTCATCTCCTCCTAATGTGACTCAAAAGTCCTTTAGGGGAAGGCTTTGGTAAAGGGATTTGTTAGATTCTTTGTACTTTCAATATTTGCTACTACTACATCTCCACGAGCAACAATGTCTCGAATGATGAGGTACTTTCTTTCAATGTACTTTCTTTCAATGTACTTTCCTTTCTTATGATTCTTTGCTTGAGCCAAACAGCTTTCTTTGCTGCCTCATAAGCAGCAGCATATTCAGCTTCCATGGTGGAGTCTGTAATACAAGATTGCTTAACACTACTCCAACTTATGGCTCCAGCTCCTAAGGTGAATATACAACCTGAAATGGATTTTCTGAAATCAAGATCTGATTGAAAATTTGAATCTGTATAGCCAATGGGAATCAAATCCTTACCATGGTAAACAAGCATATAATTTCTCGTTCTCCATAGATACTTGAGAATATGCTTTATAACTTGCCAATGTTTTGGTCCTGTATTTGATTGATATCGGCCGACCATGCCAACTGAATAATAGATATGTAGTCTAGCACAAAGCATGGCATATATGAGACTTCCCATTACAGAAGCATAAGGAACTTGTCTCACCATATTTTCTTCCTCTTGAGTCTTAGGACTTTGGTCGTCAGACAGATGAACTCCATGACTAAAAGGAAGTAATCATTTCTTGGAGTTTTGCATGCTAAACCGTTCTAGAACCTTATCTATATATCCAGCTTGTGATAAGCCTAACATCTTATTCTTGCGATCTTGCCAAAGCTTGATCTCTAGAATAAAATTAGCCTCACCCAAGTCCTTTATATCAAATTGGCTTGACAACCAAACTTTAACCGATGACATTACCCCTACATCATTTACAATGAGTAGGATATCATCAACATAAAGCAGTAGGAACATTACTACTTTATCTCAATGTCTTTTGTACACATATGATTCATTAAGATTTTGTTTAAAACCAATGTCTTGATTGCTTGATCAAATGATGTTCCATGACCTATATCTTCCTTAAGTCCATAAATGGACCTTTTCAAATTGCATACCATATACTCTTAGTTCTTTGCTATGAAACTTTTCGGTTGCATCATATCGATTTCTTCTTCAAGATTGCCATTAAGAAATGCAGTCTTGACATCCATTTGCCAAATCTCATAATCATAATGAGCAGCAATGGATAAGAGAATTCTAATAGATTTAAGCATTGCTACTGGTGAAAAGGTTTCTTCATAATCAATACCTTCTTTTTGTGTATATCCTTTCGCCACTAGCCTTGCTAAAAAGGTTTCAACCTTTCCATCTATCCCTATCTTTCTCTTGTAAACCCATTTGCAACCAACAGGTTTAATGTCATTAGGCGCCTCTACAAGATCCCAAACTTGATTGGAATATATCAAATCTAATACAGATTTCATAGCTTGAACCCAATGATATGCATCTATAGCATTTATTGCTTCTTCATAAGTGTAAGGATCAGATTTAGCCTTTTCTAAGATAGCTTCATAAGTTTCTCCCAAACCTATATATCTTAAAGGAGGCCGAACAATTATCCCACTACGATAAGGCACCTGAGTATTAGACATCTCATGAGTAGTACCTTGTGGTGTATCTATACAGCCACAACATCCATAGTTTCTTCCATTGGTTGTTCAACTACAAGTTCTTTCATTTCAGCCAATACAACTCCACTTTTAGGAGTAAAATTATTCATGTAGTCATTTTCCAAGAATTTGGCATTTTTGCTAACAAACACTTTATTACCCTTATAACTATAAAATAAACCTCCAACAGCTCCTTTTGGATATCCTACAAAGAAAACCACTTCTGTTTTAGACTGTAACTTGTCAGACTTTCCTTTCAACACATGTGTTGGACAACCCCAAATATGGAGATGTCTTATACTAGGCTTACGCCCATTCCACAACTCTATAGGTGTTTTAGGAACAGACTTCGAAGGAACTAAATTCAGAAGATACATTGCAGTACTTAAGGCATATCCCAAAAAGGAAATTGGAAGAGTCGAATAACTCAACATGGATCTAACCATATCTAAAAGAGTCCTATTCCTTTCCGCTACATCATTTTGTTGTGGAGTTCAAGTGTAGTCAACTGGGATATAATCTCATTTTCAATCAAGTAATCCATGAAATCACCAAGAAGGCATTCGCCACCTCGATCAAATCGAATGGTCTTTATGTATTTACCAAATTGATTCCCAACTTCGGCCTTAAACTCTTTGAACTTTTCAAAAACTTCGAACTTCCGTTTCATTAGATACATAAAACCAAAACTAGAGTAATCATTGGTGAAAGTAATGAAATACTCATAGCCACCTCTTGCTTGGATTGACATAAGACCGCATACATCTGAATGTACTAGTTCTAGCAAATTTTGGGCTCTTCTACCTTTTGCATTAAAAGGTCGTTTGGTCATTTTACCTTCCAAACAAGATTTGCAAACTAGAAAACCATCAAAGTCCATGGTCCCTAAGAGTCCACTTTTGATAAGTCTTTGAATTCTGTTTAAATTAATATGGCTCAAACGCAAGTGCCAAAAATATGCTTCACTAGTAGAAGGAAACTTTTTCTTTAATGATTTCACATGTGAATTATTATCTAATTCAGAATTATATAATTCATGCTTATCAGGAGTTAAAATATAAAGACCATCCATAATATTGCCAGAACAGATAAACATTTTACCCTTCTTTTTTACAACATTGTCTTTAAGGATAACACAATATCCATGTTTACCTAAATAAGTTACAGAAATTAAATTCCTACGAACATTAGGTACATATAGACAGTCTTCCAATATTAAAACCCTAAACTCAAAGCATAAATTAACAACTCCAATAGCTATAACCCGAATCCTGCTCCCATTAGCCAAAGTAAGAAACAATTCCCCTTTATTTAGCTTTTTGGTTTACTGATACCCCTGCAAAGAATTGCATATTTGATTAGTACAACTTGAATCCACACACCAGGAATCTGTGAGATTTTGTACCAAACATATTTCAAGAAGAAATGAACTTTTCATACCGTTATTCTTGGCAGCTTTGAACTTTGGATAATTCCTCTTCCAATGTCCTTTCTCACCACAATGGAAACATTTACTTATGGCTTTCTTTCCTTTGTTGGCAACCCCTATGGCAATTTGTTTACCCTCTTGCTTGGTGAAGTCCTTCTTCTTCTTCTTCTACTTCTTCTTACCCTTGCCTTTCGACTTAGGTTAAGAGGTAGAAACTTCACCCATATTGGCTTCAACACTAGAAGTGCCAAGGATGCCTACCGCCGCTACCAATTCATTCATTAAATTGGACAATGAATAAATCTTTTTGTTCATATTATAATTGAGTTTGAATTCCTTGAATGATTTCAATAGTAACTGGAGTATCATATCCACTTAGAATTCTCCATCAATATCGGCACCTAAAACCTCCAATGCATTCAAATTAGAGATCATTGTAAGACAATGCTCCCTCATTGAACTGACTTCAGCCATATTGGTATTATAAATTTGCCTCATGGTTTTTTGCCTTGCAAAATGGCCTTGCTGAATGGCCTTGCTCACCAAACATCTCCTTCAGACTTAGCATAATGTCTAAAGCATGTTCTACATCCTGCATTTCACGCTGTAGAACATTTGAGATAGATGCTAGGATGTAGCACTTGGCCATTTCATTAGATTTCTACCAATGATCATATCGTTGTTTTTCCTCAGGTGAAGGAAAGCTAGGACATGGTTGAGTAAGCACATATTTGTGTAAGAACAATGTCCAAATTTCTTTTTCAGTCAACATAGTTAGTCTAGTCAGTTTGTTTTATTAAGAATAGTAACAAGTGGGTTAAATGATGCCATGATCAAATCTAAAAATAATAAACATGAATATAATAAGAAAACTGGACATTATCAATTTAGCATATACACATATAGTATGGAACTTTAATAAAACCATAACATAATATATGCAACGATAACCCAATCCCATATTCAATATCCCTTAGAATAGAGTGAACATTAAATACTATGATTGATTGAGAACTATTCTCATTATTAGTGCTATAATAATAACTCTTATCAAACACTAATAATATGTTGTTTTATGTTTAGCCTCTAAGTAATAATAGTAAGAACTCAACATAGAGGATACTATAATACTTAGTCTAGTGTATACCATTGTCTAGAATCATGTGTAGCCACATTTCATCCCTTTAACAGGCTTATTTTGTAGTACTATGATACAAAACACCCTTCGCATGTAATGCAAAACTCGAAGCTAAGACAAGGTGTTTGATCAAACCACTATAAACTAGGAAATTTAATCTTATAGGACCAAGAAATAAATACTCTTTGCATGGAATGCTAAGCTTGAGGCAAAGACAAAGTATATATTTCACACTACTATGAACCAACAATGGAGGTAAAATGCAACCCTTGTACCTCTCTACCACTAGATGTTTTAAATTAAAGGTTTTTAATTTGTATACATGTGTAATCTAATCATACACAACCTTGCATTTTATACATTTGATAACACTTAGAAAAAGTTCTAAATTCCCTTCAGTGGCATTTTTGCGAGTATCTCGCGACTAAGCTTCACTCGCGAAAATGAACTAAGGCAAAAAAGTGAAAACACAAAAATCAGACAGAAAATTTTGCGACTATCTCATGACTATTTCGCAAGTAGAACTTACCCACAAAAAGTTTTTGAAAACACAAAATTCAGATAGAAGCTATCGTGACTATCTCGTGACTATTTCACGAGTAAAGCTTATTTGTGAAAAACCCGTGTTTTCAATTTTTAAAGGGAACATCTGAACAGTTTTCAATGATTTTCCATGAACAAACAACCACCATATGAACATAATAGATGGAATTTGATATCTAAACTGAATTTCATTGATGCTATAGCCTTAAAGATCAATTTAACATTCTTAAATTCAAATTTAAACAACATCATAACATCAATATCGGTTTTTATCAAATCATAGTTTCAACAACCATGCAGAAAACTAAATA
Organism: Castanopsis chinensis; assembly: GCA_032878915.1. Classification (NCBI taxonomy): domain Eukaryota; kingdom Viridiplantae; phylum Streptophyta; class Magnoliopsida; order Fagales; family Fagaceae; genus Castanopsis; species Castanopsis chinensis. Next base: position 34,808,947 of record JAVQMG010000133.1, on the reverse strand, counting down.
CATATATAATATTCTAACATCATGAAACTATTATCTCTAATTCCAAAACTCACAAAACATGTTATATAGATTTGAATTAAAGACCGTTCTGATACTATTTGATGGAAAAATATATGTTTGTATCGCATACAAAACATACGCAGTGAAAAATTAACGAATCTACTTGATTCGCAATTATTAATATGTACTATGCAAATTTCAGAATTCAAGAACAAGAAAGCATACCTTGGTGTAGTGAAAATCAAAACCAAAATTAGAAGTACACGGGAACACTTTTAATCTTCACTCCAATTCCACTTTATGCCCAAAAAGTGTGGTCTCTCAACAGTTTCTAAGAGAGAATAATAGAGTGTCTCACTCTCACATACATACCATTTCACAATGATGTCTCTCTTTTTCATTCATTTAAAAATTCTATATGTTTCTCTCCATATAACTGATTATCTAATTGGGCTAGCCTTTTGGGCATTTCCAATTGGGCTTTAGTATGTGGCTTGGAGTGGGACCAAAAGGGACTAATAAGACACTAGCAACAATGGGCCCTAGGCTTTTTTGTCAACTCTTGACAAGTCCAAAGTTACCATTAATTATATTTAATACCACTATATAAATATAGTTGCACTCTAGGCCTTATTTATAAATTATATCCTAAGACTTTATTATACATGCAATCCCTTCATAAAATATTCATAGTAATACAAAGTCATAAATGTAAACTGTCACTTTGTAAATTACTACATCTTATCCTTGAGTATCCGGTTTAATCCTTTAAAGTCATTCATCATATATTTATGAAATCCAATTTCATAAATATATACTTTAGTAACTTCTTACCAAAGTGGTTAGGCCTAACTCTCTAAATAACTGAACTCATTAAACTTATCTTAAGGGAATATTTATACCTCGATTAAGAGACTATGAATTTCATCTTGAGAATATATGTTCTATCAACACTAAATGTGGCTGCCCAACATACTGAAATTTTGACCGTTACTTTAGATCTCACTCTTGATATATCAAAGCAACCTACATTTCATGAATATGTCCATTATTCTCTCAGGATTAAGAGTTCATGTAAATAAAAGTCGTGAGATTTTATTATTCATTTGACAGTCGTTAGGAAAATAATAAATCTCACAGCGGTCCAGTTCAATATGTCTTAACTCTTAAAACATATCAACATACTAACTAGAAGTCTCCACTTCCATATTAAGACAAAATATCTTAATTGATATATTATAGTCTTCGCAGATGAAATGCCCAATTTCATCACCGACTACGAACTATAATTCTAAGTTTACAAAGAACTTGTGATTTATATCTTTTGTGGTTCTTCACATAAATCACATACAATGCATCTCATGGACTATATGATAATGTCCAAATATTCATGTTACTATTATTTTAGATAAAAATAAAACAACTTTATCAATCACAATATTAAGTCATACATCATGTTATAGATAATGTCATACATAATATCATACATAGCATTATACAATAGGATTTAAGGGCACTAATCTTAAAAGTTATTAGTCGCCTTAAAGTTTAACTTTATTGCTAAAGGCACATGAGATCTTTTAGGGGTAATTAAAAGTACTCTTATCCTATTCCCATATTGGTTCACGGCTCCATTGAAGTACATTTTCCATACCCCTAGTTTGATATCCAAATATCCTCATCTAGAAAATCTTCCTTTCCGTCATCTCTTTTTATGGGGTTCTTGGTACAAAATTTGATATGGTGCTTCCTTTGATTGTTTATCTATCCACATACTTTAAATCAAATTGCGCCATTGGGATCAACGATCTTGGCTACCTTCCACTCAAGGCAGGCTTCTCAAATAGGTACTTTAATGGGTCCAATTTTCCTACTATCCATATCTAAAAAGGAAGGATAATGTGTCCCAACTTTTGCATAACCTATACAAGTGCGAACATTAGTTTTCTATGGGTGTGTATCTAGTCTCATAATCATGGAATCTTTTGCTTAAATAGTACACCACTCTCTCATTCTTACCATTGTATTCTTGTGCCAATATGCTTCAGATTGCATCTCCTATGATAGAGAGATATAGTAGTAATGGCCTCCCTTGCTTCAGGAGTACTAGAATGGGTGGATGGAGGAGGTATTCCTTGATAAGTTTAAAGGCTTTCTGACATTCATCATTCCATGCGTGAGGTACATTCTTTCTCAAAGGCTTGAAGATGGGCTCACAAGTGGAAATGAGTTTGGCAATGAATCAGCTGATATACTATAGTCGACCTAGGAATCCCTTTATTCCTTTCTCACTTTAGGGTGGAGGCATGTCCAATATGACTTTGATCTTTGATAAGGTCAACTTCTATCACTCTATCACTTGCCAAGAAACCTAGCGATTCCCCAGCTATCACTCTAAAAGTACACTTTTGGGTGTTCAACCTCAATCGATACTCATTGATCCTCTTAAAGAACTTTCTCAAGTTAATGATGTGAGCCTCTCTATCCTAGGATTTTACAATCATGTCATTAACGTACACCTCAACCTCATTGTGAATCATGTCATGTAATAAAGCTGTGGACTTCCTTTGGTAGGTTGCTCTCACATACTTGAGTCCAAACGGCATTACTGTGTAACAATAGATACCACATTCTGTAGTGAAGGTAGTCTTAGTCATATCCTTAGAAGCCATCTTGATTTGGTTATAATTAGAGAAACCATCCATGAAAGACATCAAGGCATTGCTGGCCTTATTGTCTACCAAGACGTCTATTTGAGGAGGTGGAAAACCATCCTTAGGGCAAGCTTTATTTAAATCTCTGAAATCCACACACATTCTTACCTTTCCATTCTTCTTTGGTACGGGCACAACATTAGCTATCTATTCAACTTGGTGTACAAGTTTGATGAACCCTACTTTCAATTGCTTTGTAACCTCTTCTTTGATCTTTAGGAGCCACTCAATTCTCATACGCTTCAACTTTTGCTTAACGGGCACTATATGAGCATAGGTATCAATGTGGTGTTGAGCTATCTCAGGATCAATACTGGGCATATCTTCATAGCACCAAGCAAACACTTCTTTGTTAGGACATATGTGATTCATGTTAGGAACATACGTCAACATTTTATATAATTGGCTAATCCTTTGACAAAATGCACTTTACTTGTAATTGGGTAGATCTAGGATATGTTTAATACTTCAAGGAGCAAGGTTTCAAGTTCAAGTGTTAAAGCCATGCAAGTCTATCTAAGAATCAAGTAAGAAAGTGTTGGATTTTAAATCTCAACAGCTAGTATTTATCTTGGTTTAAAAGCTGCTGAAGCTCGTGGCTCGACAGCTATCTCGATAGATTGCTATCTATTGAGGTTTATGAAACTCAATTTTTCATAGCTATTTTTCATCCAATTTGTGAGAATGTGTTTAGGCTTTCTTTTCTCACAACCCTAAACATATATAAAGATTATTTTGAGGGCCGTAAAAGGTGACACAAGTTGCATGAGTGTAGAGCAAAATTTTGTTCATGCAAATTGTGACTGAAGACAGAGTTTGCCCTAGTTCATCTTTCTCTTGAAGAAGCTGCTGTGTTTATACACCGTAGGGTTTTGTGACCAAGCAACTTCGTGATCTTCATTGTGTGATGAGCAGAAGAACATTACAACCAACATCCTTCTCAAGTTGGTGATCAAGTCGCGTACTAGAATCCACACAGCTTTTGGTTAGTCACGTACTGGGAGTCGTGCAATACAAGGAGAGATTGTCATTACAGAAAAAGTCCAATTGAGTATTGGAGTAAGGGTTCAACTATAGGTTGGTATAAGGTATTGGGATTCCTTTACTTGTAACCGCTTGTTGTGATAATAATAAATTCTCGGGAGTGGCAACCTTAAAATCACCTTGTGGGGTTTTTGCCATGTAGGTTTTCCCTATTCATAAAAAAATTACCGTGTCATTTAATTTCCGCTGCATATTTAGTTTTTTAGTGATTTGTTTGTGCTGCCTCGTACATTGCATGTTAATCTGATTAATTAATAAACTTGGCTAATTAATTAATTAATATTTCACAAGGGGTCAATACATTCTTGGCCTATCTTTCTTGAAATTTTGTGAGAAGCACTTTGAGATTTTACCTTTGTTTTTCATTTAAGGTTGAGCCAATTTTAATTAAATGTGGGTCCTTGCCTACGTATGCAAGACGAGATTTTCCTTGGCCTTTATTTTCTAAAAATAGATTTATTTGCTTATAAAAAAGTTATATTTTCCATTTTAACATTTCTCAAGTCAATTTGTAATCTGATCAGGCCCTAAACCAACCTTAGACCTTAGAATTTCAACATCATTGGAGAATGGGAGCCTGAGTTATAAGGGGTACAAAATGCGGAGTCTACACTACCAACCGAGGAAGAGGCATTACCAATGATGATTCTGCAGTTTACAGACACACAAACATAGCATAGCATATTTCCAGTTTCTTTCTTTTTTTTCCTTTGTTTAGTATGTATTTCCTACACTTGAATTTTATTTGAGACATTGGGTTGTACTTTTAAGAACATCTTTACATTTTGTTTTTATTTTAAGACATGTACTTAGTTTACAACTTATGTGAACTTTGGATATGTATGCACTTTCACTTCCTCTTTTTCTTGCTCTTTCTTTTCTTTTCCTTTAATGTATGCAAATTTGAGCTTCAATCTATCTTGAGTAATCCTTTAGTCCATAGGAGTCATGAGAGAAGCCTTGGTAAAAAATCACATTCCAAATAGGAAAAGGAATCAGAAAACCCAAACGAACTTGCGCATGCTATAGACACTGCATTTTGTACCCTTTACGACTTGGGCCCCTGTTCCCTAATGATGTTGGAATTCTAAAGCCCAATGTTGGTTTAGAGCCCAATCAAATTGAAATTGACTTGAGGAAAGTATTTTTGGAAAATATAACTCATCTTATGAGTTAAATAAGCTATTTTTGGAAAATAAAGACTAAAGAAACCCTAAGGCATGCATACATATACACGCGTATGCACACTCATGCTCAAGCTCTGCGTATGAATGCTTCATGCATGAGTATGCATACATGGTCATGTGTACGCATGTTAGAGTTCTAGAAACTATGAAAGACAAGTTTTTTGCATTAAAGTTTGGGTTTAGAAACAAATCCCACATCATTTGGGAGCCGTTCCAAACTCTTATTTTTTAACTATAAAAAGCCATACATGGTACCTATTCAAAACACACAAAAAATCCTAAAGGAAAACATCAAATTCATTAGAAATAGTGAATTAAAGAGAGAGCCTTTCACAAAACATCCTCAAATCAATATTTTTCTGATTAAGACATTTCCTGGCCTTGATCTTGGAGTTTTAAGATTACTAATAACTTCCATGTTTGATTATGAATAGATTTGACTAAGGTGAATGGTCAAAATCAAGCTAAGGAGTTTTGTTTCTTTTTTCTTTTTCTGTTTTGATATTCTTTTCCTTTGTTTTGTCTATTATATATGTTTAATATGCTTGCTTAGTTTAGGTTTTTTTTGCTTTATGGTTGTTAGTTTAAGGTTTTTGCTTTGTTTTGTTCTGGTTTTCTTAGTTAGGGTTAGGGCGTGTATGCGTATGCTATTGGAAAAACACATGGAAAATATGTGTTTGTATCTCATACAAAACATACGCTGCGGAAAATTAACGGATCTACTTCATTTGCAATTGATAACATGTACTATATAAGTTTCAGAATTTAAGAACAAGAAAGCTTACCTTGGTGCGGTGAAATTCAAAACTAAAGATTAGAAGTACTTGAGAACACTTTTAATCTTCACTCCAATTCCACTTAATTCTTAAGAAGTGTGGTCTCTGAATCAATTTCCAAGGAGAGAATAACAAAGTATTCAACACTCACATACAAACTATTTCATTCCAAATATGATTTTAATCAAAACCCCCTTTTTAAATTCTGTATGTTTCTCTCTTTTGTTAGAAAATCTGGTTTTGTATCTCATACAAAACACATAGTGGAAGCAACAAATATGGATCTATTTCATTCATAATTGATAACATGCACTATGCACATTTCAGAATTTAAGAACAAGATAGTGTACCTTGGTGTGAAGAAATTCAAAACAAAGATTAGAAGCACTTGGGAACACTTTTAATCTTCACCCCAATTCCACTTTACACCTAAGATGTGTGGTCTCTCAATCAGTTATCAAAGGGAGAATGAAAGTGTATCTCACTCTCTCTCTTTTTCTTTTTCTAATCTCATATAAAAAAAATTATGTATGTTTTTTCATTTATAACTAACTAATTATCTAATTGGGTTGGCCTATTGGCCATTTCCAATTGAGCTTTAGTGTGTGGCTTGGAGTGGGACTAAAAAGAGCAAATAAGACACTAGCTCCAATAGGTCTTGGGCTTTTCTGTCAACTCTTGACAAGTCTAAAGTTACCATTAATTATATTTAATACCACTATATAAATATAATTGCACTCTAGGCCTTATTAATAAATTATATCCCAATACTTTATTGTACACGTAACCTCTTCATAAAATATTCGTAGTAATACAAAGTCATTAATATAGACTTCCACTTTGAAAATTACTACATCTTAATGCTTGAGTACCCAGTTTAATCCTTTTAGTTATTCATCATATATTTATAAAATCTAATTTCATAAATATATATACTTTACTAACTCCTTACTAAAGAGTTAGGCCTAACACTCTAAATAACCAAAACCATTAAACTTATCTCAAGGGAATATTTTATATCTCCGTTAAGAGATTATGAATTCCATCTTGAGAATATATATTCCATCAACATTAAAGGTGGCTGCCCAATATACTGAGATTTTGACCGTTACTTTAGATCTCACTCCTGATATATCAAAGCAACCTACACGTCATGATCAGGTCCATTATTCTCTCAGGATTAAGAGTTCATGCAAATAGAAGTCGTGAGATTTATTATTCATTTGACAGTCGTTAGAAGAATAATAAATCTCACAGCGGTCCAGTTCAATATGTCTTAACTCTTAAAACATATCAACATATCAACTAGAAGTCTCCACTTCCATAATCAAGATAAATCATCTTAGTTGATACGTTATAGTCTTCTCAGATGAAATGCCCCATTTTATCATCGACTACGAACTATAAATTTTGAGTTTACAAAGAACTTGTGACTTATATCTTCTATTACTAAATCACATAAATCATATACTATGCATCTCATGGACTATATGATAATGTCCCATATTCATGTTACCATTATTTTAGATAATAATAAAACAACTTTATTAAACATAACATTAAGTCATACATAATGTCATATATAGCATCATACAATAGGATTTACAGGCACACATCCTAACATCCTTAGATATAACTGATTATCTAATTGGGCTAGTCTTTTGGGCCATTCCAATTAGGCTCTTATGTGTGGCTTGGAGTGGGTCCAAAAGGGACTAATAAGACACTAGCTCCAATGGACCTTAAGCTTTTCTGTCAACTCTTGACAAGTCCTTCAGTTTCCATGGTGGAGTCCACAATGCAAGATTGCAATGTACTCAGCTTCCATGGTAGAGTCCGCAATGCAAGATTGCTTAACACTCCTTCAACTTATGGCTCCACCTCCAAAGGTGAAAATACATCCTGAAGTGGATTTTCTGAAATCTAGATTCGATTGAAAATCTGAATCTATATAGCTAACGAGAATCAAATCCTCACTATGGTAAACAAGCATGTAATTTTTTGTCCTTCGTAGATACTTGAGAATATGCTTTACAGCTTGCCAATGTTTTGGTCCTAGATTTGATTGATATCGGCTGACTATGCCAACTGAATAATAGATATCTGGTCTAGTACAAAGCATGGCACACATGAGACTTCCCACTGCAGAAGCATAAAGAACTTGTCTCATCATATTTTCTTCCTCTTTAGTCTTAGGCCTTTGGTCATTAGACAGAGGAACTCCATGTCTAAAACGAAGCAATCATTTCTTGAAGTTTTGCATGCTAAACCGTTCTAGAACCTTATCTATATATCTAGCTTGTGATAAGCCTAACATCTTATTCTTGCGATCTCGCCAAAGCTTGATCCCTAGAATAAAGTTAGCATCACCCAAGTCCTTCATATCAAATTGGCTTGACAACCAAACCTTTACTGATGATATTACCCCTACATCATTCCCAATGAGTAGAATATCATCAACATAAAACACTAGGAACATTACTACTTTATCTCGATATCTTTTGTACCAAATGAATTGATTGCTTGATTAAATCTGATTTTCTAAGACCTAGATGCTTGCTAAAGTCCATAAATGGACCTTTTCAACTTGCATACCATATGCTCTTGGTTCTTTGCTATGAAACTTTCCGGTTGCAACATGTATATTTCTTCTTCAAGATTGCCATTAAGAAATGCAGTATTGACATCCATTTGCCAAATCTCATAATCATAATGAGTAGCAATGGATAAGAGAATTCTGATAGACTTAAGCATGGCTACTGGCGAAAAAGTTTCATCATAATCAATATCTTCTTTTTGTGTATACCCTTTCGCCACTAGTCTTTCTTTAAAGGTTTCAAACTTTCCATCTATCCCTCTCTTCCTCTTGTAAACACATTTGCAACCAACAAGTTTTATGCCGTTAGGTGCCTCTATAAGATCCCATACATGATTGGAATACATAGAATCCAATTCAGATTTCATAACTTAGACCCAATGATGTGCATCTATATCATCATTGCTTCATCATAAGTGTAAGGATCTGATTCAGCCTCTCTTGAGATAGCTTCATAAGTTTCTCCCAAACCTATAAATCTTATAAGAGGTTGAACAATTCTCCCACTACAATGAGGCACCTGTGTACTAGTCATCTCATGAGTAATGTCTTGTGGTGTATCTAATATAGTCACATCATCCCTAGTTTCATCCATTGGTTGTTCAACTACAGATTCATCTATTTTAGCCAATACAACTTTACTCTAGGATTAAAATAATTCACATAATCATCTTCTAAAAATTTGGCATGGGTGCTAACAAACACTTTGTTATCCTTATGATTATAGAATAAATAACCCTTGGTTTCTTTTGAATACACTAAAAACGTGCATACTTCCATTTTAGCTTCCAACTTATCAGACTTCCCTTTCAACACATGCACTAGACATCCCCAAATGTGGAGATATTTCATACTAGGCTTGCGCCTACTCCACAATTCCTTAGGTGTGTTGGAAACAGATTTTGATTGAACCAAATTCAAAACATGCATAGCAGTTTTTAGTGCATATCCCCAAAAAGAAACTGGTAAAGTTGAGTAACTCATCATGAACCTAACCATTTCAAAAAGAGTCCTATTCCTTCTTTCCGCTACACCATTTTGTTGGGGAGTTCCAGGTGCAGTCAATTGGGAGACAATCCCATTTTGAATTAGGTAATCCTTCAAATTCTCAAGAAGGTATTCGCCACCTCGATCAGATTGAATCGCCTTTATGCCGTTACCTAATTGATTTTCAACCTCAGCCTTAAACTCTTTGAACTTTTCAAAGGTTTCGAACTTCCGTCTCATTAGGTACACATAACCATATCTTGAGTAATCATCTGTAAAAGTGATGAAATACTCATAACCTCCTTTTGCTTGGGTTGACATAGGACCACATACATTTGTATGAACTAATTCAAGCAACTCTTGGGCTCTTCTACCTTTTGTATTAAAAGGTCGTTTGGTCATTTTACCTTCCAAACAAGATTCGCAAACTAAAAATCCATCAAAGTCTGTGGGCTGTAAAAGTCCATCTTTGATTAGTCTTTGAATCCTATTCGAATTAATATGACCTGTTAGGACATATGTAGTTCAAGTGGTTTCAAACATATGTCATTATTTTATGTAATTGGCTTATCCTTTGACAAAACGCACTTTACTTGTAATTGGGTAGATTTAGGATGTGTTTAACGCTTCAAGAAACTGTGTTTCAAGATTAAGTGTTGAAGTCATCAAGTCTGTCCAAGAAACAAGCTGGAAAGTGCAAGTTACTAAAGCTTGACACCTAGTCTTGACACCTAGTCTTGACACCTAGTCTTGACACATGCATCTATCGAGCTTTAGAAGCTGTTTCAGCCCCGATGCTCGACAGCTTCTCGACAGATCCTCGACACCTCTATCTGTCGAGAGTTAAAGAAAACAACTTCTCAGTTCTGTTTTAATTCCAATCCGTGAATGTGTCTTTTAGACTTCTTTTCTCCTAACCCTAGACATATAAAAGGATTGTTTTAAGGGCCGTCAAAGTGATGCAAGTTGCACAAGCGTTGAGAAATTCTTGTTCATGTAATTTGTGACCAAAGACAAAGTTCATACCCTAGTTCATTTCTTGTGAAGAAGTTGCTGTGTAATGTGCACCGTAGGGTTTTGTAACCAAGCATCTTCTTGATCTTCATCGTGTGGATGATTTGAAGAACTTTGCAGTCAACATCTCTCTTTCTAGTTGGTGAATTAAAGTCACGTACTGGGATTCGCACAATTGTTTAGTCACGTACTTGGGAGCCGTGTATCAAAAGGAGAAACTGTCACTATAGAACAAGTCCAATTGGGTATTGGGGTAAGGGTTCAACTGTAGGTTGGTAAGGTACTGAAATTCGTTGCTTGTAACCGCTTATTGTGATAATAGTGAAGTTTTGGGAGTGGTGACCTTAAATCACCCGATGGGGTTTTTGCCATTAGGTTTTCCCCATTCGTAAACAAATCATCGTGTCAATTTTATTTTCCGCTGCATACTTTAGTTATTGGTGATTTTTTTGTGCTGCCACGTAAATTTTCATGTTAAATTGATTAATTAATAACGCAGCTAATTAATTAACTTAATTAATCGCGAGGGGTCAACGCAATTGTGGCTTATCAAGTGGTATCAAAGCAGGCACACTCTGATTAGGGTTTAATTCTTGTGTGTGATCCATTGACCCCTGTTTGTCATGGATAGATGTCAGTCTCTTACTTGAAGAGATCTGTGTGTTGGAATCATACAGTGCAGCGGAAGGAAATGTAAATAATGCGGATCTACTTCATACATACAAGTTAACATGGGCTATTTAAGTTTCAGAATTAGAGAACAAGAGATTGTACCTTGGAGCGGAGAATTTCAAAACTTGAAGACGAGAAGTACTTGGGAATACTTTCAATCTTCACTCCAATTCCACTAACGCCCAAGATGTGTGGTCTCTCAATCAGTTCCAAAGGGAGAATGTCCAAAAGTGTCTAACACTTTACACCACTTCACACGAGTGTTCTTTCAAACTCTCTCAATTATCTTCAGAATCTCTACCGAAAATTCTGTATGTTTCTCCCTTTGTATCTAACTGATTATCTAATTGGGCTGGCCTTTTGGGCCTTTCCAATTGGGCTTAAGTATGTGGCTTGGAGTGGGACCAAAAGGGACCAATAAGACACTAGCTCCAATGGGCCTTGGGCTTTTCTGTCAACTCTTGACAAGTCTAAAGTTACCATTAACTATATTTAATACCACTATATAAATATAGTTGCACTCTAGGCCTTATTAATAAATTATATCCCAAGACTTTATTATACATGCAACCCCTTCATAAAATATTCATAGTAATACAAAGTCATGAAAGAAGACTGCCACTTTGTATATTACTACATCTTAATTCCTTGAGTACCCGGTTTAATCCTTTAAGTTATTCATCATATATTTATGAAATCCAATTCCATAAATATATACTTTAGTAACTCTTTACTAAAGTGGTTAGGCCCAACTCTCTGAATAACAAACACATTAAACTTATCTCAAGGAAATATTTTATATCTCCGTTAAGAGACTATGAATTCCATCTTGAGAATATATGTTCCATCAACACTAAATGTGGCTGCCCAACATACTGAGATTTTGACCTTAACCATAGATCTCACTCCTGATATATCAAAGCAACCTACACTTCATGATCAGGTCCATTATCCTCTCAGGATTAAGAGTTCATGCAAATATAAGTCGTGAGTTTATTATTCTATTGACAGTCGTTAGGAGAATAATAAATCTCACGCCGGTCCAGTTCAATATGTCTTAACTCTTAAAACATATCAACATATCAACTAGAAATCTCCATTTCCATGATCAAGACAAATCATCTTAGTTGATATGTTATAATCTTCGCAGATGAAATGCCCAATTTCATCACCGACTACGAACTATAATTCTGAGTTTACAAAGAACTTGTGATTTATATCTTCTGTGACTAAATCACATAAATCACATACTATGCATCTCATGGACTATATGATAATGTCCCAATATTCATGTTACCAATATTTTCAAATAATAATACAACTTTATTAACCAAAACATTAAGTCATACATAATGTCTTACATAATAAAATACATAGCATCATACAATAGGATTTAAGGACAAATATCCCAACACTGTGTTATCAAATATATCTTATTTTTCTAATCTCTATTTCTTTGAGTGTCTCAGAAAATACAAGTCTAAAAGTTATTTGATTTCTCTTGTGATGACTATTGAAAAGGATCTCAGTTTATACAAGCAGGAACTAGACTGTCTCAAAATTAAAATATGCAAAGGAGTTTGTTTAAGAAGAGCTAAAATTAAAGGCCTAGCTAGAAACAGGCAGATGAGAGAAAACACCATTCCCATTAATCTGACATCTAAGCACGAAGTGTGTTTTATGATGAAGTCCACATTTAAAGTGATGGACACGTGCTTATGGTACCTCGACAGTGGTTGCTCAAGACACATGATCCCTCTTCAAAGTCTGTGAGTCTAAGAACGGTGGAATTGTCACTTTTAGTGATGGAAGCAAATCATAGATAAAGGGAAAAGGAGTTATCTCTCTACCTGGACTACAGGACATTACAAATGTTCTATATGTAGAAGGCCTGAGAGTGAACCTTCTATGTATAAGTCAGATATGTGATCAAGACTTCATGGTGCTATTCTCCAAAGGAAAGTGCCTTGTCATGGATGAGTTTGGAAAGAAACTCATAAGCAGTGTTCGTACCCTAGACAACTGCTATGGATTAGTTCCTGATGCTAATATTGTGTGCAATAGCATTCAGTTGCCAAATGAAGATTTGTGGCATCAACGAATGGGACATGCTAGTTACAAACATCTCTCTATTGTCTCTCTATTGTATTTAAGCATGAATCAGTTTTAGGAATGCCAAAACTTAGTAGACTGAGCAATGTAGTGTGTGGACCATGTCAGCTTGGGAAACAAACAAAAGCTAACCATTCAGGCACTCAGACATTTGCTACATCTAGACCATTGGAACTACTACATTTAGATCTCATTGGTCCAACTAGAACCGAATCTCTTGGGGGAAAGAGATACATCAAGGTTGTGGTAGATGACTTCACTAGGTACACTTGGGTCATTCTTCTATGATCCAAGTTAGATGCTCCTGAGCACATTAAATCACTGTGCACAAGACTGCAGAATGAAAAGAGCCTAAAAATTGACCGAATTCGAAGTGATCATGGTAAAAAATTCGAGAACTCATACACGGAGTCCTTCTGCCTAAGATCTGGTATATCTCAAGAATTCTTTGCTCCTATTACTCCTCAGCAAAATGGTGTATTAGAAAGAAAGAACAGGGTTATTCAGGAGATGACAAGAGCCATGTTGCACAGTAAGGATGTGGCCAGAAATTTGTGGGGAGAAGCCATTAACACTGCATGTCACACGGTGAATAGAGTGTATTTTAGACTCAGTACCAAAAAGACTCCATATGAGTTGTGGAAAGGAAGAAAGCCAAATGTGAAGTATTTCAGAATCTTTGGAAGTACTTGCTTTATCCTAAAGGATAGAGAGAATGTGGGAAAGTTTGATTCCAAAAGTAATAAAGGGATATTTCTGGGATACTCTTCTACAAGCAAGGCTTATCAGGTATATAACAAAAGAACCATGAAGGTCATGGAAACGGTGAATGTTGTTATTGATGAGTCTTCAGACTCTTGTTCTGAGAAAATTGATAAGGAACTCCCCAAAGAATTCTTCCTCTTGAACTTAGGAGAGCTCCAGAACTCATGGAACAAAAGCCCACATCCCCAAGTACTCCCAGTACTCCAAGTGTTGTAGAAGAGTCAACAGATATGCCTACACCACAATGGAAACACTTTCCTTTGGTTTTATTTCCTTTGTTGGCAACTCCTAAGGCAATTTGTTTACCATCTTTCTCAGTGAAGTCCTTCTTCTTCTTCTTCTTCTTCTTCTTACCCTTGCCTTTCGACTTAGATTAAGAAGTAGAAGCTTCACCCACGTTGGCTTCAACACTAGAAGTACCACGGATGCCTTCCGCCATCACTAACTCATTTATTAATTCAGACAAAGAATAAATTTTTTTGTTCATATTATAATTGATTTTGAATTCCTTGAATGAATCCGGTAGTGACTAGAGTATCATATCCACTTGGGATTCTCCATCAATGTCGGCTCCTAAAACTTCTAATATGTTCAGATTAGCAATCATCCTAAGACAATGCTCCCTTACTGAACTTCCTTCAGTCATTTTGGTTTTATAAATTTGCCTCATAGTTTCTTGCCTTGCAGAACGACCTTGCTCACCAAACATTTCCTTCAGACTAAGCATTATGTCCGAAGCAAGTTCTACATCCTGCATTTGGTGTTGTAGAACATTTGAGATAGATGTTAGGATATAGCACTTGGTCATTTCATCAGATTTTTGCCAACGATCATATCGCTGTTTTTCCTCAAGAGGAGTATCTAATGAAGGAAAGCTAGGACATGGTTGAGTAAGCACATATTTGTGTTCTTCAGTTGTAAGAACAATGTCCAAATTTCTTTTCCAATCAAAATAGTTGGATCTAGTTAGTTTGTTTTGGTTAAGAATAGCAACAAGTGGGCTAAATGATGCCATGATTAAATCTAAAAATAATAAACATGAATATAATAAGTAACTTGGACATTATCAATTTAGTATATAAGCATATAATATGGAACCTTAATAAAACCATAAAATAATATATGCAATGACAACCCAATCCATGTCTATAATTCCTTGGTAGCAAGTTTATTATAAACACATTAATTGGTTGAGAACTATTCTCATCATTAGTGCTATCATGATAACTCTTATCAAACACTAACAATATGCCGTATTACCTTTAGCCTCTAAGTAATAATGACATAACTCCTTTGGGAGGTTAACATTACACTTAGTCTAGTGTACACCATTATCTAGAGTCATGTGTAGCCACATTTCATCTCCCTTTTATAGTGTTTAAACTTGTAGTACCATGAAACAAAACACCTTCCTTTAGGATTGCGAGGCATATACACAAAGACGAGGTGTTTGTCCATACTACTTTAAACGGGTAAGTCCAATCTTGTAGGACTATGAAGTAAACACCTTCCTTTGGGATCGCCAGGCATATACGTCAAGACGAGGTGCTTACCCACACTACTATGAACCAATAATGGAGGCCATGAGATCCAACCCTTGCATCTCTCTCCCACTAGATATTTTAAATTAAAGGCTTTTAAGATCAAGAACTATAATAATGCTAGAACCCTTGAAAACATAATCCTAATCTCATTAGGAATAAATTTCATAATCCTATCATTAATATATATAAATATATAAAAACTCATATTACATCTAAAAATACATATTACATTATATATAATATAATATATGGATTTATATATGTGATATATGATTTTATATTAAATTATATATATACTGTATGGATTGTAAGAATCCTTATAAACCAAGATGACTAACAAATGCAAAATGGCACTACATAAATATATCCCAAGACTTATTAATAAATATAATAGATGCAAAATGGCACTATAAGAATCCTTAGTACCACTATATAAATATAATTGCATTCTAGGCATTTTTAATAAATTATATCCCAAGACTTTATTGTACACGTAATCCTTTCATAAAATATTTGTAGTAATACAAAGTCATGAATATAGACTGCCACTTCGAAAATTACTACATCTTAACCCTTGAGTACCTGGTTTAATCCTTTTAGTTATTTATTATATATTTATGAAATCCAATTTCATAAATATATATACTATAGTAATTCCTTACTAAAGTGGTTAAGCCTAACACTCTGAATAACCAAAACCATTAAACTTATCTCAAGTGAATATTTTATATCTATGTTAAGAGATTATGAATTCCATCTTGAGAATATATGTTCCATCAACACTAAATGTGACTGCCCAATATGCTGAGATTTTGACCGTTACTTTAGATCTCACTCCTGATATATCAAAACAACTTACACGTCATGATCAGGTCCATTATTCTTTCAGGATTAAGAGTTCATGCAAATAAAAGTCGTGAGATTTATTATTCATTTGACAGTTGTTAGGAGAATAATAAATCTCACAGCGGTCCAGCTCTATATGTCTTAACTCTTAAAACATATTAACATATCAATTAGAAGTCTCTACTTCCATGATCAAGATAAATCATCTTAGTTGATACGTTATAGTCTTCGCAGATAAAATGCCCAATTTCATCAACGACTACAAACTATAAATATTGAGTTTACAAAGAACTTGTGACTTATATTTTTCGTGACTAAATCACATACTATGCATCTCATGGACTATATGAAAATGTCCCATATTCATATTACCATTATTTTAGATAATAATAAAACAACTTTATTAAACACAACATTAAATCATACATAATGTCATACATAGCATCATACAATAGGATTTACAGTTACACATCCTAACATCCTTATATATAACTAATTATCTAATTGGGCTAGCTTTTTGGGTCATTCCAATTGGGCTCTTGTATATGGCATGGAGTGAGACCAAAAGGGACCAATAAAACACTAGCTCCAATGGGCCTTAGGCTTTTCTGTCAACTCTTGACAAGTCCAAAGTTACCATTAATTATATTTAATACCACTATATAAATATAGTTGCACTCTAGGCCTTATTTATAAATTATATCCAAAGACTTTATTGTACATGCAACCCTTCATAAAATATTCGTAGTAATACAAAGTCATGAATGTAGACTGCCACTTTGAAGAGTACTACATCTTAATCCTTGAGCACTCGATTTAATCCTTTAAATTATTCATCATATATTTATAAAATTCAATTCCATAAATATGTACGTTAGTAACTCCTTACTAAAGTGGTTAGGCCCAACTCTCTGAATAACTAAACCCATTAAACTTATCTCAAGGGAATATTTTGTACCTCCATTGAGAGACTATGAATTCCATCTTGAGAATATATGTTCCGTCAACACTAAATGTGACTACTCAACATACTGAGGTTTTGATTGTGACTTTTAGATCTCATTCCTAATATATCAAAGCAACCTATACCTTATGATCAAGTCCATTATTCTCTCAGGATTAAGAGTTCATGTAAATAGAAGTCCTGAGTTTATTATTCATTTGACAGTCATTAGGAGAATAATAAATCTCATAGCGGTCTAGTTCAATATGTCTTAACTCTTAAAATATATCAACATACCAACTAGAAATCTGCATTTCCATGATCAACATACATCTTCAGTGACTAAATCACATAAATCATATACAATGCATCTCATGAACTAAGATAATGTCCCATTAGTTCATTTATAAATAGTCTCATACACAAGCTTTCTTCATAAACCCCAACATACACAAGCTTTCTGCATATGCATGCATACTCAAAGTATGTGCACGTATGCGACTAGGTTGCGTACGCAGGCCTTAGGTATACGCACGCATACTCGTGTCCAGAAACCCTAATCCAACCTTTTTGCTTCTGTTTATACGATATGCTTATGTTTTGCCCTATTTTCATGCCTATGAGTCTCTACCTTTCATGTTTGTTTGTTCTTTGCCCTTCACATGTTAGCATAGAGTTTCTTTTTCTTCTCTTTCTTTGAAATGCCATGAACATGCATGTGATATGACTATGCATTGATGCGTAGGTGCTGTGGTGTAGTGAGGTAAGTCATGCATTCACATGAACATACATTTGTTTGAGATATGATCTTGATTTTGCCTTGATGAACATGAATTTATTTATGAATGCTTTGCTTAGGTTGTGATAACTTGGGGTGTTTGTTACTATTGTTTAAACAACAATTTTTAGTATTTAAACAATATTACACATATTTCCACAAAACAATGACAACGTTATTATAAATCTCTTACCAAAAGGGATCTTGTTTTTTTTTTATCTTAACATGCCTATGTTTCTGTTTCAAACATGATATGTTTGTTTAGTTGAATATGATGATTTGAGTTACGTGATAGATGTATGCTTGGGTTTGGGGATGAAATGTCATGTTGTTTACTTAGATGTATTCTAGTGTGTGTGTGAGTCTACAATAACGATATTGAATTTACCTTTAACAAGATTAAGACGTAAGACATAATGAGTAGAAGCCAACCCATGGGTCGGGTGAGGTTGGGTGTCTAAAACCTTCCTATCCTCATACATAAAATACAAACATGTGCTCTAGTAGTAAAATCAGTCATTCCATGAAGGGCGCTATATATATGGTTCCAAGACCTAATCTAGGTGGCGACTCCATTTCTTTTCTCCACCTCGATCCATTCGGTCGAGGCGTACTCCCTCCAACCTGCGCTTGCGCCCACAATGGTAACTCCATTGAGGATAGAAAGTTTGATTCCAATGTGTCTTATTTCTTAATCTTGATAAAGGCTTGTCCAATATTTGTCTGCACATACTTCACTTGGTTCTTTTGTCCCTTTCACCCCGGTTGGTGATTAGTGGGAAGAAGAATACATTCTATTCAGGCGAAAGTGTTTTGAAGTTCATCCCACCAACTAACTGATGGAAAAATACATATTTGTATCGAATACAATACATACGCAACGGAAAATTAACGGATCTACTTCATTCGCAATTGATAACATGTACTATGTAAATTTCAGAATTCAAGAACAAGAAAGCATACCTTGGTGTGGTGAAATGTGGTTTCTCAATCAGTTTTCAAGAGAGAATGATAGAGTGTCTCACTCTCATATACACACCATTTCACAATGATGTCTCTCTTTTTCACACATAAAAATTTTGTATGTTTCTCTCCTTATAACTGATTATCTAATTAGGCTAGCCTTTTGGACCCTTCCAATTGGGATTTAATATGTGGCATGGAGTGGGACCAAAAGGGACCAATAAGACACTAGCTCCAATGGGCCTTAGGCTTTTCTATCAATTCTTGACAAGTCCAAAGTTATTTATTATATACTTATGAAATTCAATTTCATAAATATATACTTTAGTAACTTCTTACCAAAGTGCTTAAGCCTAACTCTCTGAATAAGTGAACCCATTAAACTTATTTCAATGGAATATTTTATATGTTGATTAAGAGACTATGAATTCCATCTTAAGAATATATGTTCCATCAACACTAAATGCGGCTACCCAACATGCTAAGGTTTTGACCATTACTTTAGATCTCACTCTAGATATATCAAAGCAACCAATATTTCATGATCAGGTCCATTATACTCTCAGGATTAAGAATTCACATAAATAGAAGTCGTGAGATTTATTATTCATTTGACAGTCGTTAGGAGAATAATAAATCTCACAGCAATCCAGTTCAATATGTCTTCACTCTTAAAACATATCAACATATCAACTAGAAGTCTACACTTCCATGATCAAGACAAATTATCTTAATTGATATGTTATAGTTTTCGCAGATAAAATGCCCAATTTCATCACCGACTACGAACTATAATTCTGAGTTTACAAAGAATTTGTGATTTATATCTTCTGTGACATTTCACATAAATAAATACTATGCATCTCATGGACTATATGATAATGTCAAATATTCATGTTACCATTATTTTATATTATAAAAAAACAACATTATTAATCACAATATTAAATCATACTCAATGTCATACATAATGCCATACATAATATCATACATAACATCATATGATAGGTTTTAAGGGCACTAATCTTAACAAACTCCCACTTGCCCAAAAGACTATTATACATTAACCTAACTCTCATCTCCACCAAATGTGACTCGAAAGTCCATTGGGGCAAGGCTTTGGTAAAGGGATCCGCAACATTCTTTGCACTTTCAATATTTTCTACTACTACATCTCCATGAGTAATAATGTCTCGAATAATGTGGTACTGTCTCTCAATGTGTTTTCCTTTCTTATGATTTCTTGGATCTTTAGATTGTGCAACCGCTCTACTGTTGTCACAAAACAATGTGATGGGAACCTGCTCCATTCTCACAATACCAAGATCAGAAAGGAATTTATTAAGCCAAACAGCTTCCTACGTTGCCTCATAAGCAGCAACATACTCAGGTTCCATGGTGGAGTCTACAATACAAGATTGCTTAACAGTCCTCCTACTTATGGCTCCACCTCCCAAGGTGAACACACAACTTGAAGTGGATTTTTTGAAATCAAGATCTGATTAAAAATTTGAATATGTATTACCAATGGGAAACAAATCCTCACACCAGTAAACAAGCATATAATCTTTCGTTCTCCTAAGATACTTGAGAATATACTTTACAGCTTCCCAATGTTTTGGTCCTGGATTTGATTGATATCTACTGACCATGCCAACTAAATAACAGATATCTAGTCTAGTGCAAAGCATAGCATACATGAGACTTCCCACTGCAGAAGCATAAAGAACTTGTCTGATCATATTTTTTTCCTCTTGAGTGTTAGACCTTTCATCTATCCCTCTTTTCCTCTTGTAAACCCATTTGCAACCAACAAGTTTAATGCCGTTAGGCACCTCTACAAGATCCCAAACATAATTGGAATATGTAGAATCCAATTCAGATTTCATAGCTTAGACCCAATGATGTGCATTTGTATCATTCATTACTTCATCATAAGTGTAAGGATCCGATTTAGCCTATACTGAGATAGATTTATAAGTTTCTCCCAAACCTATAAATCTTATAAGAGGCCGAACAATTCTCTCACTACAACGAGGCACCTGAGTATTAGACATCTCATGAGTAGTATCTTGTGGTGTATCTAATACAGACATAGCATCCCTAGCTTCATTCATTGGTTGCTCAACTATAGGTTCTCTCATTTTAGCCAATACAACTCTACTTCTAGGAGTAAAATTATTCATGTAGTCATTTTTCAAGAATTTGGCAATTGTGCTAACAAACACTTTATTATCCTTATGACTATAGAATAAATTTCAAGCAGTTCCTTTTGGATACCCTTCAAAAAATACCACTTCTATTTTAGACTGTAACTTGTTAGACTTTCCTTTTAACACGTGCTGGACATCCCCAAATATGGAGATGTCTCATACTAGGCTTACGCCCATTCCACAACTCTACAAGTGTTTTAGGAACTGACTTCAAAGGTACTAAATTCAAAAGATACATTGTAATACTTAAGGCATATTCCCAAAAGAAAATTGGTAGAGTCGAATAACTCAACATAGATCTAACCATATCTAAAAGAGTCATATTCCTTCTTTCTGCTACACCATTTTATTGTGGAGTTCTAGATGCAGTCAACTAGGATATAATCTCATTTTCAATCAAGTAATCCTTGAAATCTCCAAGAAGGTATTCGCCACCTCGATCAGATCATATGGCCTTCATGTGTTTACCTAATTGATTCTTAACTTCAGCCCTAAACTCTTTGAACTTTTCAAAAGTTTCGGACTTCCATTTCATTAGGTACACATAACCAAATCTAGAGTAATAATCAGTGAAAATAATGAAATACTTATAACCACCTTTTGCTTGGATTGACATAGGACCACATACATCTGAATGTACTAGTTCTATCAATTCTTGGGCTTCTCTACCTTTTGCATTAAAAGGTCGTTCAGTCACTTTACCTTCCAAACAAGATTTGCAAACTGGAAAACCATCAAAGTCCATGGGCCCTAAGAGTCCATCTTTGATAAGTCTTTGAATTCTGTTTGAATTAATATGACCCAAACGCAAGTGCCAAAGATATGCTTTACTAGTAGAAGGAAACTTTCTCTTTAATGATTTCACATGTGAATTATTATCTAATTCAAAATTATATAATTCATGCTTATCAAGAGTTAAAATATAAAGACCATCCACAATATTGCCAGAACAAATAAACACTTTACCTTTCTTTATTACAGTATTGTCTTTAAGGATAACACAATATCCATGTTTACCTAAATAAGTTGGAGAAATTAAATTCCTACAAACATTAAGTACATAAAGATATTATTCCAATATTAAAACCCTAGACTCAAAGCATAAAGTAACAACTCCAACAGCTACAACCGGAATCCTGCTCCCATCAGCTAAAGTAAGAAACAATTCCAATTCATTCAGCTTTTTGGTCTCTTGAAACCCCTGCAAAGAATTGCAGATATGATTAGTACAACTTGAATCCACACACCAGGAATCCATGGGATTCTGTACCAAACATATTTCAAGAAGAAAGGAACTTTTCATACCCTTATTCTTGGCAGCTTTAAACTATGTATAATTCCTCTTCCAATGTCCTCTTCCAAAGGCAATTTGTTAACCCTCTTGCTTAGTGAAGTCCCTTTTCTACTTCCTCTTACCCTTGCCTTTCCACTTAGGTTAAGAAGTAGAAGCTTCACCCATATTGGCTTCAACACTAGAAGTACCAAGGATGCCTTCCGCTGCTACCAATTCATTCATCAATTCAGACAATGAATAAATCTTTTTATTCATATTATAATCGAGTTTGAATTCCTTGAATGATTCCGATAGTGACTAGAGTATCATATCTACTAGGGATTCTCTATCAATATCGGCACCTAAAACCTCCAATGTATTCAGATTAGTGATCATTGTAAGACAATGCTCCCTCACTGAACTGCCTTCAACCATTTTGGTATTATAAATTTGCCTCATGGTTTCTTGCCTTGCAAAATGGCCTTGCTCACCAAATATCTCCTTTAAACATAGCATAATGTCCAAAGCCAACTCTACATCTTGCATTTGATGCAGTAAAACATTTAAGATAGATATTAAGATGTAGCACTTGGCCATCTCATTAGATTTCTACCAATGATTATATTGCTGTTTTTCCTCAAAAGGAGCATCTAATGAAGGAAAGCTCGGACATGGTTGAGTAAGCACATATTTGTGTTCTTCAGCTGTGAGAACAATGTCCAAATTTCTTTTTCAGTTAACATAGTTGGATCCAGTCAATTTGTTTTGATTAAGAATTGTAACAAGTGGGCTAAATAATGTCATGATCAAATATGAAAATAATAAACATGAATATAATAAGTAAACTGGACATTATCAATTTAGCATATAAATATATAGTATGGAACCTTAATGAAACCATAACATAATACATGCAACGACAACCCAATCCCATATTCAATATTTCTTAGCATAGAGTGAATATTAAATACTATGATTGATTGAAAACTATTCTCATTATTAGTGCTATCATGATAACTCTTATCAAACACTAATAATATACCGCTTTACAGTTAGCCTCTAAGTAATATTAGTAAGAACTCAGCATAAAGGATACTATAATACTTAGTCTAGTGTATACCATTGTCTAGAATCATGTGTAGCCATATTTCATCCCTTTAACAGGCTTATTTTGTAATACCACGATACAAAACACCCTCTGCATGGAATGCAAAGCTCAAGGCTAAGACAAGGTGTTTGATCAAACCACTATAAACCAGAGAAATTCAATCTTGTAAGACCATGAAATAAATAATCTCCGCGTGGAATGCTAAGTTCAAAGCAAAAAAAAAGTATATATTTCACACTACTATGAATCAACAGTGGAGGCCGTGAGATGCAATCCTTGTATCTCTCTCCCACTAGATGTTTTAAATTAAAGGTTTTTAATTTGTAAATATATATAATCTAATCACACACAGCCTTGCATTTTATACATTTGAAAACACTTAGAAAAAGTTCACAATTTCCTTTAGTGGCATTTTCGCGAGAATCTCGCGACTAAGCTCTTCCCGAAAATGAGTTAAGGTAAAAAAGTGAAAACACAAATATCAGACAGAAACTTTCATGAATGTTTTGCAAGTAAAGCTTACCCACAAAAAATTTTGTGAAAACTCAAAATTCAGACAGAAGCTTTAATGATTGTCTCGCGACTATTTCGCGAGTAAAGCTTACTTGTAAAAAAACCCATGTTTTTAGTTTTCAAAGGGAAGATCTAAACAGTTTTCAACAGTTTTCCATGAACAAACAACCACCATATGAACATAATAGATGAGATTTGATATCAAAACTGAATTCCATTGATGCTATAGCCTTTAGGATCAATTTAACATACTTAAATTCAAATTTAAACAACATCATCACATCAATATTAGGTTTTATCAAATCATAGTTTCAACAACCATGTAGAAAATTAAATACATACATAATCTTCTAACATCATGAAACTATTGTCACTAATTCCAAAACTCACAAAACATGTTATACAAATTCGAATTAAAGACCGTTCTGATACCATTTGATGGAAAAATACATATTTGTATCGCATACAAAACATACGCAGCGGAAAATTAACGGATCTACTTCATTCGTAATTGATAACATGTACTATGTAAATTTTAGAATTCAAGAATAAGAGAGCGTACCTTGGTGCGATGAAATTCAAAACAAGAATCAGAAGTACTCAGGAATACTTTTAATCTTCACTCCAATTCCACTTTATGCCCAAGAAGTGTGGTCTCGCAATCAGTTTTTGAGGGGGAATGATAGAGTGTCTCACTCTCATATATACACCATTTCACAATGATGTCTCTCTTTTTCACACATAAAAATTTTGAATATTTCTCTCCTTATAACTGATTATCTAGTTGAGCTAGCCTTTTGGGGCTTTCCAATTGGGCTTTAGTATGTGGCATGGAGTGAGACCAAAAGGAACCAATACGGCACTAGCTCCAATTGGCCTTAGGCATTTCTGTCAACTCTTGACAAGTTCAAAGTTACTATTAACTATATTTAATACCACTATATAAATATAGTTGCACTCTAGGTTTATTTATAAATTATATCCCGAGACTTTATTACACATGCAACCCCTTCATAAAATATTCGTACTAATACAAAGTCATGAATGTAGACTGCCACTTTATAAATTACTACATCTTATCCTTGAGTACCCAGTTTAATCCTTTAAAATTATTCATCATATATTTATGAAATCCAATTTCATAAATATATACTTTAATAACTTCTTACCAAAATGGTTAGACCCAACTCTCTGAATAACTGAATCTATTAAACTTATCTCAAAGGAATATTTTATATCTCCATTAAGAGACTATGAATTCCATCTTGAGAATATATGTTCTATCAACACTAAATGTGACTGCCCAACATACTAAGGTTTTGACTGTTACTTTATATCTCACCCCTGATATATCAAAGCAACCTACATTTCATGATCAAGTCCATTATCCTCTCAGGATTAAGAGTTTATGTTAATAGAAGTCGCAAGATTTATTATTCATTTGATAATCATTAGGAGAATAATACATCTTACAGCGGTCCAATTCAATATGTCTTAACTCTTATAACATATCAATATATCAACTAGAAGTCTACACTTCCATGACAAAGACAAATCATCTTAGTTGATATGTTATAGTCTTCATAGATGAAATGCCCAATTTCATCACCGCCTACGAACTATAATTCTGAGTTTACAAAGAACTTGTGATTTATATCTTTTATGACTTTTCACATAAATCACATACTATGCATCTTATGAACTATATGGTAATGTCCAATATTCATTTTACCATTATTTTAGATTATAATAAAACAACTTTATTAATCACAATATTAAGTCATACACAATGTCATACATAATATCATACATAGCATCATACAATAGGTTTTAAGGGTACTAATCCTAACACTCACAATTTGTACCATTGCCTATGATGGGCTTTGAGTACGTTAATGGTTTGCCACCAATCCACTACGGTCCATTTAGGCCTAATGTTGGACTTATGGCCCACCTAGTTGTGAGTGACCTACTGAGCTATTCTTTTAAGCTCTAGGGAACCTACCCACACTTAGAGAGATCCTAGATCATATCAATAAAAGGGTACCACTTATATCTCTTGCTTTTTTAACCATATATCTTGTGTTCACCTAACTCTAAAGGACAAATAAAAGATGTAGTTTGAAAGGTGACCCAAAAAGTTATGGCATACCCTAAGATGTTGGGTAAAAAGAAAAGAAGTTCTCACATATAAGAGGCTTATCCTAAAGTCCAAAATGTATATCTTAGCTTGAAAGGTTCATAAGACCATAGCCTAGTTGTCACACTCTGAACCCAAAAGGGTCCGAAGCATGAGAAAGACATCTTAAGGGTACTTTTAGATTTTTCATTTTTGACAATTCATTCCAATTAAATCATATCAAGTACCAACATCAAAAATTATCGTAATAATTTCATTAAATTTTCATCCAAAGTAAATCAGAGCTTTATGCAATAATTACAAGGACTGTTAGCCTCAAAAGAATAGATGCCTGAATAAATACAATAACATATCAATAGCTTGTCCCATTAGTGGAAATAAAGTCATAATCAATGTTATCAATTTCGTTCCGTTTCGGCCGGGACGGCAGGAATTTCTCGTGCCGGTGTGCAATTCGGAATGGTACTACCACCCATTCCACCTCGGGTCAAATTCTGACCTATTTCGTGGTGTTTTGGCCATTTCGGTCAATTCCGGCCAATTTCGGGTGGAATGGGAATTTTCGGCCGGTACTGATTTTGCCTTGAAAAAAAAAAAGAAACTATCCTACAACTACATTGTCTTACATCTCAAATTAGATGCTCACAGATCCATTCACACATGTAAAGCTTCTATTTTGACAAGATCTAAAGCTTTAAATTCATAAGAAAATAATCACAACCCAAAAAGAAATTAAGAAGAGAAAAGGAAATTAACAACAGTGGCAGTGTCCAACCTTCATCTGCATGCTCTATCTTTTCTTTTCCCTTTTCATTTTTGGCTTTATTTTCTTTCTACACTACATTTTTTCACTTGCTTGTCTTCACATTTCATCAAACCTTTAGACTGCTAAGAGCTTGAGACCTTTTTCTTTGTTAAGCTGAATGCTAAGAACCTGAGACTTGTTTATTTCTGAACAATGAGGTTTGGTAAAGTTTTGAATGGCTCCTACGTCCAAGATATAATTGTCTTTTAGTGAATCTGAAAATTATTATTTTATTTAATTTTTGAATGGTGGGATGGACTGATGGGTTATTACTTATTAGTATCTACTTGCCTATAGAGTGTAGGCATGGAGATTTCTTTATCACACAATGTGAGGGAATTAATTTATTATAATAATAAGTATAAAAAAATTATACTGTATATATATTTTTAATTTTTTTTAAGAACCCGAAACACCTTGAAACAGTATGCTAGAATAGGCCGGTATCGAAATATTCTGATCCACCTGACAAATCGAAACGAGGTCCGAAACGGAATTAATAACATTGGTCATAACCACTATAACATACAAAAGAATGAGTCAAGTCTACACTATGATGTACATCATCTAATATCTCCATCACAAAAGTTTAGTCTCCATCAGTAGTTAGTCTAACTACTGTTAGCCAACAAAAAGATGTCTCAAAATGATCGTTACCTACTCTGAAAAATTTTGTAAAATAATAGAATGAGACAGAGCCCAGTGAGTAGCACAGTTAATGGGAGTGGGGAAAATGCAAGTTTCATGATAATGGACATTTTACAAAACATGTTATAATATGGGAATATTAATGAAAATCCAACAAATCCATTTTTCTTAATAAAATGACCAGAATGATTAAAAGAATGTAGCACCAAGCTTTTTCAAAGTATTCCAACATGAAACTACGTACTATTTACTGTGAGCTATCAAAATACCCTTTTAAAACTTGAAAATCCAACCCAAGGCCATATGACAAGCTGCCATAAAGATGTTAGGTATGTCACGAAGACATCAAGTTATGTCACGAAGACATCAGTTATGCCACGAAGACATCAAGTTATGTCACGAAGACATCAGTTATGCCACGAAGACATCAATTATGCCACAAAGACGGGGTGCCAAGATACCAATGACACAAAGACTACAACATCTAGCTAGGTAATCACTAGGTAATCACATGTCACAACCCAAGGGTAAAAGCATAAAGAGCTCACAGTTTACATGAAATCAAAACATTGTTCAATTTCAAGTAGTTTCACAAAAACCTTTGAAATACCCATATATTCACAAGGTTCTCAAGTTTTCCAAAATCATTTCTTGTCAATAACATTTTCTATCAATTTCCCAAATATCACAAGTCAAGACAAAACATCTTTAGAATTCACAAATAATGCAATAAATCCATAAGATCTATTCCTAAGAATTTTATAAAAGATGCTTATCTTTTCCATGCTAACACATCATACATTTCCCCATATACATTACCAAATATGATGCACTATTCATAAATAGTCATATATATTAGGGTCACAACACAATACTTTTTAAAAAACATAGTTCCACAAATAATGTTCCAAAATGTCTTAACCCAGAAACAATGTTTATACAACATGATTATTTTCCAAAAACAATCCCATTAAAGCTACTTACCTTGCAACCCACAAAAAGGCCTAATTCTCCAAGCTCCAAAGGAGATTAGCTAGAACTTAAACAATATCAAGCAAACCTATCACAATAAGCATAAAGCTTGAAATTGTATCTAGCTACAAATTAGGAATTGCCAAATAAGCGCTTTGATTAGGCAAGCCTAGTATTTAACCTCATCAATAATGTATTCCACTCTCAAAGTTTTTCAACAAATTAATTCATAAGGCATAGGCTCCAATTTATTAAATTAACCCATTCAAGGTATTATCTCTAACATCAAACCTCAACACCTTCCAAGTACTTCCCACAAGGTTTACACCACATCAACAAGAGACCCATGATACCAAAAATCATAATATCCTCCAAGACAAAGTATTTGAATATTTAACTAGCTCCAAATAATCAACAAAAATTATATTCTCCATTTATATCACATTAAAAAGACAAAACTCTCAAATTTACACCACTTAGATAACCACCATTGTAAAAACTATAAACCCACTCATCAAATAAATCCACCAAGACAAAACCCATACATAAAAACACATAAATATCACTTCTAATGCTCATAAATCACATGGGTATCATTATTAAAGCTTAGATAAAAATAACCTCAAGCAAAAGCATAACACCCATAAAAAGATTAGAAATCCTTACCTCAAATAAAAGATGTGAAGATGCTTAGAGGTTCCTAAGAATTTTCTGGTGATCTTGTCGAAAAAAGATGGTGAAAATGGTCTTGTGGAGTATGTACCATGGGAGAGTGTGAGGGAGTGAAGAGAGGAGAGTTTGTGTTGTGTTGAGAGATAAAGAAAAAAAGTAAGAGAAAGAACATAGTGAGGAGAGCTGGCTAGCCAAGAAGAATGAGATAGTGAGATATTTTGAGAGAAATGATTGGTGGAGAAATAATGGGGTAGGTGGGGTCACGTGGGTCTTTATCATAAGCC
This sequence comes from Castanopsis chinensis, assembly GCA_032878915.1. NCBI lineage: Eukaryota > Viridiplantae > Streptophyta > Magnoliopsida > Fagales > Fagaceae > Castanopsis > Castanopsis chinensis. The sequence goes on along the minus strand of JAVQMG010000133.1, from coordinate 34,779,378 downwards.
CAAATCAAAAGGCCTCTTGAAAAAGAGAACCTTGGACCTAAAGTAACAAATATGCTAGACTTAGCATCCAACATCCTACAAAATCAATATGAAATTTCCTAATCTTAGGTCTCCTTGTTGCATGCCTAGGCCTAAAATAATGAGAAATTCATGGACTTTGAAAGAAAGGCTACAATATATTCTATCTAGAGGGTTAATTCAAAAAAAAAATGATGATAATGACTGGAAAAGGAAGAGCCCAAAGGTGATGGATACATTGTAAGCCCATATTTGAGGCAATGGGTTGAAAATCTCTAAATACATTCTAATGAAAGCCTATAAGAGTAAGATGAGAGCATTATTGTAAATGGACTAAAGCCCAATGAAACAAGAGGCAAGGTTCATGGGAGGAAAGAGAGTGATTTTGTAATTTGGTCTTCATGAAAATTGACTTAAAGACTTTCTAAGAACATCTAACTTAATGAAAAAGAACCTTTTAATTGGGACATGTGCTTATACTTCCAATGGCTTCTCCCAGTTTTTTACGTGCCATGTTACTCAAGAGGATATTGATTGCGAGATTATTGAAGGAATGGTTCGCTTCCTCTTTTCGGTGTTAAAGCATACTCCTGGACCATAGACCTTCACGAGGACTCATGTCAATGACTTTTCTAAAATAGAAAACGCAAGATCATGTGAGGACCACAACTGGCTAGAATGGACCTCGACAATTGGGATCACATAAGTCGCCCCTGCTCACATCCTGACTGAGCAAGACCCAACCCCACCTCCTGATGTTGCATGATATTTTGTCCTAGCTCAAGACAAAGAGGAACACAAGGAAAAGGATGATGAGGAGATTGACTATTGGAGTAGGAGTGATAGTGACTGGCCCTTAGATGAAGAGGATGATGCCCCTTCCAACAAAGATGGATTCTCATGGAATGTAATTGAAGGCATACGTGTTTGAGGACCCTTGAAAGATGAAGACTGGTCCATGGAGTTGTAGACTCTCTTTAACGATGAGAACGAGGAAGGAGGTGGTGCCGTCTAGGGAGAAAAGAAGCATAGAATTCATCATGCCAACTAATGGACAACTTAGCAATTGGACTTGGGGTTAGGTTTTCTAAGAATACGGAAATGAATTTTGTAATGCAAGTTCAGATGTACTTTTCAACATTTTTAATAAGATGGATTTTGATTTGGCTTATTTTGATGTGTCCCATAATATTGAAATTCAACGCTTAAATGATTCTAATGAATTTGGAAATGAAATTAATAAACAATTAGAAAAGAAAACTGTGTTGGAAAAACACATGTTTGTATCGCATACAAAACATACGCCGCGGAAAATTAATGGATCTACTTCATTCGCAATTGATAACATGTACTATGTAAATTTCAGAATTCAAGAATAAGAGAGCTCACCTTGGTGCGATGAAATTCAAAACCAAAGATCAGAAGTACTTGGGAACACTTTTAATCTTCACTCCAATTCCACTTAATACCCAAGAAGTGGGGTCTCTCAATCAATTTCCCACGGAGAATAAGAGAGTATCTTACACTCACATACACGCCATTTCATTCCTTATTCAACACACACATAAAAATCTGTATGTTTCTCCTCTTATATTTAACTAATTATCTAATTGGGCTAGCCTTTTGGGCTATTCCAATTGAGCTTTAATGTGTGGCTTAGAGTGGGACCAAAAGGGAACAAATAAGACTCTAGCTCCAATGGACCTTGGGCTTTTCTATTAACTCTTGACAAGTCCAAAGTTACCATTAATTATATTTAATACCATTATATAAATATAATTGCACTTTAGGCCTTATTAATAAATTATATCCCAATACTTTATTGTACATGCAACCCCTTTATAAAATATTTGTAGTAATACAAAATCATGAATATAAACTACTACTTTGAAGATTACTATGTCTTAATCCTTGAGTATACAATTTAATCCTTTATGTTATTCATCATATATATATGAAATCCAGTTTCATAAATATATACTTTAGTAACTCCTTACTAAAGTGGTTAAGCCTAACACCCTGAATAACCAAACCCATTAAATTTATCTCAAGAGAATATTTTATATCTCCGTTAAGAGATTATGAATTTCATCTTGAGAATATATATTCCATTAACACTAAATGTGGCTACCCAACATACTGAGATTTTGATCGAGACTTTAGATCTCACTCCTAATATATCAAAGCAACCTACACTTCATGATCAAATCCATTATTCTCTTAGAATTAAGAGTTTATGTAAATAAAAGTCGTAAGATTTATAATTCATTTGACAGTCATTAGGAGAATAATAAATCTCATAGCGGTCCAGTTCAATATGTCTTAACTCTTAAAACATATCAACACATCAACTAGAAGTCTCCACTTCCATAATCAAGTCAAATCATTTTAATTGATATGTTATAGTCTTCGTAGATGAAATACCTAATTTCATCACCAACTACGAACTAAAATTCTGAGTTTATAAAGAGCTCGTGATCTATATCTTTTGTGACTAAATCACATAAATTACATATTATGCATCTCATGGACTATATGATAATGTCCAAATATTCATGTTACCATTGTTTTAGATAATAATAAAGCAACTTTATTAATCACAACATTAAGCCATACATAATGTCATACATAGTATCATACAATAGGATTTAAAGACACTAATCCTAATAAAGTCAACCTGTGGAACCAACTTTTGAAACTCTTAATTTTTGCAATGATGAGAATCCACGCTTAGTTAAAATTGGCTAAACCTTAAGAAAAGAAGAAAGAAAGGATCTCCAAGAACTACTCACAAAATTCCGAGAGGTGTTCGCATGGTCTTATGAAAATGTGCTCGATATTGATCCCGAGAAAGCCTAATACCACATTGATACCCACACTCACATGGTTCCTTCAAGCAAAATTTAAGGCATATGAGAACCGAATGGCTCCTTAGGATCAAGAAAGAAGTCATAAAACAATTGAAAGTAGTGCTCATCAAACTTATGCACCAAGCTGAGTGGATAGTCAATGTTATGCTTGTACGCACGAAGGATGGAAAGGTAAGGATGTGCGTAGACTTTAGAGACCTAAACAAGGCTTACCCTAAGGACGATTTTCCTCTTCCTTATATAGATGTCTTAGTTGATAACACCACCGATAGTGCCATGATGTCTTTTATAGATGGTTTCTCAAGATATAACCAAATAAATATGGCTCCTAAGGACATGACCAAGACCACCTTCACCACAGAATGGGGGATCTATTGTTATTCAGTTATGCCATTTGGGCTCAAGAATGCGGGTGAGACCTACCAAAGAATGGCTACAGCCTTGTTGCATGACATGATGCACAATGAAGTTGAGGTATATGTTAATGACATGATTGTGAAGTCCAAAGATAGGGAAGACCACATAGCTAATTTAAGGAAGTTCCTCGAAAGAATCAAGAAGTATAGACTAAGATTGAACCCACAAAAATGCACATTTGGAGTAACTGTTGGGAAATTGCTAGGCTTCTTGGTAAGTGATAGAGGGATAGAGGTTGACCCATCAAAGATCAAAGCCATCTTAGATATGCCTCACCCAAGAGTGAGAAGAGATAAAAGGATTCTTAGGCCTACTATAATACATCAGCCGATTCATCGCCAAGCTCACCTCCATTTGTGAGCCCATCTTCAAGCTCTTAAGGAAGAATGAACCCCATGCATGGAAAAATGAGTGTTAGAAAGCTTTTAAACTTATTAAGGAATACATTCTCCATCCACCCATCCTAGTGAACCCGAGGCATGGAAAGCCACTACTACTTTATCTCTCGATCATAGAGAATACAGTTGGAATTATACTTGCATAGGAGGATGATGATAAGAGTAAGAGGGTTGTACACTACTTGAGTAAGAGGTTCCATGATTATGAAACCAATTACACACCCATAAAAAAGTCATGTTTTGCTCTTGTGTGAGCTGTAAAGAAATTGAGGCATATCATCCTACCTTTCTAGATATGGATAGTAGCCAGAATGGACTCGTTGAAGCATCTATTTGAGAAGCTCGCCTTAAGTGGAAGACTATCAAGATGGTTAACTCTATTGGTAGAATTCGATTTGAAGTATGTGGCTAGAAAAACCATTAAAGGTAGCGTCATGAACTAGGGGCATGGAGGAAGTATTTCGATAGAGTTGTGAACTAATATAGGAATAGGATAGGAGTACATTTGATCACCCTTAATGGATCTCATATCCCTTTGGCAGTCAAGTTAAACTTCAAAGCAACCAACAACATGGCTGGATATGAGGCTTGTATCGTCGAAATGGATGCTCTTTGAGAGTTAGGGGTAAGAAAGGCAAAAGTCTTTGCAGATTCAACTTTGGTTATAGCCTAAGCACAAAGATTATGGAAGGTGAAGGAAGAACACTTGAAGTCTTATTAGCAATATTTAGAAGATTTAACCAAAACCTTTGACAAGATTGAATACAATATCATACATAAAGCTCAAAATCAGTATGCAAATGCCTTGGCTACTTTAGTCTCAATGGTTGAAATACCCGAGGGAGTATAGACACGACCCTTAGAGATTGAGCAAAGTTATGAGTTTGTGCACAAGGAGAATGCAGAGTCTTCAGTTTTGGCTATAAAAGAGGAAGGAATCCCTTGGTATTATGACATCATGAAATTCTAGGAATTAGGGGTATATCTTGACGATGCCAATAAGAGAAAGTGTCGTTTGGTTAGAATGATAGTAATGCAATACATCTTATGTGGAAGTTAGCTTTATAGGAGGTCTTACAATGGTTTGCACCTTCGTTGTCTAAATAAAGAAGAAGCCGAAAGAGTCAAGGAAGAAGTCCTTCAAGGGATTTGTAGTTCTTACATGAATGGGAGGATGTTGGCCAACAAGATTCTAAGGATAGGACACTATTGGAATACGATGGAAGTTGATTGTGTAGACTTCGTGAACAGTTTCCGTGACTGCCAAACACATGCAAATTTGAACCATGTAACACCTAATGAGCTATATAGCAAGACTTCTCCGTGGCCTTTCTCAGTATGGGGCACAGATATAATTGGAAGGGTGGCCCCTAAGGCCTCAAATGGACATGAGTACATCCTAATGAAAATTGAGTATTTCACCATGTGGGTTGAAGCAGTCTTCGACTTTGTATTGAAAGCTAAGCATTTGGCCATATTCATAAAGAATAATATCATTTGCCGAATTGGGGTATCACAAGAGATCATCTCGGATAATGGTTCCCACTTTGAAGGGAAAATTCGAAGGATCATGGAGTTTTACAACATTAAGCATCACAAGTTTTCACCATACCGACCACAAACCAATGGGGGCCGTAGAAGCAGCCAATAAGAATATCAAGAATATCCTAGCCAAGATGGTCATGGCATACAAGGATTGGGCCAAAAAACTTCCATTTGCCTTATGGGGTTACAAAACTTCTATCAATGCATCAACTGGAGCAACCCCCTACTCTTTGGTTTTTGGGAGTAAAGCGATACATTCCATTGAAGTGGAGGTACAATTTTTGAGGGTGCTAGTAGAAACTAAGGTCCTAGAAGAAGAATTAATGAGAAAAAGATATGAACAGTTGGCTTTGATAGATGAAAAGAGAGCTAAAGAACATTACCATGCACAGAGTTATCAAAAGAGGATTATTAGAGCATTTAACAAAAAAGTGAAGCCTAGAAACCTTAAGGTAGGAGGCTTCGATTATATATATATATATATATATATAGATAGATTAGATGGATTGAGATAAATATGAATATTTTTTTTAGAAGTAAAAAAGAAGCGGACGGTTGAAGTATTTCAAATACATAACAAATAATTTCATATAAAGAAAAAAAGAAGAAGAAGTGGAGAAGCAAAAATTTCAGTAAGTTGAAGAATGCTAAGGCCTTGTTTGGTTTACTCTTAACTTAAAACTTAGTTCTCATATCTCACTTCTCATCACTCAAACTCAATTCCCATATGTCATATCTCTGCCTCTATTTTTTCTTTAACTTTGTCTACTTTTTGTTTGGTTCCAAATCTCCCAATGCATAACTCAAAATTTTGACAAAATGGTGGAGCCCACGCATTATCCAGACTCCAAATCAGAAGTCAAAACGGTGATATTGAAATTATTTTGCTCCTATTTTCAGCCTTTCTCCTCATTATGTGATTCCCAACCACCCCTGCGTCTACCACCACCGACTACCCACAAACCTACCACCAACAATCCACAAACCCACCAATCATAATCCTCAAAAACCCAACCCACCTTCATTGTTTTCCATCCAACACCATACAAACCATAAAAAATCAAACTCATCCACCACAACAAATTACCCCATAAAACCCACAAACTCTAAAATCAAATTTCAAGTCAAAAAGCACATCTTAACCTGATTAAAATGAAAATCACAACCTTAATCAAAACTCTGATATCATTATTTGGCCTCCACCATCTTTGCCTTCACCAGCATAACCACCATCTTTTCCATCACTAGTGTGAAGGCAGAAGAAAGAAAGAAGAAGAATAAGAAGCAATCAGACCAAAATTGGAAATTAACAGTGTTTTCTAAATGATATAATTAGTAGGCACTATTACAAAACTATATTTTTTACTAACATCTCGAGTCTAAAAAAGTCGATAAATCGAGTCTTTGAGACTCGATTTTCATGTTCTGATTAGATCTGAGCTGGTATATTTCCACATGGCGTCTATCTGGAAATTGAGTTTTAAAGACTCGATTTATGTCTGTAAAGCCTTTACAGTGAAAAAATCTTTTTAAGTGTTCAGAGTACAAACATTAATCACCACCAAATACAAATACAAGCACAAACTAGCCAACCACTAGTCAACCACTATCCACCCGCAAATATCTACCACCACCAAATACAAGCATAGACCAGACACTATCAACCCACAAATCCGAGCATTAATCTAACAATTCAACACAAATCTAACCAAATCCACCCCTAACAACCACCTAAAATCCAGATTAAAAAAAATAAAAACCCCAAAACCCACGACTCGTTTGGCTTGTTGATCGGGTTCTCTGCAACAAAATCCAAAAACCCATGATGAAGGTGAAGGAAGCCACCATCGCGATAGCAGTGATGAGAGGCCGTAGGAGGCGATGCAAGGGCTTCAGCTATCGGATACGTGGGTCATCATTATCAGATCTGACCCTTCCTCCTCTTCGATAATTGTAGCCCCAACCGACTTCACCTGTTCGATCTTCTGGATCTTAATCTGGGGCATAGACGCCACGAAAGACGAAGGGACAGTGAGCGGTGGTGAGAAACCTTGCCGTGAGTGCTTTCTCTCTGTTTCTTCTATGATGAGAAGGTGAGGGCTTTCTTTTGTGATGTGAAGGTGAGGGCGTTTTAAAGGTTATGTTTCTGGGTTTTTTTTTTTTTTTTTTGGGTTATGTTTCTGGGTGTTTTTTTTTCTTTTGGGTAATGTTTCTAGCATTTTAAGGGTTATAAATTGAGTCTTAGAGACTCGATTTCCAGGTGGACTCCACGTGGAAAAAATACCACATCAGACGTGATCAAACTATGAAAATCGAGTCTTTGAGAGTTGATTTATAAGATCAAAATTGAGTCTTTTAGATTCGAGATGTTACTAAAAAATATAGTTTTGTAACAGTGTTTACTAATTATATTGTTTGGAAAAAATTATTAATTTCAAGCAGCCAGAGTGAAGAAGAAAGAAAGAAAGAAAAGAGATAAAATAAAAAATAAAAGAAGAAGAAGAAGAAGCTGAGCAAAGAATATAGGTGGCGTTTGGATCCGCGTTCACGTCTGCGTTTCTCTCTTTGCGCGATTTCAGTTTTTTTTTTTTTTTTTTTTTTTTTTTTTTTTTTTTTTCTAGCCGCAGTTGTTGACCAATACTCCTGTGAACAGTGCGTCTGTGCACTTATCATGGACTCACAAACTTCATTTTTCAGCAATTTTTTCATTAAAAATGGGTTCCACGACACTATTTACACATTAAAAATTATTCTGTTACAATGTTTTCAGTTTTCAGTAATAAGTTCTATCCAAACGGACCTATAGTGTGAAGAAGAAAAGAAGGAAAGATTAGAGAAAAGAGGATGTTAGGACATATGTGGTTCAAGTGGTTGTTGACATATGTTGCTATTTTATATAATTGGCTTATCCTTAGACAAAACGCACTTTACTTGTAATTGGGTAGATTTAGGATGTGTTTAACACCTCAAGAAACAGTATTTCAAGATTCAGTGTTGAAGTCATCAAGTCTGTCTAAGAAACAAGCTGGAAAAGTGCAAGTTATTAAAACTCGACACCTATCTCGACACATGCATCTATCGAGTTTTAAGAAGTTGTTTTAGCCCGAGCCTCGACAGCTTCTCGACACCTCTATCTGTCGAGAATTAAAGAAAACAGATTTTCAGTTCTGTTTTAAGTCCAATCTGTGAATGTGTCTTTGGGACTTCTTTTCTCCTAACCCTAGACATATATAAGGATTGTTTTAAGGGTCGTCAAAGAGATGCAAGTTGCACAAGTATTGAGAAATTCTTGTTCATGCAATTTGTGATCTAAAAGACAAAGTTCATGCCCTAGTTCATCTTTTGTGAAGAAGATTGCTGTGTAATGTGCACCGTAGGGTTTTGTAACCAAGCATCTTCCTGATATTCATCGTGTAGATGATTTAAAGAACTTTGCAGCGAACAACTCTCTCTCTAGTTGGTGTTTGAAGTCACGTACTGGGATTCGCGCATCTGGTTAGTCACGTACTTGGGAGCCGTGCATTGAAAGGAGAAACTGTCACTACAGAGCAAGTCCAATTGGATATTGGGGTAAGGGTTCAACTGTAGGTTGGTAAGGTACTTGGAATTCCTTACTTATAATCGCTTGCTGTGATAATAGTGGAGTTTCGGGAGTGGTGACCTTAAATCACCTGGTGGGGTTTTTGCCGTCAGGTTTTCCCCATTCGTAAACAAATCACCGTGTCTTTTATTTTCCGCTGCATACTTTAGTTTTGGTGATTTGTTTGTGCTGCCACGTGATATTGCATGTTAATTTGATTAATTAATAACTAGGCTAATTAATCAATCTAATTTATCACAAGAGGTCAACGCGTTTGTGGCCTGTCAGAGGAAAGAGAAAGAAATAAGAAAAAGAAGAACGAAAGAAGAGAAGTATAAGCACAAAGAGAGAAAAAGTAAGTAAGAAAAAGATTAAAAAAAAAAAGTGGTAGTGAGCACGGGTGGCTTAACCATGGGCCCCACACATTACCAAATATTTACAAAATTGGCTATAACTTAGTTTCCATAAATTTGGAAACTCTTAAAAACTTGTTTTCAATTCTCATCATTCCAACTCATTTCTATTGAGTTTTGAGTTATAAAAACTCAACTCAATAACTAAACCAAACAACATACTTTTAAGTGGGGCCCATGATTTTTGAGTTTTAGATGAAGAAAACTAAGTTATATAACTCAAACTCATCAAACCAAACACCCTCTAAATGACTCTTAAAACTTGTTTTCAATTCTCATCATTCCAATTCATTTCTATTGAGTTTTGAGTTATGAAAACTCAACTCAATAACTAAACCAAACAACATACTTTTAAGTGGGGCTCATGATTTTTGAGTTTTGGATGATGAAAACTGAGTTATATAACTCAAACTCATCAAACCAAACACCCTCTAAATGACTCTTTTAACTCATTTTTTTGTTTTCTTTTTTTGTAAGGAATAAAATTAAACTAATAGGTGCCAGATTTTAGAGTTTGAGTATATTAGATTCTTTATGAAGTCGCCGGTTCAGTTGGTTGGTTACCATACATTGGTGAGTCAACGTAGATGGATAAAAGTAGGAGTTATGGACGGTTGAGATGGGTAGACATGTCATGCGTGCGGTGCGACTTCATATTTAGCACCATGTAGATGTAGGTGCAGAACCGTATCTTAAATTATATGATACAACGTGGGGAGCTCAACCTCGATCAAAGAACAACGTGAGGGCTACTAGCCATATATATTTCTTTTCATATATATATATATCAACCGCTACTGCACACACAATAACAGGTATTAGCTAGGCAATTAATTGTTGCAGTAATTCCGAGTCACGTTAGATATGAGGAAGTCGAACGTAGTCCTCCTAGCTTTGTTGGTTGGCATTCTCCAGTTGGAAGCGACCATTGCGACGGTCTTCAACTTCAACTACGGTGAGGCCCTTGACAAGAGCTTATTGTTTTTTGAGGCACAGAGATCTGGTAAACTTCCACCAACTCAGCGAGTCACATGGCGGGCTGACTCGGGACTCAAAGATGGGTTTTCACAAGGGGTAAGGTTAATTTATTTTTAATGCCAAATTAATCACATGAGAAGAGAAGTGTAGTACCCAACTGCATGTTTTGGATTTGGTATATACAGTCATGTTAATGGGAGTTTTTAGGATGATAGTTGATAAACTATATTAGAAAAATTTTGACAACATTTCTATAAAAAAAGAAAAAAAGTCGTCATTAAAATTAATTAATTTAATTATTTTACCATTTTTTTATAAAATATATTTCTAAAAATAATTACTAAACCAATGCTCTTATGGAATTCTTTAACATTTACCTGTCTTTGCAGGTGGACTTGGTTGGAGGATATTATGATGCAGGCGACCATGTGAAGTTTGGGCTTCCAATGGCATTCAGTGTGACAATGCTTGCATGGGGAGCTATTGAGTTCAGCAAAGAAATCACAGAGTATAACCAAATGGGGAACACCTTATGGGCCATTAGATGGGGTACTGATTACTTCATCAAAGCTCATCCACAACCTAATGTTCTTTGGGGACAGGTAAGACTAGGAGGACACACACAGTTTTTGGTCATCTATTTCCTATGCCATCAATCCATGTTTGGTGACCAGAGTGTACATATAACATTATAAATACAAAATAACCTTGAATTTTATTGAATTAATTTTAGTTTTAAATAATTATAAAATAAAAGTTGAGTATGATAATAAGTCATCCCATAATAATTCAAATTGATAAACTGCCAAATAAAATACTAAAAAATATTCCAAAAAACATAAAAAGTTAAGAAATTGTGAATTCAAACGCATATATTATATCAATAGTTGGGACTAGGAATGATTCGATCGATCATTTGATTAAGGAAGTTATTAATAAGATGGATTTAGTAGTGTTTGATTGACATAAATTTGTAAATAATTAATAATCTGCAGGTGGGTGATGGGGCCTCTGATCACTATTGTTGGGAGCGTGCTGAAGATATGACAACTCCAAGGAATGGTTACAAGCTTGATGCAAATAATCCTGGTTCGGACCTTGCCGGTGAAACTGCTGCTGCCTTGGCTGCATCTGCCATAGCTTTCAAGCCTTATAACTCATCCTACTCTAATCTCCTTTTGGTACACGCCAAACAGGTGAGTACGTGCATACGTGTGTTGTACTGATGATTAGCAGCCTCTCTCGACAGATCGATAATCTTCAATTGTGTTGCAGCTTTTCTCATTTGCAGACAACTTCAGAGGCCTGTACGATGACTCTATCCCGTCTGCTAAGCAATTCTACACGTCATCAGGTTATTCGGTTAGTAAAATAATAATTCATTGGCTCTTACTTCTGTTTTTGTATATTAATCTGAATCAACGTACTTATATATATATATATATATTTTTGGTGAAGGATGAGCTATTGTGGGCTGCTGCCTGGCTGTATGAAGCAACCAATGATGTGTACTACTTGAAGTATGTAGTGGACAACGCTGTATACTTGGGTGGAACTGGATGGGCAGTAAAGGAATTCTCTTGGGATAACAAATATGCCGGTGTACAGATCCTTCTTTCAAAGGTCAAATTTTTATAATCCAAGACCTCCATTTTAGAGTTAAATTAAAACTCTTCTCTTTTTTAACACCAAATGGAAGTGAACATTGAAAGATGTAAAGCTCAAATGTATTAGATATGTATGTTTTAATAAATTTATACGTTCATCAGCATGTTTAATTAGTATATTTTGTTTATTAACTACAGTCTTTGGTAAAGTAGTCAATTTCCGGCACCAATTAGTTGAGTTAGAAATCGTAATACTTATTATTAATTAAGACTAACCAGAAGTCATTGATTTGCAGGTACTGCTGGAGGGAAAAGGCGGTGCCTTCACTAACACGCTAATGCAATATCAGGCAAAGGCAGACTACTTTGCCTGTGCTTGTCTACAAAAAAATGACGGCTACAATGTCTACAAAACTACTGGTTTGTATTTGAATTTAGAATGTCACTGTGACCCAGTTCTAGAGAAATTTTCACTAATCTTATATAAGAACTTTAACTGATAAATTGAGTCTTTTCTTATCTCCTAATTATATGGATTCCTTTCCTTTTGTACGTTTCTTTCATTCATCATCAGGGGGCTTATTGTACGTGCGTGAATGGAACAACATGCAGTATGTCTCATCTGCTGCTTTTCTTCTTGCTGTATACTCCGAATACCTTTCTGCAGCCAACGCCAAGCTCACTTGCCCAGAAGGCCTAATTCAACCTCAGGAGCTCCTTAATTTTGCAAAGTCACAGGTATATATGTCTTCATTTGAATTTTCATTTCTTTCTTGAGTAATATGACGTTTACAACAATAATTTTCAAATTTTTTTTCACACCTAGCAACTGCATTCTTACAAGGTATATCATTATTGAAGTAACGCCACTTTAATATAAGCCCCGCTATTCGAAAAAGTATATTATGAGATGGTCTCTCTCTCATAACATGCATGGTTTCCACTTGCTATGAGATAGTGGTTTTATGAGACCATCTCATGAAACACTCTCTCTAACTATTGGCATCCTCTTATTAGCACAAATCATAATATGCCACTATGTCAACATATATGAAAAATAATGGGAAAGTTGTAGTGCCCCTAGACTTCATGTTTTCTTTAACCACCAAGACTTTATACTAAGCGTGCGTTTGCGAGTTGATGATTTTGTGTATGTGTTTGCATTTGGTTGGTCCCTTGGCACTATTTATGGACCAGCCATAACCTAAAAATGTGTAAACAGTATTTTTTCTTTTTAAAATATATTTTACTATAGTGTATTTAGCAATAAGTTTTCAGTTTTCAGCAAATAAGCGGTATCCAAACAGACACTATTCTCAATTGGTTGGTTTTGCAGGCTGACTACATCCTAGGTAATAACCCTAAGTCAATAAGTTACATAGTTGGTTACGGACCAAATTATCCAACTCATGTTCACCATAGAGGTGCTTCCATTGCCTCTATACACACACTCCATTCTGTGGTTGAATGTGTGCAAGGTTTTGAGGCATGGTATCAAAACCCTCAAGGAAATCCTAATGTGATATATGGAGCCCTGGTGGGCGGTCCTAATCAGAATGATGACTTCTCCGATGACCGGTCCAATTATGAAGAAACCGAACCTACACTTTCTGGCAATGCTCCTCTCATAGGCCTCTTTGCTAAGCTTCAAAGTGTCAAAGGAATTCCAGGTGAGAACCCATTGGAGGATCATTTATACTTGTTTTTATACAAATAATCTTACATAAATGGAAAATTGTATCTTCTAGAATTTTTCTTTTAGTTAACAAATTTATGCGTATGCCCATTGCTATCATGTTCATAATCTGATGGTTTATGGTTAAACATACTCTCATTGTTATAACTCTGATGAGATATTCTAACATGGCAGGCCCCTATCACACAAAACTACCAGCGATCCACCAAACAATAAAAAGTGAGTAATAGAAACTAATCTCTCTCTCTCTCTCTCTCAATTAGCACTTCCTAGCCCTATTTCCCAAGGAAATTAGGCTTAAAAAATGAAAGTTTAGAATCCTAATATGCTATTTACCAGGCCTTAATTAATGGCTGCATCAAATTGGTTCATGTATATATGGTGCTAATCTACTTCCTTTTTGAACTTACAGGTACCTATCCTCCCAAAGCACCAGCACCAGCACCGGACACAAAATCATCAAGTGAGTACTATGAACTTAATTTTCACCAAAAATAAGAAATTAATAGGAAAATGACCACAATAGTAAAGGACGGAAAAATCAGCATAAATTAATCAATCCCATGACTCTCTATGCCACAACTCATGAGGTAATTAACTCTAATATAGGCGCCAACACCATGGATATTCTTCTTGCAACGCTGACCTCTTACCTTCTACTTTTGATTATGATTTGAAGCATAATGGATAAAGGACTCAACAAATTCAAGCTGGAAAATATCCCACATATATTTTAACAAGAATCCTATGGAACATGCTAGTTTTCTGCATGTAGCATACTTATGTAATCTTAACCGCTAATGGCGTAGCTTGTATAATACCAACGGTTAAGATTGATTTCAATTTTTTTTTTTTGTCAAAGTGTGATTTTTTTTTAATTAAAAAATTAAAAATATTATAAAAATAAACCAAAATTTAGAGGCACCCTTTAATCACATGATGTTACGAATTTTTTTACAGATGTTCCTGTTCAATTCCTTCACTCCATAACTAGCACATGGACTATAGCACAAAGTGCCTATTACCGCCACAAGGTAATAATAAAGAATATATCACAGAAGCCAATTACTGATCTTAAGCTGTTGATTGAAAATCTCTCAGGCCCTCTGTGGGGTCTCTCTCCTACTAATGTAAAGAACATCTACGAGCTTCCTCTGTGGCAAAAGGTCTGGAACCCAGGCGCAGAGTGCATTTTTGTTTACATTCAAGGCGGTCCTCAAGCTAAGCTTTCAGTTCTAAGCTACCATTAACTATTCCAAGGAAGTAACAGAAATTCCAAGCTTTCTATAGGTTGAGAAAAAACGTATACTTCGGATACATGGAGATGGACTTCTTTTTTCTTTTTCTTTTTTTGAATTATCCCCATAGGATTAGTTATTTTGGTCAATGTAACCCTTATTCCAAGGAAAGAAACATCATTGTACATTGACGTTTACAGATTCTATAAGCTTTAACTTCGAAAATGCTTTCTACCAAAAAAAAAAAAAAACCGTTAGTGCGAAAGATGTAACTGTTTTGGGATATGCTTTTGGAACTTGGGGCTCACATATGGTACTTTAAAACCTTTTGCTCTAGAACAATATAAGAGTACTCGTTCGCCTTCTAATTGGATCTCTCTTTCATTTTTATTAGTTATTGGCCTGTGCATTTGCACAATTTTTGTAATAATTGAAAAAATAAAAAATTAGAATTAACAGCTTAAAGTAAATACTTTAACAGTAGATAAACATACATCTACACAAACCTAAGCTAGATAAATATGTTAAAGCATATTATAACAAGAAAACAAAGCAAGCAGAAAGTTTTAAGAGAAAAAAAGAAAAGAAAAGAAAAGTTTAGACTAATACCTCAAAGAAAAGCTCTTCAAGATTGATTTTTGACCATTCCTTTAATCAAATCTATTCACAATTCAATAAAAGAGTGATTAGTAATTTTAAACTCAAAGATCAAGGATAGAAAAATCCCTAATCAAAAGAAAATAGACTTGAGGCTTGGAACGACGGAGAAAATTGGCAATTAACATTAATTTTCAAACAATATAATTAGCAGGCACTGTTTAGAAACTATATTTTTTACTAACATCTCGAGTCTAAGAGAGTCGATTTTGGCCTCAAAATCGAGTCTTAAATACTCGATTTTCATGGTCTGATCGTGTCTGATGTGGCACATTGGCCATATAGCGTCCACTTGGAAATTGAGTCTTAGAGACTCGATTTACAAACCAAAAAAAATTTCAAATCCAAGCCCAAAAACACAGAAATCCCAGCACAATGAAATACAAAAAAATAAAAAAATAAAAAAAAATAACAAATCTAGAAAAATCCAAGCGCACCTGGGTCGCGCTCCAAGCACACCTGGGTGCGAGCGACCCAGGTGCATGCGGCCTGGGTTGCGCGCCCCTGGGGCGCGCGGCCTGGGTTGCGCGCCCCTGGGGCGCGCGGCCTGGGTTGCGCGCCCCTGGGTGCGCGCGACCCAGGCCAGGCCGCGCGACCCAGGTGCGCACAGCCTGGGTCGCGCGGCCTAGGTTGCGCACCTGGGTGCGTGCGACCTAGGCCAGGCATCGCGACCCAGGTGCGCGTACCTGGTGCGCCTGGGTGCTTACTTGGTGTTGCTGGGTCTGTAGAAAAAAGGAGAAGGAAATGAAACGCAGAAAAGAGAAGGAAATGGAAAATAAGAAAGCAAAGTGCAGATATAAATTGAGTCTTAGAGACTCGATTTCCAAGTAGTCGCCACGTGGAAAAAATGCCACATCGGATTTGATCAAAACATGGAAATCGAGTCCCAGAGACTCGATTTATAGGTTCAAAATCGACCCTTTAAGAGTCGAGATGTTACTAAAATATATACTTTCCAAACAGTGCCTACTAATTATAATATTTGAAAATTGCTGTTAATTGCTAATTTTCTCCTTGGAACGACTCCCAGACGACACCCAGATTTCTGTGTCTTCTAAAAATATATCATGTAAGGCTACTTTTAGTGTGAATAGGGGCTTGGAACGACTCCCAGACGATATGAGATTTTCATTCCAAACCTCAATATTAATGCAGAAAATTTGTCTTTTATAGTTCCAAACCTCACCATCCTTGACATATTGCCATTTCAAGATCTAGAGAACTTTGTATTTCTTAATAAAATGAAGAGTAGCAGGAAATTTACTACCATGTAGATCAGTCTTGTAAACGGTTGAGAAGTATTTCATAGAACCACTTAGCTGGCTATGGAAAATATCAGGGACGGGGCCTAACTGTGTCCACCACCGAAGGAACCAAAGGAGAAACTGGGATCGGAAAATTTTTGTCAAAATTTATGAACTGTGAATGGGACATTGTGAAATCTTGGAACATACACTTGAACCATGCTTCAATGTGATTATAGCAAGAATAAACAATATTTGAACCAGGTAAACGCTTGGTAACGGAGGGATGAGGTCCCCACATTTCTTTAGTAATCAGATTCAGAATGTATATACTGTGGTAAATCAATTTGGTTTTGTCAACTTTATCATGTATTGGTTTAATCAAAACTGATTTTTCATGCATCAGAATAGAAATATAATATTGTAGGGATTTTTCAGGATTTTTCAATATGTTTTGGAACTCAATGGAAATCACGAGGGAAGTAACTAGTAGCAAGTTGCATGGGATCCTTGAACGTTTCACAGTTAGGTTTAATGCAAAACAGATTTTGGAAATATTGTTTCTTAACATAGTTTGAAGCATTAGGATGTTTAGTAGAGCTACTTTGGACAAGTTGACTAGAATTAACAATAGCATATGGGTCATATGAAGTGGCTAAAACAGTGGAGAAACTAGGTTTAGGAATGTTACCAAGGGTGGTAAAATGATTGGAGATTTCAACAGAGGAAGCAGGTGGCGATACTCAGTGTTTTACTAGTTGCCTAGCTGGGTTTGGAACATGGGAAATAGGCTATTTGTCGTTGCCTGGCTTTTTAGTCATGTGGGCGCAAGCACCTGCTCCCATGGCTAAATGTGGCACGACAGTGATTTCCTCAGAGGAAGTACACCTTGGCCTAGAGTGGACTAGGCGGAGGGTAAAAATGGAGTCGCCACCTAGATTAGGTCTAGGAACCATATGTATAGTGCCCTTGTGGAAAGACTAATCTTTATCAGCACGTGTCCAGAGTTTAGGCATGGGAATGGGAAGGTGTTAGGCACCCAATCCCACCCAATTTGTAGGTCGGCCTTCACTAATTGTGTTTGTGGGCTCAACGTTTTTCTCATTAGGAAGGGGGAGTGCACCTTGACCGAGTGGACCATGATGGAGAAAATATGGAGTCGCCATCTAGATTAGGTCTAGGAACCATAAATAGTGCCCTTACATGAAATGACCAATCTTACTACCAGAGTGTAGGTTTAGAGTTTACGTATGAGGATCTGAAGGTGTTACACATCCAACTAAACCCAACCTGTGAGCCGGCTTCCAGTCATTGTGTCTTACGTCTTAATCTCATTAAAGGCTCATTAATGTTGTTATCTATACTATACTCACACAAACACTAGCATACATCTAGCAATCAACATGGCATATATCATCCCAAAACCCTAACATACATATATCATGGCATCTCATATCAAACCTAGCATACATCTATCATGCATATCATATCATTTCATCCAAGGCAGCCAACAAACAAAATATCATAAGGACAAAAACATAAACATGGTAGCAAGGTATTAAAATCAAATATGACTCAAACATCTAAACCTAGTAACCAAGCATCAAACAAACATATGCATTGTATTCATAATCCAAAATGCATGTCATGTGAATGCATGACTTACCTCACTTACCTCACTCACCTTACTGCATCACAACACCTATTCATCAATGAATGGACATGTGAATGCATGTTCATGGAAAAACAAAGAAAACATTAAATAGAAACCCTAAATCTAACATATGAAGAACAAACAACAAGTAAATAGAGAGACAGAGTCTCAAAAACAAAAGAAAGGGTCAAAATAGAGGCATATTAAATGCAAGAAATAAAGAAACAGAAGCAAAAAACTCAGATTAGGGTTTCTAGGAAGAAGTATATATGCACCTACATAAGCCTACGTGGGTGGGCTAGTTGTATGCGTACACATACTTCGAGTATGCATACGCATGTAGAAGCATGGGCACACATACACGCCTCAAACCCTAACACAGAAACTAAAATTCAAAAAAATAGAGCAGAAAACAAAGAAACTAACAGCCTAAACATGATTCTAATATAAAAATAAACAACCTAAACTAATAACAAAGATATCCAAGATTTAAAAAAAAATAAAAAAAAATCTATTCCTAAACATGCATTGGATCTAACAACAAACTAGAACAACATTTAACACATCAAAACACGTTCAACAATATATCCAATCATTCAACTCTCTAATCAAAATATGGTGAGACACAAAAAATCAAAACCAAATAGAATCAAATCATATTTCTATAGAATATACAACATATAAATTAATTAAGAACAACAAGAACAAGTTATAAAAGATCCAAATAAAAAAAAAAGCCATGAAGGGAGACTCACCTTGCTTATGGAAACCCACTTGATTGATATTTAATTGGCCCCTTAGTGCCTCCACAACAAGATTCAATGAGATATCAACGCAAATAAAAGATTTCAATAGTTTATAGGTAATCACAACTCAAAATAAAAGGATATTCTTGAAAAAGATTGTTTTAAAAAGGTCTTGGAAAGATTAGAAAATAGTTTTTGCATTAATAACTACTAGAGAGAGGATTTGAGGAACTCAAAAACATGCATAATCTTGTGAGTGCAAAAAGTTTTGAGTTAGAAAAGAGTTTGGAAAAGTTTTGGTAGAAAATCAACTCTAACTCTCTAACCCTTGAGTTCGGAGGCATAAGGTTGTATTTATATATTTAAACTAGGGTTTTTGAGGCTTTTCAAATGTCTTTGGACATTCCCAAGGGTCTAGGGGCTAGCCCATATCAAAGAATGATGCTTCAGAACCTTAAAACTAAAGTTCTGGAATTCTGGGACGTAGCCTGCACATGCAGGTGCATGCATGTGTACGCGTACATGATTCATGCGTACGCATGCATCCATAAAAACCTTAATCTGACAGATTTGATGCCCCAAAAACCATAACTCACTCCATATAAATCCAAATTAGGCATAATTTGTGTTCAAATTAAAGCTCAGGATGTCTATTTTCCAATGAAACAAATGTCACTCAAATATGCTTTGTGGATCAAAATTTATGGTCATAATAAAGGCATTTTTCAACATCGTTTTTAAAATGATTTGAGCACTTTTGAGTTGTGGTTACTTCCAAACTATCAAAATAACTTCAATTACCTTTCATAAACATGTCAAGCTCATTATTGGGACTAGGGACTAAAATTTATGAATGGGACAAAACGTAGTGTCTACAGTGTTCTAAATTATAATCCTATCAAAGGATCCTCTAACATGTTATTCTATACTCACATACACTCTAGCATGCATCTAAAACACAAACATGGCATATCGTCCCACATACATCATAGCATACCCTAGCATTCATCTAACAATCATGCTTTACATCCAAGGGTTGTAATAAATATGTACAGTACTGTACACAAGGCAGTAGCATCAAGAATTATCACATGCATATTCAATTATCAAAGCATCATAGCATATTCATCATATTATTCTACCACCATCAAGCAAAAAAATGCATGCTAATCATGTTATAGACACCTCATTTTGTAACCCTAACGACTCAAGCCCTTGTTTACAAATAAGGATAACACTAGAAGGTCTAAGGCTGATTTAGGGCTTGGCTATGGAAACACTGTAGTTGAAAGATGCTTTTCGGAGAAAGAAAATCCTTACAGAAACCCAAAGGGTGCTTACGCGGCCCTGAGCCTGCATACGTATCCTTAACTCTTGCATACGTGGCCATGAGCCTGTGTACACAGCTAAGTTTCCAAAAACCCCTGTAAGGTAAGTTTTTTACAAAATCTCAGTAGAGGCAATCCCACATCACTTGGAGTTGCCTCCATCCTTTCTCTTTGACCACTATAAAAGGTCCCCATGGCCCTTTTCCCAAAAACACACAAAATCTACTCCAAAAATGTGATTCAAGAGAAGCTGTTATTTTGAAAGGCATCCTAAACTAAATTTTCTTGGCTAGGACTTATTTTAGTCCAAAGCATTCTAATTAAACTTACTAACCCTCTGGGTATTTTGTTCTGTAGATTGACAAAGGATAACAATCAAAATCAAGCTCTAAAAAAAGCTTATAGTTTAAGGTACTTGTTATTGCATTAATCTTTTTATTTGTTTGTTTTCATTCCTATCTTCCTGCTTTATTAACTCTCTTTGTAGTTTAGATTTGTTGTTTGATTGTTTAGACAGCATGCTAGGTTGTTTATATTAGGTTTTGATTAATGTGTGCTTGCTGTATTTCTAGGCAAGGTTGTATACACAGGCTCGTGCATGCATACACAGCTTCATGTCCCTATGTACGCAGGCTCCTACATGTAGGTTCAACCCAAAAACCCAGAATTGTTTGTTCTTGTTCTTATTTTGTATGTATGCATGTTTTAGCTTTTGTTTAATCTTTTTACGCATGTTTAGGTCCTAGGTCAGTAGTATAATTTGTTTTAATCCTCTTTTTCTTAGATTGTATAATAAGGGATTATGATTGGATGGACACTATGAACATGCACATGAATGTGAACATTCATTGACACATGGGTGTTGTGATGCAATGAGGTAAGGGAGGTAAGTCATGCATAATCACAATTTACATGCATTTGATTTGGTTGTCTAAAATGTTTGCTTGATGAAAAGGATGAGCATGCTTAGTTGGTGCTTTAATGGTATATTTGTTTGAATGTTCTATGATATGTAAAGATGTTCCTGCCTTGATGTACTCTCTGTGAATGAATGTCATGAAAAATGAATGTTGTGGTTTTAGGACGATATGTCATGTTGTGTGTTTAAATGCGCGCGCGTGTGTGTGTGAGTGAGTGAGTCTAGAATATCCTATTAGAGAAAACCCTTTGATAGGACTAGGATTTGGAACACAATGACTAGAGGCTGAGCTATGGGTTTGATGGGGTTGGGTGCCTAACACCTTCCTATCCCCATACCTAAACTTCGAACACGTGCTCCGGTAAGATCAGTCCTTTACATAAGGGCACTATGTATATGGTTCATAGACCTAATCTATGTGGCAAATTCATTTTTACACCCTTTGCCTGGTCCACCCTAGGCCCAGGTGTACTTCCCCCGAATTTGGGGAAACCCAAGACTCAATTACAGGCATTTGCGCCCGCACATTTTCATATGCATAACCTACCTCACTGCATCACAGCACCTATACAACAATGCATATTCATATGCATCACCTACCTCACAGCATCAAATCACCTATACATCAATGTGTGTTAATATTCTATGCATGTTCATGTTGTTCATTTGTTAATGTAAATCTTAATTATCAATCTAATAATAAAGCAAATAAAACATGTTATCTTACTACCCTAATGACCTAAACATGCAAAACTAAACCAGGAAAAAAAAAAAACTAAACTAAACATGTGAAAAGAACTAAGCAAGACAAGCAAAACATGAAGAACCCTAAATCTAGGTTTTTGGGCACAAGCATGTGTGCACATACACGAAGTATGCATGTGAATCCCATGTGTATACGCAAATGTGACGAATGTGTACGCATACATGCCCAGAAATAGAATTAGCAAGCAATCAAAACAGGAATGCTAACAACCTATCATGCTTACTATGTGAAAACTAAACAATCTAAACTAACAACAAATATATTAAAGCATTAAAACACAAAGAAAAAAAAACAAGAATGAAAGAGACAAAGTTAAACCTTTACCTCAAACACTAGAACTCCTTTAAGCTTTGATTTGACCATTTCTCTCAGTCAATCTAATCAAGAACGGATAACAAGAAGTCTAGTAAAATTAAAACTCTAAGGTCAAGACCAAAAAAAGGTCCCAACCAAACAAACTTTAACTTGAGGATGTTTTAGAATAAAAACTTTCTCTTTGATTCACAGTTTTCTAGTGAATTAGGCATATATTGGTAAAAGAGCCTTTGGGGCATTTAAAGTGATCACAAAGGGGTGTAAGGATGGCTCCCAACCAATGTGGAATTCACTCTACATGATATTATGTCAAAAAATATTTCATACAGGTATTATGAAACCCTACATGCGTGCACGTACACAGGGTATGCGTGCGTATGCTCAATGTATGTGTGAGCATACTTAAGGCATGAGTGTGCGTGCTTAAAACATGCGTGCACATATTTATGGTTTACTGTACATTTTTCTCTCAATCTAAAGATTCACAATATTGGGCCTAAATCAACCCTAGGCCTCTGAGTGATGTCGTCATTGGGAAATAGGAGCTTGAGTTGTAAGGGGTAAAAATGAGGTGTTTACAGTTTTCACTCTTTTGATTCATGAGCTTCGCTTACAGAATTAAAAGAAAAAGAGAGAAAATATTTTTAGTTGACATACGGCTCAAGCCCAACCCATGCACATGGCAAACAACACATATGCATGGGGCGGGGTTCAACTCTAAAGAGTTGTGTGGATTCATATGTCCGAAGTCCCATGGGTGTTACTCAAAAAACAAGTAATGATAGGCTCACTATCTAAGAGCCTGGTTTGACAATTATCAAGAAAATGGTGAGTGACTCACTATCCTAAAGTCACTAAAAAGAAAAAAAAAATATGGCCAATGACCTCAAATATCAATCAAGCAAACAAGGTGATCTTATGAGTTAGAAAGGGAACGTATTTATGGTGTCCATCTGTGCCTCCTACCTCAAACTTCTCCAGGTGGCTCTTGCCTTGGGGTGGCTTTTGCCTTTGTCTCAATCTCTTCTATTCTAGGTGTAAAATTTCAATTCCAAGAAGGATATGTACTCATAATTTGTCTCATGTTCTGATGTCAAAAGTTCCTAAGAACTTGTGCTTGCATGTTTGATTCCCAAAAGATTTGTGCACAAAGCCTGATGTCTTATCATGGTGGTAGTAATCTTTCTAAAATCTTGGTGAAAAACATGCTCAAGGGGCTTTTCCTATGTAACCCTTAATTCATTAGGGATTTCTCTATAATTCCTAGATTTCTTGAGGGCTTCTGTGCAAATTCTGCTCTTTCTTGACTCACTGGGGAGTTTTCTAGAAGTTCATTAACTCACTGGGAATTTCCTTGGCATTTTCGGACTCTTTAGGCCCTTTACACAATTTCCAATTCTTCTCAACCCATTGAAGGGTATTTTTTTGATAATTGGGAGCAACTTCATAATTTCATATGCCTCTCTATCCATTGGGGAAGGTTCAAAATTTTCTAATTTTCTTCTTCTCTCAGGAGTCCACTAAGGATTCCTTGTGATTTCTGTTGGAAAAATACTGGTTTTGTATCTCATACAAAACATACAACGGAAGCAACAAATAAGGATCTATTCCATTCATGATTGATAACATGCACTATGTAAATTTCAGAATTTAAGAACAAGATAGCATATCTTGGTGTGGTGAAATTCAAAACAAAAGATTAGAAGTACTTGAGAACACTTTTAATCTTCACTGCAATTCCACATTACGCCTAAAAAGTGTGGTCTCCCAATCAGTTTCCAAGGGAGAATAATCGAGTGGCTTCACTCACACATACTCACCATTTGACAATGATGTCTCTTTTTCTCTTATAAAATTTTTTGTATATTTCTCCCTTTATAACTAACTGATTATCTAATTGGACTGGCTTATTGGGCCTTTCCAATTGGGCTTTAGTGTGTGGCTTGGAGTGGGATCAAAAGGGACCAATAAGACATTAGCTCCAATAGGCCTTGACAAGTCCAAAGTTATCATTAATTATATTTAATACCACTATATAAATATAATTGCACTCTAGGCCTCATTAGTAAATTATATCCCAAAACTTTATTATACATGCAACCCGTTCATAAAATATTCGTAGTAATATAAAGTCATGAATGTAGACTGCCACTTTGAAGATTACTACATCTTAATCCTTAAGTACCCGATTTAATCCTTTAAGTTATTCATCATATATTTAGGAAATCCAATTTCATAAATATATACTTTAGTAACTCCTTACTAAAGTGGTTAGGCCTAATACTCTGAATAACCAAACCCATTAAACTGATCTCAATGGAATATTTTATATCTCCATTGAGAGATTATGAATTCCATCTTGAGAATATATGTTCTATCAACACTAAATGTGGTTACCAAACATACTGAGGTTTTGATTGTGACTTAAGATCTCACTCCTGATATATCAAAGTAACCTACACCTCATGATTAGGTCCATTATTCTCTCAAGATTAAAAGTTCATGCAAATAGAAGTCGTGAGATTTATTATTTATTTGACGGTCGTTAGGAAAATAATAAATCTCACAGCTGTTCAATTTAATATGTCTTAACTCTTAAAACATATCAACATACCAACTAGAAGTCTCCACTTCTATGATCAAGACAAATTATCTTAGTCGGTAGATTTCTTTTCATTCTCAACTTTTTCTTTCACAACTATGTTCATGATACATCTGACATAACAGCTTATACTTGTAAATTATTCCCAATTTTCCTAACTATGGAAAATATGACTTATTTTTGGACCAAATAAACTATCTTTGAAAAAGAAAGGCCACGGAAACCTAGGGCATGTGTACGCATACACGAGTGTTATAGTCTTCGTAGATGAAATGCCCAATTTCATCACCAACTATGAACTATACTTCTGAGTTTACAACGAACTTATGATTTATATCTTCTGTGACTTTTTACATAAATCACATACTATGCATCTCATGGACTATATGATAATGTTTAAATATTCATGTTACCATTATTTTACATAATAATAAAACAACTTTATTAATCATAACATTAAGTCATTCATAATTTCATACATGGCATTATACAATAAGATTTAAGGGCACACATCCCAACAATTTCATTGTCTTATTGGGAATTTTTTGTAAGTTCTAAAGTTTTTTGGGCGACTAAACTACATGTAGTTTAGCAACATGGCCTATTTATTTTTCTTCTCATTCTCTTCATCTTCCTCATTTATTTTCATTTCTCTTTAATCCCTCAACTCCCCTCTCTATCTCAATAATCCTTTCCAAAACCCATGGCACCAAAAACTTCCTACACTTTCTCTAGCGACACCTTCGATCTCACCGGCTGGATTTGGGCCACCAGGCTCAATGAGTCTCCTCCATTGCTCTACTAGCTGGAGGAACACTTATCTAGCAATGCATGGCTTGGATTGGTAAGTTTTTTTTTATACTTTTTTCATTTTCAAAATTTGCTTTGATCTTCCATTTTAGTTTATTTTTGGGCCAATATATAAATTTTTGGGAAGAGTTTATATGAAAACCTGATACCTTAGGATAGGTATGAGCTTGTCTAAATTGGGTTTTGATCCAAGAGTGGCCAAGAATAGCAATAAACACCTTCTAGGTCCTTCCATGCGTGTGTGTGCCTTGTGCATGCATGAGTATATAGCATGCATGCGTACACATGCTTGTTCATAAAACATATGTACGCAGGTTCCCTACATATGCAAGCATACCCATAAGTATGTGCACACATGCTTGGCCTTGCAAATGCAGTTTTATGCCCAAAACATGTTTTTACGCTTTTTTTTTATACTTATTTTCTCTCAATTTGATTCTTATACACTTGTTTCTGTCATTTTCAAGGATTGTTGCTATATTCGAGTAAGCATAGCTCCAAAAACATATTCAATTGGTATAGGTCACTAATGACCAAGACAAAGGTCTTGGTAAGGTTGACCGGCTTCGAGCCACTTCTACACCTTCTTCTCGAGAGTGTTGCCAGCGGTGTGTTGGTCCAGGCATTGGCTGAGAAGTGGTGGGATACTACCCAAACCTTCCACATTGCTAAGAAGGGGATGGCTATAACTCCTAATGACTTCCATCCGATGACTGGATTGAGATCTAGAGGGCCCATCATCAGTTTAGAGGGCAAGTCAAGCGCGACCTTTGGTAAAAATCTGTTACTACGTACCTACCCTAGTGTGCATGTCTGTTACTTTGACCTTGTTGTGGACTTTAGGCCTCTTTCTCTGGTGGCTACCAAGGATCAAGCTCGAATGGCTAGGGCATTCTTGCTCTATGTGGTGGAGGCATATCTCTTTGCCAATGGGGGTCAAATGGTGTCTCTAAGGAGGTTTGCGCTCTTTAAGCACTTTGATGAGGCTCGGTAGGCAAACTGGGAGCATGCTTGCCTTGCTTATCTATACTTGGCCATGGACACGTTAAGTGGGAGGACACTACGCCAACTTGTGAGGCCTTGGAAGCTCCTTAAGGTTAGATTTCTTTTCATTTTCAACTTTTTCTTTCACAACTATGTTCATGGCTAGTCTTGTAAACTGTATCCCATATTCTTGCATATGTCTTGCATCTTATATTTGTATCTGACTTACATCTGACATAACAGCTTATACTTGTAAATTATTCCCAATTTTCCTAACTATGGAAAATATGACTTATTTTTGAACCAAATAAACTATCTTTGAAAAAGAAAGGCCACGGAAACCCTAGGGCATGTGTACGCATACACGAGTATGCGCACACATGCTCAAGCTCTGCGTGTGCACACTTCATGAATGCGTACGCATACAAATGCATGCGTGCACATGCTAGGGTTCTAAAAACTATGAAAGGAAAGGTTTTCAACATTAAACTTGGTTTAGAACGAATCCCACATCATCTGAGAAATACCCTAAACCCCTATATTTTTTACTATATAAAGCCATAAATTGTACATTTTAAAGAAGGACGAACTCTAGTGGTAAAACGCATAAGATTCACTAGAAAATAGTAAATCAAAGAGGGATTTTTTGACAAAATATTCTCAAGTCAGGTTTTATGTAATTGGGACCTTTTCTAGTCTTAATCTTTGAGTTCTAAGTTTGATACCCATTTTTGAATTAGTTACGACTAGACTGATTGATAGGAACGGTCAAAATCAAGCTCTAGAGAGTTCTTGTTTTGAGGTAAAGTTTCTAACTTTGGCTCTTTGCTTTTTATTTATTTTCATTTTTTTATATATGTTTTTATGTTTGTGACATGTTTTTTTAGTCTAGGTTTACTTTGTGTTTTAATCATGTTAGGTTGTTAGATTCTTATTTTCTGAGTTCCTATTCAGCACCTTCTAGGTTTTAGTGTTCTGGGTGTGTATGCATATGCATGCTTTATGCATGTGCATGCATACTCATGATATGCATATGCATACAACTAAGCTGCATTCGCATGCTCTATGTATGCGCATGCATATCCCTACCCAAAGCACTCTAATTTTTTCTGCTTGTTTTCCTTGTGTTTCCTTCATATGTTTTAGTCTTTGTTTAAGCTATTTTGTCTGCCCTTAAGGCTTTTATTGCCTTTGTTTTGTTTTGTTTGTTTTATATGCTTATTAGGGTTTTAGTTTGTTTGAATACCATGAACATGCATATGAATATTAACATGCATTGATGCATAGGTGTTGTGATGTAGTGAGGTAAACAAGGTAAGCCATGCATTATCACATGAACATGCATTTGGTTGATGAGTATGATATGGATGATGAACATGATATGCTTAATTGAATGCTATGCCTTTGAAGTCTAGATGCTTTAACATGTTCTCTTGATTCTGCCATGCAATGTTTCTGCCCTAGGAGTTTTGTGTTTAAATGCCACGATAGATGAATGATTAGGATTGGGATGATTATGTCATGTGTGTCTTAGATGCATCCTAGCATGTGTGTGAGATAGAATAACATATTAAACTTACTTTTAATAAGATTAAGATTTGGAACACAATGAGTGGAAACTAACCTACAGGTTAGGTGGGGTTGGGTGCCTAACCTTCCCATCCTCATACTTAAACACCAAACACATGTTCTGGTAAAAGATTAGTCCTTCCACGAAGGGCACTATATTTATGGCTACTATACCTAAACTAGGTGGCAACTCCATTTACACCCTTCGCCATGGTGGCAACTCCGTTTACAACCTCTGCCATGGTCCATCCTAGGCCAAGGCATACTTCCCAACCACAAGGATGACACCACATCACAAGTGCTTGCGCTCACAGTGGCTACTCCACTAGGGATAGAGAGTTTAATTCAAATGTGTTCCACATTATAATCTTAATAAAGGCTTGCTTAAAATTATTTGCACACACCTTCACTTGGTTCTTTTGTCCCATTCCATGGTAGGTGATGTGGACACAACAGAACTGTGTGTTGGGAGTTACCACCTAGTTTTTGCAATGGTCTAGGAACAATATATATAACGTCCTCTTGAGGAAGGACATTTTGATCTTACTACAAAGAGATATGAGTTCGAAGTTAAGGTTTGGTCTAGGGAAGGTGTTAGGCACCCAAAACCACCTAACCCTAAGGTTGGATTCCCTTCATTGTGTCTTATGTCTTAACCTTATTAAAGGAACACTCAATATTGCATATGTACTCACGCACACACTAGCATTCATCTAAGAATCAACATGGCATCAAACATCCCTAACCATACATCTATCATGGCATCTCCTAACATTCATCTAGCATACATGTGATATCATTAAGGCATATCATTCCACCACAAACACTAATCATGCTCCTACCTCACATCATAAACCCTAACATACATCTAGCATCATGTCATCACACCCGAAGGCAGAAGCATATTAACATTAAAATCAAGGATAAAATAAAGCCAACAAATCATGTCATCATCCAAAATATTAAGAACACAATTGTATCATCAAACCTAAACAAGACCATGCGTGTACATTGTGCATGCATGACTTACCTTTACTTACCTCGCAACAACTCAGCACCTATGGCATCATGCATTAACATGGGAATCAATGGCATAGCATCAAAGCAAGAAACTTTAAGAGAAACCCCTAATCTAGCATAAAATAACAAAAAACAACATGTGAACAAAGAAATAGAAAACTCAAAAGCATATAAGAAGGTAAAAATAAAGGTGTATAATGTAAAATAAAAGAAGGAACAAAAGCAGAAAACTTGAATTAAGGTTTTTGGGCATGAGTATGCATGTGTATACAAAGGCTTGCATACATAGGCCAGTTATATGTGTACGCATACTTGGAGCCTGTGTACGCATGCAAGAAGCATGCGCACATAGACACGCTCTAAACCCTAACCTAGAAACATCCTATCATGTTCAAAATGACTTAAAAGCTTAAATCTAACATCCTATCATGTTCAAAATAAAGGGAAAGCAAAACCCTAATATAAAAAAACATGTTATATCATAAACAAAGCAAAAAAAGAAGAAGATCAAAAACAGAAGTAAAAGCATAAATGAAAGAGAAAGCTTAAAAGAATACCTCAAAGTAAAAAGCTCCTAGGTTTGATTTTTGACCATTCCCCTTAGTTAAATCTATTCAAAAATCAATAAAATGCAATTAGTAATCTTAAAATTCGAAGATCAAGGCCAAAAAAGGCCCTAATCAAATAAAATTAACTTGAAGATGTTTTTTGAAAATTTCCCTCTTTGATTCACTATTTCTAGTGAATCTTAATGTTTTCTTGTGGGATTTCTATGTGTTTTGAGAAGGTACCATGTATGGCTATTTATATTGTGAGAATGGGGGTTTGTAACGGATCCCAAACAATGTGGGATTCATTCCAAACCTCAGTTTTGGATGTAGAAAACTTGTCTTTCATAGATTTCTAAAACCCTACTTGCATGCACAGGCTCGTGCCTATGTACGCAGGCTTTAAGGTTACGTATGCAGGTTTACGCTTGTGTACACAAGTTTACGCTTGCATACATAGGCCAAGGGTTTTCTTAGGCCTTTATTTTTTAAAAATATATTTTTTGCTCATTAAAAAGTTAAAATTTTCATTTTAACACTTCTCAAGTCAATTTGTAATTTAATTGGGCCCTAAACAACCATAGGTCTTAGAATTTCGACATCATTGGGAATAGGGGCCCAAGTCGTAAAAGGTACAAAATGCAGTGTCTACAGATGCCCCTCCTTTGATTTGTGAGTTTTGCTCACAGAATCAAAATAACAAGAGACAAAACATTTTGCTTTGATGTACGGCACGGGCCTAACCCACACACACAGCACACAACACTTATACATGGAGCGAGGTATGACACTGTAAAGTCACGTACGATTCATATGTCCGAATTCCCACCCTTGTTACTTAGAAAATGAGTAACAACAGGTTCACTATCCATAACCTGTTTTGCCAATTGCTAGTAAAAGGCAGGTGACTCACTATCCTAGAGTCACTTAAAAAGAAAAACAAACAAAGGTGCTCTTACGAGCTCAAACAACAAAACAAACAAGGGTGCTCTTACAAACTTAAAAGGATATATATCTGTAGTGTCCATCTGTGGCTCTTGCCTCAAGCTTCTCCAAGTGGCTTCTGCCTCTTATCTTCTGTTGGAAAAACATAGTTTGTATCGCATACAAAACATACGTAGCGGAAAATTAACGGATCTACTTCATTCGCAATTGTTAACATGTACTATGTAAATATCAGAATTCAAGAATAAGAGAGCATTCCTTGGTGTAGTGAAATTCAAAACCAAAGATTAGAAGTACTTAGGAACACTTTTAATTTTCACTCTGATTCCACTTAAGCGCAAGAAGTGTGGTCTTTCAATTAGTTTATAGGTATGTGTTTAAGGGAGAATAAGAAAGTGGCTTACGCTTACATATATACCATTTCATTCTCATCTTATTTTTAACTGATTATCTAATTGGGCTAGCCTTTCGAGCCATTTCAATTGGGCTTTAGTATGTGGCTTGGGGTGGGATTAAAAGGGAACAAATAAGACTCTAGCTCCAATGAGCCTTGGGCTTATCTGTCAACTCTTGACAAGTTTAAAGTTACCATTAATTATATTTAATACCACTATATAAATATAATTGCACTCTAAGCCTTTATTAATAAATTTTATCCCAAGACTTTATTATACGTGTAACCCCTTCATTAAAATATTCGTAGTAATACAAAGTTAAGAATGTTAACTTTGAAGATCACTACATCTTAATCCTTGAGTACTCAGTTTAATCATTTAAGTTATTCATCATATATTTATGAAATCCAATTTCATAAATATATATACATTAATAACTTCTACTAAAGTAGTTTGGCGTAACATTCTGAATAATCAAACCTATTAAACTTATCTTAAGGGAATATTTTATTTCTCCGTTAAGAGATATTTAATACCACTATATAAATATAAGCGTGGCTGCCGGACATACTGAGGTTTTGATCGTAACTTTAGATCTTACTCCTGATATATCAAAGTAATTTACACTTCATGATCAGGTTCATTATTCTCTAAGGATTGAGAGTTCAAGTAAATAAAAGTTGTGAGATTTATTATTCATTTGACAGTCGTTAGGAGAATAATAAATCTCACAGCGGTCCAGTTCAATATGTCTTAACTCTTAAAACATATCAACATATCAACTAGAAGTATTCACTCCATGATTAAGATAAATCATCTTAGTTGATATGTTGTAGGCTTCGCAGATGAAATGCCCAATTTCATCACTGAATACGAACTAAAATTTTGAGTTTATAAAGAACTTGTGATTTATATCTTCTGTGACTAAATCATATAAATCACATACTATACATCTCATGGACTATATGATAATGTCTAAATATTCATGTTACCATTATTTTAGATAATAAAAAACAACTTCATTAATCATAACATAATATCATACATAATGTTATACATAGTATCATACAATAGGATTTAAAGAGCACATATCCTAACATCTTCTCCATCTCTATCTCTACCTGTTCTTGTAAGGCTCTTACCTTAAGGTGACCTTGGTCTCTATCTCTATCTCTACCTCTACCTCTTCTATTGTGCCTGCATGTTCAATTCCCTTGGGAAATGTACATAAGTTTTGTCTATTTTGACCCACGAGGGAGTCTTGGGAAAATGATCCACTGGGGATGATAAAAGGGAACTCACTAGAGAGTATGATCTTCTTGAAGTTTTGGTTACCCTCGGGGGAGCCTCCTTATTGGGGAAAAAGAAATTGCTAAGAAGTTTGGTGGTGATTCTGACCTAAAAGGACGTCTTTGAAGATATGTGATCAACCAGGGAAGATTTTCTTTTTCTTCATGGCCCACTAGGGCACTTATGCTGACTCTACCCACAAGGGGGTTTCATCAACTTCACAAGGATTACCTTCTTCACAACTCACGAGGGGGTTGCCATTATGCCTTGGACCCATAAGGGAGTCCCTTCATGATATTGTACTTTACTAGGGATTTGTTTGAAAATTTGAACTCATGAGGGAGTTCTTTTTGGTGACTTATGGTCCTTTGAGGGATGCTCTACATGCTTTCAATTTGCTGTGGACGCTTGTGTGGTCTTTGTGTCTTTTACCCAACTGAGGGTATTTTGGTCATTTTGACATGCTCTTGAATTTTTCTTTTACACTTCCTACCTTCCAAGAACCCACTGGGGATTTTGAGGGATTTTTTTTTTTTTTTTTTTGGCTAAACTATACGTAGTTTAGTGGTGGCCTAAACTACATTTAGTTTAGTTACCATGTATGTTCCCACCCCTTTATTTTACCTCAACGATTATAAACTGTTTTTTTTTTTTTTCTGTATCTTCCTCACCTCTTAATATTCTCTTTAATTCTTCAACTTCTTCTTTCTCTCTACAAAAGCCTCTGTCCTCACTCTCTCCCTTTCACAATCTGACTTTTCTTCTCCCTTATTCTCTTTAAAACTCTCTCCCTTCCTTTTCTCTCTCATGGCACCCAAGTCCAAGAAGACTTCCTACGTGCTTTCAAGTGATGCTTTCAAACTCACTCGTTGGAGTGGAGCAATGAGGTTGATGGAACCTCCTTCACGGACATACCGGCCAGATGATCACCTTTCGATAAATGCTCAGGCTAGATTGGTGAGTTTTTCATTGTTTTTCTCCTTTTCTCCTTTTCTCCTTTTCCTTTGATCTTTTGTTTTGATATGTTTTTGCACTTGCAAATGCTTGGGTTTTGCTATGGGATGGGTTTAGAAGAAAACCTAATACCTTAGAAGGGGTAGGAACATGTTTAGGATGAGTTTTGATTAAGATATGTTGAAAATGTCGAAGAACACTTCTCTATGAGTTCATGCATACGAGGACTCGAGCCTGCGTGCGCGGCCTATGTTCAGGCGTATGCAACCTCTCTTAATTTGTACGTGGGCTTCAACCTGTGTCCTTGTGCTCAGTGCTGCATACACAAACTTAGGCTCACGCACGCACACCATTAGGTAGAAACCATATCTTGACTATTTTGAACTCCTTTTTCCTCTATTTCTCATCCAATTGTAAATTCAACACTTCCCTTCAATAGTTATGCATCTGAATCTGATTCTAACACTACTTTGCACCTCATTGGAAATATAAAACTCTCTTTTCGTTGTTCCATATCCAAATTGTGAATCTAACATCACCATACTCCATTTTGTTGGCTAGTTCCCCATACTCTGGTAGGGGCAGTACCAACTGCATGGCTGAGTGGTACGGAGACCTTGGTGAGATGACAAAGGCTTACATTCATGTTGTGGGCTTCGAGCCCACCATTCATCTTCTACCGGAGAGGTCAGTGAGGGCCATCTTGGTGCATTCTCTTATCGGGAGGTGGTGGGACACTACCCACATATTCCATGTTTCTGAAAGGGAGATGACTATGATTTCCCCATGATTTTCACCGTATGACCAGCCATAGGTGTGACGGTGCCATCATAAACTTGAAGTTGGGCACTTGGTTAACGGCTGAATTACTTGGGAGTAGGTACTCCATAGACATGACTGGTTACTTCGACATTGCGGCGGATTGCCGGCCTCTTCCCCAAGAGACGGTTGAGGATGGCTAAGGCATTCCTGCTATACATTCTGGGGGTGTTAGGTCGTATCCTTAAGGTGGTTGGCCCTCTTCCGTGACTTCGGGGTGTTAGGATATGTATTCTTAAATCCTATTGTATGATGCTATGTATGACTTAATGTTGTGATTAATAAATTTGTTTATTATTATTTAAAAATAATGGTTACATGAATATTTGGACATTATCATATAGTCCATAAGATGCATAGTATGTGATTTTTGTGATTTATTCATAGAAGATATAAATCACAAGTTCTTTGTAAACTTAGAATTTTAGTTTGTAGTCGATGATGAAATTGGGCACTTCATCTACGAAGACTATAACATATCAACTAAGATGATTTGTCTTGATCATAGAAATGAAGATTTCTAGGTGGAATGTTGATATGTATTAAGAGTTAAAACATATTGAACTGGACTACTGTAAAATTTATTATTCTTCTAATAACTGTCAAATGAATAATGAATTCACGACTTCTATTTACATGAACTCTTAATCCAGAGAGGATAATGGACCTGATTATGAAGTGTAAGTTGCTTTGATATCTCAGGAGTAAGGTCTAAAGAAACGATCAAAACCTCAGTATGTTGGGCAATCACATTTAGTGTTGATGGAACATATATTCTCAAGATGGAATTCATAATCTCTTAACGGAGATACAAAATGTTCCCTTGAAATAAGTTTGATGGGTTTGGTTATTCAGAGTGTTAGGTCTAACCACTTTAGTAAGGAGTTACTAAAGTATATATTTATGGAATTGGATTTCATAAATATATGACAAATAATTTTAAAGGATTAAACCGGGTACTCAAAGAATTAAGATATAGTAATCTTCAAAGTGGCAGTCTATATTCATGACTTTGTATTACTACGAATATTTTATGAAGGGGTGTACAATAAAGTTTTGGGATATAATTTATAAAAAAGGCCTAGAGTGCAACTATATTTATATAGTGTTATTAAATATAGTTAATGGTAACTTTGAACTTGTCAAGAGTTGACAGAAAAGCCCAAGGCCTATTGGAGCTAGTGTCTTATTGGTCTCTTTTAGTCTCACTCCAAGCCACACACTTAAGCCCAATTTGAAAGGCCCAAAAGGTCAGCCCAATTAGATAATCAGTTAGATACAAAGTGAGAAACATACAAAATTTTTATTAAAAAAAGAAAACAACACTATTGTGAAGTTGTATGTATGTGTGAGTGTAAGTTACGCTCTCTAATTCTCCCTTGGAAAACTGATTGAGAGACCACACTTCTTAGGCATTAGTGGAATTTGAGTGAAGATTAAAAGTGTTCCCAAGTGCTTCTAATCTTCTTTTTTTGAAATTCACCGCACCAAGGTACACTTTCTTGTTCTTAAATTCTGAAACTTACATAGAACATGTTAACATTTTTGAATGAAGTAGATCCGTTATTTTTCCGCTGCGTATGTTTTGTATGCGATACAAACATGTATTTTTCCACCAAATGGTATTCGAGTGGTCTTCATTTTCGTATCTATATAACATGCTTTGTGAGTTTTGGAATTAGTGACAATAGTTTCATGTTATTAGAAATTATTTTTCTGCATGATTGTTGGAATTATTGTTTGATAAAAACTGATATTTATGTTACGATGTTGTTTAAATTTGAGTTTAAGTATCTTAAATTGAACTTTAAGGCTATAGCATCAATGAAATTCAATTTTCATTTCAATCTCTGTTCATTGTGTTCATATGATGGTTGTTTTGTACATAAAAACATTAAAAAATTGTCTTAAAAAATTTTGGAAAATTCAAAATTCGCAAAGCTCGATTGATCTAGAATCTGTTGAGCATTGATTAAGCTAGCAGAATTTTTCTCGACTGATCGAGGATCTGTCGAGCATCGATCGAGCTTCGCGGAATTTTTCTCGATCAATCAAGCATTTATCGATCATTGATCGAATTGGCAAAATTTTTCTCGATCAATCGAGGACTCAAGATATAGAATTTTCTCTAAGTGTTTTTTACATATATAAAGAGCAAGGCTATGTGTAATTTGTTTACGCATGTTTTAAATTAAAAAACCTTTATTTTAAAACATCTAGTGGGAGAGAGATATAAAGGTTGCATCTCACGGCCTTCATTATTGATTCATAGTAGTGTGAAATATATACTTTGTCTTTGCTTCGAGCTTAGCATTCCTTGCGAAGAGTATTCATTTCATGGTCCTACAAGATTGAATTTCCTGATTTATAATGGTTTGATTAAACACCTTATTTAGCCTTGAGCTCTGCATTCCATGCAAAGGGTGCAACAGGTAATAGAGGTTTGTCAGAAGTGTGGTAAAAAGAATGAGGGTGTTTGCTATCGTGAAAGTGGGGCTTGTTTTAAGTGTGGTCAAATGGGTCATCGTATCAAAGATTGCCCAGCCTTGAAGAGTGAGTTGATGGCTAAGCCTACTGATGTGAAACAATGGCCAAAAGTCCAAGGACGCGTGTTTGCTATTACTGAGCAAGATGCCAAGGCATCCAAGTCAGTGGTAACAGGTACCATTCCCATATTTTCTCATGCTGCACGAGTTCTTATTGATCCTGGTTCTACTTATTCCTTTGTATCTTATGCTTATACGAAATATGCTATTGTGTGCCTAAATTTTTAGACTTTGAACTTTCAGTTTCTACTCCTTTGGGTGAAACTATGGTTGCTGAGTTTATATGTAAGTCTTGCGTGATTAAGATTGGAGGAAATGAGTTGTTGACTGATTTGATTCTTTTAGAAATTCAAGAATTTGATGTAATATTAGGCATGGATTGGTTAGCAGCTTATCATGCTAATGTTGACTGTTATAAGAAGGAAGTGGTGTTTTGTAATATTAGGCATGGGTCAAGAGAGAGCCTCGTGCCTAATGTTATTTCTGCCATTCATGCTAATAGGTTACTTAGAAAGGGTTGTAAAGGATGTCTTGCATATGTGGTGGATAACCAGAAGGAAGGGATTAAGATTGATGACATTCCTATTGTAAGGGACTTTGTTGATGTATTTCTTGAGGATCTCCCTGGGTTACCGTTTGATAGGGAGATAGAATTTGCCATTGACTTAGTGCCAGGAACTACACCTATTTCAATGGCACCATATCGCATGGCACCTGCAGAGTTGAAGGAGCTTAAACTGCAATTGCAAGAGCTTTTAGAAAAGGGATTTATTCGACCTAGTGTATCTCCTTGGGGTGCTCTTGTTCTTTCTTGTAAAGAAAAAAAATGGGTCTATGAGACTATGCATTGACTATAGGCAGTTGAATAAGGTCACTGTGAGGAACAAAAATCCTTTACCTAGGATTGATGATTTGTTTGATCAATTGCAAGGTGCTAAAGTCTTTTTGAAGATTGACCTTAGATCAAGTTATCATCAACTCAAGGTTAAGCAAGAAAATATACCTAAGACTCCCTTTCGTACCCGTTATGGACACTACGAGTTTCTGGTGATGCCATTTGGATTGACTAATGCCCCTGAGGCCTTCATGTATTTAATGAACTTTGTGTTCAAGCCTTATTTGGATCGGTTTGTTATTGTTTTTATTGATGATATTTTAGAATATTCTAAAACTCAGGAGGAGCATGTAGAACATTTGAGGATGGTGTTGCAGGTCTTGAGGGAGCAAAAATTATATGCCAAGTTTAAGAAGTGTGAGTTTTGGTTAGATGAGGTAAATTTTTTGGGGGATGTAATATCTAAGGATGGCATTTTTGTGGATCCTAAAAAGGTGGAAGCTGTGGTAAATTGGCCTAGACCAACAAATGTATCTGAAGTTCGCAGTTTCTTGGGTCTTGCAGGTTACTATAGGAGGTTTGTTAAAGGTTTTTCACGCATAGCAGGTCCCTTGACTAAGTTGACCTAAAAGAATGCTAAATTCTTGTGGAAAGATGAATGTGAAAAGAGCTTCCAAGAATTGAAAGACCGGTTGGTTTCTGCTCTAGTTTTGGCATTGCCAATGGGTTCAGAAGGGTTTATAATTTACAGTGATGCTTCACAGAAAGGTCTTGGTTGTGTGCTTATGCAGCATGGAAAGGTGATAGCATATGCTTCTAGGCAACTAAAAAGGTATGAACAAAATTACCCTTCTCATGACTTGGAGTTAGCAGCAGTGGTCTTTACATTAAAGATATGGAGGCACTACTTATATGGGGAGACATGTGAGATTTACATTGACCATAAAAGTTTGAAATATTTGTTCTCTCAAAAAGAATAGAACATGCGTCAAAGGAGATGGATTGAGTTGTTGAAAGATTATGATTGTACAATACATTATCACCCAGGCAAAGCAAATGTGGTGGTTGATGCCTTAAGTAGAAAATCCTTTGGTAGGGTGGCAAGTATAATTTCGAGGAAAAGACATTTTTTTGAGGAGTTGAGGGAGATTAACGTGGAGCTCCAATTTAATGAGTCAAGGGTACTTCTTGCTTATTTTTTAGTGCAGCCTACCTTAGTTGAAAAGGTGAAGATTGCTCAAGGATCTGATCCTAATTTGGTAAAAATTATTGAAGAGGTAAAGAAAGGTAATTGAGTGGAGTTTGAAGTTCATGGTGACGGTGTTTTATGATTTAGAAATCGATTATGTGTTCCTAATAATGCTGAATTAAAAAGGGAAATTATGGAGGAGGCTTATAAATCTGCATCACTGTTCACCCGGGTAGCACCAAAATGTATTGAGATCTTAGAGAAGTGTATTGGTGGAATAATATGAAAAGAGAGATTGCAGATTTTGTATCTCGGTGTTTAATTTGTCAGCAAGTTAAAGTTGAGCATCAAAGGCCTGCTGGGTTACTTCAACCTTTCAGTATTCCGGAGTGGAAGTGGGAACATATCTCCATGGACTTTGTGACTGGATTGCCTAAGTCAGTTAAGGGTCATGATGCTATATGGGTAATAGTGGATAGATTGACCAAGACTTCCCATTTTCTACCAATCAAAACTATGTTTTCATTGGATAGATTGGCTTAATTATATATTACGAAAATAGTGAGATTTCATGGAGTTCCTGTCTCTATAGTTTCTAATAGAGACCCTCGTTTCACCTCTAAGTTCTGGAACACTTTACACAAGGCTATGGGAACCAAGTTAGATTTTAGTACAGCTTTTCATCCTCAAACTGATGGGTAGTCAGAAAGAACGATACAAACACTTGAAGACATGCTAAGGGCCTGTGTGTTAGACTTGTAAGGTAGTTGGGAGACTCACTTACCTTTAATTGAGTTTGCTTATAATAACAGTTACCATTCCAGCATAGAGATGGCTCTTTTTGAGGCATTGTATGGCCGGAAGTGTAGGTCACCTATTTGTTGGAATGAAGTGGGTGAAAGGAAGTTGCTTGGTCCAGAACTAGTTCAATTGACTACAGAGAAGATTCAGTTGATTCGTGAAAGACTCCTAGCTGCTCAAAGTAGGCAAAAGAGTTATGCAGATAATAGAAGGCGAGACTTAGAGTTTCAAGTTGGGGATCATGTATTCTTCAAGGTGTCTCCATCGAAGGGTGTGATGAGGTTTGGGAAGAAAGGCAAGTTAAGTCAGAAGTATATTGGTCCTTTTGAGATCTTGGATAGAGTGGGCAATGTATCTTACAAGTTGGCATTACCACCAGCCTTGTCACATATTCATAATGTATTCCATGTATTAGTGTTACGAAAATACATGCCTGATCCATCACATGTTTTGG
Organism: Castanopsis chinensis; assembly: GCA_032878915.1. Taxonomy (NCBI): domain Eukaryota; kingdom Viridiplantae; phylum Streptophyta; class Magnoliopsida; order Fagales; family Fagaceae; genus Castanopsis; species Castanopsis chinensis. Next base: position 34,739,228 of record JAVQMG010000133.1, on the reverse strand, counting down.
AATATGAGCCGATCAATGTTAGAGAGGACTTGTCTTGTGAGGAGCAACCAATGCAGATTCTTGATAGGAAGGATCAAGTGCTACGTTCAAGGAATATATCCTTAGTGAAGGTGTTGTGGAGAAATCATACGGTTCAAGAAGAGACATGGGAAATAGAGGAAGACATGAAAGAAAAATACCCCTGTCTATTCTCTGATTAAGGTACATCAAGTTTAGAGGACTAAACTTATTTTAAGAGGGGAAGAGTGTAATATCCCACATTTTTTTTATTTGAGGTTATTATTGAGTTTTATTTTAAATATAATTGTTAGGCCATAGTTATTCTTTTTCTTAATAACCGTAGCCCGCTACCCCACTAAGCTCAAATCTCTAATACAAACTACAGGGTAGAGGAAGAGATAGTCAGGGTTTTATCAAAGAGGCTAAAAGGTGTTTTCCTTGGAGTTAGAGCACAAACAATTGAAGAGCCAATCAGATTGTTCAAGGTATGATTTCTCACCATTAGAAACTAAGAATTAAAAGTATATAAGGTTATCTTGGAATTAGTTGTGATGTTAGATTGTTCAGAAGTTGGATTTTGGTTCTAAAATTCTATTTATATTTTTCGGATAGTTTTGCCGTTGTGTATCCATGAACAAAAGCATGGCTATTACGTTTTCATTAGAATATATATATATATATATATATATATATTTCATTAGAATATATGTATATATAATCCTAGATTGAGCCACAGATTGCAAGAGATTCGTGATTTTGGCTTAAGCCTCCTTTCGGATTTGAATATATAATATATATATATATATATATATATAATTCTAGTTGGGCCACCATGTGTAATCCATGAACTAAGTCATGGATCAAGAAATTATTTCATGGAAATGGCCTTCACGTGCTCATTAGTGTTATATAATTAAATCCTAAGTTGCCCACTATGTGTGTCTCTAGAACAAGCCATGGATTACAAATCTCTATTCAGGTATATGGCTCTTGCATTGTCATTGGGGTTTATATTAAATCCTAAGTCAATGATATTTTTAGCTACTGTATTCCTCATGGCAATATGAGCTTCGATTAATGTAAGGGAATATTATTGGTTAGAGCATCATTGGTTAGAGAAACTTTAATTTAGTGTTAAAAGTGTTATTAGTTCAGCAAAGTATAATCCTAGTGAGTCCATATGTATAGTTCTATAAGCTTTATATTTTGTATAAGATATTAAGTATATTTCCATGATTGGTTATAAGTCCTATTTGAGAGTATTTTGAGACTATTTGAGGGTGTTTCGATTGGACTTTCAGAGTGATTCAAGTGCTGTAAGTAATTTTGCATAATATGCACAAGTTTTGTTCTTTAGGTTCTTAGAAGTTACAGGTTTTCAAAAGTTATATTTTTTTTAGCTTAAGTTTTAAAAATTTATCAAAAAGCATTTTTACACTATTGAAAGAGAAATTTTAATTGGCTTTTGAATAATGTTTTAAGAGAAATTTCGAATTTTAAATAATGTTTTGAATGTCCAAATCTCATTTAAAAGATGATTTTAAACTAAACTATTTTACGAAAATACTTGAGTTTCAAAGTAAGTTTTCTAAAAAGATTCTTGTTCTTTAAATTTGTTTCAAACCAAGTGATTTCAAAGTCATATTCTTGTTTTTCAAATGGTATTTAAGACGTTTCTTTTAGAAAATTGTATTTTCAAACTTACTCAAGAATTTAAAAAAAAAAATATTTATATAACTCTTCAGTTCCTATTCGTTCCCTAAGAGAGTCAAGCATCTTTTAATTTATATTTCAATTTGATACTGTGTTATTCGATATGGTTTTATTGTTGGAATAATTGTTAATATTGAGAAGATTATTTTATTTTGTATAAACTTTTTTTTTTTTTTTTGTGATATGTGACTCAAAATGAGTGTTTTTAGAATTGATTAGATATATGTGTAAATCTGCTCACAGGATTATATGTGAGAATATGTGTTGATCCCTCACCAGCAAGGGTTAGATGTTAGTATCCGCTCACTGGATTGTATGTGAGAATATGTGATGTGTATATGTGACACTGTGCTCTGATAAATTATTTGTATGTGTTTTCGAAAAACTTTAAGATTTGATTATATGAGTATTAAGTGATTCTTTACATGTTTGGAAAACTATATTGGATATTTTGAGTGAAATTGTGAAATTAAACTCGTGCTTTGCTTGACTCTATTCTGTTGTGTATTCTATATAATTACTTACTAGATGTGTAGCTCACCCCATCAATTACTAATTTTAGATTAAAGTGTAGTTGGGAATATAGAGCCCTTGGATCGCTTTGTGAGGTGCAATGTAGAGTGTGGAAGTTGTAGGCGACTTTAGTGTTACTTGAAAAATCATAAAATTTTAGTTACCTTTGTTTTATAATTCACATTTTATATAGTGAAGATTATTTCCAATTTGTGGAGTTTTGAAAAGATTATTAGTTATTATTATTATTTTTATTCCGCTTAGACTTCACAATATTTTGGAGATTATTATAAATTGTGGATTTTAGTTATTATAAGAGATTTATCAGTAGCATTGTTTATTTGGAGTTTTATTGAACTATGTTTAAATAAATTATGTTTATTGAGCTAGGTAAAGTTAGCAAGTTAGTCATGTATCTAAATCCATGTTCAATGGATTTGGGTCGTGACAAAGGTACACTCTCTTGTTCTTAAATTCTGAAACTTACATATAACATGTTAAAATTTATGAATGAATTAGATCCGTTATTTTTCCGCTGTGTATATTTTGTATGCGATACAAACATGTATTTTTCCACCACGGAGATGTTGGGGGAGCTAACTATGGGTAGTCATGTCTTGCTTATCTGTACTTGTGCCTGGATACACTTAGCCGGGGAACCCTGAGCCAACTGGTGGGGCCTTGGAAGCTTCTAGAGGTTAGTCTCTTTCTTTTTTCTTTTGTAGCTCTTGTACATGGTAAAGAAAACTATAACCCATGTTCCAACAAACTGTCTTCATACACTCTTTTGTCTTGCAAATTGTCATCTTGCAAATTGTATTCACTTGTACACTAAATTCTTGCAAACTATATTTACTTGTACACTATATTCTTGCAAACTGTATTCATCTTGTACACTGTATTCTTGCAAACTTTATTCATGCCTGGCTTTTCCTCTTTAATGTTGGGTCATCCGATGTGGTCTTATTGTTCAAAGGATGAACTTGAGTGTTAGAGACTCTATTGCAGTGAGGGCCTACCTTGAGGGATTGTCTTCCGATGATGTGAGTTTGAAATTCAATGCCTTGCATTGTGTTTTTCACATGATTCTTAAATTTTCCTTCTAACCTCGAGCATTCTTATAGATCAATTGGAACCCATGGGCCGGCATTTCTCCTGTTGCAACTCCTGACTTGGAGGCATCAACTATTGTCACCTCTAAGATCACCCAGCCTTTCAAGGGTGCAGGTTTGAGGGTGTTTTACTTGGCGGAGCGAATGTGCTGCCAATTAGTGGGTGAGGATGCCCCACAGGTACGTATGTTTCCGTCAGTGTTCATGCTTACCCCGCTTTCCATGATCGATGCCGAGTATGCCTTGTGGATTCCTGGTGTGGCCTATGTCAACTAGCTTAGGGAGGAGTTGGACTATGAGGAGTTCAACCATACTTGCCTCATTCCCTCCCTACTATCGAGGTATATGCTCTTTCTTCCCATCTTTTTCCATTTCTATTCTCTTCTTTTACATTCTAGTACATGATGACATTTAACTGAAATAATTGTACGAGGATGCCTTTGTTCCTAGTGTTCCTATTGATCCTCCTTATCTGCCTTGGACAATCTATGCTTATGGCCCTAATGGTTTTGCTAAGGAGCGTCTCATGCCCTATAATACAAATGTCATGGGTTATCATTTTTCGAAGGCATACAAACGGTGAGTTCTCTTCCAATTATTCTTCACTTCTTCTTCTCTTGAATCTTTCAACTGCTCATTGTTGATACCGTAATTTGTCCGCCCTCGATTTGCGTGATAAACCTTGAAAAATCCAAAAATATCATTTTCTCTCCATGGGATCACGAGAACATATACAAGGGCATGGCGCAACCTGTTCAGACATCGAAGTGCTCAAAGTGCCTTTTTCAGCCAAAATGCCCGTGGTCAACCCTAGGTTGAACAAAGGTCAAACAAGGTCAAAATCCTTACAAAACAACATTTTTCATGGTTTTACATCAAACATGGGCTTCTCATAGATTTTTAACAACTTTTACCAAGTTTGACTCGGAGTTGACCTTGAGTGGACCCAAAAACCCTAATTTTGATACAGCCATCCAAACGTGTTGAAACCAATGCCATTATGAAGATTATCAAATTCTCATTCCAACGACTATTTATGGGTCGAAATCGGGGTTTGAGCAACCAAGGTATCACGAAAACCGAGATAATGCACTAATCGATGCGCCGCTAACTTCCAAGAGCCATAACTTTTGATCCGACTGTTAGATTTTCAAGTTCCATACCTTTTCAAAAACTAGGAGTCAAAATCTGTCCAGAGGTGCCAAGAACAACCCCATTCATGGCCGTTTCAAGGTAGTGGCCCTGAAAGGCCGCTGCCTCGAAATTTGCATCGAGGCAATAAATAGCCCCAGGCGTTCCCTAGACGAGGGGAGGATCATTTTTGTTAAGTTTGGCTCTCTGCCTAGTTTTTCTACATGTTTCTCCCCTCTCCCAAACACAAAAAACACATCAAAATTTCTTGATTCTTACATCACCAACCATACAAGATAGTGTTCTCCTACCTAATCTTCTTCTCCTTAGTTCTACATCTCAAATTTGGGGTTTAAGTGTATGGATGTAGCGTTTTAGCTATCATCCACACCCCTAACCTTCTAAATCTTTTTCCTAGCATGTTCTTGCTCTTTTTTGCCATAATAATATGTTATATTACTTTCTTTGAGATTTTTATTGCTTTACCTTGTTTCTAGTTTCTTTTTTGCTTAGATCCATGTTCTTTAATGTTGCTTACATGTTATTTGTCCTGATCTATGTGCTTTATGCTTTGTGCCATATGTTTATGCCTAGATCTATCTTTTCCAAGTGTTGTTTGGGTAGATCCACATGTTTCTATGCTTGTGCATATGCCAGTTGTCTCGGTCTACGTTTTTATGCTTTATGCCATTTTTTCGAATCCTTTGTTCATCTTTTTGTTCTATGTTGATATTTAGGGTTACATGCTCATATACTTGTTGACGTTTGACTATGCTTTGCTTGGATCTATGTATTTATGCCTATTTTACCATGCTATATACCTATATCTTTGTTTTCACATGCTTATATGCTCGGATTCTCGTTCTTCCATGTTTAGGTGTTAGGATTTACATGTTTACATGCGTATTACTATGCCTATATACACCTAAATTTATGCTTTCACATTCTTGTGTGCTTAGATCTATGATTCCTGCACGCTTTTGGCTTTCCTCCATGTGCTTATGCGCTTCATGCCATGCTTGTGTGCCTAGACCTAGGCTATGTTTGTCATGCCACATGCTATTGTAGCCCTTTTGTTCCCTTTATTGCATTTTCTTGCATTTTGGCCTATTGGTCCGGATCTAATCTCGACCCCATGGTCTTGGTCCTCATCCGTGCACCTTGGCCCATATCAAAGGGTTTGGATCACTCTATTTGTATGTCTATGCTTGTTCTTTTATGCTTTATGCTTGTGTCAGCCTCTTTAGTTCAAGGCTTTGCCATGCTTGACGCCCTTAGCGGGTTTGTGGTTGTGTGGTTACATCTGACACCTATGAGGCCTTGTTTGGATGTAACCATTTGGGATGCATCACCATGATGCTGGTTACTTCATGCTTACCTTTCCCCTTTTTCGCTCCATGCGATGATAAGCATACCATGCTTGCTTGTGCCACCCGTTGGCTTTCTATGCATCTTTACACACTTGCTCACATGTCTATGCATGAGTCTTGCTTGCTAGTGTGTTGTCCATGCTTCAACATAATGAAGCTATAGACAACCTGATCCAAACCTCCATTTTTCCCTCGTGGACAGCACCTTTTATTTGCTTTCTTGCTTGTTTACGCTTTTGCTTGTTTGCGTGCTACTTGGATTCTTTGCTTGCCACGCCTACCTGCTCATTCGTTTTATGCCTTTTCATATGCTCTTTGCATCTTTTCCTTCCATTGCTTGTCTGCTGGTTTCTTGCATTTACCTCTGCATGTACACACATGGAGCGAGGACGCTTGGAGCTAGGGCATAGTCTCCTAGGCACAAGCAAACAAGGTGCGAAGTCAAGCATGTAGATTTGACCCAAGCAACTATGTTCAATAGGTTTAAAAGCCTCGTTCATCCCTTATGGTTATGTGCTCTTTTAAACCCCTTCCTTCCTCCCTCATTTTCTCTCTTAGATGGTTTGTATTAGGTATATCATGCCGTGTACCATTTGTCCTCATCTCTAGAGTATGGCGACCCTTGTTTACTTTCCTGCACTTATATTCTGGGCCATGCTCTAGGGATGTAGGCATTTACTTTCCCTGCTCTGTGTGCTTGCATTGTGCATGATGTATGTATGTATATATATATATATACCTGCTAGCACCTCTCCGATGTGATCTTCACGATCCATGTCACCTAAGGCAAAGCGATGCCTAATTTCCGCCGCGAAAGTAAGGTGACACATCGCTAGATTTTCATCATGGAAATCTGGTACTTTGCTTGAATGCCTTACGAAAGCATAGATTGGGACCAAACCCACTCAAAAGCCAAACCTCAAAGCCTCCATGCATGTTAAGCCCCAAAATCCAATGCCAAAATCATGTTTTTACTGCCAATATCCAAAAATTAAGGTTTTATCAAAATAAAGGATTGTCCTTAGACAGGCGTTGTGGGGTGCCTAACACCTTTCCCACACGTAACCAAGCTTCCGGACTCAAGAATCAAGATTTTTTGCCATCCACATTAGATTAGGAAAAATTACCTTTTTCTTAGCCTAGGACTAGTAATAAAATCATCTAGAAACAAGTGACCAATCACACCTTAGAAAAACCCAATGATTGGTGGCGACTTCACTCATCTTTGGTAATCACCTAAAATATTTCACAGAATCCTGCCACACCACCAAAGGTAGAACACCTACCCTCTTCCACTGAGAGAGAGAGAGCTAGTACACCCAAAACTCTGCGCGAACCACATACATGGACATGATCATTCGAGAGGGGCCTTAAACGGGCCCCTGCGCGCAAAAGTGTTCCCATGACGAGTGGTTGAAAGAAGGCCCATGATTCTACTATCTCGAGCCCAGGAGTCGACACTCATTCTAACCTGTTTTCCTTCAAATTTAAGCCCACTATCCAAGAGCATAAGGATTTGGTTTGGCTGATTGGAAATCTCAAGCTGAAGGTGACTTAGTATTTAAAGGATTTGTACGGCTCCGAAGGACTGGTTTATCCTAGAAATGATGATGATGATGATGATGATGACGGTGATGGTGATGGTGGTGAGGACTCAAAGGTGACCCCTAGTTACCAGCCAAGGAAAAGGCGCTTCCGGTGATCCCTACAGATAGACAGACAAACATATAGCAACATGGCATGTCCCTTTTCTTTTTGTTACATTTATTATTATTTTCTTTTAGCACATATTCTCGAACTCTAGATCTGACTTGAGACATTGGGTTGTATTTTAAGAACATCTTTTACATTCATGCTTTTATTTGGGATATGTACTTAATTTACAACTTATTGGAATAAATGCACAATTCTATGCTTCCCTTGTATTTGGTACTTGAAAAACTGAGTTTAAGTTGTATTCTGAATAGTTCTTCAGGCCATAGGAACCATAAGAGAAGCATATGGAAGAAAACCATAATCAAAACAAGGAAAACTATGTCTCTGCCTCTCGTCATATGTGCAGGTACATGAGCCTGCTTACACAGCCTTGACCTTGCATATGCAAGTTCGACTATGAGTACAAATGCCCAAGGCTAGAAAAACCCGAGCCGCCCTTCTTTAATATAAAAGCCATTAGGGACTCCCTAACCTCACCAAACGTATTCTCTTCTTACAAAACACTCTTTTAAGGATTTCCAATGGCAGAATTCTCTCCTTTTGAAGTCATGACTTGGATTAGGAAGCTTGGCCCTAGTTTCAAAGAGGCTGTCATTCCTTATGATCTTTCTTGCATTTTTCCATACCATCAAATCAAGGTTGCCAATTATTGGATCCTTACTTGATATGTTTTTCAATTCAACGGTGTAGAGATATGCCCCACTCTTGAGGAGTTTAGTGCGATCATTGGTGAACCTTCAATGAATGACCTTGTCTTTCCTACCATGGGTGGTGATCTTCCCACCTTGATTCAAGCTTTGTTGGGTGTTCCTCTTGAAAAGGCAAACTAGTGGTGTGTTTTTGGCAAGTTGAATGTTCATCTCATCTTTGCATACTTCTCTTGGCCTGCTATCCCAACGACCGGTATACCATGCTCCCGATTTCTCAATGCCTTCTGTCTATGTATGCTTACAAGATACTTCTTAGTTCATGAGACATATTGTGTAGATCACATGATGTGCTTGGTGGTTGTCGATTTGAGGAATAGAAATCTTCCAGGCTTGATCTTCGCTAAAACCCTCAATGGCTTGGATTTATTACATAGGAAGGAAGCAAACTTCATTGTGGGGAGCCCTCTCCTCCTTCAGGTACGATCCCTAATTTTTGTCTAGGTTTTCAACCTAGCGAGATTCCGCTAATTTTTTGCATGGGTCAGCATTCGATTTTCAACCCATTGTGGTACCTTATTTCATCTATTCCAATTTTTTCTTTCTTTCTTTCTTTCACTCATGCTCTCTCTCTCTCTCTTCTCCTTGCTTTCTCTTCTTTCCCTTCTTTTGTATATATGGTTGTCTAAAAGGCTTCGTTTGCTTCAAACTCCTACTATCCCTTCTAGTCAATATATTTTTCAGCATTATCATGACTGTAGGCCTAAGCATGCTAAGATGAGCTTCAAAGATTCTACTGAGCTCATGGAATGCATTGATGCCATAGACATCCAATGGGTGGTGGAGTGATGGCGCATCTGAAGCATGGCTCACTATAGCCTTAAGGACAATTGAGTTCCTTTGAAGGGACTTCACTATTGCTCTTACTACTCCACATGTCACATTGCCAGATAGTTTAATGACTTTCAAGGGGCTCTTAGTAATGATGGCTCTTTCCATACCTTGGAGTTCACTAATAGGACTTTGAGCAGAATCTGTGAGGCTTGGCCAAGATAGAGGGTGACTAGGGACATCCATCCTCCTTAATTTCTTCATCCCACTTTGGGGTACCAGAAGTGGCGACAAGATGACATGAAATGGGACCTTATAGATGCAAAAACCTTACAAGAAGTCCAACAAAAGGAAGAGGGCTGATTGACAAACTTGATATGGCCCAAATTTTACTTTTCTTCACTTTATGATTCTCATGTCTTTTCTTTAGAATTTAATAAAGGATTCGAATGTTCCAAATCCCCTAAGGAAACAACTTATCTTCTTTTAATTTGAGCAATAAGAGAATCATTTATTTATTATCTTGGCTTCATGTCTTTGTTATTTTTCTTTTCTTTTTTCCATGCCATGTAATTTTTGCCCATGATATCCTTGAAGAAATTTTCACCATGACCATGTGTCGACGCCTGGCCTTGATCGAAAAAAACCATTGGGCTATCATTTAACCACCCACCTTGGCGACACTCCTGTACTCCCATACACACGGGGCCCATTAGAGGCCCTTTTCGATGATTATGTGGTTCATGCAAAGCTTCGAGTGCTCTCTCTCTCTCTCTCTCTCTCTCTCTCTCTCTCTCTCTTTCAGGGGAGGAAGGTAGGTATACCTTTGGAGGTGTGGCAGGTATCTTGGCCAAATTTTAGGTGATTACCAAAGGTAATTGAAGTCCCCACCAATCATTAGATTTTTCTAAGGTGTGATTGGTCACCAATTTCTAGTTGATTTTATTACCAATCTTACGTTAAGAAAAATGTCTTTTTTCCTAATCTAATGTGGATGGTAATAAAAATCTTGACTCTTGAGTCTGAAAGTTTGGTTACATGCGGGGAAGGTGTTAGGCACCCCATAGACATTGGCAGTAAAAACATGATTTTGGCATTGGCTTTCGGGGCTTTGCATGCATAGGGGGATTTGAGGTTTGGCTTTTGAATGGGTGTGGTCCTAATCTATGCTTTCCTAAGGCATTCTGGCAAAGTACTAGATTTCCATGGCAAAAATCTGGCGACATGTCACCTTACTTTCACAGTGGAGATTAGGCATTGCTTTCCCTTAGGTGACATAGATTGTGACAATCACATCAGAAAGAGCGAGCAAGTATATATATACATATGTCATGCACAATGCAAGCCCACAGAGCAGGAAAGTAAATGCCTACATCCATAGAGCATGTCCCAAAATATAGGTGCAGGAAAGTAAACAGAGGTCACCATACTCTAGAGATGAGGACAAATGGTAAATGGTGTGATATACCTAATACAACCTATCTAAGAGAGAAGAGTGGGAGGAAGGAAGGGGGGTTTCAAAGAGTACATAACCAAATGGGAGAGGCTAGACCCTTAAATCTATTGAACATTGCTGCTTGGCTTATATCTACATGCTTGCATCCTCGCCCTTTTTGCTTGAGCCTGGGCGACCGTGCCCTAGCTCCATGTGCCCTAGCTCCATGTGTCCTCGCTCCATGTGTGTACATGCAAAGGCAAAGGCAAGAAACAAGCAATAAAAGGAAAAAGATGCAAAGAGCATGTGAAAGAGGCATAAATTAGATAAGCATGATAGACATGGCAAGCATAGCATATGGCAGGAGACATGACAAGCCACAGGACAAACATACAAGAAAGCAAGAAGGGAAACAGGCAAGCAAGCAAACAAGAAAGAAGACAAACAAGCAAAAAGGCAAACAAAAGGTGGTGTCCACGGGGGACAGATGTAGGTTTGGATTGAATGTCCATAACTTCATTGTGTTGCTGCATGGATGACACACTAACAAGCAAGACTCATGCATGGACATGTAAGCAAGCATGTAAAGATGCATAGAAAGCCAAAGGGTGGCACAAACAAGCATGGCAAGCATAACATTGCACAAAGCGAAAAGGGAAAGGGTATGCATGGAGCAACCAACATCATGGAGATGCGTCCCAAGTGGTTACATCCAGATAAGGCCTCATAGGCGTTGGATGTAACCAAACAAGACCAAGCCCATGGAGTGTGTCAAGCATGGCAAAGCCTAGAACAAGAGAGGCTAGCACAAGCATAAAGCATAGAAGCAAGTAAGCATAGAAGCAAGTAAGCATAGAAGCAAGTAAGCATAGACATGCAAATAAGATGATCAAAACCCTTTGATATAGGCCTTGGTGTATAGATGATGGCAAAGACCATAGGGTCTAGATTGGGTCCTAACCATTAGGCCAAAACAAAAGAAAATGCGATAAAAGGAACAAAAAGGCTACAACAGCACATGACATGACAAACAAAGCCTAGGCCTAAACATATAAACATGGCAAGAAGCGTGCAAGCATAGTCGTCTAACATGGGAAAAAGCATAGAGCATATAGAGAAGAAGACCTAAGCACGCAAGCATGTGAAAACATAGATCTAGACATATAGGCATAGAAACATGCATGTAAACATGTAGATCTAAGCAAGGCATGGCCAATAATGTGCTATCAAGCATGTAAGCATGTAGATCTAAACAACAATACAAGGAAAAGATAGATCTAAGCATGAAAACACTGCATATGGCATGAAAACATGTAGATCTAAATGTATAAGCATATAAGGATGTAGATCTAAGCATGTGAAAAAAGAATCCAAACACATAAACATGTGAAGATAAGTATCTAAGCATATAGACATGTAAACATAGGCATAAACACTTGGGTCTAGACATGTGAGCATGGCATGAAGCATAAAAGCAAGCATAGGGACCCATAAATCTAGGCACAAGCATGAAGATAGGCATATAGACTAACATAGAACATGTAAATCAAGCCATAAACATGGAAAGCATGGAAACTTGTGGATCCAGACACAAGCACCACATGGAAAAGGTAGATCCAAGCATAAAACATTGCATAAGGCATAAAAAGCAAGGAGATTTAATCTAGAAGCAAAAATAAAGCAATACACATGCTAAAGAAAGTAATAAATCTTGTTATTCAAGCAAAAAGAAAGGATAAAAAACTTGATGAAGCTTTATAGGAAAAGGGGTAAGGATTGTAGCCAAAAAGCTACATTCATACCCCTTTACCTCAAATCCAAGGTATAGAACCAAAGAGAGGAAGATGGAGGGTATGAAAATTACCTTGTATTTTTGGAGAAGAGAGAAGAATCAAGAAACTTTGGTGTGTTTTTGTGTTTTTTGGTAGAGAAATATGGTGAGGAAAGAGACAGGAAAAATGCCTAGAAAGATGCCCAAACAGCTCCCAAAATGTCTTTCCTTCAATCTAAGTAGCAGGAGCCTTTTATAGGCCCTGGCACACTTTTCGAGGCCTAGTACACGTTGTAGATGCGCCAGCGGCCCTTGTTGGTGCGTCAGGTCGGGTCGAGTCTGGCTGACATCAGCAATTTCATCCTAATGCACTTTTTCAATTTTGACTTCGAACGTGCATTTAGAGGTCTTTCCAGACTCGGATTGAGGCAATCTTGGTGTTCCTGGAAAGCTCTAGATGTCTTGTTTTCAGAAAACTAAAGAAATTAAAATTCCAATGGTTGGATCAAAAGTTATAACCTTGGAAAGTGTGCTGATGCGCTTTTCACGATTTTCTCAATATCTCAACCATTTTAACTCTGATTTCGACTCATCAATAGTCGTTGGAATGAGAGTTTGATTATCTTCACAATGGCATTGGTCTTAACCTATTTTGGTGACCGGATCAAGAATAGGGTTTCTAAGGCCCACTAGGAGTTAACTTTAGGTCAAACTTGGTCAAAGTTGCTAAAAATCCTTGATGAGCTCGGGTTTGAATAAAACCATGAAAAAATTTGTTTTGTGAGAATTTTGACCTTGTTTGACCTTTGGTAAACCCAGGGTTGAACAGAGGCATTTTGGTCATTTGGCTAGAAAAAGGCATTTTGAGTGCTCCGGTGTTCGAACAGGTTGCGCCATGCCATTATATATGTTCTCGTGACCCCATGGAGAGAAAATGATATTTTTGGGTTTTTCAGGGTCCTACATGCAAATTAAGAGCGAAAAAAATACAGTATCAATACCATGGTCTTTCCCCTATCTTTTGTCTAGGCCACCCTTTTGGATTTTCAATGCAGCGGGGTCTTTTTGCCTTAACTTTTGCCTAGGCCTCCCTTTTGGGTTTTCAACCTAGTAGGCTTTTTTCTTTTCTTTTATTTTCTTTTCAAACATTGTATTTTTGGAGTCTATCCATATTGATTAGGCGAAGCATCTCTTCCTCATCCAAATCTGCAATCCTTGTAGCACCCCCCGACATTATCTTCTTGATAATGAAACACCCAGACCATCTTGGCTTCATCTTTCCTCTTGGATCAAAAGTTTCATCTCTTTTCTCAGTGTTGAATGAATTTGGTACATCTGACCAATGTGATAGGTTGCTTAGATTATTCATAGATCTAAAGTAACTCAAATTGACATGCATGTTACGTGGCAGCACAAACAAATCACCAAACTAAAGTTAAGCATGCGAAAAATAAATCTCAACATAATTCATAGTCCTTAATCGGGGAAATACCCTTACGGCAAAAACATCCCTTGAGATAAGTTTAATGGGTATGGTTAAGAACCTTTAGGACCAAGTCCCCTTCCTTAAGGTTTATAGGTTTCACTTTTTTGTTGAACACTCCAGCAATCCTCTTTTGGTACCCTTGTGCATGGTATTTTACCGTAGCTCTCTTCTCATCTATCAAAGCTAATTGCTCATATCTTGCCTTCACTCAATCTTCTTATAAGACCTTGGTTTCTAATAGCACTCTCAAAGATTGTATGTCCATCTCAATTGGAAGCACTGCTTCACTACCATAGACCAAATAGTAAGGTGTTGCCCCAGTTAATGCACAAATAGAAATTCTGTAACCCCATAAAGCAAATGGAAGTTTCTCGGCCCAATTCTTGTATGTCACTACCATTTTGGCTAGGATGTTCTTAATGTTCTTATTTGATAATTTTATGGCCATATTAGTTTGCTGTCAATATGGTGAAGACTTGTGATCTTCAACGTTGTACAACTCCATAATCCCTTGAACCTCCTCTTCGAGGTTGGAGCCTCTATCCAAAAGATCTCTTGGGGTACCCCATATTGGTAGATGACGTTATTCTCTATGAACCAAGCCACGTGCTTGGCTTTCAACATGCAGTAGAAGGCCTCTTCCACCCATTTGGTGAAGTAGTCAATTGCGACTAGGATGTACTCATGTCCACTTGAGGCTTTAGAGGCTATTCTTCCAATCACATCTATGCCCCAAACTGAGAAAGGCCAAGGAAAGGTAATGCTGTATAATTCACTACGCAGTACATGGTTCAAGTTTGCATATGTTTGGCAGTCATGGCATCTCTTCACAAAGTCTACACAATCGGTTTCCATCATGCTCCAATAGTACCCTATCCTTAGAATCTTCTTGGCTAACACTCTCCCATTCATATGAGGACCACAAATCCCTTGATGAACTTCCTCCATAACTCTTTCTGCTTCTTCTCTCTTTAGGCAATAAAGGTGAATACCATTATAGGATCTCCTATAGAGCTATCCTCTGCATAAGATGTATTTCATTGCCATTATCCTAATCGAACAACACTCTCTCTTGTCGGTACCATTTGGATATGCCCCCAACTCCAAGAATTTCATGATGCCATTATACCAAGGAGCCCCTTCCTCTTCTATAACTAAGACTGTAGCTTCGGCCCTCTCTTTGTGTACCACCCCATAACTTTGTTCAATCTCTAAGGGTGATGTCCATACTCCTTTAGGTATTTCAACCGTGGAAGCTAAAGTAGCCAAGGCATCTGCAAACTAATTCTGAGCTGTAGGGATGATCATGTATTCACTTTTGACAAAAGTTTTGGTCAAATCCTCTAGATATTGTTGATAAGGTTTCAAATGTTCTTCCTTTACCTTCAATAAATTTTGGGCTTGATCTATAACCAATGTCAAATCTCTAAATACCTCTGCCTTGTTTACCCTTAACTCTTGAAGAGCTTCCATTCCGGCGATACAAGCTTCATATTCTGTCATGTTATTAGTTGCCTTAAAGTTCAATTTGACAGCCAACGTCACATTGGATCCATCGAGAGTTATCAAAAGTACTTATATCCCATTCCTATACTGGTTCATAGCTCTATCGAAATACATTTTCTATGCCCCTAGCTCGATGTCCAAGATGTCCTCATCCGGGGAAGTATTCTTTTCTGTTAGGACATATGTGGTTCACATTGTTTTGAACATATGTCATTATTTTATGTAATTGGTTTATCTTTTGACAAAACGCACTTTACTTGTAATTGGGTAGATTTAGGATGCGTTTAACGCTTCAAGAAACTGTGTTTCAAGATCAAGTGTTGAAGTCATCAAGTCTGTCCAAGAAACAATCTGAAAAGTGCAAGTCACTAAAGCTCGACACCTAGTCTCGACACATGCATCTATCAAGATTTAGAAGCTATTTTAGCCCCGAGGCTCGACAACTTCTTGACAGATCCTTGACACCTCTATCTATCAAGATTTAAGGAAAACAGATTCTAAGTTCTGTTTTGATTCCAATCCGTGAATGTGTCTTTGGGACTTCTTTTCTCCTAACCCTAGACATATAAAAGGATTATTTTAAGGGCCATCGAAGGAAACACAGGTACACAAGTTACACAAGCATTGAGAAATCCTTGTTTAATCAATTTGTGATCTGAGACAAAGTTCATGCCCTAGTTCATCTCTCTTGTGAAGAAGTTACTATGTAATGTGCATTGTAGGGTTTTGTAACCAAGTATCTTCTTGATCTTCATTGTGTGGGTGAATTGAAGAATTTTGCAGCCAACAACTCTCTCTAATTGGTGATTGAAGTCGCGTACTGGGAGCTGCGCAATTGGTTAGTCACGTATTGGGAGCCGTGCATCAAAAGGAGAAACTGTCACTACAAAATAAGTCCAATTGGGTATTGGGGTAAGGGTTCAACTGTAGGTTGGTAAGGTACTAGGATTCCTTTACTTGTAACCGCTTGTTGTGATAATAGTGGAGTTTCGGGAGTGGTGACTTTAAATCACCCGGTGGGGTTTTTGTCTAGGTTTTCCCCATTCATAAATAAATCACCGTGTTATTATTTTTCCGCTGCATACTTTAGTTATTGGTGATTTGTTTGTGCTGCCACATAAATTTGCATGTTAACTTGATTAATTAAAAACTTGGTTAATTAATCAATTTAATTCATCACAATGGGTCAACGCGTTTGTGGCCTATCATTTTCTATTTCTCCCTCTATAGGATTCTCGACAAAAAAATCAAACATGGCACTCCGCTTGATAGTCTTCCTTACCACATAATTCAAATCAAATTGTGCTAATAAGATCAACCATCTTGACAATCTTCCAATCAAAGCTGGTTTCTCAAAGTACTTCAATGGATCCATCCTTGCTACTACCCATACTTGGAATGATAGAATGATGTGTCTCAACTTTCGTACAGCTCACATGAGTGCAAAGCATGCATTCTCTATGGGGGTGTACCTGGTCTCACAAACATGGAATCTTTTGCTCAAATAGTACACCACCCTTTCATTCTTATTGTCGTCTTCTTGTGCAAGCATGCTCCCAATCGCTTCTCCTATGATAGAGTGGCATAGAAGTAACGGCTTTCCTTGTTGTGGAGGTACAAGGATGGGTGGATCAATGATGTATTCCTTGATAAGTTTAAAGGCGATAGGCCGAAAATGTATTCACCCCTTTAAATAAATAAACCAATTAATTAGCCAAGTGAATTAATTAGGTTAAATTACATGCAATGAGTGTGGTAGCACAAACAAATCACCAAATAACTAAATATGGGGAAAACCTACACTACAAAAATCTCACCGGGTGATTTTAAGGTCACCATTCTCGAGAATCCATTATTATCAAAACAAATGGTTACAAGTAAAAGAATCTCAATACCTAATACCAACCTACAGTTAAACCTTTACCCCAATACCTAATTGGACATGTTCCATAGTAACAATCTTTCCATGTATTGCATGGCTCTGAGTACGTGACTAACCAAAAAATGCGTGGATCCTAGTACATGACTTGATCACCCACTTGAAAAGGATGTTGGCTACAAAATTCTTCTGTTCATCACACAATGAAGATCATGAAGTTGCTCGGTCACAAAACCCTTTGGTGTACAAACACAACAGCTTCTTCAAGAACTAGGGCAAACTGGGTTTCCAGTCACACTTGTGAAATTATGCTTTTGTGCAATTGTACTCTTTTCTATGTAACCTCATACGACCCTTAAAATAATCCTTATATGTGTTTAGGGTTATGAGAAAAGAAAGCCTAAACATATACTCACAGATTGGATGAAAAATAGCTCTAAAAATTGAGTTTCATAATCCTCGATAGATAGGCATCTATGGAGTTAGCTGTCGTGCCACTGGCTTCAGCAGCCTTTAAACCTCGATAGATACTAGCTATCGAGATTTAAAATCCAGCACTTCTTCACTTGTTTCTTAGACAGACTTGCATGGCTTTAACACTTGAACTTGAAACCTTATTTCTTGAAGCATGAAACACATCCTAGATCTATCCAAATATAAGCAAAGTGCGTTTTGTCAAAGGAATAGCCAATACATAAAATGTTGACATATGTTCCTAACATCAAATCACATATGGCCAAACAAAAGGCTTTCTGACATTCATCATTCCATGTGTGGGGTTTATTCTTCCTCAGAAGTTTAAAGATGGGCTTACAAGTGAAGATGAGCTTAGCAATGAATCGACTGATATATTGTACCCGACCTAGGAATCCTCTTATTTCCTTCTCATTCTTATGTGGAGACACCCCTAATATGGCTTTAATCTTGGATGGATTCACTTCTATCCCTCTATCACTTGCTAGGAAGCCTAGCAACTTCCCAGTTGTTACTCCAAAGGTACTTTTTTAGAGGTCCAACCTCAATCTATACTCTTTAATCCTTTCAAAGAACTTCCTTAAGTTAGTGATGTGACCTCCTCTATCCTTTAATTTTACAATCATTTCATCGACATACACATCAACTTCATTGTGCATCATATCATGTAACAAAGTTATGGCCATCCTTTGATAATTGCTCATGCAATCTTGTGACCAAATGGCATTACTGTGTAGCAATAGATCCCACATTTAGTGGTGAAAGTGATTTTAGTCATATCCCTAGGAGCCATCTTGATTTGGTTATATCCTGAGAAAACATCCATAAAAGACATCAAGGCACTATCGGCCATATTATCCACTAGGACATCTACAAGGGAAGAAGGAAACCATCTTTTGGGGAAGCCTTATTCAAATCCTTAAAATCCATACACATCCTTACCTTTTCTTCCTTCTTAGGTACAGGTACAACATTGGCTATCCATTCGGCTTGGTGCACAGGCTTAATGAACCCTACTTTCAGCTGTTTTGTGACCTCTTCTTCGATCTTTAGGAGCCATTCGGTTCCCATGCGCCTCAACTTTTGCTTATCGGTTACCATATGGGCATGGGTATCAATGTCATGTTGGCCAATCTCAAGATCTATTCCGGGCATATCTTCATAGGACCATGTAAACACTTCTTCAAATTCCGTGAGAAGCTCCTTGAGATCTTTTCTTTCTTCTTTATTTAGGGTTAAACCAATTTTAATTAAGCATGGATTCTCATTATTGCCCAAATTAAAAGTTTCAAAAGTTGGTTTCATAGGTTCAATTTTCTTTTCCAATTGTTTATTAATTTCATTTTCAAATTCATTTGAATCATTTAAGTGCAGAATTTCAATATTTTGGGATACATCAAAATAAGCCAAATCAGTACTCATCTAATTGAAAATGTTGAAAAGTACATCGAGACATGCATTACAAAATTTCTTTTCCCCACTCATAGAAAACCCAACCCAAGTCCAATTATTAAGTTGCCCCATAGCAAGCATGATGAAAGTAGAAGGATCACCTGGCTCTTCGATGGCAATGGCAAACACGTCCTTTTCCATCTTTAGCATCGTCCCCATTGCTTCAGCATCATGTAGTCCACCCAGTCGACTTCTTTTTGAACCTCCTTGATTACCACAATAGGCTTCTCATTGAAGAACATCTCCCATCCTAAATACACTTTTCCATCCTTACCTACCCAAAGCTCGGGAAAGCCACAAAAGGGAAAGTTGGTGGAAAATCTGGTTTTGTATCTCATACAAAACACACAGCGGAAGCAAAAAATATGGATCTATTTCATTCATGATTGACAACATGCACTATGCAAATTTCAGAATTTAAGAACAAGATCGCGTACCTTGGTGTGAAGAAATTCGAAACAAAGATTAGAAGCACTTGAGAACACTTTTAATCTTCACTTCAATTTCACTGTACGCCCAAGAAGTGTTGTCTCTTAATCAGTTTTCAAGGGAGAATTATCGAGTGGCTTCATTCATACATACACACCATTTCACAATGATGTTTCTCCTTTTCTTATTTTCTCTACGCTTACAAAAAAAAATTCTATATGATTCTCCCTTTATAACTAATTGATTATCTAATTGGGCTGGTCTATTGGACGTTTCCAATTGGGCTTTAGTGTGTGGCTTGGAGTGAGACCAAAAGGGACCAATAAGACACTAGCTCCAATGGACCTTGGGCTTTTCTGTCAACTCTTGACAAGTTCAAAGTTACCATTAATTATATTTAATACCACTATATAAATATAATTGCACTCTAGGCCTTATTAATAAATTATATCCTAAGACTTTATTATACATGCAACTCCTTCATTATATATTCGTAGTAACACAAAGTCATGAATGTAGACTGCCACTTTGTAAATTACTACATCTTATCCTTGAGTACCCGATTTAATCCTTTAAAGCTATTCATTATATATTTATAAAATTCAATCTCATAAATATATACTTGTAATTTCTTACCAAAGTGGTTAGGCCTAACACTCTGAATAATCAAACTCATTAAACTTATCTCAAGGGAATATTTTATATCTTTGTTAAGAGATTATGAATTCCATCTTGAGAATATATGTTCCATCAACACTAAATGTGGTTGCCTAACATACTGAGATTTTGACCGATACTTTAGATCTCACTCCTGATATATCAAAGCAACCTACACCTCATGATCAGGTCCATTATTCTCTTAAGATTAAGAGTTCATGTAAATAGAAGTCGTGAGATTTATTATTCATTTAACAGTTGTTAGGAGAATAATAAATCTCATAGCGGTCCAGTTCAATACATCCTAACTTTTAAAACATATCAACTAGAAGTCTCCACTTCCATGATCAAGACAAATCTAGTTGATATGTTATAACCTTCGCAGATGAAATGCCTAATTTCATCACCATCTACGAACTATAAATTCTGAGTTTACAAAGAACTTGTGATTTATATATTCTGTGACTTTTCACATAAATCACATACTATGCATCTCATGGACTATATGATAATGTCTCAATATTCATGTTACCATTATTTTAGATAATAATAAAACAACTTTATTAAAAACAACATTAAGTTATAAATAATGTCATGCATAGCATCATACAATAGGATTTAAGGGCACACATCCTAACAAAAGTCTTCTCCTTCCTGCATAAATTTCCATTGAGGGTTCCAAGGTTCTTCTTGATTCCGTCTTAGCCTTTAAAGAATCCCAAACCTTCCTTGGTCACTTAAGTCTTGAAAATGGGGAATTCAACCACCCCTTTTCCTTTTTTCCCAAAACCCATACCTTGCATATACCCCATATTCTTCATCATTGCAATCACCTCATGGCTACAATATAGGACCAAGTCTATAGTACACCTTTCATCCTTCAACTTATAATTAGTCATGTTTGCAAACTCAAAGCCACTCATTTGGAACTCACTTCCTCTTTCCTCAAGTCCACAAATGGGTACTAGAATTTCAACATCGCTAAGCACTACAGCAATCGCTCCCTTCCATGGGATCTTTATCTTTTGGTGTAAAAAAGAGGGAATAGCCCCAATAGGATGAAGCCATGCCCTTCCTAAGAGAAGGTTGTAGTTAAGAGTGATATCCATGATGTGGAATTCCACAATTGTTTCCAATGGGCCAATCTTACAAGAAACTTTAAAGGTTCCAATAACTTTCCTTAAAGTGTTATCATATGCCCTAACAGTCAAAGGAGAGGGGATGATTGTCTCCATATCTAGGCTAATAGTGAGAGTAGTCCTAAAAGGGCATACATTCAATGTGGATCCATTATCAATAAGCACCACTGGAACTTTGGCATCCATGCATTCAATGGTGATTTGCATTGGTCTAGTGTGAATGGCCTCTTTAAGAGGAAGGTTCTCGTTAGAAAAGGCAAGTAAAGGGTTAGATAGAGCCTCGACTCCAATGGGAGATAGTACTTCTTGTGGTGTAGCTTCTCTAGGCACCTCTTTCTCATTCAAAGAATCCAAGAGAGCACTACGATGCTTGTGAGAAGCCATAAGCAAACCCCATACCAACACATGAGCTTGAGTCTTCTTCAATTGAGTTAAAACTCTATCTTCTCCCTCATTTTCTTCTTTCCCTTTAGGTTCCGTGGGCATAGGCCCTTCTCTTATGTCCCTACATAGGCCCTTCTCTTATGTCCCTACTAGGATGGTACTTTTCTTAGAAGAATGGTTTGTAGTGTTTCCCACTCCTCGTAATGTTTGTCATATTGTCCTCTATGACTCTTTTCTTCAACTCGGTTATTCTCTTAGGAAATATCCCCTAAACAGCCACCGCATTCTTCAAAACCTTATTTTCTTTATCCCATATTCCTTGGACTTCTATGACATTAACTTCTATGGTCTCTATCAACTTTAAAAAATCCCATTCAAACTCATCAACTTGCACCCAATATTGATATGGAGGAGGAGCTTGGTGATAATTAGGCAAAGAGTTCTTCCTAATACTAGGATTAGGGATGATGTCGGGATTTGGGAGAGTTCCATTGTCTATGAGGTCGTGTATTTAATGTTTGAGACGGAAGCAATTGTTAGTTTTATGGCCGAGTTTTTGGTGAAAGTGGCAATATTTATTGAGGTTCCAAGTAGGAGGTACAAGGTTAGGCATGGGTGTGGGATCTAAAGACTTAATGAATCCTTTGAAAGACAAATTTTCATATGCTTGGGCAAGGGTCATTCCTAAATCGGAGAATTCTTGGTAGGCCTTCTTTGTGAAACTTGGCTAGGCTAAGGTTTGTTGGGGTATGATGGCACTTACATTTACAGGATTGGGTGCTTTAGAAGAAGTCACTCATCCTCCATATGTCTTCTTGATTGGAGGTTTGCTCTAACCTTTTTCCAACTATCCATTGTTGATGGCATCCTCTATCCTAGTCCTACAATCACATAATTCCCTAAATGAACTAATAGGTGATGATAGGAGCTTACTATTATAATACGAAAGTAAGTTCTTGATAATCATGTTGATTTGGTCTTTCTCATTTAGCCTATTAACTGTTAGGATATGTGCCATTTAAATCCTATTGTATGATGCTATGTATGACATTATGAATGATATTATGTTATGATTAATAAAGTTGTTTTGTTATTATCTAAAATAATGGTAACATGAATATTTGGACTTATCATATAGTCCATTAGATGCATAGTATGTGATTTATGTGATTTAGTCACAGAAGATATAAATCATAAGTTCTTTGTAAACTCAGAATTTTATTTCATAATCGATGATGAAATTGGGCATTTCATCTATGAAGACTATAACATATTAACTAAGATGAATTGTCTTGATCATGGAAGTGTAGACTTCTAGTTGATATGTTTTGAGAGTTAAGACATATTGAACTAAAGTGCTATGAGATTTATTATTCTACTAACAACTGTAAAATGAATAATAAATCTCACGACTTCCATTTACATGAACTCTCAATCCTAAGAGAATAATGAACCTGATCATGAAGTGTAGGTTGCTTTGATATATCAAGAGTGAGGTCTAAAGTCACGATCAAAATCTCAGTATGTTGGGAAAATGCATTAATGTTGATGGAACATATATTCTCAAAATGGAATTCATAATCTCTTGACAAAGATATAAAATATTCCCTTGAGATAAGTTTAATGGCTTTGGCTATTCAGAATGTTAAGCCTAACCACTTTAGTAAGAAGTTACTAAAGTATATATTTATAAAATTGGATTTCATAAATATATGATGAATAATATAAACGATTAAATTGGGTACTCGAGGATTAAGAAATACTAATCTTCAAAGTGACAGTCAACATTCATGACTTT
The DNA here is from genome assembly GCA_032878915.1 of Castanopsis chinensis. Taxonomy (NCBI): domain Eukaryota; kingdom Viridiplantae; phylum Streptophyta; class Magnoliopsida; order Fagales; family Fagaceae; genus Castanopsis; species Castanopsis chinensis. The sequence goes on along the minus strand of JAVQMG010000133.1, from coordinate 34,715,785 downwards.
GTATTACTATGAATATTTTAATGGAAGGGTTGTATGTATAATAAAGTCTTGGGATATAATTTATTAATAAGGCCTAGAGTGCAATTATATTTATATATTAGTATTAAATATAATTAATGGTAACTTTAGACTTGTCAAGAGTTGATAGATAAGCCCAAGGCCCATTGGAGCTTGAGTCTTATTTGTTCCCTTTTGGTCCCACTCTAAACCACATACTAAAGCCCAATTGGAATGACCCAAAAGGCTAGTCTAATTACATAATCAATTAGTTATAAGGAGAGAGTAAGTCACTATCTTATTCTCCCTTGAACATATACGTGTATACTGATTGAGAAACCACAATTTTATGATATAAGTGAAATTGGAGTGAAGATTAAAAATTTTCTCGAATATTTCTAATCTTTGGTTTTGAATTTCACTGCATCAAGATACGCTTTCTTGTTTTTAAATTCTGAAATTTACGTAGTACATGTTATATATAGTGAATAAAGTAGATCCATTGATTTTCCTTTGCATATGTTTTGTATGTGATACAAACTATGTTTTTCCCAAAAATTGGTATCAGAGTAGTCTTCAATTTCAAATTTGTATAATATTTTTTATGAGTTTTGGAATCAAAGATATTAATTTCATGATGTTAGAAGATTCTACAATCAATTTTCTGCATGGTTATTGAAATTGTTATTTGATAAAAACTTATATTGATGTTATGATGTTGTTTAAGTTTGATATTAAATATGTTAGATTGAACTTTAAGGCTATAGCATCAATAGAATTTAGTTTTGATCTCAATCTCTTTCTGTTGTGATCAAGAAACTATGTTTTGTTCAAGTGAAACGTCAAAAACGGTTACCAAAAAAATTTGAAAAAATTTAGTTTCATGAGTTTTGATCGATCGAGAATCACTTTTAATCAATCGAGTGTTCTTTTTCGATCGATAGAGTAGCGATCGAGAATCAATCAAGTCAACCCGAGAATTTGTGATGAATTTCTTCAATTTTTCGATCGATGGAGAATTCCTTTCAATCGATTGGATTTGCCTTTTCGATCGATAGAATAGGAATCAAGAACTGATCAAGTCATTCAGAAACTTTGAAATGGATTTGATGAAGATTTCGATCGATCAAGAAATAACTTCATCCGATCAAAATAAACTTTTTTTGAAATTTCACCAAGTGTTAAAACATAGATGAAGTGCAAGGCTATGTGTGACGAGGTTACACATGATATCTAATTCAAAACCTTTCTTTTCAAATATCTAGCGGGAGAGAAATACAAGAATTGGATCTCACATCCTCCATTATCAGTTCATAGTAATGTGGGTCAGCATCTCGTCTTGGCAAATATGCCTCGCGATCTCAAAGGAGGGTGCTTACTTCATAGTACTACAAGATTGAACTCACCCATTTAAAGTAATGTAAACAAGCACCTCTTCTTGGCATATATGCCTCGCGATCCCAAAGGAGGGTGTTTTGTTTCTTGGTACTATAAGTTTATATACTATAAGGGAGATGAAATATAGCTACACATGATTCTAGATAATGGTGTACACTAGACTAAGACACATGATTCTAGATAATGGTGTACACTAGACTAAGTGTAATGTTGACCTCCCAAAGGAGCTATGTTATTATAACTTAGACACTAAAGTTAATATGGCATATTATTAGTGTTTGATAAAAATTATCATAATAACACTAATAATGAGAATGTTTCTTAATCAATCATAATGCTTATAATATGTTTGCTACCAAAGAATTATAGACATGGATTGGGTTGTCGTTGCATATTTTATGTTATGGTTTTATTAAGGTTATAATATATGTTTATATTCTAAATTGATAATGTCCAGTTTACGTATTATATTCATGTTTGTTATTTTCAGATTTAAATCATGGCATCTTTTAGCCCACTTGTTACTATTCTTAATCAAAACAAACTGACTGGATCCAACTATATTGACTGGAAAAGAAATTTGGACATTGTTCTTACTATTGAAGAGTACATTTCCTAAGCAGATATGATACTTCAGTCACTACCCGAATCATTCAAGGAATTCAGACTTAATTATAACATGAACAAAAAGGTTTATACATTGTCTAAATTAATGAATGAATTGGTGGCGGTAGAAGGCATTCTTGGTACATCTAGCGTTGATGCTAATATGTTGAACCTTTTTCTTCTCAACCTAAGTCGAAAGGCAAGGGTAAAAAGAAGAAGAAGAAGGACTTCACCAAGCAAGATGATAAACAAATTGCCTAAGGAGTTGCCAACAAGGGAAAGAAAAGGACTATACCGAAGGAAAGTGTTTCCATTATGGAGAGAAAAGTCACTGGAAAAGGAATTGTCCAAAATTCAAAGTTGCCAAGAATATGGGTATGAAAATTTCTTTTCTTCTTCAAACATGTTTAGTACAGAATCCCATTGATTCTTGGTATGTGGATTCAAGTTTTACTAATCATATTTGCAATTCTTTGCAGGGGTTCCGAGAGACCAGAAAGCTGAATGATGGGGAAATGTTTCTTTCTTTGGTTGATGGGAGCAAATTCCCAATTGTAGCTGTTGGAGTATTTAATTTATGTTTTGATTCTAGAGTTTAATATTGGAAGACTGTTTGTATGTACCTAATGTACGTAGGAATTTAATTTCTGTAACTTATTTAGGTAGACATGGATATTATGTTATCCTGAAAGACAATGTGATAATTATGAAGGATGAAGTGTTTATCTGTTCTGGCAATATTGTTGATGGTCTTTATATTTTAAACTCTTGATAAGCATGAATTATACAATTCTAAATTAGATAATAACTCTCATGTGAAATCATTAAAGAGAAAGTTTCCTTCTACTAATGATGCATATTAGGGCTGTCCACGGGTCGGGCAGGGTTGGTTTTCGACCCAGCCCGGACTTGACCAACCAGCGTCAGGTGGAAGGCGAAGGGACCCGAAACCAACCGCTGGCATCAATCGGTTGAGTTGGTTTCGGGTCAGGTAGTGGTCGGTTAGTTTAGTTGGTTCGTTGGATTCTGCAAACGTTATCGGATTCTTCAAACTAGTCGCCGGAATCTTTAAACTAGTCGCCGGAATCTTCAAAAACTCACCGGGATCTACAGAAACTCTATACATATGCACTAAAAATCGCCAAAATAAGTTGGATCTCCTTGAATCTCGCCAGATCTCACCAAATATGGTCGAGATCTCGCCAGAAATCAGCTTGGATCTCCTCGAATCTCGTCGGATTTCATGAAGTATGGTCGAGATCTTGTCGAAATAAGCATGGATCTAGTCGAAAAGCTGGAGAACTCGCCAGAATGTTCATGCTCTTCGGGCGGGTCGGGTTTCACGGGTTTTGAAGGAGGGGACTCGAACCCGACCCGCCGACGTTAGTTTTTAGAGAACGGGACCCGCGTCCGACCACTAGAGCAGTCGGATGGGGTGGAAGCAAGTCGGGTGCAGGCAGTTTGGGCAGGTTGGGCGGGTGGTCGGGTGGGTTGGACAGCCCTAATGCATATCTTTGGAACTTGTGTTTGGGTTATATTAATTCAAATAGAATTCAAAGACTAATTAAAGATGGACTCTTAGAGCCATTGGACTTTGATGGATTTCCAGTTTTTGAATTTCGTTTGGAGGGTAAAATGACTAAAAGACCTTTTAATGCAAAAAGTAGAAGTTGAATTGGTTCACAAACAACTCCACTAGCTCATTCCACACCTTAATCTTGCTTGAATCTAGACTATAGTACCATCTTGATGCTCCTCCCATGAGTGAGAGGGGAAATGCATGCAAGGTTTGCTTCTCTTCTAACCTTGTCATTATCTAATTGGGCTGGCCTATTGGGCCTTTCAAATTGGGCTTTAGTGTGTGAGCTTGGAATGGGACCAAAAGGGACCAATTCAGTGATGCTTAGGTATCTCCTAACATTTTGCTTTGGATCTCCAATTCCATCAAATATTTTGGCATCAAAAATCTTGAATTTTGGAGGCAACACAATAGGAATCCTTGAACTTAGTCCCCCTATGTTGTAGAAGCAATCATCAGTCCCTTGAGCCTTGCGGAAGGCCAGTTGTATTTTCTCCATCTTCTCTCTCTTGGCCAAGGTTTTCGTGGTGAGTTTCTTAAATTGCTTGTTCTTCTCATAATTAGCCTTGTCTTTTTCATCCCAACCTTCCCCTTCTTCATCATTGGTAATCTCCACATGCATTCCCTTTTTCAACTTGGCATCTTTTAGCTTAGTAGGGTAGCTCCCCATCTTTTTGAGAACATCGCTTTGCTTCTCCATTTCCTTGAATATCTTTTGTGTGATTTCACTATTAATTGGAGTAGCCATTGCTTCTTGAGACAATCCTCCTTCTTGCAATACTTCTTTTCGATGTGTATCTTCAATCTTGACTAAGCACCTTCTGTGCTTTTCTCCAATCTTAATTAGAGAGGGGACGTGTTTCTTTTTACTTCGGTGGTACAATTGTGCCTGAAAAGAAGTCTCATCTTTACTAAGTTCATGCCCCAATTAAAAGGTTCTCTTTAACTTTTAGATGTTCTTAGAAAATCTTTAAGTCCATCTAATGAAGGCCTACAAAATCACTCCATTTCCTCTCATGGGCCTTGCCCCTTGTTTCATTTGGGTTTTAGTCCATTTACAATAATTCTCTCATCTTATTCTCATGGGCTTTTATTAGAATGTACTTAGAGATTTTCAACCATTTGTCTCAAATATGGGCCTACAATGTATTCATCACCTTTGGGCTCTTCCTTTTTCATTTTATTATCATCATCTTTTTTTGTTTGAAGTAGCCATTTAGCTAGAATATATTGTGGCCTTCCTCACAAGGTCCATGAAGTTCTCATCAGTTTGGGCCTAGGAATACAACAAAAAGGCCCAAGATTAGGGAATTTCATATTTGACTTTGTAGGATTTTGGATGCTAAGTCCATAGCGTTCTTTTTACCTTAGGCCCAAAGTCCTCTTTTTCAAAAGGGCTTTTTAATTTGGGCTAATGATAGCAATTAGGCAATGGTCTTATGAACCTTTCAAGTTAAGATATACATTTATAGTTAGGGACATGCCCCTTACATGTGAGAACTTCTTTCTCTTATCCCATTTGTTTTAGGGTATGCCATAACTTTAGGGTCGTCCCTCTAATTTTATATTTTTTTTTTGGTCCTTTAGAATGAGGTGATCACAAGATATATGGTTGAACAAACAAGAGATATATAAAGGGTATCCTCTTCTTGATTGGATCTAGGATCTCTCTAAATGTGGGTAGGCTTTCTTAAGACTAAAGGGATAGATAAGTAGGTCACTCACAACTAGGTGGGTCATGATTCCAATCAAGGGCCTTAATGGACCTTAGTGGATTGGTGGCAAACCTTAAATGTACTCAAAGCCCATTATAGGTGATTGCACCGATTGTGAGTTGGTGGGATGAACTTTGAAAGACTTGAGCTCGAATGGAGCCTTCCATCTTCCCACTCATCACCAACTGAGGTTAAGGGACAATAGAGCCAAGAAAATGTGTGTGCAAACAAGTATTGAATGTGCCATTATTAAAGTTAAAACATAGGACACATGGGAATTAAAATCGTCATCCCCGGTGTAGTCGCCATTGTGAACACAATGGAAATGTATGTTAGGACTCGCCACCTAGTTTTTACAATGGTCTAGGAACCATATATATAGCATCCTCTTGAGGAAGAAACTTTTGATCTTACTACCAAAGATATGGATTCAAAGTTAAGGTACGGTCTGGAAAAGGTGTTAGGCACCCAAAACCACCCAACCCCAAGGTTTGCTTCCCCTTATTGTGTCTTCTGTCATAACCATATTAAATGCACACTCAATATTGCATCTATACTCACACACAAACTAGCATTCATCTAACAATCAACATGGCATCAAACATCCCTAACCATACATCTATCATGGCATCTCCTAACATTCATCTAGCATACATGTCAAATCATCATGGCATTTCATCACACCACAAACCCTACTAATGCTTCTATCTCACATCGTAAACCCTAAAATACATCTAGCATCATGTCATCACAATCAAGGTAGAAGCAGATGAACATTAAAATCAAGGTAGAAATAAAGCCAACAAGTCATGTCATCATCCAAAATATTAAGAACACAATTGTATCATCAAACCTAAACAAGGCCATGCGTATACATTGTGGATGCATGACTTACCTTTACTTACCTTACAACAACTCAGCACCTATGTCATCATGCATGAATATGTGAATAGTGGCATAGCATCAAAGCAAGAAACTTTACGAGAAAACCCTAATCTAGCATATAATAATGAACAAGAATGTGAACAGAGAAATAGAAAACTCAAAAGCGTACAAGAAGGTTAAAACAAAGGCATATGATGTAAAATAAAAGAAGCAACAAACGTAGAAAAATTGAATTAGGGTTTCTAGGCACAGGTATGCGTATGCATACTTAGAGCCTATGTATGCATGCACGAAGCACACGCATGCAAACACGCCCTAAACCCTAACCTAGAAACAAAATAGCAGAAAATTACTTAAAAGCTTAAATCTAGCATCCTATCATGTTCAAAACAAAGGGAATGCAAAACCCTAATCTAAACAAACATGTTATAACATAAGCAAAGCAAAAAACAAGATCAAAAACAGAATTAAACGCAAAAATGAAAGAGAAAGTTTAAAAGATACCTTAAAGCAAAAGGCTCCTAGGTTTGATTTTTAACGGTTCCCCTCAGTCAAATCTATTCATAAATCAATAAAAATGCGATCACTAATCTTAAAATTTGAAGATCAATGCCAGAAAAGGCCATAATCAAATAAAATTGACTTGAGGATGTTTTGTGAAAAACTCCCTCTTTGATTCACTATTTCTAGTGAATATTAGTGTTTTCCTGTGGAATTTTTGTGTGTTTTGAAAAAGTACCATGTATGGCTATTTATATTGTGAAAATGGGGATATGGAACAGCTCCCAAACGATGTGAGCTTCGTTCCAAACATCAATTTTTAATACAAAAAATTTGTCTTTCATAAGTTTATGAAACCTACCTGTGTGTGCAAAATCGTGCCTGCATACGCAAGTTTATGCCTGTGCACGAAAGCTGAGGGTTTTCTTTGGCCTTTATCTTCCAAAAATATATTTTTTTACTCATTGAAAAGTTATATTTTTCCATTTCAACACTTCTCAAGTCAATTTGTAATTTGATTAGGCCCTAAACCAACCTTAGGCCTTAGAATTTCGGTATCTTTGGGGAACGGGAGGCCAGGTCATAAGAGGTACAAATGCGATGTCTACAAGTGATAAGTGGGAAGGTGGAGGCTCCATTCGAGGCAAAATCTTCTGAAATTCATCCCACCACAATTTTGTGTCATTGCCTATAATGGGCTTTGAGTACATTAACAGTTTGCCACTAATCCATTACAGTCCATTTAGGCCTAAGGTTGGAATCATCACCCGCAAGTTATAAGTAACCTATTGATCTATCCCTTTAGCTTGAAGGAGCTTACCCACACTTAGAGAGATCCTAGATCCTATCAAAAGAGGGTACCTTTTATATCTCTTGTTTGTTCAACCATATATCTTGTGTTCACCTAATTCTAAAGGACAAAAGATGTAAAAATTTGAAAGGATGGACCAAAAGTTGTGGCATGCCCTAAGATATTGGGATGAAAAGAAAAGAAGTTTTCACATATAAGATGCTTATCCCAATGTCCGAAGGTATATCTTAGCTTGGAAGGTTCATAGGGTCATAGCCAGCCTAGTTTCTATCATAAGCCCAAAAGCAAAGGACTCTTGAAAATGGGAACCTTCGGCCTAAGGTAACAAAAATGTTATGGACCTAGCATCCAACATCCTACAAAGTCAATATGAATCTCCCTAATCTTAGTCCTCTTTGTTGCATGCCATGGCCCAAAATAATGAGAGATTCATGGGTTTTGAGAGGAAGCCACAATATATTCTAGCTAGAAGGCTACTTCAAAAAAATTGACAATGAATACAAGAAAAGAAGAGGTTAAAGGTGATGAATACATTGTTGGCCGTATTTTAGACAAAAGGTTGAAAATCTCTAAGCAAATTTTAATGGAAGCCCACGAGAGTAAGATGAGAACTTTATTGTAGGTGGACCAAGCCCATAGAAACAAGGGACAAGGTTCATGAGAGGAAAGGGGGGAGTGACTTCATAATTGGGCCTTCATTAAAACGGACTTAAAGACTTTCTAAGAACTTCTAAATAAAAGGAACTTTTTAGGCATTTGTTTATGCTTTTGATGGTTTCTTCTAGATTTCCTATGTACCACAATGTCAAGTTACACACCTCAGGGGAAGGATGATCGTGTGATGATTGAAGGAACGGTCTGCTTGCTTTTTCCAGTACTAAAGCATATTCTGGGGATATTGGGAAGATGATGACTGACCAGATTGAACCTCAAAGGAAAGGACGATCTAAGTTGTCCCCGCTCACATCCTAATTGAAAGAGATGACCCCACCTCCTGACACTAAACGGTACTTTGTTTAGGCTCAAAGTGAGGATGAAGATGATGAGGAAGAAGACAACAAGCATAGACACATAGACTCCTACATCGATGTAGAGTTCAGTTGGTCATATGGAGAGGAAGATCACGTCTTTTCTGAAAAGAAGGTCTTGATGAGTTGTTCCAAGCCTTGTGCACCTAGAAGTCATATGAACAAAGGGATTGGTCTGTGGAGCTGAAAACCCTCTTCAAGGAGGAAGATGGTGAAAACACCAAGGGTGCCTAAAGAAGGGAAAGACAAATTCCATCATGCCTACAGATGGGTGTGGACACAATGGGGGAGGAATTGCCACCTAGTTTTTGCAATGGTCAAGGAACCATATATATAGCGTCCCTTCAAGGAAGGACCTTTTAATCTTCCTACCAGAGTATGGGTTTGAAGTTTAGGTATGCTCTTAGGAATGTGTTAGGCACCCAAGATCACCCAACTCTAAGGTTGGTCTCCCATCATTGTGTCATATACCTTAACCCTATTAACAATAATTCAACACTTATATTCTAGACTCACACACACACTAACATGCATCTAACATACAACATGGCATCTTTCATCATAAAATATATACATATCTATCCTATATCAAAAGAAAGTCAAACACACACAAGAATTTCTAGCATTCATCTAACATGGAAAAACCCTATCATACATCTTAAAACAAGACAGCAACTTGATTATGGCAGCAAGGCATTAACATATTACAAACTCTAATCATACACCTAAGCATACTCCATCATATCATCAAAATAAAACCATAATATGAATGCATTAACATTTTTTATGCATGACTTACCCTTTACTTACCTTACAGCAACACAGCACCTGTCATTGATGCATGGACATATGAATGAATGGCATGGCATCAAAGCAAGAAACAATCATAAAAACCCTAATCTAAGCATGTTAAGCATATAAGAGACACAAATACGTATAAATATGAGAAAAAGGCTTTAAAGAGATAAAACATGCTAAATAAACAAAACAAACAAACAAAAAATCTAGATTAAGGCTTCTGGGCAAGCACCTGCGTATGCAGCCTGAAGCCTAGTACACAGGATTTAACTTGTGTACACATGCTCATGGCATGCATGCGTGGGACTTACTCAAAATCCTAACCTAGAAACACAGAGTAGAAAATAGAGCACAAGCAAGAAAACCCTAATTCTAACAACCTAGCATGCTCAGAACATAAACAGAACTATATACTGACCTAGGCAAACATGCATAAACATAAACCAAACCAAAAAATAAGATTAAAGCAAGAAAAGAGAGATAGAAAAATAAAAAGAAAGCTGGAAAGAATACCTTAAAGCAAAAAGCTCCTAGGCTTGATTTTTGGCCATTCCCCTTAGTTAAATCTATCACAATTCAATAAAATAGTAATTAGTAACGTTAAACTAAAAGGATTGGAGACAAAAAAGGTCCCAATCAAATAAAAATGACTTGTGGGTGTTTTGTGAAAAACTCCCTTTTGATTCACTATTTTCTACGGAATCATAGGTTTTTCCCATGGGATTTCTATGTGTTTAGAAAATGTACCATGTAAGGTTCTATATAGTGAAAAAAATGGGGTTAGGAGTGGCTCCCAAATGATGTAATATTCATCTCAAACCTCAACCATTATTGTAGAAAACTTGTCTTTCTTATGCTTCTGAAACCCTAGCAACGTATGCAAGAATATGCTTACGCACACAAGCTTTGGCCCACGTACACAAGTCGAAGGCCACTTTGGTCATTTTTTTTCCAAAAATAGATTTTTGTCCATTTAAAAGGTTACATTTTCCATTTTTACACTGCCCAAGTCAATTTGATATCTAATTGGGCCCTAAACTAGCCTTGGGCCTTAGCGTTTGAGCATCATTGAGGAACGAGGGCCCAAGTCATAAAGGGTACAAAATGTGGTGTCTACAAATGCCCCTCTTTTGATTCATGAGCATTGCTAACGGAATCAAAAGAATAAGAGACAAAATAGTTTGTTTCAACGAACGGCTCAAGCCCAACCTACCCACGTACACAACACACATCACGCATACATGGGGCGTGGTGCTACTCCAAAGAGTTGCATGGGATTCGTATGTCCGAAGTCCCACCTTTGTTTCTTAGGAAATTAGCAACAACAGGTTAGCTATCCCAAATTCTGTTTTGCCACTTGCAAGCAAATGGTGAGTGACTCACTATCCTAGAGTCACTTTGAAAAAGAAAATAAACAAACAAATAAAGGGTGCTCTTACGAGCTAACCCAACAAACAAAAAAAGGATATAATCTCTATGGTGTCCATCAGGAGGTCTTGCCTTAAACTTCTCTGGGTGACTTGTTCCTCTCGTCTTCTTCACTTCGTTCTCTACCTCTTCTGGTGAGGCTCCTACCTCATGTTGACCTTGGTCTCTTTCACTTTCTCTATCTCTACCTTTTTCTACCGTGCCTACATGTTCAATTTCTAGATGATATGTGCACAAGTAGTCTTGATTGCTGGATCCACTGGGAATGGTGAAAACTCACTGAGGAGTAAGTCTGTATGGGGAGTTATCTTTCGCCTCTTATATGGCTTACTTGGGGATGAGAAACTCACTAGGGAGTAGTAGGAATGGACTTGCTAAGGAGTAGTGTATGATCCACTAGGGAAGAATCTTCTGCTTCCTTCATGGTTTGCTGAGGACTTTAAGGAAGAATCTTCTGCTTCCTTGCTGGGTTTTTTGGTGTATTGGACTCACTAGGGATACTTTGGGGAAAAATCTTCTGCTTCCTTACTGAGGATTACTTTAAAGTGCTTGGGTCCATCGAGAAAGAATCTTCTACCACCTCCATGGGGATGATGCTTGATTTGCTTAAACTACTGAGGAAGAATCTTTTGCTTCCTTTAGGGGATGATGCTTGATAGGCTTGATAAATTTAAGGAAGAATCTTCCGCTTCTTTTATGGATTGATTTTTGATAGGCTTGATCCACTTGAAGAAGAATCTTCCACTTCCTTTATTTATAGGAATGATGTTTGATAGGCTTAATCCATTTGAGGAAGAATCTTTGGCTTCCTTTATAGGGATGATGTTTGATAGGCTTGATCCATTTGAGGAAAATCTTCTGCTTCCTTTGTGGGGATTTTGCTTGAGATGCTTGAACTACTGAGAAATAATCTTTTGCCTCCTTTTTTGCTTACTGAGGAGTCCTTTAATGAATTTGTGCCCAATTGTGGAAGTCTTGAGATATTCCTCTCTTTTTTGAAAGAAAAGAAAAAAAAAATTACTGTTTATGACTAAACTACACATAGTTTAGCCATCAAGTACGTTCCTTCCTTTTCATTTCTCCAACGGTTACCAACTATCTCTTTTTTTTCTTCTTCTTCATTCTCTTCATCTCCTTCATCTCTTCATATTCTCCATAACTCCCCTCCTCTCTACAAAAGCCTTCCTCTCTTCTCCTTTCCTCTCACTTTCTAACTCTCTCATTCTCTCGTCTCTTCTCTAACTCTCTTCATCTCCTTCAATGGCACCTAAGGCCAAGAAGACCTCCTACGTGCTTTCCTCTAATGCATTCCACCTCACCCGCTGGAATGGGACCATAGGGTTAATGGGGTCTCCACCACTGACATACCGGCCTAAGAATCACATTCCCATGGCTGAATCTGTAAGTTTCCAAACTTTTTATGATTTTCAAGTTTCTCTCTAATATTCCATTTTAATGCAGTTTTGGCCATGTAAATGCTTGGCTTTCGCTATGGGATCGGTTTTGATGAAAACCTGACACATTAGGAGGAGTAGGAACATGTCTAGGATTTATTTTGGATGATGCATTCTTGAAAATGACAAACAACTGCTTTTGTCTGTGTTCTTGCATGCATGGGCTCGAGCCTGCATACGCAACTTAGATCCATGCGTACGCAGCTCTGTTCTTGCATACACAGGTATGCTCTTAAGGTTCTGCATACGTGGGGATGGGCCTACATATGCATGGGCTTGTCTACGTATGCAGGCTTTGACCCGTGTATGTGAGACACTTGGCAAAAGCCCTACTCTACCTATTTTCACTCCTTTTTCAACCGTTTCACTACCTTATGCAATCCTAACACACCTTTTTGTCATTTTTGCTTCTAAATATCACTATATCATTCTTTTTATCTTCATTCTTGCATAGAAAACATCATTTTCCATATTTTTGCTTGAATTAAGAATCTAACGTTGTCTTCCCCTTTTTTGCAGTCATCAACCCCTTATACTAGTAGGAGAAATACTAATAAATGGTGGAATGGTACAACCTTCTCGCCTGTGATACCAAGTCCTACATCGAGAAGGCAGGCTTCAAGCCTATTAAGAGGTGCAGTGCCTCATTGAGAGGTGGTGGGACACCATCAACACCTTTCATATTGCTGAGCGGGAGATGATGGTGACTCCCTACGACTTCTACCACATGACCAACTTCAACTTCAAAGGGGCCATTATCAACTTGGACTATGTGTCAAGCATCTAGCTAGGTCTCAATATGCTAGGGAGGAAGTACTCCACTAAGACCATCTGCTACTTCGACTTGGTGTCAGACTACATGCTTCTCCCAAAAAGGACCACGGAGGAGTGCATCCAGATGGCTAGGGCCTTCCTTCTACATTTTTGGAGGGCTTACCTCTTTTCCAATGGTGGGCAAATGGTGTCTTTAAGGTGGTTTACCCTCTTCTAGGACTTTGGAGAGGCACGAAAGGCCAACTAAGGGCAGGCATGTCTTACCTATCTTTACTCCACCCTTGACACTCTTAGTCGGGGCACTTTGCAGTAGCTTATGGGGCCTTGTAAGCTTCTTGAGGTTAGTTCTCTTTCCCTTCTTTTCACTTGTAGCTTGTAGTCTTGCAAACTGTATTGTCTTGAAAATTATCATCTTGCAAACATCTTGCAAACAATCATATTCCAAACTCTCACCTTGCATCTAAACCGTGGCTTGCGCTTCTCTTTGTAGCAGTGGGTGGTTATGTATGGTCTTACAACCCCAGGCACCGACCTAGTTCGGAAGGATTTTCCTCAAGTGAGGGACTACCTTGTTAGGTTGACCTCTAGAGAACACTTTTTTGGGGTCCCCCAATGGCAAAAAACTCTCCTTTCAATGTCTCAGCTTGGATTAAGAGGTTTAGTCCTACTCTCTATGGTCGTTCTTGCATCTTTTACTACCATCAAATCAAGGTGGATGAACCTCTTCTTCGTGCTGCTTCCAACTATTGGTTTCCTTTTCGGCATGTATTTCACTTCAACGGAATAGAACTATGCCCCACTATTGAGGAATTTGGTGCTATCATGGGTGAATCGGAGATTAATGATCTCATCTTCTCTACCATGGGTAAGGATCTTGTTTGCTATGAGTTGTGTTAGGCGTCCTGCTGCCACGGCCAATAGGTGGTGTGACTTTGGCAAACTCAACCTTATATTGGTCTTTGAGTATTTTTCCGATTCGGCCCTTCCTAAGAGTGAGAGGCCACACTCATACTTCCTTCGTACCTTTTGCTTATATGCCCTTACAAGGTATTTCTTGGTACAAAAGTCATATTTTGTGGACCTTCAGATGTGATGGTGGCTTATGAGCTAAAGAGAGGTAATCTGGTGGGCTTAATCTTGGTGGAAACCTTCAATGGTTTGGTTGTCTTTTATAGGAAGGAAGCGAGCTTTTTTGCGGGAAGTATTCTTCTTTTTTAGGTATATCCCCTAACTTTTTCCAAGGTTCCCAACCTAGCAGGATTCCTCTAATTTTGTATGGATTGCCTTTCAGTTTTCAACCCATCAAGGCATCATATATCATCTTTCATCATTTTTATATTTTTTGTCTCACTCATGCTCTCCACCCTTTTTTTTTTTTTTCCAGATACGGCTTCAAGAGAGGATTTGGTTGCTTCAACCTCCTATTGTACCTCTCAACATCTATCTTCCTAAGCATCTTAGAGACCGCCAACTTCATCAGAGTGACATGAGCTTTGAGGCATACATGGAGCTTATGGGTCGCCTCAAGGAGATGGACATTCAGTGGGTCATGGAATGGTGGAATATCTCAAGCAAGGTCCATAGTTGCTGCAAGGATCACTTTGTGACTTTAGTTGGGCTTTGTCGCTACTCCTACTATTCCACTTGTCATATCTCAAGGAAATTTGGAGAACGTCAAGGAGCTCCTGATGATGAAGGTACCTTCCACACCACAGTGTTCACCAATAGGATCTTGGGCAAGATTGGTGAGGCTTGGCCACATCATAGGGTGACGAAAGATATTGATCCTCCTAATAACATCTATCCCACTGCCCGGTACAAGTAATGGTTGGATGATGACATGAAGTGGATCTTAAGGGATGAGAAAGCATATATAAGGATTAGTAAGAAAGCAAGAAGGACTGAGTGACCACCCTAATATGCCCCATATTTTACTTTTCAGCACTTTTGTGATTCTCAAGTTTTTGTTCTTGAATTTAATAAAGAACCGGAATGTCCCAAATCCCTTATGAAAACAATCTTATTATAGTTTAATTTGAGCAATGAGAGAATACCCTTTTTTTATTATCTTTGCTTACTGTCATCTCATTTTCTCCTTTTTTTTTTTCTTTGTTTTTCTTTTTCCTTTGCCATGTAATTTTTGCCCATGATGTCCCTTTGGGAATTTTTACCATGCCCATGGTCTTTTCCCTTAAATTTTGCCTAGATTGCCCTTTCGATTTTTCAATCCAGTGGGATTCTTTTACCTTAACTTTTGCCTAGGCCGACCTTCTGGGTTTTCAACCTAGCAAGCTTTTTTCTTTTCTTTGCTTTTCTTTTTAAATGTGATATTTCCAGAGTCTATCCATGTTAATTGGGCGAAGCATCTCTTCCCCATCCAAATTTGTGATCCTTGTGGCATCTCCAGACATGATCTTCTTAATGATAAAAGGCCTAGACCACCTTGGCTTTATCTTTATTCTTGGATCAAAAGTTTCATCTCTAATCCAATTTAGGACTAAGTCCCCTTCTTTAAGGTTTCTCGGTTTTACTTTCTTGTTGAATTCTCTAGCAATCCTTTTTTGGTACCCATGTGCATGGTATTGTGCTTTAGCCCTCTTCTCATCTACCAAAGCGAATTGTTCATATCTCGCCTTAGCCTAATCCTCTTCAAGGACCTTGGTTTCTACCAATACTCTCAAAGATTTTATCTCCAACTCAATAGAAAGCACCGCCTCACTACCATAAACCAAAGAGTAAGGTGATACCCCAATCGATGCACAGATAGAAGTCCTATAACCCTACAAGGAAAATGGAAACTTCCCGGCCCAATCTTCATATGTCACTACCATCTTGGCTAGGATATTCTTCACATTCTTATTAGCTGCTTCTACGGCCCCACTAGCTTGTGGTCGATATGGTGAAGACTTTTGATGCTCAATACCATATTCTTCCATGACCCTTCGAACTTCACCCTCAAAGTAGGAACCATTATTAGAAATGATCTCTTGGGGTACCCCAAAATGACATATGATGTTATTATCTAAGAACCGAGCCACATGCTTAGCCTTCAATACAGAGTAGGAGGATGCTTCCACCCACTTAGTGAAATAGTCAATTGCAACTAAAATGTACTTATGCCCATTTAAAGCCTTAGGAGTTATCCTTCCAATCACATCTATGCCCCAAACTGAGAATGGCCATGGAAAAGTCATGCCATACAATTCACTAGGCGGTACATGGTTCAAGTTGGTGTGTGTCTAACAATCATGAAACTTTTCACATAATCCACACAATCGGTCTCCATCGTATTCTAGTAGTACCCTATCCTTAGGATTTTCTTTGCTAACATTAATATAAGAGCCAAAAATCTCTTAATGAACTTCTTCCATTATCCTCTTGACTTCTTCTTTCTTTAAGCAACGAAGGTGTATGCCATCATTGGACCCACTATAGAGTTGTCCTCCACATAGGATGTATTGTGTTGTCATCATCCTAATGGAACGATGTTCTCTCTTGTCAACACCATCCAGATATGCCACTAGTTCCAAGAACCTCATGATGTCATAGTACCATGGAACTTCCTCTTCCTCTACGGTCATTACTGAAGCTTCAGTCTTTCCTTTATGTATCTCCTCAAAACTTTGCTCATTCTCCAAGGGTCGTGTCCACACTCCCTAGGGTATTATAACCATGGAAGATAAGATAGCTAAGGAATCAAATTGATTTTGAGCTCTAGGGATGATTGTGTACTCAATCTTGCCAAAGGTTTTGTTTAAGTCTTCCAAGTATTGTTGATAAGGGTTTAAATGTTCTTCCTTCACTTTCCACAACTTCTATACTGGAGCTATAACTAAAGTTGAATCTCCAAAAACTTTAGCCTCTTTTACCCTAAATCCTTAAAGAGCTTCCATTCTAGCAATACAAGCATCATATTCAGCCATGTTATTTGTAGCTTTAAAGTTCAACTTGATTGCCAAAGGTATATGAGATCCCTCGGGAGTGATCAAGGGTACTCCTATCCCATTCCCATATTAATTTACAACTTTGTCAAAGTACATTTTCCATGTTCCAAACTCAACATCAATAATGTCCTTATTTGGAAAGTCTACTTTACCATCTTCCCCTTCTATTGGATTCCCAACACAAAAATCTGACACAATGCTCCCTTTGATAGTTTTTCTAGCCACATATTTTAAATCGAATTCTGCCAACAATATCATCCATCTTGACAATCTTCCACTCAAAGCAAGTTTCTCGAATATATTAAGAGATTATGAATTCCATCTTGAGAATATATGTTTCATCAACACTAAATGTGGCTACTCAACATACTGAAGTTTTGATCGATACTTAAAATCTCACTCCTGATGTATCAAAGCAACCTACACCTCATGATCAGGTCCATTATTCTCTCAGGATTAAGAGTTCATGCAAATAGAAGTCGTAAGATTTATTATTCATTTGATAGTCGTTAGGAGAATAATAAATCTTACAGCAATCCAGTTCAATATGTCTTAACTCTTAAAACATATCAACATATCAACATATCAACTAGAAGTCTCCACTTCCATGATCCAGACAAATCATCTTAGTTGATATGTTATAGTCTTCACAGATGAAATGCCCAATTTCATCACCTACTACGAACTATAAATTCTGAGTTTACAAAGAACTTGTGATTTATATCTTTTATGACTTTTCACATAAATCACATACTATGCATCTCATGGACTATATGATAATGTCCCAATATTTATGTTACCATTATTTTAGATAATAATAATAAAACAACTTTATTTATCATAACATTAAGTTATATATAATGTCATACATAGCATCATACAATAGGATTTAAGCGCACACATCCTAACACCATTGTCTATAAGGTCTTGTATCTCATGTTTGAGGCAGAAGCAATTGTCAATTTTGTGGCCAAAGTTTTGGTGGTAGTGGCAATATTCATTGAGGTTCCAAGTGGGAGGTATGGTATTAGGCATATGTGTAGGGTCTAGAGGTTTGATGAATCCTTTAGAGGATAGGTTTTCACATGCTTGAGTAAGGGTCATTCCTAGGTCAGAGAACTCTCGATGAGCTTTCTTTGGGTAGGCTAGTGTTTGTTGGGGTATGGTGGCGATTACATTTATAGGGTTAGGTGCTTTAGTGGTGGTTGCTCCCCCTCCATATGTTTTCTTGTTTGGAGGCTTGCTTTCCTCTTTCTCCAATTGTCCATTGTTGAGGGCATCTTCGATTCTTGTCCCACAATCACATAGTTCACCAAATGAGCTAGTAGGTGATGACAAAAGCCTACTATTATAAGATGAGAGCAAGTTCTTGATGATCATGTTGATTTGGTTTTCTCATTTCGCCCGTTGATCATTCTAGATGCCTTGGTCTTCCATCTAGTGATGTATTCGAAAAATGTTTCCCCTACACCTTGTTTGATAGTCTACAAATCCCTTAGAGTCACATCAATCATGGTGTTGAAGATGAATTGGTCCACAAACAACTCTACTAGTTCATTCAACACATAGTTTTGCTTTGATCAAGGCTATAGTACCACCTTGATGCACCTCACGTGAGTGAGAGGGGAAATGCATGCACAATTTGCTTCTCATCTAGCCCTTTCATTTTAGCAATGCTTAGGTATCTTCTTATGTGTTGCTTTGGATCTCCAATCCCATCAAACTTTTTCACATTAGAGATCTTGAACTTAGGAAGCAATGCAATAGGAGCCTTTGAACTTACTCCCCTCATGTTATAGAGGTAATCATCCATTCCTTGTACCTTACGGAAGGCAAGTTGCATTTTCTCCATCTTTCCCCTCATAGCTACAGTTTCCACGATGAGCTTTTCAAATTGCCTATTCCTTTCATATTCTGCTTTGTCCTTTTTGTCCCATTCTTCCACTTCCTCCTCATCATGGATTTCCACATATGCGGATTTCTTGAACTAAGATTCCTCCAACCTTGTAAGACGTCCTCCCTTTTTCTTAAGGGCCTCTCCATGTTCATCCAAGGCCATAAAGATCTTTTGTGCCATCAAATCTTCCATAGAAGTAGTCATTGTTTCTTGAAAGTTTTCTTCCTCGTCTTGGTGTGTGTCTTCAATCTTGATCTAGTGCCTTCCTTTCTCTCGAATCCAAATAGGAGTGGGGACATGCTTTCTTAACTTTGGCAGTGCAATGATGCCTGAAAAGAAGCCCCATTTTCATTAAGTTCATGTCCCAATTAAAGGTTCCTTTTAACATTTAGATGTCCTTAGAAAATTCTTAAGTTCATTTTAATAAAGGCCCAATTACAAGATCACTCCCTTCCCTCTCATGGATTCTTGCCCCTTGTTTTATTAGGCTTTGGTCCATTTACAATAAAGCCCTCATCTTACTTTCATGGGCTTTCATTAGAATATACTTTAAAAAAATTCCAACCCTTTGTCTCAAACTTGGGCTTACAATGTATTTATCACTTTTGGGTTTTTCATTCTTTATCTATCATTTCACTTCTTTTTTAAATGGCCCCTTAGCTAGAATATATTGTAGCCTTCCTCTTAAAATTCATGAAGTTCTCATCATTTTGGCCTAGGCAAGCAACAAGGAGGCCCAAGATTAGGGAAGTTCATATTGGCTTTGTAGGATTTTGGATGCCAAGTCCATAGCATATTTGTTACCTTAGGCCCAAAGTCCTCTTTTTCGAAAGGGCTTTTTCCACTTGGGCCTATGATAGCAATTAGGTTATGGTTTTATGAATCTTTCAACTTAAGATAGACCTTTGGATTTAGGGACAAGTCTCGTATAGGTGATAACTTCTTTTCTTTTATCCCATGACATCTTAGGGCTTACCATAACTTTAGGGTCATCCCTTCCACTTTTTACATCTTCTATTTTTTCTTTAGAATTAGGTGAACATATGATAAATGGTTGAACAAACAAGAGATATAAAAGGTATCCTTGGTGATAGGGTCTAAGATCTCTCTAATGTGGGTAGGCTCCTTAAGGTTAATGGGATAGATAAGTAGCTCACTCACAACTAGGTGGGTAATGATTCCAACCGAGGGCCTAAGTGGACCCTATAGTGGATTGGTAACAAACCTTTATTATACTCAAAGCCCATTATAGGTAATGGCACCGATTGTGAATTAGTAGGATGACCTTTGGAAGATTTGGGCTCAAACGGAGCCTTCCACCTTCCCACTCATCACCAACCAAGGTTAAGGGATAAAAGAACAATTGAATGTGTGTGCTAACAAGTATTGAAAAAGTTTTTATTCTGGTTAAGAAACAAGACACATAGGAATTAAACTCACTATCCCCAATAGAGTCATCACTGTGGACACAAGGTGGGGGAGTCGCCACCTAGTTTTTGCAATGGTCAAGAAACCATATATATAGCTATTGGAAAATACATGTTTGTATTGCATACAAAACATACGTAGCAGAAAATTAACGAATCTACTTCATCCGCAATTGATAACACGTACTATGTAAATTTCAGAATTCAAGATCAAGAGAGCCTACCTTAGTACAGTGAAATTCAAAACAAAAGATCAAAGTACTCAGAAAAACTTTTTGATATTCACTCCAATTCCACTTTATGCCCAAGAAGTGTGGTCTCTCAATCAATTTTTCAAGGGAGAATAAGAGAGTGTCTAACACTCATATACACACCATTTTTAAAATGATGTCATACTCACACATGAAATTATGTATGTTTCTCCCTTTGAATCTAACTAATTATCTAATTAGGCTAGCCTTTTGAGCATTTCCAATTGGACTTTAGTGTGCGGTTTAGAATGGGAACAAAATGGACCAATAAGACACTAGCTCCAATAGGCCGTGGGCTTTTCAGTTAACTTTTGACAAGTCCAAAGTTACCATTAACTATATTTAATACCATTATATAAATATAGTTGCACTCTAGGCCTTATTTATAAATTATATCCCAAGACTTTATTGTACATGCAACCCCTTTTTAAAATATTCATAGTAATACAAAATCAAGAATGTAGACTACCACTAGTAGATTACTACACTTAATCCTTGAGTACCCGGTATAATCATTTATGTTATTCATCATATATTTATGAAATCCAATTTCGTAAATATATACTTTATGTTATTCATCATATATTTAGGTTTAACACTCTGAATAATCAAACCCATTAAACTTATCTCAAGATAATATTTTGTATCTTCGTTGAGAGACAATGAATTCCATCTTGAGAATATATGTTTCATCAACACTAAATGTAACAACCCAACATACTAAGATTTTGATCGTGACTTTAGTTCTCACTCCTGATACACCAAAGCAACCAACATTTCATGATCAGGTCCATTATCCTCTCAAGTTTAAGAGTTCATGTAAATACAAGTCGTGAGATTTATTATTCATTTGACAGTTGTTAGGAGAATAATAAATCTCACAGCAGTCCAGTTCAATATGTCTTAACGCTTAAAACATATCAACACATTAACTAGAGGTCTCCATTTCCACGATCAAGACAAATCATCTTGGTTGATATATTATAGTCTTCGCAGATGAAATGCCCAATTTCATCACCAACTACAAATTAAAATTCTGAGTTTACAAAAACTTGTGATTTATATCTTCTGTGACTTTTCACATAAATCAATACTATTCATCTCATGGACTATATGATAATGTCCAAATATTTATGTTACCATTATTTTAGATAATAATAAAATAACTTTATTAATCACAACATTAAATCATACATAATGTCATACATTGCATCATACAATAGGATTTAAGGGCACACATCCTAAGAATAACGTCCCTTCAAGGAAGGACCTTTTGATCTTACTACCAGAGTATGGGTTCGAAGTTTAGATACGCTCATGGGAAGGTGTTAGGCACCCAAGATTGCCCAACCCTAAGGTTGGCCTCCTATCATTGTGTCTTAGCCCTTAACCTTATTAAAAACTAATTCAACACTTATATTCTAGACTCACACACACACACTAACATGTATCGAACATACAAAATGGAATCTTTCATCCCAAAACATATACACATCTATCCTAAAACAAAAGAGGGCCAAACGCACACAAGAAATCCTAGCATTCATCTAACATGTGAAAACCCTATCATACATATTAAAACAAGGCAGCAACTTGATCATGGCAGAAAGCCATTAACATATTACAAACCCTAATCATACACCTAAGCATACTCCATCATAGCTTCAAAATATAACCATAACATGAATGCATGAACATTTTTTATGCATGAGTTACCCTTTACTTACCTTGCGGCAACACGGCACCTATGGCATTGATGCATGGACATATAAATGAATGGCATGACATCAAAGCAAGAAACAATCATAAAAACCCTAATCTAAGCATGTTAAGCATATAGGAGACACAAATACGTATAAACAAGAAGCCTGGATTAGGATTTTTGGGCAAGCACCTATGTACATAGGATTTAACTTGTGTACGCATGCTCATGGCATGCGTGTGTGGGACTTACCCAAAACCCAAACCCAGAAACACAAAGTAGAAAACAAAGCACAAGTAAGAGAACCCTGATTCTAACAACCTAGCATGCTCAGAACATAAACAAAACTATAAACTAACCTAGGCAATCATGCATAAGCATAAACCAAACCATTAAACAAGATTAAAACAAGAAAAGAAAGACAAAAATAAAAAGAAAGCTAGAAAGAATACCTTAAAGCAAAAAGCTTCTAGGCTTGATTTTCAACCGTTCCCCTCAGTCAAATCTATCACAATTCAATTTAATAGTGATTAGCAACATTAAGCTAAAAGGATTGGGGCAAGAAAAAGTCCTAATCAAATAAAAATGACTTGAGGGTGTTTTGTGAAAAACTCCTTTCTGGTTCACTATTTTCTAGTGAATCTTGTTGGATAAAAATCTGATTTTGTATCTCATACAAAACACACAGCAGAAGTAACAAATAAGGATCTATTTCATTCATGATTGACAACATGCACTATGTAAATTTCAGAATTTAAGAACAAGGTAGCGTACCTTGGTGTGGAGAAATTCAAAACAAAGATTAGAAGCACTTAAGAACACTTTCAATCTTCGCTCCAATTCCACTTTACACCCAAGATGTGTGGTTTCTCAATCAGTTTCCAAAGGGAGAATGAAAGTGTGTCTCACACTCTCTCTTTTTCTTTTTTCTCTACGATTCTTTTCTTAAAAAATAAAAATAAAATAAATTCTGTATGTTTCTCCTTTTATAACTAACTGATTATCTAATTGAGCGGCCTATTGGGCCTTTCCAATTGGGCTTTAGTGTGTAGCTTGGAGTGAGACCAAAAGGAACCAATAAGACACTAGCTCCAATGGGCCTTGGGCTTTTCCGTCAACTCTTGACAAGTCTAAAGTTATCATTAATTATATTTAATACCACTATATAAATATAATTTCACTCTAAGCCTTATTAATAATTTATATCCCAAGACTTTATTATACACGCAACCCCTTCATAAAATATTCGTAGTAATACAAAGTCGTGAATATAAACTACCACTTTGAAAATTACTACATCTTAACCCTTGAGTACCCAGTTTGGTGAGATCACAATAATAAGATGTTAGGCTTATCACAAGCTGGATATATAGATAAGGTTCTAAAACGGTTTAGCATGCAAAACTCCAAAAAAGGATTACTTCCTTTTAGACATGGAGTTCCTCTGTCTGATGACCAAAGGCCTAAGACTCAAGAGGAAGAAAATATGATGAGACAAGTTCCTTATGCTTCTGCAGTGGGAAGTCTCATGTATGCCATGCTTTATACTAGACCAGATATTTGTTATTCAGTTGGCATGGTCAACCGATATCAATCAAATCCAGAACCAAAACATTGGCAAGCGGTAAACCATATTCTCAAGTATCTACGGAGAACGAGGAATTATATGCTTGTTTACCATAGTGAGGATTTGATTCCTATTGGCTATACAGATTCAGATTTTTAATTGGATCTAGATTTCAAAAAATCCACTTCAAGTTGTGTTTTCACCTTGGAGATGGAGCCATAAGTTGGAGGAGTGTTAAGCAATCTTGTATTGCGGACTCCACCATGGAAGCCGAGTACGTTGCTACTTGTGAAGCAGCAAAGGAGGCTGTTTGGCTCAAGAAATTCCTTTCTGATCTTGGTGCTGTAAGAATGGAGCATGTTCCCATCACATTTGTTTGTGACAATAGTGGAGCGGTTGCACAATCCAAAGATCCAAGAAATCACAAGAAAGGAAAGTACATTGAGAGGAAGTACCATACCATTCGAGACATTGTTGCTCGGGGAGATGTTGTGGTAGCAAAGATTGAAAGTGCAAATAATCTAACAGATCCTTTTACCAAAACCTTGCCTCAATGGACTTTCAAGTCACATTTGGAGGGAATGGGAGTTAGATTAGTGCACAATAGTCTTTAAGGCAAGTGGGAGTTGTTAGGATATGTGCCCTTAAATCCTATTGAATGATGCTATGTATGACTTAATGTTGTGTTTAATAAAGTTCTTTTATTTTTATCTAAAATAATAGTAACATGAATATAAGGACATTATCATATAGTCCATGAGATGCATAGTATGTGATTTATGTGAAAAGTCACAGAAGATATAAATCACAAGTCTTTGTAAACTTAGAATTTATAGTTCGTAGTCGGTGATGAAATTGGGCATTTCATCTGTGAAGACTATAACATATCAACTAAGATGATTTGTCTTGATCATGGAAGTGGTGACTTCTAGTTGATATGTTGATATGTTTTAAGAGTTAAGACATAATGAACTGGACCGCTGTGAGATTTATTATTCTCCTAACGATTGAAAAATGAATAATAAATCTCACGACTTTTATTTGCATGAACTCTTAATCCTAAGAGAATAATGGACCTGATCATGACGTGTAGGTTGTTTTGATATATCAGGAGTGAGATCTAAAATAACGGTCAAAACCTCAGTATGTTAGGCAGCCACATTTAGTGTTGATGGAACATATATTCTCAAGATGGAATTCAAAGTCTCTTGATGGAGATATAAAATATTCCCTTGATATAAGTTTAATGAGTTTAGTTATTTAGAAAGTTAAACCTAACCATTTTAGTAAGAAATTACTAAAGTATATGTTTATGAAATTGGATTTCATAAAAATATAATGAATAACTTGAAGAATTAAACTGGGCACTCAAGGATAAGATGTAGTAATTTACAAAGTGGAAATCTATATTCATGACTTTATATTACTACGAATATTTTATGAAGGGGTTGCGTGTATAATAAAGTCTTGGGATATAATTTATTATTAAGGCCTAGAGTGCAATTATATTTGTTAGGACATATGTGGTTCAAGTCTGTGGACATATGTTGCTATTTTATGTAATTGGCTTATCCTTAGACAAAACGCACTTTACTTGTAATTGGGTAGATTTAGGATGGGTTAAACACTTCAAGAAACTTGGGTTCAAGATTAAGTGTTGAAGCCGTCAAAGTCTGTCCAAGAAACAAGCAAGGAAGTGCCAGTTTTTAAAGCTCGACACCTACCTCGACACATGCATCTATCGAGCTTTAAGAAGCTGTTTTTCCCTGATCCTCGACAGCTTCTGACACCTCTCGACACCTCTATCTGTCGAGAATTAAAGAAAACAGATTTCCAGTTCTGTTTCAAGTCCAATCCGTGAGTGTGTCTTTGGGACTTCTTTTCTCCTAACCCTAGACATATAAAAGGATTATTTTAAGGGCCGTAAAAGATGATGCAAGTTGCACATTCATTCAGAACTTCTTGTTCATGCAATTTGTGATCTGAAAGACAAAGTTCGTGCCCTAGTTCATCTCTGATGATTTGAAGAACTTTGCAGCCAACAATTTTCTCTCGCTAGTTGGTATTTGAAGTCGCGTACTGGGATCCGCGCATCTGGTTAGTCACGTACTTGGGAGCCGTGCATTGAAAGGAGAACTGTCACTACAGAACAAGTCCAATTGGGTATTGGGGTAAGAGTTCAACTGTAGGTTGGTGAGGTACTGGGATTCCTTGCTTGTAACTGCTTGTTGTGATAATAGTGGAGTTTCGGGAGTGGTGACCGGTGGGGTTTTTGCCGTAAGGTTTTCTCCATTCGTGAACAAATCACCGTGTTATTTATTTTCCGCTACATTACTTAGTTTGGTGATTTGTTTGTGCTACCACGTGATATTGCATGATTAATTTGATTAATTAATAACTGGGCTAATTAATTAATTTAAGTTATCACAAGGGGTCAACGCGTTTGTGGCCTGGCAATATTTATATAGTGGTATTAAATATAATTAATGGTAACTTTGGACTTGTCAAGAGTTGACGGAAAAGCCCAAGGCCCATTGGAGCTGGTGTCTTATTGGTCCTTTTTGGTCCCACTCCAAGCCACACACTAAAGCCCAATTGGAAAGACCCAATAAGTTGGCCCAATTAGATAATTAGTTAGTTATAAAGGGAGAAACATACAGAATTTTTTATTAGAAGAAAAAGAATCGTAGAGGAAAAGAAAAATAGAGAGTGTGAGACACACTTTCATTCTCCCTTGGAAACTGATTGAGAGACCACACATCTTGGGCATAAAGTGGAATTGAAGTAAAGATTAAAAGTGTTCCCAAGTGCTTCTAATCTTTGTTTTGAATTTCTCCACACCAAGGTACGCTATCTTGTTCTTAAATTCTGAAATTTACATAGTGCATGTTGTCAATCATAAATGAAATAGATCCTTGTTTATTGCTTCCGCTGTGTGTTTTATATGAGATACAAAACCAGATTTTTATCCAACACGTTAATCAATCAACATAGTAGAATTTAAACTAATCACGTTAATCAATCAACATAGTAGAATTTAAACTAATCATGTGAATTTTTCAAAGGGAAAGATAGAGAGTATGTGATAACATATGAAGAACGTGTATAAACAAGGAAAGAATCAAAAAAAAATATTCATGGAAGATTAAGTAGAAAAGAAACATGTTTATTTATAGAAACTAAAGTAAGAACATACCTGCGTGAATGTACTCTACAAGAGGGGATTATTTTAGAAATCAAAGAGAATAAATCTCTTGGAGATCTAAAATAAGGTCACCTAACAGAAAGAAATTCCTAAAGCATAGCTTCCAGAATTTCTATAACATCAGGGAAGAGAGGAGGTGCTTAATTTTAGATTTTCTCCTCTATTATAGAGGTGTATCTGCTTCAAAAATAAGGTAGGGTTGCTTAGAAAACCAACATATACGAATTAGGTTAGATTTTATTCCTGAAAAATCGAATCTAATGGGTCTAGACTTGAACTAATTGCATCTAAGCCTGATTTACAACCTATGCCAATCGGCGCCATTGAAGTGCCGATTGGCACTCCTCAATGCTCGGCCTAGTTTCCTCTTCTTACATTTTGGGCTTTTTTTGGCATTTTTCTAGGCTAGGAATCAAACTTGGATGTATTTTGGACTTGTACTCCTAATAAAATCCATTTAAATTTGATCTTTAAACTTTTAAAAATAATTATCTCAAAGATAATTATCATAAAAACTAAATCATAAATCCAACATTATTAGATTATTCCATTTATTCCTCTGCAAACAAACTTATTTTTAATCAAATCAATAACCAAACACAAAAAATTTATATAATTAATTTTAATTATTCACCAATCAAAATTAATTTTAATTAATCACATGTGATCAATTCCACCCAATAAATGCATGCAAACTATGAAAACTTGATCTTGTGATATATTGCAATCTAATAGTCTGATTTGAGAATCGAGCATATTGTCATGATCGTTAGAATCTCAAGATCATTTTTATGATTCACGATGAATGATTTAATGCATGAAATGTAATTATGATTTTTGGGTACTTAGAACGATCACTTCAGTCATCTTTCAAGATTAAATTATGGGTGCAAAATTGAGTGTCTACAAAGATAATGCTAAAAATAAAGGAAAAAGAAAAAAGCTAGAAAAAGTATGTCTATCTGTATGTGTCTACAGGATCATCACTGATAGTGCTTCTAACTCGGCCGGCAACTCAGAGTCATCTCAGGGTCATTGCCCCCATCATCATCATCATCATCACCTAGGTAAGCATACCCTCCAGGTTCGTAGATCTACCTAGAGTACTTAGCCACCTCCAACTTGAGGTTCCCAGTAAGCCAAACAGGCTCCTCATGCTCTACCACGGTGAGTAGAATTTGATAAGATAACAGTATTCAGACAAGCTTAAGGAATGCGAGAAAGAAATGAATATAAAGAAAGAAAGAGGGGGATATATCTAACTCACTACTCGTATGCCCTTAGGAAAGGGATAGCCCATAACATTAGGGTTACACCCCACAGGACGCTCTTAAGCATAGCCATCAGGACCATAGGCTTAGACTGACCAAGGTAAGCTGGGAGGGTCAACAGGGCCACTCGTGGTAGGACCAGCCACATCCTGACATGATCGACAGATTTAAATATACATGCAACATATGCAAGATAAAGAAAGGAAAGAGAAGGGAAAAAAGATGCATACTTTAATAGGAAAGAAGGGCATGAGATGAGTCTCACTGAATTCATCATAGTCTAGATCGCCCAAGAGCCGTTGAGTGTAGGGTATGTCATTCCTCCACAACTGATACTCAGCATTCATCATGGAGATTGGAGCAAGCATGAAGGGGGAAGGATCCATTGGAACCTATGGCATGTCCTTACCCACCAACCTATAAGAAATTTGAACACAAATTTTGTTTAATTTGGACTTAAATTGAGTAAATCATGACTGTTTGAAGTTAGGTCATCAAAGCTGTCAGATTAGGGTTTTTGGGGACTATCGATGCCTCACGACTGTTTGACCACCCATCGCGATGACACTCATGCATTACCTAGAGCATACAAGCCTGAAAGCTTAGGTGCTGTGGAGGAAGGTTATACCTCAAGTATGTGACTGGAATATGAGTTAATTTTTAAGGAAATTACCATGGGTAAGTGAAGTCGCCACCAATCATTAGGTTATTCTAAGGTGTGATTGTCACCCTACTCTATTTGATTTTATTACCAATCCTAGGCTAAGAAAAAGGACTTTTTTCCTAATCTAATGTGTATGGGTAAAAAATCTTAATCCTTAAGTTCGGAAATCTGGTTACGTGTGAGAAATGTGTTAGGCATCCTACAATGCTTGTCCGTAGATAGTCCTTTGTTTTGGTAAAATCATAATTTAAGAAAATTGGCAGTTGAAAATGAGCTATTGGCATTAGCTTTCAGAGCTTTAAGCGAATTGAGCTTTAAGGTTTGGGTTTGGAAAGGGAGTGGTCTCGATCAATGCTTCCCTACTGTGAATCATTGCCAAATTTCAACAACGAAAATTTGATAG
Source organism: Castanopsis chinensis (assembly GCA_032878915.1). Lineage (NCBI taxonomy): Eukaryota > Viridiplantae > Streptophyta > Magnoliopsida > Fagales > Fagaceae > Castanopsis > Castanopsis chinensis. Next base: position 34,686,480 of record JAVQMG010000133.1, on the reverse strand, counting down.
CATTTCACTTTATTTTCATGGCAAAAATCTGGCAACGCTTTGCCTCAAATGCGTCATAGCACTCAAAACGCTATTCTTACCAAGCTTCATCATAAGAATACAGCAATGAGGGTGCCCCATTTTTAAGGTGAAAATCTGGCAAAGTTTCGCTTTTGGTGCACTATAGTCTACCGGCAAGGTTTCATGCTTGTGTATACGACACGTGCCAATATGCTTGTGTTATGACAAGCCGGAGCCCCTCTAAGCATTAAGCATATTGACACGTGTTGCATACACAGGGAAACGAATGTCACTTGGTGACATAGATCGGGACGATCACACCACAAGGACTATGCACACAATATGACATGAATATGCACCTACACCAAATGCCTTGAGCACATACTCATGTCACGAGGTCAAGAGCACTCATGGCTAGACAAGGTCACTCACATAGCCACGAGAGTCTGTTATACAAAGTGCATGATCACCCACACACATGCAAGCATATATATACATGCATTATACACAATGCTATCACACAAAGCTAGAAAGATAAACAAACATTGCCAACGTTCAAAGGGTATGGCCCAGCAAGATACAGGAATTGTAAAAAAGACATTGCCATACCCAAGGAATGCAACCCAAGCAAGGAGCAAGAAAGATAAATGGTACAAGGAGAGGGGGAACCCTAATACAATGCTCTAGAGAAAAGGCTAAGAGAGAGGGAGAAAGATATAACCACTTGGGGAGGCTAAGCCTCCTAATCTACTAAACAATGCCATTTGTGGGCTTACGCCTTCTTGCTTGCATCCTTTCCTTTTTTTGGTTTTGCCTAGGAGGTCGCACCCTTGCTCCAAGTGTCCATGCTCCAAGCATGTACTTGCAATGAGAAAGGAAATAAGCCAGTAAACAACCAAAGAAACAAGCAGAAAGAGAGCATGCTAAGAGACAAGCTATCAAAGAGAGAGAGCCAAACGGGGGCAAATAAACTTGTTATCAAACAAAAGGTGTCCTAGAAGGACAAATGTAGGTTTGGATCAGGTGTCCATAGTTCCATGAAATTGGAGTATAGACGACACACAAACTCATGCATGACCATGTAGGCAAGCATGCAAAGATGCAAAGAAACCCAAACGGGTGGCATAAAGCAAGCAAGGCAAGAATAACATCACACAGAGTGGAGAAGGGGCATGCATCATCAAACCTACACCACAGAGGTGTATCTCACAAGTGATCACGCCGAAAAAATCCACAGAAGGGATGAATGCAATCATACAAGCAAGTGACTGTTGGAGAAAATCTGGTTTTGCATCTCATACAAAACACACAATGGAAGCAATAAACAAGGATCTATTTCATTCATGATTGACAACATGCACTCTGTAAATTTCAGAATTTAAGAACAAGATAGCGTACCTTGGTGTGGAGAAATTCAAAACAAAGATTAGAAGCACTTGGGAAAACTTTTAATCTTCACTCCAATTCCACTTTACGCCCAAGATGTGTGGTCTCTCAATCAGTTTCTAAAGGGAGAATGAAAGTTTGTCTCATACTCTTTCTTTTCTCTACGATTCTTTTCTTAAAATCGTATTAAAAAATTCTGTATGTTTCTCCCTTTATAACCAACTGATTATCTAATTGGGCCGGCCTATTGGGCCTTTCCAATTGGGCTTTAATGTGTGGCTTGGAATGGGACCAAAAGGGACCAATAAGACACTAGCTCCAATGGGCCTTGGGCTTTTCCGTCAACTCTTGACAAGTCCAAAGTTACCATTAATTATATTTAATACCACTATATAAATATAATTGCACTCTAGGTCTTATTAATAAATTATATCCCAAGACTTTATTTTACACGCAACCCCTTCATAAAATATTCGTAGTAATACAAAGTCATGAATGTAGACTGCCACTTTGTAAATTACTACATCTTATCCTTGAGTACCCAGTTTAATCCTTTAAAGTTATTCATCATATATTTATGAAATCCAATTTCATAAATATATACTTTAGTAATTTCTTACCAAAGTGGTTAGGCCTAACTCTCTGAATAACCAAACCCATTAAACTTATCTCAAAGGAATATTTTATATTTCCGTTAAGAGACTATGAATTCCATCTTGAGAATATATGTTCCATCAACACTAAATGTGGTTACCCAACATACTGAGGTTTTGACCGTAACTTTAGATCTCACTCCTGATATATCAAAGCAACCTACACCTCATGATCAGATCCATTATTCTCTCAGGATTAAGAGTTCATGCAAATAGAAGTCGTGAGATTTATTATTCATTTGACAGTCGTTAGGAGAATAATAAATCTCACAGCGGTCCAGTTCAATATGTCTTAACTCTTAAAACATATCAACATATCAACTAGAAGTCACCACTTCCATGATCAAGACAAATCATCTTAGTTGATACGTTATAGGCTTCGCAGATGAAATGCCCAATTTCATCACTGACTACGAACTATAAATTCTGAGTTTACAAAGAACTTGTGATTTATATCTTTTGTGACTTTTCACATAAATCACATACTATATATCTCATGGACTATATGATAATATCCAAATATTCATGTTACCATTATTTTAGATAAGAAATAAACAACTTTATTAAACACAACATTAAGTCATACATAATGTCATACATAGCATCATACAATAGGATTTAAGGGTATATATCCTAACAGTGGCCTCATAGACTAACAAGCACAAGCCAATGAAGGGCACAAAGCATGGCAATGCCTAGATCTAGACAGAACATGGAAATAAAGCATAGAAGCAAGTAGGCAAGCATAGGCATGTATAAATTATAAGATCCAAACACTTTGATATATGCCTAAGCGTATGGATTTAAGCCTATACCACAAGATCTATATTTAGACCCTACCAAAAGGGTCAAAACACAAGAAAAATGGATATGAAGAGATAAAAAGGCTTTATAAGCACATGGTATAGCAACCAACATGTAGATCTAGACATATGAACATAGCAAGGAGCACATAAAGATGTTAGGACATATATGGTTCACCTGTTAAGAACATATGTCGTTCTTTTATGTAATTGGCTAATCCTTTGACAAAACGCACTTTACTTGTATTTGGGTAGATCTAGGGTGTTTTTAATGTTAGGATGTGTGCCCTTAAATCCTATTGTATGATGCTATGTATGACTTAATGTTGTGTTTAATAAAGTTGTTTTATTTTTATCTAAAATAATGGTAACATGAATATTTGGACATTATCATATAGTCCATGAGATGCGTAGTATGTGGTTTATGTGATTTAGTCACAGAAAATATAAGTCACAAGTTCTTTGTAAACTCATAATTTATAGTTCGTAGTTGGTGATGAAATTGGGCATTTCATTTGCGAAGACTATAACGTATCAACTAAGATGATTTATCTTGATCATGAAAGTTGGGACCTCTAGTTGAGATGTTGATATGTTTTAAGAGTTAAGACATATTGTACTGGACCTCTGTGAGATTTATTATTCTCCTAACGACTGTCAAATGAATAATAAATCTCACAACTTCTATTTGCATGAACTCTTAATCCTGAGAGAATAATGAACCTGATCATGACGTGTAGGTTGCTTTGATATATCAGGAGTGAGATCTAAAGTAACGGTCAAAACCTCAATATGTTGGGCAACCACATTTAGTGTTGATGGAATATATATTCTCAAGATGCAATTCATAGTCTCTTTATGGAGATATATAATATTCCATTGAGATAAGTTTAATGGGTTCAGTTATTCAGAGAATTAGGCCTAACTAATTTGGTAAGAAATTACTAAAGTATATATATTTATGAAATTAGATTTTATAAATATATAATGAATAGCTTTAAAGGATTAAACCGGGTACTTAAGGATAAGATGTAGTAATTTTCAAAGTGGCAGTCTATATTCATGACTTTGTATTACTATGAATATTTTATGAAGGGGTTGCGTGTATAATAAAGTATTAGGATATAATTTATTAATAAGGCCTAGAGTACAATTATATTTATATAGTGATATTAAATATAATTAATAGTAACTTTGGACTTGTCAAGAGTTTGACAGAAAAGCCCAAGGCCCATTGGAGCTAGTGTCTTAATGGTCCCTTTTAGTCCTACTCCAAGCCACACACTAAAGCCCAATTGGGAAGGTCTAATAGGCCAGCCCAATTAGATAATCAGTTAGTTATAAAGAGAGAAACATACAAAATTTTTTTTAAGAAGCGTAGAGAAAAAGAAAAAGAGAGAGTGTGAGGCATACTTTCATTCTCTTTTGGAAACTAATTGAGAGACCACACTTCTTAGGCGTAAAATGAAATTGGAGTGAAAATTAAAAGTGTTCCCAAGTGTTTCTAATCTTTATTTTGAAATTCTCTACACCAAGATACGCTATCTTGTTCTTAAATTCTGAAATTTTGAATAGTGCATGTTATCAATCATGAATGAAATAGATCCTTGTTAGTTACTTCCGCTGTGTGTTTTGTATAAGATACAAAACCAGATTTTTCCAACATTTAATACTTCAAGAAACAAGATTTCAAGATCAAGTGTTAAAACCATGCAAGTCTGTCCAAGAAACAAGTTGAAGAAGTGCCTATCATTATTGCTCGACAGCTGACTCGATAGCTAGTATCTATCGAGCTTAAGAAGCTGTTCCAGCCCTAAGGCTTGATAGTTGCTCAACAGCATCTCGACACCTCTAGCTGTCGAGGTTTAAGAAAAATAGACTTTCAAATCTGTTTTGATTCCAATCTGTGGACATGTCTTTGGACCTTCTTTTCTCATAACCCTAGACATATATAAGGATTATTTTAAGTGCCTAATCTAGTAATACAACTGAGACACAAGTTGCACAAGCATTGAGCAAAGTCTGATTTGTGATCGGAGACAAAGTTTGCCCTAGTTCATCTCTTTGTGAAGAAGCTGCTGTGTTTGTGCACTATAAGGTTTTGTAACCAAGCATCTTCTTGTTCTTCATTGTGAGGATGAATTGAAGAACTTTGCAGCCAACATCTTTATCAAGTTGGTGATGGAAATCGCGTACTGGGATCCACACAATTGGTTAGTGATGTTTTGGAAGCCGTGTATCAAAAGGAGAGATTGTCACTATAGAATAAGTCCAATCAGGTATTGGGATAAGGGTTCAACTATAGGTTGGTATAAGGTACTGGGATTTCTTTACTTGTAACCGCTTGTTGTAATAATAGTGGATTCTTGGAAGTGGTGACCTTAAAATCACCCAATGAGATTTTTGCCTTGCAGGTTTTCCCCATTCATAAACAAATCACCAAGTCAGTTTATTTTCCACTGCACTTTAGTTTATTGGTGATTTGTTTGTGATACCACGCATTTGCGTGTTAAATTGGTTAATTAATTGAACTTGGCTAATTAATCAATTAATCCATCACAAGGGTTCAATACGTTTTTGGCCTATCAAGTGGTATCAGAGCAAACACACTCTGATTAGGATTTAATACTTGTGTGTGATCCATTGACCCCTGTTTGTCATGGATAGAGGACAATCTCTTATTGTCCCTCCTTTATTTGATGGAACTAACTATGCATATTAGAAAGTACGCATGAGAGTTTTTTTGAGGCCTCTAGATGAGAAGGTGTGATAAGCTGTAGAGATTAGCTGGACCAAGCCAAAGGAAGCGCTAGCTGATTGGGATGAGGCTAAGATCAAGGCGGTAAACTTCAACAGCAAGGCATTGAATATGTTGTTCAATGCAATCACAAATGAGGAGTTCAAGAAGATATCCTCCACTGAAATTGCAAAGGAAGCATGGACCATCTTCTAGACAACTAATGAGGGAACAAAGGCTGTCAAGGATTCAAAGCTACAGAGGCTCACTACAAGCTTCAAAGAGATAAAGATGAAGGAGGATGAGTCATTTGATGAGTTCTATGCCAAACTCAAAGACATAGTGAACTCTGTCTTTAATCTTGGAGAAACTATTCTAGGACCCAAGATTGTGAGAAAGGTACTCAGATTTATGCCCAAAAGATTCCATGACAAGATCACTACGATTGAGGAATCAAAGGATATTGATAAAATTCCTTTGACAGAGCTGGTTGGAAATCTACAGACCTATGAGTTGGGTTTGTCTAGAATCAAAAAGTCTAGCAAGAGCAAGAGCATGACACTGAAGGCCAAGAGCAATGAGACGGAAGAGTCTTTAGATAATGAAGATTCTAAGATGAAGTCCTACTTCACTAGGCAATTCAAGAAGTTTATGAAGAATTTCAATGGAAAAGGCTTCAACAAGGATCGTAGGTAATCCAGTTCTTTTCAATTCAAGGGCTAAGACAAAGGGAAGAAGGATGCTAGGGATGGCGGTCAGTACACTATTCCTACAAGACCTAAATGCTTTAGGTGCCAAGGCTTCGGACACATGAAATAGGAGTGCCCAACATATCTCAAGACAATTGGGAAAAGCAATGCACTTGCTATTACGCTAAGCAACACCGAGCTTGAAGATGATTCAGACAATGAGAATGGTGGAATCTTGAATGCCTTCACTACCATAGTTAATCCTACTGAGGAGATTATTGAAGATGTGGATGAAGAAGAGGAATTGGTGCAATCCAAGTTTGAGAAGATGGATGATCAAGATGACATTCACATAGCCTATGATAAGTTATACAAGGTCTTAGAAAAGCACGAGAAGTTGTATAGGTTGACCACCAAGAAGCTTAGTGATGTGGAGTTTGAACGTGAAGAGCTTTCCATAAAGGTTGATGAAGCAAATAAAACTATTGGAGCACTGAGGTTTGAAAATAACTTCTTGGCTGAGAAGACTAAGAAGCTTGAGGTAGAATTATTCCAAGTCAGAGCTCAGTTGGAAAGGACTTCAAGTGCTAAGCTCAATGAGATGCTCAATTTTTAGAAATCTGCTTCAGATCGAACAGGTTTAGGGTATGATTTTTCTTCCTCAAATATTACTTCTTCTAGTACTACTATTTTTGTTCTCCTAGCAATAATGTTGAGATTGAGAACACTAATGTTAAAACTGAATTAGCTAGTGAGAACATAGACAAGAGTAAATCTATCTTAGGAGCACCCCCTAAGTAGGATAATAATGAAGTTAAAAACCCTGGGGCTAAGAAGACTAACTCTCAAAGGCCTAAACAAAAGAAACAGCATCTCTGTCATCACTGTAGAGCACTTAGAATAGCAACAGCATGATGGCGTCGGGGAAACCAGAATCAGTTTCCGTCCTCGTTTGCTCCTCTTAGAGATCTTCTCAAAGCCCTCATGTTCCTTTCAAATTTGAACGGTATCAATTCTTCCCCCTCATTGCCAGTTCAATGGTTTGCGAAAAAGAAAGGTTCTTCCAAGGTGTGGAAGGAAAGGGTTCCAAGTGATTCAATCACTTTTTCTCTCTCTCCATATATTTTTGGATTTGCATTACTTGTGTGTTTTGCTTTAATGTTTTGAGTCAGTCTAGTTTTATGCATTGCTTTGTTTTGTTTTACATGTTTTTGTTTGTTCATTTTTCAGTTTTAGATATTTTGTTTCGTTTTAAAAAGATTAAAAACAAATTGAAAATTTTGAAAAATACAAAAACAGTGTGTGTATGTGTACATTGGTTCTTATAAACCTTAAAATGGCCATTGAAACAGAGTTTTCTAAACTTTGTATCTTTTGTAGCTTAGATAAGCATCTCTATGCACAACTAAGCAAGGGAGCTTTGTGGCTCTTTGTTTGTGATGAGTAAGGTTAAGTGATCTCTTATACTTAACACTCGTATCACTCTTTTTTACTAGAAGGACTAGAAAATCCTAAGAGAAAGGCATAAATAACCATCTCACCACTGTTACCTGCCAATCATGATAATGACATTTGTATGCTTCGGCATAGCAAAAGTGCAATATCAATGACATCTGTATGCTTCGGCATAGTAAAAGTGCAATGTCTAAAACTTAACATAATTGGGTATTTCTTTTCTCTCCTTTGTATACCCATGCACGGTTTGCTTAATAAAAAAAATATATGCAAAGAAATAAAAGCAAAAAGAACAAAATGCTTTAAAACATGATTGCAAGCGTGTTTTCTAAGAGATGTGGAAGTTATAGGATGTACCTCAAAGGTGGTAGTCCCCATCAAACAATTATGATTGTGTGTGAGTTAAAAGTAGTTTTCTCATATCTCAAATCGTTATAACATAGAGACATTTGTGCAATCTTGCGATGTTTTTCACACACAACATGCAATATTCTTTGCTACTCTTAATACATGTGCAGGTACAATGTGATTTGGCCATCACAAGGTTTACATGTGTTGATGTATACTCACTAAACTGTCTTAACTTATTTTTGAAATATAAAATTAGTTAGACTTATTTGGTGTGTGTGTGTGTGTGTGTGTGTGTGTGTGTGTGTGTGTGTGTGTGTGGATATTTAAATGCTTAACATTTAATTGTTGAGAGATGATTTTGAGAGTTTAAAATGTTTGTTGGATCTTTGGCTGAGTTGCATGCATGATTGCATTCATATCTGTGTTTTTTTTCCTTCTTGAAAAAATATTTTTAAGCAATCTCGACACCTCCTAGACACCTCTCAACACATGGCTTATCTGTCGAAATTTTAAGCTGTATCTTATTGCAATCTCGATAGCTTCTCGACAGCTGGTGGATCGATCGAGAAATCTCCTGGCCTCTCGACAGCTGGTGGATCGATCGAGCTTCTTTTTTTGTGTGTCTGATGTTTTTCTCCTCGACACCTCCTCAACAGCTTCATCTGTCGACACTTGTGTTCTCGACACATACCTCGACACCTATATCTATACCTCTCGACACCTTTATCTGTCGAGATTTACTAAGGTTCTATATATATGTTTCAACACAATCTGATCTTCATTCTCTCAATCTCTCTCAATCTGTCTGAGCCTGTTCATCTCCTAATCACTCTTAAAACCTTCAACCCACTTAATTTTCCTCCCTTCTTGCTTCAAATCACTTGGTATGATCTCTCTTTCTCTCCTTCTTCATGATCTTTTCATGCATTCACATCTAGGTTTTGAGTTTTTGAAAAAACCTTTGGGGTTTTTCAAAATTGTTAAGTTTTGTGAAATTTTTGGGATAGGTTTTTACTTACTTGAGTTTCAACTCTCATACATTGCATTCCATAAGCATTATAACTGTATTATCATGCATTTAAATGTGTGAAATTTAATTATGTGCTGGTAGGATTGGATTAGGCTGAGCCCATGATGTCTTTTAAATTGCATGTTACATGTTTATGCATTTTTCATGCATACGTTCTTTCCTTTTAATATACTTATTATATTTGAAATGTGTTGGGACTTTTCTTAGTGTTTCTTTCTTCCCCCTCTCTCTCTCTCTTTCTTGTTTGCGTTAGTGCATCAATGGTACCAAAACATAAATCTGCTCTGTCCCAAAACCCTCTTCGTTTTAGGGCCACTTCGTCCTTTGATCCTACTCCTTCTTCTGTTCGGTTTCATGATGAGAAAGCCCGAACGGAGTTCTCAAACAACTTCTCTAAACAAGGTGTTCATTCGGAACGCCAAGTTATTTTGTCAAATTTCATCAAATTTCGCTGACACTGACCTTCCCAATGTCATTCACAATCGAGAATGGGAATTACTGTGTGACGTCCCAGTCACTTATCCTTCTGTGCTTATCTAGGAGTTTTACTCTAACATGCATGGAACTGATACTTCAGTACCTCTCTTTCATACTCGCGTTCGAGGTACGTGCATAGTAGTCACACCGGAGTTGGTATCCTATATGCTCCGTGTTCCGAGGGTTGCGCATCCTGACTACCCCGGTTGTGAGCGTTTATGGACTGTGTCCAAAGATGAGATGATCTTTGCTTTCTATGAGCACCCAGCTGATTGGGGTGAGCGTCAGTTTACATCATGTCGACCTTTTGCTAAAGGTCCTAGATTCTTGAACATGGTGATGACTTTTGTTTTGTATCCTCTTTCGCACTACAACTTCATCACTGAGTCTCGTGCTCGTTTTCTATTATCCCTTCTTAAGGACCTTTCTATAGATTTTCTTTCACACTTCATTATTTCTATCGTAGATGTGTATAGGGATATGGCGACCCGTGATAAGCTCATCTTTCATTCTGCTATCACGCGGATTTTATGCCATTTTTCTGTTCCTTTTCCCTCATCCAACCACTTCTCCGTTATGTGTGCTATTGACTACGCTACCGTTAAACGGAGCGAGGCACATTTTCGTTCGAGGTGGTCCAATGCAGCAACTCCTCCCACTCCTTCAGTTCCTTCTACCTTCGTTCCCTCTTCTTCAGTGGAAGATGTGACTTTGGATGTGATCATGGCACAGTTTTAGGGCATGGATGCTCACCTTGATACACTTTCTACTGAGTTGTATCAGGTGAACACCCATGTTGGCCGTATTACAAGACGGCAGGCTCTCCTTGGTGGTTTTGTGGAGTCTCCCTCTCCTTCTCTCGAGGAATTCGAGACACCTGATGGTAGTTCTGGCAATAATGATGATGAGAATGAAGATGCTAGCTCTTCCAGTTCTGATAAGATGTCTACTTGACACTCTTACCTTTTGTCACTTGTGACAAAAAGGGGAAATAGTTTTGGATATGAGAGTAGTTATTCTTAGGGGGAGAGTTAGGATATAGGAGATTTTGGTTAGGGGGAGTGTTTGTTTGTTTTTTAGGGATGTAGTAAGGATTACATGTATCTTTTCTTTTCTTTCCTTATTGGAGATACATTGTTCTTGTACCGAGGTCTTGTGACCATTTTTATATACACGATCCTTATCTTAGATATATATGTGATGATGTATGTTTTATTCACCTACCTCTACGTGTATTGTTTCTTTTGTTTCTTTTGTTTCTTTATACACATGCTTCTTATTTTTATGCAATCTATTATTTCTGCTTAACACAAAGATGTCTTGATGTGTTTTGTTTAAAGTGTTTTAGAAATATAGGTTGTCAAAGTCTATTTGTCATAAACTCTCTTCTTGCAAAGTTTTCAAGAGTTTGTGTTAGGATAGATTTTATTGTATTCAACGAGTGAGCATGAGTTGAGTACTTTGTGACTTCTCTCATATGTTCATTTTTTTGTTATGGTTTCGTCACGGACTGCCAAAGGGGGAGATTGTTAGGATATATGTGGTTCAGCTGTTAAGAACATATGTCGTTCCCTTATGTAATTGGCAAATGAAAAAATGCATTTTACTTGTATTTGGGTAGATCTAGGATATTTTTAATACTTCAAGAAACAAGGTTTCAAGATCAAGTGTTAAAACCATGCAAGTATGTCCAAGAAACAAGTTGAAGAAGTGACTGTCATTAAAGCTCGACAGTTGGCTCGACAGCTAGCATCTATCGAGCTTAAGAAGCTGCTCTAGCCCCGAGACTCGACAGCTGCTCAACAGCTGCTCGACACCTCTAGTTGAAGAGGTTTAAGAAAAACAGACTTTCAGATCTGTTTTGATTCCAATCCGTGGACATGTCTTTAGGCCTTCTTTTCTCATAACCCTAGACATATATAAGGATTATTTTAAGGGTCATATCTGGTAACACAACTGAGACATAAGTTGCACAAGCATTAAGCAAAGTCTGTTCAAGCAATTTGTAACCGAAGACAAAGTTTGCCCTAGTTCATCTCTTTGTGAAGAAACTTTTGTGTTTGTGCACCGTAGGGTTTTGTAACCAAGCATCTTCTTGTTCTTCATTGTGAGAATAAACTGAAGAACTTAGCAGCCAACATCTTTCTCAAGTTGGTGATTGAAGTCGTGTACTGAGATTTGCGCAATTGGTTAGTTACATACTGGGAGCCGTGCATTAAAAGAAAAGATTTTCACTACAAAACAAGTCCAATCAGGTATTGAGATAAGGGTTTAACTGTAGGTTGGTATAAGGTACTGGGATTCCTTTACTTGTAACTGCTTGTTATGATAATAGTGGATTCTCGGGAGTGGTGACCTTAAAATCACCCGATGGGGTTTTTGCCTTGGAGGTTTTCCCCATTCGTAAACAAATCACCGTGTCAATTTATTTTCTACTGCACTTTAGTTTATTGGTGATTTGTTTGTGCTACCACGCATTTGCATGTTAAATTAGTTAATTAATTGAACTTGGCTAATTAATCAATTCATCCATCACAAGAGGTCAATACAGTTTTGGCCGATCAAAAGACATAAATCTAAGCATGAACATGGCAAGGAGCACATAAAGACATCAATCAAAGTACAATCATGGCAAGGAGCACATAAACAAGTAGATCTAAGAATAAGCATGCTAAAAGGCACCTAGGCACATGGATCTAAGCACAAACACAAAATTTAGGCATATCGTAGCCCAACAAGGCTAAGCCAACAACATCAAAGTGGTAAAACATGGCAAAAAACAAGGAGACATGATAGGAAAGCAATAAAACATGCTAGGAAGCAAAATAAAGCAAAATTATACTATGGAAAGCAAATAAACATGTTATGAAGAAAGATAAAGGAAAGGGCATAGATTGTAGCTAAGAAACTACATCTACACCCTTAAAACCTCAAATCCAAGGTTCTAAGACCAAGCAAAGGAAAAAGAATGCAAGAACACTACCTCTTGATTGTTGAGAAGAGAGAGGAATCAAAGGTTTTTTGATGTGTTTGGGAGAGAATTTAGAGAAGAAAATAAAGAGAATTTGCCCAAAAAATGCTCCAAAAATTGCCTAATTTTTGTTTTTTTTTATTTGGGGGGGGGGGTATGGGGGCTTTTTATAGCAAAAATGTGACTCTTCAGCTCCAGCGGCCACTTAGTGGCCACCATCTTGGAAGGGCTTGATGAAGGTCTTCTAGACCTTGGATTAGGCTAATCTTGGTGTCCCTAGAAAGGGCTAGATGTTTAGTTTCCAGAACACTAAAGAAATTAGAAATCCAACGGTCAAGTCAAATGTTACGGCCTCTGGAAACAAGCTGATGCACTTTGCACAGTTTTCAAGATATCTCAACTATTTTAATTCTAATTTTGACCCATGAATATTCATTGTAAAAGGAATTCAATAATCATCGCAATGACGCTAGTCTCAACCTGCTCTGGTGGTCATATCAAAATTAGGGTTTTTGGTGCCCTCGGGGGTCAACTTTAGGTCAAAGTTGACAAAAATCACTGAGTAGCTCGGGTTTGATGTAGAAACATGAAACATGTTGTTTTGTGATGATTTTGACCAATTTTGACTTTCAGTCAACCCAAGGTTAACTGGGGCCATTTTGATCAATTTGACCTGAAATAGCACTTTAAGTGCTCCGATGCCGGAACAAGTTGCACCACGTCTATCTAGATGTTTCCATGGCCCCATAGAAAAGCTAATATTTTCAAAATTTTCAGGCTCCGGCACGCAAATCAAGGGTGGACAAAATATGGTATCTACAGGGATGCATGTGTACGCATAAATCATGCATGCATGCACATGCACCGACCATGCGCGAGCACACTACTTTTTGGAAGCCTATAACTTCATATTTAAGGGTCCAAAGCCTCCCTCTTTGATGGGCCCTAGCCCCTAGACCCTTTGAAACGTCCAAAACCCTCTAAATGAGTCTAAAAACCCTAGTTTAAACATATAAATAAAACCTTATGCCTCCTATCTAAAAAGCTAGCTAGAGAGAGACTCTTTTTCACTAGAGATCTTCCAAAACTCTTTCTTCCTCTAAACTTTCTGCACATCAAGCATTAAGGATGTTTTTTGGTTCTTCAAAAACTATCTCTACCACTCATTAGGGCAGAAACTACTTTTTTAATCGAAATCAAAAGTCTTTTCCAACCAATCTTTTCAAGAACATATTTTTATTTTGAGTTGTGATTACCTATGAACTATTGAATCCTTTAATTCCCTTGATTATCATTCGATCTTGTTGTGTAGGCACTGAGGGACTGGTTAAATATCAACCAAGTTGTGTTCCATAAGCAAGGTGAGTCTCTCTTCGTGGCTCTTCCTTAATTTGGATTTTTATAACTTGTGTTCTTATTGTTCTTAATTGATTTATTTGTTATACATGCTTAGAAATATGATTTGATTTGTTCGGTTTTGATTTGTTGTCTCACTATATTTTGATTGGAAAGTTGAATGATTGGATATATTAATGAACATGTTTTAATGTGTTAAGTGTTACTCTTGTTTGTTGTTAGATCCAATGCATGTTTAAGAATAGTTTTTGTTTTATTTATCTTTGATATCTTTGTTGTTAGTTTAGGTTGTTTAGTTTTGTATTACAAGTATGCTAGGGTTTGTTAAATTTCTATTTTGTTTGTTGTTCTGAAATTATGTTTTTGGGCATATATGCATGTGTGCGCATATAGTTAGGATGTGCACGCATACCCGTGCCTAGAAACGCAAATTTAGGGTTCTTGATATTTTGTTTGTTTTGATTAATTTTAATCACATGTTTAGGTCTTGTTGAGTTTAGGTTTCACATGTTTAGCATTAGGGTTAGTAGAATAACTTGTTTCACATGCTTGGTTTGATAGATTAGTGATTAGGGTTTATGCTGAGGTGTTGTGGTGCAACGAGGTAAGTGTGGTAAGTCATGCATAATTACATGAACATGCATTTGATTTGGTTGGCGAGTATGATATGGTTGATGAACATGGTGAACTTTTTTGATTGATGAGCATGATGAATATGCTTGATTAAATGCCTTGTTGATGCTACTGCTGTTAGGACATATGTGTTTCAAGTTGTTTTGAACATATGTCATTATTTTATGTAATTGGCTTATCATTTGACAAAACGTACTTAGCTTGTATTTGGGTAGCTCTAAGATGATTTTAATACTTCAAGAAACAAAGTTTCAAGATCAAGTGTTAAAGTCATGCAAGTTGTCCAAGATTCAAGTTAAATAAGTGTCAGATTTTAAAGCTCGACATCTAGCTCGACAGCTGCATCTATCGAGCTTTAAGAAGCTGTTCAGTCCCGAGACTCGACAGCACCTCAACACCTCTAGCTGTCGAGATTTAAGAAAAACAGATTCTAAGTTCTATTTTGATTACAATTCGTACATATGTCTTTGGGACTTCTTTTTTTCTAACCCTAGACATATAAAGGATTATTTTAAGGGCCGTCAAATAATACACAAGTTGCACAAGCATTGAGAAACCTTTGTTCAAGCAATTTGTGATCTGAGACAAAGTTCATGCCCTAGTTCATCTCTTGTGAAGAAGTTGCTGTGTAATGTGTACCGTAGGGTTTTGTAACCAAGTATCTTCTTAATCTTCATCGTGTGCATGAATTGAAGAACTTTGCAGCCAACAACTCTCTCTAGTTGGTGATTGAAGTCGCGTACTGGGATCCGCGCAATTAGTTAGTCACGTACTAGGAGCCGTGCATCAAAAGGAGAAACTGTCACTACAGATTAAGTCTTATTGGGTATTAGGATAAAGGTTCAACTATACGTTGGTAAGGTACTTGGGATTCCTTTACTTGTAACCGCTTGTTATGATAATAATGGAGTTTCGGGAGTGGTGACCTTAAAATCACTCGGTGGGGTTTTTTGCCGTGTAGGTTTTCCCCATTCGTAAACAAATCACCGTGTCAATTTATTTTCCGCTGCATACTTTAGTTTATTGGTGATTTGTTTATGCTACCACGCAATTTGCATGTTAATTTGATTAATTAATAATTTGGCTAATTAATCAACTTAATTCATCACTAGGAGTCAACGCGTTTGTGGCCTATCAACTGCCTTGGATGTGCTTGCTACCCTTGGATATATCTTACTAGATGAATGGTAGGGTTTCATGCTATGGATGAGTATGGGACATACGCTATGTTTGGATGTTAGAGACATGTTTGTTTGTGTGTGTGTGTGTGTGTGTGTGTGTGTGTGTGTGTGTGAGAGTTTAGAATAACATATTAAAGGACCCTTTAATGGGATTAAGATTTGGAACACAATGAGTGGAGGCCAACCTATGGGTCAGGTGGTGTTGAATGCCTCACACCTTCCCATCCCCATACCTAAACTTCAGACACGTGCTTTGGTAAAAATCAATCCTTCCATAAGGGCGTTATATTTATAGTTCCTAGAGCTAATTTAGGTGGCAACTCTATTTATACCCTCCATCATGGTCCACCCTAGGCCAAGGCGTACTTCCCACGGATTTGGGGATACCCAAAAGCCCATCACGAGCACTTGTGCCCACACACTTCACCCTACTTTCATGGAGGAAATCTGGCAACATTTTAGGTCAAGTGCATTATAGCACATAAAACGCTATTCTCACCAAGCTTTCGCGGTGAGAATATGACAAGAAAATGCCATATTTTCACAGTGAAAATTTGGAAAAGTTTCGCGTTTGGTGCGCTTCAGCGCACTAGCAAAGTTTCTTTTCTGCGTACATGGCATGCATCAATATGCTTGGACTAAGGCAAGCCGAGGCTTACTGAAATGCTAAACACATGATGCGTGTCGCATGCACAAGGAAACCAATGTCTCTAACTGACATGGATAGGGGAAATCACACATGTGGTAGATCATGCACCCAATGAAGCATGAATATGCATCTACAGCAAAGCCTTGGATGCATACCCACACTCCAAGGTTAAGAGCATCCATGATTAGAAAGGGTTACCTTCCTAACCACAGATGTCCATTATCCGAAGTACATAACTACCATTTTAACAACATACATAGCATGTGCAATGCATAAACACATAGAGTAGAAAAGAAAAACAAAAATATCCACATCCAGATGGTGTGGCCCAAGCAAGTTTTCACACTCATAATTTAACCTTGGAAGATGAAAAAATGACCATTCTATGTACCCCAAAAATCATGGTTGCATTTTAGTCATGAACTCATTTTCACATATCATGAAAATGATCTTGAGGTTCTAACAATCACAATGATGCGTTTGGTTTCCAAATTGGACAATCAGATCAAAAGATATCACAAGATCAAGTTTTAACGATCTACGTGCATTCATTTAGGTGGAACCTATCACATATAATTGATTGAAATTAATTTTGATGGGTTAATAATTAAATTAATCGAATGAATTTTTGTGATTTGTGGAATATTCTTATTAAAATGTGATTTGTTGCATGGGAATAAAAAAAGTAAGCTGATAAATATTAAATCTACACTGATAATTAGATTTTTAGGATAATAATCTTAAAAATAATTGTTTTAAAATCCTAATTATCAATTTGAGATGAGTTTTATTATGAATATTTCATGCGGGCTCATACCTATCTTTGCACATGGGATCTCGAGCCCCTTCTTGGAACCATGCTTGTTGGCACGTGGGTCGTCCATAATCCAATATAATGGATCTATAGACACCACATCCAAAACCCACATTTGTTCCCTAAGGACATGTATTCTCTTTGTTTGCTTGCTTCTTCACATGCTTGCGTGCTTCTTCACATGCTCTCTTTGCTTGTTTGTTAGCATGTTTCCTCTCCTTTGCTCGAGTGCTTGTTTACTTGTTTCCTTTCTTTATTCCTTTACTTGTCTGATAAATTCCTTTTTTTGGTTGTTGCATGTATAGATAATATGCAAACATAATTTTCACAACATGGAAACCAAAAGACTACAAAAGATGCTCCATAATCAGAAGACTACAAAAGATGTTGCGCGTACGTGCGTGTGCGTGTGTGTGTATATATGAGTCCGAATTTGATAATGATGGGGTGTAAAATCCATGTTTACACCATTCAATAAGAGATCACTATATCAGTTTTTTACTTAAAACTCAATACATCCTACTACACATAATAACATCTCAATAAACTCTCAAATAAGTTAGATTTTCAAATGGTATTAGAATTAATTAAGTGTAGTTGTGTCTATTATTTAATATGTAATATGATGATATGACATATTAGGATTTGAAAGGTAAAACTTGGAGACAAAAATTGTCTTCCCCTATGTAGATGGTCTTCCCCTATATAGAACAAGAAGACAAAAATAGTCAGTAGGATGTTGGATAATTAAGGATACTAAATTAAGGATTTGACTTACTTCTAATACTTTTTTTAATTGAAATATCTTTTTATTTTAATGAGAGACTACCATGTCACACACTAACTAAATAAAAGGCAGAGATTAAAGAGGGGTTTTACGTCCACAACGTTCTTACAACATTTTCATAACAAATCATAAATGGTTAGTTGTTATTAATTCAAATTTAAACCTAACACTAAGATTACTTTTTTCCCCCAATAATAACAACCAGTAACAACCTTGCTACTTAGGATTTGTTGTAAAAATATTGTGAACATCATTTCTCGAGATTAAAACACACCGACTAACTAATTAAAAAATATATATTAAAACACACTACCGCCTAACATTGTATATTTCAAATAAAATGACATATCCAATTAAAATATGTATGGGAAGAAAGCCAAACTCCTAAATTAAGTTTGTTTCTTTTTTTTCTTTTTCAATTTTTATTATTATTATTGTTTTAAATTTAATGGGAACGGATATCATATTAATTTGTACCCAAAGATATTACTAGATCAATCAACGAAATGTCTGCCACATTTGGCTAGATCTTCGCCAATCTGGTGAGATCACCATATATGGTAAAATCTCCACAAGAGGTCCAGATCCGATGGAGATCACATCTCCGCAACAGGCCACCAACGAAAGGAGGACAATGAATTCATTTTAGCAATCTGTTCATCCCAAATTAGATGGTTACCAGGTCGGCAAGTCATATTCCGCCGGTCAGTAATGAATATTAGATTCTAACCAAACATGACCCATGAACACCCCTTAACTACAAAGATCAATTTTCAACCAACCCAGACCATTGGGAGTCTCTTTGCATGTTGCCCTTAAATCTATTAGCGTTGGACATGAAACTATAAGCATTTAAATTATAACCGTTGCATCTGAAATTAAAATGGTGAAATTGCAGATTTCACTATTATAATGAGATAATAATCATGAAAACAAATGTCATCTTCATTAGCCTTTATATCTTTTACCATTTTCTACATTACAACCTCGAACATATTGCAACCCGTACAACAAATGTACAAAGCAGTTAAATCAAATCTTGCCTCCATGCAAAACTTTGGCTTCAACCTGCAACCCCGATCAAGATGTTCGGCATGCACTTCTGCTAGACGAACCCGCAACAAATCCAAATTTACCTAAAATACCCAGAAATAAGAATATTAATAATTAGTCCGGACAGACGAATTATTTAAAGTAATCCAACTTGCAGTCTGTTTTCTATCTTTTACACTCTATTTTGTAAATATCTTTTTCCATAAGAAAAGGACAGTCTGTTTTCTATCTTTCACACTCCTATTTTGTAAATATCTTTTCCATAAGAGAAAAATATCTTTACGATATGATCACCTCTTCACTATGAATCAACTTTGATTACTAGTGGGGTGCTCTTTAAAACAATTATAAAGTCATCCGTTATGTAATGTATGCTGACGACATAGTTTTCTTCTCAAGAACAAATATAACATTTAGGCCATCCAGCCAAAAATAGTTGTATTTTTCTCAGATAGGAATAAGTAGGAAAATTGATGGAGATAGCAAGACCTCATTGTCTTTGTTGAGTTGAAGTTCACACAGAGTGCAGTATATAAGATGGTAATTCTCTAGCAACTCTCCTTGCTTACATATGGGGCACCAAATCTTCTCGCGCTCCTACCATCAACACCCAAAATTCTAATTAGTTTCTCTTTTCTTTCTTTGAAAAAAAAAGGGGGGGAATAGGAAAAAAGCGTTTTTAAAAGAAACTGTTTATAAGCATTTTTGCAATGTTGGATTCACACAGAACACATGGGACAAGTTTAGATAGAATACGGACACACCAAGTAGCAGATTGAAATAAAGCAAGCAAGGGAGACAAACCAAGGTAACTCAGAATAGCCCTCAGACTAATGGTGCCACAAGACAAGCTGTCCTGAAAAGTAAAGGTAGCAGGAATGTCTTAAGGGGTGCTTATGAATTGAAAGACTTATGGTTTCAAGGGATTCTATAACAGTTAAGCTGCATGGGTATCACCTTTTTTTTTTTAAAAGTAAGATTTCATTAATGAATTTCAGAGGGTGCCACCAATATATACAGGACGTATACAGGTACACCAAAATTAAACACAAAAAGTACATTGATCCAGCAAGTCAGGCAAAGCAGCAAAAGAAAACAACCCCAAAGCATTTATACACTCGAGCAAAGTCTTGAGGAATAAAAGCTCTAGGTCATGAACCGATATTTCACAGCCCTTAAAAGTCCGAGAATTTCTCTCCAACCAAATAACCCCACATGAGAGAGATTATACTCCAAATCTCAGCATCACTGCACTTGCTGAACTTGCCTTGCCAACTGACTAAGAGCTCCACAACACCTTGCATGAGTATTTCTTAATTTGCAAGCAATAGCAAAAAATAATACAAATTACAATTAAGTATAATGATTAAGAAATATAAGGATAGGCAATGATGCATTCAAAATAAAGGAAACAAGCTCAATTATACACATAATCAACCCTAATTTTACTGTTGTACATGAAGCCTTTTGTGATACTAAAATAATTTTATTGAAAACTGAAAACCCTCCAAAGGCAAAACCAATCAATTCAAAAATCTGTAGGACTCCATTTGATCAAAGAAAATCCACCTGAAATATGTGTAATATAAAAACCTGGCTCCCAACAAAACAAGAGTAAGATGCTGGAAACTACTACAAAACCCAGCCCAAGGCTAAGTTGCTCCGACCCGAACATGGGTACTAGTACGGATACGAGGGTACAGCAATTTTTGAAAAATAAGGGTACGACACGGCGTGGGTACGGCAATTAAATAATTAATTGAATTTTATATTTAGACATTTTTTAATATTTTTAGACATAAAATATGTTTATGTCTAGAATTAAAATTATGTAAGAACTATAAATAAGTAAACTAACACCCAAAGTAGTACAATAATACACAAAGTGTTTAGAGTACAAACCAAAAGTTTTTTCACAATAGTCACAACTAAAAGTAACATTCCCACCACCACCACCACTTGCTTTTTCTAACTTAGTAACATATTTCCATAGAGGAGCATCTGACTCAGTTGATTTTTCAATACTCATTTTAGTAAGATCACTACAATATTGAACTTTAATAAGTAAATAAATAAAACTATAGCAGGACACACGAAAACAAAAATCTCTAAATTCATAATAAACATTATAATTTATAAGGCAAAAGGCTGAGTAAAGAAACAGAAAAAAAAAATTAAAAATATACCCCAAACACACCCAAAGCAATGAGTCTGTGAGAGTGGGATTAAAAATAATATTTTTTTTTTTGATAGGTAAAGAAAACTATTATTAATGAGAAAAAAAAGAAGGAAAGTACAAGATGTTCATGATAATGAACAAGAAGAAAAAAGACAAACAGCACAACAAAAACAAATTAGGAAACTAAGCAAAGAGAAAACATAAACTCAGAGAGAGAAGAACAATTAGTAAAACCCCAACAACGGGACCACTCCAAAAGACTACGTTGGCATAAAACCTTTAATTCATCCAACGTCTTCTCCTTATCCTCAAAGGAACGACGATTTCGTTCCAACCACACAATCCACATTAAGCACCCTGGAACCAAATTCCATATGTCCGAATTATGATTCCCAAGCCATTGATACCAACAAGATAACAAACCCGCCACTGACCTTAGCATAACCCAATGAATACCAAAAGCCTGAAGCATAAAAGTCCATAGGGAATGAGTAACAGGACAATGAAGAAGAATGTGGTCAACTGACTCCCCATCACAACAACACATACAACACCAAGTAGCCAACGGGCGACCCCTAAGCATAAGATTATCCAAAGTGAGGATCCGACCATAAGCGGCTGTCCACAAAAAGAACGCCACACGCCTAGGAATCTTTGGTTTCCAAACACCTTTCCAAGGAAACAAAAGATTCGAATCACCCCGAATCGCATGGTAATAAGACCGGATGTCAAACTTACCATCTCCTTTTAGCCGCCAGCCAAGAGTATCATTCCTATCACCCCGAGGAATACGAGATTGGATAAGCCAGAAAAGAGAATAGGAAGCAGCTAGTTCCCAATCTTCAAAAGCTCTATAAAACCTTAAATCCCATACTCTAACAGTACCCCCTTCTGGAGTCCACAAAACCTTAGAGATATAAGCATCCTTGACTGCTGAACACATAAAGCTCAGGAAAGAGATCTTTTAGAGCATAATCACCAATCCACCTATCATGCCAAAAGCGGATACGGGTGCCTTCACCCACTAAAAAAGACAGATGCTTGGAAAAGCTCTCCCACCCTCCATTAATGCTTCTCCAAAGTCCACACCCATGAGTCCTCCTACACACTTTAGTACACCACCCCCCTTGCCCCTCACCGTATTTTGTGGAGATAACTCGCCGCCAAAGATTAGAAACTTCATGACCATATCTCCATAAGCATTTCCCTAATAAAGCTTGGTTAAAAGACACCAGACTTCTAATCCCCAAACCACCCATCTTGACGGGTAGACACACCTTTTCCCAAGCCACCAAAGGATATTTGAAACTCCCCTCAGAAGACCCCCAAAGAAAGTTTCTCTGAATACTTTCCAATCTAGCAGCCACAGATTTAGGAATAGTAAAAAGAGATAAAAAGTACGTTGGGAGGCTTGACAGAGTACTCTTAAGTAACATGAGCCTACCACCTTTAGATAAATAAAGACGCTTCCAACCAGATAGCTTCTTCTCCATCTTCTCTAAAATAGGATTCCAAATAGAAGCTGTTTTAAAATAAGTCCCCAATGGCATCCCCAAATATTTCATAGGCAAACTGCCCACTCTACATTGAAGAATATTAGCCAAAGAATCTAGATTATTCACGTCCCCAACAGGGACAATCTCACTTTTCCCAACATTGACCTTAAAAATAATATAAAAAAAACGCTTTGGGTGTAGTGGTGTACTGTGGCGTGTTACTTATAATTTATAAGTAACACACCCAAAGCAGATAAAACATAAAAATAAAAAATAAAAATAAAAAGAGAGAATTAGAGAAATCGCGAAACAGAGAGAGAGGAGAAAAAAAAAAACCTGTCCACGCTGAGAGAGTAGAGATCAGAAGGGGCAGAGGGCACGGCGACTCGCCAATCAGCCCAATCTAGCACTGGCGAGGGACAGAGGGCAGCGGGCAGAGGGAGAAAAGAAGGTCGGACTGTGGGTTTCAACTTTCACGGTAATGATTTCTCAAACTCAAGCTTTTTTGTTTTAGGTTATATCACAAAATCAACGGTTAAGATTTGTCCATCTGTCAAAATCTGTCTTTATTTTTTCACTGCTAGCGTGTCCACCATGTCGGAGCCATGTCAGCACCGCGAAAAAAAAAAAACAAAACAAAACCACTCGGACACGAGAGTCTGGCGAGTCTTACCGGTATCGGTGTCCAACATGTGTCAGACAACGGTACCGGGCCAAAAATGTCGTGTCGGTGCAACCTAGGCCCAAGGTTGAAAATGAAAATGGCCCCAATAATAGAAAATCTGTTCAGGCATACTCAGGTACAATTCTCAAGCCAGTGACTTGAAGGGTTTTGTGTGTTTGTGTGTTAACTACCTGGTTCAGGCTTGCAATGGAACCTAATTTTCCTATTTATTTCTCTCTCATTCTATAACCTCTTCTTTTCTTTTCTTTTCTTTTCTTTTCTTTTTTCATTTATTTTTTCCTGGTTGAGCTCCTTTACTGCTGATTAAAAGTCAGGGATCACATCTACCTCCATCATCTGGATTGTGAACCCTAGTGGCTTTCCTTCTCCAGCCCCTCCAATGAGTTCTCACCTTCAGAGGTGGACAACAAAATTTCATAACTACTTACATACAACAATTTTCAAGTAAACTGATACTGGAACTAATATGATTCTATGTTTTGTGCAAATAACAATTCAATCAGAATAATATGCACAATGACAACACAGACTTTTGAACATGTATAAGTGGCCAGAGAAATTAAATAAGCCTGGTACATGGAATTAAACGTAAATTTTATAAAAAGACACATATATATACCATATACCATTAACTGTTGTGTAAACAAATACTAACTGCGGCTGTCATACCTGCCCATCATTCAGCTGCATGTGCTCATAAACTGCATGGGCCAAGTATGCATCTTCTTCATCTTCCCATGTTTCAATATGGGCCTGAGGTTCTGCGAGCAAAATCAAGCATTTATGTTCAAAAGATACTTTGATGTTTTGACCAATTTTTAATAAGTAACACTTTGACCAATTATAAGCTCCAAAGAAGACATATAGATATAGATCCAAATATATAATGGTCAAACACTTATTTGGTCCCTCAATTTTGTGTGAAGCTCCAATTTGGTCCTAAAATTTAAAAGTAGCATGACCATCAAATATCTAAAATGTTGCAACTACATTGTTTTGCCTATCAAATGCAAAGAAACCACCAACAAAACAATTATCACTGACAATGTTGTTAACAATAGAAAAAGCTTTAACACTCCCTCCAATTCAATCTAGTTAGGCTGCTTTCCTTTTTGGACTATCTCAAAGTACATGGAAGTTTCCAAAAATGTTCATCCATTAAACTTTCAATATCACTTTTAAAATTTGGACCCACATTTTTTAAAATATGAACCCACCTGTTTTCTTCCTTTTCTGAGTGAATAATGATGACAAGAGCTTCTTGGCCAACCTAACAACATTTTAGGAGGATTTTTATATTTATTTTGTTTAGTTTAAACAAGGAACATTCATAAAAATGTGTCAAATATGCTAGTTGCTTATTCATGGCTTTGTGTTTGTCCACAAGCCCAAAAAAACCACAGCCATATCCACCACTTGTGCCACTAAATACATGGATTTATCCAAATCCAGTGTGAATGCCAAAGTTGTTGGGTTTTTGCATTTTAGTTGGCTTATGGACATTATGAAGCTTGGAAATAATGAATGCAGTAAAGCTTGGTGTAATTGATTGCTTCTTTCTAAATTTGAGAATGTAATTGATACTTCATGGAAGTTTTAGGAACCAATATATAGTTTTGTCCACATCCACATACATATAATACATACATCTGCATACATAAAGACAAATTGAACCACTTTCTGACATTAAAATTTATAATGGGTGTAGTTTGGAATTATAAGGAGATGAGAAAAATATAAAAGCAAAACCTCAAGCTGGGAAAAGTAAGGTAAACTAATTGACAGGGGAAAGATATTGACCCAAAGAGGAAGTGAAGGCAATGATTTAAAGGGTAGAGCGAAGAATGAATTGGATATGCAGTTGACTGAAAAAATGAAATTCTAATTACCATGCTGAAAACAATTGCATCCATACAAAAGTTTTCACCTATTTTTCTTTGCATGACAACATCTTTGTTTGAGTGGATATTTTGGAGATATTCCTCCAGAAACAAGAAATTAAAGATCTCATATAAATTATTTTTGTAAAATAAATACCATGTTTTGCCAATACACTCTAGTTCAAATAGAGATTCCTCCCCGATGCAAATAGGATGGAGGATGAGATCATGAGATTCAAAACCCACTAAGTACGAGTGTAAGTTAGAGAGAAACAGTGAGACCATGTTTCACCTTTTCTAGTTGGTTCTGCCCTATAATCCTCATAAAAGATCCTTTGCATTTCTAACAAAATCTCTTCACATTCGCCTTGATAAACACTATGAAGACCATCATATTCCCATAACACATCATTGGCCTCAGGGGCAGATGCTGGAGACTTCAAAAAATCATTCAATGATGAGTCCTCAATCTTTTTGAGTTCATCAGATATTATGTCCTTAAAAGCAGATTGGATTAAGTCCTGCAGAAGTGAGGAAATGGGAAAATAAGTAGGTGATGAGATATAAAAATTTATTCTAGAGAGACAAGTAATTCAGAAGGAAGAGAAAGGAAGAAAATAATTACGTTTCATACACATTCGTTCTGTTCAATATATGTCCAGATTGAAACAGAATCTGAACATGTGACATGCAGAATCATTTTATACGTATTTGGGAAATTCCATAAAACCATTTTGGTTAGTTATGTAAAAAATGCTGCAGTGAGTAAAGGCATAAAAGAGTATTCTTTTCACTATGGGTTGGGAGGGGGGGTAGGGTAAATTATGCACCCAATGGATCTTGCTCATTGGCAACATAAAAGAGTATTCCAATATTCACTTATCAAAAAAAAAAAAAAAGACACAGAGTATTCTAACATTCTATTTCCTTTGTTCTGCAAATTGCGTAACAAGAACTAAATCCAATGCCACCAGTCCCAAATCTCACCACCCCCTCCTCCCCTCTACAATGCTATTAGCGATGCATCCAAAGTCATGAAAAAAGTCCAACTGACAAATCCTCTCAGTAAAACACCTCAACAATGTGTCCAAGACACCAGCACACTTCTTATTTCCAAAGAGTCATGTGGGTCAAAGGCAAATGGGCAAGAAGGGTAGAAGGTTAATTGGATGATGCCCATTTGCAAATGTAGTAGGGAAAGCTCATCTCAATGCTCAAGGCCACACTGGATATTGACCAAAATGTCTCATATGTTCTTAACCCTGATCATCGCATCGCGGTTGATATTGAATAGATACAGAAATCACTTTAAATAAAAAAATAAAAAAATGTCAGGTTGATATTGAAATAGATACAGAAATCACTTTAAGTAAAAAAGGTCAAAATAGACTTTTCCCCTCCTTAGACCCCTTGAGTTGACATAACTAGAGAATAATCGGATGCAATTGTGAGAGCAGACAACAATGAAATTAGTATTTAAGGAAAATGATGTGCCGTGCTTGTTCAACCATCGAATAGGAGAATCAATCAACTCAATTTTCTATTCCTATATAAAATTTAAAGGTTATCATACAAAAGTGATACATCGCATGAGCCATTTCAGTTTGAAATCAAATAAATCCACCAAACCTTCACACCCTCCTACTGCAACAACAAATAATTACGCACTGTCATTTTGGACCATAAACTCTTGACAAACACATACTCAAACCTGTCCCCTGTCCCTCTTCACACCAAAAAAATGAACAGTAGTGTGAATAAATGCCCTATACAAAATCCAGCCTAATTAACACCATTTTATCCCAAGAAAGTACTGCCTTACAAACTTATAACAATCTTTTCAGAGATAATCCTCATTGGTTACTTTAAGGAAAATCACACAAGCCTTCCTACTGCGTATAAGATTCTACAAATTCAACCTTTCATTAGTCATTAATCCCCCCCAATGTTCCAGATCAAGATTTTCAACTTGTAAGTCATTGGACCATTCCCATTCCCGAAGAAATTCAAATTGCTCATTCATACCCTGTTTTTCGTAGTGCAAAAAGCAATCCAATCCTTCTCACCACTAAACCCGATCTTTCCTACCTACACAACTCCTCTCTTTCACCCTCTATCTATAGCTTATAGTAAGACTTTTATTGAATGAAATGGACATCATGTTCACGACGATGAACACCCTGAACATGAAACAAATACATAAAAATCGAGCTAAAGCTAACAAAACGCAAAAACTCAAGAATGGAAAAAAACATTGTGTAAAACCTCAAATACAAGCCCACTGAAACTAAGTACCAAATAAAATATATTTTAAGAGATCTAACGGTCTCTCATTATCTTAAAAGGTACGGGTATCACGTTCCTGCCAAACTAACCCCATTAGACATGCTAGAACCATATTCCAAGTAGTTAATAGGTGCTTCTGAAACCAATTCCTCCATGCAGAAAAGAAGAGAAGTAATTGTCATTGGCATTACCCATTACCCATTGGATCCCAAACACCTGAAAAACTTCACTCCATAAAACATGAGTAAACTTACATTGGAGTAAAAGATGGTCCAAAGATTCTCCATCACAATGACATAAGCAACACCAATTAACTAGGGACTGCCCTCTTTTAACAAGATTATCAATGGTGAGCATCCCATCTCTAGTTGTTGTCCATAAAAAGAAAGACACCATTTTAGGCACCTTTACACACCAAATGCTCTGGCAAGGAAAAACCTCTTGGAAAACCTCAGCAAGAGGACCAACCAACAAAATATAATAAGAGTGCACATCAAACACACCAGACTGAGTCAACTTCCAAGTCAGGTTATCATCACCCTCACCTCCAAGTCAGCATATGGGAATAAAGAAGCTCAAAAGAAGTACACATCCTCCAATTCCCAACCATGAAAAACTTGGTGAAATTGTATATATCAGCTCCTACTTCCTTCTGATTCAAAAACAATCAAGTCAAAACTTTGAGCTTCTTTAGATTGAGAACAAGCAACCAGATATAGAAACAGATCCTTTAGAGTATGCCCACACCAAGGATCATACCAGAACCAAATACGTTGACCCTCCCCCACATCATACACTACCTGTCCAAAGAAGTTCTCTACCCCTGCCCTAATACTCTTCCACATCCCACACCCTGAGTCCCTCTTTCACTTCTAGTGCACCAGCCTCCTCTCTCCACACCATATTTAGTTACTATGACCTAATTCCATAACCTGCTACTTTCCTTCCAAAAGCACCATAACCATTTTCCAAGCAAGGCTTGGTTAAACAAACCAATCCTCTGGATTTCCAAACCACCTACCTTCACCGGCAAACAAACCTTATCCCAAGCAATTAAAGGAAATTTAAATACTTCCTCAGAAGTCCCTTAAAGGAAATTCCTTTGAATCATTTCTAGTTTAGCTGCCACAGCTTTAGGGATAGTGAACAAGGATAGGAAATAGGTAGGGAGGCTCAAAAGAGTACTTTTTAACAAAGTAAGTCTGCCACCTCTTGACAAATATAGATGTTTTCAACCAGAAAGCCTCCTCTCCATCTTTTCTATAACAGAATTCCATATCGATGAATCCTTATAATGTGCCGCATGAGGCATAACCAAATAAGTCATAGGCAAGCTACCCACCTAACAACATAAAACACGAGCCAAAGCATTCAAATTCCCTACCTCAGCAACCGGAACAATCTCATTCTTACCAACATTGACCTTCAAGCCCGTAATAGCTTCAAAGAACATCAACACCATCCATATATATATAATTGTTCCTTGGAAGCATCACAAAATAAAATAGTGTCATCAGTGAAGAGAAGGTAATAAATATTCAAACCTCCTTGCACATGAGATCCCACTTGAAAACCACACCGAATGCCACCCTCCTCCACTCTCTTCAACAACTGGCTAAACACCTCCATAACCAAGAGGAATAAGAGTAAAGACAAGGGATCCCCTCAATAGAGACCACGTGAACTGCCCAAAAAGCCCGCTAGAGAACATTGACAAGAACTGAGAACTAAACTGTAGAAATACAAGTCTTCATCCGTCTCCCCCACCTCACCCAAAACTCATCCTCTCCATAAGATAAAATAAGATCCCAGATCATATGATCATATGATGCAGTGGATGTGATGGGCTGTTTGTGTATGGTTTAGAAACAATGAAAGGGCTGAGTTACTTAGAACAAATTGATAGGTGGATAAGTACCTCTGCAAGAACACTTAGTTCCAAATAGCACACAAAGGCTAACAATTCATTCAATTACCAAAACTAATTTACAAAGAGCATACATTCTCCTACTTGTACTAGTTGTTTGGCATTGGCAGCCTCTAGATGGTTGACACGTGTCTAAATCCTATAGGCTAATGCTTAAGAAATCTTCTATCTAACCAACTAACTAACTAATTGGTTACAAGTGGATTAGGATATAGGCATATAGTTGCTTGAAATGCCCTGCATCATCATAAGCCTTCTCAATATCCAGCTTATATCACACCGAGAATACCACTCTTAATTCCACTATCCAAGAATTCGTTTGCAACCAAAACCAAATCAAGGATCTGCCTCCCTCCAACAAAAGAATTCTGAGAATCAAAGATGAGTGTATCCAAAACAGTACAAAGTCCATGTGCCAACATCTTAGCCAAAATGTTCATATAAGCTACCCACAAGACTCAAAGGGAGAAAGTCTTCAATATTTATTGCATCTTCTTGGAGATCAAACATAGAAAAGTGGCATTGAGAGACTTTTCAAACACACTATCTATGAAAATCCACACAAAATAAAAGGCCATAAAGTCCCCTACGAGCACACTCCAACACTTTCAAAAGAAAGCCATAGTAAACCTGTCAAGCCCAGGGGCCTTAACTCCTTCAGCATCCTTAAGTGCCTCAAGAATCTCCTCCTCAAATTCCATCTCTAGAGATATCCTCTCTGATTCATCAAAACAGGAAAAATCTAACCCATCAATAGTAGGCCTCCAAGATTTCCTACTCCTAATATAACTTCTTATAAAAATCTACCACCTCATCTACAATATCCAACTCATCCTCATAAAGAACACCTTCTACCTCCACTCCCCTAATATGATTGGTTCGTTTGTGAGAGTTAGCAATTCTATGAAAAAATCGAGTATTGTTATCCCTTTCTTTTATAAACAAAGCCTTAAATTTCTGCCTCCAAGAAATCTCTTCTAAAGAAACCAAATAATCAATATCAGCTCTAATCACAACTCTTCTAACTCTATCCTCTTGGGTCAACACCTACAACCCTTCTCCCATATCAAGGTCTAAAAGTTCAGACAATAGACATTTTTTTTCCTAAACGACACATCCCCCAAAAGATGCTTGTTCCATTGCTTCAAATCCCCTCTCAAAGCCTTCAACCTACAAGCTAGAACATAACTAGGGGCCCCACAAAGTGAGAACCATTCCACCACTAACGAACTCAATCCACAAAACCCTCTACTTTTAGCCACATATTGTCAAATTTAAAAGGACTCTTCCCCCTCAACATGCCCCCACCTCCACATCACCAAGGAAGAAGCCTTTGGATCACATCTGAGAAATGTTCCTCCTAATCTGCCGATGCCATAACTCTATCAATTCTAGACATAGAAGAATTTCTAGTCTTGAAACCACATATAATCACCACCCCCCCCCACCAAAGGCAAATTGACCGAAAGATGCTTCTTGATAAAATTTGAGAATTTGAACATGGCTGGGCAGAATGATTTACACCCAACTCTCCCTACCAGGTATTTGATAATGTTGAAATCACCAAACAAACACCACGCTAAATTCCACCACAATCTCACACTATCAAGCTCCGCCCACATGGCTTCCCAAAGACTATCAACAGCCATTCCATACACCCCTGAACAGACGCATTCAAAGCCATCAACCACACACTTCAACAGAATGAAACTAAAAAACTACCTACTACACAGTAAACTTTCTCAACCACCCTTCTATCCCACATCAAAAGAATCACCCTTAGTGTGAATGGCATCCAAAACTACCCGGTCTACAAATGGGTTGCCCCACAGACTTTTTACAATGGTAGAGATGGCAATGTCCAATTTGGTTTCTTGAATACAAACAACATCACATTTCCACTCCTTTAGTAAATTCTTCACAACATCACTCTTATGAGGATTATCCACATTCCAAGAAAAAAGCCTCAAAGTCATGGACAAAGCCCATCCTAGAGGATTTCAAACTACCTCTGGGCTCTGGTATTTCTCCCAAGATGCCCGTCATGCCCATCATAATTAACATTAGAAACCATATTTCTTAATTCCCTCATACCTCTTTGGCTTGAATTACCTGCCAAATGGGTGTTAACAACAGCAGCTTGTGCTTCCCAAACTCTCTCAACTTGTTCGACAAAGGCAATAAACCGACTCTCATAGAAAGCAATAGGAAAACCCACAAACTTACCAAACCCTTTGATCATCGTTCTCACCCATTCTGAAGGCTCCATGTCTTCTTCCAAAAGATTCCCAACTGGTACACCCTCCTTTGTATCTAAATCCAGGTCTCCATTAGGGTCCCAAAAAGCCAGAGGAACACAGTCCAAAGAATGACTAGCCTTACCTCGAGGAAAATAATCATCCCAATTCAGCAGTAGGATATCATCACCGACTGACTCGTAACCCAGCTCAGAGAGACAGGAGAAACGGTTCTGACTGGTATACGGTGTTGCCGAAGTATGTTGGAGAGCTCAAAAACTGAAAACAACAGCAGAAGACCCATAACTAGAAAATCACTGCCTAAACCGCAACCAAAGACTTGGTCCACTACAGCGCTAGAAGTTTGGTCCACTTCAGCACGGGACCAGTGCTCGGTAGCTCTTCCATTAGTGTCACATCTGCCTTGTGGGTCCTCGAGCCTTCCCCAACTCCCACTAACTTGGTCGAACATCAGCACACACATGCCCCTCTGGCAAAATGACCAAGTCTTTAAAATTGACTTTGGGCTGGGCTTGTTGGTCCACACAAAGCCTAATCTCATTGGGTTGGGACTTAAGTACCACTAGATGACCTTTCTCATTGGGTTGGGTATTAGGTACCGTAGGAGGCCCCTTCTTACAAGTAGAAATTAAATGGGCAGTTGGGTCAAATACAACACTAATTGGCTGCAATTTATTAGCGCAGAAAATAGCCTGTTTCCCTTCATCTTCTAAAACAACTGCAATCTCTAACCCACAGTGAGTGCAATCTTTAACCCAAAGTGAGCCTGGGTCCATTTTACATTGGTTGTACATGAGGGCCTACCAGATTTTAAATGAGTAGGGATATTTGACTTTTTTACATAATCAAATCCCCCAAATCTCTCACTCTATTTAAAATGACCAGTAAGTTTTGGAATCTGTTTCTCAAAACGTAAATCTCTCCCTGAAATCTCATGGCCTTTTAATTTTTGCCGAACTTGAGAGCTTTAATTTTTGGTGGAATTTCCAAACCCACCACCTAAGAGCTTTCATTGCTAGTGGAATTTTCAAACCCGCCACCACCTCTTTCCCCAAAAAGAACTCACACATACTAGATAACCATAAGATACGTACCAATACATCTAGGATACACCCATGATACGGCCTGGATACAATTGTAACCCAATTCTCGATGGTGGGAAATAGCCCAATCCTATAAGAACTTTTTATTTATATTTTTTTATATATTGGTTTCTATGTTGAACAGTTATCTTTTTTTCTTTTTTTGAGCAAATGGTAAGTAAATGTTAAACACTTATGCAGTTATCTTTTATTCACTCTTTTAGGTCTTGATTTGTATTCTAAACATCATTTAATGGCCATGGATTTACTTAGATACTAAAATGCATACACTAAACAAAATGATTAATTAAATTTCCACGTCAGATCTTACTCCCCTAAAGGCATTTTCAAGATCAGCACAAATAAGGAGCATTGCTTATATAGTTATAGTTATACTAGTTATACACATTGATGGAGTTTTGTTGAATTGTAAGTGAGAAACTTGGCAAGTAATCTAAACTAAAATTTTGTGCGAGAAAAACTCTTATAGAGTTTTAGACTAGCCGATGGTGACAAAACTGTAAGTAGACATATTTAATTTCCTATTGGAGGAATCAGATTTGAAGTGCACTAGCGAATGCAGAAAGAAAATTAAGAGAGTTTAAAGGTTTCTAGATGAGGTGAAGAGCAGTAAAGTGAACAAATTGGACTACACTACACTAGACAAAATCACAACCCTTCACTGATACAATTTATGAGGTAAAAGTGATAAATGCTTCCCATGAATAATAAACACAAAACTATGCCAACAATAATATGAGATGGTATATTTTGAAACAGGTATGTGGGGGTGCGTCTTACAGAGATATAAAAACATCGGCTAACCCTATTATTGCAAAAGATAAGGTAAATAGTGTTCAAAAAGGCATAACATGTTAAATAAATAAAAATTCCTTGACTCTATCTATCTATCTATCATCATAATATAAAACACAATGCATTA
Organism: Castanopsis chinensis; assembly: GCA_032878915.1. Classification (NCBI taxonomy): domain Eukaryota; kingdom Viridiplantae; phylum Streptophyta; class Magnoliopsida; order Fagales; family Fagaceae; genus Castanopsis; species Castanopsis chinensis. The sequence goes on along the minus strand of JAVQMG010000133.1, from coordinate 34,652,719 downwards.
AATCAAAACATAAGCATCATCTAAGAAGAAGAAGAAGACCAACCTTAACCTTATTGTTATTATTATTATTATTATTATTATTATGATTGGGAGAAGATGGCAACCTCAATTTCCAAAGCAAGCGGGTTCTGTCCTCTCGAACCCTTTTGTAACACTTCTCTCTCAGCTACGACAACAAACAAACAAACATCATGGATTGGAATTGTAAAATAATAAATAATATTTGTGTTAGAAGAAGGGACCTTGTGTTTCCAGAAGTGAGACTGGCTCTTCTTCTTCAGAGAAAGCCGCCGCCGCAGCCTACTTGGTGAGCCATCATCCTCTTCCTCCATTTCTTCTTCGGCGCTCTCTCCCTCCCTCTCTCTCTCTCTCTCCCCGCACAAAGCCTAAATAAATAAACAAATAAAATAATTGATGATCCCCATTCATATTCGGTATTATTTTTATTTACATGGGCAGATGGGTCGGGTCGGGTCAACACTAATGGGCTGGGCTGATGCCTGCAATCATAAAATATCCCGTTTTCTCCTACCTTCTAAAACAGCTGCAAGCTTTAACCCGAAGTGAGTCCACTTTACATTGGTTGTACGAGTGAGAGGACCTACCTGATTTTAAATGAGTGGGAAGGGATATATTACTCTCATTTTTTTTTTTTTAAATCCCCCAAATCTCTCATTCTATTCAAAATGACATGTAGTAAGTTTTTGCTTGGAAACTATAGTATTTCTCAAAACTTAAAATCTCATGGCCTCTTAATTTTTTCCAAACTTGATTGAGGTTGAGGGTTTTGATTTTCAAACTCACCACCGCCTCTTCCCCAACTCAAGAAGAACTTACCTGTTCAATTACCAATCTTAATTCCTACTGCAACCAGTAGAAGACGATGTCTTGCCTCTTTCCCCAACTCCAAAAAAAAACTCACACGCAATCACCAGTCTTAACTCCTACTTGAACTTGTAGACAACCACATCGTGCCCCATTGTGGTACCCTGAAATTTCCACAAACAAACAACCCTTATTTGATCTCGGGGTAACCTTCAAAGTTTCAAAACTCTCATGTAACCATTTGAAGAAAAAAAAAATTGCTTGCTAAAGTTCCACCAGCCGATCTCTGCCGAGCATACAATAATCCAATCCAAACCCATCCTTCCCACCCGGCCATGAAAGTTGAAACATTCGCTTAACACAAAAATAAAATAAAATAAATTTAATGAGACATTTGATGCAAAATTAGACTCTAATTAAAAACCAATTTGAACTCTAATTGAATGTTCTCACACCATATTGAATTTAAGAACAAGGAAAACAAAAATGCAAAATTGAGATTGATATTAAGGATCGAAATACTCTTTCCAACCAACATATTTGAGATCGAGATCCTAATCTAAAATTGATTGATTTTTCTATTTGGAAGAAGCACCACATACAAAAAAAACATTTAACCTACCACACAAATACATAAAATGGGATCAAGATTTAATAGTTTAAAGGATATGAACAATAAAAATTGCAGTGGCAAAATGAGTAAATACCTTTATGTGACGTTTGGTACGGAGTAATGTTTTAGGATTTCCAAAAATGTTTAAAGATTCTCATGTTTGGTTGCAAATCACGCTAAGGAATCAAATGCTAAGGGAATGTGCATTCCCCTTTCAGTAGGAATGTGGATTCCCTTTAAAACAGGTGAGAATCCAGATTCCCAAGCTTAAAAAAAATTATATTTTTTATAAATTGACAATTTTAACCCTTTTTCATTATCATTTAAGCAATTAAGATAAAATAAATAACAAATTATTATGGATTAAACTCTTTTAAAATTATTATTAAGAATAAAAACATTTGAGAATTTAAATAGTTATTTTTGTATTGTACCTGTCATTTTAAAATGATAGGCTATAATTTTAATGATTTTTTCATAATTAATAGTTTATATTTGATTTTTCATTATTTAATTAGAAAGATTTTATTTTTTTTAAGGACTTAGTAATTTACATTCAAATCTAAGGATAGAATAGGAAAAATAAATAATTCATTTAAGATTCCTGGGAATGCACCAAACATTATCATCTCACATTCCTATGAATCTTAAGATATTCCCAATGAAACAGTTCCCCTTTCAGTAGGAATCTTAAGAATCTGAATGCCAAGAGTAATGTGAATTCTCCCGTACCAAATGCCACATGATGCCACATGATCTTAAAACTATGTAAAATAATACCTTCTTACTAAACTATTTAGCAAAATTACCCTGTTTTGAAATTTGATTTTAACAAAATAAAATTCAATATAAAACTCAATATTCTTAAAATTAAGTTCTATGTATATTTTTAAGTAAAACTCAATATTAACAATGTCAAGTTCCACTTAAATTTTCAAAATATGATAATAATTAGCCAAAAAATGCATAAAATTTGAGATTTCTAATGTCAAATTCCACCTATAACTTGATTTTGCTAAATAGTTCAATTTTGCCAAATAGTTCGGAAAGAGGAGCATTCTGCAATATAGTCTTAAAATTAAGGGTGTTAAACCCATTTCCCCCAAAATGCAACAGCCTATCCAATTTCAGCATTAACCAGCAATATTGAAACATCCTTCCATTTTTAGCATCAAAACATCTTTAACATTCAGCATCAGCCAATTTCAGTATATGTTTTCACTAGTATAGAAACTCCGTAATCTACAATGAAGTTGTTGTAAACTACAAAGAGACCAAGAAATGCCATACTTGCCCCCAGAGACAAGGGCTAGCGTTTTAGGGCACTTGTGTTACAGGACAATTACAAATTTTGTCATATCCTAGTAAAGATTAAAGACTATAGGAAGTGAAAATTTGCGGTAATGACGATGCGAATTGAGTGAAATTGAACATGACCGTGAGTGAAAAAGATTCCTCGAGTCACTGTCCAAATTCACAAGTTACGCCAACAACGCTCAGATGCAACTCAAGCTCAACGCACCAGTCAATGGCACGTATATCACCAAGATGAAAGAAGTTACAACAATTAGTATGAGAGTGTAATTAAGGCATATGTTTAGCAATTAGTTTGTTTCTCACAAAAAAGTTCGTAAAAAAAAAACATTAAATAACACTCATAATAATTATATAAATTAAATCCAGGTGTTTCCAACCAATGCATCATCAATTGCATTACAAGAGAAGAGTTGTAATCGTCTCCCACAAGTCCAATCCATTCACCTAATCTTTTATAAAATTACCATCTACCAAAACTATTACAAATAACTATTAACCAAAAATTGAGGTCCGCTCATATGACTTCTTTATTTCTTACTCATCATCGTCAAACTTCGTCTTCTTCCCTGCATTAATTGATTAAACATCAGTACATTACAGGCTACAATATTTTCAGACGGCTCAAGAAATCTAATATCAAACAACCCCAGCAGCTAGAATATGTGAGTGAAGCTATATAATAAGATTAAAAAACACAGGTATAACCAAGATATACAAACAAAAATAATACCTGTTGAGCCAAAGCTTGGCTTATAAGGGGTTCCACGTCCCCTCCCGCCACCACCAAAACGACCACCACCCCCACCAAAACGACCACCACCACCTCCTCGGCCACCTCCACGTCTTCCACCAAACCGACCACCGCTATCTCTGCCACCACTTCGCCCACCACCACTTCTTCCTCCACCACCTCTACCACTACCTGCACCATCACCCCGTGGCCTTGCTTCTTCTACATTCAGTCCATAACCATTAAGTTCAGATCCATCAAGTCCTAGAGCACCGTTCAAACCATCACTACTGTCGAAGTCCACATAAGCAAACCTGCAATTGTTGTCATTGTTTAGACCATAAACAACAAGATCTGTGTTGACAGTTCTAAAGCAACGAAGTCTGGTAGTGTCTATCAAGGTGCTCCATTTAATAATGCAGCTAAAACATGAATTGGAAACAGCAAAAAGGCTAAGACAAAAAGAAAAGGCTAAGATAAAATTGATAACTCCACACACACAAAAACCTTGAAGAAAAAAAAATTAAGCCTAATTGACACAAACATTGTAGGAGTAATTATTGAAACCTGATTGTGTTATGCAATCTTTTACATAGCAGCAATTATTGCCCTCGAACATATATTGAAAAAATTCTACAGTGCTTTTTAAACTTAGTATGCTGCCTCCTAATCTAAAAAACAGACTCATTAACAGGGTTGGTTATGCTTGCACAGCCCCCAGAATGAACCATAATATTTTAACTTCACAAATTATATGATATTTTTAAAAACTTTTATATTGCAAAGTAGAACTATTAGGGTATTGAAATGCCAATATTTAAAAACACAAAATTTAAAGACTCCACAAAGCAGGTGCTCTTCACCAGTACACTAAAAATGGAGAAGAGATACATAGAGAGAAAGAGGACAGAACTAATTCTAAATTTAGAAACCTACCTTATGCTCAATTAGCATATATTTCATGTAAACTGAGCAGGGAAATTGCTAAAAATATAAATAAGGGAAATGGTACAAACCCCTTAACAGCACCAGAATCATAATCTTTTGGGATGGACATCCTTGTAATATCTCCACAAGAACCAAAATGTTCTTCCAGGGCACTCCGAATCTGTAAAAAGTGTTGCATTTCCATTAACATAGTTAAGAACACTCTTTTTTAATAAAAGTGTGTATCAGGAAATATAGTTGGTATGCCAACAGTACCTCATCCTCCCCAAGAGATTTATCAAAACCTCGCACATATGCTGTATAAGCCTGACCTCTTCCTCCTCCCTTTTGGAATGAGTTGCTACTCTCTTTACTACATTATTTTACAGCACAGAATAGAGCAAAATGAGTTCATTAAATATATTCTGAATTAAAGCATTTGGTAGACTGGTATAAACAATGAGAAATACCCGTCATGTGGGGTATATTGCCCCCTTTCACGAGCAAAATCAAGTTTAACAGCACGACCTAGCAAATCTTGACCATTCAAACTAATAGCCTGTGAAAAGAAAATAGTGTTCATTGATCATATTAAATGAAAGTGGAAAAAAACAGCACATTAATTATTTCAACAGAAAAAATATTGCCCAACAAAGTAGCCAAAGTATAAGTCACAGGTAAGAGCAACAAATGATAGTCAGACATATATAGTCATTAATGTGCTGATAATGGGACCAAAAGCATACCTTTTGTGCGGCTTCTACTGTTGCAAATTCAACATGTCCAAAGCCCTTAAATCTCCCATCCGCATCTGAAGCAAACCGAACATCAACAATTTCACCAGCATCTTTAAAGAAATCTTCCCTGCATGAATGCAATAATGAGATGACAATTATCTGAACGCTCTATTAAGATTTCCAGAAGCTATACATACACATCAGTTTGCTCAACATTGAATGAAAGATTGCCAACAAACAGAGTCTTTGATGTAGTTTGACCGTGAGGAGTAACAGGGGTTTGAGGCTGCACAAACATGTTAGAAATCACCAAAAAATTTATGAAAAAAGTGATAATACAATTCCTCAAAAGAGAAAGGCTTATCGATCAATTACAGCTTTCTTCTCAGATTTTGAATCAGTCTGCTTGGTCTTTGGTGACACGGCATCCACCATTTCCACATCAGTGTTCTGTTCCAGAAGTTATAGAGCTTGAGCATTAATAAGGACCAAAGCTATCTTTAGAGATTCTAAATGTTTAGGATGGAAATTAATTGTATCGATAACAAGCATTATATGCACTTTTTAAATTGTATGCCCCTAAATATTTGATTCAATTCATTTCCTCATGACAATCCTAACCGATTGATAAATTACAATTAATAAAAACATCCCCTACCATGTTCTTTTTTTATAGGTAAGTTACATGCATGTATCTAGGTTCATGGACCCCATTGCTTCAAAGAATCATCAAGTTGTTTTACCACTACAGATTTCATCTTAAGCAATATCATTCAACCAAAACATGAATAGAAACACGCAACTGCAGAGTTAAATTTACATTTTTCTTTGGAGTCTTGGAGGGTTTTTCCTCACTATCTTCATCAGATTCATCTGTATCTTCCTCAGATTCCTCCTCTGAACTGTTACCTTTCTTTGAACCAAGAGCACGCTGCAAGGTCAAAAATAAGCTTTGTGACGAACTAAACAATACTGAGACCTAGTGCAAAGCTAATGGGAAAAACAGAGGATGATACTCAAAACTACAGCAAACAATGGAAAGATGACCCTCAAAACTACATCAATAATAAAGAACGCAAAGATGATGAGTCAAGTTCAAGACCAAATAAACCACAAATAGAGAAAGTCCTTTTACCCTTTTTTGTGGTTATAGTTTCCAATTCATATGGTCTATGTCTACAGAAATAAAACACCAACCCAAGTCTAAGAGAGTAAATATTTACTTGCAAATGATCACCACACAAGTAACTGCTATGTTTGATCCAAACATAACATTTCATTGGGGAAGCACGTATAGATTGAAAAAAGAATAAGCACAATGGCATGCCATTGAATACCTTATAATGGAATGATAAGGTTTTTAAAATTGCAGGACTTTTAATTCAGTCTATAGCTTCCATATCAGGAAGCTTATAACACACAATAATTTTGCACAGAAGCCAATAATAAGATTAAAAGCTATAAATAAATAAAAATGCCTTAAAATTTTCTGAACTTCTAGCAGTCATGATATTAGGGCCAATTAAAAGAGCAAAGTGAATACTTATTATATTTCAATTAATTTACACTAATCTTATTAAAATGACGAAATATAGGCATTTAAGACCACACATATCAGAATATAATTCTATAAAGAATTTTTCCAAAAAGGTCCATGACAAACACACCTTTTCCCCTTCAGATTCACTATCCTCAGATTCACTATCAGAGGAGCTATCACTGTCATCCACTTTCTTTGCAGGGGCAGCATCAGATACTTTCTTTGTGGCAGTTGGTTTCTGCACATGCATAAAGGAGAAATTTCAAATAAATTAACTTGACACAAAAATACAGATCCCAAAATCAGAAAACAAAAGCATCAACACGATATAGTAAGTATTCTATACTCACATCTGACTCGGTATCATCTGAATCTGAACTATCAGATGATTCAGCTTCGGCTTTCTTAGTGGGGGCAGCAACCTTACCATTTTTAGCAGCAACTGCCTGTTTTTTTGTATTTGGCTCCTGAGACAAAATAAGATAATTACATGTTGCTGCCTACGTGTCACAAAAAATATGAAAGAACATGTATAACAAACTGCTCACCTCATCCGAAGATTCATCACTAGAGTCATCATCTGAAGATTCATCATCTGAAGACTCTTTCAGAACAGGCTTTGCTGCAACCACTCCCTTCTTAGCAAGGGCACCATTTTTAGCAGCAACTACCTCTTTTTTTGTAGAAGGCTCCTGATATGAAAGAAGTTGACATTGTAATCAAATACTGATGTAAATACAGTATGATTAAAAAATATATTCTCAACCAACTGCTCACATCATCTGAAGACTCATCACTAGAGTCATCATCAGAGGAATCATCATCAGACTCGGGAAGCTTTGGCGCAGGCACTCCCTTCTTAGCAGGGGCACCAAGGGTACCATTTTTAGCAGCACCTGCCTGTTTCTTTGAAGCAGGCTCCTGAGACAAGAGAAGTTGACATCTCAATCAAGTGTTGTTGTAGATGTGGCATGATAAGACAAAATAAAAATAGATATTGTCAAAGGAACTGCTCACATCATCAGAATCATCACTGGACTCAACATCTGAAGAATCATCACTGGACTCCTCCACAGGAGGCTTCTTCTTGTTGTTTATTTTAACCTGATAAGCACAGTTTGCAAATTCAGTAACCAACTAAAAGAGTGCCATCAATAAAATCCAGCCCAAAAAAACAAAAAAAATGATGTTCAATAATTAATACATGTTCACAAAAGTAGACACAAATCAACATAAGACAGACAGAATAAAAATCCAAACATTGCATGAAATGAGCACAAATTTGTTAATAATGTCATATCATACTGTAATCACTTCAGGCCGTTCATGGAAATAAAAAATTAACAATAACTGAAACATAAAATTCACATAGTTGACCTCTTCCTCAGACTCAGACGAAGAATCATCTTCTGAGCTACTGGTTTCCTCTTTCTTCTTCTTTTGTGTCTTCACTTCAACCTTTTGCTTCACAACAGCCTGCTCTACACCCTCATCCCCCTTCTGCTTTTTTGCAACTTGCTTCTCTAGCTGTTGTTCAGCTTCTCTCTTGCCTTCAAGAAGATCAAAAACAAAGAATTTCAAAACCTCAGTACAAGACACCACAAAAAACCAGGTGCAAAATATTATAAATATAAAATAAATAAAAAATACACCAAAATCATCACCAACACACAAAAAAAAAAAAAACAAAAAAATCAATAACCGCAGAGTTGGACACCAAATCCACTAATATTCTTTTGTTCAATGACTACGCAAGGAACATAAAAGGCATTTCAATTTAACAGTTAAAAACACAAAAAAAAAAAAAAAAAAAAAACCCTTCAGAAACCATATGCCCCCTTGAATTAAAAACAACCAAAAAAAAAATCCTCAAAATAATATAGAAAAATAAATAAATAAATAAACTGGGTACCTTTCTTGGCAGACTTGGACGGTGGAAGAACAGCAGGAGGAGCTGAATCAACCTACAAAATGAAGAAATATCAAAACCCAATAACAACAACAACAATAATAATCGAAATACAAAACCAAAAAACAGAGAGGCTTTGCAAAAAGATGTGATTTTTTTTTTTTTTTTTTGGTATTGTATTGTATAAATCGCAAAACGAAGAAGCTGCTTACTTTAGTAGCCGACTTCTTACTTGACTTGCCCATAGTATAGAAGAAGAAGAAGAAGATGAAGAAGAAGAAGAAGAGGAAGGTAGCTAAGGTCTGAAAACAGAGAGAGGAAATACTAAAACTAAAACCCTAAAGGTCTAGGGTTTTCTGAGGGCAGAGAAGAGGAGTAAGAGGTGATGTATAGAAAGATGCTATATTTATATGTTCGGTGAGGGAGGCGGGTTGCGTTGTTAGGGTTTTTTTTTTTTTCACTCGCGTTCGTTGTTACATGTGTTCGGCTTCGCGGCTCATGCTCATTATATTTTGACGCCTTTTCTTTTCTTTTTTCTTTTTTGGCTAATAATTACAAATTCTACATTTTTTCTTCTTCTTTTTTGCCAATTATTTCATTTCAGTACTCTCATTTCATACTCCTCTAAATTTTAGTTTTATTCAATTCTTTAATTAAAAATATGAGAAAAAAATTTAAAAATTCTTTTTAAACAAATTTGTCCTAAAAGGGTCATGTAATTCTACAATTATTGATTTTATTATTAAAAAAAGAAGTAAAATACCTCAAGAGGAGGAAGCTTGAAGAGAAAGAATTATCGAGGGGATCCACCTGAGGTATAACTGGGCATAACTATTAATCAGATCTAGCTCAACCCAATTTGGACAATCGAGTCAAGAAGACCAAGGAAGCCAACTTGCCTAAGAAGCTATAGGAATAGGTACTTCTCGGAAGATAGGAGATAAGCCGCAAAAGTCATAAGGCTAGAGGCCGAGGAGAATTGTAATGACATACGAGGAATAGTGTGATGTCTCAATTTGATTAATTGTGTGATATGTGTAAGTGTGTGATGAGTCTCACATCTTGTATTTACTGGGTAGATCTGGGTTTTATTAATGACTACAAGAAATTTTAATTGTAACTAGTCCTGTTGAGGTATAGCATAGATGTGACTATCACTTTTCTTTGGATCGTTACATATGGTATCAAAGCTCTAAATTATGATTCTGTGGACAATTAGGACTTATGATATTTTTATAAGATGTGAAGGAATAGGCTTGAATTGTTATTCATAAGCAAAAGGTAGTTTTGGGAGTTTGATAATTGTTAGAAGCTATATGCTTATATGCTTAGAATATTATAATAGTAAAGGGTTTAGTATACCTTGTATATCATTACTTTGCTTGTGATTTATTTAACTCTAAGGTGTTGTTTTTTTGGTTATAAGAAAATGCCACCGCGCAATTCTACCTAATCTGGTCTTAAACCAAAATCTGAGAGCCTTGAGAGTGTTTTAAGTGCTATCAGAAGTCTTGGTAGTGGAGAAGCATGTTAGTACTAGTGGAACAGTTAAGCCCAATGATGTTGAGATTAAAGGATGTACTATTGAGCAATTCAGGAAATTGGGTCCTCCTTCATTTTTGGGCAACCTTGATCCTACAGAAGCGGAGTCCTGGATAATGCAAATGGAGAAAATTTTTGATGTGATTGTTGTACTGAAGTGCAAAAAGTATCTTTTGCTTCCTTTATACTAAAGAGGAAGCAAAGCATTGGTGGAGATCTACCAAAAAGACTTTGCCACTTGAGGAAGATTAGATATTGACTTAGAGTATTTTCCTTGAGGCCTTTTACGAAAAGTACTTTCTAGAAAGTGTACAAGATGAGAAAGAAGAGGAGTTTATGGAGCTCATTCAAGGGAATAAAACGGTGTGGTAGTACGATGCTAAATTTACTGAGTTGTCTTGATTTGCCCCTCACATTGTGGCTAATGATGTTAGAAAAGCTAAGAAATTTCAGAAGGGACTACAACCAAGTATCAGAACTAGGATGGCAGCCTTATGATCGAAGTCATATTCTGAGGTTGTGGAGACTGCAAAGGTTGTTGAGAAGGAGTGTGAAGACTATCAAAGGATTAGGAGTCAAAATAATGAGAGGCCTAAAACTGAAGGGTTTCATAGAAAGAATGAACACAATAAGCCATTTAAGAAGAAGACTACAACAGAACCAGAGACTAAAATGGTATAACAGGTAATGGAGGTTTGTTAGAAGTGTGGTACAAAGCATAAGGGTGTTTGTTATCGTGAAAGGGGGGCTTGTTTTAAGTGTGGTCAAATGGGTCATCGTATCAAAGATTGCTCAGCCATGAAGAGTGAGCTAGTGGCTAAGCCTATTGATGTGAAGCAAAGGCCAAAAGTCCAAGGACATATGTTTGCTATTACTGAACAAGATGCTAAGGCATCCAAGTCAATGGTAACAAGTACCATTCTCATATTTACTCATACTGCACGAGTTCTTATTGATCCTGGTTCTACTCATTCATTTGTATCTTGTGCTTATATGAAACATGCTGATTGTGTGCCTGAATTGTTGGACTTTGAGCTATTTCTACTCCTTTGGGTGAAACTATGGTTGTTGAGTTTATATGTAAGTCTTGTGTGATTAAGATTGAAGGAAATGAGTTGTTGGCTGATTTGATCTCTTAGAAATCCAAGAATTTGATGTAATATTAAGCATGGATTGGTTAGCAGCTTATCATGCTAATGTTGACTGTTACAAGAAGGAAGTGGTGTTTTGTATTCCGGGTCGACCTGAATTTGTATTTCATGGGTCAAGAGACAACCTTGTGCCTAATGTTATTTCTGTCATTCATGCTAATAAGTTACTTAGAAAAGGTTGTAAAGGTTATCTTGCATATGTGGTGGATAACTAGAAGGAAGGGATTAAGATTGATGACATTCCTATTGTGAGGGACTTTGTTAATGTATTTCCCGAGGATCTCCCTGGGTTACCGTTTGATAGAGAGATAGAATTTGTCGTTGATTTAGTGTCAAAAACTGCACCTATTTCTATGGCACCATATCGTATGGCACCTGTAAAGTTGAAAGAGCTTAAATTGTAATTGCAAGAGCTATTAGAAAAGGGATTTATTCGACCTGGTGTATCTCCCTGGGGTGCTCGTGTTCTTTTTGTAAAGGAAAATGATGGGTCTATAAGATTATGCATTGACTATAGGCAGTTGAATAAGGTCACTGTGAGGAACAAATATCCTTTTACCTAGGATTGATGATTTGTTTGATCAATTGCAAGGTGCTAAAGTCTTTTCGAATATTGACCTTAGATCAGGTTATCATCAACTCAAGGTTAAGCAGGAAGATATACCTAAGACTGCCTTTCGTACCCGTTGTGGACACTACGAGTTTTTGGTGATGCCATTTGGATTGACTAATGCCCCTGCTGTCTTCATGGATTTAATGAACTGTGTGTTCAACCCTTATTTGGATTGGTTTATTATTGTTTTTATTGATGATATTTTAGTATATTCTAAAACTGAGGAGGAGCATGTAGAACATTTGAGGATGGTGTTGCAAATCTTGAGGGAGCAAAAATTATATGCCAAGTTTAAGAAGTGTGAATTTTGGTTAGATGAAGTAACATTTTTGGGGCATGTAATATCTAAGGATGGCATTTTTGTGGATCCTAAAAAGGTGGAAGCTGTGGTAAATTAGCCTAGACCAATAAATGTATCTGAAGTTCGTAGTTTCTTGGGTCTTGCAAATTACAATTGGAGATTTGTTGAAGGTTTTTCACGTATACCAAGTCTCTTGACTAGGTTGACCCAAAAGAATGCTAAATTATTGTGGAAAGATGAATGTGAAAAGAGCTTCCAAGAATTGAAAGACCAGTTGGTTTCTGATCTAGTTTTGACATTGCCAACGGGTTTAGGAGGGTTTGTAATTGATAGTGATGCTTCACAAAAAGGTCTTGATTGTGTGCTTATGCAATATGGAAAGGTGATAGCATATGTTTCTAGGTAGCTAAAAAGGTATGAACAGAATTACCCTACTCGTGACTTGGAGTTAACAGCAGTGGTCTTTGCATTAAAGATATGGAGGCACTACTTATATAGGGAGACGTGGGAGATTTACATTGACCATAAAAGTTTGAAATATTTTTTCTCTCAAAAAGAATTGAATATGCGGCAAAGGATATGGATTGAATTGTTGAAAGACTATGATTGTACAATACATTATCACCCTAGTAAAGCAAATGTGGTGGCTGATGTCTTGAGTAGAAAATCCTCTGGTAGGGTGGCAAGTATAATTTCAAGGAAAATATATATATTTTTTTTTGAAGAGTTGAAGGAGATTAATGTGGAGCTCCAATTTAATGAGTCAAGGGTACTTCTTACTCATTTTCCAGTGCAGCCTATCTTAGTTGAAAAAGTGAAGATTGCTCAAGGATTTAATCCTAATTTGGTAGAGATTATGGAAGAGGTAAAGGAAGGTAATCAAGTTGAGTTTGGAATTCATGGTGATGGTGTTTTATGATTTATAAATTGATTATATGTTCCCAATAATGTTGACTTAAAAAGGGAAATTATGGAGGAGACTCATAAATCTGCATACACTATTCACCAAAATGTATTGAGATCTCAGAGAAGTGTATTGGTGGAATAATATGAAAAGAGAGATTGCAAATTTTGTATCCCGGTGTTTAATTTGTCAACAAGTTAAAGTTGAATATCAAAGGCCTGCTGGATTACTTCAACATCTCAGTATTCCGGAGTGGAAGTGGGAACATATCTCCATGGACTTTGTGGCCGGATTGCCTAAGTCAGTAAAGGGTCATGATGATATATGGGTAATAATGGATAGATTGACTAAATTTTCTACTAATCAAGACTACGTTTTCATTGAATAGATTGGCTCAATTATATGTTATGGAAATAGTGAGATTGCATGGAGTTCCTGTCTCTATAGTCTTTGCTAGAGACCCTCGTTTCACCTCTAAGTTCTGGAACAGTTTACACAAGGCTATGGGAACCAAGTTAGATTTTAGTACAACTTTTCATCCTCAAACTGATGGGCAGTCATAAAGAACAATACAAACACTTGAAGACATGCTAAGAGCTTGTGTGTTAGACTTGAAAGGTAGTTGGGAGACTCACTTGCCTTTAATTAAGTTTGCTTATAATAATAGTTACCATTCCAGCATAGAGATGGCTCCTTTTGAGGCATTGTATGGCCGGAAGTGTAGGTCACCTATTTTTTGGAATGAAGTGGGTGAAAGGAAGTTACTTCGTCCAGAACTAGTTCAATTGACTACGGAGAAGATTCAATTGATTCGTGAAAGACTCCTAGCTACTCAAAGTAGGCAAAAGAGTTATGCAGATAATAGAAGGCAAGACTTAGAGTTTCAAGTTGGGGATCATGTATCTTAAAGGTGTCTCCATCAAAGACTGTGATGGGGTTTGGGAAGAAATGCAAGTCAAAGGTATATTAGTCCTTTTGAGATCTTGGATAGAGTGGGCAATGTATCTTACAGGTTGGCATTGCCACCAGCTTTGTCACATATTCATGATGTATTCCACGTATCAGTGTTATGAAAATACATGCCTGATCCATCACATGTTTTGGAATATGAGCCGATCAATGTTAGAGAGAACTTGTCTTATGAGAAGCAACCTGTGCAGATTCTTGGTAGGAAGGATCAAGTGCTATGTTCAAGGAATATATCCTTGGTGAAGGTGTTGTGGAGAAATCATGCAGCTCAAGAAGCGATATGGGAAAAAGAGGAAGACATGAAAGAAAAATACCCCCATCTATTTTCTAATTGAGGTACGTCATGTTTAAAGGACTAAACTTATTTTAAGAGGGGAAGAGTGTAATACCCCACATAATTTTATTTAAGGTTATTATTATATTTTCTTTCAAATATAGTTGATGGGCCATAGGTATTCTTTTTATTAGTCACTGCAACCCACTACCTCACTAAGCCCACATCTCTAATATGAACTACATGGTAGAGGAAGAGATAATCAAGGTTTTCATAGGAAGGGTTTTATCAAAGAAGCTAAGAGATGTTTTTCCTTGGAGTTTAGAGCACATACAATGGAAGAGGCAATCAAATTGTTTAAGGTATGATTTCTCACCATTAGAAACAAAGAATTAAAAGTTTATAAGGCTATCTTGGAATCAGTTTGTGATGTTAGATTGTTCAAAAGGTTGATTTCGGTCCCAAAATTCTACTTATACTTTTACGGTTAGATTTGCCACTGTGTGTATCCATGAACAAAGGCATGAATCAAATCTTACTCATGTGTGCCTGTTACGTTTTCATTAGGATATATATATATATATATCGCTAACTCGTGCGATGCACAGAAAATCTATTGAAAATAAGATTTTAAAAAGAAAATTGTATTAATTTTAGTTTATATTGAATATTTATTTATGGTAGTTTAAAATATTATTTCAAATCTTCATTTCATTTTATTTTAGTTGGAATAACTTATATGATTAAATGGAATGCTTACAAATAAGTGATGACATTAATAATATACTATATATAGTTAGTGATTATTCAAGATATCATTCAAATATGAAAAATTTTTTGTTTTGAAAAAAGAACAATATTAATGCATTGAAACACAAAATACTATATTGTCCAATAGATATTACAACTTTAAAACTAAAACATGAGTAGTGATTTTTAATGGATTGGGGTAATAGCACAACTTTTAATAATAAAAAAAAATTTTGATTTAAATTTTTTTTGGAGTAGCACTATAGTAAAATGCTGAAAGGAATCAAGAAATTCCACTGAAAAATGCAACAAATACATTTGCGTTTTTTATTTTTTATTTTTCATTGAGCAGGTACATCACTGTTTAGTAGAATCCTAATACATGGGGGATGCTCCTCCATCCAATACATCATTGTCTAGCAAACCCAGCTAGTTCTTTGCTTTACATGCTATCTTCTCTATTGATTCGTTTGCTCAAGGAAAGCCATAAGAGAAAAATATATTCCTAATAGAAGAACCAATTACGAAGTAGTCTAACATCATTAAGGAAGGATGTGGCCAATGCTTAAATCGCCGCAGCCACTACTTTGTTTGACTCCTTTTATGCAATTATGAACTCCACAGAACTTTCTCGATTCCAACGCAACTTATCCTTTTGGAGCTGACGTAACAAACTATGCCAGCCTCCCGACGAAGCCAACATAAATCCTATCCGAATTAAAAAAAGAAAAGGCAGTTTCATTATGGTGGTATGCCAGCCGGCTGTCCTGGAACTTCCAGTTCCAATTGAAGCATATAGATCCGTAAATGGATTCGTATGTCTAGTCACTTCAGTCGTGCTCGTCGTTTCTCTAGCTGATTTTACTTCATCTACTGAACTTTTAAATTCACACTCTACCTCAACTGTTTGAAACCCCAAATCCAAAGAGGCCATGTACACCCTTCAATAGGCTATCTAGACTAATTATTTCTCTACGCTTCCATATATTCCATAGCAAGTGTACAGGTTGTTTGCACCAAATCCACTACTAACTTCAGAGTTTCATCCACATGCCTTTGGTTCTGATTTGACCATAGTAGCCAACCTCCACCACAACTAATACAATCAATTGGATTGGTTAAAACAATATATCAAATACTGGGAATATAAAAATACATAACTTGGTATTATGTATATGACACCATTGAAAGATTTAAACATCATTGCAAGCTTCCTGAATTCCTTTAAGGGTATAAGGGTACTAATTGAAAATTTGTAAATATTTCCAACTATCATCTAACAATGAAATTATTATATCTTTTCAAGAACAAAAAGGAAAACAAAGACCAAACGTTCTATGTAGCAAATTTGAAACCTATCACCAAGAAAAAGAATTAAACCTATTGGAAATTCATTAATTGGTACCAATGCAAGTAATTGGTACGCTAAAAGGCTCATATTAATAACAAAAAAAAAAAAAAAACAAATAACCCATCTGAAATATAAGATCAAAGTAAAATCAAGATGATTAAATACCGAAACTTCATCCTGCTAAGGCGAAACATTCAGCCATAGCAACCCAAAACACCAAAAGTAGATCACCCACATGAACAATTGAAGTGGAGAGGAAGAGCAATATATAGAAAATAATAACAAAGTAAGTAGGTCTTCGATTGAAAGCGAATCTGAATTCTTACCTTGGGTTCAGATTTTGCTCATTAGAGAATCCTGCTTTCAGTTGCAGATTCTTTGTATTTGAATGCCGAGTGAGCGTGAGAAGGAGAATCAGAACAAAGGACTTTGAAGTCTGAATGGGCCGTGGGTTTTGGTTTTGGAGTAAGGAGAAGGGGTCTGCTTTTATGTATTGGGTTTTACAAACATCAAATCAGATTTTGTGTTTTTTTTTTTTAATTATCGGGTTTTAGAAATATAAATTCAGAATTTTTGTTTATTTATTAATTTAAATAATGTTGATGTCGCTAATCCGTGCGATGCACGAAATAGTTTAACAAAAGTCAACTAAAATTATTTTAAAATGAAATCAAACATGGAAAATTAATCTACTCTGTAACAATTATTGTAAAAATGGTAAAAGAATGAAAAATATTTATTGAAAGCTTCCTATATCATACAAATGTTAATAAGTAAACTCTACATGACCACAATAAAGTTAAAGTATAAGAGCCAAAGGGAATAGATATCAAGAGAATACAATGACTGATAAAGAGAGAAGAATCTCGCAACAAACAGTTATTATCAAATAACAATTGTGTGTAAATATCTACACTACAACATTGGATATAGATATTATAATGACAATAACAAACAAAATCAACCACATCTTAGTGGAAAGTTCAATGTCACTCAGTTGCAAGCTCACAAACATGAAACAACTGCCTCCATTTCGTCTACATTTACATGGAAAATTGGGTTTCAAGTCTTTGGCAACATCAATGCAATATTGTGAAAAACCCCCGCCCTTGAGCTATGTGCTCCATATAAGCCTACCAAGGATAATTTCTAAGAACAAAATTTTCAAACTCAAAAACTAAACACAATAATTTTACAAAACATACTGTCCCTTTTCTATGATAATTTTGTCATAATATATCCCTCCTTAAAATAGACAATATTCAATGTTGTCCACCATTCAAATTTGTCTAGTTTGACTAATTTAAATTTTGAAGTGCTATATCCAACCAAGAACCATAAATAAAAATTAGAGGGAGGAAGGCCAGTTTAAGTGCAGAAAAAATAATCTCCAAAAAAATTCAAACTCGTGTCAATAGCAAGCATCACCTCCCAAAATTTTGGGCTCTTTTTTTTTAGCAAAAAAAATATACATTTTCAATGCACTTCTCAAATGATTGGCTCAATCTAAAATGCAAATATAATGTACAATAATAAGCTTCTAAATTGAGGACAGCTCCCACTATTCAATTCGAAGATTCAACTTAAATCAATCAATTGGTAGGACAACCCAAGAAAAATCAAAGAATTAACACTACTTGTATTATGACTTTGAGGAAAGAAAATATATTGATGAGTAGAAAATCGTGACGATGAGAGAATAAAACTTTATAGGAAAAAAATAATATGAATAAATTACTTGTGTATACTTTGAAGCTACAACCATCTCTATCAAAATGTTGAGGAGAAAAATAGAATGAAATATATTAATAAAAAATAATATATAAATTTTATTATTGATGCAACAATTTCTCTAATGTTAAAGTGAAAAAATAATATTCACACTCACAACAACTCAAAAAATTTACTTAATATATTATATCATCCATACCATCCAGCCACCACTTCCATTCCGAGTGATCATCTCTAACCATCCTCTAAAATTTTGTGGTTGCCTATGCTTCCTGCCCAACACAAAATTTTGATCCCCACCATTAAACAAAACTTCACAACTTCACAAATAATTCTTGTCACATTTAGAGATCTCAAACCAACCATTTTCATTGTAGAAACCAAAATACACACTCAGTAGTTCCACCAATATAAACTATACAACAAACTGAGCTACAACAAATCTTGGTAGCACAAAATCTCATAAAGGATTTAAAAGTATATTCCAAGTGGAAAAAAACAACAAATTTTTAATAAAAATAGTTAGAGTCTACCTTTTAATTTGGAGTATGTACATGTTTTCTTAAAGAATATAATCATATGAAACTTGAAAACAAGTTCAAAGAATAGGTGTAGTACATAAAAGCCATTCATTCATTTAAGTTGGAGAAAAAAAATCCATTCTGGTTCAATTGAAAAGACATAAAAAAAATGATAGTCATGTTTTTACATCACACAAAAAATGACATTGAGAAAATAAGGCCAACAAATACATCTCACCCTGATTAAATCAACAACACAACGTCACATTTTCTACTTATCTTCCTCACCACTCTCCATGTATTATGACTTCTAGAACAACAACAAAAAATCCGTACAAATTTTATCAAACAGCTTGTGTACGTGTAAGAAAACAACACTTAATGAAAAGAGAGAATTTTAAAAAGAAAAAAAAGTACCATGTTGCAGCAACACCAGCATCAATATAACCAAGGGTTGTTTTTTCTCTCAAGGCCTGTGTAAGCTCCTTTGTGCCTAAAAATTGAAAACATAAAATGAGGTTTTTGTAGGTACCTATGTATTTTTGATACCACATAAACAGGCAAGTTTGGTTATGAAGTTAAAAGATTTCATGTACATACTCCAATTAAAGGGTACTATGACACCACATAAACAAGCAAGTTCAGTTATGAAGTCAAAAGATTAAAAATCTGTAATATGCCTTTTGATTTTGCATAATGATAGAGGTATTCATTAAAGTTTGCTATATGTTAAGTCTCTCTCAACCATCTCTCTGAATCTCTGTCTCAAATTTATAATGTCTAATACCCTGCCCATCTTGCATAATCATATATAACTAAGTTATATAACTCTTAAACAACTATACTAACCAACCCCAACCTTCAAAAAAAATTCGCACAGAATCCAAAATAGTGGCAGCCCCAACATAACATTCCGTAGGCTATCATATAAGACAACCCAGAGATTATAATAATTTATAAAAAGGGAAAACCAATGTAAATGAAGACGACAATAACACTATATATCAAACCATAGCCTTTTGTAATTTCTTGTAGCTGAATTCTTTTAAACGGAGAACAAAAGACATATTACAAATGAATCTGAGAACAAACACCTGAGCATTCCAAACTTGTTCAAGAAATACCACAAATGAATTGGCAAAGAAGAATTAGAGAACAGACACCTGAGCATTCTATCAAACACATGTTCAGCAATCTAAAAAAACTATACTAACCAACCCCAACCTTAAAAAAAGCATTCCCATGGAATCCAAAATAGCGGTAGCCCCAACATAACATTCCATAGGCTATCATATAAGAAGACCCAGAGATTATAATAATTTATAAAGACGGCAAACCAATGTAAATGAAGATAACAGTAACACTATATATCAAACCAAAATAAACCCAGAATTGAAATCAAATAGAAGGATCCCAAGAAACCAAAAATCCAATAAAAATTGCAAAACCAAAAAAAGGGAAAAAGAAAATCCAAACCATTGTAAAATGAAGATGAGAAAAACACTATATATCAACTAAAACAAACCCAGAATTAAAACCAAATAGAAGAATCCCAAGAAACCAAAAATCCAATAAAAATTGCATACAAAAAAAAAGGGAAAAAGAAAATCTAATTACAAAAATTTCATGATTCTTCTTTGCCATAGATTTGACAACAAAGGAAGAAGAAGAAAACGTGGAACTCTGCAAAGAAAAAAAAAATTAAATCCAGAGCAACCCACAACCACAAACCAACAAAACTCCATGAAAACAAAAACAAAAACAAAAAACTTAAATCCAGAGCAACCCACAGCCACAAATTAACAAAATTCCATGAACAATTGAAGCAGATAGAGAGAGACCAATATATAGAAATTAAGGAGTTTAATTACCTCAAAATAATTTGCCGACATAGAATATGATAGGCTGGATTGAGCGACGATGGAAAGGCAAAAAGAAATCAATGCAGTGGCGGTGATCCATGGCGGCAGCGGCGGCAACGGCGGGAGGATCTGAGTTTTGGGGTGCCAGCGTATATTAGAAAACAGAGAGGTTGTGGGGTTTAGACGTGAAGGCTAAAAAGGGAGTGGTAGACTTGTATTAGGGTTCTAAATTGATAATTCTAATATAATAATAAAATGTTAAAAAGAATTAAAAAAAAGGTAATGTGGAAAATTGTAGAGCTAGTCGCTAATTCGTGCGATGCACGGGATAGCTAAATAAAAGGATAATTAATATACCTCATGTTAAAAAGAAAGCTAAAAGATTAGTGAGAGACTAATTTGCCCACCAAGAATTTAAAAGAAAAAAAGATTGAGAAAGAAAAAGAAAGTGTAATGTTACTTTAAAAGTATAACGTTGGAAACTAAAGCAACATTAAAAACAATGGGAAAATTATTTGCAAAGATGATTACAACCTTTGTATGTTTACTTGGCTCAAGGCCAAAATTCAAATTCAATTTTGCAACCAAAAAACAAAAATACAACAGCCTCACTACACAAGTCCACTTTTTGCTCTAATTTATTTTGCAAATCATACACTATCAATAATTTCAATAAACACTATTGCTAAATCTGCTGTTTATTGAAACAAACTTGATGTAAAGCTTGATGTAAAGCCAAACATTAGGCCTTCTAGGGGTTTAACAAATACATTTTTAGCATTTTGAAAAGATGATTGAGCAATAGCTTTTGAAACTTGAACATTTTTTTTATAAAGAATATGCACAAATTGTGAATGGTTTTCATGTATATAGCTAATTTAAAAAGAAAAAAAAAAAAGTGTGAGCAATCAAATTATTATTAAGTAATTGTTTGTATATATCTCAAAAGTCATAAACTTGTACAAATACATTAACTATTTTATATTTTTTTATATTCCTTTTATAAATACATTAACCCTTGTATAAATATATTTTACATTAACTATTTTATATATACATATATATTATAGCCTATTACATACTATATTAGATTATATATAACATTCTTTCTCTCAACAACACGGCAAAACAGATTATCAAAAAACAAAAAAAAAAGATTATCAAAACAACACGGTAAAACTTTTATAAAAAAAAAACATGGTAAAACTTTAAACTTGACAGCCACAAGGTTTTTTTTTTTTTAATGAAATCAATAGACAGCCACACATTTAGAAGTCAAGGCACTTAAATTGTTGAAGTAGAGCAGTAAGTTTATACACCACAAGGTTTCTCAAAAGTCAAAAGAAAGACAACAAAAGTAGTAAACCACTTAACAACAACTAAACAAAGCGCGAGAGAGATATATATATACCAATGGTGTTGGCTTGGACTGGAGCTAGAGTTGAGAGGACAACCACAGACATGCGGTGAGCAACTGGCAGTGCGAGTGCACAGCACATACATAATAATGTAGTTTAATTTGTTTGTTTGTTTTTTTATTTTTTAAATAATGATTTAGAATGTATTATCTGGGGTTTTTTGTGTGTTAGTATTTAGAGGGCCACAGATTGAAGGATTTACCTAATATATTGGGGTTTTTCTAAAACAATCGGGTTGAAGTTAAACAGAGAGAGTGGCAAAGATACAAACCTGATGGCTATGGTGGCTGACAGTGACGGCAACGGACAACGGTGGCTATGTCATGGATGGGAAAGAGAGAAGAAAATTGGAGAGGGTGTTTGGGGTTTTCAATAATTTTCCGGAAGAGATTTGTTTTCATGTTTGATAGAAAACTTATAGGCTATAGTCGGGTTTGTCAAAGGTTTTGTGTAGTATTTACTATTTAGTTTAAAAAATTAAATTTTTTTATAAATTAAAATGATAGTATGAAAAATTGTGGGAGTTTCAGGGTTACGGTTTTATATATATATATAGATAATCCTAAATTGAGCCACCAAATTTCAAGAATCTGTGATTTTGACTTAAGTCTTCCTTCAGATTATATATATATATATATATATATATATATATATAAAGTCAATGATGTTGCCACCATTTTCATTGCCATTTGAAGACATATTGCCCACTATTTTATTGAGATTATGCTATTAAACCATTGAGGTTATATAATAAAGTTTGGAATTGGTTTATGTGGGGGGTATGGCTCTCACGTTGTTCTTTGTGGGTCCCTAGAACAAGTAAATGTTGCCATCAGGTCTTCTATTGGATTTGTATATATGTTAGGATGAATTAACGTTTTCTTTGGATATATATATTAGGATGGTTTAACGTTTTCTTTGGGATTTTATATTAAATCCTAGGTCAATGATATTTTGGCTACTGCCTTCCTTATGGCAATATGAGTTTTGATTAATGCAAGGGAATACTATTGGTTAGAGAAACTTTAATTTAGGCTACATTTGTTTTAGGTGTAATTGAATTCATGAAATTGTTTTACACCGTTGCTGGTGTTTGGTAACACAGAAAATTACGATTAAACTCAAAATAGATTTCAGTTGACCGTAAAATACCCACCCCACAACTGTAAATCATTTTACACTTTCATTTTACCTTCAAACCATTTACACTCTCCTCGCTCACTCTCATCACTCACGCCAAGCCCATGCCGAAGGACGGAGAGAGCTATCGCCTGTGAAGACTAGATCCAATCCCCAACCCACGGCCCCGCTGGTCTGATCGCGCCGCTCAAAACCATCGACGATCTGATCGCGCCAGCTCAGCTCCTCCGTCGTGCTCAAAACCATCTCCGATGAACCTAGCTAAACCCACCCCAATTTCACCATATCCTAGTCCCCAACCCACGGCCTCATTGTCGTGCCTGTAAGCCCCTCTGCCAATGAAGGTAGTTTCTTATCTACTTTACCTTTGTCCTCTCTTTCACTCATCAAACCCATCCTTCTACCACCCACGTTGCCGCTGCCTTGAATTTTTTATTTTTTATTATTATTTTTATTGTAAAATAACATTTTTGCTTGGGTTTTGGAGGATTGGTGGTTGGGGTGATTCATGGGTTTCCGTGGTGGTGGGTTGGGGGTGAGTTTAAGCGTTGATGGTGGTCGATTGGGGGTGGTGGATCGTTGGCTACGGTGGTTTGTGGGTTTCAATGGTGGTGGATTATGGGTTTTGGTAGATGGTTTTGATATTGATTTTGAGATTAATGGGTTTTGATTTTGATTTTGATTTTTCAGATTAATTGGTTATGTGGTGGATAATGGTGGTTGGGTTTGTAGTGGCCGATGGCGGCTGGTTGTGATCACTCTCTCTTCCTCCTTCCTATCTTAGTTTGGCCGAATGGTTTTGTTTTGAGAATGCTTTTGTTTTGATTTTTGTTTTTTTAAAAGTTTATATATTGCAATTTTCTATTATAAAATTTGTTTGGAAACTGAGAAAATGTGAGAAACTAGTAGAAAATTTGTATTTTCAAAATGTTACCAAACACTTGAAATTATTTTTTAATATAGTTTTTAAAATGCAACCAAACACTAGCAAATATTTTCCTTTCCAGAAAGTATTTTCACCTGAAATTATTTTACACACGAAAAATATTTTACACTGAAACAAACACAGCCTAGTGTTAAAGTGTTATCAGTTCAACAAAGTATTTTTCCTAGTGAGTCAGTTTGTATAATTCAATTAGTTTTATATTTTGTGGTGGCTGTTAAGTAATTTCTATGATTAAATATAGGTCTTATTTAAGAGTGTTTTGAGGCTTTTTGGAGGTTGTTTTGGCTGGACTTTCAGAGTGATTCAAGTGCTATAAATAATTATGCATAATATGCACAAGTTTTGTTCTTTAGGCTCTTAGAAGTTAAGATTTTAAAAAGTTATATTTTTTTAAGCTTATATTTTTAAAAGTTTATCAAAAGGCATTCTTACATCATTGAAAGAGAAATTTAACCTTTTTTTTTTAAAATAATGTTTTAAAGAGAAATTTCAAATTTTAAATAACGTTTTGAATGTCTAAATCTTATTTAAAAGATGATTTCTAAACTAAACTATTTTCCAAAAATAATTGAGTTTTAAAGTAAGTTTTCTAAAAGGTTCTTATTCTTTAAATTCATTAAAACCTAGTGATTTCAAATCATATTCCTATTCTCCAAATGGTATTTAAAATGTTTCTTTTAACAAATTGAATTTTCAGATTTACTCAAGAATTGTAATATATTTATATAAACTTCTCTAAGAAAGTCAAGCATCCTTTAATTTATGTGATATGCCTCTGTATTTGGAATAAATGTTAATATCAAGTAAATTATTATATTTTGTATAAACTTTGCTTTTGTGATATGTGACTCCAAATAAGTGTTTTTTTTTAATAAATCAGATATATGTGTAAATCTGCTCACAGGATTGTATGTAAGACAATGTGTTGATCCCTCACTAGCAGGGGTTAGATGTTGGTATCCGCTCACAGGATTGTATGTGAGAATATGTGATGTGTATGTGTGACACTATGCTCTGATCAATTATATGTATATGTTTTCTAATGATTTTGAGATGTGATTACATATGTATTAAGTGATTCATTATATGTTTTAGAATAATTATTTTTGATATCATTGAATGAGTTTGTGAAAAATCAAAATACTCGTGCCTTGCTTGACTCTATTTCGTTGTGTATTCTATATAATTACTTACTAAATGTATGGTTCACCCCATCAATTACTATTTTCAGATTGAAGTGTAGTTGAGAATATAGAACCTTTGGATCGCTTTGTAAGGTACAAGGTAGAGGGTGGAAGTTGTAAGCGACTTCAGTATTACTTAAAGACTTATAGAATTTCAGTTACCTTTATTTTGTAATTCATATTTTATATAATAGAGATTATTTTCAATTTGTGGAGTTTAGATTTTTGTAAGAGGTTTTTAAGAGTACTTGTTTCTTTGGAGTTTTTAATTTATTTTGGATCAATTATGTTTATATAAGTTTAGCAGGTTAGTCATATATCTAAATTCATGTTCCGTGGATTTAGGTCATGACAGTGTTGGTATCAGAGCCAACCCGGTAATCCTGTGTGGGCTCAGAGACACTACCCCACAAAGTGGACCCTAACAAGGATGTTAGAGATTTAAGTGGGGGAGATTATGATGCCCCAATTTCATTGATTATGTGATGTGTGTGGGTGTGTGATAAGTCTTACATCGAGTATTTACTGGGTAGATCTTGGCTTTATTAACAATTACAAGAAACCTCAATTGTGACTAGTCTTGTTGAGGTATAAAGCAGAGGTGGCTAGCGCTTTTCCTTAGGTCGTTACAAATAGCAAAAGGAAACTTCCATATAAAGCATTTATCAACTCCACATTCAATACACTATACCAACTTAGCTTGCCACATTAATGTCGAAATGACTCCTAAATAGTGCTCCATAGCCTGCAACCTACCCTACAACGACTAGTAAGGCAGTGATAGACAAGTATCTAAAAAGAGATCAACAACCCTTTAAGTAGAAGGCTGGGATGCAATCTAAACTGCTATAAATAGGAAGTAAGGTCCTCCTTTAGAGGGGATTGAAAAAAGTAGGGAGAGAGAGAATTATAGAGAGAAAGAGACCAGTGTAACACCAAGAAGTGTATTTCTTAAGAACAATTGCTCCTCGGCCAACTCAAGGAAGGGCTTAAATAAGAATATCTATTTTCTTGCTATAATCCATTGTATGTCTTGTCATATTTGCTAGTCTCCCTTCTTTAATTATCAACTTGTGGCTACAAGAGATCAAAGTGTGGAATTTAACCATCCACTTATACAAATTAATTGTATTAAGCCTCTATCCCAGCCCATTCTCAACAGATAGGGCCTGGTTAGTGGTTATGGTTTTTGCCCCCTATATCATAAATTATAATATATATATATATATTTTTAAATCAAATTATAATAATTACTTACAGATATGTTCCATGCATGTTGTATTTCATTATAAATCAACCAAAATATTAATAATGTATAAAATATAATATAGAAGCAAATTTAGAAATACACAATTTTTAAGAAAATAAAATAAGATATATATATATATATATATATATATTTTTTCTTTATTTTGAGTAAAAAGCTTAATAACTATAGGATTTAAATGTAGAAATGCCAATATAACTATTAAAATTATTCTAGTCATTAAATGTTGTATTTAAAAACCAAATTTATATTGTTAAAACAATTTATGTTTACATAATAAATAGTGAACCCGGTTAATTTTTGTTGGTCGTAGGTTAACATCCATAAAAGATGATAAAACTTGGATACAATTCATTACCTTTTTAGAGAGAACTAAATTGAATGTAAATGTGTTTGAATTTAATTAAAGAGTCTAATTTAGCACCTAAGGAACTAGACTACAATTTGGCTGGACGGAAAGAAAACTAAAAAAATAAAAAAGATTTTATTTCCCATCATATAGATATTTGGGATACTTAAAAAGCAAAAAAAAAAAAAAATGAAAAACTAATTTATTCAGTTGAAAAAAAGAAAAAGAAAATAGAGAAGATAGTTTGTATGAATATACTCCAATACTCTTGGTATAAAAGATATTTTTGGAAAAATGTTTCTTTCCAATTTGAAAAGAAATCATTCAAACTCTTCAAGATGAAAGTTTAACTACAAAATTAATTATAGTCTTAGGTTACAATCTTTCTCAATATCTTTTTGTTGAACGTGAAT
Source organism: Castanopsis chinensis (assembly GCA_032878915.1). Classification (NCBI taxonomy): domain Eukaryota; kingdom Viridiplantae; phylum Streptophyta; class Magnoliopsida; order Fagales; family Fagaceae; genus Castanopsis; species Castanopsis chinensis. Next base: position 34,625,435 of record JAVQMG010000133.1, on the reverse strand, counting down.
TTTGACAAGTATCCATATACTTACATATTCTTCTTATTTACTTCATGCTCCCAAAATTTATAGAAAATTAAAGATCAATAGCTATGTCATCAATAAATTCTTTAAATTGCAAGTTTGTGTAGTTTAAAATTATGCATTATATATGTGAGTTCTCATTTTGGATGATACCTAGGCCTAAGTGGTGACGAGGATCCTAGGCCTTCAAAGGATTTTTGTATTTGTTGTTTGGTGGGCTGGGTTTGGTTTACTTAGGGCTGTCTAGTGATCCGTGATATCCAACCCGCCCGACTCGAAGGTCCACGGGTGAATCTGAGTGCTTCTATGGGTCAGTCATGGATACCGCTTTAATAGGAACTGATTATTCGGTTCGGGTTTTGGGTTACACAACAAAAAATCCGAATAACTCGACCCGACCGAATATTTGGTAAAATAAACTCACCCACCAATTTCCATTCAGCCTCAAGCACTCACATCATGTAAGTAAAGTCACATCAAGAGCTTTGGTTAGTGGGTAACGTGCAGTGGAGAACAAAATCTGATCAACTTTTTGGACACAAGTTCCCAATTTTAAATCCGGCTGTTTAAATCTTCAAATCAACGGTTATGTTTTTTTTTTTTTTTTTAATCGGAGGATATGATTAAACATTTTAACTCTTCGAATCAACCTGATGAAGCCATTTATTTGAAGATCACAGCACAGACCACAGAGACATCACATCATATCACTTTAATTCCACAAGTACAGCCCTAACAATTCAAATCAACGGTTCGTTTCTCAAAAAAAAATCAACGGATGAAATTAAACTCATATTGCAATCCAACGGTCACAATTAAAAATTTAAAAGTAAAATATTTGTCACCACTGGCTTCAAATCATGACAAACCAAACTCACAATCCAACGGTTACAAATCATGAGAGAAATATGTAAATTTTAAGCTCATATCCCCTAACAATTCAAATTAATGGTTCAAATTAAACTCATATTGCAATCCAACGACCTAAAATTTTAATCTCACACGGAATCTCTCTCTCATTCTTCACCGAATCAGGTTGATCAACGGCCCAAAATCTCTCTTCAATCTTCACCCAACCTCATTCTCATATCTCTCACTCTCAGACTCTCACTCTCAGTCTTAGACATACTCAAATGTTCTCTCTCTTTCTCTTTCTCTCTTTCTCTCTCCTCTCTCCCTCTCTCTCAAATCACCAAATCCTTAAATCTCTTTACCACCAAATCCTCAACCTTAAGTCTCACACAATCACAAACGCTCTCTGTCTCTCTAATCTATGCAGCCTTCACCAATTTCATACGAAATCTCTTCACTCTTCATCAATCTTCAATCTTCAGTTCTTTAATCTTTAAAAGCTTTGATCTTCACCAATGGACAAACTACACTCTCAAACTCTCAGCTCTCACTTTACCCCTCTCTACTACCAGTTCTTCACACCTAGCCCCTGCCGCCGCCAGCAGCCACTCCTCTCTCTAATCTCTTTCAAACTCTCAGTTCTCACTTTGCCTCTCTCTCTGAAGTCACTGGTTGCGAGGTACACAAAAAGCAATCTGCTTTTTCAATTTTCATATGATTTTATCATCTGGGTTTTCTTTGGTTTTGTTATTGCTAAGTTTTTTGTTCAATCAGTCATGTATTATTATTTGTTTTTGGTAAAAGCCATATATTATTTATCAGTATATCTGTGTGTGTGAAACTATCAGGCACAAATTATGACAACTCTTTTGAAGAGAATCTTAATTGATTCATAAGTGTTTTGCTTTGTTAATGATGGGTGATGCTAAATATGAATGAAAAATTTGTAAATTATTAAATAGATAGTGATTTTTGCTTCCCTTTGTTTTTTGTGTTCAAAGTTGAGATTTTGTTCATTTTTTGTTAGAGACTTAGAGTTGATGCATGTACTTTAAGCTGTTGTGAATGTGTTCAATGTTTCTATTTTTATTATTTAGTAAAATTTATCCGGTTAAAAATCAAATAAACCCCCAAGTTTTATAATTTGAAACAATAACTAAAAAAAATTGAAACCCTAACCATTTTACTTTTTTTGTTCTTTGTTTATTTGTTTGATTAATTCTATTCCTATTTAATTAAAGTTGTCCAAGTGGGGTTTTCAGTCTTCATATTCAAAACTCCAACACCCCTGGTTTCTTTAAGGTATGATTTTTGTTTTCCTTTGTGTTTTGTGTTAAAAGTTGGATACTGTTTTATGTTAGAGTTTTATGTTTTATGTAGGATATTGTTTTATGTTTTCTATTTAGTTTTATGCAGGATACTTTTTTATGTTAGAGTTTAGAGTTTTATGTTTTATGTAGAATACTGTTATCTAGATTCAAGCATCAAAGATTTTCATTTTTGGTTTGTTTGATTATTATTATTAATTGTTGTTGTTCTGGTAATAGTAGGAAAAAGTCTTTAGCATAGAATCATTTTGAAAAAGTAAAGGTAGATGAGGGTGTCACTATCGCTGTATGTAATTATTGTAAAAAATCATATCATGCTGATAGTAAGAGTTGTGGTACTAGTAATTTGTTAGCTCATGTGACAATCTGTCCCAAGAACCCTAATAGAGAAGATAAAGGGCAGAAAACCTTAGCTTTTGAACCCAAAAATGATGGAGATGAAGGGTTCAAACTTGTGTCAATAACTTTTTCTGTTGAGGCTTTTAGAAAGGCACTAGCTGAAATGATTGTAATTGATGAGTTGTCTTTTAAGTGTGTTGAGGGTTATGGGTTTAAGAAATATGTAACTACCTTACAACCTAAGCTCCGTCTAAAGGATATTCCATCTTGTCAAATAGTGGCTAGAGATGTGATTGGAATTTATAATAGTGAGAGAGAGAAGCTAAGGAAATCCTTAAAGGGTTGTAGAGTGTGTTTTACTACGGACACATGGACTTCTATACAAAATTTGAATTATACGTGTCTCACATGTCACTTCATTGATAATGCTTGGAAGTTGCATAAGAGAATTTTAAATTTTTGTCAGGTTGAAGATCATAAGGGGGAGACTATAGGTAGAAAAATTGAGATGTCTTTGCATGAGTGGGGTATTTATGGCATATTCACTTTGACAGTGGATAATGCTAGCTCCAATTTAACAACAATTAAATTTTTGCAAAGGGTAACAAAAGATTGGAATGGGACAGTTTTAGAAAATGAGTTCATGCACATGAGGTGTTGTGCCCATATCCTAAATCTCATTGTTGGGGAAGGTTTGAAAGAATTTGATGGATTTGTTGCTATGGTGCGTGAAGCTGTGACGTATGTGAAGTCCTCACCTAATAGAAATCAAACTTTTAGGAATTTTATGGAGAGGTTAGGTATGGAGTCCAAGAGTCTTCTTTGTCTAGATGTACTTACTAGGTGGAACTCAACTTACCTTATGTTAGAAACTGCTAAAAAATTCGAGAAAGTATTTCTTAAGATGGACTTTGAAGATGATGGTTATTCATCATGCTTTAGGAGTAAGGAAGATAATGGTGGTTTGGGATCTCCTTGTATAAGTGATTTCCAAAATCGTCGGGCATTTGTGACTTTCTTGAGTCTTTTTTACAATGCAACAAAAAAGTTCTCCGGCTATTTGTATATTACCACAAATGCCTTTTTTGATGAGATCTTTGTTATTTAGGAGAGTATTTCTCATTTAGTTAAATCTCAAAACATCATTTTGAAAAACACAACCACAAACATGCAAACTAAATTTGAGAAGTATTGGGGGGAAGGTGATAAAATTAATCCTCTTTTGTATGTGGCTGTGGTTCTTGATCCACGAAAAAAATTGAGGTTTTTGAAGTTTTCTTTTTCTGAAATTTATGGGAATGAAGTGGAGAAAGTGAAGGTTGATAAGGTGAAAGATCTTTTGATGAAGTTGTATACTTTTTACTATTTTGTTAATTCGCCGAATGTACAAAAACCAAGTGGGAGTGAGAGGACACAAATGGTGGGTGATGCTAGTGATCCATATGTGATGGTTCACTCTCGACGTGAGCTTTTCTTAGAAGCTGAGCAATCTATAGGCTGTAGTAATGAGGTTGAAAAGCATTTGGCTGAAATTGTGATGGTAGAAGGGATGTGAATTTTGAGGTATTGGGGTGGTGGAAAGACAATTCTAGTAGGTACCCAATGTTGTCCAAAGTGGCTAAGGATATGCTAACTGTACCAGTTTCGACTGTTGCATCTGAGTCAGCATTTAGCAGCGGAGGCCGCATTGTTGATCCATTTCAAAGTTCTCTCTCTCCTCTCATGGTTCAAAACCTTGTATGTGCACGAAATTGGCTTCAAGCCATAGTACCAATTTCTTATCGCCAATCAGGGGATAAGGTTGAGGTATTGGAGGAAGAATTTCATGATTTAGGTAATATGTTTAAATTCTAGAACTTATACCCTATTAATTATTATTGAATGTCTCATGTTCAAACAAATTTTAATATGTTGTATTTATTTCCTTTTCTTTTCTAGTTTTAAATCAACAATCATCATCAAGTGCATCACCAAGTACCAGCTTCAAATTGGGTTCTAACTCAGGCAAACGACCCATAATTAGTGTTGAAGATTGATAACTGACTTAGTATGTTACTGCCTTTAGCCTCTTACTATTATAAACTTGCTACCCTTTATATTTGGTCTTTTATTTTGTAGTAATGTATTATTTATTAAATATTTTTTTTGTCTTTTGTAGGCGGAATCATTTATTTTGTAAATGAGGCAATCTTTTGGAAACATTTTGGAAGTTTTTTTGTAAATTGTTTTTCTAACAATACTAGTCTTAATGCTTATAGAAAAAAAATCCTAGGAATCATATAGGTTTTCTTTTCTATTAGTTATAAGCTTGAGTATTTGTCATTTAATGTTTGGGAAAAACTATTTTTTTGGAAATACCTATTATATTTTATAATTGTAATTAATTACATTGCTGGGAACATTTTATAGCCAGCAAGGTTACTACCTTTTTATGATTTACTACCTTATAAATTTGCAGTAATCTCATTTTAGCCTGTATGACTTACCTATTATATAGATTGAAGTATTGCAATATAAATCTGTAGCTTATGCTTGCTGTGGTTAGAAATACTACTTGTGTGGTTGCTGGTAATACACATGTTTTGTGTATTGTTTTGTTATTTTGTCCAAGTTATTTGTTGTGTTAATTTTTGGGTAGTCAATGTGGCTGTGTAACAAGTCACAAGTGATGAAAAATGAAAATAGGAACTTTTCCAGGTAGTCAATGTGGCCTTTTGAGGTATTTTTTCCAGGAAGTTTTTGTTCTAAAGGCCCAATATATTTATAAGGCTCAATCTGTTTTATATGGAAAGTTCAAAAAATATGACACCCAAATAATTTTTAAAACTGCCACCAAATTCCTTAATTTGGGCTAAAAATGCTGAAAAAATTGAACCAAAAAACATTTCATAAAAGTCCAAAACTTAGGCTCAGTAATGGCCCAAACCTGCCTAACCAACAACTCCGACCCGCCCATCCGATGGCCTGAAGCACCGAATCTGACTCGATTATTCGGTTGAATACAGGCCTAAGATCCAACCACCCAACTCAGACGGGTCAAGTTCAGTTCAGGCCCAGACCCGAACCGGCCCGTGTATACGCCTAGGTTTACCGCAACTATATTGGGTTGATTACGAACCATGTTGTGCGCAAAACATAAACCCTACAACACATACATATTCATACATGCAAATATATAAATATTGTAAAATAAATGGCTAAAGAATAGTAAATAATTATTTTAAAAGGTGCAAATAAGAGTGTCAGGGATCCTCAGAAAATAAAGTGATATTGTCACTATATTGAATTTTTAATACATTAGGCCCTATTTCTCATTGAAATATGCCACGAGGTTCAGATGAGTTTAAAAGTCATAGACTTGGATAGCTCTTTGTAGGCTTTCAAAACTTGTGAAGTTTGAATCCCCTTGAATTCCCTGGAATCCAAGTGTATCCTCCAAAACCTGGACCCTATTTCTCATTGTATCTATGACTTCTCTCTATTTTTTCTGAGGTTTAGTGACTTTCTGTAATGCCCCTTTTGCTCTGATCAATTGTCGCTCAGTGACTTTTACTGATGGCTTGATCTTCCTTTTATAGTACTTTCTTAGGATTTTTGGTATGTCATTGATTCCTTCCATTTGTTGTCCTGGATACCAGAACCGATATTGTGTCAGCAACATTGGTGATTGGTCATTTCCTCACTTTCTCATTATATTTTTCTTTTGAGGTTTCCTTCCAAAAAGTTCCTAGTTGACCTTCCCCTTTTGGGGGGTCTTGCTGGAGCAGACTTTTATTTTTCTTTTCAAGACTTCTAAAGAGATTTTTCAGAGCCCTTTTTTGGTTGCCTCACTATTTGTCCTTTTTCTACAAATAAGTAAATTCCTCTCTATCATGCTGAAAGATCCCAGACCACATTCCTTCATAGTTCACCTTCTTGCTCTTTCTAAGATACCAAGCTTTCCTTCATAAGGTGCTAGTTCCTAAGTCATCGTTTGTTTTCAAAGCTTTTATTTTGACTTATAAGCTACTAATAGGACATGTCTTTCTTCATTCCTTGTGTTTATGAGCATGCTTTCCTGGGCTGTTTAACTCTCACTTGATTCTTTCCTGCACTTCCCGATAATTCCCTCCCTGGTTTCCAGCATTTCCAAAGTATCCTTGTCCAATCTCTTTCGAGGCTTCTTGGAAGCTCTTCTTACAAAGGCTAGGCCAAGCTTTCTCTACTTTTTCTTCTTTCTCTAAGGCCCAAGGCTTACCTATTCATGAGCTTAGGCTTTCTTTTACTCATTTTAAATGGGTCTTGGCTCACGGATTGAGCATTTCTTATATTTGAGGGCCCGTTAGTTTTAGATTTTAATACTTGTAATATTTTAAACCTTAACAATATATAAACTTATAGATTATATAGTAAATTGTATCAAATTGACACAGAATTTGACAAGTATACTAACTACTAAGAGTCTATTTGAAATCCGCTTATTTTGTTGAAAGTGAAAATTTTTTCCTGAAAATATTATAAATAAAGGTAAAAATTAGTTAAAATAGTATAATGAAACTTGTGAATAAAAACCAAAAAGTGTAGTGAAGCCCATGAATAATAGCAAAAATAAGCTGAATAATAAAATAAGTTGATAAAAATAATTTTTGCCAAACATACACTAAAAGCAGCAGTTGAATTTTCAAAATGACAAAATTTAGTTACAAAATTGATAATAGCCTAGAACTATAATCTTTATTAAAAAAATTAAATATTACTACTTAATTTAAAATCTCACCGTTAAATTATATACTAAAATAAATATTACTTAACAAAATTTCAATTGTTAAATTCTCAAAATAAGTAGTAATATTTATTTTATTAAATAAGATTATAGTCTTAGGCTACTATCAATTTTGTGGCTATACTTTATCTTATTTTTATTATATCATCTCATCCATTCTAACAAAATTTCAAGATAAAAAATCAATAACTATGTCATCACTCCCTCCAAAAAATAAACAACTATGTCACCAAATGATCAATAATTATGTCATTTAATGATCAATAAGTATGTTATCAATCAAAATTTTAAATGATCTAAAATTGTGCATAAAAAATCATTGTATCGATTGAATAAAAAATAACATTTGATTTGAACAAAATTTAACATGTGTTTTAGAAACATAAAAAGTATACAAATTAACGATTAAATTTTCTAAATTAACATCCAATAAAAATATATAAAAAAATTTAAAAGGTTTATCTTCAAAATAATTTAGAGATAAACCTTGTCTTTTTTCCTGTATAAATACACATAATTTATTGTGCTAATGATATTTTAATAAAAAAAAATCTTAATAGACTCCGGTAGTATCATATTAATTAGTAAAATATAAATAAATAATAATTAGTAATGTTAGATCAAAACATTTATACATATAAAAATAAAAATTATTTAATGAAAAATTATAAATGTACATTCATTCAGCAATGCAACTTCGACAAAATAATAAAGTGCAACTTCAACGGTCCCGGGGGGGGGGGGGGGGGGGGGAGAGTGCAGTACACAGTGGAACTTTAGCAACACTTCAAGGGTGATTAAAGACATAAGTTTTTATCTCCACCACCAACTTAAAACATCATGCCCGAGATGGCAATTTTCAGCAATGACGCTAACACCCAACATGAAATTTGGAAGACATTTAACAAAATTTAATCTCAAACAGTCAAAACATAACAGTAATCATAAATGGTGATCAGAAACAACTTGCTGTTCCACTACAAAATTAGACTAACAAACAAAACTGAACAATTATCCAATTTTAGCTTTCAAGCTCCAACAAGATTGATAAGTAAAGCAACAAAAAATACAACCAACAGAACGCATCTAGAAAAGAGAGGTCCCCTTGCCTTTTTTATCACCCCCAATTTCAAAGTGTTTGCAGCGCTGCAAGTACAGGTCAACACCATGCGTTAACAAAAAGATTAGAACAAAATAGGCAAAGAACATCTGGAAATGCCTAAAAAAGTAATTAACCTTAATTGGATGTTGCGACATGTGCTTGCAGCTCTGGCACTGCAACCTTAGCACAATCTTCTTCGTAGTCTTTGCCTGTTAAGAGCAAGGAAAAATATAGTGAGACTTTACAATGGTTTGATCTTAACATTACCAAAATTATAATTAATTCATCTCCTCAAGGTATAAGGCTAATTTCAGACTTATGATTCCATAACTTTTTTTCTAAGCATTGATTTACGCAAGTGAACATTATAGTTGGACCTTTTTGTGGAAGACTGGTTTGGTCTGTCCTCCATAACCAGATTGCTTGCGGTCATAGCGGCGCTTTCCCTGAGCAGCAAGACTATCCTTGCCCTTCTTGTACTGTGTAACCTTATGCAAGGTGTGCTTCCTGCACTCCTTGCTCTTGCAGTATGTCTTCTTTGTCTTAGGAACGTTCACCTGCAATACACAACACAGTTCAATTCAAAGGGAGAAAGAAAAGGGGTTAACAGAAATGGAGACTGAAAACATTATATAATATAAGATAAAAAGTTCAAATCATGAGCAGAACAACATACAACGAAACAGTAAAAAATGACCCCAAAACCATCAATCTTGATTAGGAGCCACCACATCTCATCTTCATCAAAAACTCATTTCATGTCAGAAAAATAAATTGAAACTCATAAATATTACTTTCAATTTCGTCTTTGTCTATTTAATTATGTCAATTCCATCCCTCAACTATTAATTGTTTTAATCTCATACCTTACTTTGCAAAATCAGCACAATTTTAAGCTTAACCAAGTCAACGTCTAAAAATAAGATTGACTTAATCTTAAAAGTTGGAATAAGTTTACAATTAATAGTTGAGACTTAAGAGACTCATTTACAATTAATAGTTTGGACTTGGGAAAAATTTGACAATTTAATGCAAAACTAGAGAACAATAACTATGACAGATGTACCCCAAGATTGCAGTTTGGCCTAAAATATTTGAAGTCATACAACTATAAGAAATTATTGAAATTACACCATCATCATCAAATTAGGAGCTGAATCTTCCAACTTGACTAGCACCTTTAATTCAGAGGAATATCATTCACTAGCTTCCCTATGACATTTTTGTTGTAGTTCTCTTGTAATTTCACATCATCTAGAATAGCACTCTTTGTTACTGACTTCTACTTTCTGCCACTGTTTGGCACTCCCTTTAGTTGGATTTAACTTGTAGGAACTCTTTTTCAATTAAACGTTTATTGTTCACATAACATAAGCCATTATGTCAAATCCTAAATTTGGACAACCAAACAACACAGACCCGATGGATGCCTCTCCTCTCCAATTTATATGAACTTAAAACCTCATCACTGTCAAATTTTATTCCTCAACAGGTCTCTTAAGTACCCAAAACTTCTGAACATGTGCTAATAAGTGCCCAGAAACTACAATCTGAAACCAACCGATTTCGTACATAATGCAACAACTTGGAATGTCATGGGCTTATTCAAACACCATTTTTTATGGACTTCTATCCCATACTAGGCTAAATAAGGGAAGTTAAGAGATAGTTTTCTTTTAATCCATATTTTATGATACTACAAAACACAAGAAAATGCAGAAAACTATCTTCACATAAAATATGGCATAAATTAAAAATAAATATTAAAAACACTCAAGCTTTCACAACATATAGCAGCATTGCCCCAAGGGTGCTCACCCATAGGAGCAGCCCATGAAGAATAAAGAATATTATGATATCAAAACAAAACATCATCTCCAATGTACTCGTGCTGACTATTTTTTTCTTAATAAAAGTTTTCGTTATCTATCAAAAAAAATAAAATGATATCGAAACAAAACTGGCGAAAAGGGGGAAACAAAAGGCCATACTATGGCTGAAGAAGGAACCACACATGTTCTATGATCATAGCAACAAACATGACCCCCCCCCCCCCAAAAAAAAAAAAAAAACTACTAATAAAGCATATAACATATATTTTCGAAGGACACAATTTCAATTTATCTGTCAAAAAAATGCATTGGAAAGTAAAAACACATGATATCAACCTTGATGCAAAAGACATCAAAGCTTACATTCCACTAGAAACTGACAATACACAAGCATGTAAACACATATAAAAAGGCAATTCTATGTGAAAGTCTGAACAAATTATAGTTTGGACACCAAAAAGATTTCAAGGGTTAGCAGAGTAGTTTCCACAATCCAAAAAATTCAGGTATTCCAAGGAGATAATAAATTTGAACAAAAGAGGAGATAAAAGCAGAGAGAGAAAAAAAAACACAAAGAGAGATTTAAGAAAAAAAAAAAAAAAAAAAAAAGAGGCTTTAAGAGAGAAAGAGTACCATGGTTGCTACGATCTGCGGTGTGGAGGCGCTTTCAGATAAGCTAGGGAGGTGAACAAGGAAGAAAAGTAAGCTGCGACTAACTTGGATTTTATAGCAACAACAGCTAGGGTTTGCGTTACGGGTCGGACCCATTTCTTCGGGTCAAAAGCATATCAGATTCAGGTGCAATCCTAATCCTACTCAAATTATAGCCTATTCCTTTCTGAATTCTTGTCGAAAAGGTAAATTGTATTTTTTTTTCATATTTAATATAAGATTTTTTCCTTTTTTATTTATTATTATTATTATTTTAGTTTTATCCAACAAATTTTTAAAATATAACAATATAACACCTTTATGTGTTTTTATAAATTTTTATTTGAAAATTTAAAATATAACCATTTTTTAACTAAATGGGAGGACTAAATTGTTACGATTTAGAAGTTCAAATGACAAAAATCAAACATAACTCATATTTGAGTAGACCTTACAAATGGGTCGAGTTAATTAGCACAAAAATTAAGTCATCCTAAATGAATTGTAAGTGAGCCGGGTCAATTGGGTTATGAGTCAACTCATAGTTTTTCACATTAAAAAAAATATATAATTTTAAATGTCAAAAATAACAAAATACTTAAAAATTAAAGTTAAAGAATACATAGATTCCTAAGTTTACACATTTTAAAGTTCAAAAATGATAGTATCACAATGAAATTTAGGTGACATGCCATTAACCATACAAAGATGATGTAGTTTTGATTTTGTACAAATTTCTTACATTAAAAAAATTCACAATTTTTTTTTTGAAAATACATATATAGAAAAACAAATAGAACAATAAATGCCCACAACTCTAGTGTTATTCTCAGGTGATAGAGGCACATTCTTTTGACTCTCCATTTCAAATGTTGGTCACTTGCAATAGATGAGACTAAGAGTCTGTTTAGATACCACTTATTTTGCTAAAAACTGAAAACTTATTGCTAAAAACACTGTAGAAAAATAATTTTTAAACTATGAATGGTGCCGTGGGACCCATGGTTGACCTGGTTATGCGTGTTTTTTGAAGTTTGGCTGGGTCATGAACAGTGCCTTGGGACTCAGCCAAAAAACACAAAACACCTTATAATTTCTAAGCAAACGCATGCTAAAATGACATTTTATTGCAAAGATTTGGGGGTTAGACCAATTCAATGAGCCCTTAATCACACCAAAGAATGTAGAGATGTTTCAATATGAGCTACTTAGTACTCTCGTAATTTATATTTTAATCTCAATTTCTTTGAGTCTTGCTTTCCGATTATCAAACTAAAAAGAAAACGATCTGGTGGTTGTTATTTGATACAACATAGGCACTACCTTTGGATAGTTGACATCATGTTACCTTTACATGGTTTAGCATTTTGAGTGATTTGCTGGCTCATATATAACTTGATTTTTATAATTAAAAAAATGTTTAAAAAACATGTTGAATCACGAGTCAACCCGTTTTTATGATTAAAAAATCTCAAGTTCATGTCGGGTTATCAAGAGTGGGTTTGGATTGGGCTGAAACGCCTAGCGTTTGTGTTTCAGCCCCTTCCTTTTTTTTTTTTTTTTTTATTCTCTGGGATGTGCACCATTCACTGTTCATTGGCCATGAACAGTGATTTTAGGCATGAACAGTATTTTTTACACATTAAAAAATTATTTTGCTATAGTATTTTTTAGTTTTCAGTTTCAGCTTCAGTTGTATCCAAACAGACCCCAAGTCAAGTCTAATTTGCCAAGTCTTCATTTGAGAGATCAAAGATGCATTTTGAGAGACCATATTTGGAGGCTGCATTATTAGGTTATGTCTTTTATTGTTGCAGTTAGGTCCCTAGGTAACATGTTATTCTGTTGGACTCATATAGAAGCAAATTATGTTGCATGCTGCTCATTAGCTAGCTAAATGATCCCTCAAGCATTTCGCCTTTGAGCCTTTTGATTTGGGTCACTACTCTCAAAGTCTTACCCATATTTTGTTAGAGGAGGGGGTTCTTTTGTTTGTATTAGGGGTGTGCATGGGTCGGGTTGAGGGAATTTTTTGACCAAACCCACCATGGTGGGTCAAAAAAAATTCAACCCAACCTAACCCGTCACATCTGTCCAACCCAACCCACATGGGTCGAGTTGGGTAGGGTTGAACTCATGGGTTGGACAATTTTTTTATTTATTATTATTAAATTGAACCCATATTTTTTTTATTAATTATATAATATATTTAAATATATATATTAAAGAAAGTAATAGGATTTTATATTATATATGTTTTAGGAATTGATGAAGTGCTCTACAGCTGGGTTTTAACTTAAAAAAAATATTTATTAAATATATAATATATTTTAAATATATATTAAAATATGGGTGGGTCGGGTCGGGTTTGACGGGTTTGTAATTTTATGATCCAAAGCCAACCTGACCTGTTACAAAAAAAAAAAAAAAAAAAAAAATTATAACCCAACCCAACCCACCATGCCCTAAAAACCGACCCAATCCGGCGGGTTGGGTCGGGTCGGGTCGGGTTTGGCGGGTTGGTGGGTTTTCTGCACACCCCTAGTTTGTATATGTTGCTTTCATAATAATATATCGCCTTTCATTTAAAAAAAAAAAAAAAAACAATGAACAGTGTTTTGGTTTAGTGAGCATTCCTCTTTTATTTTTCTTTTTTTCCTTTTTTTTTTTCTCTTCAAGTTCACTAATTTGGTTTGAGCTTGTTTTTATTCTTTATTTTTTTAAGATATTTATATGTTTACTTTGTACTTGTAATGTAAGCTTACATTGTATACACACAAAAAGTGGCAAATATTATATACATTTGCTATATATATATATATATATATTGCAAATGTGTACAATATTTGCCAATTTTTATGTGTTTACAATATAAATTTACATTGTAATACAATGTATATTTCTTTATATAAAAGAGTGAATGGAGAAAGTTACAATAACTTTGCTATAGTAGTTTGGTTTGTTTAATTCTCATTACTTTGCTGGCTTTTTTTTTTTTTTTTTTTTTTTTTTTTTTTTTTTTTGTGAATTTGTAAAGCTGCAGTAGATTTGCTATATTATTCTTGGTTTGTCCAATTCGCACTCTTTCACATTATAATAAAATATTAACACAACAAATTGGTACAATATTTTATCAATTGTTGAGGTATTAATTCATTATATGTCAAAATAAAATAATAAAATATCATACTAAAACCAATTACAACTAAAAATAAAGGTATTGTGAAAAAAAAGTACTACATCCACAATATTTTTTACAACATTTTTATAACAAATCGTAGGTGGTAAATTGTTATTGATTCTAATTTAAACTTACCAATGAAACTACGTTCTTTCCCACCAATAACACCAATAATAACCTGTGGCAACCTACTACTTATGATTTGTTGTGAAAATGTCATAGACGTAGCATTTTTTATGTGAAAATGTTAAGACATCTTGTTATCATCACAATATTTTCAAAACTACTGAGATGTCAATCCTTTACAAGTCAAAGTAAAACATAACAAAATTATAAAAGTATTATGAAAATATTGTGTCATTCCGTTGTGTTTTTAGAAATTTGTTGTTGGTTTAATTAACTTTGTTGAGCCCAAATTTAATATTTCATATAGAATTTTTGAGTTGACTTTTTGTATATTTTTTCATTGCACACCATTTTAAGTAAAAATTTATAGTTTTACACAAAAACTTAGGAAAAAACACTTTTCATCCTTTATATTTGGGGTAGTTTATTATTCCTCCTTAAACTTTAAAAACAAGCAATTTTTTCCTTAATATTTTGGAAAAAAGCAAATATGTCATATTGTTATTCTCTTAGTTAAATCCTAATGAAATTTTATGATTTTTAAAATATTTTATTGTGTAATGTCTAAAGTACTCCCGCTAAATTTTAATATCCCAAAAATTTTCTTCATGTATCTTAAGTTTTAGATGGTAAAAATTCTTGGAAAGTTGGAATGATGATATAAGGTATTTTATTTATTTTCTAAAGTATGTTGATTTTCTAGGTTTAAATTTTCAAAAATTATAATTTATCTAATGAAAAATTTAATGACACATGCCTCTTGTTATCTTTTTTTTTTTTTTTTTAATTTTCTTAACAAAACTCAGTTGTTTATTGTTAGAAAATGATGATATTCGTTATCATTCTTAAAAATTTTTAGTGAGTGGATATATTGCCTTTAGCAAGTAGGTACAAAAAAACTATTTTATTAAAATAGATATTTATATGTTAAATAACTACCCTAACTTTGTGGTTGATCAAAATTCTCATACAAATGAGATTACATTTATATGACGTAATTATCAAAATTCTTAAAATTAATGTCTCTTTTGATTAATTTAAATTTCTATGTACTTTAAAAATCAAATGATTTATATATTTGTTTTGTGATACAAATAAAATATAGAACTGACCTTAATCACTACTCTTTTTTCACGGCAAGCACATACCTTGCACGTGTTACCCTAACTAGTTTTAACTTTAAAACAAAAAATGCTAGTTATTTTGCACATGCTAACTAGTTATAAACTCATGTGATGCACAATAATATTGATAAAAGAAAATTGTAAATAAAAATTCTAATAAAAGATTTAATATAATTAAATTAAAATCTATCTACACAAGATAGAATGTAATGTAATTACAAACAACAACTTATGGTTTATTTTAGAATTTGTATGGATGACTTTATTTTCTAGCTTATTTAACTTAAATATATCCAAATTGCTTTCTAAACAATATAAGCCAATAAAAATAAGGTGACCCAATCACATGCGTAATTGATATATCGAACATGTTAAATTAAAAAAGTATATAGTAAAATAAGAGATATACTTAAATAGTCTCGGAGTATGGTAAAATGGTACTCCCTCTTTTTACATTCATGATGGACCCCACTATAAATTTAACAAATGGACCCTACTATGATTGTGAGAGGAGGGAACTTCATTTACCATACTTCGAGAGTATCTAAGAATTATTCATAAAATAATTATGACAATTCGTGCTTTCAATCTGTAACAACATAAGAAAGAGTTACCACAACTTGCGGGGATTGAGAATGTTTGGATGTTCCCCAACAACAGCAAGTCTCAAGATAGAGGCTCAACTAAAGGCGACTATCGTCTCGAAGGATTTAGAATGGAATCATCACTTGATTAATTACGGACATAAAATAAGAAAACCAAAATCCAAAAAATGTCTCTATAAGAGCATCTATTTATAGCACCACCAATACTAAAAAGCATGCTACAATGTTGGAGGCAAAGGTAAAAGTTTTAGCTCTCCAGCAACAGTTTGTAGCCATCTATAGTTGTGCACTGTAGCAATAAGCTAAAGCAAAAAAGAAAACCATAAACTACCCAGGAGAGAGCATAGCAGTAATATGGAAGCATAAACAATGAAAAAATAGATGATAAAGAAAAAAAATAGCAAAATAGGTATATTCAAAATAAGGTCAAAACGGAATATAGAATATGAACACAGAGACTGATAAAATCTTAATTGAATAAAAACTTCTATCTTTGATTAAAACTGAAAATACTTCTGTCTGATACAAGCTTTGAAAATAAAGACTGTCTGAAGAGTATAAGATTACAAAGTAAAATTTGTCTGGAAATGGTTACAAGATTACAAAAGTCTGTCTAAGAGAGGGAGAGGAAGGCTATCAAAGGCTTTCTTTCTATCTTGGAAATTAAGGCTTGGAAATTAAGGCTTAGAAATTAAGGCTTGAACTAAGGCTTCCAAATTAAGGCTTACTTTTGTCTTCAAAGTCTGTCCCTTTTATAGAGAAATGAACCATGGTTAGTCTTCAAAAGTAACCTGAGTTTGTGGAATTAACTCAAGTTAAACTGTTGATAGAGGCTTATCTTAAACAGTAGTCTGTCTGAGAACTGTCAAGTTTCTTTTTACGCATGCTAGTAAATAGTATTAATAGATATCTGTCTGTCTGTGTCTGTCTGTCACTGTCTTGGACTTTGTTGTGCTCGTGCTAGTGAATAGTGATCTGTCATCTGTAAATAGTAATCAACTACTTCTATCTGCTTTTGTCTCTCTGTTGTTTGTTTCTATCTAAAAATCTGTGTGGATTGCCACCATCTTGGACTTTCTTGTGCGCGTGCTAGTAAACAGTAGTAAAATCTATCTAGATCTTGGACTTTCTTGGATTTCTATCATGATTCTGTCGTGCTAGTAAACAGTAGTAAAATCTATCTAGATATCGGACTTTCTTGAATATCTATCATGATTCTATCATATATCATAAGGATCCGGAGAATCTTGGATGGACACCTGTCAATCTTGGATGGACACCTGTATTTGTCTATCTGTCTTAGCTGTCTTGGATTTGTCTGCTTGCTAGAGAATACTCATCTGTCGCTATTGTCTTTCTTCTTTTATCTCGTCTTTCTTCTTCTATCTGGTCTATCTTGGATCTCTACCTACCTTAGCTGTCTTCGATTTGTCTGCTTGCTAGAGAATAGTTATTTGTTGTTATTGTCTTTCTTCTTTTATCTGGTCTATCTTGGATCTCTATCTTGGATCTATCTGTTGAAGGGATATTGTCTCTAATGAGACGCCTTCATGCATTGTTAAAATTTTGGCAAAATATGGTCTAAAGATCTATTAGCCTTAGGATGGCTATCTTACTTGCCGGGCAATTGACCGTTAATTTTAAAATTAACAATGAAGTTAATATTGCAAGTATGCCTTTACTGAAGGCCTTCATGCATTAAAGGATTTGATTTAGGTATTGGACATCTTTCAAAGCTTTTTTGAGGGCTGTCTGGTCTTTGAAGAGAATACAAAATTGTAGAGAAGTTTTATGAAAGGACTTTTAGTTGGTGAGGATCTTTTTGAAAAACAAATTTCTAAAGAGAATGATATATTTATATATATATATATATATATATATATGCAAAGACTACTGTTGCTGAGTAGAGAGTATAGTATTATCTGCTACGGGGCTAATAACACTTTCTGTTGCTGGCATAATTTCATCAGTGCACTTATCTTGAAATATGGAAATTTCTTTTAACAACTGTATTTCTTTAGGAACAGGTGGTATGATAAACTTAAAGAATATTTTTGTCTAAAAAATATGAGTATGTATTCCATTATTTGTCGTGTAAAATGAATAGAGTAAAGCCAAAAAAGGATTTCCTAGAATAACTTTGGGGGACAATTTATCTATTAGGAAAAAAGGTGTTCTAAGATTGATTCCATTATTGTGTATGTATGCCTTAGTTAACTTATTACTTATCTTAAGTCTGTCACCATTAGCCTGAGTTAATTTTTTTGTGGTTGATTCACAATACTTAGAAGGTAATAATCTTTCTTGTATGCAATTCATATCAGCTCCTGAATCAACAAGGGCAACAACTGTTAGTGAGAATTCTTTATGAACAACCAGAGTTATTTTAGTATACCACTTTTGGAATATCATTCTATCAATTATATTTAAAAATTCATCCTCATAAGAATTTTCTCCACCATAATTGTGTCTATTCATGATTCTTATAAACATTAGTGAGCATAGTCATTTCATGTAAAAGATTTATTATTTCATATTCTGACAGTCCATCAATATTCCATTCATAAATTAAATCTGGTGAATAAGATGAATTAACAAACGTGTGTCTTTCTTCAAACTATAAATCAAGGGGAGTAGGTTTAGGATACCAATTCTTTTTGGGATAAACTTCTTCAATTCTTCCTTTTTTACGGTCTTGTGATGAAGATGCTAAAGTTAATTTATTAATTTGTAATTTATTAGTAAATTGTGATTCTAAATTATCTATTTCTAATAAGTCTGTCAAGTCTGTCAATTGATTAGTGTCTGATTCTTCGTCAAAGCCTGAAGACTCAGTCCTTCCTAATGTATTCATTATCAGACCTTTGTTTTTTAGTAGCTCCATATCTTTTTGTGATTCTATTTTCATTAGGTCTAGGTTTTTTATTTATTTCATCAAGTAGATTATCTGTTTTTTCTGTCACGTGTCTCTTTAAGGGTGATCTAAGGTGAGGGGGAATTTCATGGGGAATGAATAGAGGGGTTTTAGACTCATTTTCTTTTTTTATAGAAGTAGAAGGGGCTATAATTCTGTCTTCTATCTCCTGCAACTTTTGACCAATTGACTTTAGATATATATTGGTATAATTATTCTGTTGAATTATGCTGTCTAGATTTTTATTATCATCACTTAGAATAGGTCTTTTGATAGGAGTAGCCAAAACTTGAACTCCACTACTTTGGCTCAGTATCACTGATTCAAATGGTGGATAATTTTGGTACACCTTTTCATGATTATCCGTTTTAGTCCATGACAAAGTTTTATCTATTACACTTATATTTTTATTATGATAGTCCAAAAAGTCAAAGAAACTAAAGTGTGTCTGTAAATCTGTCATCATTTCATAATATTTAGTTCTTAAATTATTTCTTTCTTGTTCATTATATTCTTTGAGAAATTGGGTATTTTTGTCGGTATTTTTAGGTTTTAAGTAATCATGTCTTAATAATTCTTTATCTAAAACAAATTCCTTAGATAAAACATTAATTTGTTTATCATAATCAGTAAATCCTAATATGTCTGTTTGGGTAGGAGAATCAGGTTGAGGTTGAGGCTCATAAAGGGCTTGATGAACATTAGAGGTTGGTTGTGTGTGTCCATATTTTCTACACCTAATGCAAACAATAGGTATATCTATAGAGTCTTTTAAATCTATTAAATAGTCTTTCTTATCTTTTAGGTGATTAGGTAAGTTATCTATCAGTTTCATTATTATGCCTTGTTGTTTCTTTTTTCTTTTATTGACTTTAATTGGGTTGGTTGATTTTAATCCTTCTTTTTCTTTTACTTGGTCTATCTCATTTTGCTTAACATTAAACATTTCCATTAATTCATTTATTATATTTGTCTCAAATTCTAATCTACTAATTTGTTTAACAATTTTATTATGTCTGTCACATTGCTTTTTAGTATGTCCATATTCTTTACATTTATGACAAATAATATTTTTAGTGTGTCTGTTATCTTTCTCATTGTCTGATAACTCAGTAGTATTTAAAACTGCTATATTTCTTTTCCTATCTATATCTAAAAGTGAATTTAAAAATTCTATCTTTTTAGCTATCTCTATCAAGCTATCATCTTGGGTAGATCTTTCAATTGCCTTTAGTCTTTCATCTATTATTTTCTCTTAGTCCATCAATTTTCCCTCTTCTGTTAACTTCTTTTACCTTTACTATACTATCACTATTCTTCCTTTCATTGTTATTAGTTTTCCTACATTTGTTGACTATTTCTAAATTTGGTAGACTATGTCTTTCTTGTTCTATCTTTTCTACCTCTAGTCTCCTACGTAGAGATTTTTCAAGAGTGTTAGTTTCTTTAGGTTTGAACATGTCCTTTTCTATTTCCTTTTTTGACATGTGTTCTCCTATATCTATGTTTATTTCTTTATGCAGTATATTTATAGAACTATTTTCTTTCTTTTCTGTCAGAATTTCTTTTGGGTTTTTCAAACCTTCTTTCTTTAAGTTGACTATCTTGGAAGAACCATTGTCATGTTTCATCTCTATCTTTTTTATCATTGCTTTTACTATTCCTTTCTTTAGTATTTCTTAATTTTCCATGCACGTTGTTCTTTCCATAACTAGGCTATCTTTCATGCTATTAGTGTTTTGTCTTCCTATGACTTTTTCTTCTTTCAGTATTTGTTTATCACTTGCATCTTCATCTGCTTTGAAGCCTTCTTTTTTTGTCTTTATATGTTATAGGTGTAGGTCTATCAGTTGCTTTTGAATTTCGAAAACTATTGTTACCATCACATAATAAACTTTCTTTTCTAATATCCTTTATGTCTATCAGATTTATTGATTTGTCAGTAGTTGTTGAATTTGTTGAATTATTCTGTTGTTGTCTATTATATCGGTTATCTGTCATAATAGTTGTTAGAGATGATCTTTGATGGGGTTCAAAGTCTGAATTTGAAGCCTTAATTCTTTCATAAAGTTCCAAAAAACTATCTGATCTATCATTTCTATTATTTTCTCTTTCTATAACAGTGGATCTTTCAATATGTTCTAAAGATTCTAATTTTCTATTAATTCTATCTAAGAAACTAGTAGTGTGTCTATTAGTCTATCGGTTGATTTTATCTCCAATTAATGAATTCCAATTATTTGTGTTATTAGAGTTATAATTGTAATTATCCATATCACTATCAGAATCAGAATCTGTCTCATAATCCATATCATTATTTAACCAATTATTATCTATATCTCTCATGCTATGTGCTTCATCATAATCTATATCATCATAGTCCATGTTTCAAATTAGTGTGTGCCAAGCCTAAGTGTGAACAAGTGAACAGATAATGAAAGATAAACGTATTTATTCTATTTCCAAGCAATTTAATAATTATTGGCGGAACTATTACTAACCACTGGTTGCCTTGCTATCAGAACCACCTCCCAGAGAAACTCCATTGCAGGACCACCCAACACACACGCCTATCCATCGGCTAACAAAAAACGGGCTGACCAACGCGGATTTATGGTTTGCCAACGAGTATTAAGGCTGACCAACGCTACCAAGGAGCAAGTAGTGGCTATGCAGTAATATGTTCCTAAACTACCTAAGAGAGAGCACAGCAGTAATATGGAAGCATAAACAATGATAAAATAGATGATAAAGAAGAAAATAGCAAAATAGATATATTCAAAATAAGGTTAAAACGAAATATATAATATGAACACAGAGACTAATAAAGTCTTACTTGAATAAAAACTTCTGTCTTTGATTAAAACTGAAAACTCTGTCTTTGATACAAGCTTTGAAAATAAATACTGTTTGAAGAGTTACAAGATTACAAAGTAAAATATGTCTGGGAAAGGTTACAAGATTACAAAAGAAAAGAAGAAGTACAAGAGTCTGTCTGAGAGAGGGAGAGGAAGGCTATCAAGGCTTTCTTTCTTTCTTGGAATGAAAAGGCTTGCTAAATTAAGGCTTAGAAATTAAGGCTTGAACTCAGGCTTGCTTCTGTCTTCAAAGTCCGTTCCTTTTATAGACAAGGAGAACCATAGTTAGTCTTCAAAAGTAACCTGAGTTTGTAGAATTAACTCAAGTTAAACAGTCGGAAGAGGCCTATCTTAAACAGTAGTCTGTCTGAGAATTTGTCAGGTTTCTTTTTACGCATACTAGTAAATAGTAGTAATAAATATCTGTCTATCTGTGTCTGTCTGTCACTGTCTTGGACTTTCTTGTGCTCGTGCTAGTGAATAGTGATTTGTCATCTGTCATCTGTAAATAGTAATCAATTACTTCTGTCTCTCTGTTTCTGTTTGTTTCTATCTAAAAATCTGTCTGGACTGTATTGAATCTTATCTGAAACACGCTAGTAAATAGTGATCTGCTGCTTATGTTTGTGAGAGTATTCTGTCAGCATATCTGTCTTGACTAGTCTGTCTCTCGATCTGTATCTACATAATTATCATAATCCAACGGATTAAAATCAGAGTTAGCTGTATGCTCATGGAATGCTCCATAATTTTCACATAGAGTACAGTATACTATAGGAAGGAAGGTAGGGGCACGATTCTTTGTCATTATTCTATGGTCCTTAGTGATCTTTCTTTTCCCAATGAGCCTCCTTGCTGGAGGTCTTGGTCCATAAACAGCTATCTTGTTGGTGTAGCCATATAAGTAGAAATCATTATCTAATTCTTTCTATACCTCATGGATCTTATTGTTCATAAAATTAGACCATTCTTGTGCCAAATCATGAGGATCATCAAGTGATAAATAAGTCTCTCCTGTATACCAATAAAGATCAGGGCTGCAAATGAAGTCACTAATGAGAACCAAAATATGCGTTGGACGGGCTTCCATATAGTAGCCAGTATCCCATACTGGAAGAGTACTCCAAATAGTAAGCTTCATATAATTAAGTCCGCCAATCTATTCGGCTGCCTTTGGATAATTCTGGGGAATAAACTTATCTGATCTCCAGAAGTTAAGATTAGCTTGCTGATAAACCCTGCTTCTAACATCTCAGATAACCATGAAGGATTACAGATTACTAGGTCCTCTGTCGCTGTGTTAATGAGTAATCCCGGATAGGGATGCTGTCCATCATAAACTCTTTCTGAGTCTCCAAAACCTTCATACCATTTGGCTTTATGGGATAGCCATACATCATCTGTCATGTCTATCCTGATAAATGTTGTAGAGATTAAGAGTTTAAAAAGGTACATCCATCTGTCATAAGAACTGGTTAGGGATTTGTGAGTTAATATATTCTGTTGGATTTTTGGGGATAACATTCTAATGGCAAGTCTCGTTTTTTGCTGAACCTTAGGGTGGAGCTTTGAAAAGCTTGTTCCCATAAGATAGCTTGTTAGAGACTATGAATCTATCTTTGTGGAGCTTGAATCTCCAACCTCCTTGCCAGGGAGTTAACAACCAAGTGCTTGAATAAATGCACTGGTGTTAACAAGATGTAATTCCAAAGCCTTAAGGGTCTTTTGGAATAAGGATTTCTGTTTGAGGGTAAAGGCTGCTTGTAAATTATCAAGAAGTATTTTAATGTGAAAAGGGAGGTTTGTAAATCCTCCGTCCTGAAAAGTAAGATCAGTGCGGAGCACTTCTTGCAGAATTTCACTCTTGCCACTACATGAATACATTGCTTCCACTAGCAACATATCCTGAAGGGATGTTGTCTCAACGATTTCTTTTCTTTTGGGTTGCACCATCGGTGCTTTATCTTTTCCTTTTCTGTTTGCTCTAGAAGGTCTTTTATCCATATTAGTCTGCAATTGGGTAAAAGGATTATGTTTTAAAACAATCTCTTGAGAATAAGTATTTTCTTGCAAAGCTTTTTCAAATTTGTTTTAAAAATCTTTTGGCCAATGTCTATCTGTAAATTTCTATTGAAGTACTTTGAAAGAAAATCTTTTTTGAGGTTTAAAGCATATATAATAAAACAACAAACTTTCTGTACTTCGTCATGCTCTCGCTGAGTAGTGGTAGTGGTATAAGAGTAGTCATAGTGAAGTCTATTAATATTGGAATGATTAGAATCTAGAAAATTCACAAAATCTGTCATGATTTTATCTCTTTTATAAGTATTTCTATATGTTTCATTCTGCGAGAATATGTGAAATAAGGCTTCTCCATATAGTCTTTCATCAACTACTGTAATTGGAAAATCTGTTAGAGACTGATAATTAACTCTATCTATCAGGAAATTAAATCTGTATTTACTCAAGAAATTTCCACAATTAATGATTAATAAAGGAGTATCTATCAAGGCTTCTTTTGTTAAAACAGCTGTTGCCTGAGCATGTGAGAATACTGTAAATTCACTTAGTATGTCTATCAAGCTGTTGGTCCACTCATGTTGACTAAAGGAAATTATAAGCATAGTTCTTTCTTTTTTATCAAAGTCTTTCTTATAAGAAAGTAAGAACAAATCCTTGTCTCTATGTCTATATCTTTAACTGTCAATTGGTCATCAAATGATATTCCTGTCTTTAAAGGTGAAAAACTTGTTTTAGTTCTATAGATTCTTTCTTTATCTATATCCTTTAGGATAATGACTTTTTTAGAAGAACATTTTTCTTTCAGGATAGGTAGTAAATTGAATCTAAGGAATATATCTTTTCCTAACACATTAGTCTTAATTCCTTCATCTGTCATTAAAAAGGGGTAAAGTGAAGTCATAAAAGGAGTTCCTAAAGTAATTTTAAAAGGAATGTCTTTAATTAAAACAAAGTCTGTCTTAAGGCATATTCTATCATTACATATGCAAGTATTAGGTGTTAATCTTTCAGATGATTTTTTATAATACTTTAAAGGTATTAATCCTTCTTGTATATATTTCATATCTGCACCTGAGTCTATTAAAGCAATTTTTGTCAAAGAGAACTCTTTATTAATTACTAACGTGATTTCTATATACCATTTTTGAAAAATAACTCTATTAATTAAACTCAAGAAATTCTGTCTATCATTATTATCTTTTTCTATTAAAAGGGGGTCTGTATTGGATTTAGAGTCTTCTTTTAGATTTATTATTTCTGCAATATTTTGTTCATTTATTTCTGTCAAATTATCTTCTTTAATCTCTTCCTTTATTATTTTTGCTTCTATTATTGAGTCTTGTGGAGTTACTGGTTTTACATCTTTTCCATCTTGTATCAATTTTGTCTTTTCTTTCTTGTCTTTTTCTAGTTTTCTACATTTCGTTACATGATGTCCATATTTTTTACACCTAATGCAAACAATAGGTATATTTATAGAGTCTTTTAAATCTATTAAATAGTCTTTCTTATCTTTTAGGTAATTAGGTAAATTATCTATTAGTTTCATTATTATGCCTTGTTGTTTCTTTTTTCTTTTATTGACTTTAATTGGGTTGGTTGATTTTAATCCTTCTTTTTCTCTTACTTGGTCTATCTCATTTTGCTTAACATTAAACATTTCCATTAATTCATTTATTATATCTATCTCAAATTCTAATCTACTAATTTGTTTAACAATTCTATTATGTCTGTCACATTGCTTTTTAGTATGTTCATATTCTTTACATTTATGACAAATAATATTTTTAGTATGTCTGTCATCTTTCTCACTATCTAATAACTCAGTAGTGTTTAAAACTATTATATTTCTTTTTCTTTCTATATCTAAAGGTGAATTTAAAAGTTCTATCTTTTTAGCTATCTCTGTCAAGCTATCATCTTGGGTAGATCTTTCAATTGCCTTTAGTCTTTCATCTATTTTTTCTCTTAGACTATCAATTTTCCCTCTTTTGTTGACTTCTTTTACTTTTACTATACTATCACTATTCTTCTTTTCATTATTATTATTAGATTTCCTTACTTTGTTGACTATTTCTAATCTTTGTAGACTATTACTATTATGTCTTTCTTGTTCTATCTTTTCTACCCCTAGTCTCCTACGTAGAGATTTTTCAAGAGTGCTAGTATCTTTTGGTTTGAACTTGTTCTTTTCTATTTCCTTTTTTGACATGTGTTCTCTCCTATATCTATGTCTCTTTCTTTATGCATTATATTTATAGAACTACTTTCTTTCTTTCTTGTCAGAATTTCTTTTGATTTTTTCAAACTAACATGTTCTAATTCTATCTTTTCAATCATTGCTTTTACTATTCCTTTCTTTAATATTTCATCATCTCTATCATTTGTTCTTCCTATAACTAGACTATCTTTCATGCTATTAGTCTTTTGACTTCTTATGACTGTTTCTTCTTTTAGTATTTGTTTATCACTTGCTTCTTTATCTGCTTTGAAGTCTTCTTTATTCAAATCTTCTACTTTGACTTTATATGTTATAGGTGTAGGTCTGTCATTTGCTTTTGAATTTTGAAAACTATTGCTATCATCACATAATAAACTATCTTTTCTAATATCTTTTATGTCTATCAGATTTATTGATCTGTCAGTTGTTGTTGAATTATTATAATGTTGTCTATTATATCGGTTATCTGTCATGGGTTTAGCTAAAGATGATCTTTGATGGGGTTCAAAGTCTGAGTTTGAAGCCTTAATTCTTTCATAAAGTTCCAAAAAACTATCTGATCTATCATTTCTATTATTTTCTCTTTCAATAACAGTGGATCTTTCAATATGTTTTAAAGATTCTAATTTTCTATTAATTCTAAGAAACTATTAGTGTGTCTATTAGTCTGTCGGTTGATTTTATCTCCAATTAATGAATTCCAATTATTTGTGTTATTAGAGTTATAATTGCAATTATCCATATCATTGTTAGAATTAGAATCTGTCTCATAATCCATATCATTATTTAACCAATTATTATCTATATCTCTCATACTATATGCTTCATCATAATCTATATCATCATAGTCCATGTTTCAAATTAGTGTGTGCCTAGCCTAGGTGTGAACAAGTGAACAAATAATGAAAGATAAATGTATTTATTCTATTTCCAAGTAATTGAATAATTACTGGCGGAACTATTACTAACCACGGGTTGCCTTGCTATCGGGACCACCTCCCCAAAAAACTCCATTGCAAGACCACCTAACACACACGCCTATCCATTGGCTAAAGGTTCTGAGCCTTCTTTCATGTAATAACCGTTTGTCTTAACATTCAAAATTAGAGCATCCATAATATTTCCGTCTGTTAAGCTTAAAGCAAAATTAGGATAACGGTTAAAATATACTGGTACATTATGTAAACTTGTTTCCATCATTCCAAGAAGTGAGTCATCAAATCTTAAATGTCTGTCATCTCTTAAGCAAAATAAGACACTTGCATTTAAAGCTTCTCTTGTTAATGGTTTTATAGCTACTTGAACCAAACCAATATGTAAAAAGGCATATTTTTCTTAGAAATCATGGGACTTTTTCAAAGATCAAATTTACCTTTCTAAAAAAAAACACATGAATCTTTGTCTTTTAATTTAACATTTTTAAATGAATTTATCCAAAGTTTCCTATTTTCCCATCAAATTTTCAGGTTCCCTTTAAAAAAAATGGCACTTTTAAAAAACTTTTTTCTAAAAATGAAAACTTGTTTTCCTTTGCAAACTTTGCTTGCTCAAAAGAGATTTTTCTTTAAAAAACAAATGTTTTCTTAAAACTTCTTCTGAAAACAACACGTTTCTCTTCAAAAAAAAAAAGGTTCCTTTTCCAAACTTTCCTTTCAAAAATAAAATAGAGTTAACATTGAAAATTCGTTCATACATTGTAATTTAAAACTTTTCCTTAGAATGATTTTGTTTAGGATTTGTACCTATGGTTCAATTCTTTGAATTCATAGACACCAATCAAGCTTACATTGTCCCTCCCATTTCTTTAGCACTAACATATTTTATTTGTCATCTTTTTTGCATGATAAAAAAATGAGAAAATATGGATGACAACAAGGTACTACTCTTCCAACTCTCTCCCTTTATTTTTGCGTTGTAATTCATTTATGTGTAGTAGTTAGTACTCACATGCTATCTATTTAGTAAATACTCTATTCACATGCTATTGTATATTATCCAAAGGTTTTGAAACTCAGACCGTTTATTGAACCGTAAAAGAGAGAGGTTCAAAGTTTTTGAGGTTGAACCGAGGTTGAATCGGGGTCTAACTGTGATGATGTCATAATTAATTAATAATGATTTAAAATATAAATAAATATATTAAATTAGTATAAATTGAAAAATTAACTAAAATGGTTGAATTAAAATAAAGATCCATATTTCAAATATATTTTTCATATCATAATTTTTACAAAACAAATAAAAAAATATCATATCTTAAGCAAATGTAGATATAGTATTTATTTATTTATATGTTAATTAGTAAAACCTTGATAATAATAATAATAATAATAATAGTAGTAGTAGTAGTAGTAGTAGTAGTAGTAGTAGTAGTAGTAATACAATAATTATTATAATATGAGAACTTGTGAACATGTGGCAAATTGGCAATACACATGTATTGGAGGCTTAAAAGTACAATAATAATAATAATAATAATAATAATAATAATAATAATAATAATAATAATAATAATAATTATTATTATTATTATTATTATTATTATTATTATTGTTATTGTTATTACTATTATTATTATTATTATTATTATTATTATTATTATTATCAAGTCACATCATGCACCTCCCAAGGCTGAACATTCAGCTCTTTTCTATTCACAAATTCAAAGTTTTCATCCTTTCCAATACAACTGCCAGGCTGTAGTCATGTGGAGGCTTTTAGGAAACTTAAAAATAAATACAAAACAAAGAGAAACTGCATATATGTTACATAGCAGTGTTCTGCCAAAAGAAAAGAAAAAGAAAAAGAGAGGAGATTTGTGATTATAGAGGAGTGGAGACAGACAGCAGAAGAAGAGGAAGAAGAAGAAGAAAAAGAATAAAGAAGAAGAAGCTACTGCTTCGTGGAGCCACTCTTGCTTCGTCGTTTTTTTGACCTGTAAGGGTTGATTTCTTCTTTTTTGCTTTTTCCTTCTTCTTCGTTGTCTTCTTCATCCTCTACTAATTCTTCTTCTCTGTTTTTTTATTTTTATTTTTCTCCCTTTCATTTGGTTCCAGATCTGAAAAACCCAAAGTATTGCTGAAGTACAGGCCAAAACTTTGCCCAAAAAAAGAACCGTTCGAACCTCAAAAACTAGTCACGGTTCTTAGAACTGGTCCAACCACGGTTTGTATGGATCTCTGCTTTTTTCGCCTAGGATGGTTTTTGAAGCTAAAAAAACCACAAAATGAGAGGTTCGTGGTTTTTCCGGTCGGACCGTATGGTTCGGTCCGGGTTTCAAAACCTTGTATTATCCTTGTATGCCTCCTCACATGCTACTTATGTATATACCTCACATGCTTTGATTGTAAATATTCTTTGAAGTTAATATTCACATGATACTTTATAAGTAAATAATTAGTTACATGTATGTATGTATGCATATTTTCAAAAATCAAAATGCCAAGTGTTTTATTTCTTCACTAAAAAGATTACATTTGAAATAAATTAAACTAAGGTACTATCTGTGGATAGGCATTGTGGAGTGCCTAATACCTTTCCCACTCGTAACCGAACTTTCGAGTCCAAGATCTTTGATTTGAGACTTTTTGATTTTCCTTAATTCATAAACCCTTAAAATTTGATTTAGATAATTAGGCAACTTAAAATGAATTAGACCCCTAGGTGACCGATCAAACTTAATACAAAACCAAATGTTGGTGGTGACTCCTAAAATAAAAATATGAAAAAAAGACTTACATACACACACTCTACCTTAAAGACACAAGCATCCAAGAGTCATGTAACCAAGGATCCAATGTGTGACTAAACCTAGAAAAAAGCTCCCTTAAGAAAAGAATTTTTAGCCATCCACAGAAGGTAAGTACAAAAATTCCAAGGGACATTTGACATAAATCTTAAAAGGACCTTTTAGTAAGAAGAAAAGGATGGTTGATGATAGTGATTGGATGCTATGTTCAAACCAAGGAAGTTAATACCGCTTCAGCCATTAAACCGATACTAATACTCTTCCAAAATGTACTAGATAAAATACTAGGTTGTATCGGTTACACTAGAGATATTGGCGTTTTGGCTAGTACAATAAAAAAATTTGAATGTCAAAAATGGGAAAAAAAATTGCAAAAAGACAAGCTTTTTAAGCTAATATATTGATTTAATGTACTTGAGCTAATATTTAAGCTTACATTTAAATTTTATGTTTATAAACAAAAAAATTCATAAATTCATATTTACATAAATAAATACAAACATATATATATATATATATATATATATAATAAAAATATATAAATAACGGTAATTCTAAAATGGTACACTTATAACAATTAGTACTAAAATATTTCGTTTTTGTGGCCATATTGAAATGATATCTAATACAAAATTGACTCCCTTAGTTCAAAACTTTTTAAGGTTTTGCTTGATCCAATAATGAAGTCACTAAGGGTTTGTTTGAGATCAGTTTATTTTACTGAAATTGAAAATTTTTTGTTGAAAGTACTGTAGATAAGGTAAAAGTTAGCTGAAATAGTACAGTGGAATCTATGAATAGTACCAAAAATTTTAGTGGGCCCTATAAATAGTAGCAAAAATAAGCTAAATAGTAAAATAATCTAACTTTTTTGATTTGGAGTCAAACGCGCACTAAGGGTCTGTTTTTTATTTGCTTATTTTATTGAAACTGAAAAATTTTTGCTGAAAATATGATAGATAAATGTAAAAGTTAGTTGAAATAGTACAGTGAGACTCATAAATTATACCAAAAAGTGCAGTGCGGCCTATAAATAATAACAAAAATAAGCTGCATAGTAAAATAAGTTGGCAAAAATAACTTTTGCCAAACACACATTAAGTGCTATAAACTATCGCATGTTTGACGGTCTATAGAACATGGAGGTCATGTACTGAAACATGTCTAACCAACAAAAAGTTTGTGAGGGATTGAGTTATAAGGCATAACCAAAAAACCTAGTTAAACCCCCTTTAATTGGTAGATGTTCTTTACAAAAATCCCCCTTTCCCAATGAACGCTTCTATTTATTTGATTTTATAGACATATAGAAACTTTGTGATGTATGTTTTATCTCACTTTATGAATGGTGACTACGATCGAAGACTTTTGAAGCATAAGCATACACAACATTTAGAGTGAGTCATTTCTTGATTGTAAAATGTATTCTTGTCCCCATCGAGCTTATATGTATTGTGTTAGCAACTCAAAGATTCATTTGTTAGAGGCAAATTTTTGGACACTAAAAGTAGGCTGAAAGCCCACAAATTCAGCCCAAAACCCATCACTAAAGCGCCATCATGAACATCTGAAATTGGGCTAAGTTGTTGGGTCGGGAAGAATCTAAGTAAGAATTATAGAGAAAGGCCCGAAAATTTCTCAAAGCCTATAGCCCACCAAACAGGTACCTAAAATGAACTAGTAAAGGGAGGGGTTGAAGCCAAGACCCACAAAATCAGCAACTACGTTCCACATGTTTGAGCTGGAACTAATAAAACTTAAAATAAACTCTACAACATCAACTCCAAAGCCATCAACAACATATTCAGATCCAAGTGTTTCCCTCCATGCTGTGGATTGAAAGGCAAAAAGAGTCACTCCACTTCAATTTTAATTACATTCAAAGTCTAACAAAAAAGATTAGAACACTTGTTAGAGCACCAATGGATCATTGTTGAAGTCATGTATAAGTGAAAGAACTTTTTTTTTTTCCTGAAATGAAGCATCTTTCCAGCAATAATGTTATTTATCTCTAGATACTTACTCACATTTTAATATGTTTCATAATATTATATTCTCATTCATATATATATATATATATATATATATATAATATTATCAAATGTAGAAACGTTTCTACTTTCTACTTCTTATTTTCTAACTCTAACGTGTTTGGACTTTGATGGGACCACTCAATGCACCTACAATATTAAACTAGCCTGTATCTTATGCATATTTATAAATTCATTTATAAATAAACATAAATAAATACATTTTAAATGTTTTTTACATACGTGAATATTATTAATGATCATTCTTATACTTTACTAACTCTTAAAACAGTTTTGTAAAAATATTATTTGGTAAACCATGTAATTATTTATTCTTTTATTTTATATTTTAGAAAAAAGAAAACAAAATATTTTATTACTTCTTAACTTAAAAAAAAAAAGATATGAATAACTAGTTTTTAGAATATGGTATATATTTCCTTTGAAATCTTTTTTTAAATTGTATAAAGATTTGGTGTAAACCCTTTGGTTAACACCCCTCCAATAAGGACACACCACACCCTTATATTATTAAAACATAAATACACTTGATTACACACAATAACATCTCAATAAATATTATATTTTAGGTTTTAAGTAAATGGGTGATATGGTGTTATTAGGTGTGATATGGTTTATTGAATTTTGAGTGAAAAAATGATATGTTAATTTCTTATTAAATGGTGTAAAATATGAATCTTATACCCTATTCTTACCAAATTCGGATTCACTAAGCTAAAAATACGATTTTGTAAGAAAATCTAGATTAGAAGTGATATCAAATGGGATCTCAATAGAATGAGTTAGAAGTTGTTTTAGATGAGCTTAAAGTTAATTCATATGCTAATGTGGCATTTATTGTTATTATTTTAGTTGCTATGTAAATTTCAAGTGTTTTAGTAGTGTGCACTATTTGCCACGTAGGTATTTTTCGTTAATGATTTAACGGTAGGGACTAAATTGGGTGTAAATTGAAGATAAGATTGACTAAATTGATTGCTTCCAAAATGTAGTGACCAAAATGGTATTTTCACCTACTTTTAAATAGGTTGTGTAAGGTCACAATTTGTACCTAAGCCCAATAATAGGAAGTGTATAGCCCCAAAGAGCCCAATACAATAAATTTATAGAGAGTGGGTTTGAAATTTGGTTTGAAATCTGGTTTCTTATGAGCTTAGCTAACAACGGTAGTGACCCAAGATCACAAAACAATATTGATGAACTAGTTTGTATGATGAGAAATTGTCCTCAGACTCAAGCCGATGAGCTAGCTCTTATATTTCTTTCTTCTTAAAGGCAGATTATAAAAATATTTAGTCTACAGTGTTTTCTCTCTTTATCTCCCGATCTCTCATCTTAGGGTTTTCCTCTTCTTTTTATACTTCCCTTTCTCGTTTCTCTAACCTCCACGTATGGATCAGATTGCCGAACAAGATACTTGTCCCATCAGCCCCTTCTTGAAGCTTTTAATGACAGCTATAATGCTGAGCCCTGCTACTTAAACATCACTTCCTCATTAATGTGACTAGAGAGTTAGCTACAGAGCATTCAATGCGGAGACAACAGCTTTTCCTTTAGATATTTCATGGTTTTCCTTTGTCCTATACTCCTGTGTTGCACATCCTTATCAACAGAGTCTCATGGGAAATTGTCTCTGGATGGCAGATAACTCATTCCGACCTCGGCCTAGTTGATTTGAGGAGACATTCCTCTTTGGACCTACTTCTCGGACGATCATGATTAAACCTTGCTTCTTTATAAATTAACACAGATCCTTAGTAAGATGTTTACTCATCCTCAGACCATTTAATGTCCTCGGCTCGGACGTTTGGCCCATTATGCACATAAATGTACACTCCTAGGCCCATCTCCCCCACAATAGCCCCTCGAGATTCTTCTTTCGGGCTTCTCGGGAAGAAAGTAGAATTTTGATGCCACCAAAATCATTCTATGCCCATTACACGTATCTTCTAACTACACAAATATCTTTTTAACTGCCCAAGGCACGTACCTGACGCTTCGGCTTTTGAGATGCTCCCTCATTAAATTTCTACAGCTTTATGTCCCCCACGTTCTACGGTGCGATGCGAATCCAACGGTTGAGGACTCTGCTAGAACCTAGGAGAGAATTTTCCCGCTTGTAAACCTCATTTGATATAAATATCATCTAATCAAATCATTCTCCCAATTTCAATACTCATACAACGAACCTGCAAAATTTCCTAATCTATACGTGCCCTCACAATTACCAAGAACTAGTCTGAGGAGAGTTTTCTTCCTAGCGTAAGTCTTCATAAATCTCTTCGTTCATTTTTTTTCATCTACTTTTCTTTTATCTGTCTTCTTCTCCTTGGCTCTTCATCACTCTCTTTACCGTTTTAAGACCTTCAAACCTTCTTTAAAAATGGGTAGATTTGTTTCTTTGGTAGACTCCGAGGAGAAACTAGAGACCTTTTAAACCTAGCATAGGTATTGGAAGGAGAGTGGCATGAGCAAAGGTGGGAGGGAGAAGTAGTAATCCCAATGATCATCTTTATAGAGGGGGGAATGAGAATTCCTATGGGCACAGTCACTAGGGATTACCTCAAAGCCCATAGATTAGCTCCTACCCAATGCGCCCCAAACATGTTTAGAATCATAGGTTGTGTAGATGCACTTAATGAAAAGATGGGTTTGGAACTCACCCATCACGACGTTAATTGGATTTACAATTTCCACCACCTAACGAGGCAGGGATACTACCTAAAATCTAAGTATCCTGAGGTTAGACTTATTCAATGCCTCCCCGACTTCAACAAAGGCCTAAAAAAAGATTTTTTGATCTTATTTGGGGAGTGGCACAATGGTCTCCCCTGTTTAACGAGAGAAGGGCAACCTGTGGGGCTCTAGATTTACGTCAACTATTTATAATCACCCCCTTTTCTTCTTCTTCTTTAATTTGTGTTTGTATAGAAATTTTCTTTTGATTTAATCTTGTTTTTCTTGATGGTTTTGTAGACAAACGTGTTGCTATTCCGAACTTCAGTCTTGTCAACCAGTCGAAGTTAGATGAGATACTGAAGGCTGAAGTGCTCGTTCACATTGATAATCAGCTTCGAGCAGCACATTTAATCCTCAGCTACATTCCTATCTCCAAATCCTTCTAGGCGTCGAGTGTGTGATCAGAGCAAAATATCCACTCCTACACGGGATAAGTGTTGTTGTTGAGGGTTTCCTTCTTCCCGAAGGGCCTTCTATCCCCAAAGGTACTCTTACCACATAACCCATACCAGAAGGCATCCCTACAATACCTTTTCCACCCCAATGCACAACTGGTGAAGCGACCTCCTCCCAACCTATCATTAAGGAAGACGAAGAAATTGTTGAAGTCTCAGATTCTGAGGACGAATTTGACGTTTTCAACTAGCCTACTTCCCTGGGAAGTCCAACCGATGACCTCAACACTTCATCTTCAGAACCAGCAAGCTTCTCGCAAGGAGTAATCACCACCTCGGACACAATGCCGATTGAACGCAAGCCCTGTCAAAGCCTCCGAGACCTGATGGAATCTCAGGTGAAGGGTCAAGAACCTAGTAAGTCTACCAAAACCAAACCTCCCTCCCTTAAGGAACAAGAACTAAGGAAGTCCAGACAACCCAAGCTTTCCTCCCTTCCACCCACCCAACCTCAACGTATCAATCAAGCTGATCTCAAAAGAAAAAGGGATCAGCCTAAGGGCAAAGATGTGGTAGAAGGGGGAAAAAGTCTTTTTTCAAAGGAAGTTGAGCCCCAAAAAGGGCCTAAGTAGGCCCGAACTTCTCAGACGGTCTTGGAAAAGAGGGCCGAGGTTCAAGTCCCTATAGTTGCTCCAGCTTGGGCCCTGGCCATGATCCTGAATGATCATGTTGTCACTGCCGATGCCTCTATTAGGAATTCTAACCCAGGTACAGCGGCATGCGTGGCTGACTCGTTGGAGCATTCCCTTTTGTTGCCTGAGGACATGGCTGAGCCGAGACAGACAAGGAAGCATGAGGTCTTTATGACATTGAAGAAGGAGCTCGCCCTAGTAAGATTACCATCCAACTCTTTCCCAATTTTCACTTATTTCTCCTATTATTATTACTTTTTGTTTATACTTAGTTTTTCTGAACTGACTATGCTACTTCATTCCTTTTTACTCCTGGGAATAGGTCGTCCAAACTGCTCACCGGGTTGAGGAGAAAATCATTAGCACGTACAGGTTTATGAAGGACAAGGAGGCCAGGCACATTGCTACCTAGAAGACTTTTGAGGTGGCAGAGAAGAAGCTGTAAGAGGTCACTGCCCAGCTAAACTTGGCAGAAAGTGAGAGAAAGAGTGCTGAGGCAGCTCTAAAGATGATTCAAAAGCAGGCCAAAACTCAACGTCTGCAGTTCGCTAGGCCGACGAGGACTATAAGGCGGTGAAGAAATAAATAGAGGCCCTCAATAAGAGTCTAAGAGAGCCTGAGAAGGCCAAGGAGGAAGCCAACAAAGCCAGAAAAGAGGCAATAAAAGCTAAGGAGGAAGCCGAAAAGGCAAGGGATCAGATCGAGTAAGATGGATATGAGGCTGGTGTGGCTGAGACCAAGGAAAACCTCAGGTTGAAGGTCTCGGAGGTATGTAAACATTACTGCTTCCAAGTGTGGAATGAGGCACTTACCCAGGCTGGGATTGATACCTCTTTTGCCCTCTAGAGGACAGAAAATGTTTACTATCCCCCAGCCATCCGGGCTTCTAGTCCATCTGTCCCCAAGGCTAATGCTGCCTTCCAGGAAACGGATGCTGGAAAGGATGGCTTAGTTGAAGCCCTTCCTTCCACTGGCCATTCATCTGAGGAGGTTGAACAGCCTGAGGCCGCCAGGAAACCAACTGAAACAACTAAAAAGGTGGCCTATGATGTTGCTCAGCCCCCTACTGCCCCTAAGGAGCCTGCTAAAGAGAAAGAAGCTACCCAGCCAATGGAGATTATCCTGATGACCCTTCCTATCACCACCAAGGAGGATCGAAAGGGTAAAGGGCTTACTTCTGACAACACAGCTCCTAACCAGCCTTCAAAGACTTCCAAGGGCAATTTTGTGATAAAGATGAAGCCATGACTTGTCCTTGTTTATTCTTTCTATTAGCTTCAGTAGTTTTTTTATTTTAATGTAATTAGATATCCTATAAGTAAATTGCCTTTTCAAAAGGCTTTAGATTAATGAAAATGACAAGTCTTTCCTTTATGTGTATGATGTTTGTATCTTTTCCTTGCATAATTTCTATTTTGCTTGGTACTTAATTAGTAGGACAATGACATATGCCTAACTTTGTTATCTGCAGTGATAATACATTTCTAATTAATCAACAGAATCAAAAGTTAGTAAGTCAACCAAGTTAGCAAAACACATTTGTAACTGCAAAATCCATACATCACAACAGAACAATCATTCACATCATTTCCAATATAACTTAATGATCTTAAGGAAGTAGTCAGACATAGACCAGGCAACAAATATGTTTGATATACTTACAAATGCTGTAAGTGATCTTCATGAACTCCCACCTGTTCAGATAACTTTTTTTGGGAGTTTCCAAGATATGCGATCAGAAGAGCTAAACAAAATCAAGATCAGCCTTAAGTGTCAATTGACCTAAAGTGGATGGTACGAGGAACTAGACATAACTAGGGTTATGTTTAACACATAGAAAAAAAATGTTAAAAGATATCAATTTACCCAAGGTATGTGGTGTGAGGGGCCAGACATGGTGAAGGTTCTGTTTGATACCTAGAAAAATGCCATGAAGTATTAATTTACCCAAAGTAGATGGTCTGAGGAACCAGACATAACTAAGATTTTGTTTAATACTTAGGAAAATAACTTGAAGTGTTAATTTACCCAAAGTAGATGGTTTGAGGAACCAGACATAACTAAGGTTATGTTTAACACTTAGAAAAATATTGTGAAATATCAATTTATTTAAGGTATGTGGCCCGAGGAGCCAGGCATAATCAAAGTTCTGTTTGATACTTAGAAAGATATCATGAAGTATTAATTTACCTAAAGTATATGGTCCAAGGAACCAGACATACCTAAGGTTCTATTTAATACTTAGAAAAATAACTTGAAGTGTTAATTTACCCAAAGTAGATGGTCTGAGGAACCATACATAACTAAGGTTCTGTTTAATATTTAGAAAAATATTATGAAATATCAATTTACCTAAGGTATGTGGTCCGAGGAGCCAGACACAATCAAGGTTCTGTTTGATATTTAGAAAAACGTCATGAAGTATTAATTTAACCAAAGTAGATGGTCCGAAGAACCAAACATAACTAAAGTTCTGTTCAATATTTAGAAAAATAACTTGAAGTGTTAATTTACCCAAAGTAGATGGCCCGAGGAACCAGACATAACTAAGGTTCCATTTAACATTTAGAAAAATATTGTGAAATATCAATTTACCCAAGGTATGTGGTCCGAGGAGCTAGGCATAGCCAAGGTTCTGTTGATACTTAAAAAAAGTACGAAATATGATAAATGACATGTGATAAGAAGGATTTTTATTAATAATAATACCTTTGTAAGTTATTTACATTCCATAGGCGTAGTACAACTTTTTCATCTAAGTCTTCCAGATGATATGCCCCTATCCCAACCATTGAGGTAATACGATATGACCTTTCCCAGTTGGGCCCTAATTTTCCCCATGCCAGATTTTTTGCAGTACCTAACACCTTTCTTAATACCAAATCCACTGGCATTAGCGGCCTCAACTTCACGTGTGAGTCATAGCCTTGTTTAAGCTTATGTTGATAGTACGCTAGTTGAATCATGGCATTTTTCTCTTTGTTCTTCGACCAAATCCAAACTTCTTCTCAATAACTCATCGTTATTATCTGGAGTGAAAGAGCTCATCCTCAATGTTAGGAAACTGGTTTCAAGAGGAATTACAGCCTCGGCCTCATAGGTCATTGAAAAGGGTGTCTCCCCTATTAATCTTTGGGGAGTAGTTCGATACGTCCAAAGGACGTGTGGCAATTCATTCACCCATTTTCCCTTGGCATCATCCAACCTCTTCTTGAGCCTGTTCACTGTTACTTTGTTGATAGCCTTGGCCTATTTATTCCCCTGTGGATAAGCCGGGGTAGAATATTTGTTCGTAATGCCCAAATCGTAGCAATATCTGCTAAATGCCTTGTTATCAAACTGAAGGCCATTGTCAGAGATGAGGGTATGTGGAATTCAAAATCTGGTGACGATATTTCTCCAGACGAACTTCTTTGCATCTAAGT
This sequence comes from Castanopsis chinensis, assembly GCA_032878915.1. NCBI lineage: Eukaryota > Viridiplantae > Streptophyta > Magnoliopsida > Fagales > Fagaceae > Castanopsis > Castanopsis chinensis. The sequence goes on along the minus strand of JAVQMG010000133.1, from coordinate 34,586,453 downwards.
CCTTGATATTTGATAATGACTTAGCTTCAACACACTTAGTGAAGTAATCTGTGCCAACCAGTAGCCATCTCCTATTCCCCGTTATTTTAGGGAAATGGTCTCATAATATCCAAACCCTATTGAGCGAAAGGCCAAGGACTGGACAGTGAATTAAGGACGCTCCCTGATTGATGAATGTTCGAAGCAAACCTTTGACACTGGTCACACTTCTTCACATACTCTTATGCCTTCCTCTGCATATTTGGCCACCACTACCCTGGGGTTAGTGTCTTGTGAGATAAAGATCTACCTCTCTAGTGTGGCTTCCACAAATTCCTTCTTGTAATTCTTCCAATAGTAACTCAATTGTTTTAAGGTGTATACACAGTAGGTATGGTCCAAAAAAAGAGCGTTTGTACAGCTTTTGGTCCTCAGATAACCAGAATCGAGGAGCCTTTCTACGCACTTTGTCGGCTTCAGACTTTTTTTTTAGTAAGACATCTTCTTTAAGGAAAAGCACAATGGAGTCCATCCAACTAGGCCCTACTCGAGTTTGATGAAAATGGACTACATTCCCATTCATCTCATTAGGTCTACAGAAGTCTTCCACCAAGTTAACCTGAGGTAAACTCTATGCCAAGGATGTTGCTAATGCGGCAAGAGAGTTTGCATGGGTATTTTTGCTTTTGGGGATTTGCACTAAGATGAAAGACTTAAACTTTAATTGTAAATGCCTAACCTGGTTTAAATACTCCTACATCCTCGGATCCCTACCCTCCAGTTCCCCTACTACCTGGCCTACAACCAGCCTCGAATCCGAGAACATTTCTACCATTTTTCCTCCCATCTTTTGAACCATGGTCATCCCTACCAAGAGAGCCTCATACTTGGCTTCATTGTTTGTGGCTGAGAAGTTTAACTTCAAAAATTTCTCAATCACGATCCTTTCTGGAGAGATTACCACCAACCCTACTCCTGATCCTCTTTGGTTTGTAACGCCATCCACATACACTTTCCACAGCAGAGGTTCCTTCAGGGAGATCATGCCAACTGATTTTTCATCCATGTCCGACGTCTTGGCATTTTCTTCTAACGAGGGCTTAGCGAATTTAGCCACCAAATCGGCAAGGACTTGGCCTTTTACAGAGGTGCGAGGCATATGCTTGATATCAAAAGCTTCTAGGATAGTACCCTACTTGGTAGTCCTTCTCGTGTAGTCGGCGCTTTGAAGTATTGATTTAAGCAGAAGTTGAGTTAAAACAACAACAGTATGAGATTAGAAGTAATGGGGAAGCTTACGCGTAGCATGCACCACTGCTAGAATAGCTTTTTCCAACGGTAAATAATGCCCCTCTGCCTCATGTAGTGACTTGCTCACATAATAAACCGGCCTCTGTACACCACCATCAACCCGTATCAGCACCAAACTAATGGCATGACGAGCCACAACAATGTAGGAGAATAGAACTTCATCCACCTCGGGTCGAGACATAATAGGCGGCCGAGAAAGATATTCCTTAAGCTGCTGAAAGGCTAAAACCCACTCCTTGGTCCATTCAAATCCCTTCCACTTGTCCAATAATTGGAATAAAGGCCTTCATCTGTCCGCAGACTGAGAGATAAACCGGTTTAACGCAACAGTCATCCTCGTTAACTTCTAGACTTCTTTGGGATTCCGAGGTGGCTGCAAGCTGTTAATTGCCCTAACCTGCGTAAGGTTAACTTTAATTCCACAATGAGTGACTATATAACCCAGAAATTTACCTGAGCCCACACCAAAAGAACATTTAGAAGCATTGAGGCATAGCTTGTGTTTCCTTAGTATTTGAAAGGTGTCCCCTAGGTCTCCTACATGTGTGGATGCCACCTTACTCTTCACTACCATGTCATCCACATAAACCTTAATTGTTTTTGATAGAATCAACTAAGGGAAGAAGGATTTTATTCAAGGGTTGTTTCGAGGTACCTAGCCTCCAAGGAAAGGAAATTGGGAAATAGAGAGATTAGAGAGAAATTTAGGGATTAGGAAAGAATAAGACAAAAGGAACTGTTATTATTTTTTGCTTAAATTCCTACCCTTCTCTACCTTATATACAGCTTAGTACCATCCAATCAGGTAGTTACAGATAGTTAAAATTAGTTAGACTAATCAGCCTACTCTTAGCTGGTACATACAGCTGGCATAGTAACTAACACACATGTATACACTGAAGCTCAAACACACACTCCTATCAATCCACCCCACTTAAAAAAAAAAAATCTTGTCCTCAAGGTTAGACATACATCACAACAAAGTTCCCCCCCTAATCAAAAAACCTTGCCCACAAGGTGAGGAAATCTGTTGTGAAGAACATAAAGAGACTCCCAGGTTGCCTTCAGGAGATTGTCCTTGCCATTGAACCAATACCTCAGTAATGACACGGCTCCTCAACTGCTTAGACCTCTGCTACTGAATTACAATAGGTTCAGGCTGAAGTAGACCAGCTGAATCCATAGAAGGAAGCGAAGGAAGTGGAGTAACCTGATCTCCTAATTTCTGTCTCAAACAAGAAACATGGAACACTGGGTGGATAGGATAGCCCTTTGGTAAAGCCACCTTGTAAGCCACCTCACCAATGTGTTGAACAATCTGAAATGGACCAAAGAACCTTAGAGAAAACTTGTTATACCCTTTCACTCACAAAGAAGACTGTCTATAAGGTTGAAGCTTAATGTAAACCCAATCACCAACACCAAAGGACTTATCATACCTGTGCTAATCAGCCAAAAGCTTCATTCTGGCCTGAGCTGAAGTCAGATTCTGTTTTAAAAGAGAAAGAAGCTCTTGTCTAGTACGTAAAGAATGATCCACTGCCTCCACCTTAGTTACACCAGAAACATAATCCAAAAGTCTAGGAGGAGGGTAACCATACAAGGCCTCAAAGGGGGTCATTTTGGCAGAAGTATGGTAATTAGAATTGAATCAATATTTTGCCAAATGCAACCAGTCAGTCCACTCATGAGGTTGATCACTCACAAATGCCCTCAAGTACTACTCAGAGCTTCTATTAACAACCTCAGTCTGACCATCAGACTATGGATGATAAGCTGAGGTCATGGCTAATTTAGTGCCCTACAACTTAAACAACTCCTTCCAAAAAGCAGTAATGAAAACAACACCTTCCAAAAAGCAGCAGTGAAAACAACACCCCTATCACTAACAATTGACTTGGGCATGCCATGTAGTTTAAAGACACCCTGCATGAACACATCAACAACTTTGGCAGCAGTAAAAGGATGATAAAGAGAGAAGAAGCGCACAAACTTGGTGAGTTTGTCAACCACTACCAGAATAACATCCTGACCATGAGATTTATGCAACCCTTCAATGAAATCCATGCTTATATCCAACCAAGGCCTATCAGGAATGGGAAGAGGTTGCAACAGGTCAGCTGGTTTAGAAGTATCACTTTTGGTTCATTAGCAAACCTTAAAACACCTAATATGATCCTTAATAGCAGACTTCATGCCCTGCCAATAAAAATCCTTGTTAACCATGTGAAGAGTCTTAAGGTAACCTGAATGACCACCAATTGGGCAATCATGCATTTGTTGAAGGATCAATGGAATCAAAGAAGATGTAGGGCTGATAAAAATCTTACTCTTAAAAAGAATAAGGCCATTTTGTAAAGAATAACCAGTTGGAGGAGGAGTTGTGGAATAAGCAAGCTTGGAAAGCAAATCTTGGTAAACCACATCATAATTGTAACTAGCCTTAAGTAAATCCAACCACATTGGACAAGGGAAAGAAATGAGATATAGTGAAGCATCATGGGCAAGGCTGTCAGCAGAGGGTTGCACTCTAGAAAGAGCATCATCAGCTCTATTTTCTTTTCCTTTTTTGTACTACACCACAAAGGAATAACCTAGCAGCTTTGTGATCCATTTTTGTTGAGTAGGAGTGCCAATTCTCTGCTCAAGGATGTATTTAAGGCTGTGATGATCAGTTCTAATGAAAAAAGGATTGCCCACCAAATAAGGCCTCCATTTCTTAATAGCCTTTACCAATACCAATAACTCCTTTTTATAAGTAGATAGATGCAAACACCTTCCTTTAAGTGCCCTACTATGATAAGCTAGAGGTCTATTGTCTTGCATCAAAACAGCACCCAAACCATAACCAGAAGCATCACATTCAATCACAAAAGGCTTCAAGAAATCAGGTAAAGCTAAGACTGGTGGATTAGAAACAACTTGCTTAAGTAAGGCTAATTCAACATTAGAGGACCAACGAAAAGAGTCCTTTTTAAGTAAGGCAGTCAATGGGGCAGCAATGACTCCATTGTCTTTTATAAACTTCCTATAATACCCAGTTAACCTAAGAAACCCTTTCAAAGCCTTAACTGAAGTAGGAGTAGGCAATTCTGCATAGCCATTGTCTTCTTAGGATCAGTTCTAACTCTATGCCTAGAAATCAAATGGCCTAAATACTCCACCTTATGACACCCAAAAACACATTTACTCATCTTAGCAAATAACTGATGCTTGATCTCCAATACCAACTTTAAGTGAGAAACATGATCATCCAATGACTTGCTAAATACTAAAATGTCATCAAAAAACATCAAAACAAACTTCCTCAAGAAGGGTTTAAAAATGTCATTCATTAAGGATTGAAAAGTGGAGGGTGCATTTGTTAAGCTAAAAGGCATGACTAGGAACTCATAATGATCCTCATGAGTCCTAAATGCAGTTTTTGGAATATCACTTTCCTTCATTTTGATTTGATGGTAACCAGACCTCAGATCTAGTTTCGAAAAAATAGTTGCTCTACACAATTCATCAAATAATTCATCCACTACTGGTATGGGAAACTTATCCTTGATAGTGGTTTTATTTAGTGACCTATAGTCAATGCACATATGCCAACTCCCATCTGCTTTCCTGACCAGCAAGACAAGTGAAGAAAAAGGACTTTGACTTACCCTAACAGACCCTGCGTCAAGCAACTTTTTAACAATCTTTTCAATCTCAGATTTTTGATAGAAAGGGTACCTGTATAGTCTTTCACATATTGGTTGACTGCTTTCCTTCAAAGTGATTGAATGCTCATGGTTTCAGATTGGTGGTAGTCCAGAAGGTACTTCAAAGACCTTGCTAAAATCTTGAAGTAATTGAGCTAAAACAGGATGGGGTTGTGCAACCTGAGGTGCCAAGGTTGTGTCAACAATTTGCAGCAGTAGCCCTTTTTTGACAGCAGGTGTTAGGAACCTCTCACCTTCTTGCAAAGAAGGCCTTGAGGGTTGTAAACCCTTGAGCAGAACTGAAATACCCTCAAACCAAAACTGCATAGTGAGATGCTTGAAGTCCCATTGTATCAACCCCAACGAATACAACCATTGAGTTCCTAAAACCACTGCACAATCACCAAGGGGCAGAATGTTCAAATCCACCCTAAAGGTGTGCCCTTGAACCTTAAGAGGGACCCCAAAACTAACCCTTTTAGTCTGAAGTAAGGCACCATTAGCAATTTGAACCTCAAATGTATCCTTAGATGACACATGTAAATTCATTGCTACCCACATAGCTTCATTTAAGAAATTGTGGGTGCTACCACTATCAATCAAAATAACCAGTTGCTGCTGCTTAATCCTGCCCTAAACCCTCATTGTACCTGGAGAAGGACTACCAAGAAGTGCATAAAGAGTAATCTCTACAACACTACTCTTCGACTCTGCAGTACCTTCAATCCCAGTGCCTCTTAATCCGGCCATACCTTCCTTTACACCTTGATCCAATCCATCAGAATCTTCAGTCACCACCCCCTACAACTAATTATCAGAGTGTAATTCTTGCAATCCTTCCATAAGAATTTGTTTTGGAATCTTGCAATGGTGACTTGCATGCCACTTTTCTTCACAATGGAAACAAAGTCCTTTCTTCCTTCTTTCTCCAATCTGTGTTGCAAGAATTTTTTGAACAGGGAATTTGGTTGTTTTTACATCTATCCTATCATTCTTGATTGTTGTTAGGGGTAGTCCAAGAATAGAGGATTTAGGAACATCTATCCAAAGTTTAGTAATTCTTTTGTTGCTAAGGACATAGTCCTCTTGTATTTTAGCAAGTCCAAAGGTAGAATTAAGATTTTGTGGATTGAACATCTTAACAGGTAAACAGATTTCGTCTTTTAACCCACTCAAAAAACAGCTAAGTTTGTGTTTTTTAGACAATTCCTTAATTCTATTGGATAAAGCTTCAAATTGAGCCTTGTAAGTAGAAACAGAACTTACTTGTCTCAATTTTGTTAATGCATCCATAGGATCATCATAAACCAAAGCTCCAAATCTGGTGTGCAAAGCTCTCAGAAAGGCTTCCCAACTAATGAACTACCTTGTCTCCTCAACATCTTGAAGCCAGACCAAAGTGTCATCCTCCATGTGATATGAAGCTAAAAGAATCCTCTGATTTGGGGGTGTACTGTATAGTTGGAAAAATTGATGGGCTTTATAAACCCAACCTGAAAGGTTCTCTCCTCTGAATCTTGGAAACTCCAACCTCACTGATTTTGGAACTATCGTGAGTGAGTCTAATTGCATCGATGTAGTAGCTGGAGATGAAGGTGCAGTCCTCTATTGCCATTGATTTCTAGCTTCAGTGAGCCCTTGCATAATTTCTGTCAGTGTCTGTAACACTGAAGTCATAGCATCAATTTTCTGGTGAATGCCTCGAATTTCTTGCTCGTGCTGATCAAAAGTGAATGAAAGATTGTTGTATTTCTCATTGAGAGTAGCCAATGATTGTGTCTCTGTCATGAAGACAGAGCTGGCTCTGATACCAAATTGATAGAATCAACTTAGGGAAGAAGGATTTTATTCAAGGGTTGTTTCGAGGTACCCAACCTCCAAGGAAAGGAAATTGGGAAATAGAGAGATTAGAGAGAAATTTAGGGATTAGGAAAGAATGAGACAAAAGGAATTGTTATTGTTTTCTGCTTAACTTCCCATACACCCTTCTCTACCTTATATACAGCTTAGTACCATCCAATTAGGTAGTTACAAATAGTTACAATTAGTTAGACTAATCAGCCCACTCTTATCTGGTACATACAACTGGCACAGTAACTAACACACATGTAGACATTGAAGCTTAAAACACACAGACTCCTATAAGTTTTTCCTAGTTGTGGCTCGAACATCTTGGTCATCATCCTTTAATAAGTAGACCCTGCGTTCTTCAAACCAAAGGGCATTACCTTATAATGATAATTTCCTGTAGGAGTGACGAAGGTTGTTTTCTCTTGATCATCCAAAGCCATAGGTATTTGGTGATAACCTTGAAAAGCATTCAGAAAACTCATTTGAGGATGCCCAACAATGGCATCCACCAATTGATCTATACTATGCATTGGGAAAGGGTATTTGGGACAAGCCTTGTTTAAATTTGTGAAGTCCACACATACTCTTCACTTCCCATTATTCTTCTTCACTTCCTATTATTCTTTTTCACTACCACTATATTAGCCAACCACTTAGGATAAAATACCTTCTTAATAGCTCTAGCCTATTTGAGTTTGATCACCTCCTCTTTGACAGCCTCGAAGTGCTCTTTAGATGAACACCAAGGTGGTTGCTTCCTCGGTACCACTGCCGGGTTGACATTCAGATGATGACAAATGAAGCTCGGATCAACCCCAAGAGCTTCATAAGGACTCCAGGCGAACACATAAATATTTTCTTTTAGGAACCTCATCAACTCTTCCTTCTCCTGAATTGGCTATTAAGATCCGACCTGAAAATACCTCTCGTTGTCATTATCTATTATAATTTTTTTCAATTCCTCACACTCGGTCCCTTTTGTCGTAACGCCAATTGATGCTGGATCTTTTGGTTGCTACAAGCTTTGCCTGGTCGACGCCGAAGATACCACCTCGGTTTGATGCCTAACAGCGACCACCATGCATTGCTTGGTCATAGTTTGGCTACTTCTTAACTCTTCTACTCGGTCACCGGACGGATATTTTACCTTCAAATGTAGGGTAGAAGAGATAGCTCCCATAGCATGAAGCTAAGGTCTAGCCACAATGGCTGTGTAGGGAGAAAAAATATCCACCACTATGAAATTGACATCCACTATCTTTGTCCCAGTTTGTATTAGTAGTTTGATTTGAGCTATTGGTATAACTACTTTCCCATCGAAACCTATTAAGGGTGAATCATAACTGGTTAAATCCCCCAGTTTTAGTCCTAAACCCTTATAAAGATCTGGGTACATAATTTTCGCCCCACTACCTTGATCAACCATCACTCATTTCACGTCGTATCCTCCTATACTGAAGGTAACCATTAATGCATCATCGTGTGGTTGTAGAGTACCAACCTTGTCATCATCAGAGAAACTCAGCGCTAGTCGGCGTTTCATTCTGCTCCTTTTGGGTTTGGGGTAGCATTCCCCTACAAGAGGCTGAGCCACAGATATTACCCTAGAATGGTGAGAACCAACCCTTCTCAGTGTGGCAAGAACAACATTGATTGTGCCCAAAGGTGGTTTTAAGGAAGTATCCCTTTGAGATCCTGACCCTGCCTGGCCTCCCTGCCCAATGTGATGGTATACGAACTACTTAGCTTACCTCCTCGCACTAGCTGCTCCAAGTGACCCCACAGAGTTCTACAATCCTCTGTAGTATGCCCTCGCTCTTGATAGTATTGACAATGAAGGCTTTGGTTACGCTTTGTAGGATCCCCTCCTATTTTATTTGGCCATTGGAAAAATGGTTCATTCTTGATCTTCTCTAGGATTTGATGCATTGGTCCTTAAAACAATAAGTTAACTGCTTGTGGTGCCACAACAGCCCCGGACTGCCCAGAAAAATCTAGCCGAGGATGATTATTGTTGAACCAATTTGACCTGAAGTCCCTTCTATCCTGAGGGACCACCTTCCCCTTCCCCTTACTTAATTGTTGATCCGAATCGACCCGCTTATACTTGTTAATAAGGTCCATGAGCTGGTGTACATTATTAACCGGCTTTCCTGTTAATGATTTCCTCAGACCATGCTCGACAGGCAGGCTGACCTTGAAAGTTCTTATGGCCACATCATCAAAATCTCCATCAATCTCATTGAACATCTCCCAGTATCTGTCTGAATAAGTTTTCAAAGTTTCTCCTTCTCGCATAGTCATAGACAACAAGGAGTCCAAAGGCTGAGGAACCCTACTACACGTAATAAAGCAGGACCCAAATGCCTGGGTGAGTCCCTTAAAGGAATTTATAGAACCTGCCTTCAGGCCATTATACCACCTCATTGCCATAGGTCCCAAACTAGATGGGAACATTTTACACATCAAAGCTTCGTTCCTGGAGTGTACGACCATCCTCTGGTTGAAGTGGCTCACATGCTCTACAGGGTCTGTCACGTGATTTATTAAATAATTTAAGCAAGTCACATGACTGTTAAGTTATTCATGTGATTAAAATTGAGAAAAATATGTCTAATGTTGTTATAATGCTACAAAATAGTAATAATCTTAGGTTTTATATATATTTCAACAAGTGATGGAGGGGATCCAAATTGAGGTTCTCCACTATAGCACTTGGGACGCTTCTCAAATAATGGGTTCAAAACCTTCTCAGTCTTCTTCTTAGCAAGTGCGGCTGGGTTCTCTACTATAGAACTTGAAGGAACTTGACATTTTAAGATGGTTTAACATCTTACGATAATAATAATTTTGGTTTCTAATATAATATATGTAAACTAAGATATATGACACTCATTTGCATCATCATGGTGTTTCATGTTTCTCACATCTACCCTTAAAATACAAGCTAATAAAATTCATTAATATTATAAAATAAAATGAAAATTAGAAAAGTCCACGCATTGGGTTGTGTGGAGAGGATATATTTAATTTCATTTGGGGGCCAAAATGGGCAAATACCCATTTCACCCAAAAAATTTAGCATTTTGCCCCCTTTCCCAAACTAATTAGGAAAATGCTCCTCTTTTAAAACTCGATAACTTGATTTGTAGAAATCAAGTATGGGGCGATCAAACATTAAAAAAAAAAAAAAAATTGCATGGAACTCGAGTTCATGGAGCTCGAGTTCCATGCAAAAACGCCGTTATAGGGCTTTAAAATGCCGCTATAGTGGTGTTTTATTTCATTCATGCAAGTTTTTTCTTTTTAAAGTTTGATCGTGCCATACCTATAGCTTTCAGTGAGCCTTATAGTGGCATTTTTAATGGAACCTAAGTTTATCCATGCAAGTTTTTTTTTTTTTTTTTTTTTTTTTTTTTTTTTTTTTAAGTTGGATTGCCCCATACCTATAGCTGCATTCAGGGAGCCCTATAGTGGCGTTTTTGCATGGAACTCGAGCTCCTTGAACTTGAGTTCCATGAAAGGTTTTTTTTTTTTTTTTTTTTTTTTTTTTTTTTTTTTTTGAAGTTTGATCATATAGCTGCATTTAAGGAGCCCTATAGAGGCGATTTAAAGCCCTATAGCGGCTTTTTTGCATGAAACTCGAGCTTCATAAACTTGAGTTCCATGCAATTTTTATTTTTTTTTTATTTTTAAGTTTGATCGCCCCATACTCAATTTTCCATAAATCGAGTTTTACATTGAAACTCGATTTTTAGAAAATTGAGTTTCAAAATAGGGGCATTTTCTTAATTAGTTTGGGAAAGGGAGCAAAATGCTAGATTTTTGTGTGAAATGGGCAAAAGCCCATTTTCCCCTTCATTTGGGGTCAGAGGGAGGGGGGCGCACTTAACAATTAACAACAGCAACAACCCTAAATGGTTCTATTTATTATTGAGCCTGCCTTACAGATATTGTTATTTTTATTTGTTTAGGCAAATTGGAAATGTGCAAATGTTGCTCTCAATGTGTTTTTTTACGATCCATTGGTTTTGGTTAGGGTTGTTTAAATCCGACCAATGCCCAACAACCTGGCCAAACTGCTTGACGCTGACTCAATTCTGACCCGAATCGAAGGTCTAGTCGGTTGGCGGCGGGTTTCTGTCTTCAAGAACCAACACCGGTGGTCGAGTGGCAGGTTTGCTTCTCCAAAACCTGAGCAACTTGAACCTGATCGGAGCTATATAAAAAATCCGGCCAAATCCTTCAAAAACAAGCCAGATCCAACAAGTTCTCAACCGTATCTAGTGGGATCTCAACCAAATCCGACTAGATCTAGTGGAATTTAGCCAGATCCAGCCAAATCCAAGCAAATTCTAACAAAAAAAATGCAAATTCTAGCAGAAAAAATGCAGATTCTGGTGGCTTTTTCCATATTCTAGCGACTTTTTTTGCAGATTTTGATGACTTTTTTTAGATTTCGGCAATCAACTGATGCTCACCCTCACCTGAAATCAACTCGACTGATTGATTCCGACGGTTGGTTTCAGGTTCCTCCGCCTCCACCCGACGCCGGTAGGTCAAGTTTCGGTTGGGTCCAAAACCGACCCGGCCCGACTCGTGGACAAGCCTAGTTTTGTTTGAAGGTGGCGCACCGGCCTACAATACAAATGCATAGTCCATTCGATTTACTTCTACAACTACAAGGCTAAACTGGCTCAAGGTTTGATTGCACATTGTGAAGCTGTTACCACTAAATATAATTCAAAACTTTTGTAACAACAACTTACCCACGTGATGAGTTATGAATGATGAAAATAAAATAGCGGGTCTATGTAGGTTTATATTTCCACCACTCACAACTCACCACATGGGTAAACCGTCACAAAAATTATAATTTTTTTGTGGTATCGGCAATTTTCTTATTAACTCGATCGGCCAATGTGATAAAATCTTATGACTGGACAAAAAAAAAAAAAAAAAGAAATCTTATGATTTTGGCCTTTAGTCTTTTAGATATTTAGTAATTCTCTAGACTTTAGTCTAGTGATTAGGTCATAGGAAGGGATCCAGACAAAGACAACCACTAAGAGGAAATTACACAACTGACCGGCATGTATGATGTATCATGTTTTTAAAAAATAAAATAAAATAAATTGCTACATTTCCATATTTTCACATATAAATATAGTTGTGTGCACTTTCAACATTTTTACAATATAGTTCATGTAACAAATACTTTAAAAAATTATATTAGTAATAAGTCAAGCTGAAAATTAGTAATAATTTGTGAACTAAATTTATTGTGAAAACTGTTATGCAGGCCATAACACTACTTTTCATATAGAGGAAATGTTAACCAATGCTTTAAGGACATTAGTTTCTGAGTTATTTTTAGAAACATTTTATTAGAAGAATGATAAAATAATAAATGTTGTTGATAGATTTTTATATTTTCCATGAGAATGAGATTAATACTTTCTTATTATGATTTATTAACAATTACTTTTAGGATATTTGTTAGCATAACCCTACATATATATACCATCATACACATCAACCCAAAATTTAGCTCTCGCTCTCATGCTTCTATTCCAAACAATTAAGAGGTCGTTTGGTAACGTTGTTCTAGTAATATTGTTTATATTTTTTGAAAATAAGCGTATGAAAATATGTATAATATTGTTTAAAAACTAAAAACATGTGTTTAAACACATGTACCAAACTGGCCTAAATATCGCAAGAGAAGCCCAACTACCGATCAAAATTTTGAGAGTTGAAAGTAGACAAACTTCTAGAAGAACTAGGTTTTTTTTTTTTCCCCAGAAAATATAGACATGTTTCTGCAGCTTATTTACAAAAAAAGAAAAAAGATAAAGAGAAAAGCCATCTGCTGGTGGACTTTAGCAAAACAAATAGGTTAAGAAGTAACGTGAACTGTTTCTCAAAAAAAGAAAAAAGAAAAAAAAAAAGAAGTAACATGAACACTCCCGGCCATATAATATGATTAATTGATCGATTACAAAAATGAAAAAAAAAAAAAAAAAAAGAAAGAAAAGAAAAGAGATTGGAGTCTAGTGGGTTCTCTCAAGAAATCCTTCTAGGATCACCTTCTTCTTGTACTCCTCGGAATCATAACGATTATATTGATATTGGGAACTGAGATTCCTTTTTTTGAAACATGGGACGAAATAACACCATGCAGAAGTACAAAGAATGGCACAGAACCGACCCCAAAGTAACATTATCAATAAGGTCACCATAATTATAGATAAACCAACCAGTACTGGGTCAAGCTGCTTCTTCTTCTTCTTCTTCTTCTTCTGAGCTATTATTAGCAACGCATCATTTTGCCGAGTATTCGTGGATGGCGGCGGCGCTCTTCTTTCGTTCCTACATGTGGGTCCCACACCCGTAGACTTGATGAGTTTGGATTTGAGTTTGAATTCGGAATTAAGCTTAGACTTATTAGGGTCCGATGGCGAACCAGATTGATGAGTGGACCCAGTTCTTATCGCTTCTATTTTCCGACAAAAAGACGATTGCTTTTTATGCGTGTCATCTTTGGACGCATCCACATGGACATGTTCCAATTTCGAGTTGATGTTGTTTTGTTCAGAAATATTATTATTAGGCTCGTGCCTTGTCTGAATCTGAAACCCCAAATATAGCAAAGAAACACTTAACGCGGGCACTCCTAATAAGATCAAATGCTAGTACAGTAAAAGGTAATAACAGGACCCAACGTCAACATACTTTGTTTGAAGCGTTGAACTAAAAAAAAAAAAAATATATATATATATATATATTGCTGAATTTGTGCATATATATATATTAATTATGACTGGCATGGTTCTCGGTTTAAATAATTTTACCCACAAAAAAAGAAAAAGAAAAAAGAATTAATGAATGAAATCAGATACCTGATCTGCAAGAATAAGCTGACGATGATGATGAGGTAGTACTTGTATTTCCTTATTAGAAGGATTAGGAACCTCCTTATCATGAGGCACAGCTGATTGAGGGTTAAAGTTGGATATTGAGTTTGAAGAAAATTTGGAGTTGGAGTTTGATGATTTGATGTCGAATTCGAGCGGCACGGTTCTGGTGGCGGACTTCTTCATGCTGAACCTTGTCCAAAAAGACCAACGTGCCTTCTTCATCTTCTTCTTCTTCTTCATGCCATCGGATTTGATATTGGTTTCCTTTTTGTACTCTAATACTATGTTATTATTATTAGAACATCCAAAGCAGCTTAGAAAATTGTTGGTTTTGGTTTTGTTTTGAAGGGTTTTCTTTCGGGCTTTTGCCATGGACATCGATGGAACAGATTGAAGAGAGAGAGAGTACTCGGCATGGAGAGGTATGATATTCTAAAATATATGGTTTAATTAGCTGGCTCACTTTTTCTGAATATTTATTACTAATTAATATACAATTTAATTCGTATGTACGTATAAATATTGCGCGCACATATATATATATATATATATATATATATATATATATATAAGTGAGGGAATCAGAAAAGGGGCTCATAAACTAGGCGGGCAGGCAGGCTTTTAGGCACACGGAAAAGGAAAGTGGATGGAGGGTGCTTCTCAGCTAGGGGGGGGGGGGGGGGGTTTCTATAGTGGCTAGGGTGAGTCTTCTTACATGGCTGGACGCCTGACTCTAGACAAACGCTCTGTTTGTTTCAATAATAATGTTTTCTAGAAAATGAGTTATTTTCTAAAAAACATTTTCTATAAAACTATCTCGTTTTCCAATGTTTGGTAGCAACTTTAAATGAGTTGAAAAACAATTTCCTAACTTCCCTTATTTAGCTTGCTGTGAGATAGAGTTGTTTTCCAAAAAAATTTAATAGAAAACAATCTCCAAAAATAAGCCATACTTTTTATGTTGACCAAAGATAGTTTTCCTTTGACTCATCTTTTTTTTATGCTATCAAACACTGGAAAATAAGGAAAACTATCTTTACACAAAGTTTTCCATTGAAACAAACGGAGCGAAAGCTGCATTTAATACGTATGTACATATAAATATTGCGCACGCATATATATATATATATATATAAATATAAAAATAAGTAAAAGTATTAATTATAATTACCTCCACGTTGTGTTTTGGTTGGCTTTTGATTGGTAGCGAGAATGGGCTGCCCTAGCTAATAAGCTAGCTAGCTAGAAGGGATGACTTGGACTTGGTAGCTTTAGTTTTAGTCTCAGTCTTTAGTCTTTACACGCTTTTCATCATCTTTTACATTAATAATAAATAATAATAATAATAATCATATATGCCTTGCTCTACACTGCAACTCTCAACTGGCTACCGTGTTATCAAAAAAAAAAAAAAAAAAGGCTACCACGTTATATCAATCTATACTCAAATTGATTGAAACCCATCATTTTTCTAGTTAATTAACCTACTATAAATATATCCCTTTCATAATTATGGATTAATAATTTCCTAAAGACTTCTTCTAACTATTTGAAAGTTTTCAAATCCATGCAAATTAATCATTTAGAATCAATCATCGGTCACCAATACAAATTCAAGAATAATGAAAGTGAAGGTGAAACCAATGTCACATTAATTTATATTCTCTTTGTTGACAGTTAATTAGCTAGAAATAATTAGCACTGAAACATTTCTAGATACACACTATTATCAGTTTTTTAAGACCTCTCAGTTGTCTGTGTGTATTAAAAATACATAATATTCTAAAAAAGAAGAAGAAATAATTAGCAAATCATGAATAATGACTTGATAATTTAAAAAAAGAACCAACTAATTTGTTTAACCAATAAAAACCTTTTGACTTTACTTACAAAGGGGTTTTTTCTTCTCAACTAATCACTTAAAAAATAAATTATTCTCCAATGTTACTTTCTTTACGTACCTACTCCATGATTATCAAAATGATAGATCGAAACCTAGCTGAAGTGATAGATCCTAGTCATTATTAATACTATACAAAATATCATTTCTCACAAATGAAAGATATTGAATATTCAGTCTGAATATCAACTATGTAGTTTTAAAAAAATAGTTACAAATCTAAAGGTCACTTTTTTTTTTGGGGGGGTGCTAAACATAGACTTTTATTAAAGGAACAAACTAAGATATAGAGAAAGCACCCTCCAACAAAACATGAACATTTTTTGCAAACAAAATCACTTGATATAGACATACCAAACGATTAAGTCGAAATCATAATAACCATGTATAATAATGATAAAAACAATATATAAAGAGAAGTTCAATTAATTAATTTTGAAGCATCAAAGATGGATCCAATAATTAAGTCTTGGTGAGATTGTCTTATTTGTAGCACAAGGCGTGCGCTATGTGGTCAATTCATTCCAGCGGCCACATATCATTTAATTATAAGATAGAAATCAAAATTCGAAGTAATTAATGAAGGAGGAGGTCGTTAATAAAAGTCAATTGTATAAGTGTTTGTGGGGTGGGCTCCCGGGGGAGTAACGGTTGAGGTTCAAGTTTTCAATGAGTTTCGTACACATATACACTTAAATTAGTAAACTTTCTATCTTGTATAAAAATAATAATAAAAAGAAGAAGAAGAAAAAGAAGGTTTAGATGGAGATATGTTTTTCAATTCTATCCCAACTGAATTGATTTAGAAAGGTTATTAGTTACCCAACTTTTTATCATGCTTGACTTGAATGGAGATACTTATTGACATTACAAAACTAACCTAGAAAAAAAGGAGAGAGAGAGATCATGCTTAGACCTGAATCTCATGCCTACCACATGTGTGTGTATATATATAATTGTACTATATAATACTTCCATCGTCTCAATTTGTTTGTACTGTTTGAAAAGTCAAACTTTTTAATGATAACATGAATATTGGGGTACTATCATATAGTCCATGAGATGTATAGTATATGATTTATATGATTTAGTCACAGAAGATATAAATCACAAGTTCTTTTTAAACTCAAAATTTTAGTTCGTAGTCGGTGACGAAATTGGGCATTTCATCTGCGAAAATTATAACATATCAACTAAGATGATTTGTCTTGATCACGGAAATTGAGATTTCTAGTTGATATGTTGATATGTTTTAAGAGTTAAGATATATTGAACTGGACTGCTGTGAGATTTATTATTCTCCTAACGACTGTTAATTGAATAATAAATCACACGACTTCTATTTGCATGAACTCTTAATCCTGAGAGAATAATGAACTTGATCATGAGGTGTAGGTTGCTTTGATATATCAGGAGTGAGATCTATATTAATGGTCAAAACCTCAGTATGTTGGGCAATCACATTTAGTGTTAATGGAACATATATTCTCAAGATGGAATTCATAGTCTCTTAACAGAGATATAAAATATTCTCTTGAGATAAGTTTAATGGGTTTGGTTATTCAAAGAGTTAGGTCTAACCACTTTAGTAAGGAGTTACTAAAGTATATATTTATAGAATTGGATTTCATAAATATATGATAAACAACTTTAAAGGATTAAACCAAGTACTCAGGGAATTAAGATGAGTAATTTACAAAATGGCAGTCTTCTTTCATGACTTTGTATTACTACGAATATTTTATGAAGGGGTTGCATGTACAATAAAGTCATGAGATATAATTTATAGATAAGGCCTAGAGTGCAACTATATTTATATAGTAGTATTAAATATAGTTAATGGTAACTTTGGACTTATCAAAAGTTGATAGAAAAGCCCAAGGCCCATTGGAGCTAGTGTCTTATTGGTCCCTTTTGGTCCCACTCTAAGCCACACACTTAAGCTCAATTGAAAATGCCCAAAAAGTTAGCCCAATTAGATAATCAGTTAGATATAAAAGGAGAAACATACAAAATTTTTCGTAGAAAACAACAAGTACACTATTGTGAAGTGGTGTAAGGAGTGTTAGACACTTTGACATTCTCCCTTTATAAAACTGATTGAGAAACCACACATCTTGGGCGTTAGTGAAATTGGAGTGAAGATTGAAAGTGTTTCCAAGTGCTTCTGATCTTCGGTTTTGAAATTCACCTCTCCAAGGTACACTCTCTTCTTCTCAAATTTTGAAACTTACACAGTACATTTCAACTTATATGAATGAAGTAGATCCGTTATTTTTCCGTTGTGTTTGCTTTGTGTGCGATACAAACATGTATTTTTCCATTAAATGGTATCAGAGCGGTCTTCATTTCGTATTTGTTTAACATGTTTTGCGTTTTGGAATTGTTGACAATAGTTTCATTTTGTTAGAAATTAGTTTTTTGTGTTGTTGAAATTATTGTTTGATAAAAACTGATATCGATGTTATGATGTTGTTTAATTTTGAGTTTAAGTATGTTAAACTAAACTTTAAGGCTATAGCATCAATAAAATTCAATTTTGATATCAATTTCTATCCATAGTATCATATGATAGTTGTTTTGTTCATGAAAACGTTAAAAACCTGTCTTTAAAAAATTTTGAAAAATTCAAAATTCGCGGCCCTCGATCGATCGAGAATCTATCGAGCATTGATCGAGCTAACAGAAGTTTTCTCGATCGATCGAGGATCTGTCAAGCATCGATCGAGCTTCGTGGAATGTTTCTCGATCGATCGAGGATCTGTCGAGGATCGATCGAGCATCCAAAACTTTTCTCGATCGATCAAGGTACATTCTCAATCGATAAAGGACAGGGGATCCAGAATTTTCTTAAAGTGTTTTTTACATATATAAAGAGCAAGGCTATGTGTAATTTTTTTATGCATGTTTTAATTTAAAAACCTTTATTTTAAAACATCTAGTGGGAGAGAGATACAAGAGTTGGATCTCACGGCCTCCATTATCGGTTCATAGTAGTGTGGGATAAGTACCTCGTCTTGGTGCATATGCCTCGCGATCCCAAAGGAGGGTGTTTATTTCATAGTACTACAAGATTGAACTTACCCGTTTAAAGTAGTATGAACAAGTACTTCGTCTTGGCGTATATGCCTCGCAATCCCAAAGGCGGGTGTTTTGTTTCATGGTACTACAAGTTTAAACACTATAAAGGGAGATGAAATGTGGCTACTCATATTCTAGATAATGGTGTACACTAGACAAAGTATAATGTTAACCCCCAAAGGAGCTATTTCATTATAACTTAGAGGCTAAAGGTATTACGGCATATTATTAGTGTTTGATAAGAGTTATCATGATAGCACTAATAATGAGAATAGTTCTCAATCAATCATAGTATTTATAATAAACTTGCTACCAAGGAATTATATACATGGGATTGGGTTATTGTTACATATAATATTTTATGTTTTTATTGAGGTTCCATATTATATGTTTATATGCTAAATTGATAATGTCCAGTTTACTTATTATATTCATGTTTATTGTTTTCAGATGAACATGACATCATTTAGCCTACTTGTTTCTATTCTTAATCAAAACAAACTGACTGGATCCAACTATGTTGACTGGAAAAGAAATTTGGATATTGTTTTAACTGCTGAAGAGCACAAATATGTGCTTACTCAACCATGTCCTAGCTTTCCTTCATTAGATGCTCCTCTTGAGGAAAAACAACAATATGATCGTTGGCAGAAATCTAATGAGATGGCCAAGTGCTATACCCTAGCATCTATCTCAAATGTTCTACAGCATCAAATGCAGGATATAGAACTGGCTTTGGATATTATGCTAAGTCTGAAGGAGATGTTTGGTAAGCAAGGCCATTCTGCTAGGCAAGAAACCATGAGGCAAATTTATAATACCAAAATGGCTGAAGGTATTTCAGTAGGGGAGCATTGTCTTACAATGATCTTTAATCTGAATAAATTGGAGGTTTTAGGTGCCACATTGATGGAGAATCCCAAATAGATATGATACTCCAGTCACTACCAAAATCATTCAAGGAATTCAGACTAAATTATAATATGAACAAAAATGATTATTCTTTGTCTGAATTGATGAATGAGTTGGTAGCGGTGGAAGACATCCTTAGTACCTCTAGTGTTAAGGCCAATTTGGGCAGTACCGACATTATATGTGACCATACTTTTATCACATTCAATAGTTTCCTTCCCCCCCCCCCCCCTCACATTTGAAGGTTTTATTATCACATTAGGCAATATCAAGTATCAACATTACATATGATTGTACTTTTGCCACATTCGGTTGTATCCTTATTTTTTCTTACATTCGATGGTATCATCCTCATATTGTACAGTACCAACATCACATATGACTGTACTTTTGTTACATTAAGTGGTTTCCTTATTTTTTCTCACTTTTGATGGTTCCATTAACACATTAAGTAGTACCAACATCAAATATTAGTGAACTTTTGTCACATTCGACAGTTTTTTTTCTCTCTCTTAGATTTGACAGTTATATTGTGACATTGAGTAGTACAAACATCACATGTGATTGTACTTCTATACATTCAATGGTTCACTTATTTTTTTTCTTAAATTTGATGGTTTTATTGTCACCTTAGGAAGTATCAACATCACATATGACTATACTTTTGCTACATTGAATTGTACCCTTATTTTTTTTTTCCTCACATTTAACAGTATCATCTTAACATTGTGTAGTACCAACATTACATTTGACTATGATAAAATTTTATCACATTTGGTAGTTCCCTTATTTCTTCTCATATTTGATGATTCCATCATTACATTAAGCAATACCAACTCAAATATGAGTGTACTTTTATCACATTCGATGGTTTTTTTTTTTCTCCCATTTGACAACTACATTGCCATATTGGGTAGTACTAACATCACATGTGACTGAACTTTTGTCACATTCGAAGGTTCCCTTATTTTTTCTCACATTTGATGGTTCCGTTTTCATATTAGATAGTTCTAATATCACTATGACTGTACTTTTCTCACATTTGGTGGTACTTGTAGATAGCACATTTTGTACCCTTTATGACTCGGGCCCCCATTCCCCAACAATGTTAGAATTCTAAAGCCCAAAGTTGGTTTGGAGCCAATCAGATTCTAAATTGATTTGAGAAATGTTAAAATAGAAAATATAACCTTTTATGAGCAAATAAATATATTTTTAAAAAATAAAGGCCACAAAAACCCTAAGGTTGCGTACGCATACACGTGTATGCATACGCAGGTTTGATGTATACGTACGCATACACGAGCTTGTGTACGTAGCTAGGGTTCTAGAAATTATGAAAGGAATGTTTTCTGCATTAAAGACTGAGATTTGAAATGAATCCCACATCGTCTGGGAGCCAATCTAAACCCTTATTTTTTAACTATATAAAACTTTACATGGTATATTTCAAGGAGACCCGGAACTAGAAATAGTGAATTAAAGACAGGAATTTTCACAAAACATCCTCAAGTCAATTTTCTTTTGATTGAGACCTTTTCTGGCCTTAATCTTTGAGTTATTACTAATCACTTCCTTGTTTGATTGTGAATAGATTAACTGAGGAGAATGGTGAAAATCAAACTTGAAAAGCTTCTTGTTTGAGGTATTGAGCTCTAACCTTTTCCTTTTCATTTCTTTGTTTTAATTTTTTTTTCTTGCTTTGTTTATGTTTTAGTATGTTTAGGTAGCTTAGGGTTTGGTAGTTTTCTGTTGTGAAGCATGTTAGGTTGTTAGATTTGTTAGTTTTAAGTTTTGCCCTATTTTCTATGTTTATGTGTTTCTGGGTTTGGGTTCAGGGCGTGTTTGAGTGTGTATGCGCTTTCTACACACATACGCAGGCTTGAAGTGTGTGTACACATACAGTTGGCTTGTGTACGCAAGCCTATGTATGCACACGCATACTCGTGTCTAGAAGCCCTAATTTGAGTTTTCTGCTTTTGTTTGTTCTTTTCTTTCACATAACATACTTCTGTTTTGATCTCATTTTATGTTTTTGAGTCTCTGTTTCTCTGTTTGATTGTTTGTTTGCTTTTAACATGCTAGATTAGGGTTTCTTTCTATTTCTTGATTTGATATGCCATGACCACACATTCAAATGTCCATATGCTATGGTGCAGCGAGGTAAGTAAAGGTGAGTCATGCATTTCACATGATCATGCATTTGCTTATTATATAGCCTTGATATTCCTTTGATGAATGTGTATATGCAAAGTCCATGTGCTATGCTTTCAATATGATAAATATGTTTGTTTAATTGTTGCTATGTCGCTGCCTTTAAGATGCCTTGCTGTCTTGGATGAGATGAGATGATTACCATGATGGATATATTCTATGTTTAATATGATAGATTTATGCTAGGTTTGATGTGATAAATGTATGCTAGGGTTTATGATGATATGAGAAGCATGATAGATGTATGCTAGAGTTTTGGATGATTAATGCCATAATGTATGCTTAGATGTATGCTAGTGTGTGTGTGTGTGTGTGTGAGTTTAAGATGTAATATTGAACATGCCTTTAATGAGATTCAAACGTAAGACCTAATTAGTCGACCCTTGCATGCCTAACACTTTCCCAAGCAGTACCTAAATTCCAAATCCATACCTAGCAGTAAGATCGGTCCTTTCACGTAAGGACATTATATACATGGTTCCTAGACCATAAAACTAGGTGGCGACTCCTTTCATCTTTTCTTTACCCTGGTCCATTCGGCCGTGGCGTACTCCCCCCAAACCACGCGCGTTGCGCCCACTGTACTTTAATTTTTTTCTTACATTTGATAGTACCATTCTCATATTGTGCAATGCAAACACCATATGTGACTATACTTTCATCACATTCGGTGGTTCCCTTATTTGTTTTCTCACATTTGATGGTTCCATTGTTACATTAGGCAATACCAATATCACATATGACTATACTTTTGCCACATTCGGTTGTACCTTTATTTTTTTTTCACATTTGATGCTACCGTCCTCACATTTTACAATATCAATATCACATGTGATTGTACTTTTGTCATATTTAGTGGTTCCCTTATTTTTTTTCTCACATTTGATTGTTTCTGTTAAGGTCATATTTACAATGTAATTAGCTAATCATTTGACAAATCATATTTTATTTGTAATTGTGTAGATCTAAGTTGAGTTTAAAGTATCAAGAGGTATGTTACTCAAACATATCAAATGGTATCTTTAAAGTCATGAAGATTAATTTAAGAAACAAGTGAAGAAAAACTGATTCATTAAGTCTTGATAGAAGCTCGATAGATACTGCTATCTATCGAGGTTAAATGAAGAAGCTCGACATAAGTTTGATCTATCGAGAATTACGATTTCAGAATTTCCAGATCTAAAATTCAGCCCATGCTATCTTATTTGATTAGGGTTTCTTTTTTCATAACCCTAATCATATATAAGATAGATTTTAAAAGTCTTCATTGAGGGAAATAGAGACCTAGCACTCATATACTCTGTGTGAAGTTGCTGCATTTATACACCTTATGGTTTTGTAACCAAGTGCTTCCTGATCTTCATTATTGATAAAGTGAAGAACTTTGCAGCCAACAACAATCATTCAAGTTGTTGGAGTTAGTCACAAATTGGAGATTTGTGCAACAAAGGAAAGAATGTTTCTACAAAATCTAGTCCAATTGGGTATTGGAGCAAATGTTCAACTGTAGGTTGGTATTTTGGGATAGGTTAGGGTAGTAGTAAGATTTTTTATACTTGTAACTGCTTGATTATTGATTAGTGGATTCTTGAGAGTGTTAACCTTAATTTATCTAGTGGGGTTTTTGACTTGCGAGAGGTTTTCCCCATTTGTCAACAAATCACCATATCAATTTAATTTCCGCTACATTTTGTTTATTTGGTGATTTGTTGGTGCTTCCATGATTTGCATATAATTTGACATAATTAATCAATTTGGATAATTGAATTAATTTACTGGGGTCAATCTATCTTAACCCAACAAGTGGTACTAGAGCGGGCACATTCTGATTAAGTTTTAATCTTTGCTATGTGATCCATTGAACCCTGTTGTTATGGATCATGGACAATCATTAATTATACCTCCTCTTTTGTATGGAACTAACTATGCATACTGGAAAGTACGTATGAGAGCTATTTTGTAGTCCTATATGAAAAGGTTTGGCTGGCTATTGAGGTTAGATGGACCAAACCTATTGATCCACCTGCGTCTTGGGATGATGACAAGAACAAAGCTGCAAATTTGAACAATAAAGTGTTGAATGCCTTGTTTAGTGTTGTGACTAACGAGGAGTTTAAGAAGATTTCACGGAGCATGGGCAATCCTTCAAAACACTTATGAAGGTAGTAAAGCTATGAAAGATTCCAAGCTTTAAAGGCTTACCATGAGCTTTGAAGAAATTAGGATGGATGACAATGAATCATTTGATGAATTCTATGCCATGTTCAAGGACATAGTGAATTTTACCTTCAACTTAGGTGAAAATATTCCAGTGCCTAAAATTGTGAGGAAAATTCTCAGATCTCTTCCAGAGTGGTTTCATGCTAAGTTCATCGCTATTGAAGAGTCAAAGAACATTGACTCTATTCTTTTGATAAAGTTGATTGGGAATCTGCAAACCTACAAATTAAGGTTAGTAAGGATTGCCAAGGGTAGCAAGAGCAATAATTTGGCTCTAAAAGCAAAGAATGATGAAGAAGATGAGTCGTTTGAAGATGAGAAATCAAAGATCAAATCTTACATTACTAGATAATTCAAGAAGTTCATCAAGAATGCAAATGTTAAGGCAAATGACAAGGATTGCAAACAATCTAGATTTTTTCAATTTAAGTCTCAAGATAAATTCAAGAGAGAATCCAAAGAAGGTGGACAAAACAACAACATTTCAATTGTTCCAAAATGCTATGGGTGTCAAGGGTACGAACACGTGAAGCAAGAGTGTCCTACTTATCTCAAGTCAATTGGCAAGAGTAAAGCCCTAGTTACCACCTTGAGTGATATTGAATCAAAAGCAGACTCAGAGGATAGTGATCAAGAAGGGATATTCAATGCCTTCATAGTTACTATTGATTCATCTAAGGAGTTCGAAGAACTAGTTTATGAGGAAGAAGATCTGATGGAGTCCAAGTTTGAAGAGATGGATGAAAAAGATGATATCCACACTGCCTACTCAAAGTCGTACAAAAATTCTAAGAAGCATGAAAAGATTTATATGCTAGCCATAAGGAAGCTAAGTGAAGTGGAATTGAAACAAGAGGAACTCTTCACTAAAGTTGATGAGGCAAATGAAAGCATCAGAGCATTGCGGTTTGAAAAAAATTTTTTGGCTGAGAAGGCTAAGAAATAGAACGCTGAGCTATTTCAAGTGAGAGCTCAAATGGAAAGAACTTCAAGTGCTAATTTGGATGAAATGATGAATTCCAAAAAGCTGCATCTAATAAAGCTGGTCTCAGGTATAATCACTTTTTTTCTTCTTATAGTACTTCCTCCAGTGCTTTGAATAATGTTGTATTTGTTTCTCCTGATTTTAATGCTAAACCTAAGATAACTAAGCCCAAAATTGAAAATGTGAGTGAGTTTAAGCATGATAACGGTAAATCCATTCTGGGAGCACCCCCTAAGGTTGTTAAAGAAACTAAGCTGAACAATCATTGCTCTACTAATAAGAAGTCTCCAAAAGAAACCTCACTTCTACATCACTATGGAGCATTAAGACACACTTGTCCAAATTGTTATAAGTGACTTGCCACACAACAAAGCAATAGTATGTTATCTTTAGGAGACTATACATAACACCACTAGGGTATGGGAGAATGCATAAGTGGTTGAAACTAGATTTTACACGTGGAGCAGCTGTGAGAAAAGGGAGAGGAAATGTTGGCTAAGAGGTTTTGTCTTGGTCTATGCTAAAGGCGTGACTGCCTTGGGAAGGAAGTGAGAATCACACCTAACACGGTACTCAACCACTCACCAAAAAAGAATATAGTGACTTTCCAAGGTCAGAGGCTATGAGAACCATGGTTTTCAAACCCAGATTGTTCAAAGAACCGGAGAAGGGAGATGTTTAAGGTTTTTAAGGTCGGATAGAGGTTCAACCAAGGTTGAACCATATGATGTCAAAATTGATTTAATATTAATTAAAATACAAATATATGTATTTTTTTTATGCAAGACAAAATTTATACTTTAGCCTAATCTAAGTGTATATGTGTGTGAAGCTCCCTCCTAAAGACTTGAACCCTGACCCTTACCCTCCACACCCCACAAGAACTTATACTTGTAAAGTGACCACTGCACCAAGGGTGTGTGGTAGTACAAATAAATGTATTAAATGTGTAAAAATATAGAAATTTACCCTTAAAAAAATATAAAGCAATTAAAACAACTTTCAAAATAATTTTTGTTATTTTTATAAAGTAAGTAGAAAATAATAAATATAAACAAGCTTTAAAAAATTATGTTTATTAATCTTTCAAATAAAAAGCATTTTAATTTAAAATAAAATCATTTTTAACATAAATTTACTAATTTCATATTCATATTTATTGATGTAAAAGCTTAATTCTAGAACAAAAATAAATTTAGAAAATACTATTAAGTAAATAGTGATAAAATTAAATGCATAACTATAAATATTTTAAAATAAAAATAAATATAATATAAAGTTCAAGGCTGACACAAGGAGTCCAACCAGTTCAGCGGTTGCTGTGTTAGATAGAGGGCTTAAATGTGTTGGAGGTAGTTGGTTCTATACCTAATGAATGCGTTTTTCCCTATTTATTTCAGGACTTGTTTTCAATTTCTAAAGAACCGAGTTGGGGCACGGGTAACCGGGTTGGACCATTTGGTTCGGTCTGAATTTGATAACCTTCATGAGGACACCCCTTATTGGTTGAATGCACAATGAGTCACCTTAGAGACACGTGTATCAATCACAGTACTCCTGATGTCCCTTTCAATGACCAAGGATTGTCATCGTTGTGAAAAGGTCCAAAAGAGAAAATGATAACTTGACACTTGTCCTTGTACTCAGCCATATTCCTCAGAGTATAAGAGGAACATGTAGTTGTGCTATTAAGGCAAGAACCCAAGTAGATATTTTGAGATGAAAGTAGAGAGTTGGTAGGAATGAAAGACAACCTGATTGTAAACTGATCTCTTTTCACAAATAATGCAAGCTGAGTAGAGCAAGAATGTTAAATTCTTGCTTAAAACGTGGTTTTTTATCCCTTTTCTGGGGTTTTCTACGTACATCATGTCTTGCTTTAGTAATCAGTTTATTCTTCTTGTTTAAATGTGTGTCTTTTTCATGTCCTATCATCACTTTCTTTATTTCTTATTTGAGTGTCATGTCAAAGCTTGCATCTTTTCGAGCTTTCTCATGTGGATGTACTGTTAGATAACTTATTTCACTTCTATATATAAGCTCAAATCTAACTTGTACGTACATTTTTGGTGACTCTATTGAGGATTTCTAGTTATTTTCCTTTTAAAGGGTGTTTTTGTTGGGTTGTAAACCTCTGTTTGTTGTTACTTCCTCCATGTCTCTGAGGAAGAAGGTGGTTACTGGGATACTAACTAGTGTGGGTGAAAACCATCGGTCAAAACCAAGTACAGATCACATACTCCGTATCCATGCATTATAAAGGCACAAAATCTTTGGGTGGAACTGCTCATCGTGAGAGCAGGGAGATCATGGTTGCCATTGAAGACCTTCAACGTTCTTAGGTTGCTATGTGGGCCTGCGTCAAGAGACAGCTGTACCTCAGGCTCCTCAAGGTCTTCAAGGATCTCCTTATTTGACTAGGAAGATATACATGCTATTTTGTTTGAAGCCAAGAAGATGGAGAGTGTTGTTTATGTTGATAGCAAGCCTCCTTATCCTGAAGAAATAGCTGGGAAGCCTTACCCTGCTAAGTACACACCTCCTATATTCCCTAAGTATGATGGCATAACAAGGACTGCTAGAGAGCACATTAGGCGATATGTAGATGCATTAATGGCTCACTCTTACGACCACGAGTTTAGGCTCAGAGAGTTCTCTAAGTCGTTAAAAAGCTGAGCTTTTACTTAGTATACTCGTCTTGCACCAGGGTCAGTTCTAAGTTGGAACGATTTGGCAACGCCGTTTATGAAAAAGTTCTTTATTTTGGAAGAAAAGCTCACATTGTCAGATATACAACACGGGAAGCAAAGGGTGTATGAGGGGTTACTAGAATATATTCACAGGTTTCATGATCTCTCTTTGCCGTGTTTTAACCCTGTGGAGGAAGAAATGCTGGTGGATGTTTGTATCATGGGTATGTTATATGAATACCGTCCTTATTTAGAGAATCTTTAGATTTTTAGTTTTACAAGGCTTGTAGAGGCTGCAAGGAGAACAAATATGTCTATGAGGAAGCCATCAAAATGTTCAACTTCATAAGCTGTGAGTGCTCCTAGACAACTGTGAAGGAGAGAAAACAAGAAAATGGAAATTGTTGTGGCAAAGGAACCTAAGAAGGTTAGGTGGCCAAAGGAAAGAAGAGGGTCAGAGGTAGTATTTCCCCTTCTTTCACTGTGTCTACTAAAGAAATGTATAGCATCCTAGAAGCTTGGGTGAAGGATGGTATAGTGACGTTGCTTGAAAGCAAACATGAACCTACAGAAGAGGAAAAGTGAAATCCACTTTATTGTAGGTACCACAGGAGATGTGACCACCATACTATGGATTGCTATGCTTTGGGGAATATTTTCCATCATAGGGTAGCCAAGGCAGATTTGGTTATCAAGGCTAGGAAGAGGGCTAACTCAAGAATGCGTAGACTAGAGGTGGCAATAACTTTCTTCATAGGTCGTGAGGATCCTATGGAAGAAGAAGCGAAGGACATGGCTCGCAGTAGCTTAGCACCACCACCATTGGTAGATGAAGAGATGGTAATAAGAATTCAGCAAGAGGATAAAATACACTCCTTTGTTGAAGGAATAGACCTTAGACCAATGGCTAGAAGAGAAGTGGCCCAACCCTTGACTAGGGTGATGGAAAGGAATCATGAAGTGGCAGCTGTTAAAGGAAGTTTGATGCAAGTGTCATATTAGGAAGCAAAGGATTCAGTCACCTTTTCTAACAAGGATTTAGTCAATCGAGTTGTTGATAGCAACGGGCCTTTATATGTCACTCCTTTTTTGGGAGCACCTTGAATCAAAAGGGCATTAGTAGATATTGGTGCCTCCACCAATATTCTGTCTCTCCCAAATTTTGACGCCTTAATGATTTTGAGAAAGAGAATTATTCCAGTGCCAAAGCAGGTAGTTGTAATAGGAGCCTTGCAGCAAAATATTCTTGGACATGGATCTTAGGGTTGGACTAATTCAGGCACCCACTCTCATCCATGTGATAGAGGGGAATACATCCTACCATATCATTTTAGGCAGTCTATGGCTAAAGGAATATAAAACGGTGGCTTCCATATATCATCAATGTGTGAAGGCCATTTGGAGGAATAAGTAGGTAATCATTGAGGCCACTAAGATGCCTTTTGATAGAGTAGAACTTCATTTTCCTGATGCAGCTTTATATCAAGAGTATGAACCTGAACGCGAGAATAAAATTCTTCATTTTAATCCTATTGCTTTGCAAGCAGAGGAAGAAGATGATGACAAAGTGGTAGAACTCGAAGGGCTTTCCCAGATAAGAAGGGTTACCGTGCCTGATAGCCGAGTGAATATGAATTTTGACGGTTAAAGGAAGGGGATGAGGAGGATGGTAAGCCTAATTCTCTTAATCCAACACAATAGCCAGAGGAAGTTCATGCAGCTAAGGAGTTTGTGAAAGAAGCCCCTGAGTCCATGAATGATGTTGTTAAGAATATGCAAGAAGAACTTGTTGATGTTAATCTGATTGATGAAGAAAAAGGTGAAAAATTGGTAAAAATCGGTAAAAATCAGCAAGAATTTTTCTAAAAAGAAAGAGGAAAATTGGTAGCATTGTTGAAGGAATACACAGATGTTTTTTTATTGTAGTTAATAAGAAATGCTAGGTCTGAGCCCGAATCTAGTGACGCACAAGTGAAAGGTGGATCCTAATGCTAAACCTATGAAGCAACTGTTGATGAAATATTGTTTGGATGTGGAGGAAAAGATAAAGCTTGAAGTGTAGAAGCTTATAAAGGCAGGATTCATTGAAGAGATTAAATGCCCAAGCTAGTTAGCTAACATAGTTCCTATAAAGAAGAAAAATGGTCAGATAAGAATCTGTGTGGATTTTCGGGATCTCAATAAAGCCTGTCCAAAGGATGAATTTCCACTTCCTAATGTTGATATTCTAGTAGATGCAACGAGTTTCTCCTTTATAGATGGTTATAATGGGTATAATTAGATCCTTGTTGACCTAGCAAATGCCCCGAAAACTGCTTTCAAGGCACCTTTTGGAAATGATTTCTATAGGGTGATGCCTTTTGGATTAAAGAATGTCAGTGCAATGTGCCAAAGAACTATGACCTCAATCTTTGTTGATATGCTTCATAAGCAGGTGGAAGATTACTTCGATGATCTTGTGGTAAAATCCAAGAATCGTTTTGAGCATTTGGTGCACCTGAGACAAGTCTTTGAAGGATGTAAGGAGCATAACTTGCGGATGAATCCTTCTAAGTATGCTTTTGGGGTATCTTTAGGGAAGTTCTAAAGAATTTCTTGTTCATCATAGAGGGATTGATTTTGACCCTACAAAGGCCAAAACAATAACTATCCTCAGTCCTCCTACAACTCTAAAGGAGTTGAGAAACTTTGTGGGAAAAGTTTCTTATTTAAGAAGATTCATTCCAGGCCTAGCTAAGATCTTTAAACCTTTCATAGAGCAAACAAAGAAAAGAGTGATTTTTGTATGGTGCGACTAATACTTAAAGGCATTCAAGAAAATTCAGATGATATTGGCGGATCCCCACACCATGGTGGTCCCTATACCTGGAAAACCTTTACTATTGTATATAGCTAATATGGAGCAATCCTTGGGAGCATTATTAGCTCATGAGTAGGAAGGGATAGGGAAGCAAGTATACTATATTAGCAGACTTATGAAGGGACCAGAGTTAAACTTGCCAATAAGTTACACTTTCCTTGTTTTTGCAATGAAGTAGAATATGAAACCTTGTTGGTGGGGCTGAAGGCTGCCAGAAGGTTAGGCATAAAAAGGTTGAAGGTGTTTGGTGATTCTGAGTTGGTAATAAGATAGGTTGAGGGAATTTATGGAGTAAAGAATCCTATTTTGGCTACTTATAGAGGTGTAGTATAGAGGATCATGGAATGCTTTACTTTCATAGAGAACAAGATAGTTAATAGGGGTGAAAACAAGCTTGCTGACTCGCTAGCTACCCTAGTCACTAAGTATGTATTAAAGAAGGAAAAGATGACACTCCGAGTTGAGAAACAACCTAGTTTAGTTCAGGATGAGCTATGTTTTCCTCAAGATTAGTGAGAAACCTTGTTGAGAGCAATGACTCAAGGGAAGTATGTTGGGTTAGAGTTACCAGCAAATATGAAAGACTTCCTCAGGATCAATGGGGATTTGTTTCTCAGGGGAGTAGAGGGTTTGCTAATGAAATGTGTCTTAAGGCAGGAGGGACTGACGTTTTTGCACAGGTTGCACTATGATATTTGTGGTGTAAATCTCGATGTCAGCCTATAGAAGACTACAAAGGCTGGGGATCTTTTGGCCAAAAATACCAATGATGCTAAGGAAGAACAACGGAGTTGTAAAACTTGTTCTGTCATTCCTCCTAATCAAGCAGAGGTGCTTAATGGCAAATTGCTGGGAGAAGATTGGCAGGATTTATACTTGAGATACCTTTTGCAAGGTGTATTGCCTGCTGATCAGATACAAAGAGAAAAGTTGAAGAAATATGTGACCAGGCTTAACGTGATAGATGGCAAGTTATTCAAGAGAAGTTTCCAAGGGAGATGGATGGTATGTATTCTTGCTAAAGAAGTCAATGGCGTTCCTTTAGACATGCATGAAGGAGAGCTAGCAGGACACCTAGGTGAGAGAAGGCTATGGCAAATGGCTTTGCACTAAGGATATTATTGGCCCACAATGCAAAGGGATGCTCAAGACTTTGCAAAGAAATGTCAAGAATTCCAAAGGCGATGGGACAAAATACACACTAGTCATCAAAATCTTCATCCAATTGTGGATCCATATTCATTCCACAGCCGAGGGCTGGACTTTATAAGGCCTATAATCCCCACCTCTGAAGGATGTATATGGATACTGGTAGCCATTGAGCTATTTATCAAGTGAGTAGAAGCTATGCCTATGAACAAGGCAGCAGGAAGCTCAATGGCTAATTTCTTGAGGGGCAATATTATATGTCATTTTGGGGTAACTAACAAAATTATTTTTGACAATGGCATGCCATTCCTGAACAAGGCTATGCACCATTTAACAGACTAGTATTCCATTTCTCAAACAACATCTACATTTTATTATCCCAAAAGAAATGGTCACGCCGAGGCCTCTAAAAAAAAGTTGTTGAAGATATTGGGAAAAATGACTAAGGAGAATAGAAAGAGGTGGAAGGAGGAGTTTCCTACATCTCTGTGGGCTCATAAAACAACCAAATCACAAGTTACAGGAGCTTCACCATTTTCTCTAGTCTATGGCACAGAGGATTTTATCCCAATAGATTTAGAAAGGCAAATAGTAAAACTGGCAAAGATTGTAGGAATACCCAGAGAAGACACTTTGAAAATTATGGAGAAAATGTGTGATAATGCTGCCTCTCATAACTGCCTTTACCAAGCTAACATGAAGGCTAGGCATGAAGGCCAAGTTAGAGAACGAAAGTTTCAAGTGGGAGAACTTGTTTAGAAAGCTGTCCCGAATGTACGAGGAGTTGCTGGAGCTGTTAAACATAAGTTTTGTCCAAAATGGGAAGGACTATACATAGTAGAAAAAGCACATTCAACAAGACATTATTGGCTAAAAGATCAAGCAGGTATAAAGGCCCTATTGGCGAAGCTCACCTTGAGAAGTATCATGCTTAATCTTGTAAAAATATTTTTGTGTGGCCATCATGTCAAACTAATTTTGTGTTCTACAAATCTCATACTATTATAAACAAAGACTCATATGCAGCTATTTCATATGCTATTGTTCATAATGCGCATTCAAAGTCTAAATAGTTTGGCGAAATAAGGCATGGTAAAGTTATAGTACAGCCATATGGCATTTCAAGACCAAAAATTATTACAACTTAAAATTAGAGAATGTTTGTGAGAAAACTAAAATTTTCAAGAGAGAAGTTTGGATCACTCAAAGCTCCCAGTTCCCCTTCTAACTTTTCAATCTCTTTCTTCAAAGAGATACGTTCTGCGGTGACACCTTCTAATTGAGTTTGAAGGAAGAACTTGTTTCTTGTTGGGATGTTAATTCCACCTAAAGTCTTTTGGTAGATTCCTGGAGCTGAGTGATTGAAGTGACATGCACCTATAATGCTGATTCTACTTCCTTTACTTTGTTAATACACGAGTTCTCCTTAAATCTTAATTCATGAAGTAAGGACAAAAAAATGTGAACAGAGGGTCCTGCCTTCTTTAAGTCCTTCAATATAGTGACACAACTTTTTAACCAACCAACATTGAGTCTTAGGCTCTCAGCCTCACATAGTGTGGAAAGGAAATTGTTAAGGTGGAGAGCTAGACAATCCTCTTTTCTCTTTGACTAAAATTATGATATAATAGACCCAATTTGCTGTAAGAGAAAGCCCCTAATTGACAAGGTCCATTTGCTGGTATCCCTCATGGTTTCGGGATATTTGGAGAGTAATAAGGAACAAATTGCTTTCAGATCGGGAGAAAGCAATGAGAGTAATGGATCAGACTTTGTTTGGGTGCTTTCACCCTCTTGTTCCTTGGAAGTAGCTTCTGTTAAGTCTTCTTTGCTTGAGGGTTTTTTGGTATACACCCAATTTGAATCCTCCCTTTCAGTGTTAGACTCAGTTTCTTCATTGGAAGTCATTTCTTGTACAGAAACCTCTTGGGTCGAAGAAGTGACTTTGGCTTTGGGTTGAGCTTGAGGAATAGAGCTTGCAACTTGTCAAAGGTCAAAAATGGAGAAAGGAAGAAAATTTACTTGTGTCTAGGGTTAAAAGAAGAGTTTACAAGAGATAGTCACTATAGAGAAAAGAGTGTACCTTGGGCTTCTTGCTAGAAGGGATTTTTGCATTCTTCTTTCTCTTAATGCCTGAAGGTTTGGCTTTTGGAAGGGGCTTCAAAGTCAAATCTCCCTGAAAGATAGGTGGGACATCCATTTGTTAGGCACTACTCTTCCTAATATTCCTAACACGTTCTCTGATGTCAGAACACCATGACTTAAACCTGGGTGAAGGCAGTCCCGTTTTGGTGGGAGAAGTAAAGGGGATTTTAGGGCTTGATACTAAAATTTTGATAAGATTCTCTATTTTAAAGGCTAGAAAAGCCACCACAACAAGTAAAGCTAAGGTAGAGAGATGTCTTAGTATGCCTTGGTCAAAACCAAATTTGGCAGGTGTGTGGGCCTTTTTTTGCAAATGTTGGGTTGGGCCACCTCTTGTTGCACTAGGCCCAAAGTTTTCTGCATCAGGAAGTTGGGATCGGTCCAACAGTAACCCTCCTTGGTCTGGCTTGTGTGCAAACGATGAGTCCAAGTTCTAGGGAAGACGCTGCAAAGTGGGTTTATTCCTTGTTTCTGCTGCAGAAGGAACTTTTCTTCAGTTTCTGCTCCAGGTCTAACTTTTCTATTGTGAAGTAAAACTATCTGCGGTGTAGTAAAACTGTCTGTTGTTTAGTAAAGCGTTCTGCTGTGCATTAAAGCCATCTGCTATAAAGCTGTTTGCTGTAAAACTTTCTGTTATGCAATAAAGCTGTCTACTGTGCATTCAAGCCGTCTGCTGTATAGCCTTTTGCTGTGCAATAAAGCTGTCTGCCATGCATTAAAGCCTTTTGCCATGCAGTAAAGTTTTCTGTCGTGCATTAAAGCCTTTTGTCGTGTAATAATGCTTTCTGCTGTGCAGTAAATCTGTCTGTTGTGCATTAAAGCTGTTTGCCGTACAGTAAAATCTTTTGTAATGTAAATAACTATTCATTTTTTACTGCATAAATACTTTTCTACTTATTGCACATAAACAAATCTAAAACTCAAAGAAAATACTAATCAAGCAAATGTTAGCTTACATGGGTTAGCATATTCTCAACTATATATATACACATATTCATAAATATACCTATATGTATTCACATATACCTCTATAAAATATATTCTACAGAACATGAGAAACAAGTTATATATATATATACTTATGGCAGGAAAATGAGCCAAAAGTAAAACATGTAATAACAAATAAAGAAGAAAGCTTCGGCAGAAATGATTTTGCTTAACACAGTAAATACAATAAAAAGGTGTTATAGTAAAATAACTAGTACAACAAGTAAAGATACCACAGCAGGATAACTGATGCGACAGACGTGATAAAAACGTGCTACGGCAGAATAACTAAATACAGCAAATATAAGTTCTAATGAGTGAAATTAAATATATTTGTAATCAAAATCAAATATTGAATCTTCCCATAGAATAAGTAAACCAAGAAGAAACCCAAACCCCAACTTGAACAACCTTATCATAGGCTTCTGCCATCAAGGTTGTGCATTTTGGAGAATAGTCTTAAATGGTTACTAGCTATTAATTTTGAAGACTTCAAAGAGTGGGTTTTGCTAAGAGGGAGAGAAAAGATGGTCTATTGATGCATGCCCCTATTCTTGCCGTGTTTTCTCTTTTCTTTTTTTACCACTTTCTTTCTTTCTCTCCGTTCTTTTTACTCTTCATTTTCTTACTACTCTCTTGCCATAGGTTATTTTTCTCATTTGGGTCTTTTCCCTTAGGTGCTTCTTCTATTAGGTACCCCCTATTCCGGTCTCCCCCTATTCCAGTCTCCCCCTTTCATCCATGGCTACCTCCTCCTTTTTTAGTAAGCAAATTCAATGGAATTTCCCCCTTTTACCCCTAGAGCTTCACCAATCATTTTTGGTTCGTTGTGGGCATTCATTCAAGACTACCCATTGACCCATTGGTTGCCCCAACCACTGCCATTGCTCAGTTTGTTTACTGCATCACTACTCATTTCATGACAAAATTTCATTTTATTTGTTCTTGCTGTATACCTCTACCTCTTGGGTTATCTCACTACCTAGCTCTATGGCATGTATTAGATGGTCCCAATCATCTATTACTTCTTTTGGGTAAGATACCATCCCAGCAAGGCATATTCCCAAAAGAAGTTATGATAGGAAACCAAATATAGACCCCTTTTTCCCCTTACCACCAAACCACACCCTTTGAATCTCCTTGACCGTGGGCCCACCTTCCTTGTATTGGCTGGGTATAAGTTGGTGGTGCCCCGACCCTTTTGTGCTTGCTCCTTTGTCTTCTGTTTTTTGTCTCCTTTCGTTCCCACGCCATTTCTGCCGTAGCAGATTAGTTTTGTTTGGTTTTGCTGCGTGTTCTTTTGTCTTAATTCTTCATGCGTTTCTTGCTGCATTTGTCATTTCCTTTGATTTGAATTTTCTTTCCTTCACGTGATTCTTACTGCTAACACTTCCTGCTGTTCCTTGTTTCTTTTCATCGTGCTTTTTCATATTAGCTTTCACGCCTATCTTTTTTATACAAAAGTATTCGGGCATTTGTGAGCCAATTAATGTTGACTGGATCAAAAGGGTCTTAGGCCCAATTTGTCTTTATCTGCTGAAGCCATCCTGCTAGAGAACTGTATTCTGCGGTAGATTTGTATTCTATTACAGATCGCTTTCCCTTGCATTTCTTCCTTGGACCTCTCTTTCTTTTTGGTCTTTTTCGCGGGCCTTTGGGCCTTGATTTTCATTGGGCTTTCCTCCATATGGGCTTTTGCATTTTGGATTTGCAAAAAATGGGCATCAACAACGGGCAAACCTATGGGGGTTGTAGGCTTGAGTTTCATACTTGTAGACACTCGATTTTACACCTAGGATTTAATCAAGGAAGATGACTAGAATTACCATCCATGTACCCTAAAAAATCATAATTCATTCATTGTATATCATATAAATGATCTTGAGATTCTAATGGTCGTGACGATATGTCTGGTTCCCAAATCAAATCGTCAAATCGAAAGATATCGCATGATCAAGTTTGCACGGTTAGCATACATTGCGTCCAAGTAGAGTCGACCACGCATGATTAATTTAAATTAATTCTGATTGGTTAAATAATTAAAATTGATTAAATAATTTTGTGATTAGTTGATAATTAGTGTTTTGCTCGCATAGGAATAAAAGGGATAATTGGATAATAATAAAATTGTGGACAATTTGAACTTTATCAAGATTTATTTTAGGGTATTTATCTACAAGATAATTCTTGCTAAAAAGACCTGAATTATCCAAAAAAGAGTTAAAAAATTAGGATACGGATTGAGAACGCATCTAAGTGCATGACCCGACGCAAGAAAATCCTAAAAAAGGAGTCTAAAAGGCACCCGAATATGAAAGTGTGATCAGCATTCAATAGTGCCATTCGATACTTTTGGAGTGTCGAACAGCACTTTAAAAGTGCCAAATTGCAGTCTTTTGGGCTTTGGCCCAACTCCCTTCAGGTGACGATAAGGCACATCCTTTTCGACCTTTTTGTAGAAGGACGAGTCCCAATTTGCATTTTAAGCATCGTTGCTTATTTTTTAAGCACTTTAGTCTTTATAAATAGTGATCGGGTCTAAAAATTCAGCACACTCTTTTACGCTCTGAAGGAAGTCACATTTTTTTACACTCAAATTACTCATATTTCTGACTCCCATTTCTAATATTCTATTTCTTAAAGCTAGGGCTTTTAGGTTTCATAGATTATGGCATAAATTTCTTTGAACCCTAAAATATCCTCTCAAGAAGAAAAGTGCTCCATGCAAGAAGTTGTTTCTAATTACCCTTTTCTTTCTTCTTATGTTTCTTTTTTTTGTGATGATATGTTTATATATATTTTTAGTTTCAAATATTCATACCATAAATTGTTGATTTGTTTTGTTAAATCATGTTCTCAATTCTTTTTATTATTGTGTGATCCCTTTCTTAGTTTCAAAATATTGCATGTTACCATCTTTTTTTTTTTTAAATAAAAACAGATCTACATCTTCATTAGATGTAGATCTGAATTTTTTCTCAAATAAAAACGGATCTACATCTTCATTAGATGTAGATCTGAATTTTTTCAAAATAAAAACTGATTTGTATCTTTATTAGATACATATCTGATTTTTTTTAACACGACAGATTTAGGAAGTAACAAAGGATCATGAATGGTTGTGTTAGTTGTGTTTGTTTTATTTAATACATGTAGCATGAATTTATTTCATGAATGAAATTCTCTTCTTAAGAAATCTTTTTCATGTTTTTGAACATATAAAAATAAATTTGATTCTTTTAAGTCTCTACAAAACTAGATTCTCTCATTACAAAACAGATCTGGATTTTTTACAAAATAAAAAAACCATTTTTTAGTTCTTAAAACAGATCTAATTTTTTAGAACCAAAGATCAATTGTTTTTAATCACTAAAATAGATCTGATTTTTTTAACAAAGAAGAGGATGCATTCATAAATAAGTTCGTGTGATTTAATTTTGTTCATATGCACAACATGTCATTCATAGCATGCATAAAAGGGGTACATTGATCATAAGAGTCTATAAGACCAGACTTTGTCTAGGTGGAATGGGTGCCTAACACCTTCCTATTCCATAACCTAGCCTCCAAATCTAATTCTTTTGGATAGGTAGACCTAGGCTTTATCTTTGCTTTCATTTTTGGTTAGATTGTAACTTGGATAAAAGGCCATGTATTTTTGGTAGGTTGTAACTAGGACCCAAAGCCATGTAATATTCAATTTATCAAACTTGTACTTATTTTTACTCAATCAATGAGAATGAAACAATTTCAATCATGTAAATTTACATTTTATTTAGTTTTTTTTTTTTTTGTATATAAAAAATAAGTGACGACTTCACATCACTTATCCAAAAAGAGAGGTACCCTAAAAAGCAGTCCAATTTTTATTTATTTATTTATTTTTTTGAGAGGCACTTTCAAGGTCTCTTATAATACTCATCTTGAAAATGTGCCTAAAGATGAGAAGGAAAAGCACAAGCAACAAAAGAAAGTTTTTCCTCAGACCACAGGGTATCTCTGTAACGAGAAACCAAAATTCTTTCTAAAGAAGTGAACTGTGGAGGAAGTCCACCTCCAAAGTAGAGTAAGGTCTGGCTTTCCAATCAGTAAGGTCATCCAACACTTTGCTAAGGAAATTGTTTAAACACATTGCCACTTTGTTCCAATGCTAAGAGCATGGCAAGCCTTGGGGTGATGGCAGACTGGTATTGTAGGAGCTTAACACTCTAAGAACAAGATCATAATTCCTAAAGTGTTCCCATAACCATATTTGTCAAAAAGCAATGGATACAAAAGTTTCAACTCGAAATCTACCCTAAGAGCGTTGTAAATCAAGAGTAAAGTGATCTAGGTAAGAATACAAAGTTCCTAAAAAATAAGGGGTAAGGGGAAAGGATTGTGCTCTAGCTAGTTTAACGGCTAAAGGGAAATGCCTACTTAGAATTTTTTCATGAGGATATCTCTTAAATAGATGGCGAGAAAGTAAAAAGGCAATTAAGGCTTCAAGTTCATAAGAACTAGAGTTACTTTCTCCAACAACAAAATTTGTGCCTTCTTTCAAGGGGTCTCCGCTGGCTTTCTCATCTATGCCATCATCATACTCCCTCCAAAAGTATCTGATCCATCCCCAGAAATTGACTCTGGAACCTTTATCTCTGCCAACACTAGTATCTTTTAATACTTTCTTGTTGAGGGCTTTTCCTTTCCTTACTGCTTTCAAAACCTGTTTTTTTTTTTTTTTTATTTAATTTTCTTCATTTTGGAAAAATGGGAGGATTTATGGGAGGATGGAAAAGTGGGAGGATAGAAAGTATTTAGTTTTCCTTCTGCATCCTTAAGGAACTTCACAGCTCTAAACTCATTAGGAGATAAAGAAATGTTGACTACTTCACCATCTCCAAACAGGAGAAGTCTCACATCTCATAGACATCTTCCAGAGATGGAGAGATTTCTTGACACCATATGAAAATGTCTGTTTTCCTCCCTTAATTTGAAAAAAAAAATGTTACTAATAAATCCGTCGATGCCCTTCTCCCTTAGTTTTCCATCCTCAATTTTCTCTCCAACGGACACACCCTATGAGTGATAGAGTTCTATCGGTACAAGAGAGATAGCAAATTTTCGCTGTCTTTGATGATCTCTACATTAGAGAACACAAGAATGGTCTCCACAAGCTTTACTCCCTGCAAGATGTCCATGAAGGGAGGATGAGCCAACACTCTTCGACACTAGCTTCTCCAACCTCTGGAAACTGAAGTGTGAGATTTGAAAACCACATCTATGGTGGGAGCAAAATCTTCTCTACAAGTGCCAAGCCTAGGAATATGCTTTAACTCCAGATCCATAGTTAGAAGATTATCAGGTTCCCCACATGCTGTGTAAGGTAGGTCTTCAGAACAGGGGGCTGAATCCCAATCGAGACTTATATCAAATAGGTAATTTTCAAAGAAAAGAGGGATGATCCACTGTTCTTCTATGGAAGGATTTTCATTTCCTCCTAGAAGAGGTCAATTACCTTTTGAAGCGGAAGGTTCTGAAAATTTGCAGAACTAGATCTTAAACCATGTTCTACACCCATGATTTAATGTGTGAGAAGAATTTTGGGTTTTAGGTTGAAGAAGGAGAAGAAGAAGATAAGGGGAAAAGAGGAAATTAAGGAAGGGAAATATTTTCTTTTCAATTTATACTTTGAGAAGTTAATATTTTCCCTCTAAAAGAGAATGGTTCAAAAAAGGAGAAATATTTTCAAAATTAACACGTGTCAGTATGGGGAGGAAGCTAAGTTCCTGACAAGAGATGACAATTGATGGTGCTAAATTCAAGAAAACTGCATTCACAGTCAAAGTGCAAAAACACAACCCTTCCCCAACAGGTATGGTTTAATTATATTACATTTCACATTTTATCAACTTACATGTTTATCCTTATGTGTTGTGTAGGAATTTTATCTATGATAAAATAAACATAAAATACAACATAAAAGAAAAACAGTAAACATGCAATAAAATAACTTTTCTTTCTTTCATATATTTTTATGTTGAAAGTTTTTTTTTTTCTACAAGACAGGAAAGAGGGATTTACATGATTTGGCCTCTATAACTTATCACCCTCTTTCTTAAATTCCAAAAGAAACACAAATTTATAAAAAAAATAAGAAAGATAAAGTTTTTACAACTTAAGCTAATAGATGGCTAAACAAAACTGAAAGTTCGGATTTATGTTAAAAACATGAGCTGTTTAGACACTAAATTAAAAATTACGGCTCGGTTGATTTTACTTTAATTTAAACTAAGTGTGAAATAGAGTAAATGCGAGCGAACAAACAATACAACTACTCTAAGCCATATTCATTAAAACACAGTAGTAAAATGAAAACTAAAAGAGTAGGGACGAGAGATGCAAACACAAGATAACACTCCAATGTGTTATCGAAGAGGAAACTGAAGAACTCGACGAAAGACCTCTTCACCGCCCTCTAAGCGATAAATATATCTACTAGACAATAAGTTGGGATACATGATAGCAAAAGGCCCTCTAAGCTTAGTCTACTCAGTGCATTTAAGCCCTCCAAACTCCTACTCCAACAAGGCTTCTTGGAAC
This sequence comes from Castanopsis chinensis, assembly GCA_032878915.1. Classification (NCBI taxonomy): domain Eukaryota; kingdom Viridiplantae; phylum Streptophyta; class Magnoliopsida; order Fagales; family Fagaceae; genus Castanopsis; species Castanopsis chinensis. Next base: position 34,544,975 of record JAVQMG010000133.1, on the reverse strand, counting down.
CGTATCTTGTCTAGCTTTCCAGATTTTGCAATGTGCCTAATTACATCCACCAAAGCTTGGCTTCTTCCAATGCTTCCCAACAGCACCAAAAAACTCACTGGACACTCAGTATAGGTGTGGTAAGTGTTTGGGCTATCAACCTTTTAAGGATTTGGAAGTGGAGAGGTAGGAGTAGAGGAAAACCATAATGGATGGTGTAGAGAATTGTGGGTATGATAATCTCACACTTTCAAGGGTTTGAGGCTAAAGTTTTCTCTTCTGAAAAGTTCTCTACTCAATATGTGAGTAATGATGGTATATATAGTGTGTATGAGGATGTAGTGGAGCAGATGGGACAAAATAGCAGAATAGACTGTTTCGTGAGTATCTTGCAGGAAGGCCTTACCTGTGAGACACTTGCGAAAACCAGTTGTCACCATCTGTCATGACTTTTAGCATTCCAGTTATGTGTAGGCACATGTCTCACTTCGTGGGATGGCTAGTCGTGAGTTACCTGGGAAAACTCCTTTAGTCTTTAAAAGATGCCTTGAGTCTTCACACTCTCTCTCATACGCAACCCTTACAAAATAAATCCCACATAAAATACAGGGTATAAAGATTGAACAAAATTACAATCAAATTTGGTCAGACTCAAAGCTAGCATAAAATAGTTGTAAATCACAACTTTACAAAAACAAACATAACAAAAGAAACAAAGAAGAAGAAACAACTGTAGATTTAGTGGTGAGCAACTTAAGAGATCTTGGCGCATAGGCATTCGTGTTATTCCCAAAGTCCTCTTTGGGATAATCTGGAGCCTAATACTCCATCTCCTTTTCATCATCATCATCATCCTCTTTTTTCTCCTTCTCCTCCTTGCCTTCCTCATCCCCCGAGTCAGAGCCATCAGAAGAGCCTCCGAAATGGCTGTTAGAAGAGTTTGAATTCTTAGAGTCAAAAAGCCCTGAAGCCCTAGATTTCGAACTTGACTGTGAAAGCCTTTGCCTTCTCCTGTGCCTGGTGAAAGCATCCATGAATGCAGCAGTCGCTGCCTCCTTTGCATCTTTTTTAGTCCTCAACCAAAGTTCCTCTAAGTTATTCTTCATCCTCATCGCTTTAGTCAAAGGGAGCGACCTCCTCGGGAATGAAGACTTGAGGAGGCAGAGGGTGAATGGGAAAAGGGAGAGGGGGGTGCACAAGACTTGGTGGTGGGAAAGGGGTATGGTTGTTGGAAGCACTCTCAGAGGAGCATGAAGAGTGATTTGGAGAGTTGGAACCCGCAGAAGAAAGGTTTGACCTTTTTTGTGGAGGTTAAGGTTTTTTGGATGAAAAATCGAAAGGATACAAAATGAATGAAGGTTGAAGAAGAAACATTCCCTATTTAAATCTTCAACCGCAGTTAAGTGAAGACACATGACATTTATGAGCAGTAATGTCCGTTTGAAAAAATGCAAGAAACAAAGAGGCACAAAATGGCTAGAAACACACTTTTGAGCCACATGTCCATTTTTGAACATCACAAGGCATGATTACTAGAGTGCTAATGCCTAAACTAATGTGACTGTCAAAGGCCTTTGCCATTAAACACCATTGATAGTCAGGGGGCTAATGTACATAGCACCACTAGGGCATGGGAGAATGCATGAGTGGTTGAATTTGGACTTTACATATGGAGCAGCTGTGAGAAAAGGGAGAGGAAGTGTTGGCTAAAAGATTTTGCCTTGGTCTGTGCTAAAGGTGTGACTGCCTTGGGAAGGAAGTGAGATTCACACCTGACACGGTATTTAAGCACTCACCAAAAAGGGATATAGTGCCTTTCCAAGGTCAGAGGCTATGAGGACACCCCTTATTGGTTGAATACATAATGAGTCACCTCAGAGACACGTGTATCGATCACAGTACTCTTGATGTCCCTCTCAATGACCAAGACTTGTCTTCCAAGCAGTGAGAAAGCTACTTACCTACGGGTCCCAATGCCATGTTGGCATAGTTCTTATCCTCTAGTCAGCAGATAATATCACAACTATGAAAAGGTCCATAAGAGAAAATGATGACTTAATACCTGTCCTTGTACTCAACCATACTCCTCAGAGTATAAGAGGAACATGTAGCTATGCTATTAGGGCAAGAATCCAAGTAGATATTTTGAGATGAAAGTAGAGAGTTGGTAGGAAAGAAAGATATCCTGATTGTAAATTGATCTATTTTTACAGATAATACAAGCTAAGTAGAGCAAGAATGTTAAGTTCTTCCTCATACTGTGGTTTTTTTATCCCTTTTCTAGGGTTTTCCATGTACATCTTATGTTGCTTTATTAATCAATTTCTTCTTCTTGTTTAAATATGCATCTTTTTCATGTCCTATCATCACTTTCTTTATTTCTTATTTGAGTGTCATGTTAAAGTTTGCATCTTTTCGAGCTTTCCCATGTAAATGTATTGTTAGATAATTTATTTTACTTCTATGTATAAGCTCAGATCTAACTTGCACGTATAGAGGCCAAAATTAAATTCAAAACTCTTTGGCTCCTCTTGGGGAACTCTTAAAGGCTGTGCTGTTCTTGACAAATCTTAATGGGTTTAATCTTCCTTCGTATTCTCCTATACAGAGGTCACAAAACAAGAAAGCTTCATCTTCCTCCAAGTCTCTTGTGTGGAAGGAAAAAGACTCCTTCAAGTGATTTTATCCCTAATCTTGCATCTCTTGTTTGTTTGTTTGTTTTGAGTCAGTCTAATTTTATTGCTCTTTTTAATATGTCTATTTGTGTGTTTTGTTTATTGCTTTCAATAAAAAAAAGGAAAAATTTGAAAATTACAAAAACAATGTGTATTTGTGTATATCGATACTTATGTACCTTAGATGACCTTTAAAACAAAGTTTCTTAACTTTGTACCACTTTTAGCCTAGATGAGCATTTTCATGCACAATTAAGCAATGTGATTTGTATGATTTGGTTAATCTTTTATCATTCATATCCTTATTACTCTTTTTGATGGGAATGACCAAAAAAAAAAAAAAAAAATCCTAAGAAAAAGATATAAATAACTATCTCATCACTAGAACTCATCAATCATAAAACCTCAATGTGCAATTCATAAAAGTCGTGCTTGGTAAGGTGTAGCACTTGCACAACAAAAACAAGTTGGCTTACTTAATTGGGTAATTCTTTTCTTTTTCTTATATGCCCATGCATGATATTCCTTATATGCTTACAAGAAAAATATGAAAAGAACATGAAAAACAAAAAGAATCAAAATGCTTTTAAATATAGTTGCAAGCGGGTTTCTAGAAGATGTGAGAGTTATATGATGTACCTCAAAGATGATGGTTTCTATCAAACAATTATAATTGTGCATGGATGTATTTGATTCTCTTATATCATTATCTTCTTATGATGAGACACTCATGCTTTCTTGCAAAAGTTTCACACACAACACGCATACTCTTTGCTACTCTTGATATTATGGTACAGGTACAATGTGATTTGACCATCACAAGGAATACATGTGGTAGTATAAGCTTATTAAATTGTTTTAATTTGTTTTTTTAAATAAAATTGGTTAGACTTGTTTAGTGGGTGTGATGATCTAGGAATGCTTTGCATCTGAAATTTGTGATATGTTTGAGTGCTTAACATGCTTCTTTGAGGTTTGATTTGATGTCTATCTTGTTTGCATTCATCTCATTTGTTTTTCCTCTTTGAAAAATCTTGTTTCTGTTTGCTCGATACTAGCTCAATACCTCTTGACACAAGCTTATTCTATCGAAGTTTTTTGGGTTTTTTTAAGATACCTCTTAATAAATAACCTGATCCATTGAGCCAATTTTCTAAACTCTCTGTCTGATAGAGGCTTGATATCTTCTCAATACATTGAAGTTTTTAGCCGTCGATAGATCCTCGATAGCTCTCGATCTATTGAGAATTTGTTCTCGATACCTCTTGATATATCCTCGATCGATTGAGATGCTTGTTTCTACATATACTCGAGGGTCAAACCCATTTTGTTTTAACTCAAATATCTCGATCTATCTCTCTTTTCTCTTAATCCAAAACCCATTCTTTCACCAAAGTCTTTCTTCCCCTCAAGGATTCGGTCTATACCAAGCTTCAATTCTTTCGTATGTGTTCTAAATCTCTTCTTTTTCTTATTCTTCATGCATTTCATACATTTTGTGACCTAGGTTTTAGAGTTTGGGAATTTTTTTTTGGGTTTTTGTGTTTTTTGAATTTCTTGGGTTGGGTTTTGTTGCCATGTAATTATATGATCATGCATTGCATTCCCTATCATTTTCTTCACATGTTCATGCATTCTAGGATTGTGTGACTGATTATATCTCATGAGTGTTGTAGTTTGGATTAGGTTTTCCCCTATGATGCAATTTCTTTTTCCATGTACCATGCTCATGCATTCCCATGCATTGCTAGTTTATGCTTTATATTTCCAGAGGATTGTTTCTGTTGTGTCCTTTCTTTTCTCTCCTTCCTTAGTTTCTGATTATGGCACCTAATAAATTTGCTCCTTCAAAGAACCAGATCTCTCATTGTGGTTCTTCATCTTCTTCTCTTCCTTCTATTCCTATTAGAGATAGGTTCCATGATTCAAAACCCCAAAAGGATTTTGATGAGAACTTTAGTGACTGGGTGATTCACTCGGAATGTTATGTCATTCTGTTTGATTTATCAGACACATATCTTCTCGAGTCATTCTGCCTGATTTTTCACACACACACACACAAATAAAAGTCCAAAGTAACATATCAACTATACGTGCATTTCCGTAGAGTGAAGAGCTTTAGTTGGTGTTTGGGAAATTGTGTAGATGACTTGGATGTGCAAACAATTACGTCAATACTTGCACTATATGTGCCCAGCAAAGCCCTGTTTTAAAATGTTTGCTTTCTTCTTTTAAAATTCTGTTATTTGAATTTTTTTTTTCATGAGAAGGAAGTGTATTTTTTAGTAAAGTAGCCACATAGCTGAATCTTAAAAGGAGAATCTAAGGAACAACACCTAAGGTACTATACCTAAGTTTTGTCATTTAGGTAAATACTACCCTAATTGAATGTACTTTGCACGTGTATAAGACTTTTTATTCTGAGTTTAGTGTCATAATTATTTTATTCTTCATAATTGGAGGTTAAAGTGTGTGTTCAATCATATTATGCATTTGAGAAGGGAGACCACCACAACCTTCACAACACACACAGCCACCCAAGAGTAGAGATTGAAGCAACATAATTTGCAAGGTTGAGATCTGTGTGTGTTGTGAAGGTTGTGGACCTTGTGGTTCTTCATTGCTTCGGATGTAAGATCATTTAAAGATGCTAAATTCACTTTTTTTTTTTTGAAAACACAGCAAAATGAAACCAAAACAAATATTAAGGGAAAGTGAAAGAGTAGCTAGTGTGCAATAAGTGCTTAGCACTTGATGGTGAGAGTAGACATAGGTAGCACCCATTTAATTGAGCAACATTACAAGATTACCATGGTAATTCTATTTTTATAATTAGAACGTAACAAAAAATGTTCTCATTTTTCACACCTCTAACTCAGTTTTTTGAGTTATGAATTATGGAAAGTTAGAATGAAAATTAAGCCATATAGGGGCTGTTTGAATTTTTAGGCTATGTTTGGATTGACATGTTTTGAGTTACATAACTCAAAAATCTTAACTCAAAACTTAAAAATCGTGGGACCCACCAGTTGAGATAATGTTTGGATTGTGTTTCAGTTTTTGTTTTCAGTTCTCATATCTCAAAATTTTGAGTTTTGAGAATGAGAAATGAGAATAACTGAGAAGGTGTTTTCACTTTTTGAATTATGAGTTTTGTGGCATTTTTTGTAAATAACTGGAAATGTGTGGGACCTGCGCGAGATATAAACCAACTTTCTGAGATGTGGGCTCCACCAAAAAGTAAAAAAAAAAAAGTACTGAGATGTGGAAACTGGCCTGAGATATTGTTGCCAAACAAAAATTTTCAGTTTTTGGTTTTGAGTGAGATAGAGTTTTGAGAAAGGAGTTATGTGTTTTGAGTTATGTATTTTGAGTTATGTGTTTTGAGTTATGAGATTATTCCAATCCAAACACCCTCTTAGTTTCCATCACTCATATCTCAAAATATGTGGGTCCTACGGTTGAGAATTGTGCTTGGCATTGTTTCTAGTTTTTGTTTCCATTACTTAATTCTTTGATTTTTGAGTGACGAATTATGAAAACTGAAAACATATTTTAGGCGTTTTTAAGTTATGGAAACAGAGTTATGATAACATTTTGGTAATTAAACACACATTAAGGGACCTAGTGTTAGAGTCCAGCCGCAACTTTTAACCTTTTTTTTTGTTCACTTGGTTCAGTGAGTTTGGGTTCATCTTCTTCTTTTTTTCTTTTTCCTTTCACATTGGATGATCTTCTTCTTTTTTTCTTTTCCCTTCCACACTGTTCTGGTCTTCTTCAATTTTTTTTTTTCACTGAGTGATCTTTTTCTTCTTCTTTTCTTTTTCATTTCACGCTAGGTTTGGTCTGGTCTTCTTCATCTTTTTTTTTCTTCTTTTCTTTTCACATTGGGTTTCTAGGTTTGGTTTGGTTTTGGTTTTTTTTTTTTTTTTTTTTTCCAGTGGGTTTGGTGAGTTTGGGTATTGGGGGTTGAAGGAAAAATTAAAAAAAAAGTAAAAGTAAAAGTAAAAGTTGCACCAAGTTACAGGTATGAGGCCTATAAAAAGTTGAAAATTTTGAATGATGACAAGCTGAATAAAGTGTGCCAAATGGATGAGTATAAGAAATTAGGGTATTTGAAGTGGTGAGTGACGAGTGACGAAAATTGAGCAAAAGTGATAAATGGTGAAAAAAAAAAAAAAAACCCAAACAGCCCCATAGCTTGATAGATGTTGGGTGAGTAATGGGTTATGGAAATAAAATTAATTAAAAAATTATTATAGAGCTCATCCCAAATTATTCTGTAAAATATTTTGTTTTAAAAAAAAAGTGTGTGAAATTTTGAAAACTAAGAACTCTGTGTCTCTCATCAAAAAAAAAAAAAAAAAAAAACTGTGTCTCGACCGGGCGCATAATTTGAGAGGAGAGATGGCGAAGAAAGAGATAGTGAAAAACGCAGAGAAGTTAGTGGAGATGGGTATGAAAGGGAACGATGCGTCTCATGACGAAGCGCACGTGTGGAGGGTAAGAGACCTTGCGCTCTCCCTCGCACGTGAGGAAGGCCTCGCCTCCAACCCTGAATCTTTGGAAATAGTAATTTTTGTTTTTTGTTTTTTTGCTTTCCGTTTCTCTCTTTGAATTAAAAAGAAAAAAGAAAAAAAGAAGAAGATATAATCCTTCTTCTTGGTGTATTATTTGTCTTTTGGGGCAGGTGGAGCTTGCTGCACTTCTCCATGATATAGGTTATTAATCTCCTACTCTATACTCTATACTCTCTCTCTCTCTCTGCTATCTGTGTTTTTATTTTATTTTTTACTGATCCTTTTGATTATTGGGTGCTGAGTTGCACTTGCAGGTGATTACAAATACTTGAGGTTTGTATTTCTCTTTCTTTCTCTATGTTGTTGTGGTTTTTTGAAACGAAACTGATTCTTATTGACAATGGGCCCACCTCCAATCTGCAATTTAAAGTAAACTTCTTTTAATGGACAATGTATTTTATTTAGGAATGTTGTGAAAGTGAAACTATTGCAAACTTTTTTTGTTTTTGTTTTTAAAAATGATGTGTGGATTAGGCCTTTGAAACCTACCAATTATTTTGCTTATGATTTTAAGTGATCTTTGAAATCAATAATTATCAAAGATGTGCATTATATTTTTTAGACTTTGTGTGGGACAGTTCAATTTCTACTGATTTCTGAAGTTTATCAATTCTTGAATTTCCACATACATGCACTTTTAATTCTGCTGACTTTAAGCCTCTATTACAGTGGACACAATGTATATAATAATACATGCTAGCCGTTAATTGAATTAACACTTAAAGCTACATCCCAAGCAATTGTTGTACACCTTTATGGTTTTTATGCTATGACATTCATGTTGTCCTTGGAGTTCATTGATTTGAAATTTTTTATTTTTTATTTTTTATTCATATAGTCTTCGTTTTTCCTTTCTGTGACATGTAGAGATCCATCTGAGGAGAAAATTGTGGAAAAGTTTCTTGAGCTAGAGGGCATAGAGGAACACAAGAAGGTGAAGATTTTACAGATTATCAACGGAATGGGTAAGTAATTTGAAGGCTATAGTTTGTGACTTTTAAACATTGCTCTTGTTTCTCTTTATTTTCTTTCTTATTTTGTTACCACATGAAGTATAAGACTAGGAAAATTAACAACTGTGTAGATATCATGTAAGGTTCAAGTTTTTATGGTAAAAATATAGGCGAAGTTTGAAAGTTTTTCAGATATTTTAGTCTATTTTTGCTCCAAAACGAGTTAAAGAGTTGGTCTATTTCAAATTTTCAACACATCCTGTAATATATACGTATTCTACTTGTACTGTTGAATCCCTACCACCTTATATGACAGAAGCGGTCTTTTGTGATTTGGATAAGTTTTTGGCTTTTGAACTTCTTGAATACATGTGGTTATTTGATCACCTCATATATAGTTTGGAAGAATCCTTGCAGGCTGCAGCTATTTAAGGCATATTTTCCCTCAACAACAATTTGAAAGTTGGGGTTTGCCATATTCTTATACAGTAATGGCAGAATTGCATTGTATTACTGAAATGGAAGCCAATAGCTATTATAATAACACTGGCTGTAATCTCCCCGATACTCTCTCACTCTTTGAGTCTTCTAAATTGACATTTTGGGTCCTTTTTTATCTATTACTTTTATTTTCCAGCCATTTGTGCGTGTGCAAGAACCTGTCCTTAGTTGTAAAACTGGACTTCGGGTTTAATATACTGGTTCACGTTCATAAATTCATATGAATTTTTTTCTCTTCATAAATTCATAATTCTAGATAGTTTACTTTTTCTCATATTTCCATGCTTGTTTGTCTCCCTTTACCACACTTTCTATCCGGCACTGTGATGCAAAGATTACAATCAAACCTATTTTAGAATTTATTATTTCAAATTTTTAATTATTGGAGATCCCTGATCCTGGATTTTATGGGATATAATGCTTGAAGCCTATTTAAAAGCGGCTCCAGGAATATTCTGAGATAATGTAATTTGAATAAAATTCTGATTAGAGATGTTCCTCTACAGCTTGGTGGTGATTCTAAGCACCATTTAGTGGTGAAACCTGGGGTTCCTTTTCTGTATTACAATCTTTTCCATGTTTTCTCTTTTGCCTCTACTCCCTAGAAGCACCTTTCCTCTCTCCCTCTCCCTCTCTCTTTCTCTCGCTCACACACACACGCACACGCACACGCACACGCACAATGTGCGTCTTTGTTACATGTTAATCGTTGCAGTCTACTTGGATGTCAAAGTGAATTCATTTATTTGATTTTGAATGGTAGTTGATCATGTAGATGGTTAGGAATAAAACAAATATATGGTACTAATGCTCATAACGAATAAGTTTTCCCTGGTTCTGTCTTCATTTGAAGAAAAATCGTCAAAGAACTGGCAACTTCTTATGTTATTTTCCTTATTTTAAGTAATGATTCCTTTAACCAAAAAAGAAAAATCAAAATTCATAAGTCTGAGTTTCCTCCATTTATGGTGTCACTGCACACAATGATTAAATTTTAATCAGAAATTTGAAATTTTAGATCCATGATTTATTTATTTTTAAACACTCGGTTTTGTTTTAATTTTTGAGTTTAATATGAATTTTTATGGGTACTAGGGCATTGAAAGGTAAACTTTATTCATATCTGTGTTTCAAGCACCTTTCTATGCACTATCAGCTTTTTGTATTAAACTTCTGATCATTTTTCCTTTTTGGTCTCTTTGTCAAAGTTCATATTAGTTCTTTTGAAGTAATCTTGATAGATATACTTTTGAATCTTTAGGTTTCAAAGATGAGCTTGCCGGGCTTGAAAATGATCAACTTTTTCCAGAATTTGGAATTGTGCAAGATGCTGATCGTCTTGATGCAATTGGTGCAATTGGTAATTTCTGGTTTTCATGTGTGCTTTTATATAAAATGAAAAGCCATCTGTACTAAACTAAAGTGATTTCTTAAAAAGTGAGATTCTGTCTGGAAGTGTCATTTTGCTATGGGCCAATTATATGTGTGACAAGTTCAAATTGCTTAAGACGTCATGTTAGTTCTACTATTTGTATTGGCTTTGTCGACGTCTTTCTTGAGATCCTAATGCAGGCAAAGAGAAGCTGGTTTTCAGTTTTTTTTTTTTTTTTTTTTTGATAAGAAAATTTTATTTAAAGATATAATAATGAGTCACCCAAGTATACAGGAAGTATACAACAGGGGACCAAAATAATCAAATACATAAAACACAAGCATCCATCAAATCATATACCGAAAAATAAAAATGACTTCCTATGATAGACATCCAATCCGATAGAGTTTTAAAGAAGAAAAGTTTTAAATCGGCTGTAGTTGTTTTAGTTGCTTCAAAACACCGGTTGTTTCTCTTTCGCCAAATGCAACACATCAAACAATGAGGGACAACCATCCAAATAGCACCATTACGATAATGACCAAAATTTCTTTGCCAACATGCAAGAAGCTCAACCACAGTTTTTGGCATCGCCCAATGGATACCAAATAAGGTGAACACCATAGACCACAACTCATAAACAATAGGACAATGTAGTAAAAGATGGTCTACCGATTCTCCATTACTTTTGCACATATAACATCAATCTAGAATCAACACATTCTTCTTACGTAAATTATTAATAGTCAAGATAGTTCCTAAAGTTGCAGTCCAAACAAAAAACTTGACTCTGGAAGGAACCTTCTGCTTCCTAATACTTCTGCAAGGGAAGGACTGAGTACGTACACCCATCAAAGCCTGATAATAACTTATGGTAATCCCAATTATTTCAAGGGATATATGACTGCTCTCTCCCTACCACCCCTTGCCCATCCTCCCCCACCTACACCACCACTACAAACACTATCACAACCTCGACCACCTCCACCGCCATTCTCTTTCCCTTATCCAACGAACTTCACCACCACCTCCTTTTCACCCCTACCAAACCCCTCATGCTTTTCTACCACATCTCTATTGCCGAATCAGTTTCAGGTCCAACATCTAGCGTCACCCAAAGTCCTAGTACCTACACAAAATAAGCCTCCCCCATAAGCTCCAATACCTCCACAAAACCAGCCTCCTTTACAAGATACACAAACAACCAAACCCCCACCACAACCCAAGCCTAGACTTCAGTTTTTTTTTTGGAGGGGGGGTGGGGGTGGAAAGCAGCACAACTTTCTTTCGTATTGATTCAAAAGCTTTTTCTTTAGTCTTTGGTGGTGGAAGAGTAGATTCTTATGCTATTCATGAACGCCGAGCTAAGTTCCATGGCGTTATCTGGGTGGGAAGGGTGGGTTTAGGTTGGATCATTACTTGTTTAGCGGCTTTAAAACATGGGAATTTTAGCAAACAACACTTATTCAAATGGCTACGTGAGAGTTCTAAAGTCTTAGAGATCACCAGCAGATCGAACAAAGGTGGCTTGTTTGTGGAAATCTTTGAGTACCATAATGATGCATGTCGTGGTTGTGTATGGGTTCCGGAGGAAGTTAAGTTGGGTGGCTGGGCAGTGTTGGAATCAAGATTATGCGGATTCTTTTTGGGGAGCTTTGGTTCTCAGCCAGGGAAAGAAGTGGTGGCCGGTGGTGGTGGGTTTGAAAAATCCATCGGTAATCAAAGGTCTCAAGTTTGGAAGAAATTAAATGGCCACAACAATATAGGGGGTGATTCACGTTATGAGAAACAATTTCCAAATTTGGCTGGCGTTTTTAACTAAACTGAGATTTTTGAGGGATTTGATTCTTTAAAAAAAGTCAAATGCCACTTCTAATTTAAAAAAATGGTAGACCAATACGCTCAATTATTGTTAAGTGGGCCCAGACCCATTTTGCATTGATAATCTCTGTGGATCTAGTGGACTCAGGAAAGCGGGTTGTCGAGTGGGCTAATAAAACACAGCCCAACAAGAGTGGGCCTACTCTTCTTAAACATAAACTGTAGCCACACCTAAGATTGAATCCACTACTCTGGTCCAACCCGAAGCTCTAGCTATGGTTGGGATTTTTTTTTTAAATAACTATAAAAATCAAACTATGTTATTAGTTAACAAAGGTTTGAAACAAATTTGGTATATAACAAATCGAGTCCTTTGGACTTGATTTTGGAATGCTAAATCGAGTGCAATGAACTTGATTTTAACATTGTTCGTAGCTGATGTAGACAGTTGGTCCACGTTGGCATAGAACTCGAGTCCACGAGACTCGAGTTCTGTCAAATAGAAATCGAGTCCTAGGGACTCGATTTCGTTTTGTTTCAGATATTTACGTTTTGTTTCAGCAACTGCGTTGTTCTTCCTTTCCCTGCCGTCCCACTCTCCACTTCCAAGCCCCAACAACCCATGAACTAATCAAATCCAAAACAAATCAAACCCACTCTCCACTCTCCATTCAGTGTTCTTCTCCTCCACTGGAGCGGCGGCGAGAAACCACGATCCGGTTTCCATCGCCTGAAGTTTTTGCCACTTGGGTTTGGTCGGAATTGGCGCCTGGGTTGCTGGGTACGTGTTCTTCTCTTCCACTGGAGCGGCGACGAGAAACCACGATCCGATTTCCATCGCCTAAAGTTTTTGCCTCCTGGGTTTGGTCGAAATCGACGCCTGGGTTGCTGGGTACGTGTTCTTCTCTTCCATTGGAGCGGCGGTGAGAAACCACACGTCCGATCCGATTTCCATCGCCTGAATCGGCGCCTAGGTTGCTGGGTTTTATCTCTGGTTGTTTATCTCTGGTTGTTGATCTCTGCTTTTTGATCTTTGGGTTTTGCTTCGGCGTTTTGTTCTCTGGATTTCTTCTTCGGCGTTTTGATCTCTGGATTTCTTCTTTGGCATTTTGATCTCTGGGTTTTGCCTGGGTTTTGATCTCTGGACTTCTTCTTCGGCGTTTTGATTTTTGGATTTCTGGGTTTTGATTTCTATTTGATAGAACTCGAGTCCTGTGGACTCGAGTTCTATGCCGACGTGGATCAAGTGTCTACATCAGCTACAAACAATGTTGAAATCGAGTTCGTTGCACTCGATTTAGCATTTCAAAATCGAGTCCTTTGGACTCGATTTGTTATAAACCAAATTTGTTTCAAACCTTTGTTAACTAATAATATAGTTTGATTTTTATAGTTATGTAAAAAAAAAAATCTCTATGGTTGCCTTGTGCGATGATTGTTTGGATATGAAGATTAGAACAAACTCGTGGGAGATTGGGGAAGGGTCGAGTACCCATAAGGAAGAAGCGGAGGAGAGTTTGAGCTCTGACAATGGCAAGGCTGACTCCTCTGGTGCATTTTTTTGTCCCAAAAGCCATCATGTAGAAGTTTCGAAGGTTGATCCACCTAGTGCAGAGTTGAGTACCCATGCCGATGATGTGGTGCTGCCGCCGAAGCTTGATGATGGTATGGGTCACTCTTCTGATGCAGTTGAGCGAGTTGGTGACCTTACTGATAATGTTTCGGAAGACGTACCACCAGGGGAAGGTACTCCTTCAGCTTTTTCACTCTTTGAAGACTCCAAGGTGTTTTGGCAGCACTTTTTGCTAGGTTATAACCATCCTTCCCCTTTATTCAAGATGGGTCTTGATATAAATGTAAGTGACATTCCTAGGCTGATATTGGATGTTTCTTTGGCTTTGGGTAAAGGTGAGGAGGACTACAATTTGATGAATGTTACTCCTCTGACACTGTGGGATCCTAATGGTGGACTCAATCTTGCCACAAAGGATTGTGAAACAGAGGGAATTTTTTTCAGAGGATGATCTGGAGCTTTTGTGGGTGATTACGATGATTAAAGGTTTTGGCACTTTTGTGGGGTTCCCGATTGATTATTGTGAGAGGCAATGTATTGATTTCTTTAAAAAATTGGAGAAAGTGTGGGAGAAACAAGCTATTGTTGTCAACACTTGTTGGGTAGGTATCTCAAGTCAAAAAGGTATTCAAGAGCTAAAAAATTTGATTTCAACTGTCAATTATGAGGGGCAGTCTGGTAGAAGTACTAGAGGCAGATTGAAAACCTCTGGGTTGGGTTTGTCTGTTTATCCATGAATTTGAAGCTTTTGTCTTGGAATGTGAGGGGATTGAATAATCATCATAAAAGACTAGTTGTGACAAATTTTTTGAAGGAGTGGAAATGTGATATTGTTTGCCTTCAAGAAACTAAACTAGACAGGATTAGCTCTATCATGGTAAAGAGTCTTTGGGGCAGCCTTTTTGTAGATTGGGTGGTTTTAGAGGCCATCAATATAGGTTATACTTTTTGATGTGGGATAAGAGGGCATTTGAGTAAATTGCTTTTATGGCTGGAAGGTTTTTAGTTTCAGTTGTGTTGAAGGGTATGGTAGATGGTTTTGAATGGATATGTTTGGGGGTTTATGGACTGACCAATGGAAGCCTTAGGGATGTATTATGGGCAGAGCAAGACATTGTGAGATCACGGTGGCTTTTGGCTTGGTGTTTGTTTGGAGATTTCAATATTATTAAATATCCGACTGAGAGACTTGGATGTTCTTTGTTCAGTCCAGCCATGTTTAAATTCTTGGATTTTATTTTGAAACACTCTTTGGTTGATTTGCCTTTGGAGGGAGGTGAGCTCACGTGGTTTCGTGACTCTAACAAACCCTCTATGTGTAGAATTTATAGAATGATGGTATCTGCGGATTGGGAGGATCATTCCTTAGATGTGACCTAAAGGATCCTTCCTAGGGTGGTGTCTGATCATTATCCTCTACTCTTGGAGGATTGTCCTCTACTCTTGGAGGCAGGAGGGATGTCTTGGGGGAGGAGTCCTTTCAAATTTGAAAATATGTGGTTAAAGGTGGAGGCCTTTGTGGATATGGTGCGTCAATGTTGGAGTAGTTATCATTTTTTGGGACCCCCTAGTTATATTCTAGCATGAAACTGAAGGCTTTCAAAGGGGACTTGAAACATTGGAACAAGCATGTTTTTGGGGATGTTTCATTTAGGAAAAAATGCTTGCTGGCTAAACTCTTAGACATTGATATGAAAGATGGGATGCAAGTTCTGACCCAAGAGATAGAAGATTGGTGGTTAAATCTAATTTAGATTTTTTAGCTTCTTTGGAAGAGATTTCATGAAGGCAAAAATCTAAGGCACTGTTCATTAAAGAAGGTGATAATAACACTTGCTTTTTTCATAGACTTGCAAACTCTCATTGGCGAACCAACCATATCAGGGGGGTGGAGGTTGAGGAGGTTTTCTATGAGGATGAGTCTGAAGTTACAAATTAGATAGTGGATTTTTATACGAAATTATATTAGGAATCGGAATCTTGGAGGCCTACTATTGATGTTTTAGACTTTGCATGTTTAGACGAAGCTGAGAGGTACTCTTTGGAGAGGGAGTTTGATAAGGAGGAGGTTCTAGAGGCTCTTACAGAGGTGGAAGGTGATAAGGCACCTGGGCCAAATGGTTTTTCTATGACATTCTTCCAAAAATGTTGGAGTGTTCTAGAATAGGATGTTATGGCCTTCTTTCGAGAATTTTCATAGTCTGTGTATTTTTGAGAAGTCTTTCAATGCCACTTTTCTATGCTTGATCCCTAAGAAAGTCAATGCAATCAATATTAAAGACTTTCGTCCTGTAAGTCTTGTGGGTAGCCTTTATAAACTTTTGGCTAAGGTGTTGGCACATAAACTTCGCGGGGTTTTGGATAAGCTGATATCTGCTTCTCAGAATTCTTTTGTTGGAGGGAGGCAAATTCTAGATTCGGTTCTAATTGCTAATGAATGCTTGGATAGTAGATTGAAGAGTGGCATCCCTAGGGTCATTGTTAAGCTGGACATTGAGAAGGCATATGACCATATGAATTGGAATGCCTTATTCTATCTTATGGAGAGGATGAGTTTTGGGGCGAGGTGGGGAGATGGATTTGGGCCTGTATTACTACAGGTGGATTCTTAGTTTTGGTGAACAAATCTCCTGTTGGTTTTTTTGGTGGTTCTTGTGGTATCTACCAAAGGGATCCCTTGTCTTCATTGTTATTTCTCTTGATCATGGAGGTGTTGAGCAGGTTATTAGAAAGAACGGAAGATGGTGGTTTTCTTTGTGGTTTTTAGGTAGGGTCTCATAGAGAAGGAGTTTTGAAAACTTCTCATCTTTTTGTTGATGACACTATTTTGTTTTGTGATGCCTCTAGAGAACAGTTACTATACATTCTGATGGTATTGATTTTATTTTTTGGAAGATATTTCAGGCTTGAGAGTCAATGGTGGTAAGAGTGAGATTGTGCCGGTGAGTGAGGTTGGGAATTTGAATGTCTTGGCCTGTGTTTTATGTTGCAAGGTGGGTAACTTGCCCATGACTTATTTGGGCATGCCACTTGGGGCTCATTATAAGGATTCATCGAAAAGGAACCCTATAATAGAAAAGATGGAGAGGCGGCTCTTTGGTTGGAAACGCCTATATTTGTTGAAAGATGGTAGGCTTTCTTTATCTCTAGTCTTCCCACCTATTTTTTATCCTTGTTTACTATTCCTCAAGCAGTGGCAGCTAGACTAGAAAGGATTCAGAGGAATTTTCTTTGGGGAGCCTCCGAGGATTTTTTAAATATCCGTTGGTTGCTTGGGAGAAGGTTTGTTTGCTGGTGGAGGATGGCGGTTTGGGGATTTGGAGGGTTGGGTTGTTTAACCAAGCTTTACTTGGTAAGTGGTTCTGGCGTTTTGGAAAGGAAAGTGACAGATCATGGCATCAAGTTATTGCAACCAAGTATGGCGAGGCTAGAGGAGGTTGGTGCACTAGATTTGTAAGAGGCACTCATGGGTTTGGGATGGGAAGAGCATTAGAGAAGGAGCAGAGAAGTTCTTTGGATAGGTAGAGTATAATGTGGGGGAGGGTCACCATATTAGCTTCTGGCATGATCCTTGGTGTGGGAGTACTCCCTTAAAGGACCTTTTTTCTTGATCTGTTTACCCATTCCCGACCTAAGGAGGTTTGGATTTCTAACCTTAGTGTGTCTGCCTCAGAAGGGGGAAGTAGGAGCTGGAATTTTCAATTCCATCAAGCTCCAGAAGATTGGGAGCAAGAAAATGTTTGTTCTTTCATTGAGTTTATGTATTCCCACATGCCAAGGGGTGAAGGGGATGATTCTTTGACTTGGAAGTTGTCTAAGAAGGTGGTGTTTGATGTGTGTTCTTACCATAAGTTGTTGTCTGGTTCCTACAATGAGGTTTTTCCTTGGGAGTGTATTTGGTGTGCAAAGGTGCCTAAATGAGTCTCTTTCTTTTTATGGACAGTAGATAGGGATGGGTTACTCACTATTGATAATTTAGTTAAGCGTGGTCAGACCTTGGTTAATAGGTGTTGTTTGTGTTGTTGTGATGGAGAAATTGTGGATCATCTTCTTCTCTACTGTAGGTTTTCTCATGCATTATGGAGTGCAATTTTCGAGGTATTTGGGATCCATTGGGTAATGCCCATGACAGTTAGCTTTCTCCTTTTTGGTTGGAGAAATTGGTTTGGAAAGCATCTGTCAACCATATGGAATATGGTCCCGGCATGCTTAATGTGGCTGGTTTGGACGAAACATAATAAACGCATCTTTGAAGACAAGGAGGGAATCTTAGATCTTTTAAAAGCTCTTCTCTTTGGTACTTTGTTTCAGTGGGCGTGTGTTTGGGGTTTTACGAATTGTATTTCCATTTCTGATTTCTTACATTCTATTAGATTGAGTCTTTGAACTTGCTGTAATTTTTCTTGATCAGAATGTGCATTATCGTGAATATGATGCTTAGTTTTTTTGAATAAAAGTTTAATTACCTATAAAAAAAAAAAAAAACAAAACTTTTAGCAAACTCAAAACACACACTCAAAACACTCATGATGGAGATAAGAATCAGTTTGGTTTGGAATTAAGAGAGAGAGAAACTGATTCTTTCTCCCCTTTACCACCTCAAACTTAGATTAGAGAAAGAGAGAGAGAGAACTCAGATTTGGTGTTGATGTGGCTGATATTGGCAGTGACAATGAAACCAAAGGTTTTAGCGATATTGTAGAGGGTGAGGTTGGAGGCAAGAGGGTTGAGCTTCATCAGCAAAGCCAGAGGCTGTCTGATCCCACCAACACGACTCACATCTCATTTGTCGTTCGCTGCCATTGCTAGCTCGCCATTTGACTGAACCACCTTGGCTTCTCTACCTTTTGCTTTGACTTGAAAGGGAGGTTGGGGTTGTCTTTGGATTTGGGTTTTGTGTCTGATGAGCCACAATGATGATGGAGAGGATGGGTTTACTGGGATTTTGTTGGTGTTTGTTGTTTTGTGTTCTGATGAGTCATGAAGACGAGAGAGAAGATGGGTTTGCAGAGAGGGAGGATGGGTTTGCTAGGATTTTTGTTGGGTGCTCATGGTTTTTGATTCAAATTTGTTGGGTTTTCTGGGATTTTTTTTGGGTTGCTCATGTTTTTGCTATTTCTGTTCGAATTTTATGGTTTTGATTTTTCTGGATCAAATTTGCAGGGGAAATCAGTTTGAAATGTTCATTTGGTTTGAATTTGCTGGGAAATCAGTTTGATTTTTCCAAGTTCGAATTTCATGTGTTTGAACTGTTTGTCGTGTTCTTTGTGGCTGTTGTTCCTCTCTTGGTTTGTTTTTAATTTTTCTTTGATTCTGTGATTAGGTTCTAAAACTTGCTGATTACGGTTTGGGTTTGGACAAACGAGAGGGCTTTTGGGTAGTTGTATGTGGTTGTTTGGCCATGAGTCAGGGGATTTAGGGTTGGTTTCAAAATGGGTTTTGGATGTGTGCGCACTTTTGCTGTTCCTCTCTTGGTTTGTTTCTATTTTTTGTTTGATTTTGTGATTAGGTTCTAAAACTTGTTGATTTTGGTTTGAGTTTGAAAAAGAAGAGGGCTTTTGGTTATGTATGTGGTTGTTTGGCCGTGAGTTAGGGGATTTAGGGTAGGTTTCAAAATGGGTTTTGGATGTGTGTGTGCATTTGCTGGTGTGTGTAACTGAAAGTTTGAAATATATTTACGCACGTTGTGTTCTTGTGTTTTGGGTTTGAAAAAAATTTTGATTTGAAATATATGCTTTGGTTTGAAATCTTGTGTTCACGTAATTGTATGTCAACAGTGATCTGAGAGCTGAGATTCTTGCACTTGTCTTATGTTTTCTGTAGGGCTTTTGCATTTAGATGTTTCTACATTATTACTATGAGCTTTTATACCTATCAATATATATATATATATATATATATCTTGTGTTCACATAATCGATTGAAGTTCTTTGAGCCAAGTTTTACCAAATAGTACTTTTTGATCTGGTGTTCTCTTGTTTTATTTTTTATTTTTTTATGTGTTTTTGTTTGTTTGTTTTTGTTTTGGGAGGAGAGACATCAAAGGTGAGTAAAAATACATATTTACCCTATTTTTGACATAGATGTATTGTTGTAGCTTAATGGAGGTGACCTCAAGTAGGCAAAGTGCAAACTTTCAAACCATGGGTAGGCAAAGTAAAAACGGGCCTAACTATCGGTGAGTTTAATGTAATTACTCATTTGGTTATATTCTTGGTCTCATATGTTATTGGGTTTTTAATAGTTATTTAATTTGGGCTTAATAGTGAAAGCCCATTGAGTCCAAGTCCTATGAGGGTTAGGTACTCATTTGTATTCTATGAAAATTTCCAGCAAAGATTGCTCTTGAGGTTTTTGTAATGCAATCCTATCCAATGTATGATGACAACCTAACACATTGCAACCAGACCTTGATTTCTCACTCTTGGAACCATAAAATGATAGGTTAATAGGCCTAGCACAATCTACCTTTTATTAGTTTCTTCACTACAAAACCGGATTTGTTATAGTTCTGGTTTACTGCTCCCAGCCTCAAATCAGATCTGATCTTCTTCCTTTTATCGCTTGTTTTGAGTTCCATGACATACCCATCATGTTACTCCATAAGCTTAATCCAGACTTTTCCACCCCAAAGCTAAAGCTAGCTCTTCCAAAACTCTACAACAAGTTGCTCTCCAGAAATTTCTGCTTCATAGTTGGTCTCACTGCCCTCTGTCCTACGTCAGATCCATATACTACTCCCCCCTTTTCTCCCAATGTTAACAGTCTGTATAAAGTACATGTGTGCATAAACATTTGTTTGTTTGTTTTTATTTTTTTATTTTTACTTTTTGTGAATCAGTAAAGATTTTATTAAAAGAACAATCACAATACACCAGAACAACTGAGTCCATAGGACCCTAAAAACAGTAAAGAGCAGAGCTAATGCATGCACTTCTCTTAGTTCTCTGCAGTGCCTAACATCAGAATGACCAACCCAGGCACTATAGGCTAGCCGCGCTTCTTAGCACATTTACAGCACAAGTCAATCCTACCTAGACTCTCTGCAATTTACACATAATAGAGGGGTTAATCCCCATTTACAACACAAATACATGATTAAAAATTGACTCTCAGCTACTGCATCTACCCTCCACTGGAAGTTTAACATCCTTCTTTATATTCCTGATAACCTATTCTTCATAGTAGGTCCTCCCTGTATGAATAATGTCATTCGTCTGCAGCCGCAGATATACACTATAGCCCACCAAGCCAGCTTGCCAATAGTGGTCTTTAAGACTTTCCCCTTCAGCTGAATAGAGCACCGGTCTTCCAGAGCTTGCCAACAGGATTTAGCAACCAAAATTAGACAAACCCATAATGATCTTCCAGATTCTTTTGGCAAAGGAGCTTTGAAAAAACAGGTGATCCCTGTGTTCTATGCTTCCTCTGCAGATTACATAATTACTGTCACCAGTAAATCTCCACTGCAACATTCTTTCTTTGGTTGGAAGCTTCTTGTTTTTATATATTTCTTTTTTAATTTTTAGCCAACCATCCAATGAAAGCATGCACAGGAATTGGTATATTAAACCAGAACAGTTTCCACCAAGTCACTTCCAACCCTTTAACTCTAAGCTCTTCCCACGTAGCAGCACAACAGTATTTTTTGAAGGGGACCATAGAGCCCTGTCTTCCTCCATTAATTCATTCAGACTAAGCTTGTTTTGGATGCCAACTAACTACTCTGATCTGGCTGCCTTCTGAACCCAGTGCTTTTTCCTTAGAACAAAGGCTACTCCTGCCTCAAAAAGACTTGTTGCATATATATATATATATATATATGTATGTATGTATGTATGTATGACCCTAGGGCCATATCTCTGGTTTAAGATCCCATCAGGATCCCAATGATCATGCCACAGGACAATCTTCTTTCCACCCCCCAGCTCATAACTCAAGAATTTCCTGGCATTCTCTAAGTTAGAGCATTGCTCTCCATTCCCAGGCACTGTCTTGAGGGATATTCACTGTCAAAAAGCACTTCCTTTTTAGTAGATATTCATGAACCCATGCTACCCATTGTGAATCCTCTTTGTGGGATATAAATATTGTTGTTTTAGATTAGGGTTTTGCTGTGTTGTTAAGAGAGAAATACTATACTACTACTTCTTGGATTTTTTTTTTCCTGAAAATAGTAAAATCACTGTAACTCCCTGGATATAGTCAAATTTCCAAATCATGTAATTATTATTTCGTGTGATTGTTTTCTTTAGCGCATGTTTTTCTTTATTTTTGGCATCTCACAGATCTAGGAATTCGTGTATATTCTCCTAATCCCTACAGTTTAACGCCCTTGTTTCTATTGCTGAGCTAAAATTTAACTTGTTGATATCATCATTGAGTACTTCTTTACTCACTGAAACTGATTCTTCATTGACAAGTAACGCACAAGTCTTAATTGTTTCTCTATTCAGGAATTGCTCGTTGCTTTACTTTTGGTGGAAGTAGGGGCAGGGTGTTACATGATCCTGCCATTCAGCCACGATCAGATTTATCTAAGGAGCAGTACATGAAGAAAGATGAGCAAACTACTGTAAATCATTTTCATGAGAAGCTTCTCAAGCTGAAGGATTTGATGAAAACCAAGGTAAAGCAATGAGTTGGAGGCACTTTGCTAGAATTGCTTGATTTCCTGCCACTGTTTTCTTATTGTTTGTGTGCATCCATGCATCTTTAGTTTTTTGTTTGTTTGTTTGTTTTTTTTGTTTTGTTTTTGCTGAATCATGCATCATTTGTTTGTGCTTAATGTAATAGACCACACGATATGTGTATACACACGATATGTGTATAAATCTGTTTCATTATATTCAGGCTGGGCAGAAGAGGGCTGAGAGAAGGCACAAGTTCATGGAGGAGTTTTTAAAGGAGTTTTATGAAGAGTGGGATGGGAGAGCTTGAAAAAGGTTTTTTTACTGTATGACAATTTGATCTTTCAATTTATGCTTAACCGCTTCAAAATTTTATGAAAAACATGTAATAGGTTTCTTGCAACAAAGTGAGACACTCCCAGTTTCTGATTTTTCGATTATGCTATACTGTAAGATGTTGCCATGGTGCACTTAAAGATTCGCTAAGATGAATGGCTCAGTTTGAGGATAATACATCTATATTACGCTATAAGTATAAACATTAAAGTTTGCCATTGCACTGAATAATTCAATTTTGGGCATGGGAGATTCCTGTGAATGTCATTTTGATAAAGCCTACTTCACTAAGGACCTTTTGATGTATCTTGTGGCTATGAACTCTTGCCACGACCAGGCACAACCCAAGCTCGTTCAATCACTGTAGGAACTTTGTCTGTGCAATCGTTGTTGAGAAGTTACTCTGCTCTACCTTACATAAATTTTTACTTGATGCCTGACAATTTGATCTATTTTATTCACATTTAGCATTAATAAGGATTAGGCAAGAGGTTCACACACATTCGCATAACATTGATGTGTGCTCTTCCCATAATGCAAACTTCTAGCGATCGCTAATTCTAAAAATATACATGAGCAAAATGCCATTTAATTTTGAATATGTGGACATTGAACGTTATTGAATATGGTAGTAATTCAAAATTTGATGGGAAAATTTTAGCCAAAGCAATTATTCTTTGGTGCGAACTTTTTCTGCTGCTGACATAATTACAATATGTTGCTAATTGTGCAACTTAAATTCTTTCTCTTTTAGACTCTCAAGCACTTTATTCATAGGGAGATGCTAGTTAGTTTGGTTCTAAATTCTAATATACGCAGTTAACGCAGATTACACGTGTTTGTCACAAAAGGGCCACATAAAAGGTGATTTGACATGCATGCATGTAGAACGACGCTCATTCTGCTATATTAGAAGAGTTTGTGGTAGAACTCATAATACGGTACTTGTTCCTCATGAATTTAGGGGTGTAATAAGAGGTTTGGTGTGACCAGCGTTAAAAAGTTTGAGAATAAAATATTTCGGGTAATATAGTAAGGTCCTTCATTAAGGATTTTATTTAAGCTGCACCATCTCTAGTCTTGAATATATTAAAAATAATGTCAAAGATTTAAAGTATCCACCACATCAACACCCTAGACACAATCTCTCACCATGTCGAAAACAAACTCAACCAAGGAGAAAGCCACTATTCAAGTAATCAGTGCTAGTGGTTTAGTCATTGGAGATGCCGTTATGGCGGCTTGATCACTGGAGTCACCATTTTGGTTGCCATTTTGATCACTAGACCTCCAATACCAGTGGCTCTCGTGGCTGAGCCACTAATTTTGGTGGTTCACTTGAAAATTTTGTGTAAAAAACATGGTTAAATGCCCTTTATTTTTAAAGTGTGTAGCAAAACATCTCTCTTACCAAAGTATCTAGCAAAATACCCCTATTTTGGAGCTCTACTTTAATAAAATCGAGTTCTTTGTAAAACTCGATATCCTTAAAATCGAATTTTGTGTATTTTTAAGTAGAACTCTGCATTAGCAATGTCAAGTTTCACTTAAATTTTCAAAAGAATTTCAGTGACAATATGCATAGAGCTTGACATTAGCAATGTCGAATTCTAGGTGGAATTCAATTTTGTTAAAATTGAGTTACAAAAATAGGGGCATTTTACTAAATACTTTGGAAAGAAGGATGTTTTGCCATGTAATTTGAAAATAAAGGATATTTAGTCATTTTTCCAAATTTTACACATTACATAAAATACTTAAAAAATATTTTACTAAAAATGTTTTACACGTAAAAATTTCAAGTTTAAAAATATTTTACTTTCAAACAAATGGAGGTTTTAGTATATTGGTGTTGTTATTGGCATGGTTTTGAAATCTAGACCGGACCGGACAGTCCAACTCGATTAACCGCGAACCATTCTCCAAACCAGTTCTTAGAACTCCCAAAACTGGCATTTTCCAAAATCGGCATATATAAATAAGTTAGTGAATCGTGTGAACCGTAGTTGAGCCGCCCAGTTTTAAAAACGGTAGAAGGTTCTCACGATTCAGATCAAAGCTTAAAAAAGCAAAAAAGAACCTTGGTAATTACAGCAACACCACCTTATTATCGCCATTTTTAAGAAAACCCCAAAAGGTGAAAGAAGGATCAATTGATACAAAGAACCAAAAAGAAATAGCTGTATAAGAATAACTTGATCTTCAATAATCTTTCTTTAAAAAATAAAATATTTCTACAAGATCCTTCCAAATAGAAGAAGAAAAAAATAAAAATTTTCTCTTACACAACCGTAGTGTCCACATTGTAATAACTCAAAAGTTTGCCTCCACAAGTCTTCTGTAGCCTTCTGTCAATGACCGATGATCAAATCTCTCTAAACTAGCGATCAAAGGCGCTAGGATCTCTCTTTCTCTCACTGTTCTGGTTTGTTTTTTTTTTTTTTTAGAACTCTCAATTTTAGGGTGTGTTTGTTAGAGTGGATTTTAGGAAGGATGGAAAAAAGCAAAGAGAAAAAATGAGGAGGGAAAACTTTTTGGAGGGAGTTTGGTTGAGATGAGGAGAGAGGAATATGATAGCGGGCCCAGCAAAAAGTTCTCTCCAAAATGGAGAGAAAACTTGGTGGGGGGGGGGGGGGGGGGGGGAGAATCTTACAGGTGAAAACAAAAATGCCCATATGCTACTTAGCACGTTTGTTTGTTTTTTTTTTTTTTATAATTCCAATTTTAATAAGTTGTAAATGCTTCTTTTGTTTAGTGTCTCATTCTAGTTTCTTTTTAGATGTGATTATTTTTTTTCTAGACATTATTTTTGTTTTTTAATAAATTTGGGTGATTGTACTTTTTTTTGGTTGTTTGTCACTTTTTGTTTCAAATGTGCATAATTTTTTAATAACGGTATATGAGTCAATTTATACAAACTCACTTTTTCTATCCCTCTATTTTTTCACTCCCAATCAAACAAAAATGAGCGAATTTAAAATCTTTTATATCCTCCCACTTTTCTATTTTTCCGCTTTTTCACTAATCCGACCAATTGGACTCTTATTGTTGAAGAGACTTGAAGGCTTGAAGTCTATCCATCTATTTGGTAAGGTAGATTCCACTTTCTAGCTTAGGAAATGAGGCATGCCTTTTTATCAAATAATAATAATAATAATGATAATGAGAACTGCCACTTTGTGTACCACACACTATCATAGACCACAAAAAATCAGGTTTTTATTAATATTTGTTATATTTAATTTTTAGTTTTGTTGATATTTGTGTACCATGGCAGCTTTTGACTTCATCAACTTTACCTTTATAATATATTATAATATTTTATGTTAGATTTAAATCTGATACTGGTGGTTCATTACTTTTTTACTTCGATAGTAGTTTTGATAAATCAACTATGTTTCTCCAGGGGAATAATTATTGGTTTATATTATAGCAGTCATGTGATCCATATTTGTATAAAATATACAAAATTGTGTATATTTCTATAAAAATATATAATATTATATATATATATTTATTTAGTTTATAATGTAAATTTTACATAAATATTACAATGTAAACTAATAATTTTTGTTTGATAATTAGTAAATCAACTATGATATTGTTATTTGTTTTTTTTTTTTTTTAAATAATGTTTGCTTAGGATTTCAAATTTTTTATTTATCTTTAGAAAGTCATGATATAAAAAATACATTTGAAAGATAGAATTCTATATTTATTTGGACTATTTTTTTTTTCCATTTTTTTTCAATTTTTACTAATTTAATATATTTATTTATATTTTTAATAATTATAAAATTAATTATAACACCATCACAGTTCGACTTTGGTTTGACTTTGGTTTGACTTTGGTTTGGCCTCAAAATCCTTAAATCTCTTTCTTTTACGATTCATTAAATGATTCAGGTTTTTTTTTTTTTGGCGGAATAAAATATTCAGGTTTTAAATTTATAGTTATTGGGTTTATGAATCAAGCTCCAGGGTTGAGAACCCAACAACATATTAAATTTACGGGGACTAATTACAACTAGAAGAAGAAAAAAAAAAAAAAAAAAAAAGGAGCTTTGGCCCAGGTAGACTAACCTCCAGAAGTTGGAAATTCTGGCTACATTTTTGTATCAACGCTTGGCTGCCTAATCTTATTAATGAGTTGCCAGGTCAAGAAGCTCTTGCAAAGTTGGTCCCAGATTCCATTAGGGCGTTGGCCTTCACGAGGGAATATAGGCAAGAAAATTTCCAACTAGCTTGATTGAGCCCTCTTCAGCTTCGCAAAGGAAAAAGTTGCAGTACAAGGTGGCGAGAATGATCACTGACAATCACCAATGGGATTTTACACCTCTTAGTATGGTTTTGCCATCGATTATAACCCAATTCATTTTGGCACAACCACTATCTAGTCCTGGTAATCCGTCTACTTTGTTTGATGACCGTGTCTAAGACCACCACACGGGTGGTTACTTAGTAAAATCCGCATATCATTATCTTGTGCCTATATCTAAGGGAGCAACAGGGAGGTCATCGGTAACATGTTCTTGGGTTTGGAAATTAAAAATACCTCCCAAAATTCAACTTTTTGTTTGGAAATGTGTGCATCATCGCATCCCTACCAAATCAATCATTTTACTACATGCTGCCTTGACAGACCAAGTGTGTCCCTGTTGCAATGAAATTGAAACGCCAATTCATGCCCTGCATGATTGCCACTTTGCATGTCATATTTGGTCTTCATTTCCAGGGCCCTTACTTATTTCTGACTTTTTCAGGCTTGAGCTTCATGATTAGTGTAAACTTAACTCCAAACTTACTTCTCTTTTGTGCTATATTCCATGGTACATTATATTCACTTTTACCATGTGGGCAATCTGGTTGGGACGCAATGCTTTGATATTTGAGGGGAAATTCATCCCTTATCATACCTTAAAACAAAATGCTATAGCTCATGCCACTGAGTTTTCTTTCTCAGCACATTTCCGTCAGGGCAATCACCTCCGTCTTCCCTCAAATACATTAGGTGGAGCCCGGCTCCTTTCCCATATATAACTTTGAATACAGACGAGAGCATGTTAGGTAACCCCGGTAAGTCTGGGGCAGGTGGCATGGCTTGCTCAGCAAATGGAGATTGGATTTAGGGTTTCTCCTTGCACCTGAGAGTCACCAATAATACTATGGCTGAACTGTGGGGTATTAGGGAGGCATTGATTCGGGCATGGACCAATGGTCATCACTGAGTTTGTCTTCAAACACATTCTCTCCTTGCTTACAAATGGTTGAACACTACTAATGATTATCCAATGGAATTTTCTAACTTGATTTTAGATTGCAGGTGGCTCCTCAACAGGGATTGGGAGGAACGCATTGAGCATATATGGAGAGAGGCTAATAGCTGTGCAGATCTACTAGCAAAGAGGGGTGCTTCTCAATCGGAAAGAGAAGTGTTGTATGATACATGCCCCACCTTTTTGTGGCAATGCTTATATTGGGACTCCATGGGTTTTGTCTCATCCAGGAGTCGTCGCGGCTAATAAGGATCCACTAGTGTTTGTTTGGTTTTCAGCTATCCCTCTCTTCCTTTTGATGTCGATCGAATGTTGTTGTTTGTTTTCAGTTTCGGATGTGTGTCTATGTGGTTTGTTAATCTGTAGTCCTATTGTAATATTTCTATTGTAAGACCTTTTTTTTTTTTTTTATCTAATATATTTCCCGTTTAAGCAAAAAAAAAAAAAAAAGTTGCAAGATCAACAGGGGATTTTTTTCCCCTCCAAAGAAAAGAGCAAATGGGAAATACCTAAGAAGAGGCTAGTTGACATTGAAATATTGTTTATATTTCCTTTCTGTAATTTTGGGGAAAAAAATTTCGATTGAATTCAATTAGGTTCCTCAAAATGAAAATATAACTTAATATAAAAATCCGCTTAAGGTTGCTACTTGATACCAACACTTGGAAACTTCAAGCTCTGTACCATCAATAATTATCTCATTTATCAGATATATGCATACTTTTTATCACAA
The DNA here is from genome assembly GCA_032878915.1 of Castanopsis chinensis. Lineage (NCBI taxonomy): Eukaryota > Viridiplantae > Streptophyta > Magnoliopsida > Fagales > Fagaceae > Castanopsis > Castanopsis chinensis. The sequence goes on along the minus strand of JAVQMG010000133.1, from coordinate 34,516,546 downwards.
TGTGTGGGTCTTAAAATCATGTGGAATTCACATATTGTAAGAGAGAAGATGTATATATCAAAGGACAAAGTTTGGTTACAAACTAATAGCTAGTTCCATTAAAAAAATTGTCATAATGACATATTTTAAAAATTTAACCTTTGAAATATATGTTCTCTATATTTTTAACATATAAGTTAAATTTTGTGTCAAACAGATATTATTTACTATTTGATCCATAAACTTATTTTTTATATATAATTTAAAACTACAAAAATTTGAAATTTAAATAATTCATTAATGACATAGCTATTAGTCTTTGATTTTTAGAAATTTTGCAATTGTGAAGAATATAAGAAGAAAAAATAATCTAATTGTGAATTTGTCAAAATTTATATCCAATAAAAAAAATTAAATGGAATTGTAGTCATTGACTACAACCAAATTTGTAGTAAAGTTTTGTCCTATATCAAATGCATGAGTCTTTATTTTTTAAATTTTTTATAGCAAACATATTAGCACATGTACCATACTAGTTCATTTTATATATTTTACGTATGTTGAGTGGCACAATTATTAAATCATTCACCTTAGTTAAAATTCTAGCTAAAAATCTATTATCTATTTTAATTACGACAAAATTTAACTACAAAATTGGATGTAACTTTATTGAAGGTGAATTTTAACAAATCTACTATTGAATTACATCTTCTTCTTATATTTTTCATACTTGCAAAATTAAAAAAAAAAAATTAAAGATCAATAGTGATGTTATCAAAAAATTGTACAAATATCTATGTTGTGAAATTCAATGCTACAAGTAGCATTCTATTCAATTTATCAACTTTTCATTACAAAATGATTCTTCCCTTACGCAGAATGATTGATGTTTTGCCTATAACAGGGTATAGTTTTAAATTATATATATATAAAATCAAATAGACTACTACAGAGCAAAGCAATAGGGAATTGACTTGGCATTTATCATTTGTGGGAATGACAACGGGTCAGATGTGGGGTAGGTTTCTTTATTCCAAACCCAATCCGCCACCCGCTCCATGAAACCTGAACCTGCCTGTTTACTAAACCGGTTTTTTCAACCCCCATACCTGCCCCAATGGGCCCTATCTGGCCTCATAGCCCACCCAAATCCACCACAACTAGTGGTCACCCAAGAAAATCCAAAATTTAGACTTGTTCTTCTAGCTTCTCCAAATTTAATCTCCTAATGAAAAAAAACCACAACCTAAAGTCCTAAACTCAAACCTAGATCAATAAAACTTCCAATGAGTAAACTGTAAACAACAAAAGTACAAGTTGAACCAATCCAATCAAATACAAGTTGAACCAAACCCAAATCAACGAAAATACCTATAAGTAAACACCATAACCAACGAAAATACCCATAAGCAAACACCAACCAATACCCATAAGCAAACAACCTAGTCAAATACAAGTTGAACCAAATCGCCTCTGTTGTCGGCCACCAATCAAATCCACACACAACCGTTAACAGAGGAAGATCTGACATTATCACCAAACAAGCCAAACAGTACAAAGCCATAAACGAAATCATAATCAGGTGAGGCTTGTGACCGTGAGGGAGACAAGAAGGAGTGACAACGTTTGCGGCATGGTGAGGAGGAAGCGTCAAAGTGAGGGAGGCAAGGAGGACCAACGGCTTAGAGTGAGATCGAAGTGAAAGGGAGAGTGAGGCGGCTTGTTTGGTTTAGCATTTTAAACTCACATTGTTATATTTTAAACATTACACACATTTTCATACACTTTTTCATCCACACATATTTAAAAAAATTATAAAAGTTTCATATCAAACTACTCTACCAAACAGCCCTTTAGGCATTTATAGTTAGAGTTTTCTAAATGATTCAATATTATATTATATATGTATATGGGTAGGGTTCGGGGTAGATATTCCCAATAACCGCACTTGACCCGAACCCACACTTCAAATTTTATAATTAAAACCCAAACCTAACCTTAATGTTTTCCAGGTTTGGTTGGTTTGGGTACCTGCGGGTTGGAAAAATTTTGCCATCCCTAGTCATTTTTGAACTACAAAAGCATTTGCAATTGTAGCCATGTTACCATTATTAACAAAGACAACTACCAAAGCATTTGTAGCCAAACTTGAAAAAGTTTCATAAATGCAAACAAAGTAAAAAACAAAAAAAAATTATTTTTATACCTTGACCTTCTCGAATTTCCTTTGCCTAGCCTAGCCTACGCCTTTCTCTTTCCACTAGTTCCTTTCTTTATCAAAATAGTACAACTTTGCCTTTGTGAATATAATTTATGTTTTGGCTGATAAATACAATTTATTAAGAACCCAAAACCCATAAAGTTAGTATTAATCAGGAATAAGTAATTACTAAAAGGAAAAAAGAAACAAAATTAAAATAAGTGATGTGGGAAGCCATCGATGGAGATAGGAGACGATAGTGGTTGACGGAGATGGGCGATGGCGATATTTGCTGTAGGTGGGTGTGGGTGAGTCTGGCTGGAGATGGGTTTGGGGTTGAAAATTGGGAGAAGCAGGTAGAAATAAGGGGAGGAATTTCAAATTTTTTTGTTTTTTTTTTTCAAAATAACATTGATTTTCAAAAATTTTTGTTGGGTAGTATGTTTTCAAAGCTATTTAGGAAACTAACATCTCGAGTGCAATAAACTCGATTTCGATGTTCTAAATCATGTACAATGAACTTGATTTCAACATTGGACCGTCATAGAACTCGAGCCTATTGGACTTGATTTCGTTTAAATTTCAAAATTCAACTTCAGTTCTTACCTTCAACAAACTCCAGCAAAACCAAGTTCGATCTAATCCGAGGAAAATGCAGGTGAGCTTTGGTGGGGAATGAGAGATATGGAACAAGGCAAAGTGAGAGAGAAACACTGATCAGATCCGATCAACTCTAGCCAAACCTTCCTCACAGTTTCGAATTGATCCTAGTAATTCTAGCAAAACCCAGGTTCGATTTGATCTGAGTAAAACCCCAGGTGGGTCTTGGGTTTGCTTGGGTTTGTTGATTTCATTATTTCTCTTTGGTTGTTGTGTTTGATTGTTGGTGAAGAAGAGTTTTTCTAAATGGGTTGTTGTGTTTGATTGTTTGAGAAGAAGATGTTTTGGAAATGGGTTTGTTGTTGCAACTCATTTGTTGTTATTTTTGGGTTCTCTAGGTTTGATGTTATTTTTGCTTCTGTGATGTTCTTCATTGTTTTTGTTTTTGCTGAGTACCGAAATCAACAGAAAACGAGTTTGATAGACTGGAGTTTAGCATTCCAAAATTGAGTTTATTACACTTGAGATGTTAGTTTCCTAAATAGTTTTGAAAATGTACTAACTAATGAAATTGTTTGAAAATTAGTATTATTTAGAAAAAAAACTCGAGGAATTTTATGGGAGAAATTTTGATTTTGGGATAAGGATAGGGATTTTTTTTACACAAAAATAGGAAAATTTAGGTGGGAGTGTTTGGGATTGTGGTGAGAGTCCACCCTTCTAACATCATTTTTTAAATGTCCGCTTCTAAATCTAAATAAATTAGTATTATGTTGTGTATCCAAAAGTTAAGCATTTTTGGATATACACCACTATAAGTTTCTTTAAAAATACTTCTTCTCCTCTCCTCGTGTGTGTGTGTTAAAAATACTTAATATTCTCAAAAGAAAAAATAGTGGGTTAATCCCACATTGTAAAATGAGTGTGAATTAAAAAGGTTTAAAGCCTGTGTTGTGTATCCAAGAGTTAGGCTCTTTTGGATATACATTACTGTAAGTTTTTTAAAAAACCTTCTTCCCCTCTCCCGTGTGTGTATTAAAAATACTTAGTATTCTCTAAAGAAAAAAATAATAGTATCATTTACCATAATAACCACTACAATAAATCAAATTTAGAATTTTTTTTTAAAAGTAGTGCAATATTACTCTATATTGAAGCGGTTTTTACAAACATTACAAATAAAACACTGCAAAATACTTAGTATTTTCAAAAGAAAAAACAGTGGGTTAATCCCACATTGTAAAATGAGTGTGAGTTAAAGAGGTTTAAAGTCTGTGTTGTGTATCCAAGAGTTAGGTTTTTTTGGATATACACTACTGTAAGTTTTTTTAAAAAACCTTCTCCCTTGTGTATTAAAAATACTTAGTATTCTTAAAAAAAAAAAAATAGTATCATTACTTATTAAAATAAACATTATTACATATTTTGAAAATCTAATTGTTGAATTGCATGTTCTTTACGTTCTTAATGTACATGTTAAATTTTGTGTCAATCAAATATTATTTATTATATAATTTATAAGTTTATATTTTATGCATAATTTTAAATTACAAAAACTTGGAATTTAAGGCTATTGATCAAAGGTTATTGATCTTTGATCTTTTGGAAATTTTACTAGCACGGAGGAAAAAGAAGAAAATGTAATTCAATGGTAGATTTGTCAAAATTTACATCCAATAAAATGATATTAGTGGAGTTGTAGTCTTAGAGTACAACCAAGGTTGTTGTCATTCCTAGTCCTTAATATAAATAAAAAATTTAGTAGATGCAATAATTGGTTACATTTTCTGCCAAACAATCAAATAAATGCAACCCAACTTATAAATTAGGTTTTATGTAATTTTTTTCCTACTTTCACAATCCTTCATTCTTCCTTTCCCCCTCCTTTTCGAAAAATTATACCTTGTTTTGGGTATTTACACCATCTCTCTCAGCCCTATTGATGTGTGAGACCTACCTGTTATGAGAGAGATGATGTATATACTAGATACATGGTATACTATCTCATTCTTTTCATATACTACAAGTTTGTTTAAAGTTTCACATTATTGCAATACCACCCCATGTGACTCTATGACTAACATTGAAATAATCAATTGACTTTTTTGATCACGTGTTATGTCAATCCCAAGAACCAACCGAGTACCATGGCTGTCTTACTTTTAGTTTTCCTCCCATCCAATAAAATAAAGCCACTAGAGAATGGGCTCAATCTATACCATCACTACAAAAAATTGGTTCTATTGCAGCAACCACAAAACGCTGCAAAATGTCGAAAATAACACTGCAAAATGTTTTGCAATGTTGTTTTTGTAGCGCTTTTCCTACTGCTGCAGTTGCTGCGTAGCAATTTCCCTATTGCAACATTTTTTGGAAGTGTTGTAATCAAAATTTTGTTTTATAGCATTTTGTTTGCAACATTGTAACAAATAACAAATTTGCAACGATTTTTAACAAACACTGCAATAAATTGTGTATTGCAGCGTTTTTTAAAACACTTTTGAAAGTATCAAATATTTGTTTTTTGTAATTATAAAAATTATTTTTTCCCTATAGTTGACCAAAAAAAAAAAAAAAAAACATTCGATTGCAATTACTAGCTCATATATTAATTTTAGATACACGATGCTCCAAATATTAAAGAATACACATAAAAAAAATGTCATTTATTCAAATAATGCGATTACACCATAAAGTTTCACCAATACACCATATGTACAGATATCTATGTTGTGTAATTCAATGATACAAGTTGCATTTTATTCAATTAGTTGCATTTTATTCATTCTATCCAAAAGATCAAAGATCAATAGCCTTAGACTACAAGTTTAAATTTCAAGCTTTTGTAATCTAAAATTATACATAAAAAATAAATTTATGGATTGAATATTAAATAACGTTTGATTGACATGTGTGTTAAGAATAGAAAGAACATGCAATTCAATAGTTAGATTTTCAAAATATTAGCCATATTAATTTTTTTAAGTGGGAGTTTTAGCCTTGGATTATAGCTAAGTTTGTAGCCAAACTTTGTCCAATGATACAAACCCATGGGTAGAGTCCACCCATAAAAAATGTCTTGCAAGGTGAGTGTACTGTGGGAGTAGCGGTTTTCTCTTATAAGGAAAAGGGAGTACGCCTCGACTGAGTGGATCGGGGTGGAGAAAAGATGGAATCGCCACATAGATTAGGTCTTAGAACAATAAAATAGCGCCCTTACGTGGAAAAAATGATCTTATTACTAGAGAATAGGTTCAAAGTTTAGGTATAGGAATGGGAAGGTGTTAGGCACCTATCCCTACCTGACCTGTGGGTCGGCTTTCAGTCATTGTGTTTTATGTCTTAATCTCATTAAAGACTCATTCAATATTGTTATCTATACTCACACACATAGTAGCATACATCTAATAATCAACATGACATCAATTATCCCAAAAATCCTAACATGAGTCTATCACGGTAACTCACATCAAGTCTAGCATACATTTATGATGCATATCATATCATCTCATCCAATGCTGCAAACAACAAGATATCACTAATCTAGAACACATCATCCAACCAAGCATGTTCAACTCATCATTAAATATATCTCCAATGCATGTTCATGTGGATGTATGAATTACCTTACTTACCTTACTGTATCTCAGCACTTATGCATCAATGAATGGAGATGTGAATGCATGTTCATGGTATTAAAGCAAGAAAAGAAAAGAAAAGAAAACCTAATCTAGCATGTTAAAGGCAAACAAGCAATTAAATAGAGAAACATAGACTCCAAAAACATAAAAAAGAGGCAAGACAGAGGCATATGACACAAGGAAATAAGCAAAAAGAAGCAAGAAAACTCGAATTAGGGTTCCTGGGCTGAAGTATGCGTATACATAAGCTTGCGTACGTATACTTCAAGCCTGCATACGCATATAGATTTGTGCGTGCACAGACGTGCCCCCAGAAACCCTAACCCAAAAACTTAGAAACATAGAAACAAAGCAAAAATGAAAACTAGGGAAACTAACAACCTGACATGCTTTAAACCTTGAAATCTAAATAAACCTAAACTAAACAAGCATATTAAAACATATATAACAAATAAATCAATTAAGAACAAAAGGAACACAAATTATAAAAGATCCAAATTAAGGGAGAACCATGAAGATAGACTTACCTTGCATATGGAGCACAACTGCATTGATATTTAATTGACCCCTTAGTGCCTACAACACAAAGATTAAGTTGATAGAACAAGAGAATTAAAGAATACTATAGTTTTTGATAATTACAACTCAAGAACAAGATTAATTTTGAAAAATGTTTTGAGAAATCAAATTGGGAAAATAGTTTTTGCCTCAGAATTAACTAAAGAGATGTTTTTAATTTGTAAAAAACGAACTAAGGGGCTATGTATGAGTTTTGGAAAAGAGAATTAGAGTTTTAGAGAAGATGGAGGATAAAAAATGACTCTCTCTAGTTAGGGTTTTGATTGGAGACATTAGATGAGTATTTATAAGTTAAAATTATGATTTTTAGGTCTTTTTAATGATTTTTGGATGTTCTCAATGGGCCGGCTACTTCAAAGCATGATATTTTGGGCCCTTAAAATGAAGTTTTAAAACCTATAAAATTGGACTGCCTAATTGGCCCAACTTCAAATGGTCATAACTTACTTAATATAAGTCCAAATTAGGCAAAATTTGTGTTCAAATTGAATCCCAAGATGTCTACTTTCCAATGAAATAAATAGCACTAAAAATCTCTTCGTGGATCAAAATTTATGGTCAAAATAGTGAGTAAAGATCATTTTTCAGTATTAATTTCAAAGCGATTTGAGCACTTTTGAGATGTGATTACTTCCAAACTATTGTAAACTCTTTAATTATCCTTGGTTGACATATGTCAAGCTCATCAATGGGGCTGGGACCAAAATTTATTAACTGATATAAAATGTAGTATGTATAGGTGCCCAAGAGTGTATATACACATGTTTAAGTTTACACTTAAACAATGTGGAACACTAGGATCATAACATTCCACTACGTTTTGCAGCTGATATCTACTATGGTTTACTCTATTGACACTGACCTGTTGGTAGCTCTTTCTCTTTTGGTGGCTCCACTCACCTATTAGTTATTTTAGTCTTACCTCATGGTTGCCCCCTTTGAGATTTGACCGTAAAGCCACAATTTATTTGATTTCATGCTAAATGTTAGGAACACATGAGTAGAACTTACATTTAAAAACCGGCTTACAAGGGGAGGGTGCCTAAGATCTTATAAACATATGATTAAATTTACACTTAATCCATGTGGACAATAGGATCATAAGTTTAACCATGTGTTTATAAGCTCTTCAGCACCCTCTCCTTGCAAGCTGGTTTTCAAGAGTGAGTTCTACCCATGAGTTTCTCATTTGATATCAGAGTTAATCAACATGTTAACTAATCGGGTGTAGCTTATTGAGTATGGGATCAAATAAGTTGCAGTTTTGTGGTTGAATCTTGGAGGGGGCAACTTAGAGGTTAAATTAAATTGGCCTACTAAGTCATTGAATAACTAATAGGTGAGTGGAGCTGTAAAAAAGAAAAAGAAAAAGAAAAGAAAGGGCTATTATCGAGTCGGTGTCAATAGAGTAAGTTGTTGTGGACATCGCTATGGAGCATATTAGTATGTTATGATCCTAGTGTCTCACATGGATTAAGTGTAAGTTTAACCTTGTGTTTATAAGCACTTAGGCACTCTACCTATTGCAGGTCGGTTTTTAAGAATGAGTTCTACGCATGAGTTTCTAACATCCGATGGTATATTAAATGGTGATTTTTTTCCCATAATTTATTTATTTTATTGAAATTAGTAACCAATTGCAAATAATTGATGTAGATACCGTATTTTATTCGACCTCAAATTTAGTTGGGAAACCGAGTTTTAAATAAAAAAAAATCTTAGGATTTTAAATCAAAATGATGCTCCTCAATCTCACATTTATCAAGAAATGCTCGTCACTAATTTTAATTGGGTCTGACAATTTCACATTTATTTCATTTTGAACCTATGATGTTTATCACTTGATGAAATGGCTTGTATTTGGTTCTAGAGTATTCCCAAGTAGCCAATTTTGGACTTACCTGCAATGTGCCAGCCCATAATGCATGCTTAGAGCACCCACAGTAGATGTGGGATATGTGCCAAATGGTAAATATTTGGCACATATCCCACACCAAACACACAAAAAGGCCATTTATCAGATGATGTATATGTTGCAAAAATTTGCAACACTGAACAGTACCGTGGCAATTTTGCCATGGTACGAATTGGTGTGGCATAATTTTTAATATTTTTTATTTAACTTTTCTCTCTCTTCTCAATTATTTAATCCTTTTTGTTTCTCTCTCCTTACAATCTGTCTCTCACTCTCTCTCTCCCAACCGGTCTCTCTCTCCCAGCTCCTCCCTCAACCTCAAACGTCCCTCTCTCTTTGCACCTCAAATCAAACCCACAAATCGGTTTGGCTGTGGCGATCTCTCCCTGATGGTCTTGATCTCGCCGATTCGGTCTCAGTCCCTGCCGATCTTGCCGATATCGGTCTCGATCCCCGCCGATCTCGCCGATATCGGTCTAGATCCCCGCCGATCTCGCCGATATCGGTCTCGATCCCTGCCAATCTCGCCTCTGTCAGCTCCTCCCTGCTGATCTCGATCTCACCGCCTCACTTTCCAGTCTTCGCCGTCGATCTCGCCGCCGATATCGCTGCCTCATTCTCCATAGCTCGCCGTCGATATCGCCGCCTCACGCTCCAACGCTCGCCATCGAGTTTTTTTTTGGGTCTGTTTGAGCTTTTTTTGGGGTCTGTTTGAGTTTTTTTTGTTTTTTTCCTCTTTTTTTTAGGTTTTTGGATTTAGAGTTAGCTGGTGTTGTTGGTGTTGGTATTGGGTTGTTGCTGTTGTGATCGGCGGTGATGATGTTACCGTTGCTGTTGTTGATTGGGATGAAAGAATATATTATTTTAATGCGTAATTATATTATTTTAATGTATAGAATTGAAAGATAAAACATCTGATAATTGAGGTGTTGTAAAATGATGTGATAAAATAATAAAGTAGGGTTTTAGTGTGAGAAAATGGCATAATATTTGCCACAGCTACTATGGATGCTCTTAGACAGTGAACCATTTGTGCTTGGACAGCATGCATACTCCCATATAAATACTCACTACAGACCTTAATACCCTAGACACAGACCCACGGACTTGGGCATCCTTTCTGCCTCTCCCCCATCTCTTCCCACCTCCCTTGTCATTCTCTAATCCAAGAACCCACACAACAGATCCAGGAGATTCCCCAAAGAAAAACTAGAAACAATTCCCCCAAAACACTCAGTTAAGCAACCCAAAGACAATTTGGAAAACTCAAATAAACCCATTCAAAAACAAAGAAAATATACCCAGAAAAAATAACCCCTTGAATATAACTTGTTTATTGTGTTTTCTTTGTAGCTAAACCCTTAACCCCAACAGAGGCATCCTTAAGCACAAGATCAGAATAATAAAAAAAAAAAAACCCATAAGAATCAAAGCAAAAAGAAGAACAAAAAGGAAAAGTGGAGAATACATCAACTGGGAAATTGGAAACCCCCTCCCTTTTCTGTGTCTCTTTCCTTTCATAGCATCTCTTTGTCTCACTCACACACATACATGCTGTGACTCTCTGCTTCACACACACACACACACACACACACACACACACACACACACACAAACACACTCCTTTTCATGTTTACAAAGCCTCACAACATTGAGCACACAAACACATTGATCAAGCTCTTACCCTCCGTTTTGCCCACTTGTTCACGCGCCACCGCGTGTGGGTCCACGCGCCACCATGGTCTCTGTTCTTGGAAGATCTGTGAGACCTTTCACCTCTACATTAACTTCTGGTGGTTCACGCGTCGTTCAAGGCACTTTTAGCTTGTTGATCATAGAGTGGTTGTTAGGTTTAAGAGAAGAAGAGACTCTAAGACTTTGGTTTGGGTTTAGAAAAGAGTTGGGTTTGGGTCACTGCCTTAGAGTGAGATGATAGGCCACCCTTGTGGTGGTGTTTGCTGTCTGTCACGGGGGAGCTTGGAAGCTCTGTTTCCTTGGCACCATTGAAATCAAAGTCCAGAGAGATAGGCTTAGATCAGGTTTGAACTCAGGTTTAGAGAGAGAGTGAGTGAGAATCTGGGGATGAACTACCATGGAGTGATGGTGGTTGATGATTGGAGATGGATGGACCTCGGTGGTCAGACATGGAGGTTTTTCGAGAGAGCTTCAGGGATTAGGGAGAGCTCAGGCCTAGAGTGAGAGATAGAGAGCTCAGTGAGAGCTTTGGTGAGGAGCAAGTTGTCATCAGTGGCGTTGACGCTGATCTTGAAGTGATGAGCTTGAGTGGCTCAGCCATGGAGCTTTATTAAGAGAGTTTTAGAGCATTCTCATCATCATTCATAAATGTTATAAATGTTAAATTTTAGTAAGGAAAGATCAAAATGTAAACTTCATCAAAATTCTTAAATTTTATTTATTAACAGTTCATTGTAGTAAGATTGTAAAACAAAAACTATTTGTTTAATAAAGAGAGAGACAAAAGAGAGAAAAGAAGAGAAAGAGGAAAGATAAAAAAAAATAATAAAAAATAATAAAGAAAGAATATTTAAATAGAGTGTTAAAAAAAAATAGAAGTTTTGATAGAAGAAATATTGTAAAATAATATGTTATATATTATAAAATTAGTTTTTAAGATGGTAAATGCTAAATTTTTTAAAAATGTTAAGGAGGATTGGTAATGGCAACAAAGATCAAAGAGAGAAAAGGTTATAGAGAAATGAGATGTACGGTTAGGGTTTAGAATAAATTTAAGGAATAGGTTAGACTTTATGTCCCAATCTATGTGATCTGCTCCTTATTTGGTTCGGACCTAAGACTAGGGCCTCAAGCCCAATCCGTGAGTGGCCTTAGGGCCATTTCACAAACTAGTCCAACAGTTCTCTGGTCCACATCCCATAAAGCCCAAATCTAAACCCTTGGTTCTTAGCCTAGATCCGGTTGGGTCGGTTTAATCTCAAGCTCCTTGGGCCCATCAGTCTCTTGAGCTTCAGCCTAATTTTGGTCTGTGTTTAGCATTGGCATAGTCCTTTGGTTTTGAATCCATTTCATGTTTTAAACATTTAGTGCACCTTTTAAATAAAAGAGTCCATGCATGTTTTCCATAAATTAATAAAATGCCATCTCTTTTTCTATATTTGCACATTCATATTTTTCGGTCATGTTTGAATTTTACTCCTTTTTCTCATATTTGTATTTCTTCCTATAGTTATATTTCAATCCCAAAAATTTCCAAAATCATATTTTGACCATGGTCTTCCTCAAAAATTGCTTTTTGACCCGAAACTTTCCAATATCCATATTTTGACCTTGAGTTTTCCACAAAATTATATCTTGACCCAAAATTTCCTAAAATTACATTTTGGTTGCAAATCTTTCCAAAATTCCAATAAAGCCCTCCATCTTTTCAAAAATTACAAAGAGACTCCCAAACTGCTTGGAAGTTGTTTGAAGGCATCTAAACAACTTCCATGGTTGTTTTATCATCTTTAAATCCACACTTTTTGCTTGTCTTCATTTAAGATATTTGCTTTGCAACTTGTGTGGCGTTCATGCTTATAGCTTCATGCTTACCTTTGGATGATTTAATCATGTGCTATGCTTAAGTGTTTTATAACTTCTATGTCTTTATGTGCTATGTGCCATGTTCATGTGTATAGATCTACATGTTGGTTGCTATGCCATGTGCTTCTAAAGCCTTTCTATCTTTTGTTTTCATCTTCTTCCTATGTTTTGGCCCTTTTGGTGGGGTGTAGATCTAGATCCTGTGGTCTAGGCCTACATCCATACACCTAGGCCTATACCAAGGGTTTGGATCATTTCCTTTATGCACGTCTATGTATGCTTGTTTACTTTTGTGATTTATTTCCATATTTTCCTATCTAGATCTAGGCTTTGCCATGCTTTGTGCCCTCCATGGGCTTGTGCTTGTCGGTCCTTAGGGCCACTTGCTTTGTGTGGTTGCATCTGTCCCTCCTAGGGCTTGTTTGGATGTAAAAACTTGTGAGATACACCTCCATGGTATTGTTGTGCTCGATACACACCTTTCTCCACACCGTGCAATGTTGATATGCTTGCCTTGCTTGCTTTATGGCACCCGTAAGACTTTCTTCACTTTTATGCATCTTTGCACGCTTGCCAACATGTTCATGCATGAGTCTGTTTGTCGCCCATACTCCAATCCAATGGAACTATGGACACTCAATCCAAACCTACATTTGTCCTCCTAGGACACTCCTCTTTTTTGTTTGATAACATGTTTGTTTCCCTCTTTATGTGCTTCATATGTTTTTTTGCCCTGTTTGGTATCTTTAGCTAGCCTGTCTCTTAGCATGCTTTCCTTCTCTCTCTTCCTTTGCTTGTTTGCTGGTTTGTTTCCTTATTTGTTGCATGTACGCGCATGGAGCCTAGATGCTTAGAGCAAGGGTACGACCTCCTAGGTGCAAATAAAAAGGGCACGGATGCAAGCAAGAGGATGCAAGACCCCAAAGGGCAATGTTTAGCAGATTAGGGGGCCTAGCCACTCCTGAGTGGTTTCCTCTTTCTCTCTCTCTCTAAGCCTCTTCTCTAGAGCATGTATTAGCGTCCCCCTCCATTTATCCCTTTTAATTTTCTTGCTCTATATTTGGGCCACGTTCCCTGAGTATGACAATGTCTGTTTTACATTTCTTGTACCTTACTGGGCCATACCCTTGGAATGTTGGCAATATCTGATTTACTTTCCTACTCTGTGTGATAGAATTGTGCATGATGTATGTATATTTATATCTTCTTGTATATGGTTGATTATACACTTTGTATGATGGGCTCTCGTGGCTACATAAGTGACCCCTTTCTAATCATGAGAGCTCTTGACCTTGTTATGTGGGTATGTGCTCAAGGCGATTGTCGTAGGTGCACATTTGTGCTATATTGTGTGCATGATCATCGTAGTGTGATTGTCCCGATCCATTTCACCCAGTGACACTAGTTTCCTTGTGTATGCGACATGCATCAACACGCTTGATACACTGGGGGGGCTTCGGCTTGTCTCGGTATGAGCATGTTGATATGCATCGTATACACAAGCGTGAAACCCTGCCAGTGTGCCATAGCACACCAAATGCGAAACTCTGCCAGATTTTTACCGTGATAATGAGCATCCCCATTGCATTATTCTCACGTAAAAAGCTTGGTGAGAGTAAAGTTTTGTGTGTTATGATGCAACTGATGCAAAATACTATTGATTTTTTGCCGTGGAAATTTGGCATCGTTTCCAAATGCACTAAGAAAGCATCAACTGGGACCATGCCCATTCCAAAAATTAAACCTCAAAGCCCAGCACGTTTAAAGCCCTGTAAGCTAATGCCAATAGCTTGTTTTCAATTGCCAATGTCTAAAAATTATGATTTTACTAAAGCAAAGGATTGTTCATGGGCAGGCGTTGTGAGGTGCCTAACATCTTCCCTACACGTAACTAGATTTCCAAACTCAAGAATCAAGATGTTTTACTTATCCATATTAGATTAGGAAAAACAACCTTTTTTTCCTAGCCTAAGATCGGTAATAAAATCAAATAGAGTCAGGTGACTAATCACACCTTGAAAAACCCAATGATTGGTGGCAACATCACTTACCCTTGGTAATATCCTTAAAATCGACTCAAATTCCAATCACATACCTAAGATACGACACTCCTTCGTATCATTCTCGCATAGCCCGAGAGATGAAGGAGCGCGAGTGTCGCCGCGATGGGTGGTTGAGTAGCTATGAGGCATCGACAATTGAAATTATTATTTTAAATATTTTATTAGATATATATATATATATATTTTATAATAATATTTTAATTAGATTCCATATTGATTTAAATATTGACAATTTTAGTTAAACTCTTCTTTAAGACAAGTTTTTCAAGTTATCACTTATAAAAAGAGAGATAAAGTTTGACAATAAACTTGTTTGTGACCTAAGGCTTAAAACTTTTGTTTTAATGAATATATAAATTTTATAATTAGATATCATATTAATTATAATATATAATTTTTGCAGCATAACTATGGACCAATTTGTTCCACAACTTGTTTAGATGGTAAGTTATTGTGAGTGGCCCATCATCTTCACACAGATCCAACTCTTCCACAAATTTTGAAAAAAAAAAATTCTGGAACAGTTTGTGTACTTAGATTTATTCATAATTTCTATGCAAGGGAAAGGTCCTATTGGTGCCGAACATTTCTTAATGTGGAAGCTGCTTTGGTAGCATATGGAGGTTGGGGTGGTTTGTCCAACTTGCTTATATACGGTAGGATGCTGTTTTGGTAGCTTGTGGTTGGTTTGTCCAACTTGCGTGTATGTAATGAGAGTAGCTAGAAATATATTTTCAAAACGGAAGTAGACTTTTTTTTTTGTCACCATCTTAATTCTTATGTGGGAAATTTTAGTTGAAATCAATTAGAATTCATTTATTGGCCCAAAAATAAAATGACGTACTAGTAAAAAAGCATTACGGATTTGATAAAATTATGTTTGTAGTCTTATAATCCGTAGGAATTTGATGAAAATACGTTTGATCTTCTCTTTAAATTTTTGGTTTGACTTTTCGTTCGTTTCTTTTTTTCAAGTTTCAACGTTATGGTTGCTTTGGTAATTGGCAATGGTATTCAGCTTCTATTTACTTTAGACTTATTACAAGTCTATTGATTATGTAATTTTTTTGTAGAGAGTTTCAATTTATAGTCTTCTCTTCTGATGATATCCCTTTATCATAAAATTAAAATACCAATCGGTTATTGGTGTAGACGGAGATTGAACTTTAAACTTTTATTCAACCATCAGAGATTTTACAAATTGAGCTTAATTTTGTAATTTAATGCTTGTTTTGTTATTTGGCTTTCTTATACTAAATTTTAATATCTTATAATTGACATGTATAATTTTTAGGAGTATTGTATCGTTGACATAAAAAGATCCACTAAAAATAAACATAAAAAAATAGTATTATATCATTATTCCAAGAAAAATTGAAAAAAACTCAAAGGAAATTTAATTTTAATTTCAAATTAGAGTCCAATTTTGTGCCATGTGTCTTATATTATTTATTTTTAGAGAGAATTTTATTTCCTAATTTTAGAATTAAATGTGAGACCATATCATATATATTCATCCACTTGAGTTATTGAGTACAAAAATCAAAGAGTTTAGAATAAATGAATCGTAAAAAAAAAGTGCTTTATAATAACAAAAATTAAGAAGTAATAAAAAAAAAAGATAATTTACATTTTATCCTTAAATAATATTCTTATAAGGCTTTTTAAAGCGTCAACAAAATATAAGAATGACTATTAATAGTATTTGAATTATATATAGGAATTATATTATGCATCTTGTGGGGTACTAGAATTCTGAGTAAGACAATTACTCCACATGTCATAACAAGGCCGAGAAGGGCAGTCACTGTGCTGAGGAGTCTACGTTCTCAGATTTTATGATCACGTCATCAATACGTCATCAGAGGAAGCCTTACGGTACAGAAAGGGCTTTAGAAGGGAACTAGTGCTAACGTGATTGAGGAACTGGTAGCTATCACCCCATTTAATGCATTTCACAAAACCTCCTAGCTGCATTTATGTGGAGAAGACCCTTGCACAGTGTTGCCTTGGTTGCCGTATCTCACAGGGGTTCAAGAAAGGTGTTTGATGGGACTAGCACTTGAGTGGTGGCCTGCGTGATTAACAAATGGAAGGCTAGGACCATCTAAAAGGGTCTATATAAGATAGAAGGTCTCTCGCAGAGAGGGTATCAAAGAAATAGCAAAGAAAAACACTGTAGTACAAAGAACTGAAACTGTATAAAAACCCCATAGTGATATATCCAACAACAAACCTCCTCGAACTTGGTTAAGGAGAATTATTGTTCTCAATACTGTGATTACCTTTTGTTTTTCCTTGTCTCTTTGTTATTCTTGGCCTAGGGTAAGCGCTATCTCACCCATAAAAGCCTAGTCTTGGAGCTCACTCTCTAACAAATTCATTGTGTTGAGTTATTTGGGCCTGGGTCTTTCAGTTGTTTGGGGCTTAGGAGTCAAATCTAGTCCCTACACATCTTATTGTATATCCGCAAGTATATCCATGCATATGCATGAGGTTACAAACTAGTATTATATTAAAGTTGATGCACAATGAGAATATAAATTGAATCCATGTTATTTTTTAATTGTAGTCTAATTTTGCACCAAATTTCCATTTCAATTTTCTTAATTTTTTTACCAAATGACCCATTCATAATGCTAAGCACACAAAATAAGATAACCACTTCACTCACCTAAGTAAGACATTGTCCTCTCATCATCACTATTATTGAATGATTTCATATTTAAACATAACAACCTAGTTATAAATAAAATATAGTACTATTTAAAATAAATAAAAAACTTAGTTTTTTTTTTTTAATGTCATGTAGCTACACGTGTAAGAAAATTTATAATGACAACCACAAGATTCCTCATTCCGTTAACGTAAGCTTTATTTATAAAAATTCGATCTTACACCATAACATAATTTTATTTATTGATAAAAATTATTGATAAATTTCAATGATCTTCAAAAATTTTAACTATTTTTATTTTTATTTTATTGCTGAAGGCCTTATAAGTGTAAGGCTTAACTCATCTAAAAAAGAGTAACCACCTCCTAAGGTAACATCTAATTTCTTTCTTAACAATGTGAGAAAAAGCTCAACAAAGATCCTTTAAAGTGATATATAGACATCCCATTTTATACTCCTTATGACTTGAGCTCCTGTTCTCCATTATGATAACATTGGGAGGCCTAGGACTGATCTAGGAGCTAGTTATGGAAATACTTTAGTTGAAAGATACTTTTGGGAGAACGAAAATCCTTACAGAAGCCTTAAGGATGCGCATGTAGCTAGGGTTCTAAAATTCTTTGTAAGGCAAGTATCTAAAAAATCTCGGCAGAGGCAATCCCAAATCGCTTGGAATTGCGTCTGCCCCTTCTCTTTGAACACTATAAGAAGGCCCCGTGATCCTTTCCCCAAAACACTTAGAATCTACTCTAGAATAGTAATTCAAGAAAAGCTTTTACTTTGAAAAGTATCCTAAATTAAAGTTTCTTGCTTAAGACTTATTTTAGTCCAAAATCTTCTAGTTAAACTTACTAATCCTGTGGATATTTTGTTTTGTAGATTGACCAAGGAGAATGGTCAAAATCAAGCTTTAAAAGCTTATTGTTTGAGGTACTTTTTCTTACTT
Organism: Castanopsis chinensis; assembly: GCA_032878915.1. Classification (NCBI taxonomy): domain Eukaryota; kingdom Viridiplantae; phylum Streptophyta; class Magnoliopsida; order Fagales; family Fagaceae; genus Castanopsis; species Castanopsis chinensis. The sequence continues at coordinate 34,498,385 of JAVQMG010000133.1, read as the reverse complement.
TAAACTCTTTATTATTATTTTTTTTATCTTTGTTTTTTTTGCTTTATTTTCTCTCTGTGTAGCTTAGGTTTGTTGTTTATTCTTTTAGAAGGCATGCTAGGTTATTTAGATTAGGTTTTGATTGGCGTTTGCTTCTTGTGTTTTTGGGCAAGTTTGTGTAATCAGGCTCATGCATGCGTACAAACTATCTTAACCCTGCATATGCAAGCTTAAGCTCAGAATCTCGGATTTGTTTTCTTCTTGTTTTATTTAATTTAAATGCATATTATAGGTTTTTTTTTTTAGTTCATTTTTCACATGTTTAGTGTCAATACTTTGCGGTGGTTGACCACCAATCGCGGCAATGCTCGCGTGCCAAAATTGCGGCTCTTGGGCTTGGGTGCTGTGGAAGAGGGTTGAACTTTTAGTGCGTGACTTGAATTGAATCAATTTAAACCTATTTTTACCAAAGGTAAGTGAAGTCATCACCAATTATTGAGTTTTTTCTAAAGTGTAATTGATCAACTGACTTTATTTGATTTTATTACCAATCCTAGGCTAAGAAAATGTCATTTTTCCTAATCTAACACGGATGGGTAAAAAATCTTGATTCTTGAGTTAGAAAGTCTGGTTACATATGGGGAAGGTGTTAGGCACCCCACAACGCTTGTCTAGAGACAGTATTTTGTTTTGGTAAAATTTTAATTTTCGGACATTGGCAATCAAAATAGGCTATTGGCTTTAGCTTTCAGGGCTTTAACAAAATTGGGCTTTTGAGGTTTGATTTTGGAAGGGGTGTGGTCTTGATCAATGTTTTGCTAGCAGATTCTTGGAATTGTTACTAAATTTCCATGACAAAAATTTGGCAACATTTCGCCTTACTATTGTGGAGGACATCTGGCAGCATTTTGCTTCTGGTGCATTATTGCACACGAAAACACTATTCTCACCAAGCTTTCACTGTGATAATATGGCAACAAAGGTGCCCTATTTTCATGGCAAAAATCTGGTAGAGTTTCGTGTTTAGTGTGCTATGGCGCATTGGCAAGGTTTTACACCTGTGTATATGGCGCGCATCAATAGGTTCATACTAAGGCAAGCGAAAACTCTCCAAAGTATTGAACACGTTGATGTGTGTCGCATATATGTGGAAACCCATGTGGGTTTGGATTGAGGTCTATAGTTTCATTATATTGGAGTATGGACGACACACGTGTTCCATCAAGCAAAGTTCCCCAATGGGACTCGAGATCTTGTGTACAAGAGACAGGTATGAACTCGCATGAGATTATATATAGGAACGAAGCTCGATGACATAAACAAGCAGGCAAAGACACATGCATGAACATAAAAACAAGCGTGCAAAGATGCAAATAATTAAAGAAAGCCAAAAAAGATGGTGCAAAGCAAGCAAAGTGCGCATAAAAGAAGCTGATCATGTCATCACACAAAGGGGAAGGGTAAGCATGTTATAAGACACACAGAGGGGCTAACATGAGAAACCCTAACATGCAAAGCTAGCAAAGGAGAGAAAGGTATGCGGCAAGCAAACCAAACATCACGAAGATGTGTCCTCACAAACTTGGTTGCATCTAAACAAGCCACTAAAAGGGGCCGGATGTGGACCAAACAAAAGTAAGTGGCCTTAAAAACCAGCAAGCAACAAAGGGAAAACAAACAAGAACATGGCAAAAGCCTAGTTCTAATTAAACAAGCATGGATCTAAGGTATAAATGCATGGCCTTGTTAGGATGTGTGCTTTTAAATCTTATTGTATAATGTTATGTATGACATTATGTATGATTTAATGTTATGACTAATAAATTTGTTTTATTATTATCTAAAATAATGGTAACATGAATATTTGGACATTATCATATAGTCCATGAGATGCATAGTATGTGATTTATGTGAAAAGTCACAGAAGATATAAATCACAAGTTCTTTGTAAATTTAGAATTATAGTTCGTAATCGGTGATAAAAATGGGCATTATATCTGCGAAGACTATAACGTATCAACTAAGACGATTTGTCTTGATCATGGAAGTAGAGACTTCTAGTTGATATGTTTTAAGAGTTAAGACATATTGAACTAGACCGCTGTGAGATTTATTATTCTCCTAACAACTGTCAAATAAATAATAAATCTCACGACATTTATTTACATGAACTCTTAATCCTGAGAGAACAATGGACATGAACATGAGGCGTAGGTTAATTTGATATATTAGGAATGAGATCTAAAGTCACGATCAAAACCTAAGTATGTTAGGCAGCCACATTTAGTATTGATGGAACATATATTTTCAAGATGGAATTCATAATCTTTTAACGGAGATATAAAATATTCCCTGGAGATATAAAATATTCCCTTGAGATAAGTTTAATGGGTTTGGTTATTCAGAGTGTTAAGTCTAACCGCTTTAGTAAGAAGTTACTAAAGTATATATTTATGAAATTGGATTTCATAAATATATGATAAATTACTTAAAGGACTAAACTGGGTACTCAAGGATAAAGATGTAGTAATCTTCAAAGTGACAGTCTACATTCAAGATTTTGTATTACTAAGAATATTTTATGAAGGGGTTGCATGTATAATAAATTCTTGGGATATAATTTATTAATAAGGCCTAGAGTACAATTATATTTATATTGTGGTATTAAATATAATAAATGGTAACTTTGGACTTGTCAAGAGTTGACAGAAAAGTCTAAGGCCCATTAGAGCTAGTGTCTTATTGGTTCCTTTTGATCCCACTCCAAACCACACACTAAAGCCCAATTGGAAAGGTCCAATAGGCCAGCCCAATTAGATAATTAGTTAGTTATAAAGGGAGAAACATACAAAATTTTTTATAAGAGAAAGAGAGACATCATTGTGAAATGGTGTGTATATGTGAGTGAAGCCACTCGATAATTCTCCCTTGAAAATTGATTGAAAGACTACACTTCTTGGGTATAAATTGGAATTGGAGTGAAGATTAAAAGCATTTCCAAGTACTTCTAATATTTTATTTTGAATTTCACTAAACTAAAGTACGCTATCTTATTCTTAAATTCTGAAATTTACATAGTGCATGTCATCAATCATGAATAAAATAGATCCATGTTTGTTGCTTCCGCTATGTTTGTTGCTTCCGCTTGTGTTTTGTATGTGTTTTGTATGAGATACACAACCTAGGCCTAGGTTTATGGATATGGGCCTAGACCACAAGATCTAGATCCATATTCTAGCCCAAGAAGGCTAGGCCCACAACATCAAAGCAATAAAAAATGTTATGAAACAAGTAGACCTGCTAAGAAAGATATAAAACATGCTAGGAAGCAAGATAAAGCAAGATAGATACTAGGAAAAGCTATAAAGCATGTTAGATACTAGGAAAATAAAATGATTGTAGATAGTAGCTAAAAAGCGACATCCACACCCCTAAACCTTAAATCCAAGATTCTAAAACCAAGGAGAGGAAGATGAGAGCAAGAACACTACTTGATTCTTGGAGAAAATCAAAGAATCAAGGGTTTTGTGTGTGATTTTGGAGAGAATTAGAGAGAAAGAAAGAGAGAATCTGCCTAGAACAACTCCAAGAAATGTCAAAATTTTTTTTTAAATTTTTTTATATTGGATTTTAGGGGGGGGGGGGGTCAAGGGGTATTTATAATAAATTTGTGACCCTTCAGTTACTGGAGGCCCTAAAAGGGCTGCTAGCTTGCTCCAACGGCCCTAAAGGATGTGTTGGGCTAGTATGCTAACATCAGCAAATCCGGCTTGCTCCAGCTTAACTTCAGCTATGTAGTTTCCAAAACACTAAGGAAAATGAAATTCCAATGGTCGGATCAAAAGTTATGTCCTCGGGAAGCGAGTTGACGTGCTTGGGATGGTTTTCAAGATAACTCATCTGTTTTAACTCCAATTTTGACCCACGAATAGTCGTTGGAAAGGAAATTCAATAATATTTTCAATGGTGCTAGTTTCAACCCGCTCCAACCGTCGGATCAAAATAAGGTTTCTAGGGCCCCTAGGAGTTAACTCTGGGTCAAACTTGGTCAAATGTGACAAAATCTCTGAATAGCTCGGGTTTGATTTAAAAACATGAAAAAAGTGGTTTTGGAGTGATTTTGACCTACTTTGACTTTCGGTCAACCTAGGTTGACAAGGGGCATTTTGGTCATTTTGACTTAAAATGTACTTTGAGGGCTTCGATGCCAAAACAGGTTACTCCATGTCAATCTAGATGTTTCCCTGGTCCTATGGTGAAAAATTAATATTTTTGGATTTTTAGGGGTCAGCATGCAACTTGAGGGCGAAAAAAATACGGTATCTACATTTAGGTTCAAGGTTAGTGGCATAATATATTTTAAATACTTTTTGCTTAGATTACATGATTATAGTTTTTATGCTTGATGAAAACTATCAACATGTATATGAACATGAACATGCATTAATGTATAGGTGCTGTGATGCAGTAAGGTAAATGAGGTAAGTCATGCATAGTTATGTAAGCATGCATTTGGTTTGGATGATGAGCATGATATGGTTGATGAACATGCTAGATATATTCCATGATTCTTTGATGATTGAATATGCATGTAATAACTCTTGATGCTACTTCCTTGTGAACATTACTATATGTATTGCTTGTTACTATGGGCGCAAGGGAAGATGTGTGCCAAAGTTGCCACCTAGTTACATGGTCTAGAAACCATGAATATAGTGTCATTTTGAGGAAGGATTTTTTGATTTTACTACTAGAGTATGGGTTCAGAGTTTAGGTATGTTATTAGGAAGGTGTTAGGCACCCTAAGGTTGGCCTCCCATCATTGTGTCTTATGTCTTAACCTTATTAAAAGCATGTTCAAAACTTGCATCTGTACTCTCACACACACTAGCATATATCTAAGCATACAATATGACATCTTTCATCCCAAACAAAACATACTTATCTATCTATCCAAACAAAAGAGAACTAACATGTCAAAGAAATCCTAGCATTCATCTATCATGCAAAAACCTATCATATATCTAAAACATATAATTCATATCATGAACCAAGTAGCTAGAAACCCTAACCGTAGCTAGAAACCGTAATTATAGCTTTAGGCATGTTCATCAAAGCATAAATGCATGGACATTACTAATGCATGGGCATGACTTATCCTTTACTTACCTCTCAGCAATACAATATCTATGGCATCAATGCATGAGCATGTGAATGAATGACATTAAAACTAAAAAATCATAATCTAAACATGTGATAACAAACAAACATGTTAAAAGGTGAACAAGCAATTATGGGGCTTAAAGCATTTGAAAAAAAAAAGGCCACACGGAGCAAACATGTGAAAGCGGAAACAAAACTAACAAGAATTTAGGGTTTTTGTGTAATAGCATCACGCATGCTAGAACAAGTCTGCGTATGCGTAACCAAGCCTGCATGTGCAGGCTAGATCATGTTTATGCAAATCCTTGCCCAGAAAGCCTAAAAACACATAAATATAGCAGAATTTTAAACAATAATCTAATAGCCTAGTGTACAAAAAACATGAAAAGAACTAAATGACTAATCTAAGCAAACATGTACAAACATAAACTAAGTAAAAAACAAGAGTAAAACATGAAAGAGAAACATAAAAGAAAGAGAAACATAAAAGAAAGAAAAACAAAAAAGAAGGGTTAGACTCAATACCTTAAACAAAAAATTTCCAAGCTTGATTTTGACTGTTCCACTTAGTCAAATCTATTCACAAACCAATAAGAAAGTGATTAGCAACGTTGAACTAAAAGGATTGGGACCAGAAAAAGGTTCCAATCAAATAAAATTGACTTGAGGGTGTTTTATGAAAAACTCCCTTTTGATTCACTATTTTCTAGAGAATCTTAGATTTTTCCGTGGAATTTCTATGTGTTTTGAAAATGTACGATGTAAGGCTTTATATATGGTTCACAAACCTAATCTAGGTAGTGATTCCATTTACACCCTCGACCTGGTTCACCCTAGGCCGAGGCGTACTTCCCACGAGGATACCCAAAATTTGTCACGAGGATAACCAAAATTTGTTCCATAATATATATATATATATATATATATTAAGGGAAAAAATAGTTATTTTTATGCCTGAGTATACATTGATACACATAATTTATAAATTTTTTCACAACTTGTATTGATAGTAAATTGTGCTTGGTGGATTTTAAAGATGAACCATTCATAATTTGTAAAAGTCAAGAATCATCCAAAATTGTAAAGTTTTGATTTTCATTTCTTGTATGTTGGCATTAGTTCTATGTCAAATTTGTTTGTAATTTATTCAATCATTTTCTTGTATCTTTGTGGGATTAAATGTAATGGTTATAGTGTTTAGTTTGGTGATGAACTGTGAAGAATATGGGTTTTCATAACTTGCTTGCGACTTCTTCAACCCGTGAAAGGTCACGTAAGGAGCACATGATGGAAGTTCAAACGACTGATGTGTTAGAGGTAACTTGCAACTAGGCTGGCTCGTGAAACCCATTTAATAACTGTTTATGTGTGTTTTCTTTCTTTCTTTATGCACATACACATTGCCTACGAAATTGTAAGAAGAGTTGTAGAGAGAAAACCTTAGAAATCCATTGGAGAGTTAGAGGTTGTGAACATTCAATCTTCTACAAATTTCTCTTAGTTTTCTTCAATCTTTTTCTTTTCAATTTCCATATCCTATAAGACGAGCTTAGCCCAAACATAATCCACACCCATTCAGAGTGCAGAGAGTTGATTTGAAGCATTTGGGACACATTGGGTTCATGCCAATCTTTGGCAGGAGCAATTGGTGATAATTATGGGATTTGGGAACCTAGCAAAGACAAGACTTGGAGAAGTCCGTGGGTAGTTGGAGCTTGGAGGGCTCAAATATAGTGGTTAGATTAGGCTTGAATGGTTTCTTTGTATTCATGTACTCCAACTGATTTTTCAATAGATATTTAAGCTTATTAGGCCATAGAGAGCCTTTTTTGTTGGGTTATCCGGTTTTTCCTCTTTGATAACACATCACGGTGTTATTTTGTGCTTGCTCATTTCTTCCCTTACTACTTGTGCTTTTACTTAATTGTTAATTATGTCTATCCATGCACTAGTTAGTAGTCCCAGTTGATTACACGTTTATCTCTCCTATTCCACATTGTTTAGAGTAGATTAATTTGAGAGTCCAAACTCATTCTAGTAGTTATATTAGTGAGCTTTCAAAAACAACTTATCTACTCATGTTATGCAAAAAGAGAGTAAAATATAGTTTTTTTTTGGTACTACATGGCAATATAAGAGGCTAGTATCCCTTATTTTAACATTTTCTTTTATGAGCCATGCTCCTAACCTTCTCATTTCTCAGTGCCATCTATCTTCTTCCCTATCCGGTCTAGGTGTTTGTTTATTGAGATCTATAGTTGTGATGTGTTATCAGTTATCACCTGTTAAAAATTATGATGCGAAATGGGACATTCAGCATCATTTATGCTTTATGAATTCGAAAGAAAATCTTGTATATGTCCTATGTATGCAATTCTTGTGAGACTGACATGTGGGCCCCATAGTTGTAGAGCCCACACATCAGTATTATATGAGTCTTATATACCGGACGTATAAGATAACTTCTCTGAATTTTAAGATTTAGAATAAATGTTTTAAATTGTTGTGTTTAAGAAAAATAAAATTGTAATTCAACACCTCTCTCACTTCCCTGAAAAGTCATGAGGCCTATACAAGTAGCTTAATTGGGTCTGGCCCTTTATCCCCTTTGCAAGATTTTTCTTTTTAAATTAGATTCGATTTCTAAAATAACAAATTTATTTTTAAGATTTGAAATTTTGGAATTTTAAATTTCAGGAGAACTTTTGCAATTCTTACTTATGATGTCATAACTCTTAATATTAAATATTTTTATCTTCTTTAGCATCAAAATATATATATATATATATATATATATATCATCGAAAGCTTTTTTTTTTTTGTTAATTATAGCATTCCTGTTATTAGAGAATTCTCACCTGAAATGCATAAGAAAAAAAAAACATTTTAGATAAAAAAAAGAAGTTACTTTATATATATATATATATATATATATATATTTTCCAGTACTAGTTTACAATATATCCTATATCATATCTTTATTTTGGAATAATTCATATTAAAATAATTTTTTTCTTTCTCATAAATAATTTCTTTTTTTCCTTTCTCAAACAAAAATTGACCCAATACTACCTAACCACCACTGCAACCCAGCATCACCTAACCACATACCATAACTCATTACAACACCCAATCAGCCCATCACAAAACCTAGATTGCAACCCAACCAGAACCACCATTGGTTTGAGACTATCACAACCCAAATCACAAACCCTAATGCACGTCAATGAGAGAGAACAGAGAAAACAAAAAGCCAAACTGATTGTCATTCACCGTTGTTCCTGAAATTGTCGCACCACTGCCAATCTATGATAGAACCACCACCAAAGTGTCATGACTTCGATTTCGATGACCAATGTTAGTGAAGCTTCCAAATCTGCTCTAAACTCTTTGTCGATGGCAATGAAGAGGTGGAGATGAAGTTAACTAGGTGAATGAAGAGTGGAAAGATTGAAAGAGTCTGAGTGATGGAGTTTTTCAGAGAGAGAGAGAGAGAGAGAGAGAGAGAGAGAGAGAGAGAGAGAGAGAGAGAGAGAGAGAGAGAGAGAGAGAGAGAGAGAAGTGAGGCAGACTAGAATACACAAATAATTTTTACACAATACTATAGTTCTTATCTTTATTTACATATTACTATAGCATTTTGTATAATTCTTTTGCAAATTGCATAAAATTCTTTGTGCATTTTGTGTGAACAATACTCTCTCTCTCTCTCTCTCTCTCTCTCTCTCAACAAAGGTTAAAAAAAAAAGAAGCTTTTTGCTTCCAACCAAATCACTAGAACTTATGGAAAAAGACAAAGGGAAAAATATTCATAAAAAAAGGAAAAAAGGGGATTTGAATCTTGAATTTTGGATTAAAAAAAAAATCAATAGTTACAATCTACAATAATGACGGAGGGGGGAGATTTGAGTAAAGGAGAGCAAATTACGCCACAAAACTATAAGACTCTTGACATATTTTAATTTATATATTTAGATCATACATACATACATACATACATACATACATACATACATACATACATACATACATACATATATATATATATATATATATATATTACTACTTACACGCGCACTAGTCAATAACTCGTGTAATACAATATGAAATTTAATCATTTTGGTTATTATTATTATTATTATTATTTTTTTTAATTTTTTAGAAAGTGGTAGTAATTAATAAGTGTTATTATGATAATGTTTGTATATGAAACTATATAATCTATTATTTAAAGAAAATATGATTTGATAAGATTTTAATGGAAGGTTTAAATATATAATAAAATTTAAAAATTTGGGTTCCAATTAACTCAATTGGAAAAATCTTCTATTGTTGAATAAGAGAATACAAAGAGCTCAAAAATGAGCTTGTTCCAAGAGAAGGGGAAGAGCCAATTACAATGTAATTAGTCTAGTAACATTGGGATAAAGAGAATTTTGAGTTAAATCCTCTCGCCCCCTACTAAGCAAAGAAATAAGAAAAAGATATATTTTTTGTTGGGCATTATTTATTAATTAACAACACACTGTTAGGGCATGTTTGGTAAGGTAATTCAAAAAACAATTTTCAGTTTATACACTGAAAATTGTGGTCCAAAAAAAAAAACCATGTAAAGTAGGGAATTTCTTTTAAAAACGTTTGAGTTACATTTCTCATTTTAAGGTGTTCGAACATTGAACTTAGAAAACTCTTCCTACTGGTTTTTAGCTTTCAAATAATATTGCTCAATGACACTTATGTAAATATGTTAAAAATTGTAGGTTCCATTTGATTAGATCACATGAGGGAACTTTCTTTCTCTTCAAATAAATAATAATACTTTTACTTACTTTTCAACTTAAAAAAAAAAAAAAAAAACACATACACATACCAAATACATAATTATGTTTTTTTATATTTTAAAATATGTTATTTGAAAGAAGGTGTGAAACGAAATTTTTGCATTATAAATACTTTAAACATCGTATTTTTACAACACTTTTTAAACCACAATTTTCACATAATTTAGAATAATAATACTTAAAATTTGCTACCAAACAGACCCTTAGTTTTTATAAATTGAAGATGTGACTTTAAATCATGTTTTTAGTTTTAAAAATGCACCTATGTTAGCGTGCAACACACCGTGCAAGAGCTTTTAACTTTTCCTGTTTTTCATATCTCAGCACCAATAAAGAACAATAAAGAAAGGATATCAACAATAATTAAGAGAGAGCGAAAACTAGTCATTATTGGTAAGGTAATGCGAATTCGTATCTAGAAGTTTTGTGTTCCTGAAAATTTATGGCAAGAATGATGTCGTAATCATCCATCACATGGTACAGTGTAGTTTTAGAGAAATGAGAAAAATATAGATAATATCTACCACAACGCCCAAGAGTCCAAGTGAAAATGTAGATATACAATGACGATTAATTTTCAAATTATGAACAATATCCAAGTAACACATTCGGCGTTAAGTACTCCTTTATTCAAATGTGGTTTGTTTAAGGAGAGTATACAACGACCAACCTTCTCTGAGATTCTTCAATCATTTTCGTGCGTGATATATATATATATATATATATATATATATATATATATATATAGTACAATAGCCACAACACAAGAAAAAAATTTATTTAATTAGTCTTGAGGTACTTTTGAATCTCGGTCTCATCACGCCTATAAAGAATGACCTTCAATCCATGCTTCATGTACATAGTTAATGCTAGCTTTGGTTCCACAGGATGATTCTCCGCCACTTTAACATGATAGCGATAAATGACAGAGGCAGCAACGAATTTCATCTGATAGTAAGCAAAATCTTTTCCCAAGCAAAGGCGAGGGCCACCATTGAAGGCTGTAAACTTGTAGGCAGACTCACTGATGAACCTCCCATCTCTTAGCCATCTCTCTGGCTTAAACTCTCTACAGTCCTTTCCCCATATGCCTTCCATTCTACCCATTGCATATATTGCATATATCACTTTTGTTCCTTTCTTCAATATTGTCCCGTCTGGAAATATGTCATCTTCAACAACCTATACGTTGACACACACACACACACACACACACACATATATATATAAGAATGCTATATCTTTGAATTCAACCAAGGTACCAATTACAGAAACTTATACGTATCCTAACAAAGTAACTGTATATGTGTTTGGTGACCGGTTCTTAGTACATGCAACTAGTTGTTGACTGCCTAAAAGAAGTTGCTTGTACTCATGAATACATGAGTCTATTTATTATCCAATAAAGTCCGTGAAGTTTCTCATAAAATATATATATATATATATATATATTAACTTGTTAATGGATAATAATAATATTCAATTTATAAATAAGATTTTTAAGCCTATAAAATATCATGTGAATTAAAATTTTAAATACCTTAAATCAAAGTTATAAAATAAATTCATTTAAAAGAAGAAAAAAAAAAAGTATGCGCGCTTTTCAATTCTCCAGGTTTAAAAAAGTAACATGATGCTATTCAAAGGTAGCCAAGAACTTGTTGGCTCCAAGAAAGACATTCCCCCACCTCTACTATCAATTTATAATAAAGAAAAAGGGTAAAAAAAATAATTATTGCATAAAAGAAAATAAATTTTTTTTTGTTCGTTAAGATAGTTACCTCCTTGTGATCTACTGGCACTGAAGGATATAGCCTGAGAGCATCGGATAGAGCAGCCTGTAAATAATCCATCTTCTTTATCTCCTCTGGTCGGAAGATCACACTTTGGCACTCTCCTTTTTTTACCTCCTCTCTTTCACTCACTATCCCACATATCTCTTCAAGAATTCTTTCCTCCACCATCGGATTCTGATGAAGCAGCCAGAAAAACCAGCTCAATGCCACCGAAGAAGTGTCTCTCCCAGCAAGTATAAAGTTCACGCAAATATCCCTCAAGAACCTGTTCGAAAAGGGGTGTCCATCCTCATCTTTCAGCCCCATAAACACTGTCAAGAGGTCAGACCTTTTCTTCGACATATTATTGTCAAATTGCAAAGAGAGCTCCTTCTTTCTTGTCCGAATCACATCCTCAGCAAACTCATCTACTCCTTTTATTGAATTCTGAAGCTTCTTCTCCATCCCCAAGTTGAAATATCTCATGATCTTCCATATACCTGTCGGTGTCACAAAACGTAGCACCGTGGCTTCTGTTGCGTCCTCGAAGGCTTTAGCAAATGGTATTTCAGGCAAACCGGGGCGTAAACAACCAGGATCAACCCCAAATGCTATCATACATACATTATCAAAAGTTAACCGTAATAAAATGTCTTGGAGATCAATAGTAAGGGACTGTTTGATTGAATTCTCTAACACAGGAAGGAGTCTAGAGTGAACAAGTTCAAGCAATGACTCGGTCGTCAATTGCCTGAACTTAGCTGAGTGGAATTCAATGCTTGCTGTCTTCCTTTGTCGTTGCCAAGTTTCATCGTCGGCACTAAATATCCCGTTACCAAGAAGATCACGAACAGTGTCTCGAAAGAATGGTCCTTTAGGGAAATTGGGGAACTTGGTCTTGAGAAGATGCTCTATGTTACGAGGGTCCGAGGTGACAACACAGTTGAGACTACTAAATGAAGGGCCTTTGAACATAAATGTTCCATTTTGATTGATAAGAATGTCGGTCATCCAGTCGTACATATTATCTCGAAGGCCACTCACCAAGGAAGGTAACATTCCTAGGACTGGCCAAATAGGTAGGCCATGATGCTTCTTTTGCCTTAGGGAATGAATGGCTATGAAAACAAAAAGAGCAATGAAAAGCTCTATTATTTGGATATGTTTCAAGAAAAAGAGGCGTCGGGAAACGAAGTTTCCGGTGGCAAGTTCATCAGAGGCGGAGAAGGAGGAGAGATTGGTAGGGTTGATCATGGTGTTGGGATGATAATTAGGAGAAATGTGAGATTGCATGCGCTTATTAGTTAGTTTGGGGGGCGGTGATGATCACGTGTTATATGGGGGTGATCCTTGTGTTTCTTGGCGTGCATGTTTATAAGCAATAGCGTTATGATTTGGTGAGCTGAAACTAATGTGCTTCTTTTATGTTACGACTGCTAAACCAATCATAAGGTTGTTTCGTAAGCAAGGGATTTTGCTTTTTGGGAAATTCCTTGTATAAATTGCGAATATTAGTTTGTAAGATTCGCTGGAGTGTCAAATTTGATGTTACATATAGAATAAGAAAGGTCTAAAAGCCCTTTGAAGGAATGAGTTTATTTATTTTGGAGGATAGAAAGTTGTTACGGCCGGTTACCTATATTCAAACACTTTAATTTTCCTAAGTTTCCAAATGCACCCTTTATATTATTATTATTATTATTATTATTATTATTATTATTATTATTATTATTATTATAATAATAACTAATAGCCAAAATTATGGGTGGTATTAGGGTGACCAACACATCACAACACGTAGCGTGGGCAGCTGAAACCTGGGCTATATTTACGCTTGTGTTGTGTTGGCAAACTTCAAACGCACCTTAACCTTAATTACCCCTCGGTTCCTTAATAAATAAAACTAAGGTCGACTTGCGGAAGCACCCAAATTTGTGCTATTGCTTAGCAACAACCCCTATCAAATTTATTAAAAGAATCTTCTCAAAATATATATAATTAAAAGAATCAAATCAAACTCTTATAATTGTAATTATCTGGGATGGAGGCAGGACTTGAAGTTGGGAGCAACTTTGTTGTTAATTGTGTGCGGCAGCTCTAACTTCTGGCGCGGTTGCTTAACAACTAATGGTTTTTTTTTTTGGTGGTGTTTTTTATGTGTGCATTCAAGTATAGACAAAATTATTTTGTTTAAAATTTTTTAAAGGGTCTTTGTTTTGGGTAAAATTTGTTGATTGAGTTTAATTATCTTTAGCTTTACTATTGGTAATTTTTGTTATTGAATAATTTTTTTGGGCTTGTTTATTTTGCTTTAGATTTAAGATTTGACCTTCAAAAGGAGGAAAATGCTAAAATTACAAACTTTTTTACAAATTATTAATGTGGTGAGTGGTTATAATAAAAATGTGAAGTAAGTGAGAGCTCAGATGCAAACTAATAAAATTTTACTATCACAACAGTTTGTAAAAATGTTATAGAAAAGTTTGTGGCTAGTGTAGTACTCTTAAAAGAATCAAATGATAACATTAAGGGGGTAAAATGTGATTTTATAGAACAAAATTGCTAAAATTAGTGCCCATCCATATATTAATTAAAAAAAAAAATTAGGGGGGCCATTGTGCCCCCTAGTCCAAGTCTACCTCCATCCCTGGTAATTATCATGCATTTTCGTTATAAATGGCTGGGTTGGTCTCCATTTTGGCATGCTATGAGTTGTTATTTCAATCATATTGTTAAATTAGTTGCTAACCTGTGTGATTCACGGAATAGTTAAATAAAAATTAGATATAGTTATATTATATATATATATATATATATATATATAGGATATTGAATTTAAAATATATGAAAATAAAACCATTTGTTGGAAAAAAAAATGTTCACATAAAAAAATAGATAAACTTGTGGAGACCAGCCAACATTTTGAAGATAAATTATGCTAATAAAATAGATGGATATCATGTATGGGTTATCAACCTGTTTGAAGTATCAAAAATTTACCATTGTGGAGGATAGGGTCAAAGCACCTGATGTTGCATGTTCAAAGAATACATTTTTGATAGCAGTGGCTTCTATTGGGTCACTTAAATAAGGGATGCAAAGACAGGCCACATGCATCAGTTTGAGCAATATTATTTTAATGACCACGTCAGTCTTTTTCTTTTACTTATTTATTAAAATACTAATGTGACATATTTAAATATTAGTTTAATGACCATGTCAGCTAAATACTTAGCCACATTAGCATTTAACATGCCAACCGTGCACTCTATCTGCCACGTAAAAATTTTCTATTAGTTGGTTGATGGCAAGGACCAAAATTGACATGATTTTTCGTTTTCAGGGATTGAGATAGGTGTGAAATCAAATTAGAGACCAAAATGAAAATAAATCTAAAATGTAAGGATTAAAAGTGTATTTTCAACTTATGTGTGTGTGTGTGTGTGTGTGTGTTTTTTTTTTTAAGTGATGATTGTATAGTAAAAGAATACCATTTTATTTAAGTACATAAAAAAGGAAAAAAAGAAAAAGAAAAAAAAGAAGACAAAAGGACAAAGAAGTGGGCCTGTGGGAGAAAAAAAAGAGAATAAGTTAGAGAGAGTTTAGTCTTGTTAATGGACCCTACGATTTTCAACTTATTTACAAAATGATCATTTAGCAACATCACTTGAAAGCTAACTCTTTTATTTATTTATTTATTTTTTCTGAACGACCTTGAAAACTAACTCAAACGCTCTTAATTAAGGATAAAACTTAGGTACAATACTTTAGGTGCTATTTTTTAGATTATCTTCTTAAAATTTAACTATGTAGCTATTTAATTAAAGAATATATTTTCATTTTATGAAAAAAAAAAATCTACACGACAGAATCTTAATAAGAGAATTTAAAAAACATTACTTAAATATTATATTTAAGTCTTGCTCCTTAATCAAATACACTTACCAAACATTTTTTTTTTAATTTTTAACCACAGTGTTTTAATACTAAAAAACTATTGTTTAAAATTTGCTACAAGCCCAAATCATTTGGAAAGACAGTTCTAGAACATGGAATCTTAGCTATAGCCAATAGGCTATACCAGCTCACAAAAAATGCCGCACCGAAACCCATCAACCGATTGTAAGTTGTTGGAACTCAAACCGGAGGTGGACTGAGTGAGTTTTGGCCCGTGAAATGAAAACTATGGATTAGCTGAACAGTGAACACAATCCACCATTCATTATTACCAGCTATACTCCACATCGCCAGACTCGATGGGCCGAACCTCTTTCTCCTTTTTTCCAGTCGTTTTAAGATTTGTACTTTAGTCCTTGCCTCTCATCTCATCTCATCTCATTATTTACTCATATTTAAGTGAACAGAATCTGAGGTTCTCCCCCCAATTAAACCCCCCCACACCACCCCCCCCCCCCCCCCCCCCCTCACAACATAATCAACATTTAAAAAAAAAAAAAATGTAGCGTATTCCTCTTTTTTAAAATCAAAATTGTTAAGATACTTTTTAGGTAGAAACTCTAATGCTAAAAGTTAAATAAAAAAAATAAAAAAATTTGGATTACACTTTTGATCCTTAAGTTTGTGGTTGTTTTCCTTCTATTCCTTTCAAGTCTGAAATATTTTAATTTGATCTACAAATCATTTCATATGTGTCTATGACTAATATGACAATTAAATAAGAGAAAAAAATGACGTCATTTTGTTGAAACTTCTTAATCAAAATTATCTAATAAAAATTATTAAGATATTATTTTTACGTTGAAACTTTATTACTTAAACTTTAAAAAGAAAAAAAAAGAAAGAAAGGAGAGGACACCTTGCATCCTACCGTCACTTTGCTTGTAATGTGTGTCGATGCCTCGCGGTGATTCGACCACCCAACGCGGCGATGCTTGGCATGCGCCTAAAGTGTACAAGCTCAGGAGTTTGGGTGCTATGAAGGAGGGTTATACCTTTGGTGTGTGACTGGTAAATGAGTTAATTTTAATGAGGTTATCAAAGGTAAGTGATGTCACCACCAATCATTAGGTTTTTTCTAAGGTGTGATGGGTCACCTGATTCAATTTGATTTTATTACCGATCTTAAGCTAAGAAAAAAGTCTTTTTTCCTAATCTAACGCGGTTTGATAAAAAATCTTGATTCTTTAAGTTTAGAAGTTTGGTTACATGTAGGGAAGGTGTTAGGCACTCCACAACGCCTATCCATAGACAGTCTTTTGTTTTGGTAGAATTTTAATTTTCGGACATTGGCAATTGAAAACGAGTTGCTGGCATTAGCTTTTGGGGCTTTAATTGAATTGGGCTTTGAGGTTTGGTTTCGGAAAGGGTTTAGTCTTGATCGGTGCTTCCTAGTGAGTTTGGAATCATTGCTGAATTTCCACGATGAAAATCTAATAGCATTTTGCCTTATTTTGTGGCAAAAATTTGACAGCACTTCGCATCAAGTGCGTCATAACACATAAAAAAAATATTTTCATCAAGCTTTTGCTATGAGAATACGGCAACAAAGGTGCCTCATTTTCATGGAGAAAATCTGATAGAGTTTTGTGTTTAGTGCGCTATGGTGCACTGGTAGGGTTTCATGCCTATGTATACGATGCATGCCAACATGCTAGTGCTAGGATGAGTTGGAGCCCCTTAAAGCACCAACCATATTGATGTGTGTTGCATACCTAGGAAAACGAATGTCACTTGGTGACATGGATTGGGACGATCATTCTACGATGATTATGCACAAAATATAGTGTGAATATGTACCTACAACAATTGCCTTGGGAACATGGCCACATTACAAGGTCAAGAGCACTCATGGCTAGAGAGGGTCGCTCATGTAGCCACATGGGTCCATCATATAAACTGCAAAATCACCCATATACAAGCATATATAGATATGCATACATCATGCACAATGCTATCACATAGAGCAGGAAAGTAAAATAGACATTGCCAACGTCCCAATGGTATGGCCTAGTAAGGTACAAGAAATGTAAAATAGACTTTGCCATGCACAGGGAACATTGCCTAAGCAAGGTGCAGGAAAGATAATGGGTACACGGAGAGGAAACCCTAATACAATGCTCTAGAGAAAAGGCTAAAAGAGAGAGAGAGAGAGAGAGAGAGAGATGTAACCACTAGGGGGGGCTATGCCTCTTAATCTACTGCACATTGCCCTTTTTGGATTTGCATCTTCTTGCTTGCATCCTTGCCTTTGTTGCTTGTGTCTAGGAGGTCATGCCCTCGTCCCAAGTGTCCTCACTCTATGGGTGTACATGCAATAAACAAGGAAATCAACTAGCAGACAAGCAAAGGAGATGACAAAGAGGTAAAGAGAGCATGCAAAGAGACACACTAGTAAAGAGAGCCAAACGGGGGAAAACAAACATGTTAAGCACACGAGGGGCCAAACAAACATGTTATAAAAAAAAGGGGGTGTTCTAAGAGGACAAATGTAAGTTTGGATCGGGTGTCCATAGTTCCATTGGATTTAGGTATGGACGACACCCATGCCATCAAGCAAAATTCCTAAAAGGGACTCGAGATCTCGTGTATCAAAGACGGGTCTGAACTTGCATGAGATAGTAGGAATTAGGCTTGATGACATAAGCAAGCAAGGACTCATGCATGAACATATAGACAAACGTGCAAAGATGCAAAGAAGTAAAGAAAGCCAAACGGGTGGCACAAAGCAAGCAAGGAAAGCATAACAACACATGGAGCGGAGAAAGGGTATGCATTAAACAAACCAACATCACGAAAATGTATCTCATAAGCGATTACATCCAAATAAGCCACAGGAAGGACAGATGCAACCACATAAGTAAGTGGCCCCAAAGACTAACAAACATAAGCTCATGGAGGGCACAAAGCATGGCAAAGCCTAGATCTAGATAGGCAAACATGGATATAAAGTATAGAAGCAAGCAAGCATAAACATGTATAAAGGAAATGATCCAAACCCTTTGATATAGGCTTAGGCGAATGGAAGTAGGCCTAGACCACAAGATCTAGATCTACAACCTACCTAAAGGGCCAAAACACAAGAAGGAGACATATGAAGAGGCAAAAAGGCTATAGAAGCCCATGGCATAGCAACCAACATGTAGATCTAGACACATAAACATGCAAGGAGCACATAAACACATTGATATAAGCATAAGCATGGCAAAGAGCACATAAACATGTAGATCTAAGCATAAGCATGGCAAGGAGCAAAAAAACACATAGATCTAAGCATAAACATGGCAAAAAGCACCTAGGCATATGGATCTAAGCACAAACACTATATTTAGACAAACCCTAGCCGAAGAAGGCTACACTAACATCATCAAAGTGATAAAAGGTGATAGACAGTAAGGAGACATGCTAGAAAAGTTATAAAACAAGTTGGGAAGCAAGATAAAGCAAGAGATATACTATGGAAAGCAATAAATCATATTATAAAGCAAGATAAAGTAAATGTTGTAGATTGTAGTTACAAAGCTACATCTACACCATTAGAACCTCAAATCCAAGGTCCTAAGACCAAGGAAAGGAAAAAAAGTGCAAGAACACTACCTCTTGATTGTTGAGAAAAGAGAGGAATCAAAAGTTTTTGGATGTATTGGGAAGAGAATTTAGAGAGGAAAAGAGAGAGAATTTTCCCAGAAAAGTTCTCCAAAATGCCCAAAATCACTTTTTTTCTTTGAAATATAGGGGTCTGCGCCTGATGGCCCTTTAGTGTCTTTCGGGTCCAATGTTGAAATCACCAATCCTGGCTTCTTCCTTGGTTTAGTTTTGATACTTATTTGAAGGCTTTATCAAACTCCGATTATGTTGATCTTGGTGTCTCTAGAAAGCTTTAGATGTCTAGTTTCCAGAACACTAATAAAATTAAAATTCCAATGGTTGGATCAAAAGTTATGGCCTTAGGAAGTGAGCTGACGCGCTTTGCACTAGTTTTAGGATATCTTAACTATTTTAACTCCAATTGCGACCTATGAACAGTCGTAGTGACGTTGGTCTTAACCCGTTTTGACGGTCTAATCAAAATTAGGGTTTTTGGGGCCCCTAAGAGCCAACCTCGGGTCAAAACTTGGTCAAATTTTACAAAAGTCTAGCTCAGATTTAATGTAGAAACATGAAAAATATTGTTTTGGGATGGTTTTGAGTAGTTTTGACCTTCAGTCAACCCATGGTTGATTGGGGGCATTTTGGTCAATTTGAACTGAAATAGCACTTTGATTGCTCTGATGCTTGAACGGGTTGCACGACGTCAATCTAGATGTTTTTGCGGCCTCATGAAAAGAAACTTAATATTTTTTGGAATTTTCGAGGTCCGGCACACAAATTGAGGGCAGACAAAATATGGTATCTACATCTGCCCCTTCTTGATTGTAAAGAGAGGTGTTGGATAAAGAATATAATTCTATATTTTGTTGCCCCAAAATTGCATGTGATAACTGTTGTTCATGGGTCGAGACCGATCTTATCCCAGTAAGGTTGAGCTATTGCAGCTAGTTTGAGAAAAAACTTCTTCTGGCTTGGCTCCTTAGTATTGGGCAAAAACTTCTGTCTTTTTTTTGGGGTCAACGGTCAATGTTGACCCGGTCAACGTTGAACGATGTCCACTGTATGTGCACTAGGCTGCCCAAGTCGTACAATGGCCTATAAATGGGCCCCAAAGCCTTATTTTGACCATTTCAACTTCACTTCTTCAAAATGTCACTTCTAAAAATTCCTTTGGAGTAAGTCAGGGTCTAGCTTTTAGCTTTAGGTTGTTGCTTTAGCCTTTTGCTTTGCACATGAGGTCGGTGTTTATTCTCTCTTCTCTTTACTTTTTTGCAAATATGTTAGTAGCAATGCAACTAGGAAAACATGCTAGTATTTATTTTATTTTTGGTATTTTTTGTATAGATTTTTTTTTTATCATTTATGCCGTGATGATGTTGGAAAATATTTTTTGATCACATGTTTAGGCAGTTATGTAGACATAAGCATACTTGCTTGCTTTCACATGTACATAAGTGTAGGCATGAAGGTGCACGTTGATATATATATATATATATGTGTGTGTGTGTGTGTGTGTGTGTGTGTGTGTGAATTGTGTACATGTATACTACGTTTACACACACCTGTCCATGTGAGGGAAACTTAATTTTAGGTAGCATAGATGAACATGCAAATGTTGGATGCTATGAAAACTAAAACAACAAAAATTGAGGAGAAAAACATAGGAAAACATGAGAGGTTATGTAGTTTTGAATGAGAGTAGTTTTGGAAAACATAGGATTAAACGATCGTTGCCGGATCTGTATCCTAAGGAGATGGATAAGATTAAATGGTCACTGCTGAATTTGAATCCCAATGAGATGGATAGGATTAAACAATCGCTGTCGAATTTGAATCATGAAAAGGTGGATAGAAATAAACAGTCGCTGCTGAATTTGAATCCCAATGAGATTAAATGATTGCTATTGAATATGAATCTCGATAAGATGGATAGGATTAAATGGTTGCTACCAAATCTGAATCCCGATGAGACTAAATGATTGTTGCTGAATTTGAATCCTGAAAAGATGAATAGGATTAAATGGTCATTGCCGAATTTGAATCCCAAAATATGGACAAGATTAAACGGTCACTATCGAATTTGAATCTCTAAAAGGTGGATAGGATTACATGGTTGTTGTTGAATCTAAATCTTGGTGAAATTAGATGGTCGTTACCAAATCTGAATTTTGAAAAGATGGATAGGATTAAACGGTCACTGCCAATTTTGAATCCTAATGAGATTACATAGTTGCTCCTGAACTTGAATCTCGAAAAGATGGACAAGATTAAACTGTCATAGCCAAATCAGAATCTTGAAAAAATGGATAGGATTAAAGGGTCTCTGCCCAATCTAAATCTCGATGAGATTAAACGGTCGTTGCTAAATTTGAATCTCGAAAAGATGGATAGGATTAAACGGTCACTGCTGAATCTAAATCTTGATGAGATTAAATGGTCGCGCTACAGAATCTACATCTTGAAAAGATGGATAGAATTAAACAGTCGTTGCCGAATCTGAATCCCAAAAAGGTGGATAGGAATAAACAGTCCTTGTTGAATTTGAATCCCAATAAGATTAAATGATTTCTATTGAATATGAATCTCGATGAGATGGATAGGATTAAATAGTTGCTTCCAAATCTGAATCTCGATAAGACTAAACGATTGTTGTATCTGAATCATGAAAAGATAAATTGGATTAAATGGTTACTGCTGAATTTGAATCCCAAAAAGATGGACAGGATTAAATGGTCACTTTCGAATTTGAATCTCAAAAATGTGGATAGGATTAAATAGTTGCTGCTAAATCTAAATCTTGATGAGATTAATGGTCGCTACCAAATCTGAATTTCGAAAAAATGGATAGGATTAAATGGTCACTGCCAAACCTGAATCCTGATGAGAATAAATGGTTGCTGCTGAATCTAAATATCCAAAATAGTAATAGGATTAAATTGTCACTGCCAAATCAGAATCTTGAAAAGATTGATAGGATTAAAGGGTCTCTACAGAATCTAAATCTCGATGAGATTAAACGGTCGTTTCTAAATCTGAATCTCGAAAAGATGGATAGGATTAAACGGTCACTACTGAATATAAATCTCAATGAGATTAAATGGTCGCTATTGAATCTGGATCTTGAAAAGATGGATAGGATTAAACAGTTGCTGCCAAATCTAAACCCCGAAAAGGTGGATAGGAATAAACAGTCGCTGTTGAATCTGAATCTCGATCAGATTAAATGATCGCTACTGAATATGAATCTCGATGAGATGGATAGGATTAAATGGTTGCTGCCAAATCTGAATCCCGATGAGACTAAACGATTGTTGTTGGATTTGAATCCTGAAAAGATAAATAGGATTAAATGGTCGCTGCCGAATTTGAATCCCGAAAAGATGGACAGGATTAAACGGTCACTATCGAATCTGAATCTCGAAAAGGTGGATAGGATTAAATAGTTGCTGCTGAATCTAAATCTTGATGAGATTAATGGTTGCTACCAAATCTGAATTTCGAAAAGATGGATAGGACTAAACGGTCACTGCCAAATTTGAATCCTGATGAGATCAAATGGTTGCTGCTAAATCTAAATGTCGAAAAGATGGATAGGATTAAACTGTCACTGCCAAATTAGAATCTTGAAAAGATGGGTAGCATTAAAGGGTCTTTGCCAAATTTAAATCTCGATGAGATTAAACGGTCATTGCTGAATCTAAATCTCGAAAAGATGGATAGGATTAAACGGTCACTGCTGAATCTAAATCTTGATGAGATTAAATGGTCATTACATAATCTGCATCTTGAAAAGATGGATAGGATTAAACAGTCGCTGTTGAATATGAATCCTATATAGGTGGATAGGATTAAATAGTTGCCACCGAATCTGAATCCCAAGAGAGTTATTTTGAAAACCTTGATATTTTAAGATAAAAGAGGTAGGTTTAAATGGTCCTTGTTGAATTTGAATCTCAAGAGAGATATTTTGAAAACCTTGATATTTTGAGAAAACACGACATTTTGGTATGATCATGCATGATATGTGTTAGGTAGTAGGGTTAGACATACTTACTTGTTTGCTTGCATTGCCTTCTAATTTGGGTTTACTGATTAAATTTGAATTTGTTTTTGCAGATTATGTCTCAGTGGCCAAGATCTAGTAGGGATCATGGGAAGGCTCCCGTTATTGCTTCATCCTGAGGGGATTCATTTGGCAATGATGAGGATATCATTTCGGCCAGTGAGTAGGTGGCATGAACCCTCCAGAGGTGCTTTGATTGAGGAGGTGATGATATTGCACCCTCTAGGGGCATGCATATATCAAGCACATCATACTAGCAGCCAATGTTTAGTAGACAGGACCAATACTTCATCTCAGTCTTGTACTGGTTTGGGTAGAGGTTCTTCATAGTTTACTTGGACGAGGAGGGAGAAGGCCTAGGAGGTGACGAGCTTGGGGATAAGCTTATGTTTGACTTGGATGCTGATTGGAGGTTGTTGATGTAGCTAGGCCAGGCCCTGGTGTGGACACAACAGGGGAGTCACCACCTAGTTTTTGCAATGGTCTAGGACCCATATATATAGCATTCTCTCGAGGAATGACCTGTATGATCTTACTATCAGAGATATGGGTTTAGAGTTAAGGTATGGTCTTGGGAAGATTTTAGGCACTCAAAACTACCTAACCCTAAGGTTGGCTTCCTCTAATTGTGTCTTATGTCTTAACCCTATTAAAGACACACTCAATATTGCATCTATACTCACACATACACTAGCACACATAGGAGTATACAACATGGCATCAATCATCCCTAACCATACATCTATCATGCTTGTCATCCATTACAAACCCTAGCATACATCTAATCATGCATGGCATCTCCTAACATACATCTAGCATACATGTTAAACCAACCTAGCATTCATCTAGCATGGTAAAAAACAACTCAAGCCTATCATACATCTAGCATGGTAAACATATCATCTCAAACAAGGAGCAACAAAAACAGGGCTAAAAGATAGGTATGACAATCAAAAATAGATCGTAACATGTATACCAACTTTTAGGCATAAAATCAAACATCAAACAACATGTTGCTTCATTAAAATGCATGTTCATACTAATGTATGACTTACCTCACTTACTTTGTAGCTCCTTATCACCTATGACATTCATGTGTTGGTTAAATACATGTTTGTATTGCATACAAAACATACGCAGCGGAAAATTAACAGATCTACTTCATTCGCAATTGTTAACATGTACTATACAAATTTTAGAATTCAAGAACAAGAGAGCATACCTTAGTGCGGTGAAATTCAAAACAAAAGATCAGAAGTACTCGGGAACATTTTTAATATTCACTCTAATTCCACTTTACGCTCAAGAAGTGTGGTCTCTTAGTCAGTTTTCAATGGGCCTTAGGCTTTTCTGTCAACTCTTGACAAGTCTAAAGTTACAATTAACTATATTTAATATCACTATATAAATATAGTTGTACTCTAGGCCTTATTTATAAATTATATCCCAAGACTTTATTATACAAGCAACCCATTTTTAAAACATTTGTAGCAATACAAAGTTATGACTGTAGACTGCCACTTTGTAAATTACTATATCTCAATCCTTGAGTACCCAGTTTAATCCTCTATGTATTCATCATATATTTATGAAATTCAATTTCATAAATATATACTTTAGTAACTCCTTACTAAAGTGGTTAGGCTTGACACTTTGAATAACCAAACCCATTAAACTTATCTCAAAGGAATATTTTGTATCTCTGTTAAGAGACTATGAATTCCATCTTGAAAATAAATGTTCCATCAACACTAAATATGGCTGTCCAACATACTGATGTTTTGATCATGTCTTTAGATCTCACTCCTGTTATATCAAAGTAATCTACATTTCATGATCAGGTCCATTATCCTCTCAGGATTAAGAGTTCATATAACTAGAAGTCATGATATTTATTATTCATTTGACAGTTGTTAGGAGAATAATAAATCTCACAGCGGTCCAGTTCAATATGTCTTAACTCTTAAAAAATATCAACATACCAATTAGAAGTCTCCATTTCCACGATCAAGATAAGTCATCTTAGTTGATCAAGACAAGTCATCTTAGTTGATATGTTATAGTTTTGCAGATGAAATGCCCAATTTCATCACCGACTACAAACTATAATTATGAGTTTACACAAAACTTGTGTTTTATGTCTTTTATGACTTTTCACATAAATCACATGCTATGCATCTCATGGACTATATGATGATGACCAATATTCATGTTACCATTATTTTAGATTATAATAAAACAACTTTATTAATTAAAAGATTAAGTCATACATAATGTCATACATAGCGTCATACAATAGGATTTAAGGGCATACATCCTAACATCATGCATGGACATGTGAATGCGTGTTCATGGCATTAAAATAAGGAAAATACACGATAAACCCTAATTCTAACATGTGAAAGACAAACAAACAATCAAACATGTGAAACAAAAGCTTAAAACCATAAATAAATGAAAAAGGGTCTAAAACAGAAGTATTACATATAAAATAAGAAACAGAAAGAAATGAAATAAGATTAGGGTTTTTGGGCAGAATCATGTGCATGCATGAACAAGCCCGCGTGCGCATAATCCAGCTTGCACATGCAGCCAAGATTATGTGTACATGGGTTTCAGACTAGAAACCCTAGAAACATAGCAAGCAGAGCAGAACTTCAAAATACTAAGTCTAACATCCCAACATGCTTTAAAACTTACAACTACGTAAACCTAGACTACATAAACATATTAGAGCATATTACAACAAAGAAATAGAAAGATTAAAGTACAAAAATGAAAAGAAAGGCAAAAGAAAGTTTAGACTAATACCTCAAACAAAAAGCTCTTTAAGCTTGATTTTTTACCGTTCCCCTTAGTCATTAAAAACAATAGTGATTAGTAATCTTAAACTTGAAGATCAAGGCTAGATTAGAAATCTTGACTTGAGGATGTTATGTGAAAAACTCCCTTTTTGATTCGCTATTTCTAGTGAATCTTAGTATTGTCTAGTGGGATTTTTGTATTTTTGAAAAGGTACCATGTATGGCTATTTATATTGTGAAAATGGGGGTTTGGAACGACTCCTAGATGATATGAGATTCGTTCAAAACCTCAAAATTAATTCAAAAAACTTCGTTTCTAGAACCCTACATATGCGCGCAGGATCAAACTTGCGTGCACATGATTATGTCTGTGCGTGGAGGCTGATTCCTGCGTGTGCATACTTAGGTTTCTTTGGTTTACTTTTCAAAAAAATAGATTTATTTTCTCATTAAAAAGTTATAATTTTGATTTTAACATCTCTTAAGTCAATTTAATATCTGATTAGGTCCTAAACCAACCTTGGGTCTTAAAATTTCAGCATCATTAGGGAACAGGGGCCTTAGATGTAAGGGGTACAAAATGCCGTGTCTATAGAAGTCCATATTTTGATTCATGAGCTTCACTAATGGAATCAAAAGAATAAGAGACAAAACATTTTGTTTTGATGTATGGCTCAGGCCCAACCCACCCACACGATACACATCACGCATATTTGGGGCAGGGTGCAACTTCGAAGAGTTGCGTTGGATTCGTGTGTCTGAACTCCCACCTTTGTTACTTAGGAAATGAGCAGCGACAGGTTCACTATCCCAAAACCAATTTTGCCAATTGCAAGCAAAATTCGAGTGACTAACTATCCTAGGGTCACTAAAAAGAAAAACAAACAAGGCCAACGATCGCAACCATCAACCAAACAGAGAATGGTGCTCTTGTGAGCTCAAAAGGATACATATCTGTAGTGTCCATAAGGGGCTCCTGCCTTAAAATTCTTTGCATGGCTTGCACCTCTAGGTAAACTTGTCTCTCCATTTCTATCTCTTTCTTTTCTAGTGAGGCTCTTGCCTCAGGGTGGCCTTGGTTTATATCTTTATCTTTACCTATTCTACTATGCTTGCATATTTAATTCCCTCAGGGTATGTGCACAATTTCTATATTATGTGCCTGCATGTTCAATTCTCTCGGGATATGTGTAGAAGTTCTGAGTTCTTCATTTCTAATTTGTATAAGGTTTCGTGCTTGCAAGTTCAATTCCCTCGGGATATGTGCATGAATTCTGTATTCTAACTTGCTTGACTATTTCTTAGATGAAAGATCCATTGGGATGATGAAGAACTCACTGTGGAGTATAATTCTACTGAGAAGTGTTTTGGTGATGATTTCGACCTACCATGAAGTCTTGATGGTGTACGGCCCATTAGGTGTAGCTTATTGAGGATTCCTTCATGGTGTGTTGCTCGTTGGGGAACTTTCCTACACTAGGGAATAATTGTCTTCTTCTTTCTTATAACTCACTAGGGATTGATGTTGACTCCAACCTTTAGGGGGTTTTACCAGACTTTACTGGGCAAATTTTATTTTGCAACTCTCGAGGGCGTTGCTTTTGTGTCTTGGACCCATGAAGGAGTCCATCTTTGATACTGAATTTACTTGGGATTTAGTTGATGATCTTGACTCACGAAGGAGTTTTAATGATGATTTCTTGATCCATTGGGGATGCTTTTGATGCTTTTGATCCACTAGGGATGCTTTTTAGGGTTTTGATCCACTAGGGATGCTTTTGATGCTTTCAATCCACTAGGATGATTTTGAGGGTTTCGATCCACTGGGGATATTTTTAAGGGTTTTGATCTACTGGAGATGCTTTTAATGCTTTCGATTCACTAGGGATGCTTTTGACGGTTTCTAGCCACCAGGATGCTTTTGATGCTTTCGATCCACTGGGGATGCATTTTAGGGTCCTTATGTTTCTTGTCTATTAAGGGAATTTTGTCATTTTTGGATGCATTTTTGAATTTTCCTTTGCACTTCTAGCCTCTTGGGAACTCCATGGGGAATTTGAAAATTTTTTTTTTGCTAAACTACACATAGTTTAGCGGAGAGGCCTAAACTACACGTAGTTTACCCAGAAGGCCTAAACTACATGTAGTTTAGCCGTTAGGTGTGATCACGCCTTTTATCTTTTTTTTTTTCTCAACGGTTACCAACCATTTCTTTTTTCTTTTCATTCTCTTCATTTCCCTCATCTCTTCACATTCTCTATCTTCCTCTACAAAAATCCTCTAACTCTCTCTCATTCCCTCACAATCTGACCCTTATCTTCTTCTTCAATCTCAACGTCTCTCTCAACCTCTCTCATCTCGTTCAATGGCGCCTAAGTCCAAGAAGAGTTCCTACATCATGTCCACTGATGCCTTCCATCTCACCCACTAGAATGGAGCAGTAAGGTTGATGACAATTCTTCCCCTAACCTACAGTTCATAACAACATCTTTTGGAGGGTGCAAGGGCTGAATCAGTGAGTTTCATTTTTCATTTTCTAGGTTTTTCCTTTGATTTTCGGTTTTGATATGTTTTTAGGCCTGTAAATGCAAGGAAGAGGATGCAAGCCCACAAAGAGCAATGTTCAGTAGATTAAGAGGTCTAGCCCTTCTAGAGCAATCTTCTATTTCTCTCTCTCTAATCCTCTTCTCTAGAGTATGTATTAGGATCCCACTCCATTTACCCCCATTTATTTTCCTACTCCTTTCTTGGGTCGCGTTCCCTAGGTACGACAATGTCTGTTTTACATTTCTTGTACTTTACTGGGCCAGACCCTTGGAATTTTGGCAATATCTAGTTTATTTTCACGCTCTATGTGATAGCATTGTGCATGATGTGTATATATATATATATGTATGCCTATGTGTGCGTGGGTGATTGTGCACTTTGTATGATGAACTCTTGTGCCTACGTGAACGACCTTTTCTAGTCATGAGAGCTTTTGACCTTGTAGTGTGATTGTTTTTAATCCATGTCACCAAGTGACATTGGTTTCCCCATGTATGCAACACGCATCAACATGCTTAACACTTTGAAGGGCTTAATTTGGTTTTGGTGTGAGCATGTTGATACGCGCCGTATACACAGGCGCGAAATCTTGTTGGTGTGCCATAACACACCAAATGCGAAACTCTGCTGGATTTTTGTCATGAAAATGGGGAATCCCCATTTTTGTATTCTCACATTGAAAGTTTAGTGAGAATAGAGTTTGTAGTGCTATGATGCATCTGGGGCGAATGTTGCCTAATTTTCGCCGTGGAAATTTGACAATGACTTTAAACACACTTAGGAAGCATCAACTGTGACCACACCTATTCTGAAACCAAACCTCAAAACCCAATACATTTAAAGCCTTGAAAGCTAATGCCAATAGCTTGTTTTCAACTGCCAATGTCCTTGAATTATTATTTTACCAAAACAAAGGATTGTCTATGGACAGGTGTTGTGGGGTGCCTAACACCTTCCCCACACATAAAAAAAAATTTTGAATTCAAGAATCAAAATCTTTTACCCATCCACATTAGATTAGGAAAAACGACCTATTTTTTAGCCTAGGATTGGTAATAAAATCAAATAGAGTCGGTGACTATTCACACCTTAGAAAAAACCCAATGATTGTTAGCGTCTTCACTTATTCTTGGTAATACCCTTAAAATTGACTCATATTCCAGTCACACACCTGAGGTACAACACAACTCCTCCACAAGCATATAGGCGCGCAAGCGTCATAGCGATAGTTGGTTGAGCAACCGCGAGGCGTCAAAAGATGGATACTTATTGTATACTATCGGTGGATTGGGCGCAACCCCATTCGTGCCATTGCCTCCCAAGTTCAAGATTTTTGATGCTGAAAAGTTTGATGGAGAGTGGAGTTCTAAGGCAACATGTTCGACAATATTTTAGCTTAGTTGGAATGAAGGGATTGGATGAGAAGCAAGTTTTGTATGCCTTACCTATGTCTCTCACGAGGAATGCCTCGAGATGGTACTACAACTTGGATTCGAGCAAGACTAGGGTGTGGAATGAGCTAGTGGAATTGTTTGTGGACCAATTCATCTTCAACACCATGATTGATGTGACTTTGAGAGACTTGGAGAATGCTAAGCAATGGTTCAATGAGACATTTTTTGAGTACATGATAAGGTGGAAGAACAAAGTTTCAAGGATGGTTAATATACCAATTGAAAAAGATTAGATTAAAGTGATCATCAGGAACTTGCTTCTAACATACAATAATAGGTTTTTTCATCGCCTATCAATTCCTTTGTAGAGTTTTGTGATTGTGGTACGAGAATTGAAGATCCATTAATACTAGATAATCGAACCTAAGTAAAGCCAAGCTTCAAGACAAGAAAGTATTTAGTGAAGGAGAAAAGAGTGGTGCTCTCAACAATGTGAATGTTGTTTTTGCTCGATCGCAAAAGAGGGTGTTTGATGATCTCCAAATGCCTTTATCAGAAGTACTAGCAGTCTTGATTGAGGGGGGCACCTCAAACCACTTGATCCTACTCCTCTTCCAAATCCAATCCCACTAAATTGGAATAGAAATGACCATTGTGCATCCCGCCAAAGGATAGGACATGAGACAAATAGTTGCCTAAGGTTGAAGCATGAAGTTCAAGATTTGATAGATCAAGGGGTGATCGTCAAGAGATTTGATCCATGAGAACACTTTTTGCTAGAGGATGAGCCATTTCAATTTTGTTGAGTCTTTTTTCAATTGTCGTGTCTCCAATTTGTCAAGTTTATTTGAGTCTTTCGCTTGTTGTGTTGTTTAGTTTTTCCTTTGTTGTGTTGTTGACTCTTTCCATATGTTTTGTTGTCAAGTCGTTCCTTTGAATTTTCAAATCAATGTTGTTTCACAATCAATAAAGATGGTCATTCAAATACAGCATGTATCATGTGATCTCTTTTTTCTAGTTTTGAAGTGGATGAATCCTTAAACCTAACACACTGGCTAATCCAAATAAGCAATCAAAAGATGAGATTGTCTTAGCTTATATGATCATAAAGAGCAAGCATGAAAGTGAGGAAGAGGGTGAGAGATTGAGATATATAGAAAAGACTTCGATCAAGTATGGAAGTACACAAGAATGAGAAGGATAAGTGATGAGAGATTCCTTGAAGCACAAGACATGAGTGAATTCAAAGATAGGAAAGAACAATTGAATGAATAATTTGTTGTTTTACATGGATGACACTACAATGATGAGAACTTGATGAGATGAAGAGGCAAACCAAGGTTTGGAAAGGCTAAGCAACCAAGGTTGAAAGGATGAGAAGCCATTTTTCTAATACCTACTTTTTACAATGAGAGTTTATTTCAAGTTGCTAACCCCATTGAGCCTAAATGAATTCCTTCTTTATACCCATGCCAAGGGATTACCCCTATACTAGAGGGCATGTTATTAAGAAATGATGATTTGAAAGGGTTACCTTTAACACTAGGGGCATATTCTAATATTGGAAAGGATTTACCCTGTACTAGGGGCAAATTTTGTGGATGAATGATAGAGGGGTGTGAGGATGATTTATAAGTGGAAGGGTACCCTTTACCAACAAGGGGCATGGAAAAAGAAAAAGGGAGAAAACCAAAGAAAAGAAAAAAAGAAAAGAAAAGAGAGAAATGGAAGAAAAATGGAAAGAAAAAGGAAATAAAAATGAAGATGAGAATCAAAAGGGACAAGGAAAGAATGGATGAAGAAGAGTAGAGCGGTGCAAGTAAAAGATGGTTAGTAATCCTTGGTAATTAGGATACCCTAAGAATAATATTGATTTTAAGCCACAAATACCCTTTCTTACTTGAGCCTTAGAATCCCAAGCCTTGTTACGGTCTAAAAGATAAGTCCCCTTTGATCAATTGAGATTGTTTAGCCCTACAAATTTTGGAAAGCCTAACCTTAGTTGTAAAAATAAGAAGAGAATAAAAGAGAAAAGGAGAAAAAAAAAAAAAAAGAAAAAAAAGAAAGAAAGAAGAAAGGTCCACTAGGTTGAAAATGTGAAAGGGTAGCCTAGACAAAAGTTAGGGCACCTTGAAAAGAAGTGAAGGAAAATTGTGAACTTACTCCGAGCTACGGGCAAATCATGAATGATTAAGGAGAATACAAGAAGAGAGAGGTGAGAGAAGTGAGGTGTGCATATTCAAACATGGACAATGATCGAGTTGACTAGAGATGATCAAATTTTAAATTCATATTTAGAGTAATCAATGAAGATGGTAGGTGATTCATACAAAACTAGTTCAAAGAGAATACATATTGATGTGCAAGTTCATCTGGAGTTGTGATCCCTTCTTTTTACCTCCTTTCTTCCAAATTTTCTTCAATTTTTTCTTTGTATTCAAATCATGTTTTGCTCTACTATCTCTAAACTCTTGTCGTGCTTGAAACATCTTTGGTCTATAGTCTCTTCCATCTTGTTGTGCTCATAAATATTTATTTGTCTCAAAACTCATGTCGTGTTTGAAACCTCATTGGTCTAGAGTCTCTTTCAACTACCTTTAATCTTTGTCTAGAGGTATTAGGAATTCTAAGGAATATCCAAAGGCAAAAGGTGAATAATAAAAAGAAAAGAAAAGACGAATGACTGATTTGTTTGGATGAATATGTGCTCCCATAAATATCTCTAAACTCTTGTCATGTTTGAAACTTCTTCGGTTTATAGTCTCTTCCAACTTGTTGTGTTCATAAATATTTATTTGTCTCAAAACTCATGTCGTGTTTGAAAAATCATTGGTCTGGAGTCTCTTTCAACTACCTTTGATCTTCGTCTAGAGGTATTAGGAATTCTAAGGAATATGCAAAGGCTAAAGGTGAATAATAAAAAGAAAGGAAAAGAAGAATGATTGATTTGTTTGGATGAACATGTGCCCACATAAAAGGAAAAGAATGCAATGAACCCATGGCCTAATCAACTCTTTCTTGTTAATGCTTTAAAGAGAAAATGCAATTTTTAGAAGAGAAGATTAAAAGGAATGATGTGACGTGTTGTGCCTATGGCTCAATCCTAATGTGTTTGGACCAAACCTGATGTAATCTGTTGTGATTGGTTCTGTCCTGATATGTTAGGACCTAACCTTATGTGTCTCATTATGATTGGTTCAGTCCTGATGTGTTTGGACCTAACTTGATGTGACTTATTGTACTTGGTTCAGTCCTAATGTATTTGGACCTAACCTGATGTGACGTGTGCCTTGGTTCTGTTCTGTCCTAATGTGTTTGGACCAAACGTGATGTGATATGTTGTGTTTGGTTTTGTAATGATGTGTTTGGACCAAACCTGATGTGATCTGTGGTATTGATGTGACCTAATTGTTGCGAAAAATCAGAAAGATTCAAAATTCAATAATGAATTCAATAATTCAAGAGAAAGATTGGCACTTAAGAAGAAAGTCAAGAATTTCAAAAGTCTAAGGATAAATTCATTTCAAGTTTCAAAAATCCAAGAGAGATTTCAAAAATGGAAGAAAGTTTTCAAAAATGGATAGATTTGAATGATGAATTTCTTAAATGATTTTGATTTCCTTAAATAATGAATTTTTCAGGAAATAAATAATGTGTGTCTTGAATGATGAATTCTTTGATATGTGATGTTCAATCTCTCAAGCTTTTTTCTGATGATATGATCTTGTGTTGGTATGTTTATGATAATGTTGTGATGATGTGTTGATAACATGATGTGTGATGTGTGTTTTTTAGCTTAGGATAGTAGTCATTGATGTTGTGCTGATGTATTTTTGGCTTAGGATAGTAGCCATTGATGTCATGTTAATGATGTGTTATTGGCTTAGGATAGTAGTCATTCTTGTTGTGTGCCTTTGATTCTAAGTTCAGGATAGTTAACTTAGGCTATTTGATGATTAATGCTGTGTTTATGATGTGTTAAGGTGTTTCTGTTGGCTTAGGATAGTAGCCATTCTTATTATGTCCATGATGTGTTGTTGATGTCATGATAACATGGTATGATGATGTGATAAGTTTTCTTTTTGGCTTGGGATAGTAGCTGCTTTTGTTGTTTTCCGCTTCACCCAAGGTTCAAGATAATGAACCTAAGAGAATAAGGACTTGCAAAATCTAGTGATTGGATTTTGCACCAACGCCCCTTGTTTGCTTCTTTGCTTGCATGTTTACATGATTGTGTTGTGTGTGTGTTGACTTAAAGTTTATTACCCTACAAAATGGTTCGTCTCTTCAGGCTTTGGACTACACTTACGAAGCAAGTATAACCAAAAAATGGGCATCTATAGACATCTTATCTTGTACCCGGTTAATAAACTTTAGTCCCTGATCCCAATGATGAGCTTGACATGTCTACAAAAGGCAATAGAAATTATTTTGATAGTTTGAAAGTAATCACAACTTACAAGTGCTCAAATCGCTTTAAAAATAATGCTAAAAAATGACTTTTGCTCACTATTTTGACCATAACTTTTGGACCACAAATAATTTTTTGAGTGAGGTTTGTTCCATTGGAATGGGCTTCAATATGAACACAAATTTTGCCTAATTTGGATTTATATTGAGTGAGTTATAACCGTACATGTACGTGCGCATGCACGTATATGCGCACTCATATTGCGTTCCAAAACTCCAGAAATTCAGTTTTAGGGGCTCAAAACATCATTCTTTGATGTGGGCTAGCCCTTAGACCCTTGGGAATGTCCAAATACATCTAAAAGGTCCTGAAACCCTAGTTTAAACATATAAATACAAACTTATGTCTCTAAACTAAAACCCAAACTAGAAATGGTTAGTTTTTGGCCTCCATCTCCTCTAAAACCCTAATTCTCTTTTCCGAACTCACACAGCAGCACCTTAGCACGTTTTTTACGAATTAAAAACCTCTCTTTAGTTAGTTCTAAGGCAAAAACTATTTTTCTAAATAGATTTCTCAAAACCTTTTTCAAAATCTTTTGTTCTTGAGTTGTGGTTATTAGACATGGCAAAACGGGCGGGTCGGGTTGGGTTGACCTTTATTATACAAATCCTATATTAAACTTATTAATACTTATTCAACAATTTTAAAATAATACAAATCCTAACATTGCTATTTAAAACAAAATAACACAAAGATAAGTAAAACAAATACACAAGTTTTATTTCTCACAATATTAACATCCCAAAATATAAAATAAAATTAAAAATTACAAATGACTTATTGGATAACTCATTTGACAAAGAATAAAAACATATAAGAAATTTACAATATTGAAAATTAATTTTATAGTCTATTACCAATTGTGGTTGACACTTATATTTCAATTTGAGATATACATTAAGCCTGATTATTTACTTATTTATACACGATCTCTTTTATAAAAATCATATCTGTGTTAACTAATACACACTCTAGAAAATATCATAATATATTTTGAAAAACCGTTTATTTTAGACATAAATTGTTGAAAAATAGGTCTAAGCATTCATTATTTATGCTAATTTGATACTTTAGCTTCACTATTTTCACACTTGTGAATGTTTCTCACACATGTCTACAATATTAAATCTATTTTTTTAACTCTATTGTAACCAGATTATTTTAGTATGTACTTTACTATTTGATATCTAAAAATCTTTATTCATAACAGAATGCTCAACCATTCATCTTTCGATTAATTTGCATGTAGTTATGTAAATGTCTCAATTGTTTTCTTTGACAGGCCACAAACGCGTTGACCCCTTGTGATAATTTAGATTAATTAATTAGCCTAGTTTTTAATTAATCAAATTAACATGCAATACAACGTGGCAGCACAAAAAAATCACCGAAACTAAGTTATGCAGCGGAAAATAAATAACACGGTGATTTGTTCACGAATGGGGAAAACCCTAAGGCAAAAACCCCACCGGGTGATTTAAGGTCACCACTCCCGAAACTCCACTATTATCACAACAAGCAATTACAAGTAAGGAATCCCAGTACCTCACCAACCTACAGTTGAACTCTTACCCCAATACCCAATTGGACTTGTTCTGTAGTGACAATTTCTCCTTTTCAATGCACGGCTCCCAGTACGTGACTAACCAATGTGATGCGCGGATCCCAGTACGCGGCTTACTCCTTTTGCACGAATCCAAGTACGTGACTCACTCACCAACTTGAGGAAGAAAGAATGTTGGCTGCAAAGTTCTTCAAATCATCAGAGATGAACTAGGGCACGAACTTTGTCTCACAAATCACAATTTGCATGAATAGAGAAGAAGCAACTTGTGTCTTGTGATTTCTGCTTGTTGCTCACTTTGACGGCCCTTAAAATAATCCTTTTATATGTCTAGGGTTAGGAGAAAAGAAGTCCCAAAGACACACACACGGATTGGACTTGAAACAGACTTGGAATTCTGTTTTCTTTAAATCTCGACAGATAGAGGTGTCGAGAGGTGTCGAGACAGCTGTCGAGGCTCGGGCAAAACAGCTTCTTTAAATCTCGATAGATGTATCTGTCGAGGTAGGTGTCGAGATTTAAAAACCAGCACTTCCTTGCTTGTATCTTGGACAGACTTTGACGGCTTCAACACTTAATCTTGAACCACTGTTTCTTGAAGTGTTTAACCCATCCTAGTTCTACCCAATTACAAGTAAAGTGCGTTTTGTCTAAGGATAAGCCAACTACATAAAATAGTGACATATGTTCACAAGCTTGAACAACTACATATGTCCTAACAATCTCCCCCTTTGGCAATCCGTACAAAACCACAACATACAAATGACGATATGAGAGAAGTCATAAATCACTCAACTCATACTCACTTGTTACATACAGTAAAATCTATCCTAACACAAACTCTTGAAAAACTTTGCAAGAAGAG
This sequence comes from Castanopsis chinensis, assembly GCA_032878915.1. Classification (NCBI taxonomy): domain Eukaryota; kingdom Viridiplantae; phylum Streptophyta; class Magnoliopsida; order Fagales; family Fagaceae; genus Castanopsis; species Castanopsis chinensis. The sequence continues at coordinate 34,461,368 of JAVQMG010000133.1, read as the reverse complement.
AGTTTATGGCAAGAAGACTTTGACAACCTGTATTTCTGAAACACTTATAAACAAAACACATCAAGGCATCTTTGTGTGAAACAGAAATAATAGATTGCATACAAGTAAAGAAACATGTGTATAAAGACAGAAAAGAAACAACACATGAAAGGTAGGTGAAAGAAACAACATACATCATCATATAGAGAAAGAGAATAAGTACAATGTATGTAAGTACATGATCAATGTATCTCTAAAAGATAAGAAAAGAAAAAAATACATAGATCACCTCACTACATCCCTCAATCCACACTCCCCCTAACAAAAATGTCCTATGTCCTATGCTAACACTCCCCCTAAGTATGACTACTCTCATACTAAACTACTCCCCCTTTTTGTCACGAGTGACAAAGGGTAGAGTGTCAAGTAGACATCTCATCCGATGAGCTAGCATCTCCATCATCATCATCGTCTGAAGCATCATCATCATCGCCATCATCATCGGCCTCGGTCTCAGTCGACACATGAGGTGGCGGAGGAGAGACCTCTGATGCAAAGCCGCCCATGGTCGCCTGTCGCCTGGCGATGCGACCAACACAGACATTCACCTGATACAACTCGGTGGTGAGTGTATCGAGGCGAGCGTCCATGCGCTGTAACTGCGCCATGACGTCGCTCAAGGTGACGTCGCTAGAGGAGGAAGAAGCAGACGCACGAGCTGATCTGGAGGTGGTCGGACGAGTGGAGGGAGTGGCATCATCCGGCTGTCGCGATCGGAACTGTGCCTCGCTACGTTTTACGGTAGCGGCGTCTATGGCAGACATGACGCGGTAAGGATCGGACGAAGGGAAGGGAACGGAAAAACGACCCATAATCCTCGTGATAGCGGAAGGGAAAATGAGCTTATCACGGGTGGCCGTATCTCTATAGACATCTATGATGGAACAGATAAAGTGAGAAGGAAAGTCTATAGAGAGATCCTCAAGGAGGGACAACAAGAACCGAGCACGAGGCTCTGTGATCGAGTTGTAGTGAGACAGTAGGTGCAAAACAAAGGTCATCACCATGTTAAGAAATCTAGGACCTTTAGCAAAAGGTCGACATGGTGTGTACATGTGATCTCCCCAAAGGGTAGGACGTTCACAGAACGCCGAGATCATCTCGTCTTTGGACACAGTCCAGAGACGCTCACAGCTAGGGTAATCGGGATGATCCACCCTAGGGACATGGAGAACCTCAGAGACAAGCTCTGGGGTGACACAAAAGCGCGTACCTCTAACGCAAGAATAGAAAGAAGGTACTGAAGAATCTATCCCGTGGATGTTGGAGTAAAACTCCTGAATCAACACGAGAGGAGATGTGACCGGGACGTCACACAGTGACTCCCAACCCCGAACCCCGAGTGTGAATGACATCGGGAAGGTCAGTGTCGGCAAAGTCTGCCAGGACGACGTGGCGTTCCGAATGAACACCGCGTTTAGAAAAGTTCTCCGAGAAGTCCTTATGGGCTTTCTCATCACGGAACCGAACAGACACAGGGGTAGAATCAGAAGAAGACTGCCCCTTAGAACGCACGGGGTTCCTAGGAGGAATAGACTTACGTTTAGGAGCCATAGACGCTACTAACGTAAACAAAGAAGAGGGGGAAAGAAGAGACAAACAGAAAAGTCCCAAACAATTCAATATTGGCAGAAAGAAATATTGAAATGAAAAGAACGTATGCATGAAAATGCATGAGCATGTGACATGCAACAATAAACACATCATGGGCTCAGCCCAATCCAAACCTAACAGCACACAATAGGTAGGCACACATCTAAATGCATGAAAATACAATTAGAATGCTAATGTGATGCAATGCATGTGGTTTTGAAGATCAAAACTCAATAACCAACCCAAAAATTTCATGAAAACCCAACAATTTTGAAAAACTCCCAAAAATTTTTCAAAAACACAAACCTAGGGTTTTGAAAACAATGCAATGCATGAAATGAGGGATAAAGGCTTACCAAATGATGAAGAATATGAAGAACCACTTGAGAAAGCCTTGAGAGAGGTTTGGAGGGAGAGGGAAGTGTTTTTGAGAGAGATCCGAGAGATTTCGAGCGAGAGAGATCGAGAGAATGAGCAGAAAAATCGCGAAGGTCCAATATATAGCGCTTCAGTAATTCTCGACAGCTGTAGGTATCGAGAGCTGTCGAGGTAGCTGTCGAGGGAAGCTATCGAGAAATGCACGTGGACAGATGCAGCTATCGAGGTCGAAGAAACAAGCAAGAGGGAACCTCGATCGATCCAGAAGCTATCGAGGAGCTATCGAGCAAACAGAAAGTTTCTCGATCGATCCAGCTGCTATCGAGGTATCTGTCGAGACTGCGATAAGAAAGAGTCTGAGGATCTCGACAGATAGCTATGTATCGAGAGGTATCGAGGAGGTGTCGAGATGCCTTTCAAAGCAGTTTTTCAAAAAAAAGGAAAAACACAGACATGAATGCAATCATGCATGCAACTCAACCAAAGATACAACCAACACATTAAGCTCTCAAAAACATCTCTCAACAAGAAATATGATGCACATGTATCTGAAAACACGCACACACACACTAAACAAGTCTAACCAATTTTATTTTTCAAAAACAAGTCAAGACAGTTTAGTGAACATACATTAAAGCATGTAATCCTTGTGATGGCCAAATCACATTGTACCTGCACATGTATCAAGAATAGCAAAGAGTATTGCGTGTTGTGTGTGAAAACATCGCAAGATTGCATAAGTGACTCAATGTTATGACGATTTGAGATATGAGAGAATCTCTTTAACTCACACACAATCATAACTGCTCGATGGGGACTATCACCTTTGAGGTACATCCTATAACTCCCACATCTCCTAGAAAACAAGCTTGCAACCATATTTTAAAGCATTTTGATCTTTTTGCTTTTAATTTCTTTGCCTATTTTCTTTTAACAAGCATATCATACATGGGCATACAAGAGAAAGAAAAGAAATACCCAATGATGTTAAGCTTTTGACACTGCACTTTTGCTATGCCGAAGCATACAGGTGTCCTTGACATTGCACTTTTGCTATGCCGAAGCATACAGATGTCATATTATGATTGGCGAGTAACAGTGGTGAGATGGTTATTTATGCCTTTCTCTTAGGATTTTCTAGTTCAACCCGTCAAAAAGAGTGATACGAGTGTTAAGAAGAAGAGATCACTTAACCTTACTCATCACAAACAAAGAGCTACAGAGCTCACTCGCTTAGTTGTGCAGAAGAGTGCTCATCTAAGCTATAGATGATACAAAGTTTAGAAAACTCTGTTTCAATGGCCATTACAAAAGTTTACATGAACTAATGCACACAAACACACACTGTTTTTGTATTTTTTCAATTTTTCAATTTTTTTTTATTTTTATTAGAGAAGCAAAAATAAAACACAAAACTGAAAACACACAAACAAAAACATGTAAAGCAAAACAATGCATAAAACTAGACTGACTCAAAACAGTAAAGAAACACACAAGTAATGCAACACACAAAATAAGAGAGAGAAGAAGAAGTGACTAAAATCACTTGGAACCCTTTGGCTTCCACACCTTGGAAGATCCTTTCCTTTTGGTTGACTCTTGAACCGGTGTAAGGGGAGAAGAATATGAACCGTTCAAGTTCGAAAGGAACATGAGGGCTTTTAGAATATCTCCAAGAGGAGCGAGAGATGACTGAAGCTGATTCTGGCTCCCAGATGCTATTTCGCCATTGCTCTTTTGAGTGGCAAGCCACTTGTAGCAATTTGGTCGAGTGTGACCGGCGAGACCACAATGATAACAGAGATGCGACTTCTTCTGTTTGGCCTTTTTAGAGTTATCCGTCTTATTCCTAGGGTTTCTAGATTCCCTTTTCTCAATTTTAGGGGGTGCTCCTAGGATGGATTTGCCCTTGCCTATGTTCTCACTAGCTAAATCAGTTTTAACATTATTTTCCTCAGTTCTAATGTTATTAGCCGGTGGAACAAAAACAGTAGTACTAGCAGAAGGAGTATTAGAGATAGAGAATTCATACCCCAATCCAGTACGATCTGAAGAGTATCTCTGAGCACTCAGCATCTCGTCCAGTTTAGCACTTGACGTCCTCTCCAGTTGTGCTCTGACTTGAAACAGCTCTGCTTCAAGCTTCTTGGTCCTCTCAGCCAAGAAATTGTTCTCGAACCTCAGTGCTCCAATGGTTTGATTCGCTTGATCAACCTTTGTGGACAGTTCCTCACGGTCAAGTTCCACATCACTGAGTTTCTTGGTGGCCAGCCTATAGAGCTTCTCATGCTTCTCCGAGAGCTTGTATAGCTTCTCATAGGCAGTGTGGATATCATCTTGATCATCCATGATCTCACACTTAGATTCCACCAACTCTTCTTCTTCATCCGCTTTCTCGGTAACCCCATCAGTAGGATTAACAGTGGCAGTGAAGGCATTTAAGATTCCGTCGTCTTCATCTTCGGAATCGTCCTCTGGCTCTGTGTCGCTTAAGGTAACAGCAAGTGCCTTGCTCTTCCCTATGCTCTTTAAGTACGTAGGACACTCTTGTTTCATGTGTCCAAAGCCTTGACACCCAAAGCACTTTGGTCCTGTGGGAACAGTGTACTGACCGCCATCCTTGACATCCTTCTTCATTTTCTCCGGATTCCTGAATTGTGAAGAACTGGACTGTCTACGGTCTTTGTTGAAACCCTTTCCATTGGCATTCTTCATAAACTTCTTGAATTGCCTTGTGATGTAGGATTTCATCTTGGAATCTTCATCATCTGACGAGTCATCCGTATCACTGCTTTTAGCCTTCAGTGCCAAACTCTTGCCCTTGGTTGACTTGCCCAATCTGGTCAGCCCTAACTCATATGTTTGCAAGTTTCCAACCAGCTCAGTCAAAGGAATTCTGTCAATATCCTTCGACTCTTCGATCGCCGTGATCTTAGCATGGAATCTTTCTGGCAGCGATCTGAGCACCTTCCTTACGATCTTGGGTTCTGGGATGGTTTCCCCAAGATTGAAGGCTGAGTTCACTATGTCCTTGAGCTTGGCATAGAACTCATCAAACGACTCATCCTCCTCCATCTTTATTTCTTCAAAGCGTGTGGTGAGCCTTTGCAGCTTTGAATCTTTGACAGCCTTAGTGCCCTCATAAGTTGTCTGGAGGATGGTCCATGCTTCCTTAGCAGTTTCTGTTGAGGATATTTTTTTAAACTCCTCATTGGTGACTGCACTGAATAAGGCATTCAATGCTCTGCTGTTGAAGTTTGCCGCCTTGATCTTAGCATCATCCCAATTGGCCGGCGCTTCTGTAGGCTTGGTCCAGCCTATCTCCACAGCTTGCCACACTTTCTCATCTAAAGACTGCAAGAAAGCTCTCATGCGTACTTTCCAGTATGCATAGTTAGTGCCATCAAATAAAGGAGGTATAATTAGAGATTGTCCTCTATCCATGACAGCAGGGGTCAGTGGATCACACACAATAGATTAAACCCTAATCAGAGTGTGCTTGCTCTGATACCACTTGACAGGCCACAAACGCGTTGACCCCTTGTGATAATTTAGATTAATTAATTAGCCTAGTTTTTAATTAATCAAATTAACATGCAATACAACGTGGCAGCACAAACAAATCACCGAAACTAAGTTATGCAGCGGAAAATAAATAACACGGTGATTTGTTCACGAATGGGGAAAACCCTAAGGCAAAAACCCCACCGGGTGATTTAAGGTCACCACTCCCGAAACTCCACTATTATCACAACAAGCAATTACAAGTAAGGAATCCCAGTACCTCACCAACCTACAGTTGAACTCTTACCCCAATACCCAATTGGACTTGTTCTGTAGTGACAATTTCTCCTTTTCAATGCACGGCTCCCAGTACGTGACTAACCAATGTGATGCGCGGATCCCAGTACGCGGCTTACTCCTTTTGCACGAATCCAAGTACGTGACTCACTCACCAACTTGAGGAAGAAAGAATGTTGGCTGCAAAGTTCTTCAAATCATCAGAGATGAACTAGGGCACGAACTTTGTCTCACAAATCACAATTTGCATGAATAGAGAAGAAGCAACTTGTGTCTTGTGATTTTTGCTTGTTGCTCACTTTGACGGCCCTTAAAATAATCCTTTTATATGTCTAGGGTTAGGAGAAAAGAAGTCCCAAAGACACACACACGGATTGGACTTGAAACAGACTTGGAATTCTGTTTTCTTTAAATCTCGACAGATAGAGGTGTCGAGAGGTGTCGAGACAGCTGTCGAGGCTCGGGCAAAACAGCTTCTTTAAATCTCGATAGATGTATCTGTCGAGGTAGGTGTCGAGATTTAAAAACCAGCACTTCCTTGCTTGTATCTTGGACAGACTTTGACGGCTTCAACACTTAATCTTGAACCACTGTTTCTTGAAGTGTTTAACCCATCCTAGTTCTACCCAATTACAAGTAAAGTGCGTTTTGTCTAAGGATAAGCCAACTACATAAAATAGTGACATATGTTCACAAGCTTGAACAACTACATATGTCCTAACATTCTTAAATATTATAACAAACAATTAAATCAATATTAGCTTAATTTTATTTATTTTTTTTACCAAAAAAAAAAGTTTTGAAAAATGGTTCGAGATCGAGTCAGGTCATTGGTCGGGTTGTGTTGGGTTGACCAGCAAAAAACAAGGGTCGAGTCATGAGTCACCTGTTTTTGTTTCAGGTAAAAAAATCGTGTTCGAGTCAAGTATTTTTCGGGTTGGGATGCGTTGAGTTGGAAAATTCTAACCCATTTTGCCATGTCTAGTGATTACTAATTATTGTTGTGTTCTTTCGATTATTCTTCTCCTCAATCTAATCTTTATGTTGTAGGTACTAAGGGGTTGGTTAAACAATCTCAAATTTGTCTAAAGCAAGGCGAGCCTCTTTCCCATGATTTCTCACTTTACTACATAGAATTCACTTGGTTCTTAATTTGCTTTATTTGTTATACATGCTTAGAAATATTTTTCACTTTGTTTGATTTTGTTTTGTCGCGAATGAATGGTTGAATTAGATATTAAAGCATGCTAAGTTTTGTCTGATTGTTGTTCTATTGCAGCTTTAAAACAGTGTTTCTGGGTGTGTATTCGTGTGCATGATTTATGTATGCATACATATACTTGAGACATGCGCACGCATACTTGTGCCAAGAAAAGAAAATTTAGGGTTCTTGCTATTTTGTATGTTTTGGTTAGTTTTAATTCTTTGTTTAGGTCTTGTTGAGTCTAGGTTTCACATGTTTAGGTCTAGGGTTAGTAGAATAACATTTTTCACATGCTTGAATTGATAGATTGATGATTAGGGTTTATGCTTTAATGAATCACATGAGCATTCATGAGAATTTGAACATACATTAATGCATAGGTTTTAAGCTGCTATGGTGTACCAAGATAGGTGAGGTAAGTCATGCATAATTACATGAAGATGCATTTGACTTGCTTGGTGAACATGTGAGCTTTCTTGATTGATGAACATGATGAATATACTTGATTAATACCTTGTTGATGTTGTTATTTGATGTGCTTGCTACCCTTGGATATATATTGTGATGTGATCTTTAACATGTTTTGTGTTTTATTTTCCTTAAATGCATGATGAAGGTTTTGGTTAAGGATTAGGGCTCTCTTAATAAACTTTTTAATTAAATATGGTCTAGCAATACATAATGGAGGCTAGCCCACAAGCCGGATGGTCTTGGGTGCTTAACACCTCCCCAAGCCATACCTAAACTCTGGACCTATAATCTAGTATGTGGACCCATGTATGTAAGTTATTGGCCCAAAAGGTCCAATACGGTTCCTAGACCTAATCTAGATGGCAACTCCACTTTTCTCCACTACTGTCCACTTGACTGTGGTGCACTCTCATTTGCGCCCACAAAAACCCATAAAGGGAAACAAGACATGTGAAGCATGGCAAGGATGCAAGAAACGAATTCTAAGCATACCAGCATTGATCCAAACATAAACTCATGGAAAAGGGAAACAAAGCACAAATATGCATAAAGGAACTAATCCAAACCCTTTATTGACAAATGGGTGTATGGATGTAGGCCTAGACCACAAGATCTAGATCTACACCCTACCCAAAAGCCAAAGCGCAAGAAAAAGGCAAATGCAAGAGATATAAAGCTATAAAGGCAATGCATAGCATCCAACAAAGTTTTAAGCACAAACATGTAGATCCAAACACACAAAGATGGCAAGAAGCCCATAAGCATATATATCCAAGCAAAGGCAAGGCAAGGCAAAAAGCACCTAAACATATAGATCTAAACACAAGCAAGGTATTTAGACATATCTTAGCCCAAGAAGGCTAGGACAACATCATCAAAGCAATAAAACATGTTGTAAAGAAAGTAGACATACTAAGAAAGCTATAAAACATGCTAGGAAGCAAGATAAAGCAAGATTAGGGGTGTGCAAAAAACCGATGAACCAAAAAAACCTGTCGAATTGTTGCCAAAATTTCGGTTTGATTTGGTTTCGATTTTTAATTTTTAAAAACTGAAAATTTCGGTTCAGTTTCGGTTTCGGGTTTGAATACACCGAATTGACCAAAACCGAACCGAACATATTATAATATATTTTACATAAAATTTTTAATATAAAGTTTATATATATATATTTGCAATTTGGGCCTCCGTTAGTTATTATTATTATTTTTTTTTAAAAGTGGGCCTCTAGTTTGTGCATTAGTTGGGGCTCCAACGCTTTCATTTTACTTTAAAACATTAGGCCCATTTGGGCATTTAAAAAAAAAAAAAAATATTGTGATTAGATTAGATCAAATTTGTCCTCTTCATTCTATGATTCTTTAATTTCTTTCTATTTAAACATTGTTATTTAAAAGTTAAAACCCATTAGATTAACTAATTACAATTAAACTAAGTAAATTTATATTAAATTAAAACTAATTAAACTATAAAAATTAAAGGTAGAAAACCCTACCCATCCACACTTTTCACTCTCACTCTCACTTTCACTCTCTCTGTTCTCTGCAGAGGTTGCTTTGTTTTCTCATAACAATGGCTTCCTCTACTTCAGTGACTCTCATGCTTCTCACCTTGCTAGACACCTTGGCTCTCGCTCAGGCTCTCCGACTTCTTCCCCACCGTCTCATGCTCTCACTCCCACCTTAAAGCCAACGACTCCCTCTTTGTCTCCAACTACATCCGCCACTCCTCATCACCTTCCTCCGCTCCATCAACCTCGCCTTCGGCTCCTCCCCCATCGATTGCCCCAACCCCGTCCAATGCCTTGACCGGTACTCCCTCCCACAGACGGCAACACACTCCAATCTCCAGTCCCTCCCTCTCACAGTCTCTGCCTATGCCGTCGCCTGCCCATGCCAGCCTCCCCACAGTCCCTCTTGTTTAGATGGTTAGAAAATTTATCCAAAAAAACACATAGACTATCACGTTGCTTCAGTGTTTCTTCTCCGTTCTCTCTCATTTTTTTTTTTTTTTTTTTGTGTGTGTTTGTTGCTTGCTTGGTGCTTGGTTTTTGGGTGGTGAGAAAACGTGGGAAAGCAAATGAAATATATATATATATATTCTTATTTTGGTATGTTTTCTGATTATATACATGATTTTGTGTTTTTTGTTTGTTTTCTTAGCATTTGGGGGTTGAGAAAATGTGGGAAAGTAAAGAGAAATACTCCTTTTTTTTTTTTTTGGTCTCTAATCTATTTGGTTCTAAGAAATTGGAAGCAACCGAAAATCAACCGAATTGAACCGATTGAAATCCAATCAGTTTGGTATCGGTGTTCCTCCCTTTCGGTTCGATGTCGGTGCAGAATTTGTGAAACTGAAAGTTCAATTCGGTGGAAAAATCACACTTCAAACCTATCGAATTGAACCGATTACACCTCTAAGCAAGATAAAGAAAAAAAAATTGTAAGGAAATTAAATGGGTGTAGATATTAGCTAGAAAGCTACATCTACACCCTTAAACCTCAAATCCAAGGTTCTAAAACCAAGGAGAGGAAGATGAGAGCAAGAACACTACCTCTTGATTATTGGAGAATAGCAAGAAATTAAATTTTTTTTGGATGTGTTTTTGGAGAGAGAGAGAGAGAGAGAGAGAGAGAGAGACAGAGAGAGACAGAGACAGAGATAATCTACCTAGAAAAGATCCAAGAAAACTATTTTTTTATAGTTCTAGGGGTTAGGGTGTATTTATGGTGATTTTATAACTCTTCAGCTTTCGATGGCCCTTTAACGGCTACCAGCTAGCTACGGTGGTCCTTTAGGGTGCGCCAGGCTGGTTGCTGACGTTAGCAATCTTGTCCTTTTCTCCAGTTCAAATTTGAATGCCTTCCTGGACTCTGATTAGTTGATCTTGGTGTCCTTGGAAAGGTATGGATGTCTTGTTTTCGGAATACTAAGGGCATGTTTGGTAGACTATAAAGGTAATTACATAGAAATAGGAATAAATGTTACAAGAAATACAAAATGTTGAAACATAATAATTATTACTATTCATTTTTTTGGTGACAGCATAATAATAGAACCTTAAAGACAATGGATGTTGGAATAATCATGGTTTGTATCTCATACAAAACATATGCAGCGAAAATTTAACGGATCTACTTCATTCACAATCAATAACATGCACTATGTATGTTTCAGAATTCAAGAACAAGAGAGCGTACCTTGGTGTGGTGAATTTCAAAACTCACAGATCGGAAGCACTTGGGAATACTTTTAATCTTCACTCCAATTCCTCTTTACACCCAAGAAGCGTGGTCTCTCAATCAGTTTCTAAGGGAGAATGATAGTGTCTCACTCTCACATACATACTATTTTTTACAATAGTGTCTCTTGCACTCACTTAAAAAATTCTGTATGTTTCTCTCTTTATAACTAACTAATTATCTAATTGGGCTGGCCTTTTAGGCCTTTCCAATTGGGCTCAGGTGTGTGGCTTGGAGTGGGACCAAAAAGGACCAATAAGACACTAGCTCCAATGGGCCTTGGGTTTTTCAGTTAACTCTTGACAAGTCCAAAGTTACCATTAACTATATTTAATACCACTATATAAACATAGTTGCAATCTAGGCCTTATTTATGAATTATATCCCAAGACTTTATTATACATGCAACTCCTTCATAAAATATTCGTAGTAATACAAAGTCATGAATATAGACTGCCACTTTGTAAATTACTGCATCTTAATTCCTTGAATACCTGGTTTAATCCTTTAAGTTATTCATCATATATTTATAAAATTAAATTACATAAATATATACTTTAGTAACTCCTTTCTAAAGTGGTTAGGCCTAACACTCTAAATAACCAAACTCATTAAACTTATCTCAAGTGAATATTTTATATCTCCATTAAGAAATTATGAATTTCATCTTGAGAATATATATTCTATCAACACTAAATGTGGCTGCCCAACATACTGAGGTTTTGACCGTTACTTTATATCCCACTCCTGATATATCAAAATAACCTACACTTCATGATCAGGTTCATTATTCTCTTAGGATTAAGAGTTATTGTAAATAGAAGTCGTGAGATTTATTATTCAATTAACAGTTGTTAGGAGAATAATAAATCTCACAGCGGTCCAGTTCAATATGTTTTAACTCTTAAAACATACCAACACATCAACTTGAAGACTCCACTTCCATGATCAAGACAAATCATCTTAATTGATATGTTATAGTCTTTGCAGATGAAATGCTCAGTTTCATCACCGACTACGAACCAAATTTTGAGTTTACAGAGAACTTGTGATTTATATTTTCTGTGACTTTTCACATAAATCACATAATATGCATCTCATAGACTATATATAATGTCTCATATTCATGTTACCAATATTTTAGATTATAATAAAACAAATTTATCAATCACAATATTAAGTCATGCATCATGTCATACATAATGTCATACATAATATCATACAATAGGATTTAAGGGTACTAATCCTAACAATGGAATTTAAGGGTACTAATCCTAACAATGGAATGAAAGCATTTTAAATCAAACTTAAGATATATTTTAGGAAATATCTAATATAATTTTATTTTCTAAAAAATAATATATTTTTTTTTAAACTTGAAAGAGAGATTAGTTTTTTTTTTTTTTTTACTTTTGATTTTCATAATTATTTTGTGCATATGGAACTTTTTTTAAAATTTGGAAATGTATTAATTTTATAAATTAATACACCTACTAAGGAATAGGTATTACATCCCATTTAGAGATGAATAATTATTCCTCATTTTAAAAAATAGCTATTTATAACAAATGACTATTCTCTGTAATAAATATATAACCAAACTGCTGAATAGCTAAATCATATAAATAATTATTACAATACGGTTCCTATTACAATCTACCAAAAATACATTAAAGAAAATAAAATTCTAATGGTTGGATCAAAAGTTATGGCCTTGAGAAGCGACCTAATGCGCCGACCTGGTTTTCAAGAAACCGTTTTAATTCCGATTTCGACCCATAAATAGTTGTTGGAAAGGAAATTCAATGATCTTCAAAATGGTGTTGGTTTCAACCCGTTCTGATGGTCATATCAAAATTAGGGTTTTTGGGGCCGTTGTAAGTCAATTCTAGGTGAAACTTGGTTAAAGCTGGTTAATGTGACAAAAATCTTCGAATAGTTCGGATTTGATGTAAAAACATGGAAAAAAGTGGTTTTGGAGTTATTTTGACCAACTTTGACTTTTAGTCAACCTAGGGTTGACTAGGGGCATTTTGGTCATCTTGACCTAAAATGACACTTTGAGTGATCCAATGCTCAAATGGGTTGTGCCACGTCAATCTAGATGTTTCTGCAGTCCCATGGTGGAAAATTGATATTTTTGGAATTTTCAAGGCCCCGGCATGCAAATCGAGGACAGAAAAAATACGGTATCTATAATACTCATACCAAAACATAACACAAACATGATCTACTAACACGAATTGTCACCCCTAACCACCTATCGTATATTCTCTAATTTCTCATTTTGAATAAAATATATGCCGATTTACATTATAAAAATAAAAATTAATGTTGGAAAGCTGCATACTATGTTTTCATTTTTTAGTCAATCTCATCTAGCGTCTAGCTTTAGTAATGCCCCCATTCTATTGACTAACGTCATTGAAATAATTTTAATTTTGATAAAACAAATATTTTATTTATTAACTAAGGAGCACTTTTATAAGTATTGTCCATTGGGCACTTGCGAAGAGTGCTTAGTTGCAAAATATCACACACATATTTTACATAAACAAAATTTGGACATTCATTATATTCTCTCACACAACATTGGTGCTCATGTTCCCTCTTTGTTAGTTCATCTGCCACGCCATTTGCTTCTCGAAAGACATGATGTGGAAGGACAGTCCAAACTTGGTCGAGCAGCATCCTGCAATCCAACATCAAAATGGAAAATTATGGTGCCAGAATACCATATGTTGTTAGCCAATTGAGGAGAATTTGAGCATCAATTTCTAAATTTATATGCTTATACCCTAATTCCTAGGCCATTCTTAAAACATATCTAACAGCCCATAATTCTGCAATATTATTTGAGGCAATGCCAATGTGAATTGAGAAACCTTTTATCCTTCTTCCCTTACTATCTCTTAATACATTGCCACTTCCGGCTTTACCGAAATTATATTTAGAACTACCATTTGTTTTTAAAGTAACAAAAGGGGGTTGTGAAGGATGCCAATATATTATTTTAGTGACTTTTTAACCTTTTGTTTTTCTATGATATGCAAGATGATAAAATTTTGTAGCTAAATGAAAAGTTTTTTGCATAAGTTGGTTAAGTGTTTCAAAAGGAGGATTGAATATTCTATTATTTCTAGAAAGACAAAGTTGTCAAATTCCATATGTAAATAAAATGTTCCAAGGCATTATTTGAAAAGAGTTGGGATATATATTAGTCAAATTTTCATTTAACCATTCTACTAGCGAGTTATGAAAAAACGATATTTCTCGTTATCTAGGATGAGCAATCCAAAATTACTTTGCCCAAGGGTATTCTTGAATGACATTTAAAGTACTTTCAAGATTTAGACATTGAAAACACTTAGGGCCAATACCATGTTGGTGGTGAGCAATAAAGGAACGTGTCGGCAATCTATTATGGGTGCATTTCCATATAAAAATATGATTTTTTTGTGGACGTGGGGTTTTCCAAATCCAACTCCATCTAATTTTAAGTGAGTTTTGTTCTAAAAAAGAATGTCTTCATTTTACAAAACTTAAACTATTTCTTTTGAAATAAAAATTGAAGAATATTATGCTACATTTAAAAATGATATCACCTACCATTATATAATTAAATAGAAGAATCTATTAGCTATAAATCTTTATAACTAAAAAAGTGTTGCCACCCAATTTTTTAACACGTGTTTGGGAAAATGAGCAAAGCCCAAAGCCCAATAAATTAGAACCTAAGAGTTGGAGTATAAGGAAGCAAGGAGAAGCATTTTGGGCCTAGGACCAACTCAAATCACTTAAGTAAAGGAAAAGCTAAAAGGGAAATGAATGACTTTCTTAAATAATAACTTAGAATGAGATAATGGTTGGGCACATGAATGCCCAACTCTCCTTGAATAATGGAGAAAAGACTAAGAATGGTCTTAAAATGGTATTTGAATGGGGTAAGAATAGGCTTGAAGGCGACCTAAATACCTTGAAGAGAAGAGAAAGAGCCCCAAAACGAGGTTTTTTGCAAAATAACCTTGAGTATAAGAACAAATAAATCCATGAATGGCCAAAGCCCTTGCATTGGGAAATAATGCAAAATGGGCCTAAAGGAGCCCAAGACCTTTGTATAAAGGAGTGGGGAAGAAGCCAGAGGAGCTTAAAGCCTTCATTGGGCATCCCAACGAAGAGATAGAGAAAAAAAGGGCTTTTGTAGAATGGAAAAAGATGTTTGAAAGCACTACAACAAAATGTATTTTTAGTGGCAAATATTTTTGTCACCAAATTTCCTATTTTTGTTGCCTACGACTTTTGGTGACGAAACTAGTTTTGTCACATATACTGCATTGCCAAAGCCTTGGTGATGAAAAATTTTGTCACCAAAAGTTCTAACTAATTTTTTTAAAATAACTTTTAGCAGCTAAACTATTTCGTCGCCTAATGTTTTCCTTGCACTAAATACATTATTTAGTGATGAAATAATTTCATTGCCAAATGTATTTATTTATTAAATCATATTTAGTGACGAACCAAAACCAATTTTTTAAATTCGGCCATAATTGGGCTTTATTTGCTCTAAAATCAAAGGAAGTAAATGGGCTTGGGAATAGGGTTCCATTCTCCACATGTTGACCAGAAGCTGGGAACCTCAGTTGTCAATAAATCACAATTGTCGATCCCATGTTTTGCTGCATTTTGTGCCTCCAAATCTATGTTCAATTCCAAACTTGTCACAGTACCTGAATTACTTTCTCTGATTTGGCAAAGTCCCATTATTGTGGAAGTCAAATTCGGAGTAATGGCATCTTCCATTATGAGCTTTGGGATTCCCTCACTATCTAACTTCTTACCACCATAGAGATTAACAAAACTAACATCACTTTGGTGCCAAAAACAAAAAACCCCCAACAATGACAGAATTTAGACCCATAAGTCTATGTAATGTCATTTATAAACTCATATTGAAAGTGTTGGCCAACCATCTCAAAGCAATCCTTCCCAGGATCATATCAGAAAATCAGAGTGCGTTTCTCTCTAAGAGTCTAACTATAGACAATGTTCTTGTAGCTTTTGAACTTATGCACTATTTAGAACACAAGAGGGAGGGAAATGAGGGTTTTATAGCAATGAAGTTGGATATGAGCAAAGCCTATGATAGGGTGGAATGGGATTTTATTTAACAAGTGATGGAAAAAAAATGGGCTTCCATGAAAAATGGATAAATTTGATCATGCATTGCATTACTACAGTGTCCTATTCTATCCTCATTTATGTTGTTGCTTATGGTAGTATAATTCCCACTAGGGTCTCCGCCGAGGAGACCCAATTTCACCTTATATCTTTCTATTGTGTGCAGATGGTTTTCCCTTTCTTATTAATGATGCAGCTAGGAATCAAAGAATTAGTGGGGTATCAATATGTAGAGGCAGCCCCAAGACCACACATTTGTTCTTCGCAGATGATAGCTTATTGTTTTGTAAAGCAAATACACAAGAATGCCAAACTCTTATTGATATTCTCCAGCTATATGAAGCTGCCTCAGGTTAAAAAATCAATCCGGATAAGTCTTCAGTCTTTTTCATTAATAATATCCCAGATGATAGAAGATGTGAAATGCTGGATATGTTGGGTCCAATGCAAGATACCCGTCATAACAAATACCTAGGGCTACACTCAATTATTGGCAAGTCAAAAGTTGAAATATTTACAGAAATTAAAGTGAGGGTGGAGAAAAAACTATTAGGGTGGAAGGAGAAATTCTCTTAGTGGGTGGTCGAGAGATCCTTATCAAAGTTGTCGCCCAATCAATTCCAACATACACTATGAGTTGTTTCTAGATCCCAAAAAGTCTTTGTGACAAGATTGAAGGTATGATGAGAGAATCTTGGTGGGGTCAAAGGGGTCAAGAATCAAAAATTGCTTGGGAAAGAAAATATGTAAGTTAAAGCTGAATGGAGGAATGAGATTTCGAAATTTATAGGCTTTTAACCTTGCTATGCTAGCTAAGCAAGGTTGGAGGTTAATCTCGAATACTAACTCTTTGGTGGCCCAAATCTACAAAGCTAGATATTATCCACATGGCGATGTTTTTAAAGAAAAACTTGGACCTAGCCCTTCCTATGCTTGGAGAAGCATCTTAAATGGGTTAGAAGTGGTGAAGAGAGTTACCCGTTGGTGAGTTGGCAATGGCAATAGGATACATATTTGGGAGGATAAGTGGCTACCTACTCCAACAACGTACAAATAATCTCCCCCCCAAAACCTTTTGATGATTATCCTAGGGTCTTGGCGCTGATTGACAGAGATATGGGGAGGTGGAAAGCTAATGTAGTAAAACCCTTGTTTTTGCCTTTTGAAGTTAGGATTATTCTAAATATTCCTCTCAGCCATAATCTTCCAGAAGACCAAATCATATGGGTGGGTAATAAAAGGGGAGAATTCACGGTGAAGAGTGCTTATTATATCGTTATTGGGCTATTAGATACAAGGGAAGAAGGTGAAAGCTCTTCGAGTGATTCAAGGAGTCCTCTATGGAAGAAGTTATGGCACTTAAACATTCCATCCAAGATGCAAATCTTTTCTTGGAAAATGTGTATGAATGCTCTTCCAACACTTGTGAACTTGCAAAGAAAATGAGATAATCTATGTGAAATCTATCCCGCTTGTGGGAAGGAGCCAAAATCAATTTTCCATGCTCTAGTCAGGTGTGAAGTGGCTAAGAGAGTATGGAATTGTTGGGTGGATGGCCTTATAGACTTACTAAATGTAAACATGGATGTTATAGACATTGCAATACAAATATATGAGGCTGGTACGCTACGTGACCTGGAGATTTTCTTGGAGTTGCATGGGCAATCTGGTATAATAGGAACAAAATAGTGCACGAGTCCTTAAGTAAGCTTCTTGATCATATTTAGAGCTTTGCTAAGAGATATATACAAGAATTTAAGAGTGCCTCACTAGTATGCTTTCAACACTTGCCTCTGACAGAAAAGAAGTGGACAGTGCCTTCTTCGGTGGTTTTCAAGATCAATGTTGATGGTGCAACATCTGAAAATGAAAGGAACTCAAGTGTGGGAGTTTTTATAAGAGATGCAACTGGTACAGTTTAGGATGCTTGCAGCAAATATCTTCAGGGACAGTACTCGATGGAAGAAGTTGAAGCGTTGGCTATAGAGTGCAGTTTACTTCTTGCTAGAGAGGAAAAGCTACCTTAAATCATTATGGAATCTGATGCCTGGACAACTGTTCAAAGAGTCACAACAGCTAAAACAAATGGTAGTCTTGGTCATGTGTATCAGGGAATCCTTAATTTGCTTTCTACTTTTAGTAGTTGGAGAATCAAACATGTGAAAAGAGATTACAACAGAGCAGCCCATGAGCTTGTGTAGTATGCAAGGCAAAATGAAAATTTCTCAAGTTTGGAAGGGGGTCTGTCCTCCTATGGTGCAACACGTTATCCAGGCAGATTGTACTTAGGATTATGTTATGTTGAGCTTCTTTTCTATTTGCTTTGTTGTACTCCCTTCTCTTGTGCAAATGATATTCTATTTTTTGTTTCAAAAAAAAAAACTTCTTTACCACCACCATCTACCTCCATTATGAGCTTTTGGGATTCCTTTACCATCCAACTCTAGCACCTATTCTAATGGAGGTCTCTCTCTCTCTCTCCTTTTTTATTTATTAGATAATATTTCATGTATATGCTAATAAGTGATTTATAACATATAATCCAAAGTTACAACAACACTTTGAGAACATTAGAGCAATGTACAAGCTGTTTAAGACAGGTTTTTTTTTTTAATTATTATTTCTACATTTTTTGCTTTATTCTTCATACTGTTAATTAACTGGTAATTTTTTTTTTGGAAAAAATTTATATAAAAAATTGTTTTGGCCCAAGTGATTGTTGGACCAGAAGTGATACATTCATATATTTCTAAAAAAATGTTTATATTTCATTTCATAATCGTTACTAAGTAATAACACATTGCCAATAAATATAAAAATTTAAAAGTAAAAAATATTGAGATAAATGGGAAGTTTTTCTTAAAATTTGGTCATGAATTTTAAGTAAAATTATTATTTAAAAATAAAGGTACAAGTAACTTATAATATTTACTAAGATAAGTTGAATTAGTCTTTTAAAATTAAATGAGAGCTTTTTTTTTGGTGCCTATTTCTAAGCCCAATCATATACTAGGGCTATTCACGGGTGGAGTGGAAGAAAAGAAGACCCGTGATTGACCAACGACTATCATGGGTTGAGTTGGATGGGCTCTGATGGACGATCGATCGATTCGGTCGAAACCGATGAAGGAGCGGCAGTGGGTGGAAGGTGGTAGATCTTCAATGGATCTAAGTGAAGAAGAGAAAGATTTATTTGGATTTGAGCCCAACCTTGTTGGATCCATGCCAAACGTGGCCGGATCTAAGACCAACATTGTCGGATTTAAGTAGATCTACGCCAAACATCACCGGATCTTAGCAAATCTAAGTCAAACATCGCTGAATTTAAGTTGATTTAAGTAAAGAAAGGCCAAATGTGGCCTGATCTGAGCAGTGAAGGCTTAATAGTCGCTAGATTAGGATAAAATTTGGTAAATTTGAGGGTTTTCTTGAAGTGGTTTTCTGATCGGGTCGAGTGGCTTGGGTTTTGGTGGAGGACACCTGCTACTCAACCCGCCGAAGTCGGTTTCTAAGAGAAGGAACCTGTGGCCAACCGATGAAGGGATCGGTTTAGGCTGACAGTGGTCGGTTCGATCGGTTCCATCGGTTCTATCGGGTAGCCGGGACCCATGAACAACCCTATCATAGACTTCAAGTTCAAGTTAAATGAGAAAAGAATCAAAAGATTAGAAAAAGAGCGCTACTACCTTGACTCATCTTCAAAGTAATTATTTTCTTTTTTCATTGTTTTTTTCAAAATAGTAGGAAGAAATTAGCTGCCATTGTCTTTGACGGTAGCAGAAGGAATCTATTTGCCTGCCGTTAGCTCTATACACAGAGATTGCCAATTTGCAAGTACGTCTGTGCGCATTCTTCACTGATTATTGACTTTTTGACGCACAAGAATTTTTGGTACTGTTATCTTCAACAGCTTTCAAAGCCCATTCGGCATTCACCCATGTAGCTCATCATCAAAAAGTTGTACCTTCGAAGCCTTTCAGGAACATCATTATTTTAAGCTCACTACTCATTACCATTATATCAAAAGAAAATATTATTGGTATTAAAAGTTCACTTTGCTTTTTCTCCAATATTTGGATCACATTACTTTACACTCCTTTTTTATTTATTTGTTATTATTTGCTTAAAAAAAGCAATCCCCTATTGTTTATCTAGCTAATATTGTGAAATTAAATAAAAACAATTGGGAAATATTTGATATAAATTTTGTCAAGTGTTTCTTTATTAGTATTTTGAAGGTTTGTTTTACTTCCTCTAACTTTGGTGCTATTATTGGTGGCTTAAGTCTCAAAACTTGTATATAAGCTTTAAAACTCTCACGTCATTTGTGTACTCAAGTTTTAAGGATTATAATCAACAATTTAAACTTTCATAGTGCTGTCATTTTTTTTTTTTTTTGACCTCTTGACTTTAAATTTTTTTTAAAAATATATGTAATCTAAAGGTCAATAGTTCTAGATAAGTCATATTTGTTAGAATTAGTGTCCTAAAAACCTATTGTATGCAATGTATGACATTATGTTATATGTAGTAAATTTTTTTTTTCTTATTATCTAAAATAATGGTAACATGAATATTTGGACATTATCATATAGTCCTTGAGATACATAGTATGTGATTTGATCATAGAAGATATAAATCACAAGTTCTTTGTAAACTCAAAATCTTAGTTTGTAGTCGGTGATGAAATTTGGCATTTCATCTGCGAGGACTATAGCACATCAATTAAGATGATTTGTCTTGTTCATGGAAATGAAGACTTCTAATTGATATGTTAATATGTTTTACGTGTATAAGACATATTCGTAGTAGGCTGCTTTAATATATCAGGAGTGAGATTTAAACAAACGGGTCAAAACCTTAAATATGTTGGGCAACTACAAGTAGTGTTGAAGGAACACATATTCTCAAGATGGAATTCATAGTCTCTTTATAGAGATAAAAAATATTCCATTGAGATAAGTTTAATAGATTTGGTTATTCAGAGTGTTAGGTCTAACTACTTTAGTAAAGAGTTACTAAAGTTCATATTTTATGAAATTAGATTTCATAAAATATATATATGAATAACTTAAAAGATTAAACCGGGTACTCGAGAATCAAGATATAGTAATCTTCAAAGTGAAAGTTATATATTATGACTTTGTATTATTACAAATATTTTCATGAAGAGGTTAAATGTTTAATAAAGTTTTGGGATATAATTTATTAATAAGACCTAAAGTGCAATTATATTTATATAGTGATACTAAATATAATTAATGGTAACTTTAGACTTGTCAAGAGTTAACAGATAAGTCCAAAACCCATTGGAGCTAAAGCTTAATTTGTCACTTCTGGTCCCACTCCAATCCACACACTAAACCCAATTGGGTTTGCCTTAAAGGTTAACTCAATTAGATAATTAGTTATTTATTTAATAAGAGTTATTAAATAAAATAATTGCCAAGTGCAGAAAAAAATATGTATGATTAAAAGAGAAAGATTTAGTGTTTTTTTTTTTTTTTTTTTTAATTTCTCAAGACACTTGGTTATTCTCTTGGATAAGTACATATAGAACTAATTGAGAGACTACACATCTTGGGCACATTGTGGAATTGGAGTGAAGATTGAAAGTTTTCCCAAGTTCAATCTTCATTTGTTTTGGATTTCGCTGCATCAAGGTATGCCTTCTTGTTCTTTGTTTCTAAAAATTAGATGTTGCATGTTATCTTACAAGAATGAAGCAGATCCATTTATATTCTGCTATGTGTTTTTGTCTCAGATACAAAATTGTTTTTTCCATGTGTTTTCCCAACAAATGGTACCGAAGCTGTCTTCAATCTCACATTTGTATAACATGTTGAGTGAGTTTTAGAATCAAAGAAAACTATTTTCATGGTTTTTGAAAATTCTTCAGTAATTTTTCTGCATAGTTTAGTTTTATAACTATTGCTTGATAAAACTGATATTGATATTGTGATGTTTGATTTTAACCATGTCGTATTGAACTTTAAGAATATAGCATTAATGAAATTCAGTTTTGATCTCAATCTCATTCTGATATGATTAAGAGACTATGTGTTTGTTCAAGTGAAACATAAAAAACGGTTACAAGAAAAATCTGAAAAAATTCGGTTTCACGAGTCTCGGTCGATCGAGAATTCCTGTCGATTGATTAAATACACACACAAACACACCACACAATATGAAAATTAATGGCTCTTTCCTATAATTTAAGACAACAATTTATATCTTCTTTTGGTAATAACAAAATCTTGTGTCAAACATCAAAATCTTGCGTCAATACAAATAATATCTTCTTCCAAGTATTAACAGTGAGCTCCAAGTGAAGATTTTGCTTAAGATGTGAAAATATGAAAATATGGAAAGCAATAAAGTTATGTATTGATCACTATTATGCTGCTAAAATCTTATATTACACTCCTTAAGATTTTCCCACTTTAGAGGCTCTCCAAGTGCCATTATAAATTGGAAAATTGGAGATTGAGCTATGTATAATTAAGTATATTTTTCTAAACCAAAAGATTTTGCAAAAAGAAAAAAGAAAAAGAAAAAAAGGAAGTGGAACTCCTTCAATTCCTGTCGATTATGTGTTTGTTCAAGTGAAACATCAAAAATGGTTACAACAAAAATCTGAAAAAATTCGGTTTCACGAGTCTCGGTCGATCGAGAATTCCTGTTGATTGATTAAATACACACACACACACCACACAATATGAAAACTAATGGCTCTTTCCTATAATTTAAAACAACAATTTATATCTTCTTTTGGTAATAACAAAATCTTGTGTCAAATATCAAAATCTTGCGTCAATACAAATAATATCTTCGTCCAAGTAATAACAGTGAGCTCCATGTGAAGATTTTGCTTAAGATGTGAAAATATGAAAATATGGAAAGCAATAAAGTTATGTATTGATCACTATTATGCTGCTAAAATCTTATATTACACTCCTTAAGATTTTCCCACTTTAGAGGCTCTCCAAGTGCCATCATAAATTGGAAAATTGGAGATTGAGGTACATATAATTAAGTATATTTTTCTAAACAAAAATATTTTGCAAAAAGAAAAAAGAAAAAGAAAAAAAAGGAAGTGGAACTCCTTGATTGATGGCTATTACATAAATCTCTATAATAAGAAATCTCCACTTCCTTTTCAGGGATCCTTCTTTTTGGGAGGGCAGAGGGGTAGAAGAACCTAAAATTTTTCAACAATAACCTAAAGACTCACCATTTCATTTTGTAAACATGGTCCTATAACTAAACTGCTAAAGCAAAGTGAAGCAAATAGCCACTCCACATCCACAAGAAGCATAAGAAGAATAGTCATTGTAGTTTTAAACTAATATTCACAAAAAAATATCCTCAAAAACATTAGCTCTGGTAATTGATTTTGTTTTGGAATCAATAACATAAATCTCCTTAAAATCAAGCACGAACTCTGGGTCATCCAACCTTTGGTTCCTATATTGATTCGTCAATAAACCTGGAATAGAAATGCAACCTAGTGATGTTGTTGGTAATAGTAATGAATGAGAAAAAGAAGAACTTCATCCTTTCAGTCCTTAATATAATTAATTAGTATCTTGAGAGAAATCAGTTACAATATTGAAGGCATTGTTAAAATGACCGTATTATTGGGCAGCTAAAGGGCCAAACCATACTAATATTTTCAATGATCTCTAAGTATTTAAACTTTGGGATTTATCAAACATATTGCATGTCTGTCTAAAAAAGACAGTGATTTCAACAACCAGTGGAACTGCCAAAATTTTTCCCATGCAAATAGGAACTTCAGTTCAGATATTTATTTAAATCTTCAATCTAAAAGAAAACCCAAAAAAGAAAAAAGAAAAAAAAAAGATATGTGCCTAATGCTTCTTCACTAATCTGAAATGTACATTTGCCCATGCTATGATAGAGCACTTCATTGTCCTCATTTATTTTGGTGGTGTTGAAGTTGTTTAATTTGGTTTAGTATACTATAAATCCAGCTCAAGTGAAAAAAGTAAATACGATATATTCTTGATGATATGATGTAGAGCATTCAATCAATTATATTTGGGTAATGGTCAATTTTAAACTCATCCACATATTTATATCTTAATTAAAAAAAAATGTATACTAATTTAAATTTAAGTACTATTGAAAATTCACCATAATTCTGCTTGATAGCGGACATGAACTCATGTAGAAGTTCATAATATTCCTGAAAAGAATTGTCAAAATCACCTTAGGGAATTTATATTATACTATCACTTGTAAAAATTTATGAACCAAAATTGGAGCAAGGTGCAAATGTAAACCATGAAACCTTCCCAATTGCCCTCCTCTGTCTAAGCCCAATGTAGAACTCGTCTTTCAACAACTGCTCATTGTTTGTCCCCACATCAATTGTTATAGGCAAACACTACAAGAAGACAGTCCATACAATTCTTGATCAGAATAAGGGATATTATGTGATTACAACCAAGGCTTTTATTTTGACTTGGTTTTGCTTGGCATTTAGAAATGTTCCCTATGGTTTAAAACAAAGTACATCATGTGACCAACAATTTACAATGTAGTAAAACGAAGCAAGAACCACAGATTTTATTTGAATAAACTTACCGTAGAAGGACGAAGACCTCTAAGTGCTGTATACAAAGACAATTTCACCACAGGAATCCACATCCCCTAAAACATATCCAACGCCATCATGTGAAGGCTAGTTCACTTTTACAGCCCAATAATTTACTTAGAACCCTGTTTAATAAGTTTAGAATTTAAAAAACGATGATTGACAACATAACTACCAGATAGCCAAGACCCCCAAGTCCCAAAATTCGATCACCATCCATCACAACAATTGCTTGAATGGTCCTCTCAGGCTAGTTCTTCAACACCTCAAAAAGATTGCCCCTACAAAATCTGAGCACTCCTTCATATTATGACTAAAGTAGCTCTAAGTTGTGTTGGTGTGGGTGTGTGTTCCAAGCACTTTTATTATTATTTATTTTCTAGACGTTGAGAATTTATGAGTAAAATAGTCACTGGTAATCATGAGAAAAATAGTTGTTGGGTAATAATATAATCGTCAGGCTTTTATGGGTATTAGTTACCAATAACTATATGTTATTATTGTCATGAATAGCCTATATAATATTCATCATCACACCATTTCTTTTAACTCATAGTTTACTACTCTATATGTAGATATACGCAATTCTATTATATGTCACTCCCACATATTTTTCTGCAATCTATATTTGTTTTAAGGAAAGGCAATAAAGGGCTGTTCTCTTGAACCTTCGTGAGTGGAAGTGCATCTATCATGTTGACTCTATAGTCTAATCCTGGGGGTTGTTTGGCTAAGAGAACCCGTCTTATTGAGTTTTACTCCGGATGACACGAATCAACCTTTAAGGACAACACTTTCACAGTGTGTAGCATTGTGAGATCGTGCTAAACTCCTTTTTGTTTTATGTTCTTGCTAATAATTTGGGATATTAATTTTGTATCAAAACTCGTTTATTCACTAAAATATTTCCAACAATCTTAAATGTTGAATTTCATGTTTTAAAATAGATAAACAAGTTGTTGATTCTCTTAAGATTATTTCAAAAATTACAAAGCTCGAATCTTTTGATGAAAGTATATAATTTTAAAGATTGGCCTGTCGTACCGTTTCAATGTTTGCCTTGTAATATTAAGCATGTGTATTGTATGATACTATTTGATTTGTAATCATTCAATGGTGGTTTTGGTTCGTTGGTTTTAATTATATATATGGTCTTGTTTCAAAATAAAAGTAACATGTGGGTTTTGATTTTATTCATATATTTAATTTTGGTTAATCAGATTGATTTTTACATCGATCTATGTCCATTGGTTTGGTTATTAGAAATTGAACTTTTATGATCTACAATCGACATCTTAATAATAAGCATGTGTTTATTTTTCTCATGCCATAGAAGTTGCGTGTTCAATGAAGTCTGGCAGTATATACAAGAAACTTTTGAGATATTGTTTATTAAGATTTGAATTTTTTTTAGAAGATAGGTCTTAATCTACTTTATGTAAATGAAACGAGATAAAAATTTATTTTTGGCACAAGCATGGAAAATAATGCGTAGAATTATGGTGTGTGTACTCCTATTGTTAAGTAGGAACAATGGTGCAGCTCCAACTTAGTATTTCCATTGTATGATGAAGATACAATGATACCATAATTTAATTAAATATTTTCTTCATTATCAAAGTTTTCAAGTAATTATTTATGGTTGTATGAAAAAGAAATTGTGAATGATACAAAAGCAATTATTTTTACATTTATTGACACAAATATATGAACTGAGAAACTATGAAAAATAATTAACAAATTTCTTTATATATATTAAAAAAATTATCCAACTAGTATTTTGGGCTAGCGGATAAGATTTAGTGGGAATAAATATTCCTTTTATCCACCAAGTGCAAGGGTGATATTGAAAAAATATATATACATATTTTTATTGGCTAAATGTGTTGTTTTGAGATGGTGAATAGATTTTTATGAATTTGTAATAAAAAGGCCTTGCAAATCCATAGTAAGAGGAACCACACTCCTTAGTTTGGAACATAGTAATTTGGATGATTTAAAACACACAATAACTAAAGGTGATAAAAGATTTTCTGTAATCTTTGTTGATGAGCATTATATATTTACTTAACTTTGTGTATTAGGAACCAAAGATGAGGTATTGGAAATTTTTATAAAATATAAAAATGAAGTTGAGAATGACATGAACCTAACTTGTGTTGGAAAAACTGGTTTTACATCTCATATAAAACAAGCAGCGGAAGCAACAAATAAAGATCTACTTCATTCATGAGAGATAACATGTAAACTTGAATTCTAGAACAAAGAATAGAAAGTGTACCTTGGTGCGGTGAAATTCAAAACCAAAGATTAGTACTTGGGAACACTTTTAATCTTCACTCCAACTCCACTTCTGCCTAAGAAGTGGGGTCACTTAATTAGTTTACACGTATGTGTTTAAGGGAGAATAAGAGAGTGGCTTACACTCACATACACACCATTTCATGAATTACCATTCATTCATCCCAAAATTCTGTATGCTTCTCTCCTTATATATATAACTAATTATTTAATTGGGCTAGCCTTTTAGGTCATTTTAATTAGGCTTTAGTATGTGGTTTGGAGGAGGACCAAAAGGGAACAAATAAGATTCTAGCTCTAATGGGCCTTAGGCTTATCTGTCAACTCTTGACAAGTCCAAAATTACCATTAATTATATTTAATACTACTATATAAATATAATTGCACTCTAGGCCTTATTAATAAATTATATCCCAAAACTCTAACGATATCATTTGACCACTCTATGAAATATCTATAGTGAACAACTCATAATGAACTATCATTTTGTAAACAACTATTTTATCTTTGAGTACCCAGTTTAATCTTTTAGTTATTCACATTTATTAAAATTTGATTTCAATAAATATAAACTTTTGTAACTACTTACTAAAGTGGGTGCCCTGAATAACCAATTCTTATTAAACTTATTTCAAGGGGATATTTCGTGTCTCTACAAAAAATATTATGGATTCCTTCTTGAGAATATGTGTTCCTTCAACACTACTTGTGGTTACCCAACATACTGAGATTTTGACCATCAATATTAGATCTCACTCTTGATATATCAAAATAACCTACATTTTATGATTGGGTTCACTATCCTCTCAGGATTGAGAGTTTATGAAATTAGAAGTCGTGAGATTAATCATTTAGATGACAGTTGTTGATTGAATTATTAATCTCACATGGTCCAATTCAATATGTCTTAACACTTAAGACACGTCAACATATCAACTAGAAGTCTCCACTTCCATGAACCATCTTAGTTCATGCGTTATAGTCTTCGCAGATGAAACACACAATTTCATCACCAACTACGAACTACGTTTTGAGTTTACAATGAACTTGTGATTTATATCTTCTGTAACTGAATCAGATAAATCACAAACAATGCATCTCATGGATTGTGATAATGTTCCATTAGTTCATTTGCAAATAGTCTCATACAATTAAATAATTTAATTATTTATGACATTCCAATAAATTGGATTTTAGGGCATAAACCCCAACAACTTGGTATACCTCAAATTGTGGGAGTGGTTGGCTAAGTTGTTACCCAAATCTAAAAGGAGAATACCTCAAAGTGTGGGGGTACTTGCCTAAGGTCATGCTACATGAACCTAAAAGGAGGAAACTCGATTATTAAATACGTGATTGTGTGTTTATTGGTTATACTTGCTATAGTTCATAATATAGTATTATTTTCATCAAGAGTGATGTATTTAGAATTTAATATTATTGTTGAATCTTAAAAATGCTTTCTTTAAGTATGTGTTTCCTTTGGAAAATAAGGAAAATGTGTTTCATGAACCTATTGATACTTCTAATAATCTTGTTGTGGTGTACAGGGACTGAGAAGAAGTAAGCGAGATTTTAAGAAATAGAGTTATGGTAACAATTTTATTGCCTATATTGTTGAAAATGAACATGTAAGTTATTATGATGTAATTAAATTTGTTGATGCACCATTATGGTTGGAAGATTTTAATGAATTATTAGATTATTTCTAATCACACTTGGGATGGGGTGTATCTGCACGCACTCTTGATGGATGCCACCGACTAAGTTTTAAATTGCTGGAGGTTGAGATTTATGCTCTTAATGGATCCATATCCCTACCTGTTGGAATGAGGTGTATCTGCACACACTCTTGATGGATACCACCGGCTAAGTTGCAGATTATTGGAGGCTAAGCTTTATGCTCTTAATGGATCCATACTCCCTACTCATTGGGATGGAGTGTCATGCACACACTCTTGATGGATGTCACCTATGTGTGAGTGGAAGTTGTGCCACTTCCTATGAGACTTTTAGAGTAGGTCTCTAGAGCTTTCATGAAACCTAGTGGCGCATGGCCTGGATAAGGCGTCAACCTAGTTAAGAACAACCTTGGTAAAGAAAGTTATGTGGGTAGTAAGTTTGGACTATTAATAGCTTGGTTAAAAGAGTTTTAACTCTACCATTGTCTTTTAGTTCTGACTTATTTATCCTAAGTATGGTTAAAATCTTTTGGTACCATATTGATGCATGCTTTCTTTAGTTGCTTGCCTTTCCTATTTTGTGCTTGTAACATGTGGAGGATTGTTGGTGTAGGTGTGTGTTCCAAACACTTTTATTATTATTATTTTTCTAGCCATTGAGAATTTATGAGTAAAATAGCCATTAGTAATTATGAGAAAAATAGCAGATGGGTAATAATGGATAATATAGTTATTAGGCTTTTATGGGTATTGATTACCAATAACTATATGTTATTATTGTCATGAATAATCTATATAATGCCCATCATCTCACCCTTTCTTATAAGTCATAGTTTATTACTCTATATTTAGATATATATATATATATATAATCCTATTATATGTCCCTTCCACATATTTTTCTACAATTTATATTTGTTCTAAGGAAAGGCAATAGAGGGTTATTCTTGAACCTTCGTGCGTGGGAGTGCGTTTGTCACGAAGGTTAACGCTATAGCTAATCCTAGGAGGTTGTTTGGGCAAGAAAACTCGTCGCACTTAGTTTTACTCCGGGTGGCATGAATCAACTTTAAGGACAACGCTTTTGCAGTATGATTTTACAGCATTGTGAGATCGTTTTAAACTCCTTTTTATTTCATGTTCTTGCTAATAATTTGGGATATTAATTTTGTATCAAAACTTGTTTATTCACTAAAATATTTCCAACAAGTTGCACATAGTTACAGCAGAAATAGAATTCATACTTTTCTTTCAAACTTATGTAAAGACTCTGAGGGTGCTCAAAGATGCTCCCATACTTCTAGCAAGCCTCACCCACAATTGGAGTATAGACAACTAGGAGCAATTCCTCAACATTATCAATAAGAATTTTGTAGAACAACCCTTCATTCCTCCCCTGTAAAAAATAAAACATATAATTTTTTTTAAAAAAATATATGTATTACTCCGGCCAAAGTGGCCAAACACCATCTTTGCCTAATATAATTAGTAATTTATCATTATTTGGGAAATATTTTGCAAACTATTACTTTTTAAAAAATTGAGTTTGTAAAGCTCAAGTTCGACATGTAACTTGAGTCGTATAATAGCACCCGCTGACTTAGAATTTTTTAATTAAAAAAACCATGCGGAGCTCGAGTTTGGTGAGTTGGAGTTCCGTGTAAATAAAACTCGATCACAATATACTCCAGTTACGCATCATAGAAATAAATTGATGTTTAAGAGGGCAATTGATGTTTGAGAGTGCAAGTGGCAGATCAGAATAATTGCAGGAGAGTACCAATGCTAGAGTGACTAGCCGTAGAGGGCAGCAGGTGTTTCCGACAGAAGAGTTCACAAACTTCTTGTCTTTCGAAAAGCATTAACTAATGCTATACAGTTGCACTGATTGAAGACTAAGTTCACTTTGCTGACTTCTTGTTTTGATCAGTACTAGAAAGTTCCTTGGCAACGTGGAAGACTTAAATTTGGGAAAGAAAGTTCCTTGGCAACTAGCTGCACGAATTGAAGTCTGAGTGCATAATTGCTGGGTTTCTTGAGTTTTATTTCCCTCTTCAAAGTTTCACAGACCTCGATTGTATGGAGCTTGAGTTCCATACTGCACACTACTCGAGTTTCAAAATCTCAGCCTCCATGTAGACTTTTTAATTTTAAAAATGTGTCAAGTCAGCACATAAATCGAATTTATGGAACTCAGGTTACGTTTTAAATTTTGAGTTTCGAAACTCAAATTTTAAGAAAGTAATAGATTGTTAAATTTTTTCTATTTAATAGTAGATTGGTAATTATTGTGGCCAAAGATGGTATTTGACCATTTTGGCTGTATTACCCCTCGTTCAAAAGTTCAATAGGACTTCATTCATCACATAAGGATATAAATTAAGTCCATTTGTCTTCAACATAATTCTAAGCACACAAACATGCATTCCAACAAAGCCTCATTAAAGAAAGGGGTTTAATTATTCCAATAATAGAAAGATGAAAGAAATAAAGAAACAATAAAAATGTTAAGGCATCATAATTAAACTAACTATAGTCCTACAATGTCTCAACATCTCAAGATGATCTCAAACTTGAAAACACACAATCAGTCCAAATGCTATT
Source organism: Castanopsis chinensis (assembly GCA_032878915.1). Taxonomy (NCBI): domain Eukaryota; kingdom Viridiplantae; phylum Streptophyta; class Magnoliopsida; order Fagales; family Fagaceae; genus Castanopsis; species Castanopsis chinensis. The sequence goes on along the minus strand of JAVQMG010000133.1, from coordinate 34,430,252 downwards.
ATGCACAATTGCACAAGACAATCATTTTCAATACTATTCAAAATATTATCAGACAATTTGTCTGCAGGTGGTGACCATTAGACATGGCAAAAAGGGTAAAAAATTTTTGACTTAACCCAACCTGAAAAATACTCGACTCGAACCCGATTTTTTTGACCCAAAGCAAAAACGGGTTGATCCGTGACTTAACCTGTATTTTTTTGTAGGCCATCCCGACCCAACCCGAACCTAAACCCGAACCATTTTTTTAAAACTTTTTTTCTTGGTAAAAAAAATAGTAAAATTAAGACAATATTGGTTTAATTGTTTATTATGAGCTTTAAGGAAACAATTGATACATTTACATAACTGCAGGCAAATTAATTGAAAGATAAATACATGTGCTTGAGCATTCTGTAATTAGTAAAGATTTTTATATATCGAATAACAAAGTACATGTCAAGATAATTTATAGCGTTAAAAACATAGATTTAAAATCGTAAATATGTGTGAGAAATATTCACAAGTGTGAAAATAGTGAAATCAAGGTATCAAATTGGTATAAATTATGAATGCTTAGATCTATTTTTTAACAATTTATGTCCAAAATAAATAGCTTTTTAAAATATATTATGATATTTCCTAGAGTATGTATTCCTTAACAATGATATAATATTCATAAAAAAGACTATGTATAAATAAGTAAGCAATCAAACTTTAATGTATATCTCAAATTGAAATAGAGTGTCATCCACAATTGATAATAAATTATAAAGTTAATTTTCAAGATTGTAAATTTCTTTATCAAATGAGTTATCCAATAAGTCATTTGTAATTTTGTTTTATATTTTAGGATGTTGATATTGTGTAGAAATAAAACTTGTGCATTTGTTTTACTTATCTTTGTATTATTTTGTTTAGATAGCAATGTTAGGATTTGTATAATTTTAAAATTATTGAATAAGTATTAATAAGTTTAAGTGAGTTCATTCTTGATATAAGTGATGAATTCAAAATAATGCATTTTACATTAAGTAATTTGTTGCATAACTTTCGAAATGGCAAACACATTTTTTCTTTATAAAAAATTTAAAAAAAAATTCATGTGAAAAATACAAGTTAACCCGACCCAACCCACAACCCGATTGACCAGAACCTGTTTTTAACCCGCTTAAAATGATCTGTTTTTTACCTGTGACCCGTTTGACTTGCAACCTGATTGACCCGACTTGAACCCAACCCAACTCGCTTGTTTTGCTATGTGTAGTGACCATATGCAAACAATGCACAGCAATCATCATCAAAACTAAATTCAAAGATGGTGAAACTCCTAAGTCCTACCTGAAGCTCCATCAAGGCAATGCATTTTTGCAAAGGGACTTGATATTGTCGGGTGTTCTACATCATTTTCTTCTCCGGGGATTACTAAAATACAAAAAGGGTCAGCAAAAATTCAAATTATGAGAACAATGAATTAGATAAAACGATGCTATATGCCAATATCACTAATACAACCTAAAGTTGTTGAGACAAAATTATTGGAGCCAGAAGACCGCGCAAGTAATGAGCATCCCTCTCTTTCTTAGTGAAAGAAAGTCCTTTGTTATACTGGGGGTCCCTAAGCAAAGAATACCCACTACACCACAACCATACACACCCCTAAAATTTAATTCAAGATTCAGAAAGTTACATGTTAGAGATTATAGTATAGTTTTGAAAAGCGATAAAAACAGAGTCTCATGTTATCTTAGACTAGCATTTTTGGCTTTTGAACTTCATTTATATTTACATTTATTAATTTATATGTTTTATCCATGTAATTATTTTTTGGCATCAACCAAGTGGGGCCTCAGTTTCCGAACTGAACCCAGATCAAAATGCTCCATAATCTTTAAGAAAATGACAGGAAACTCAAATTTTTTTTTTGAAGGTTAATAACGATTCCAGTAGCATAAGATCAATAGGATGCAAAAGAAAAAAATAAAGTGTAATAAACATGTCATCACAAAAATGAACCCTTCATTTTAAGTATTTAGGAACTTTCAAACTCTAAAAAGCCCAAAAAACTACACTACAAATCATATCAAAAACAAAACAAAAACTCTCCCCTTTTACAATCAAACATCCCTCTTCACCCATGTACCAGTCTCCTTCCCTCCCCTTTTCCCTTTTTGACTTTTTGTTGCTTTAAGTATGTTGCGAGAAGACCTACAGTTTCTTGTTTCTCAATCGTTTCTAATTGTCTTTATTCACTATCTAATACATACAAATAAATGAAAGGACCAACTTAACAAATAAATTTTTAAGAGCTCCTCTACTCATTAAAAAAAAAAACTCTCAATCTATAAAACACAAATAGGCATTCACATTATACATACTGTATCTGCACTAATAGGCATTGATCAAAACAATTTCCAATGACTCAATGTGTATTAATAATTAATGCAAGTTTCTAAATAATAATAACTTATATAAATCAAAAGCCCTAAATTACAAAAATTTTAAATATTAATATAGTTCTTGTAATCTAGATTCAATGTGTACTAAATTACTCTTTCTATTTTATCTACAAAGCAACCACAATATACATAACCATAGAAAACAATACTTAGTTCTCATACAACACAAAAACAATAGCAAACACAACAAAAAACCCAAAAAAAAAAAAAAAAAAATCCATAATACAAAGCCAAGGATAGCCAATAATATTTATAATACACAACTAAATCTAAATCTAAGTGTGATTGGAATACAAAATGTGATGGGGCTAGGAAAACAATTATTATTAAAGTGGGTTGTGCCTGGAAACATAAATTTTTTTAAAAATACCACAATCTTTGCCTACATTGATTTGGGTGGAGGGCGAGGGATCTGAGAGAGTTTTTGCGTTCGAAAGATAAAGAGTTTGAAGGAGATGGTCTTGCATTTAAGAGATTTGAGAAGAGAGTTTTTTTTTTTTTTTTTTCACTTTTAATACTGTCTCATCCAAAGATTTAATTCAAATAAACATAAAAGCAACGCAAAACAAGATTAATAACAAAATCAAAAACCAAACCTAACATACCATATCGTCTCCCCAAGGATTAGATGATTCTGGCGAAAACCCATTAAGACTAATAACTATAGCCTTTCTCCAATGGAATCGTCTTAGTCTTTGAAACTTGATTTGTCTCAATATCCCATGAGAGGCGGTCTCTTAGATTTGATTGGGAATTTTTGTGGTTTTGAAGTGTTTCATGTACAATGACAATTAGAGATTGGAACAAACACTTCAAATGGAATTTATGTAACTTCGTTAGTTTAGGCGGTGTCTTTTGGGATGACAAATTATATTGGTTTAGAATTTCAGCATTTACTGAAATGGTGAGTAGATAGTATTACTGAAACGTTTCAGATTTTCTAAAACAGTGTATGTGTGGTAAACCGTTTTTGGTGATTAAATTGTAAAGATGGCATAAATTTATGTAAATTCATGGCACAATAAAGAGTGGTCAACTAAAAAGTTAAATGTTTCGACTATTAGTTGTTATATATATATATATATATATATATATATATATATATATTGCTTTTCAGGCCAATGACCACCAAGACTCTACGTGGAGCTGCCCCTATTATCCTAATACTCCTGCTGTTGTTGCTTTTGTCTAGGGATGGAAATGGGGCGAGGCAAGGCGAGGCGGGTTAAGTCTAAAAGGTCTAATTCCATCCCAACCTTGCTCTGTGGTGCGGGGCTCTTGCCCCATCCCTGCCCCACCACCTTTACGAGACGAAGAAAATCTGTGTGGGCCGAAGCGGGGAGGGGTGGGACGAGGAAAAGTTGTTATTGTTAGGACATATGCGATTCATGTTAGGAACATAAGTCATCATGTATTGACTAATCATTTGAAAAAAATGTACTTTACTTGTAATTGAGTAGATCTAGGATGTGTTAATGTTTCAAGAAACAAAATTGAAAGTTCAAGTGTTAAAACCATGCAAGTCTGTCAAAGAATCAAGTAATGAAGTGCTGAATTTTAAATCCCGATAGCTAGTATCTATTGAGGTTTAAAAAGATGTCTAAGTCTGATATTCGACAACTGCTCGATAGATAGGGTATCTATCGAGAATTATGAAAATTGGATTTTCAATTCTGATTTCATTATAATCCGTGAGTATGTGTTTACGCATTCTTTTCTTACAACTCTAATCATATATAGAGATTATTTTAAGGGTCGTCACAGTGAGCATAGTTGCACAAGTGTGAAGCAAAGTGTTGTTTATGTAAATTGTGACCGGAAACCTAATTTGTCCTAGTTTTTTTTTTTTTTTTTTTTTTTTTTTTTTCTCTCTCTCTCTCTCTTGAAGAAGCTGCTGTGTTTGTACATTGTAGAGTTTTGTGACCAAGGAGTTTCGTGATCTTCATCGTGTGATGAACTGAAGAACTTTGCAATCAACATCTTTCTCAAGTTGATGATTAAGTCACGTACAGAGATCCGTGCATCTATTAGCCAGTCACGTATTGGGAGCCATGCATTAAAAGGAAAGATTGTCACTACAGAATAAGTTCAATTGGGTATTAAGGTAAGAGTTCATCTGTAAGTTGGTATAAGGTACTAGGATTCCTTTATTTGTAACCGCTTGTTATGATAATAGTGAATTCTCAGGAGTGGTGACTTTAAAATGATCATCCGATGGGATTTTTGCCTTGGAAGATTTCCCCATTCATAAACAAATCACATTGTCAACTTTATTTTCCGTTACATTTTATTTTAGTTAGTGATTTATTTATGTTGTCACGTACATTGCATGTTAATTTAATTAGTTAATAAACTTGGCTAATCAATCAATTAATTCATCATAAAGGGTCAATACATTCCTGGCCTATCAATTATTCTTACTTTTGTCGCTTTTTATGTGTGTTTGTGACTATCGAGCTTGTCCCTCTGATTATTTATTTATTTATTTATTAAATTTCTCAAACCCAAACCCCACAACCTAACCAAGCTTTCTGTCTTTTTACTCTTTTTTTGCCTTTAGTGTTCAATTGGCATATACCATTCCCCAACTCTTTTATATATACAAACGGTTTCACTACGTTCATTATTGGGGTCTCACTTCACACACACTCTCTCACATAGTAATAGTACTAACTACTAAGAGGGTGTTTTGTTATTATATTATGTTGCAATCTCCAATGGCCGTTGTCTGGAACTTGCTTCTCTGTTGTCTAGTCTTCACTCTTCTAGTGGTCTCCACCGAAGAAATTCATGGCGAAGAAGCGGAGCAAGAGGCTGACAGAGTGAAAAGCTTGCCAGGACAACCAGCCGTGACTTTTAGACACTACGCGGGCTATGTCAAACTCCAACCCCAGCATCAAAAGGCACTCTTTTACTGGTTCTTCGAAGCCCAGGAAGCACCTTCTTACAAGCCATTAGTCCTTTGGCTCAATGGAGGTCTCTCTCTCTCTCTCTCTCTCTCTCTCATGATTATTAGAGAATTTTCACCACATTTTTTTATGTACGCTAATAAGAGATTTATAACAAATAATCGAAAGTTACAACACTTTGAGAACATTAGAGCAATGTACATGCTGTTTAAGACAGGCTTTTTTTTTCCCTTCTACATTTTTTGCTTTATTTTTCATACTTTAACCAGTAATTTTTTATAAAAGAAAAAAGTAATTTAAATGAGACATTTTTTTGGTCCAAGTGGTTGTTGGACCAAAAAGTGATACTTCCATATATTTTTAAAAAATTATTTATATTTCAATTCATAATCGTTTCTAAATAATAACACATTGTCAATACAATGATGGATTCTCTCAAAAAGAAAGAAAAAAAAATTCAATGATGGGAAAATTGAGGTTGGATCATGCAATTGACAGGACAAGAGTTTAGGCTGTCAAGCACTACATTTTGTCTACAAAGAAAATATGAAATGATATGATATATCGATATCCTAATACCCACGCTGTTTTTGCTTTTGTCGCTGTGTGGGAGTGAGTCTGTGACTGTCCAGCATTGTCCCTTTGAGGCTTTTATTTTTTATTCATATAAAATTTCTTAAACCCAAACCCAACAACCAAACCACGCTTTTTGTCTTTTTACTCCTTCACCTTTATTGTTCATTTGTTCAAAGCTGCGCGCATGGCAATTGGCATAAAGCCATAAACCCTTTTTACTGCCAGCCCTGGCCCATCACTAATTTGTGCTGCTAGGACCTCCTCTTTTCAGCGCTCTTTTTCTTTTTCTTTGTCTTTTTCTTTTTTCTTTTGATAATTTTCACCACTCTTTTTCAATTTGTGTTTATTATTTAATTTATGAGTTTAACTTGTTGCATTTAATCTGTTTATATTTTCTTTTTGTGTAATAAAAATTATTCTCTTTTATTATATGACGGTTATATATTATTTTAGAATCTGGTTAATGAGTAATTTGGAGGGAGTGGTTAAAATTGAGTTTTTATTGTAAGCCCTAATTTGGTAGAAATGAAATGAGATGGAATGAAAAGAATAATTTTAGAATATTTATTCATTCGTTTATTTAGAAGTTTTAATGGAAGGAAAGAAAGTTCATTCCCTTATTTGAAAGTTTAAGTGGGAGAGAATGAAATGAATAGGAGAGAACATTCATTCCTCTATATTCTTTTAAAACCTCAAATTTTTATTTTCTAAAATTAAGAGAAATGAAAAAGAATTGAATTAGATTTAATGATTTTTTTTTACTAAAACTCCTAAAATACCTCTATATACTCAACTTTTTATTTTAAAACAGGAGTTAAATAGTAATATTGTTATAAAATGATTCTATTCTATTCCCTCTATGTTACTCCCAAATAAAATTACTTAAATTTCATTCATTTATTTTAAAACATCCAATCAAAGTTACTTAATTCTATTCCATTGTTTTTCATTTCTTTCCTTAAATATATTTTATTCATTTCCATTCTCTTTTGAACTCCCAAACGAAGCCTAATTGATCTACTTTTAAGATCATTTAATTAAAAAAATATTTGCTTATTTGTTTTTGTTACTTTCCAATGCAGTTATCCAATAGAATACATTTAAATGCAACAAAAGTTCCCATCTTAGCACACAATACAATCATACAATACATAACTACAGGACTTGAGCCTAATAATATTATAGTCCAACGAATTTTAATAATTATGATAAAAAGAGAAACATAAATCAGTATTTTTTTTTTCTTGAGAAGAACATAAATGACTTAAAATATCATCTTTTTAAGGATTTTCAGTTTTGATTCTGTACATTTGAACTACCCATCAAGTTTCATTGGTTATTATCACTTGGGGAGTTGAGTCAGATATTTTCTCCCCATGTCTTAAGTGCATGGAGAAACGCTTCGATTTCATTTCGAGCCTGGGGTGGGAGGGGGTGGGATATTTATGAAATGTTTTGGATCAGTGCAACCAAAAAGAAAATAAAAAAAATTGTTTCATTTGTTATTAACAGATTTTTGAGAGTGATTAAACTTTAAGGAAATTTTCAACTATATTGCCAATTTCCTTATTCTTTGTCTTTAACTTGTTTTGAAATTTATATTTCAAATCTTCTGCCACGTACGCAATGAATGTTGGGAAACATAACAAATTAAGAATAATAGTAATAGTAGCGTTGTGTATTCTCAGGACCTGGCTGCTCATCCATTGCGTACGGAGCTGCTCAAGAACTCGGCCCATTTCTTGTCCAACTAAACGGAATCAAGCTCAATCTTAACAAATTTTCTTGGAATAAGGGTAATTCAATAATTAGCTTTTTATTTTTTTAATTTATTTAAAAGTTCACAACAATGATCTAGCTACCATTGGCCAATGCATCGTCATTTTCATTGATATAATTATTATCTATTCTAATTTGATTTTTATGTAACAAAATTTTTTTAAAGTTTATTTGATGTTGGCTAAAATAATCAGTTGCAAATATATTATTCCTGGAGGCACCTGTTGGTGTGGGGTTTTCCTATACAAACAAATCAAAAGATTTGCATATGCTTGGTGATCGAGTAACAGCCGACGATTCACATGCCTTCTTGATTGGATGGTTCAAAAGGTTTCCTAACTTTAAATCCAATGACTTCTATCTCGCTGGAGAGAGCTATGCTGGTATCATTATCTTCACAAAATTAACCTCGATCTTCTTATTTATCTATATATATGTGTGGGTCTATATATCTATATATATATATATATATATATATATATATATATATAGGTTTTACATTTTTCTTACTTGATTGTATCTTCTCTCTCTCTCGCTCTCAAGGTCATTATGTTCCCCAGCTTGCGAATCTTATTTATGAAAGAAACAAAGGAGCCAACAAGAACTTGTACATAAATTTAAATGGGTTCATGGTAAGCCCTATATATATATATATATATATATATATATATATATATCTTACTTTGCTAATTAGTTATATTCCAATCAAATTAAGGCTTTTTTTTTTTTTTTAATATTTACATGTCCTTGTTTTCCTAATAAGAAAAAACCAGATTGGGAATGCTGTGATCAATGATGCAACAGATTTAAGTGGCATGTTTGAATATGCATGGAGTCATGCAATCATCTCGGACAAACTGTACAATGATATAGTGAAGGAGTGCGATTTCAGGAGTGATAACCAAACAAGGAATTGTGGTAATCATATCAGGGGTTTCTTAGAAGCATATTCTGCCATTGATATTTACAACATTTACGCACCCATTTGCCTCACTTCCCTAAGTAGAACCTCTCCCAAGCTCGTTGTTGCTCCTCGTTTGATAACTCAACATGTAAGGCTTTCTTTCTTTCTTTCTTCTTCCGCAATATATAAATGTGTGAGACAAAACATGTATATATAGCAGTTGTTAGAGCCTCAATATATTAAGTATATACAAATTGCATTATACTTTCTTATGCTTTGGTCCTATGAATCACAACTTATTAGTCCACAAAGTTTCAATTATTATATGTGACCCTAAAGCTTGAACTAAAATTAATTTTTTATGGTTAAATTCAAAAAATCCTTATTGATTTTATTTTTTTTCCAAATATTACGAGTTAAAAATACAACAATTTAAAAAATTTGTAAGACCAAATTATGATTAGGTCAAATCACAAAGGAATGGTTTGTTTGTTTAAAAAATATAAAATCTATTAGTTTAGAGGAAATATTATAATTTCGTTTAAATCTCATTTTTAGGATCGATATCAATGGCTGAAAATTTATAAACTATTTTGATAGAATATCACCGAATCGAAGTCTCCCCATATATAATAACCAAAAAATGGCATCTAATTTTCATTTATTTATTGATGCTGCAGGAAAAAAAAAAAAAAAGGTAAATATATCACACAAAAATAGTGAAAAACATGATGGATGTGAAAAAAATATTAAGGAATACATCATTTTGTGCCACAACTTTGTTACAATTTTGATATAATAAAGTCATTGAAAAAAAGTTGTAAATTCGTGTAAAAGTAACAAACATTCAGTTATAACCAATTATATAAGATAATTGTAAAAAACAACGTGACAAAGAGTGTCATTCAAAGATTACTATGCACGATGTAGCAATTTCATAACTGACCTGTTTTGGAGGTGCATTAAGTTTATGTACTATACTCCTAGCTAGTGGTTTGAAATTAACCTAGAGTAGTTTTAGAATTACAAATTATTTCATAAATTTTTTGTTATTATTTTAACATGACAGACTGTAAGTACGTAATTAATCATCAATTATATATGGACCTTTTGTTTTTTCCTTATCAATCATACTTTGCCACATTGTGGTAAGAAATTGTGAAAAAATTTGATAGTACTAGACTTTTTCATTAATCTAAGAAGTTGGTGATTAAGACTTACCCATACTTAGGATGTGTTTGTTTGGAGGTGAAACAGAGCAGATGAAAAATTTTGGAGAAAATGGAAAGGAGAACTTTTTTTAATTAGAGTGTATTTAGTTGGGTAAGAATGAAGAAACATAAATAGTAAAGCCTAAGTGTTTTCCCTCTAAGCCTACCAAAATGTTTTTTCTCAAAAATAAAAAAAAACATTGAATAGAAATGAATTTTTTCTTAACTGACAAAAATATTCACGTGTATGTGCACATGCAGGCTTTTTCAAGTTGCCTTAATTTTTTTTTCTTCTTCTCTGGGAAGTAATGTTGGCTTTTTTTTTTTTTTTTTTTTTTTCAAGCAAAGTTGCCTCTTTTTCTTTTTTTTCTTTTTTGTTTTTAGGCGTGGGCGTACCTTCTTTTTTTCCTAGCAATGTTGCCTCTCATTTCTTTTTATTTTTTTACTTTTTTTTTTATCTTTTTTTTTCTTCTTTTGAATTTCTAGGCCTGGGCGTGCCTTTTATTTTATTTTATTTTTTGGCAGCCCTTTTTTTTTTTATAGAGCATGGACGTTATAGTTGTTTTTTTTTAACTGGACATAATTTTTTTTTGAGACATGATTTTCATTTTTAAAAAATTCAGGTGATTGCTCTTTTTTATGGTTATTTGTCACTTTTTTATTTTACTTGGACATTATTCTTTAACAAGAATATATAAGTAAATTTATTCAAACTTATTTTTTTCATATCTCTACCTTTTTCCTCTCAACTAAAAAAAAAAAAAAAAAAAAAATCTTTTCTAACTCCCATTTTTTTATCCTTTCAGAATTTTCTACTTTTTCATTTTTTCAGCCCAACCAAATGGGCCCTTGCTGTCAATTAATAACTGTTGTTCAAAGAAATTTTGTTTTTGCTTTTCTTGAATTCAGAACCTCTGGCATAAGCTACCGTCAGGCTATGATCCATGTACAGAGGATTATGTGGAGAAATATTTCAACAGAGAGGATGTCCAGAGGGCCCTACATGCCAACGTTACTAAATTGCCCTACCCTTATACCACATGCAGGTAAAAGTACAGTAATACGGAAATGTTAGTAACATTATACCCAAAAAAAAAAAAAATTATATACATTAGTAAGGGTGCATTTGGCTTTTACTTATTTGTTTTTCGTTTTTACTTTTTTTTAATTGTAGTTTTTTGTTGCAAATAATTTTTATTATATATATAAATAAACTAACATTTAACTCTTTTTTCCACATACTCAACTGTCCCAAACACACAACAAAACAAAATATATATATATATATATATATATATATATATACACACACACATGTAAGGTTAGGTTTAAGTTACACTTAATATAATTCTAAATAATGTTATATTACTTAATATTTTTTAATTTGATGTAAATTTTGACAAATTTACCATTAAATTCTATCATCTTTGTATATTCTCAATACTTGCAAATTTTAAGGTGATCAAAAATTAATAACTCTATCATCAATCAATTTTTTAAATTTAAGTTTTTGTAGTTTAAAATAATGCATAAAAGATGAGTTCATGGATCAAATGGTCAATAACATCTAATTGAGAATATATAGAACATATTAAACATGTAATTCAACGGTAAGATTTTCAAAATATAAATTCTATAATAAGTTATCGAGTAGTGCAACATTACTTAGAATTACATCAGGTGTATCTCTCTCTCTCTCTCTCTCTCTATATATATATATATATGAAATACCTCTTTTACAAGGACTTATGATATATTTAGTGCAAATCAATTATAAGTTATAACATGTCATCTCAACAACTTAAAAAAAATATGAAATTATTTTTATTTATTTTTATGCTTTAAGAAAATAAATATTTTTAAGTTATTGGTTGAGAAAATGCTCCGAAAAACATTTTTGATTGATTGGTTTCATTGCTAATACTTTCGCCACATTTTCTATTTTTCTAGACACATATATAATAAAAAGGAAAAGTTTAGATAAAAAAAATTGTGACTAGTGGTGGCGACTGGAAACCGATGACATCAATGAGGGTGATGATTGGGCTAATGAGTTTTGGATGAGGCCTAAAATGTTACAACCGCAAATAAAAGTATAAAACATTTAACTGTAAAGTATCTCTATATTGTGGTCAACTGGAAATTATTGTCAGGTTGACTAGCAATTTCAATCACCCAAAGACCCACAAATTTGAATTTGTATTATACGTCCATACATGACGCGAATCTTACATCCAAATTTTGCCAATCCAACGTGTGTTTGTGATATAAGAAATGATACGTTCACAATATTTTTATAATATTTTTATAACAAATCTTAAGTAGCAGGCTGTTATTGATTGTTATTGTTAGGGCAAAAAAGTAATCTTAGTGTTAGATTTAAATTTGAACCAATAACAACTAACCACTTATGATTTGTTGTAAAAATGTTGTAAAATTGTTATAGACGTAGCACCCAAAAACAGCTGTTTTGATCAAATGTGTAGTCAAGACTTAAATGTCTAAGCTACTAAAATTATATTTTTATCTAGCATTTAACAATTTTCTATATCAACGGTTGCCATATTTTTTCGAAAACAATTAATGGAATGGTTAGCTGTAGCTAATCATGCCCCTAGTCTAGATAAGCAAGTTTTTGTGTCAACAACATTAGATATTTTGCAAGAATAAGAAGGGAACAGACAACTAATTAAGCTGTGTACATATCAGGAATGTCCAACATTATATATATAAATATATATATAGAGCTGGGTTCAAGTTACACCTGGTGTAACTCTAAGCAATGTTACACCACTCAATATTTTTTAATTGGATGAAAATATTAACAAATCCACCGTTAGATTACATTATCTTCGTATATTCTTCATGCTTGCAAAATTTCAAGGTGATCAAAAATTAATAGCCATGTCATCAATCAATTGTTAAAATTCAAATTTTTGTAGTTCAAAATAATGAATAAAAGATAAGTTTATAGATCAAATGGTAAACAATTTCCGATGGATATGAAAATTGGCATACATGTTAAGAACGTATAAAACATGTAATTTAACGGTTGGATTTTCAAAGTATTAATTCAATAACAAGTTATTGAGTGGTGTAACATTGCTTAGAGTTACACCAGGTGTAACTTGAACCCAACTCATATAGATATATATATATATATATATATATATATAAAATTTGATGAGTTACGAATGAGTCTTTATAATTTTCTGCATATTAATTGCTAGGTAGGTAGATTAGGTTGATAAGATCCTCATATTTTGAGCTTATGGTTCGTGAAATTCAGTGCTGTTATCAGCGGATGGAATGACTCAGCGGACACAGTGCTGCCCATAATTCGGAAGCTTTTAAATGCGGGACTGCGCATTTGGATTTACAGGTACTCCCTTCAATTTCAGCCCATGCCTATTCTTCAATCTTCAGACCTTGTCTATATATCATAAAAATGCCTCTTTACAACTTTCAAGAATTAAATCAAAATGTTCATAACATTGTTTTTAGATTTAACTACTGTGCTAACATGCTTATTAACCATAGAATACCAATAACTATCATACTTTAATTTAATATGCTCTTAGTCCATATGTTCTGCATGATCTCTCTCCCTCTCTCTCTCTCTCTCTCTCTACAATAAAGTTAACCCTAATGACTAAGAGCGTTATTACTCTATTAGCATCTCATAATATTTTTAACAGAGAAGTCCAAAGTTCTAATTCCCCCATTTTCTATTGTCACTATCATATTTATTTTAAAAAATGGTTAATACATATGACCAAAAGCTCAATAGCATTGCCAACTCTTTTTAATTAGGAAAACTAAATGTTGAATTCTCCTCCCCATTAGTCATAAACAACAAAACATGTTTTCCCTTAGATTTTATATTATTTTTAATTTTCTAGGCTGTCATTCGAATTGTAATTTTCAATTTTGTTAGACACATTTTTATAAATTCAAGAATATGAATATTATTTTGTGTCAAATTATTACTTTGTTTAATTTTTCTCGAAATAGTTAGTTCTTATTTCTCTACCTTTGAAAAGAACTGTGAATTGTTAAGTTAATAGAAAATTATCTACACTGAATGTTGAAATTTTAGTTTCTGGTCACCCTAAAAACGTTACTGCTTAATCTACTAAAATTGATATTAGCTCCTGGAACATGATGCCGAATTGCATGCATCCATTGATAATGATATATTCCTTTCCTATGGTTTCCTTTTATTATTTTAGGTTGTCTTTTGGCTATCAATTTTTTATTTTTTTTTACCTAGTTAATTTGCTTGTATCCTTAAGAAATACTTATGAATTTTGACTCCATTACTGATAATAATATATTGATAATTGATAATAATATATTGATAATAGGATCAGGCTAATGGATATTTTTAGAGCATTTGTTAATAAAAAATTTTAGAAAAATTTTGATACTACTTTAATAATAATAAAAAAAAAGTAAAAAAAAAAAAAGATAAGGTACTTTTTTCTTTTTCTATAAAAAGAATAATAATAATGTATTAGCTAACATGATCATAAACCATACTATTATATCACAATTTGGAAAATTATTAGGTATTTTCGGAGTATCATAAATGCGTACTCCTTCCTCTTACATAAATGGTGGGTCCCATAATGAATTTTATTAGTGAGACCTACCATTCATGTGAGAAGAGGGAACACGTATTTATAGTACTTCGGGAGTAAATAATTTCCTGATTTAGAGATTGTTTCTACACAAAAACAACAATAAGCATTAGAATTAATAATTAATGAGAATAATGATGAGGATGACAATGATACAGTGGTGACACGGATGGGAGAGTGCCGGTGACATCAACAAGGTTTAGCGTAAACAAGCTAGGGTTAAAAATAAAGGAAGAATGGAGAGCATGGTTTCACAAAACTCAAGTTGCAGGTTGGGTGCAGACGTACGAGGGGGGCCTAACATTGGCCACAGTGAGAGGCGCAGGGCATCAGGTCCCAGTCTTTGCTCCTCATCAATCCCTTTCTCTCTTCACCCATTTCCTTTCTTCCAAAACCTTGCCGGATTCTCGATCTTAGATGTTGCTAAAGAAGACAACATTGTGTAACCAGGGAGATTACATTTTTAACAAATTTGGGACACTTCTATTCTATTCCATAAGGCGTTCTTCATTATATTTATCACTATAATCTTATATATCTATAAATGTGGTCTTTAACAAACTTAAATTAAACAAAAATTATTAAAATTAAAACTTGAATATATCAACATTAAAATAAAA
The DNA here is from genome assembly GCA_032878915.1 of Castanopsis chinensis. Classification (NCBI taxonomy): domain Eukaryota; kingdom Viridiplantae; phylum Streptophyta; class Magnoliopsida; order Fagales; family Fagaceae; genus Castanopsis; species Castanopsis chinensis. Next base: position 34,415,172 of record JAVQMG010000133.1, on the reverse strand, counting down.
TTATAAAACACACAAATATATAAAGTTTTAAAATTTTCTTTTACGAGTTTTCATATTTTAAAATCGTTGTATGATAATTTTATTATCAATGCTATTAGCTATATACATCTTTTTCAATGCACATAGCAAAGCAATTATTATACGATTCACCTCTAATTCAATTATTAACACCTTGCTTAAATAAGTAACAATAAAAAAAATGCATCATCCTTTTTTATGATCTATTCCAACTAATTTTTGTATTCTTAATTTAAACTAATTAAGATTAAATCGATGCAATACTCAACTAATTTCTTTTTTAGGTAAATCATGGCCAAAAGGTTGACAAAAACCTCTTTGTAAATATGCTCTTTTTATTTTACCCTAACTATTAGGGTGAAAATATGAGACATTTTCTCAAGGTCTAGGATCCAAAAGAAAAATTTTCAAGTCAATACAAATTTGCTTAAAAATGAATATTACAATACAAGTGATTTCCTTATAAGAAATTTGTTTATAGTGCTAGCAAAAGAATAAAAGGTAGATTATAAGTTCATTCAATATATTCAACTTATGCATTAATCGGTTACATTATTCATGTTCAATAAAGTATTCAGGTATTACTTTAGTGCAACTATGTGTACAAAGTGTATCACATAAATCTTTAAAAAAATCAGCTAAAGACTAAAGCAAACACTAACAGATTAACTATTTGAAAATATGCGTTTTTTAGAAGAAAAAAAAAAAAATATATATATATATATATATATAGCGATTTTAAAATATGCCTTTTGAAAACACAATTTAAAAATCAAAATTAAACATTTGATTTGAGCTAATTTGTATTTGTTTGAGCAATGATTACGAAGTGTTATGTCCACAACACTTCCACAATAATTCCTAAATGATAAGTTAGATCAAATTTTATTTTTAATGGACTCAAATTTTATTTAGGGTTTTCAAGTTTTTATTTAGGTTGTTCAAGTTTTTTTTTTAGGGCGGTCAAAATTTGTTCTAGGGCAATCAACAACCTATATTAATTTAAAATTTAATTATTGTAAAGATATATAATAAAAATTTTCAAGTCAAGGTGATTAGATGTGGCAAAATGAGTCAGAATTTGCTAACCCAACCCAACCCATACAATAGTTTTTTTTTTTTTTTTTTTACCCAAAGTAAAAACGAGTTAACCCGTGACTCGACCCAATTAAAACAATATTGCTTTAGTCGTTTATTGTGAGTTTTAAAGAAACAATTACATATATAAGTGCATGCAAATGAATTAAAATATGCATGGTTGAGGCATTTTGTAATGAGAAAAAAATTTAGATATCAAATAACAAAGTACATACTAAGATAATCTGGTGACAATAGAGTTAATTTGCTGACCATCCCGACCCGAAAAATAGTTTTTTATTTTTTTTTACCCAAAGCAGAAACGAGTTGACCCGTAAATCAGCTCGTTTTTCATGGGTCAACCCTAACAACCCATGACCCAATTAAAACAATATTTTTTTAATTGTTTATTGTGAGTTTTAAGAAAACAATTGAGACCTTTATATATATATAACTACATGCAAATGAATTAAAAGATGAATGGTTGAGGCATTCTGTAACGAGTAAAAAATTTTAGATATCAAATAATAAAGTACATGCTAAGATAATCTAATGATAGCAGAGTTAAAAAATATATTTTAAATTATATATATGTATGAGAAACAGTCATAAGTGTGAAAAAAGTGAAGCTAAAGTATCAATGAAATTAGCATAAATTATGAATAGTTGGACCTATTTTTTAACAATTCATGTCCACAACAAATGAATTTTCAAAATAAATTATAATGAATTATGATATTTCCTAGAATGTGCGTTACTTAACAATGACATGATATACTAAAAAATACCATGTATAAATTAGTAAAAAGTCAAGCTCTAATGTATTCTCAAATTAAAATAGAGTGCCAACTACAATTGATAATAGATTATAAAATAAATTTTCAAGATTGTAAATTTCTTATATGTTTTTATTCTTTGTCTAATTAGTTATCTAATAAGACATTTGTATTTTTTTTTTTTTTTTGGGATGTTGATATTGTGTAGAAATGAAACTTGTGTATTTGTTTTATTTATCCTTTGTGTTATTTTATTTTGTTTAGTAATATTGGGATTTGTATAATTTTAAAAATATTGAACAAGTATTATTTTGTTTAGCTAAGCTCACTCTCGATATGAATGGTGAATTCAAAGTAATGAATATTTTATTAAGTAATTTGCTGCGTGACTTTTCAAATGGCAAATACAAGTTAACTTCTTAAAAAAAATCCATGTGAAAAATACGGGTCAAACTGACCCGTCCCTGCAACCTAATTGATTCGACCCGTTTCTAACCCACTTAAAATGACCCATTTGAACCCAAACCCATTTTAACCCGCATCAAATTCACCCGATCGAAACCTAAACCGGAGCCACCAGTTTGCCATGTCTAAAGGTGGTCATGTGATCACCCGATTAAGAATTAGAGCCGCCCTAACGTGTGAAGTCTAAACAAATGACAATGATGTGCCTTATGAAGTTATGATTCTAAACATTTAATAAGCTTACTTTAAACTTTCGGTTGGATTCATTAGTAAAATCAGCTAACTCGAAAATGCATATCTTTTCTGTGTTGAGAGGGGCAAATTTTAGTTTTCTATACCCATATTTTCATGTCCACGAGCTATTGCACCTCATTCTTTTCTTCTTAAAATCTAGATTATAACTAGGAATGAGGCGTCAAATGTTTTCAATCTAGATTATAGCTAGGAATGAGGCGTCAAATGTGGTATGAATGATGGTAGAGTCAGGAAGTTTTTCAAGGGCCAAGCTAAATACAACAATTCTTAAGTAAGAGAAATTAAAAGCTATGTTCTTAAAACCGGATCAGTCTAATTGGTTGAACTACAAACTCCGTGACCCAGTAACTAGACTGTTCCAAGTTTTTAAATGGACCATTTCTGCTTAAGACCTTGTCAAATTTAGCGGGTTTGTGGCAACCCATGTAACCTGAATGGGTTTTTATTAGCTGGTTAAATTTGAGAAATTTGTAAAATTACATTTGGTCTACTTTATTGACTCCTTTATTATTTAATGTATTATAATATGATAATTAAAGAGGAGAAAAATTAAAAATTCAAAGAACTGAATGTTGATCAACTTGTCTTCCTCTAACATGTTCTTAATGTCCAGCATCAAAGAAATGAATGTCTTCACCAATAGGATCTTGGGCAGGATTAGTGAAGGTTGACCATGCCATAAGGTGACAAAAGACATTGTTTTCCCCAAATACATCTACCCCATTGCAAGCTACAAGGAATTGTTGGAGGATGACATGAAGTGGATTCTAAAGGATGAGAAGGCTTACATGAAGGCTAGCAAGAAGATAAGAAGGATTGAGTCACTGTCTTGATACGCCCCATGTTTTACTTTTCTATACTTTTATGATTCTCATGTTTTTGTTTTTGAATTCAATAAAAGATTGGAATGTTCCAAATCCCCTATGAAAACAAAATTATCTAATACTATATATAAAAGCATAAGCCTTTAAGAAGATGCTACCACGTTAGGAAAAGAGGCTGTTTAAAATTCTGCCACATACAAGTTAAAATGCGATATATTATATTGTTCAGCAACCTTTACACAGTTTGATGGTCTTTGGGTATATATATATATATATATATATATATATATATATATATATAAAACTAGCTAAAATAAAAAAAAGAAGGCTTGCAACTGAAAAAACCTAGCGACATAGAGAAAGGGGAGGGAAAAAAAATGCTTACGATACAAAAAAAGAGAGAGGCAATGAAGACACGGTCAAGGAAACAGAAAAAGAGAGAGGCGATCTTGGGACACGGAGAAAGAAGAGAACGCCCCTCTGTTTCTCTCACTAAGATCAGAGTTCATTTGACATTTTGATTTTATCAGAGCAAGAAGCAGAAGAAGGAAGATGAATAGATGATACCGACTTCAACGTCAAGAACGAAAAAAGTCCCCTCTGCTCACACACAAAGCCTCTGATGGGTTCTATTATTTCTCTGATTTTTTTAGGTAAATTAGATCTATTATATGCTTTCAATTTTTTCAATTTGGTTCTAGATTTGGATTCAAAACTAGGGCTAAGGAAATTAGGTTTTAATATTTGACTATTCTTTTTTTAATTTTTTCGGCAATAGATTTTTTTCAATTCATCTATTTTGGAATTAAATCATTCAACTTCTTTCTCTCCAGAGATGAAGTGGAATCTTTCCACAATCTAGTCACTCTAATTTCATCAAATCAAGGTACTGATTTCTTTTCCCCAAAATCGTAAAACAAACGCAGAGTGCAAATACCGCAATCAATATTAATTTTCATTGAAACCTTATTAAAGACCACTATCAGGTTCCAATAAATTATACTTCTACAATGATTGCGATGTGTATATATATTGTGATTGAAGTTATTTTTATTTAGGCTTAGGTTTGGGTATGATCTGTTAAGGTTTCTGATATTCTCATAATTTGTTTTCTTTTTCTTTTCTTTTTGTGTGTGTTGAAAATGTTGTTAGGTTGATCATCATATCATGGTTTTCAAACCCGGACCGTTCATTGAACCGTAAAAGGGAGAGGTTCAAGGTTTTTGAGGTCGAACCGAGGTCGAACCGGGGTCGAACCGTGATGACGTCATAATTAATTTAATAATTATTTTAAATATATATAAAAATATTAAATTAGTAAAAAAAATAAAAATTAACTAAAATAGACCAATTAAAACTATAAATCCATATTTTAACTATGTCTAATATATCTATATCCATCTCAAACCCAAATATAAAATATCTATCCAATAATAATAATAACTATTTTTTTATTAAAAAAAAATTAAAAGCATCAGATTGCCTTTCTAATTTTTACTTTATAATGCCCACGTGACCAGTTGTCTAGCTCACATTCACAAACCTAAAAAACACTAAAAACAAAGTGAATGAAATTAAAGGAAGAGATAAAAAAGAAATACAAATAAAAGCAGATGAAGAAAGAATTGTTATGTTATATTCACAACATTTTTTGTAATATTTTCACAAGAATCACGTCAAAAAATTATGTAGAAAGTTGTTACTAGTTTTAATTTGAACTCACCACTGAAATTATTTTTTTACTCACCAATATTAGCTAATAACAATTTATTACTTAAAATATATTGTGAAAATATTGTGATAGTATTTTATAATTCTCATTTCTTAATATTAAATACCACACTTTGATTCTTAAAATAAAAAAAAACCACACGTTTGAATCAGAAAAAAAAAAACCACACGATTACATAAAATTAGAAAAAAAAAAACTTAAATATAATAATCTCCACCACACAATAATAATAAAACTTAAAACATAAAAGATAAAACTTAAAAGTAAACAACACATTTCGTCATTTACCATTCAGAGAGAGAGAGAGAGAGAGAGAGAGAGAGAGAGAGAGAGAGAGAGGAGAATCGGTGGAGAAGAAGGTGCGCCGGTGGAGATGAAGGTGCGCGCCGGTGGAGATCGGTGGAGATGAGGTGCGCCGGTGGAGATCGAGGTTGCCGCGGTGGAGATCGGAGGAGATCAGGCGCTGAAAGACCAAATCTAGATCGTGATCGGAGGAGATCGAGGCGCTGATCGGCGTTCCCACCGACTGGGTCATCCGCCGCCCCACCGCCGTTCATCCTCCTCCCCACCACCGACTGGGTCAGATCGGACTGTTCTTCTTTTTTTTTTTTTTTTTTTTTTTTTCAATATTTGGTTGTTCTGATCCAAATTTATTGTAAGAACTGGATTGTGTTTTGTGTGATCTGATTTTTGTTGCACTTGTTGTCCGATCTGATTTTTTTTTACCATTTCTGTTTGGATTTTGTTCAACCGCGAGACCCGCGAGAACCGTTCACGGTTCACAGACCCATGAGGTCCGACCGCGGTTCGCACGGGTCCTTGCATTTTACACGTTGAGAGGTTCTTGAGGCTAAAAGAACCGCAAAATGGAGCGGTTCGAGGTTTTTCCGGTCGGACCGTACGGTCCGGTCCGGGTTTCACAACCATGCATCATATAAACATTTAATTCTTGCTGATTTTTTTAATCGGTTCTAAGTTTGCATATAATTGTTATTATTATTTTAATACTTGATGCGTAGAATTGGAATATGGGTGAATTAGAAACTGAAATCATAGATTGATGGGTTGGATCCGTAGTGGGTTTTGATCATTCAAATTAACTGTGTGCATTGGATTGTTATGTTGCTATCTGTATTATGATGTTCATACATGTATGTTTGTTGCTTTGATGGACTCAAAACCGCAAAGTGTGTATCATTAATTCCACTTTTAGTTGGTAGATCTTAGATCACGTTCAATTTGAATGGTTCCCTTTGCTCAAAAGTCTATACCTTACATAAGTAAGATTCCTTGGAACACCACTGTTTTTTTTTTTTTTTTTTTTTTTTTTATATATATAATTTAAGCTATATTTTTATTTGCAAGTATAGAGAGTTGAATGTAAGAAAATTCCCAACAGATCGCTTTGTAATTTATGCCCACCACAACATTTAGTTTAGTCCCTTGCAAACAACGGTTTCTTGCATCTATTTTTTTATTTTTTGTATGTTTGTTGGAAATTTATTTTACTTTATTTTAAGGACATTGTAATAAATAACTAAATTTTGTGAGAATAGTTTCATATTTTTTAGCATACTCGAACGACTATCTCCCTCAATTACACAAACCCATCACTTTTTAGTTTTCACCTCCTCCTATTATGCTTCTTCCTATTCTACAAATCCATTGCTTTTCTCCCATTAATAAATTTGTCAAGTTTTATTTGCTTCTGCTATTTCTTTCCGTCCTTTTCCTTTTCTTTGTAAACAGAATAATTACCCATTTATTTCCTCTTCGTGTCTCTCCCTTCTCAAAATTCAATCAAAACCAACATCTTCCAACCCAAGCCCAAAGTCTCCAGCATCACTGCATGTTTGATTATTTGTAGAAAGTGATTCTCATTCAAAGCTTCCTTGGTGGGTTTGTATCGCCTTTATAAAAATATATATATATATATATATATATATTTTACTTTTGTTTATTTGTATTTTTACCATTATTTTTGTTCTATATCCTTTTACCCACTTTATTGTAATAGGAAGATCATCTGTAATGTGCAAATTTGATTTTACCATTAGTACCTTGCTCTTGAATTGAACTAGGACACATAATTTAATTGCAACCAAAATAATATAATTGATTTCAGCTATTATAACTTATGTAATGAATTTTCTACAGCAATGTAAGTGGACTCATATTCTTAGGGAGAGGAACAATATGGCCTTCTTTAGCAGAAAGCTTGCACTTAGAGAGACACATTATGCAGCAATATGTATTAGTTTCATTTGCAAATTGCTTTTTTCATAATGTTGCTACTCTCCATATACAACCACATATGTATATGTTTCTTCGCTTGATGAAAGTCATTAACCTTAGGCTATTTTCTTATATTTGTTACAGCTATAGTAATTAACTGGAATTTTATTTCTTTCTATAGATTAAAGCCCAAAACAAACTATTTGCTTCTCTTCAGAGTTAAGCGCTTTGCTTGATGTAAGTCATTAAGTTTCAACTCTCTCTTTCTCTCTCTCTCTCTCTCTCTCTCTCTCTCTCTCTCTCTCTCTCTCTCTCTCTTTAAAGATTTGATTTCATTTTAATTTTGATTAAGATTTGGTTGGGTTGGAAGTTGGAACTTGAGTTGGGTTGCTTCATTAAATTGGTTTTTGTTCCTTTCTTCAAATCAATTAATCTCTTTTTTGGAGATAAAGATCTACTTAATTAAGTTTGGACCTCTTAAGTTGTACCGTAAAATGTGAATTTGTAGGTCATGGAAATCTTAACCAATTTTTTTGTTGAAGCATTATGATGTCAAAATATCTTGAGAGAACTTGGAGATTTACAAAAGGTTTACCTTAACTTCTTGCAATGCAGATAATATAAATCAAACTTCTTAATGGAAACTCCATCCAAGGTTGGATCCTTCTTTTTTTTTTCTTTCTTTTCTTTTTTTTTTCTTTTTTCATTCTCTTTATTTTATGATTTTGTTTTTTGTTTTTTTCCATAGACACAGTAATCTTACTTTGTGTGTCTTATATTTATTGACGGTTATGGTTTTGAGCAACTGTCTGAATATTGAAATGGAATAATATATATATATATATATATATATATATATATATATATATCTATTAGTTGGTCTTTAGGTAAATATGTTACATGTTGATGTGATTAAGAAAAGCTATCAAATTTGATACTGTTTGGATAGCCTAAGACTGATTTGATTAAATAATTTGCTTTCGTTGGGCATGTAGAAAAATCCGTGAGGGAGAAGCCTAACTAATAGATTGAGCTCTTCCATGTCATGTGCCATCATAGCGCAAACCCATGTATCTATATGGATTGGGTCACAATTAGAACTCCAATGGAGGCAAAACTTCTATAGTGGATTCACATTACAAAGATCTTAGAAGTAAGTATATATTTTATTCTAAATCCATCATGTTTGATAACATTCTTGAAAGAAAATTGATTAATTATATTTCTAACTTGATGACTTTAAATTTATTTTTGTTTGTTATGTATTTTGTTTAGGATTAGAAACAATTAAATGTGGGAAAAGTTGGTTGAAAGCTCTTGCAGATACATATTCTTTAGTGTTGCTCATACCGATGTTGGCTGTATGATGTATCAATTTCTAATTGACATGTGGAAACAAATTAAGTGGTTTTTTTTTTTCCAGGTTAATAATTTGTTTTTAACTATTGAGGGTTAAAGATAATTTGGCAGAAATTTTATAAAAGTATCAACACAATATGTACTATTTATGTCCTGCTAAAATGACAAAAACTCACTGCCCAAAAATAAAAACAAAAAATTAACTCAGAATGGTGTCTCCATTACATGGATAGCAACAAATTATATGGTTTCTTCATTATTTAACTAAAATGTAGTTACCATTACCATTAGAACAATATTTCTAACATAAAGACCAACAATTACATACAATTGGGTTGATGTTTGAGTAGAAAATGCCTGAGAAGTTCTTGGAGGACTGTTGCTTATTCATTTGAAAATTGTGGGGCAATACTATCTACAATGAGTAAGTACACCATCACATAGCTATGAAAAAAACAATGTACATGTTATGTAATATCTTCTAGTTATCTTTTAATTTGAGCAATGAAAGAATTTCCTTTTTTTATTATCTTTGTTTATTGTCTTCTCATTTATTCTTTTCTTTCTTTTATTTCCTTTTTCCTTTGCATGTAATTTTTTCCCATGGCGTCCTTTGAGGAATTTTCGCCATGCCCATGGTCTTTTCCTCTAACTTTTGCCTAGACCACTTTTTCGAGTTTTCAATCTAGCAAGGATCTTTTGCCTTAATTTTTGCCTAGGCTGCCTTTTCGAGTTTTCAACCATGCAAGCTTTTTTTTTTTTTTTTTTTTTTTTTTTTCTTTTTAAATGTGGTATTTCCGAAGTCTATCCATATTGATGGGGCGAATCATCCCTTCCCCATCCAAATCTATGATTCTTGTAGCTCCTCTAAACATGATCTTCTTAATGATAAAAGGCCCAAACCAACTAGGTTTCATTTTTCCTTTTGGACAAGAAGTCTCATCTCTAAGCACTTTTAGGACCAAGTCCCCTTCTTTAAGGTTTCTTGGTTTCACATTCTTGTTGAATGCTCTAGGAACCCCTTTTCGGTACCCTTGTGCATGGATTATGCCCTAGCCCTCTTCTCATCTATCAAAGTCAATTGTTCATATCTCGCTTGAGCCTAATCCTCTTCTAGGACCTTAGTTTCCACCAATACCCACAAAGATTGTATCTCCACCTCAATAGGAAGCAACCTGTCACTATGATAAACCAAAGGGTAAGGTGTTGCCCCAGTCGATGCTCTGATAGAAGTTCTATAACCTCATATTTTGCAGGCCCAATCTTTGTATGTCACTGCCATCTTGGCTAGGATATTCTTCACATTCTTATTAGATGCTTCTACGGCCCCATTAGCTTGTAGTCGATATGGTGAAGACTTGTGATGCTTAATGCCATATTCTTCTATGACCATTCGAACTTCACCCTTAAAGGGGAACCATTATCAGAAATGATCTCTTGAGGCACCCCAAACCTTCAACATGGAATAGGAGGTTGCCTCTACCTACTAGTGAAATAGTCAATTGCTACTAAAATGTACTCATGCTTGTTTGAAGCCATAAAAGCTATCCTTCCGATCACATCTATGCCCCCAAACTGAATATGGCCATGAAGAAGTCATGCTATACAACTTACTAGGTGGAACATGGTTCAAGTTGGCGTGTGTCTGGCAATCGTGGCAACTTTTCACATAGACAACGCAATCAGTCTCCATTGTATTTCAATAGTACCAAATCCTTAGAATATTATTAGCTAACATTATTCTATTCATAGGAGAGCCACAAATTCCTTGATGAACTCCTTCCATTACCCTCTCGACTTCTTCTCTTTTCAAGCAACAAAGGTGTACACCATCATAGGACCTTTCTATAGAGTTGTCCTCCATATAGGATGTATTGGGTTGCCATCATCCTAATGGAGCAACGCTATCTCTTATTGGCACAATCAGGATATGCCCCTAATTCCAAGAACTTCATGATGTCATAGTAACATGGAACTTCCTCTTCCTCTTCCTCTATGACCATTACTTAAGCTTTGATCTTCTTTTTGTGCACTTTCTCATAACTTTGTTCGATCTTTAAAGGTTGTATCCATACTCCCTTGGGTATTTCAACCATGCAGGTTAAAGTAGCCAAGGCATTTGCAAACTGATTTTGAGCCCTAGGGATGATTGTGTATTCCTTCTTGTCAAAGGTCTTGGTCAAGTCCTCTTAGTATTGTTGATAAGGCATCAAATGTTCTTCCTTCACTTTACACAACTTTCACGCTTGGGCTATAACCAAAGTTGAATCCCTAAAGACTTCAACTTCTTTTACCCCTAATTCTTGAAGAGCTTCCATTTTGATGATGCAAGCTTCATATTCAGCCATGTTGTTAGTCGCTTCAAAGTTCAACTTGATTGCTAGAGGTATGTGAGATCCCTCGGGAGTGATTAAGAGTATTCCTATCCCAATTCCATATTGGTTTGCGGCTCCGTCAAAGTACATCTTCTATGTCTCTAACTCAACATCCAAAATGTCCTCATCTAGAAAGTCTTCTTTGCCACCTTCCCCCTTTATAGGATTCTAGGCACAAAAATCTGACACAACGCTTCCTTTGATAGCTTTCCTAGCCACATACTTCAAGTTGAATTCTTCCAGCAAAAACAACCATCTTGACAATCTTCCACTCAAAGCAGGCTTCTTAAAGAGGTACTTCAATGGGTCCATTCTTGCCATCACCCATATTTAGAAGGGTAAAACGATGTGTCTCAATTTTTCTATGGCCCTAACAAGTGCGAAGCATGACTTTTCTATGGAAGTGTACCTAGTCTCGTAATCATGGAATCTCTTGCTCAAGTAATATATGGCTCTTTCATTATTCTCATCATCTTCTTGCACAATCATGCTTCCAACCACATCTCCTATGCTAGAAAGGTATAGGAGTAAGGGTTTTCTATGTTGTGGAGGCACTAGGATAGGTAGGTGGAGGAGATATTCCTTGATAAGTTCAAAAGACATTTTTGGCTCTCTTCGTTCCATGTGTGTGGTTCATTCTTCCTTAAGAGTTTAAAGATGGGCTCACAAGTGGAAGTAAGCTTGTCAATAAATTGACTAATGTATTATAGTCGACCTAAGAAACCCCTAATCTCTCCCACTTTTGGATGGAGGCATCTCTAATATGACTTTTATCTTGGATGGGTCATCCTCTATCCCTTTATCACTCACCAGGAACCCTAACAACTTTCCCGTGATTACTCCAAAGGTGCATTTTTGTGGGTTTAATTTCAATCTATATTCTTTAATCCTCTCAAAGAACTTCCTCAAGTTTCTGGTGTGGTTTTCATTATCCTTGGATTTCACTATGATGTCATCAACATACACCTCTACCACATTATGCATCATATCATGTAGCAAGGTCATAGCCATCATTTGATAAGTTGCCCCAACATTCTTGAGGCCAAACAATATTACCGTGTAACAATAGATTCCGCATTCATTTGTGAAAGTGGTTTTGGTCATATCTTTAGAAGCCATCTTGATTTGGTTGTATCTTGAAAAACAATCCATGAAGGACATCAAAGCACTTCCTACCGTGTTACCCACTAAGACATCGACGTGAGGGAGAGGAAAGTCATCCTTAGGGCATACCTTATTCAAGTCTCTAAAATCCACACACATCCTTACATTTCCATCCTTCTTAGGTACAGGCAAGACATTGGCTACCCATTTGGCTTGGCTTATGGTTTGATGAACCTTACCTTCAGTTGCTTAGTAACTTCCTCTTTAATCTTTAAAAGCCATTTGGTCCTCATTCTTCTCAATTTTTGCTTGACAGACACCATGTGGTCATGAGTATCAATGTGATGTTGAGCTATTTCAGGATCAATTCCAGGCATATCTTCATAGGACCATGCAAACACCTCTTGAAATTCCATGAGGAGTTCTTGAAAATCTTTCTTTTCTTTTTCATTTAAAGTTGAGCCAATTTTAATTAAACGTGGATTCTCATCATTTCCCAAATTAATAGTTTCGAGAGTTGGTTCCATAGGTTCAATTTTTTTTCCAATTTTTTGTTAATTTCATTTTTAAATTCATTTTAACCATTTAAGTGTAGAATTTCAATGTTATGGGGCACATAAAAGTAAGAAAAATCAGAATTCATCTTATTAAAAATATTAATAAGTACATTAGAACTTGCATTACAAAACTTTTTCCCCATGTTCTTAGAAAAACCAACCCAAGTCCAAATATTAATGGGCCTTATGATAGGCAGGATGAATTCTTCCTTCTTTCTCTCTCAAGGCTTGTCATTCCTTCCTTTGTTCTTTTTTAGCCTATCTTCTTTCTTCATGGTTTCCCACATGTGCATTGCTTTGGTCATGTCATAGAGATCCCTATCGTCGTTGGGGAAGTATCTTCTTGCCTCGTCAAGGAACTAGTCACCATCATCCCACTCCAACAACCAATTATTTCACCGTCTCTTTCCTCTTCTTTATTCCTTACGAGGTATTGGTCGTAGTCGAAAGAAGGGTCCATGTTGTTTTCAAGTATGAAGCGAGCTGGGGTGACTTGGGTTGTCCCTAACTTGAGGTTCATTCCAGCCGATCGTGATCTTCCCATGATCTTGCATGTCCCAATTTGGAAAAGTCATTGGCATGGGCCCTCTTGAAAGTCCCTGGTCCTAGAGCATTTCTTAGTTGTGGCTTGAAGTTGGGTAAAGGCAAGTGGACTTTCCTTTCTGTCGTCATGCGATCGATTCCTTCTTGAGTTAGCCCACTTGGTTCATGCTCAGCCTTGTTCTTCTCAGCTTCCTCTTTCTCAATTTTGGAAAGCTGATCTATTATCTTCTTGAGGAAGTTAGCTTGTGCCTCTACACACTCAAGCATCTTTTGCACGAAAACATTCTCCCTTGCAACATCCATCCTTTCCTCTTAATAAGCCTTTAATTTGGATGTCTCACCTTCCATTGGACTTGGATTGGAGTGATGTCTAGAAAGAAGCCTCATTTTCATTAAGTTCATCTCCCAATTAAAAGGTTCCTTTTACTCTTTAGATGCTCTTGGAAAATTCTTAAGTTCATTTTAATGGAGGCCCAATTACTATATCACTCCCTTTCCTCTCATGGATCCTTGCCTCTTATTTCATTGGGTTTTGGTCCATTTATAATAAAGCTCTCATCTTACTCTCATGGGCTTTCATTAGAATGTATTTAGGAATTTTCAACCCTTTGTCTCAAACTTGGGCCTACAATGTATTCATCACCTTTGGACTTTTCATTTTTATTCATTATTTTATCACTTTTTTCTTTGAAATAGCCCTCTAGCTAGAATATTTTGTGGCATTCCTTTCAAAGAATATAAAATTCTCATCATTATAGGCCTAGGCATGCAACAAAGAGGCTCGAGATTAAGGGAGTTCATTTTGGCTTTGAAGGATATTGGATGCTAAGTCCATAGCGTATTTGTTACCTTAGGCCCATAATCCTCTTTTTTCAAAATGGTTTTTTTCCACTTGGCCCTACGATAGCAATTAAGCTATGGTCTTATGAATCTTTCAAGTTAAGATATACCTTTGAATTTAGGGACAAACCTCTTATATGTGAGAACTTTTCTTTTGTCCCACAATATCTTAGGGTATATCATAACTTTAGGGCCATCCCTTCGATTTTTATACCTTTTATTTTTCCTTTAGAACTAGGTGAATACATGCTATATGGTTGAACAAACAACATACATATATATATATATATATATATATATTGTTAGGATGTGTGCCCTTAATCCTATTGTATGATGCTATGTATGACATTATGTATTATATTATGTTGTGATTAACAAAGCTATTTTATTATTATCTAAAATGATGGTAACATGAATATAGACCATTATCATATAGGCCATGAGATGCATGGTATATGATTTAGTCACAAAAGATATAAATCACAAGTTCTTTATAAACTCAGAAGCATAGTTCGTAGTCAGTGATGAAATTAGGCATTTCATTTACGAAGTTAATAACGTATCAACTAAGATGATTTGTCTTGATCATGGAAATGGAGATTTTAAGTTGGTATGTTAATATGTTTTAAGAGTTAAAACATATTGAACTAGACCGCTGTAAAATTTATTATTCTTCTAACGACTATCAAATGAATAATAAACTCACGACTTATATTTACATGAACTCTTAATCTTGAGAGGATAATGGACCTGATCATGAAGTATAAGTTGCTTTGTTATATCAGGAGTGAGATCTAAAGTAACGGTCAAAATTTTAGTATGTTAGGCAGCCACATTTAGTGTTGATGGAACATATATTTTGAAGATGGAATTCATAGTCTCTTAATGGAAATATAAAATATTCCCTTGGGATAAGTTTAATGGGTTCAGAGAGTTAGGCCTAAGCACTTTTGGTAAGAAGTTACTAAAGTATATATTTATGAAATTAGATTTCATAAATATATGATGAATAACTTTAAAGAATTAAATCGGGTACTCAAGGATAAGAGGTAGTAATTTACAAAGTGGCAGTCTACATTCATGATTTTGTATTACTACAAATATTTTATGAAGGGGTTGCATGTATAATAAAGTCTTGAGATATAATTTATAAATAAGGCCTAGAGTGCAATTATATTTATATAGTGATATTAAATATAATTAATAGTAATTTTGGACTTGTCAAGAGTTGACAAAAATACCTAAGGCCTATTGGAGCTAGTGTCTTATTGGTCCCTTTTGGTCCCACTCCAAGCCACATGCTTAAGCCCAATTGGAAAGGCCTGAAAGGTTAGCCCAATTAAATAATCAGTTAGATATTAAGGGAGAAACATATAGAATTTTATGAATGTATGAAATGGTGTATATGTGAGTGTGAGACACTTTCTAATTTTCTCCCTTATAAACTGATTGAGAGACCACACTTCTTGGGCGTAAAGTGGAATTGGAGTTAAGATTAAAAGTGTTCCCAAGTTCTTCTGATCTTTGTTTTTGATATTCACTACACCAAGGTACGCTCTCTTGTTCTTAAATTCTGAAACTTACATAGTGCATGTTCTCGATTGCGAATGAAGTAGATTCATTAAATTTCCACAGTGTATGTTTTGTATGCGATACAAACACATGATTTCCAACAATTGGTATCAAAGCGGTCTTCATTTTCGAATCTGTATAACATGTTTAGGGAGTTTTAGAATCAAAGAAAACTATTTTCATAGTTGTGAAAATTTTTCAGTCATTTTTCTGCATATTTTAGTTTTGAAACTATTGTTTGATTAAAACTGATTTTGATGTTATGATGTTGTTTAAGTTTGATTTTAACCATGTAAAATTGAATTTTAACACTTTAACATCAATGAAATTCAAGTTTTAATTTTAATCTCATCGTTTTTTATCATTAAGAATGTGTTTTGTTCATTGGAAATGTCAAAAACAGTTAAAAGAAAAAGGCTGTTTCTGGGCGTTTTCGCGACTAGCGAGTCGCGAGATCAGTCGCAAGTGAGTCATGAAAGTTTCTGGATGAACTCTCAACTGGGCGAGTCGCCAAAATGAGTAGCCAAAACTCACGACTGAGTTCTCGCAATTGGGCGAGTCGCCAAAACGAGTAGCCAAAATTTGCTACTTGCGAGAGTAGCAGGAATGAGTAGCCAAAAATTCTAACACCTGTTTTTTACATGTATAAAGAGCAAGGCAATGAGTAATTAGTTTACGCATGTTTTAAATTAAAAAGATTTAATTTAAAACATCTAGTGGGAGAGAGATACAAGGGTTGTATCTCACGATCTCCATTGTCGATTTATAGTAGTATGATTAAAGACCTCTCCTTGGCGTATATGCCTTGCTCCCTTCGGAGGGTGTTTAATTCATGGAACTACATATTAAACTTCTTAATGATGGATGATATGTGTTTTTACATTAAGAACGACCACGCTACTGTGGAGTTACTTAGTGACTCACATAGAATTTAGTCAATGGTGTACACTAGACTAAGTTTAATATTAACCTTCCTTTGGAGTTATGTCATTTTTACTTAGAGACTAAAGGAAATATGGCATATTATTAGTGTTTGATAAGAGTTATCATGATAGCACTAATAATAAGAACAGTTCTCAATCAATCATAGTGTTTATAATTTACTTGCTTCTAAGGAATTTTAAACATGAGATTGAGTTGTCGTTGCGTATATTATGTTATAGTTTTATTAAGGTTCCATACTATATGTTTATATGCTAAATTAATACTGTCCAATTTACTTATTATATTCATGTTTATTATTTTCAGATTTGATCATGGCATCATTTAGCCCACTTGTTACTATTCTTAATCAAAACTAACAGACTGAATCCAATTATGTTGATTGGAAAAGAAATTTGGACATTGTTCTTATAGCTGAAGAGCACAAGTATGT
The DNA here is from genome assembly GCA_032878915.1 of Castanopsis chinensis. NCBI lineage: Eukaryota > Viridiplantae > Streptophyta > Magnoliopsida > Fagales > Fagaceae > Castanopsis > Castanopsis chinensis. The sequence continues at coordinate 34,398,065 of JAVQMG010000133.1, read as the reverse complement.
GCTTACTCAACCTTGTCTTAGCTTTCCATCATTAGATGCTCCTCTTGAGGAAAAATAGTGATATGATCATTGGCAAAAATCTAATGAGATAACCAAGTGTTATATCATAGCATCTATCTCAAATGTTCAATAACATCAAATGCAGGATGTAGAACTTGCTTCGAACATAATGCTAAGTCTGAAAGAGATGTTTGGTGAGCAAGGCCGTACTGCAAGGTGAGAAACCATGAGGCAAATTTATAATACCAAAATGGTTGAAGGTAGTTCAGTGAGAGAGCATTGTCTTACAATGATCTCTAATCTAAATACACTGGAAGTTTTAGGTGTTGATATTGATGGTCTCAAGTGGATATGATACTCCAGTTACAACCCAAATCATTCAAAGAATTCAGTCTTAATTATAATATGAACAAAAAGATTTATTTATTGTTTGAATTAATGAATGAGTTGGTTGCGACGGAAAGCATTCTTGGTACTCTAGTGTTGAAGTCAATATGGGTGAAACTTCTACTTCTCAACCTAAGTCGAAATGCAAGGGTAAGAAGAAGAAGAAGAAGAAGAAGAAGAAGAAGAAGAAGAAGAAGAAGAAGAAGAAGAAGAAGAAGAAGGACTTCACCAATCAAGATGGTAAATAAATTGCCTTAGGGGTTGTCGACAAAGGAAAGAAGATCAAAGGAAAGTGTTTCCATTATGGTGAGAAAGGACATTGGAAGAGAAATTGTCCAAAATTCAAGGCTGCCAATAATAAGGGTATGATAAGTTCATTCCTCCTTGAAATATGTTTAGTACAAAATCTCACAGATTCCTAGTGTGTGGATTCAAGTTGTACTAATCATATCTGCAATTTTTTGCAGGGTTACAAGAGACCAGAAAGCTTAATGAGGGAGAATTGTTTCTTATTTTGGCTGATGGGAGCAGGATTCCAGTTGTAGCTTTTGGAGTGTTTAATTTATATTTTAATTCTAGAGTTTTAATATTGAAAGACTGTCTGTATGTACCTAATGTTCGTAGGAATTTAATTTCTGTAACTTATTTAGGTAAACATGGGTATTGTATTATCCTGAAAAACAATGTTGTAATAAAGAAGGATAAAATTTTTATCTGTTTTAGCAATATTATGGATGGTCTTTATATTTTAACTCCTGATAAGCATGAATTATACAATTCTGAATTAGATAGTAACTCTCATGTAAAATCATTAAAGAGAAAGTTTCCTTCTAATGATGCATATCTTTGACACCTGCATTTGGGTCATATTAATTCAAATAGGATTCAAAGACTAATCAAAGATGGACTTTTATAGCTCATGGAATTTGATGAATTTCCAATTTGCGAATCTTGTTTAGAAGGTAAAATGACCAAACGACCTTTTAATGCAAAAGGTAGAAGAGCCCAAGAGTTGCTTGAATTAGTTCATACAGATGTATGTAGACCTATGTCAACCCAAGCAAAAGGAGGTTATGAGTACTTAATCACTTTTACGGATGATTACTCAAGATATGATTATGTGTACCTAATGAGACGGAAGTCTAAAGCCTTTAACAAGTTCAAAGAGTTTAGGGCTGAAGTTAGGAATCAAATGAGTAGACACATAAAGGCCATTCGATCTGATCGAGGTGGCGAATATCTTCTTGAGGATTCCAAGGATTACTTAACTGAAAATGAGATTATATCCCAATTGACTGCACCTGGAACTCCTCAACAAAATGGTGTAGCGGAAAGAAAGAATAGGACTCTTTTGAAAATGGTTTGGTCCATGATGAGTTACTCAACTTTACCAATTTTTTTGGAGGGTATGCCTTAGATACTGTAACACATCTTTTAAATTTAGTTCCATTAAAATCTGTTCCCAAAACACCCATGGAATTGTGGAGTGGGCATAAGCTTAGTATGAAATATCTCCACATTTGGAGTTGTCCAGCTCATGTGTTGAAAGGGAAGCCTAATAAATTGGAAACAAAATCAGAAGTGTGTTTGCTTGTAGGTTATCCAAAAGAAACTAGGGCTTATTTATTTTATAGTCGTAAGGATAACAAAGTTTTTGTTAGTACAAATGCTAAATTCTTGGAAAATGGCTATATGAATAATTTTACTTCTAGAAGTAAAGTTGTCTTGACTGAAATGAATGAACCTGTAATTGAACAACCAATGGATGAAACTAGGGATGATGTGGTTGTATTAGATACACCACAAGATACTACTTATGAGATTTCTAATACACAAGTGCTCGTCATAGTGGGAGGATTGTTCGGCCACCTATAAAATTTATAGGTTTGGGAGAAGCTTATGAAGCTATCTCAAGAGAGGTTGAATTTGATCCTTACACTTATGAAGAAGTAATGTGACAGGCCACAAATGCGTTGACCCCTTGTGATAATTTAGATTAATTAAATTAGCCCAGTTATTAATTAATCAAATTAACATGCAATCACGTGGCAGCACAAACAAATCACCAAACTAAGTTATGCAGCGGAAAATAAACAACACGGTGATTTGTTCACGAATGGGGAAAACCCTAAGGCAAAAACCCCACCGGGTGATTTAAGGTCACCACTCCCGAAACTCCACTATTATCACAACAAGCAGTTACAAGTAAGGAATCCCAGTACCTCACCAACCTACAGTTGAACTCTTACCCCAATACCCAATTGGACTTGTTCTGTAGTGACAATTTCTCCAGTTAAATGCACGGCTCCCAGTACGTGACTAACCAATGTGATGCGCGGATCCCAGTACGCGTCTTACTCCTTTTGCACGAATCCAAGTACGTGACTCACTCACCAACTTAAGGAAGAAAGAATGTTGGCTGCAAAGTTCTTCAAATCATCAGAGATGAACTAGGGCACGAACTTTGTCTCACAGATCACAATTTGCATGAAAGAGAAGAAGCAACTTGTATCTTGTGAATTCTGCTTGTTGCTTACTTTGACGGCCCTTAAAATAATCCTTTTATATGTCTAGGGTTAGGAGAAAAGAAGTCCCAAAGACACACACACGGATTGGACTTGAAACAGATTTGGAATTCTGTTTTCTTTAATTCTCGACAGATGGAGGTGTCGAGAGGTGTCGAGACAGCTGTCGAGGCTCGGGCAAAACAGCTTCTTTAAATCTCGATAGATGTATCTGTCGAGGTAGGTGTCGAGATTTAAAAACCAGCACTTCCTTGCTTGTATCTTGGACAGACTTTGACGGCTTCAACACTTAATCTTGAACCACTGTTTCTTGAAGTGTTTAACACATCCTAGACACACACGGATTGGACTTGAAACAGATTTGGAATTCTGTTTTCTTTAATTCTCGACAGATGGAGGTGTCGAGAGGTGTCGAGACAGCTGTCGAGGCTCGGGCAAAACAGCTTCTTTAAATCTCGATAGATGTATCTGTCGAGGTAGGTGTCGAGATTTAAAAACCAGCACTTCCTTGCTTGTATCTTGGACAGACTTTGACGGCTTCAACACTTAATCTTGAACCACTGTTTCTTGAAGTGTTTAACACATCCTAGATCTACCCAATTACAAGTAAAGTGCGTTTTGTCTAAGGATAAGCCAATTACATAAAATAGCGACATATGTTCACAAGCTTGAACAACTACATATGTCCTAACATAATGAATGATATAGATGCACATCATTGGGTCTAAGCTATGAAATCTGAATTGGATTCCATGTATTCCAATCATGTATGGGATCTTGTAAAGGCGCCTAATGGCATTAAACCTGTTGGTTGCAAATGGGTTTACAAAAGAAAGAGATGGATAGATGGAAATATTGAAACCTTTAAAGCAAGACTAGTGGCGAAAGGTTATACACAAAAAGAACGAATTGACTATGATGAAACTTTTTCGCCAGTAGCCATGCTTAAGTCTATCAAAATTCTCTTATCCATTGCTGCTCATTACAATTATGAGATTTGACAAATGGATGTCAAGACTGCATTTCTTAATGGCAATCTTGAAGAAGAAATCTACATGTTGCAATCGGAAGATTTCATAGCAAAGAACCAAGAGCATATGGTATGCAAGTTGAAAAGGTCCATTTATGGACTTAAACAAGCATTTAGGTCTTGGAACATCAGATTTGATTAAGCAATCAAGTTATTTAGTTTTGAACAAAATCTTGATGAACCATGTTCCTAGTGCTTTATGTTGATGATATTCTACTTTTTGAAAATGATGTAGGGGTAATGTCATCGGTTAAAATTGGGTTGTTAAGCCAATTTGATTTGAAGGACTTGGGCGAAGCTAATTATATTCTAGGGATCAAGCTTTGACAAGATCGAAAGAATAGGATGTTAAGTTTGTCACAAGCTAGATATATAGATAAGGTTCTAGAACGGTTTAGCATGTAAAAATCCAAGAAAGGATTACTTCCTTCCAGACATGGAGTTCCTCTGTCCAATGACCAAAGGCCTAAGACTCTTAAGGAAGAAAACATGATAAGACAAGTTCCCTATACTTCTGCAGTGAGAAGTCTCATGTATGCCATTCTTTGTACTAGATCGGATATTTGTTATTCAGTTGGCATCGTCAGCCGATATCAATCAAATCCAGGACCTAAACATTGTCAAGCTATAAAGCATATTCTCAAGTATCTAAGAAGAACGAGAGATTACATGCTGGTTTATCGTTGTGAGGATTTGATTCCCATTGGCTATATAGATTCAGATTTTCAGTAAAATCTTGATTTCAAGAAACCCATTTTAGGTTGTATATTCACCTTGGAAGGTGGAGCCATAAGTTGGAAAAGTGTAAAGCAATCTTGTATTGCTAGCTACACCATGGAAGCTGCATATGTTGCTGCTTGTAAAGCGGGAAAGGAAGCTATTTGGCTCAAGAAATTACTTTCTGATCTTGGTGTTGTCAGAATTGAGCAAGTTCTTATTACATTGTTCTGCGATAATAGTGGAGTGGTTGCACAATCTAAGGATCCAAGGAATCACAAGAAAGAAAAGCGCATAGAAAGGAAGTATCACATCATTCAAGGCATTATTGCTCGTGGAGATGTAGTAGTAGCAATGATTAAAAGTGCAAAGAATCTAGCAGATCCTTTTACCAAAGCCTTGCCCCAAAGGACTTTTGAGTCACATTTGGGGGAAATGAGAGTTATATTAGTGCACAATAGTCTTTAGGGCAAGTGGGAGACTGTTAGGATGTGTACCGTTAAATCTTATTGTATGATGCTATGTATGACATTATGTATGATATTATATTGTGATTAATAAAGTTGTTTTATTATTATCTAAAATGACGATAACATGAATATGAGACATTATCATATAGTCTATGAGATGCATAGTATGTGATTTATGTGATTTAGTCACAGAAGATATATATCACAAGTTCTTTGTAAATTCAGAATTGTAGTTCATGGTCGGTGATGAAATTGGGTATTTTATTTGTGAAGACTATAACGTATCAACTAAGATGATTTGTCTTGATCATGGAAATGGAGATTTCTAGTTAGTACATTGATATGTTTTAAGAGTTAAAACATATTGAACTAGACAGTTGTGAGATTTATTATTCTTCTAACGACTGTCAAATGAATAATAAACTCACAAAGTGTAGTCTATTTACATGAACTCTTAATCCTAAGAGGATAATGGACCTGATTATGAAGTGTAAGTTGCTTTGATATATTAGGTGTGAGATCTAAAGTAATGGTCAAAATCTCAATATGTTAGGCAGCCATATTTAGTGTTGATGGAACATATATTCTGAAGATGGAAATATAGTCTCTTAATGGAGATATAAAATATTCTCTTGAGATAAGTTTAATGGGTTCAGTTCTTCGGAGAGTTAAGCCTAACCACTTGGTAAAAAGTTACTAAAGTATATATTTATGAAATTGGAATTTATAAATATATGATGAATAACTTTAAAAGATTAAACCGGGTACTTAAGGATAAGATGTAGTAATTTACAAAATGGCAGTTTACATTCATGACTTTGTATTATCACGAGTATTTTATGAAGGGGTTGCATGTATAATAAAGTTTTGGGATATAATTTATAAATAAGGCCTAGAGTGCAATTATATTTATAGAGTGATATTAAATATAATTAATGGTAGCTTTAGACTTGTGAAGAGATGACAGAAAAACCCAAGATTCATTGGAGCTAGTGTCTTATGGTCCCACTCCAAGCCATATGCTTAAGCCCAATTGGAAAGGCCCAAAAGGTCAGCCCAATTAGATAATTAGTTAGATATTAAAGGAGAAATATACAGAATTTTATGAATGTATGAAATGATGTGTATGTGAGTGTGAGACACTCTCTTATTTTCTCCTTTAGAAACTGATTGAGAGATTGCACTTCATAGGCGTAAAGTGAAATTGGAGTAAAAATAAAAAGTGTTCCTAAGTACTTCTGATATTTGTTTTGAAATTCATTACACCAAGGTATGCTCTCTTATTCTTAAATTATGAAACTTACATAGTGTATGTTATCGATTATGAATGAACTAGATTTGTTAAATTTTAGCTGCGTATGTTTTGTATGTGATACAAACACGTGATTTTCCAACATATATATATATATATAGAGAGAGAGAGAGAGAGAGAGAGAGAGAGAGAGAGAGGGTACCTATCATAGTAGGATCTAGGATCTCTTTAGTGTGGGTAGACTCCCTAAGGCTAAAGGGATAGATAAGTAGCTCACTCACAACTAGGTGGGCTATGATTCCTACCGAGGGCCTAAGTGGACCCCATAATGGATTGGTAGCAAACCTTTGACGTACTCAAGGCCGATTATAGGTGATAGCACCAATTGTGAGTTGGTGGAATGAACTTTAGAAAATTTGGGCTCAAATGGAGCCTTCCTTCTTCTTACTCATCACCAACCAAAATTAAGGGACAAAGAACAAGTGAATGTAGTGCAACAAGTATTGAAAATGTTTTTATCAAGGTTTAAGAAATAAAATACATAGGAATTAAACTCACTATCCCTAGTGGAGTTGCCACTGTGGGCACAACGTAAATGGAGTCACCACCTAGTTATATGGTCTAGGAACCATGAATATAGCATCCTTTTGAGGAAGGACATTTGATTTTACTACTAGAGTTTGGGTTCAGAGTTTAGGTACATTCTTAAGAAGGTGTTAGGCACCCAAGATCATCCAACGCCAAGGTTGGCCTCCCATTGTTGTGTCTTATACCTTAACCTCATTAAAAGCACTCTCAACACTTGAATCTAAACTCACATGCACACACACTAATATACATCTATGCATGCAATCATGGGATCTTTTATCCCAAAACATACATACTTATCAATCTAAAACAAAAGGGAGCCAAGGCACAAAAGAAAACCCTAGCATTAATCTAACATGTGAAAACCTATCATACATCTAAGCATGTTCTATCATATCATCAAGGTGAAACCCTAATACAATGCATGGACATTGCTAATGCATGACTTATCATTTACTTACCTCTTAGCAACACAGCACTTATGGCATCAATGCATGAACATGTGAATGAATGACATTAATACTGAGAAAACCCTAATCTAAACCCTCATCTACATATATAATAACAAACAAAACATGTTAAAAGGTAAACAAACAATTATGAGGCTTGAAACATATGAAAAGGATGCTATACAGCATGCACATGTGTATGCAGAAACAAACAAACAAAAATTATGGTTTCTGGGTAATGACATCATGCATGCTAGAACAGATCTGCATACGCATGAGTCTAGCCTATATGCGCAGGCTAGATCATGCGTACGCATATCCTTACCCAGAGAATCTAATTTAGTCAAAAATAGAGCAAAAGCGAAACAAAACATAAAACATACAATCTAGCAACGTAACTTGTTTCAAGAAATAAAGAAAACCTAAAACTAACCTACACAAACATGTGTAAACATAAACTAAACAAAGGAAACCAATTAAAACAAAGATTAATGCAAAAAAAAGAAAATTTTAAAAGAATCCCATAAAGCAAAAGCTTCTAAGCTTGATTTTTCACGATTCCCCTAAGTCAAATTTTTCACAATTCAATAAAATAATGATTAGCAATATTAAACTCAAAGGATTGGGGCCAGAAAAGGTCCTAATCAAATAAAAAATAACTTCTGGGTATTTTGTGAAAAACTCCCTTTTGATTCACTATTCTCTAGTGAATCTTAGATTTTTTTTCCCGCGAGATTTCTATGCGTTTTGCAAATGTACAATGTAAGGCTTTATATAGTGGAAAAAATAGGTTTGAAATGGCTTCCAGACGGTGTGGGTATTGCTCCAAACCTCAACCATTATTGCAGAAAACTTGTCTTTCTTATATTTTTGAAACCCTAGCTACGTACGTAGGAATGTTCCTGCGCATATATTGCATTGGCTCGCATATGCAGGCCGCAACCCACGCACAAAAATGAAGGGGCACTTTGGTCAATTTACTTCCAAAAATAAATTTTTGCTAATTTAAAAGGTTATATTTTCCATTTTAATACTCCTCAAGTCAATTTAATATTTGATTAGGCTCTAAATTAGCCTTAGGCCTTAGAGTTCGAGCATCATTGAGGAACGGGGGCTCGAGTCGTAAGGAGTACAAAATGCGATATCTACACAAGGTAAAAATGTGGGGAGGATTAGACCAAACAATCCTTAAGGCAAAGCAAATCCACTATAAAAAAAATTGAAGGTTTTACAATTAGATTTAAGCCTAAATCTATTGCTACCTCAAGTAGTAATTTACTAACTCGACAACATGTAATCTTTGAATCCACTGACTTCTTCTCTTCTTGGATTTATTGCAACACAAGCACACACGCTTGTGATTTTGATATCCCACTTAAAGGTTGCAGATCAACTTCTCTTGTTGATCTTAGTAGCAGCAATTAGGTTCTACCACCGCTTTATTATAGTTCTTGCTCCGGTAGACGCTTGTGTAGTTAGAATGTACAATACCTCTTAGATCTAACAAAAAGTAACACACAAGTCTTCCAAAGGTCTCCAAAATGTAGCTAGGGTTTCCCTTGTATATGTGAACAAGTTAGATTGAAACCCTAAACGTTTTCACGAGCTTAGGCCTTTTTTAAAAAATTCTGCAGAATCTGATTCTTGCAATTCTCAATTGATCGAATCTAGTTTTCGATTGATTGAGCTTGGCAGGTTCTAACTTCTCTTTTTTGCTGTCAACTCGAACTTGAAAAAAACACGTTTGAGCAATGCCTTACACCTAGACTAGACATATTTTGTTCTCAATTTGCCAGAGAAACATAATAGAATTCTAAACATTTAATCCTAAATCTTTTGAACCTAACAATCTCCCCCTATAGCAATCCATGACAAAACACACATACGAAATGAATTGCTCAAATCAAACATCAGCCCAATTACAAAGTATTGTCCTTATACAATTCTATCACAACTACTAAGTTGCTAGTATAGACAACAGCTATTGAAAGAATTAACCTGTAAATTCTTGAAACACTAAAAACAAACCATAAACACGTGTAGAAAATACAGTACAAAACCAATAAATAAAAAATAAAAAAATTGAACTTGAATTCACAAAACATAAAAATAGAAAGAATATCAAATGTATAAATATCAAATATACTATCATAGTCAATGAACCAACAATGTTTGTGAAACAAGAATACTAACATCAAAACATATATACATCATAACAATGAGATACAAAACAAAATACATCAAAATCTCTCATCTCAAAGTCTAAGAAATTCCCCGTAAATATAAGATCTCTACTCCCCCTAAATACAAAAGCCCTAAACAAAACCTAAACCTACACCTCGATTTTGTTACTTATTGTCAAAGGCAACCATCAAGCATCAGAGGGTGGAGGAGGTGGAAAAGCACTCCTATACTCAACAAAATCAGCTCTCAAGGCCACAACCTTAGTGAGTAACTCATCAATAAGCTATCCATGAGCCGCCTAAGTAGTCATAAAGGACTCCTTGATGGCACGAAGTGAGAGAGGAGGGGTAATGGTGGGGTCAACAACATCATCATAACCAGAAGCTTCTCAGCAACAAGCACACCACCAAAGGCAAAAGCTACAGTAGAAGCTTCACCGCTTGGTCTCTTTAAAGTCTCAGTGCTTGGTTCACCACTTTTCATTTAAGCCTACTGTTGTCTAAGAAAAGTGGCTCCTATAGGGGCAATGATATGAACTAACTCTAGAGGGGGAAAGTTTGCTAACCCTAGAAAGTTCAACACCCTATAAATAAGCACAGGAAAGAATAGCTTTTGTGCTTTAGACTTACTCCTATAACTATCAACAATAGTTTGAATGAATAGGGAAGGAAAACACATAGATCCATATGTGATAAAAGCAAAGAGAAAAGCACACCTATCTGTGGGAATGGTGTGGATGTGGGAGATAGGAAACATGTTATGCCAGGCTATCCTAAGGTATAGATAGTTAAGCCCAGTAAGCTCACAAGAGTTTATCCTTGGTTCAGAACCCCAAGAAACTGATTTTCCACAAAGTAAAGACATTATATCATCTATAGGTGGAAACTTAGTGTATGGGTATGTGGGTTTACAAACTAAAGGCACACCAAGAGCTTCAGAGACTACAGGTTTAGTAATCCTAAACTCTTTACCTCTAATCCAAGTAGTCAAATAATGATCACTTGTATCATCAGGATAAATAGAGAGGTTTGAATAAAACTCTCTAATCAAAGCAACATGAGGAGGATCAGAAACATCACATAAGGAAATTCAATTTCTAGACACTATATTCCTACAAATGGAAGGGTCTAACTCATCTAGGATAATCTGTCTCTCTCCCTATATAGGCCTATACTTGGTAAAGGTCTCAAAGACTTCCATAGTCTTAGCAAAAAGAAACCTAACCCTATCAACTAAAGGAAAGGTAGAAAAAGGAGATGCAAGGTTTCTATTAGGTTTGGTTTTGAATTTTCTACCAACCTTAGGAGCCATGTCTAAAGGTTTAAAAAAAACACAAACAAAACACCAAGGGCAGACTGCATCATGTAGAGTTAGAGCACAATGTAACATGAAATTTTTGAAACTATATGATGCATGACACAAGTACACCAATGATGCATGATCTAATGCTCTAAAACAGTTCAATTTCATCCCAATTTAGAAAATTGACCAAGAAAATTAGAAATTTAGCAAAATCCCCAATTTTTAAAACCCTAATTTTCAAAAATATTATATTGATCAATTGACTAGCACAAGTGTAAAACATGCTATAATCACTCAATTAAATAATATCTTATGCCAATTTCAATTAGTTTTGTCCAACTGAACAAAATCCCCAAAATTCTCACGAACACATAAACCCTAATTTTGAAATTTTGAAGAAATCATGAAATTTTTTAAATTAAAGCACGAGAATCATGTTTATATGATGCATGAACAAAAACCCATCCAACAAATTGAATCAAAGCACTGGAAATTTCTTTAGTTCCAAAATTTGAAGAGTTTTGATGAAAATGCATGTACGCATGATATTTAATAAAAAAGAAAGGGTAAAAGAGACATACTAGGTGTAGAGGAAGAAAACCCTTGAGGCTTTGACTCAGAAAAAGACAAAAATAAATTTTGAGAGAAAGGGATAGAGAGAGGAATCGAAGAGAAGGAGGACAAAACACTGAAGAACTGTGATTTGATACCTATTTGATTTTAAAATATGATATTCGATTGATCGAGAGGAATTGAGACAAGAATAAAAAATACTTAAAAACAAATTTGACTGATCGAAAGGAATTGGGGAAAGAATCGAAGCAACCCGAGAGTTTAAGCCTGAAAACTGGGTTTTTTCTTTTCTTTTCAATTGGTCGAAAAATAGGTTCAATTGATCAAATCCTGAAAAATCAGAAAATTTTTGAAGACCTGGAAATTTTCCATAGGATCATTCATAAAATGGATTTTTTATAATATGAGATGCATGTTAATGATTCCAAATATTTTCAAAAATTCTTTCCCTTCCAAAAAAATTTCTTTATTAAGCCTAATGTTAGGACATATGTAGTTCAAGTCTGTGAACATATGTCACTATTTTATGTAATTGGTTTATCCTTAGACAAAACGCACTTTACTTGTAATTGGGTAGATTTAGGATGAGTTTAACACTTCAAGAAACAGTGGTTCAAGGTTAAGTGTTGAAGCCATCAAAGTCTGTCCAAAAAACAAGCAAGGAAGTGCAGGTTTTTAAAGCTCGACACATACCTTGACAGATGCATCTATCGAGCTTTAAAGAAGCTGTTTTGCCCGAGCCTCGACAGCTTCTCGACACCTCTCGACACCTTTATCTGTCGAGAATTAAAGAAAACAGATTTCCAAGTCTGTTTCAAGTCTAATCCGTGAGTGTGTCTTTGGGACTTCTTTTCTCCTAACCCTAGACATATAAAAGGATTATTTTAAGGGCCGTAAAAAAAAAGGATGCAGAAGATACAAGTTGCACATTCTTTGAGAACTTGTTGTTCATGCAATTTGTGATTAGAAAGAAAAAGTTCGTGCCCTAGTTCATCTCTGATGATTTGAAGAACTTTGCAGCCAACTCTCTCTCTCTCTCTAGTTGGTATTTAAAGTCGCGTACTGGGATCCGCGCACCTGGTTAGTCACGTACTTGGGAGCCGTGCATTGAAAGGAGAAACTGCCACTACAGAACAAGTCCAATTGGGTATTGGGGTAAGAGTTCAACTGTAGGTTGGTGAGGTACTGGGATTCCTTACTTGTAACTGCTTGTTATGATAATAGTGGAGTTTCGGGAGTGGTGACCTTAAATCACCCGGTGGGGTTTTTGCCGTAAGGGTTTTCCCCATTCGTGAACAAATCACCGTGTTATTTATTTTCCGCTACTTAACTTAGTTTGGTGATTTGTTTGTGCTGCCACGTGATATTGCATGTTAATTTGATTAATTAAAAACTGGGCTAATTAATTAATCTAAGTTATCACAAGGGGTCAACGCATTTGTGGCCTGTCACCTAAAACAAATTTCATCACACAATTCTTACGTCACACCCCCAAAAAGTATTAAACATATCAAGAAGTTAAGTTTTGGAAGGCAACAAAAATTAACACACAATCACATGTACATAGTTTAACCAAGGTTTTCTTGTGGTGTGTGCAACTAGTAAGTGTATGAGATACCCAAGATGTAATGTGTAGATGGAAAATGAGCACATTTTCTATATTATCAATCACATAAGTTTGAAAGTGACTATCACTTAAAGAGTTACATCATATAACTTTCACATTTCCTGTAAAACATGCTTGCAACCATGCAATTTTTTTTTTTTTTTTATTTCTTTTGCTTTTTCTTTTTCTTTTGAAGCATATTTTTCTTTGATTTTTTTTTGAAAGAAAGACCTTGAATATAGGAATGGCAACGGGTCGGGTTCGGGCCGGGTTTTTACATACCCGGACCCGACCCGCGGGGCAAAACCTGAGACCCGAACCCGGCCCGATTATTAATCGGGTTTTTTTTTTCCGGGGCCCAAACCCGCCCCGCCGGGCTCCACGGGCCCCGCGGGCCCCGTTTATCTCTTGGGCCCAAATCTAGCCCAACCAAAAAAAAAAAAAAAAAAATTTGAAGCCAATTACAATTTTTTTTCTAGATTCAAACCCATTTAGTCAAGTCCACAAGGTTATTAATATGATATATATATATATATATATATGAATATATATGTGTGTATATATATATATATGAATATATATATATGAATATATATGTGTGTATATATATATATGTGTGTGTGTATATATATATATATATATATATATATATATAAGAGGGAGTTTAGTAATTTAATATAACCGGGTTTTTATCCGGGCCGGGTTTCGGGTCGGGTTTCGGATTTTTTTAAAAAACCCGGACCCGACCCGGATCCGCTTCGGGTTTTTTTTTTTTAAACCCATATCCGACCCTATTCTTTATCGGACCGGGTAAAATCCGGCCCATTAGGGTCGGGCCGGGCCGGGTATCCGCGGGTCGGATCTAAATTGCCATCTCTACTTGAATATCTTCTGTGCAAGTGCTACACCTTACCAAGCACGACTTTTATAATTTGCACACAGGTCTTCATGATTAATGAGTAAAAGTAATGAGATGGTTCTGTATGCATTTCTCCTAGGATTTTTTAGTCCTTGAAATCAAAAGAATGTGACTTCAAAATCAAAAGCATGTGTTTAAAAACCATAAACAACTCACACAATAAAAGCACACATAGAAAAAACTAGTAAAGTGAAAAAAATAAAGCTCATCAAAGCTAAATAAGGAACACATTCATGAAATGAAAATTTCATAAGCCAACCTCAATTACACAACTTGAAAACGTGTAATACAAAAAAAAAAAATGTTTTCTGATTTTTTTTTTATTTAAATTAAAACTTAAAAACATCAAAACAAACCTAGATTAAAATGCATGAGTGTAATGCAAATGCAAACCCTAAGGAAAAACATTTTTGGTCACGAGAGATTGAAAGAATTAATACACGGACCATGTCAAGCAGACTCACTAAGACTGAGTCTTTTGCATTCACACTCTTTTAGATGCAAACTTGGAGTTTGAGTTTTTAGTCAAATTAGTCCCAAATTTAGCTCCAGTATTGGCATAAAGGGTTAAAAACCTTTATTAATTCATGAATAAGTGCCATAAGATCTTGTGCTTTTAGCACAAGCACTTTTGTTTGGATGCTTGCTTTGAAGCTTGCAACTTAAAGGAATTTGGGTGTGTATGCCTAGCTCCACCACAAAAATGACAAAACCACTGAGGTTTGTGTTGTTTCTTGCTTCAAGGATGATAGGGATTCTTAGGTTTTGACTCATTTAGATCTACCCTAGTTCTTCTAGCAGCTAGAACTTCTTCCTTAGTTACCTTAACTTCAGGTAAAGGATTAGATGTAGCTTGTTCAAACTTAAGAGGATGACCAACAGGAGAAGAACCCCTCTCAACAAACCCTTATCGTATCTTATTAGAAACCAATTTTTGAACATTTAGCATATCATCCAATTTTGAAGTAGAAGACCTATCAAGTTGTTCTCTAGTAATAGATAATTCAAACTCTAAACTACTAACTTTCTCAGTAAGAGATATGTTTTCAATCTTAACATAATTTAAGAGTTCATTGGCATCAAACATTTTTAACAACAAAATTTTCTTCTCTTATTCAAGCATGCTTATCTTTTTCAACCCTAGATCAACACTCGTGGCATACTCTGTTGCAATCTTGCAAAGCTTGTTGTAAGTTTCTTGCAAGTCAGCATTCTCAGAGAGTTCCCCATCAGAAGGGTTCTCATCAAAAATCTCAGTTTCAATTACTACAGCAATAGTAGTGAAAGCCATGAAGTTTCATTCTTGATCACTTTTAGACTCATAATCAGAAAGTTCATCATCACCTAGGATAACAACCATAGCTTTTCCATTAGATCTCAAAAATGTGGGACATTCAGATATTATGCGACCAAACCCTTGACAACCAAAACACTGTTGGCCTAAAGGATTGTTAGAAGATTGAACAACTTTATCTTTTGATCTTTCAGAATTGTTATGTTTAGTTGTATAATTCTTCTTCACATTCTTAGGGTTAACGTTGTTTCTATTTCTTCCCATTCTGTTATTATTTCTCAAAAAGTTTTTAAAATTCTTGGCAAGATAAGCAATCTCAGTAGAAAAGAGTTTATCATCAAATCTACAATCATCATCATCATCAACAAATTGTAAAGCCATTTATTTGGATTTGTTAGTTTTGTCTAAGTTAGACTCATAGGATTGAAGAGATTCTACAAGTTCATCTACAGAAATGGAGTCCACATCTTTACTTTCAGTTATGGCAATCACTTTGGATCTAAAGTCCTTAGTTATTGATCGAAGAATTTTCCTAACAATTTTAGGTTGATCATAAAAATCACCTAAATTTAGAGCAGAATTAACAATATCATTCAACTTAGCATAGAATTCATCAAAAGATTGATCATCGGACATTCTTATGCTTTCAAATCTAGAGGTCAACTGTTGCAGCTTATTGATTTTTACTGCCTTAGTTTGAGCAATCTCCACATAAGAGATCCTCTTGAATTCTTCCACAGAAACAACATTGAATATTGCATTCGTGGCCTTTTTGTTAAAGCTTGCTACTTCTTTTTGGGTAGTAATCCATTCACTAATGGCAGTGGTTAGTCTTTCAGTCATTTTCAATAAAGAGCCAAACTCTCTCATCAATAGATTTTAAGAAGGCTTTCATCCTTATTTTCTAATAGGCATAGTTATTTCCATCAAAATGAGGTAGGATCACTAAAGAGTGACCATGTTCCATGAAAATAGGAGTCAAGGAACAACTCTAGATTCAAGGACCTAAAGACAAGAGTTAACCTGCTTTGATACTACTTGTTTTGTTTGTTTGTTTAGACCCCTTAAACCAGATTGCTTAACCTAATATATTATCCAAGTGATTACTTAGGCTAATTATTCAGATCTAGGTTAAAAAATAATAAATCATATCATGCAAAGTAGTAGAAAAGTAAATAACACCATGATATGATGACCTAGGAAAACCAATGAAACGAACCATTTCAAAGTAAAAATCTAGGGAGGATTTGACCTAGCAATCCACAAGATAAAACAAATCCACTATAAGAGAATTGAAGTCTTTACACCAGATTTAACCCTAAATATATTACTACATTAAGTAATAACTTACTGATACAACCCCATGCAAGCTCTGAATCCATGAACTCCTTCTCTTCTTGGATTTACTACAACACAAGCACCCACGATTGTGACTTTGAGATCCCACTCAAAGGTTTCAGATTAGCTTCTCTTGTTGATCTTAGTAGCAGCAACTAGGTTCTACCAACGCTTTATTGTAGTTCTTGCTCTAGTAGGGGCTTGTGTAGTTAGAAGGCATAATACCTTTCAGATCTAACAAAGAGTAATACACAAGTCTTCCAAAGGTCTCTAAAATGTAGCTAGGGTTTCCCTTTTATACATGAACAAGTTAGATTGAACCCTAAACGTTTTTGTGGGCTTAAGCCTTGTTTAAAAATTTTGCAAAATCTGATTTATGCGATTCTCGATTAGTTGAATCTAATTTTCAATCGATCAAGCTTTACAGATTCTAACTCCTTTTTTCTGCAATCAGGGCGAACTTGAAGCTTGAAAATACACCTTTAACCAATACCTTACACTAGTCTAGACATGTTTTGTTTTCAAATTGCTAACATAAACAAAATAGAATTCTAAACATTTAATACTAAATCTTTATAACCTAACAATATCCTCCCACTCTCCTTATATAGAGATGAAAAATGAGCAGTAATCGTCCAGCACATTTAGCCAGGAGAAATGCATGATCTCCATCTTACCATAGAACATCGGAGACATGTAGCTGCCTATAGCAATAACTGTAGTGTTGGGGAAACTGAAATGTTAGAAGCATGCCCAAGACAGTTGAAAGGACACTCCTATGTGTGAACGCAACTAGCATGTGCTAACTCCCTTATCTCTTACCAAAACTCCACTTCCCCGAGTGTTTAGGGAAATGGAGTTTCGAGGGTCTATTGTGGGGGGAAGGGAGCCCAAAGAGAAGGAACCACCAATAGGATCTACCCAAGGTGTAATTGGGCCCAACTATTCATCAAATCAGACCATACCCAATTAAGACAATCAAAGTACTAGGTGGATTAGGAAAATCGAGGATGGCAAGCTGCCTGAGGAGGCCACAGAACAGATACTTCTTAGGAGACTAGAGGTAAGCCACAAGAGCTATGAGATTGGAAGCCGAGGAGGACCATGGTGACATACGAATAAAAGTGGGAAGAAACTTCCAAATAAAGCATCCATCACCTCCACATTAAATGCATTGCAACAACTCAACCTATTGTATTAATAGCAAAATATCCCTTGAAGAATGCCCTCACAGTCAGTAACCTACTCTACCACCACTAGCAAGGCAAAGATGAGATAAGTATCCAAAGAAAGATTAGTAGCCCTTCAAGTGGAAGGCTAGGATGCAATTCCAACGGCTATAAATAGGAAGGAAGATCATCCTTAAGGAATGACTGAAGAATAGGAGAGATAAAAGAGATAAGAATCGTACTACAATTTGTAACTTTATTCAAGAACCCTTGATCCTCAACCAACCCGGGGAGAGTAATAAACAAGAATTTCATCTTTCCTTCTCCATTTCTTACCAGTATTGGGCCATCTCAAGAGTCTATCTTACTTCTTTAATCATAAATTTGTTTCCTTAAGGAATCAAAATGTTGGCCTACATTCCCATTTCTACAAATTAATTGTATTAGGCTTCATCCTATGTGGAAGGAGTCTCACAAAAGTGAGTGAGAAGCTCATCTCTAGACACGATTCGGAGACGCTCACAGCTAAGGTAGTTAGAATGCGCTACCCTAGGTATATGTAATACCTCTGATCTAAGATCCAGAGTGGCTACGATATGTGTACCTTAAATGTAAGTAGAAAACTGAGGCACAGAGGTATCGATGCCGTGTATATTAGAGTAAAACTCTTGTAAAATCACGACGGGACACCTTAACGGACTCTCACAGAGAGAAGCCCAACCCCAGGTCCAAATGAAGGCAGGGAGAGGAGTGTTAGAAAAGTCAAACAAGATAACCTAGCGTTCCGAATGAACACCATGTTTCTAGAAGTTCTCCAAGAAGTCCTTCTTGGCCTTCTCATCATGAAACCGGATGTGAGAGGGAGCATTGGAAGAAGAAAAGGACCTAGAACCACGAAGAGAATTCTGAGCTGGAGTAGATATGCAAGGCTTGGGTGCCACAACACAGTCTATCTGAGAGAGAGAGAGAGAGAGAGAGAGAGAGAGAGAAGAGACAAGAGACAAGAATACATCACAACTAGAAACAAAAAGAAAAGAAAGGACGTACGCATGAAAAATGCGTGAGCATGTGATGTGCAAAAATAAAGGAGCATCATGGCAAAACTCAATCCAACCTAACACTCACAATTTTAATCAAGCATGCAATCCTAAAATGCATGAAACATAGTTATAATGCATAGAGAATGCAATGCATGAACATATAACAACAAAACACAAAGCCTAACCCAAAAATTTCAAGAAAAATTCAAAAACCCCAATAATTTTGAAAACCCCCAAAAACCTAGGTCTAAATGCATGAAATGCATGAAAAAAAGAGATTAAGAAGACTTACCAAGTGATAATAGCTTGGATTAGGTCGAAGACTTAATAGGTAGAGGGATTTTAGAGAGAAAAAGGGTTTTGCATCGAGAGAGAAGAGTTTTCTGTTGAAGAGAAAAGTGAGAAATGAAGTTTGAATCGCGTCTAACCCTTAAATAGAAATCGTAGCTCAATGGATCAAAGGTTCTATCAAGATCTGTCAAGCACTAAATCTCGATAGAAATGAATTTGTTGAGGTATCGTCAAGGATTTGTCAATGGCAAAACACTTCGATGGATGGAGAATTTGTCGAGAATCTATCGGTCAAATAGAATACTCAGAAAATTCGGCTCGATGGATCGAGAAGTTGTCAAGATGCTCTCAAGATTCCATTAAAAAAAACCCAGAAATCTCGATGGATTGAAGATTTGTTGAGATTCTATTGAGTCTGAAGAAAGAAAGCTCGATATAAGAGGAATCTATCGAGATCTATCGAAAGCTATCGAGTTGGAGGAAAAGGAGTTTTTTCAAGAAGGAAAGACACAAAAAGATGAGTGCAACAAGCAAGCTACTCAAACAATGATCCAAGCAACATATTAAGCTCTTAAAACATCTTTCAACATATAAGCATAGCATCCATTGATCTAGAAACACACACACACACACACACACACACACACACAAGAAGTCTAACCAATTTTATATTTCAAAGACAAGTTAAGACAGTTTAGTAAACATATATTAACATATATATTCCTTGTGATGGCTAAATCACATTATACCTGCACATGTATCAAAAGTAGCAAAGAATTTGTGTGATGTGTGTGAAAACATAACAAGTGTGCACAAGTTTCTTATATTGTGATGATTTGAGATATGAGAGAATCAAAAACACTCGCACATAATCATAACTGTTTGATGGGGACTATTACCTTTGAGGTACATCATATAACTCCCACATCTCCTAGAAATACGCTTGCAACCATATTTAAAAGCATTTTGATTCTTTTTACTTTTACATTCTTTGCATATTTTCTTTTTGAACATATCATGCATGGGCATATATAGATAGAGAAGAAATACCCAATTATGTAAGCCAAAACATCACAATTTTGCTATGCCGAAGCACATAGATATTATACATGATTCGTGGGCTTTAGTGATGAGATATTATTTATGCCTTTCTCTTAGAATTTTCTAGTCCTTCCAGTCAAAAAGAGTGATATGATTATTAAGTGTGAAAGAGACAAACTTAATCGTAATCATAACAAACATAAGCCACAAAGCTCACTTGCTTAGTTGTGCATTAAAGAGCTCATCTAGGCTACAAGAGATACAAAGTTTAGAAAACTTTGTTTTAATGGCCATACAAGGTACACAAGTACCAATATACACAAACACACACTGTTTTTATATATTTTTCTTTTAATTTTTTTTAAAATTTTATGAAAAACAAATAAAGCAAAACTAAAACACACAAACAAAAACATGTTAAACAAACATAACATAAAACTAGATTGACTCAAAAGCAAGAAAGCAAAATAAACAAGTAGTGCATAAACATAAAGGGAAGGAGAAAGAAAAAGTGACTGAATCACTTTGAGCCTTTTTCCTTCCACACCTTGGAAGAAGCTTTCATTTGTGTGAACCTTTGATCCTGAGGAGAGGGGGAAGAGTTGAAACCGTTCAAGTTCGAAAGAAACATGAGGGCCTAGAGAATATTTTGAAAAGGACCTAGAGATGGTGGATACTGACCTCGACCACTAGATGATAACATACTATTGCTCTATTGAGTGGCTAACCACTTATAGCAATTTGGACAAGTGTGTCCCAAAGCTCCACAGTGATGGCAAATTTGCGGCTTCTTTGTTTGAGACTTCTTATTTTTAGCCTTGTTGTCTTTCTTAGCCCTAGGGTTTTTAGTCTCTTTCTTCTCTATCTTAAGGGGTGCTCTTAGAATAAATTTGCCCTTGTCCATGTTCTCATTAGCTATATCAGTTTTAGATTCATTGTTCTCAGAATTAACATTGTTAACAGGTGAGACAAAAACAGTTCTACTAGAAGAGGAAATATTAGAAGAGTTAGAGAGTTCATACCCCAATCCAGTTCGGTCAAAAGTTGATTTCTGAAGGTTTAGGATTTCATCTTACTTTGCACTAAAAGTCCTCTCCAATTGAGCTCAAACTTGAAACAATTCTACTTCAAGCTTCTTGATTCTTTTAGCCAAGAAATTATTCTCAAAACACAGTGCTCCAATGACTTGGTTGGCTTCATTAACCTTGGTAGAGAGCTCCTCTCATTCCAACTCTACTTCACTAAGCTTCTTAGTGGACAACCTGTACAACTTCTCATGCTTTTTAGGCACCTTGTATAACTTTGCATAGGTTGTATGGATGTCATCCTGATCATCCATCTTCTCGAACTTGGATTCCACCAAATCCTCTTCTTCATCCACTTCTTCTATGATCCCCTCAGTAGGACCCATTATGGCAGTGAAAGTATTCAAGATTCCCTTATCATCACTATCATCTAACTTAGTCTCAGGCTCAATATCACTCAAGGAAGTAGCAAGAGCATTGCTTTTCCCAATACACTTGAGATATGTTGGACATTCTTGTTTCATGTGTCTAAGACCTTAACATCCGAAGCACTTTGGACTATAGGGAATAATATATTAACCGTCATCCTTTTTCCCTCTGTCTTGACTTTTGAATTGAGAGGAACTTGATTTCTTACAGTCCTTGTCAAAACCTTTCACATTGGCGTTCTTCATAAATTTCTTGAACTACCTAGTGATATAGGACATCTTGAAATCTTCATCATCTGATGACACTAAAGGCCAAAATCATTAGTCTCATTGCTTTTGGCTTTCAGTGTCATGCTCTTACTTCTGGTTTCCTTCTTATGTCTACTCAAACCCAATTCATAGGCTTGCAAGTTGCTAATCAACTCTGTCAAATGAATGGTGTCAATGTCCTTTAATTCTTCAATTGCTATTATCTTGGCATGAAATCTCTCAGGCAGAGACCTTAGCACTCTTCTTACAACCTTGGGTTTGAGAATGGTTTCCTCAAGATTAAAGGTTGAGTTGACTATGTCCTTGAGTTTTGCATAGAATTCATCAAATGATTCATCCTCCTCCATCTTTATCTCTTCAAAGCTAGTCATGAGCCTTTGGAGCTTTGAATCCTTGACAGCCTTAGTCCCTTCATAGGTTGTCTAGAGGATGGTCCATGCTTGCTTTGTAGTTTCAATCGAGGATATTTTCTTAAACTCCTCATTTGTGACCGCACTGAATATGACATTCAATGCTCTACTGTTGAAGTTTTCCGCTTTGATCTTTGCATCATCCTAATCTGCTAGCGCTTCCTTTGGCTTAGTCTAGCCAATCTCCATAACTTGCCACACTTTCTCATCTAAAAGCTGCAAGAAATCTTTTATGCGTATGCATAATTAGTGCCATCAAATAAAAGAGGTGTAATAAGAGACTATCCTATATCCATGACAAATAGGGGTCAATGGATTACACAGCAAATATTAAAACCTAATCAGAGTGTGTTCGCTCTGATACCACTTGTTGGGTTAAAATGAATTGACCCTTTGCAAATTAATTAATTACCCAAGTTAATTAATTAGTCAAATTACATGCAATAGCATGGTAGCACAAACAAATCACCAAATAACTAAATACAACGAAAAATAAATTTGACACAAGTGATTTGTTTATGAATAGGGAAAACCATCGAGGCAAAACCCCACCAGGTGAATTTAAGGTCACCACTCCCGAGAATCCACTATTATCAATCACAAGTGGTTATAAGTATAAGGAATCTTACCAAACCCTATGGTCTATCCTGAAATACCAATCTACAGTTGAACCCTTACCCCTATACCCAATTGGACTTGTATTGTAGCGACAATCTCTTTGTTCAATGCACGAATCCCAGTACGTGACTAATCAATGATGCACGGATTCCAGTACGTGACTCACTCACTAACTTGTGGAAGATGTTGGCTGCAAAGTTTTTCAGTTCATCAACAATGAAGATCAAGAAGCTCCTTGATCACAGAATCCTTAGCGTAAAGATGCAGTAGCTTCAACAAAGATAATGATAAACTAGGTCACAATATGCTTGTATTCTATTTTCATACACTTAGCATATCATGTGCATAATGCGACGGCCTTTAAAATAAGCCTTATATATGTTTAGGGTTATGAGAAAAGAAACCCTACACAAATATATTACAATATGCGTGTAATCAGATCTGAAATGTCTGATTTTATAATTCTCAACAGATACAGCTTCTGTCGAGCTTCAAAATTAAATCTCAATAGAAATGATTCTGTCAAGCTTCTATCGAGGTTTAGTGAATAGCACTGGCTTCACTTGTTTCTTGGTTAGACTTGCATAGTTTCAATACTTAACTTGAACACTTATTTCTTGAAGTACTAAGCCCATCCTAGATCTACCCAATTACAAGTAAAGTGCGTTTCATCAAAGGATTAATTTATTACATAAAGTATGTGCTAACACACTTTATCTTTTTGCCAAACAGAGAGCTTCATGGGTATCTCGCGGGATGACCCTTTTCATGAACTACTTGTGAATTTGATAGTCTGGCCTGACTCTTTAGTTTCCAGTCATATGCTTCACATGTGGCCTTTTACAGGGTTACGCTTCTCATGAGCTTCTCACGAGCTAGTTGTGAACTGAACTAATTCATCTTTAAAGTTTGATTCTTCACCAATCTTTCACACTCATCCCTTAAAAATAAACCCACATCAAATTTGGCACAGAATTAGAGCCAACACAAACTAGTTGGAAATCACAACTTTACTGAGAAACACTTAGGGAGTAAGATTCCCTCCGATTTATGTCCTCAAATTCCCTCCAAATTTTAGCAAGATGTGTGGCATGTGGCATTTAAATGTCATATGTCTCACATCTGGAAGAGAAGAGAGAGAGAGAGAGAAAGAGAGAGAGGAAATTAGAAAGAAAAAAAAGAAAAGAATTGGGAATCATTTCCCTTAACATTATTTTTCTAAAAATCCCTTAAAGTTAAATTTACATATCCACTTTTTTTCTCTCTCTTGAGTCTTGCAATTCAAGTTTGGGGAACATCATTTTCTAAAAGGGATAACGTTTGGAGAGAAATTCTTCAAACTCTCACTAAAAAATTAACATAACTATATATTTTGAAAATCTAATATTTTAATTATATATTTGTTATGTTTTTAACATGCATGTCAACTTTCGTTCAAATTGGATGGTCATAACTATTTGATCCTTAAATGTATTTTTAATGTATAATTTAAGACTACAAAAACTTGAAATTTAAATATTTGATCGATGACATAGTTATTGATCTTTGGTTTTCTTGAAATTTTGCAAAAATGGAGGATATAATACAACAAATGCAATCTAACAATGGATTTGTCAAAATTCACATCTAATAAATTAATATGGGGGGAGTTTGTCCTTCTAAGGGAGTGCAATTTCAACATGGACAAGGTGTAAACCCCTTGTCTTTGCTATGATTGGAAAAATTTTGAAGCCTACGCTATGATTGTATGTACTCTATAGCATCAGAGAAATCATCTTAGAATTAATAGCAAAACCTTCCCCCCCCCCCCCCCCACTCAGGTAATCCCAAATGCTCAATCAGCCTTAACCAATTCATTTAAGCACTTCAAGCAACTCATAACCCTTCTCAGGGTAGTGACTTCCACTCCCAACCTCATCACTCAAAATTAATTTTGATGGTGCAATATTTAAAAAGACTAGAGAGGCAAGTGTAGGGGTGGTAATCTAAAAAACCAAGGGATGGTTTTAGCTTCTATCTTCGAAAGGCTTGCCTTTCCACATTCAGTTGTTAATGTAGAAGTGACGGTGGCAAATAAAGCTCTTGATTTTGTTCATGATATTGTTCTTTCCTCCATTTTTCTTGAGGGAGATTCAAAAGTGGTCATCCAAGCCTTAAGAAGTGAAGACAAGTCCCTTGCCTCTTATGATCATCTGATTGCTAATGCAAAGTCTATTTTCGGATCCTTCAACCTTATTAGTTTTTCTCACATTTGTAGACTATAATTTTGTAGCTCACAACCTTACTAGACATGTGAGACATGTTAACGGTTTATTAATGTGGATTGAGGATGTTCCTCTACATCTCAATATTGTAATTTTGGCCAATATGAATGAGCTTCTTTGATGAAATTTCCAGAATCCTTCTCCAAAAAAAAAATAAATAAATAAATAAAGCCTTTTCCCAACAAATTAGAGTAAGCTCATTTCATTCTATCCTTTTCTCGCCGAACAAATTTTCTACTATACTACCTACCCTAAAAAACATCACAAAACTTTTATTACAAAAACTATTATATGGAAACCTCCCTTAGAGTCGTTCATCACATGGTAATCCTAGTAGGGCTGGTAGAGGGAGAGTCCTTCATGATTCAAATGGATTTTGGTTAAAAGTTTTATCTATTCATCTAGGTATGATGGGGGTAAAAATGTATTGACCCCTTAGGTAAATTAACCAATCAATTAGCCAAGTGAATTAATTAAGTCAATTTAACATGCAATACATGTGGTAACACAAAAAAATCACCAAATAACTAAATGCAGTGGAAATTAAATTTGGCATGGGTAATTTGTTTACGAATGAAGAAAACCACCGATGCAAAACCCCACTGGGTGAATTTAAGGTCACCACTCTCGAGAATCCACTATTATCAAAAGAAGCAGTTACAAGTAAAGGAATCTCAGTACCTTATTGAAAGCTCAGATTTGTGTTAAAAATACAAGATTTGTTTAGACCCCAAATTAAAAAATTACTACTCAGTTGATTTTACTTTAACTTAAACTACGTGTAGAATAAAACTACTCTAAGCCATATTCAACAAATCATAGCAGTAAATGAAAGGTAAAAGAGTAGGGAAGAGAGATGCAAACACAAGATAACACTCCGATGTGTTATCGAAGAGGAAACAGAAGAACTCAGCGAAAAACCTCTCCGTTGCCCTCCAAGCGGTAAATCGATCCACTAGATAATAAGTTGGGATACACGAATAGCAAGAAACCCTCCAGGCCTAGTCTACCCAGTGCACCTATGCCCTCCAAGCTCCTACTCCAACAAGGCTTCTCGGAACCGTGTCTTGTCTAGCTTTCCGAATCCCACAATGCGCCCGATTGCATCCGCCAAAACTTGGCTTCTTCTAATACTTCCCAGCAACACCAAAACCTCACTGGACACTTAGTATGGGTGTGGTAAGTGTTTGAGCTATCAACCTCTCAAAAATTTGGAAATGGAGAGGTAGGAGTAAAGGAAAACCACAATGGACGGTGTAGAGAATTGTGGGTATGACAATCTCACGCTCTCAAGCGTTTAAGGCTAGAGTTTTCTCAATGAAAATCTCTCCACTCAATATGTGGGTAATGATAGTATATATAGTGTTATTGAGGATGTAGTGGAGCAAATAGGAAAAAAATAGCAAAACAAACTGTTTCACGGGTAT
This sequence comes from Castanopsis chinensis, assembly GCA_032878915.1. Taxonomy (NCBI): domain Eukaryota; kingdom Viridiplantae; phylum Streptophyta; class Magnoliopsida; order Fagales; family Fagaceae; genus Castanopsis; species Castanopsis chinensis. The sequence continues at coordinate 34,371,448 of JAVQMG010000133.1, read as the reverse complement.
TTTGCGAGAAGGCCTTACCCGCGAGACACTTGCAAAAACTAGCTATCACCATTGGTCATGACTCTTCGCATTCCAATCATGTGCTGGGCACATGCATCACTTTGCGGGATGGCTAGTCGCGAGCTACCCGCGAAAACTCATTTGTCTTCAATAGATGCCTTAAGTCTTCACACACTTTCTCTCACACATAACACTTACAAATAAATCCCACATAAATTACAGGGTACAAAAGATTGAATAGAATTACAATCAAATTTGGCACCGAATTAAAGCCAACACAAAATAGTTGTAAATTACAACTTTACAATCTCCTCCTTTGGCTATTCCATGACAAAACATCCTATAATAGACTCTAGACTTAAACGTGAGTTTGGGAACAATGACAAAACTTGCTCACACCTAATCTAGAAGCTATGAAGCACTTTAACGAATACACCTGTATCCTAAAACACTCACACACAACCAAAACTTTCATTAAGCTCATGACAAGTTGAATATAAGGTACGTATAGGAGCAAGTATAATGCGATCAAGGTAAACATCAAGATATAGACTATGAAGCATAACACGATCATACAAGAACAATCATTAAGAAACGACTACAATGATCATTTAACTAGAAAATGATCATCCAGACACACAATGCAATTAAGTGCAAAGCAAAAATCAATTGCCTGTCCAAAACACTCAACCAATGCAAAATACCAAAGTATTTACATTAAGGATACAATATCCAACAAGGACACAAGAGTGTAGTACTCAAGATAAACTAAAAGTACCAAAAAAAAATGCTACAAAGCAATAAAATAAACACAAAGTACTGAATATTAAACTGAATTTAAAACAAAGTACTTAAAGCTTTACAAGAAAGCAATGTAAATAAAAGTGTTCTAGACTATGGCAAAAAAAAATAATAATAATAAACAAATAAACCACCAAAAATTAACCAATATGTCTATGAAGTGCATGTGCTACAATATGCTCCGCTTTGCTCCCTCTCAAAATGTGCAACTCCCCCTTAAAATTTTCTCCCCCTTTTTGACCGGAATGGCCAAAGGAGTTAGAATTGCTCGGATTTTGAATCGGTTCCTTGCGCCATCATCATATCCTCGATCTGTGATGATAATGCAATGATTTGACCCTGGATGAAAGCAAATTGATCCGCGGTGTGCTGCACATGAGACTCGAGCATGCCATATATTTGTTCTACCGTTGTAAGCAGTCGATCAAGACGATCGAATCCTCGTGGTTGTGCTTGGGAAGATGGTTGTGCAGAACTCTCTAGAGCAGAAGTAAATCTGTCAATCTCATCCTCTGTGTCTCCACCGTCTTCTTCAACAGTAGCCCTTGGAATTTGAGAAGTGCCAGTCTTTGATCCTTTAATGTGAGCTGTGCTTCAAGTCACTGTGTGTGCACCAATGGGGTAATCTCTATGCATAATAGTGAGACCGCTCGGAAGTTTGAACTTTGCCTTTGCAATAAGACCCATAATGAGGAGGGAAATGGCATGACTGTTTTGGAGTTCCGCTTCTCAATGCTTTTGGTCAAGATGTGGAAGATGTGTCCACAAATATCAATCTCTTTGTGAGTGAAGAGATCGTACAAGAAGATTGTCCATGCAGCAGACAATGTCGTCAAGTTGGTGATCGGATACAAATTGTGGATCATCACATAAGCAAAAGCCCTCATTTCCAGACTGAATGGAATTGCGTTCATAGACTTCTTGGTTGGTGTACCACCAAGAATTTTTACCATTTCCTCAATGGATTCCAAATGATCATTGTATTGGGCGGTAATCGGTTGAGAAAGGAGGAAAAACTTCAAGGAAATCTTGGATTGAATCTCTTGTAATCACAAATTCCTTGTGTCTCACCTAGTAGTTAATATGGTCTCCGTCTACGCTAGCATTGGAAAAGAACTCTTAAATGATTTCCGAGTACACATTTCCACTCGGAGTTAACAGCTTCGTCCATGTCCTCTCCTAGAACACGTCGGGAATGAAAGTGTCTTCAAGGGTATCCAATTGGACAACTCTCTCCACAATTATTGTAACTCGTTTGTAGCAGTCATTGTAAGCCATATCTGCCTCAATGTTAGAATCCGCGCGAGCACGCTTAGAGGATTTCTTGGACGCTGAATGTTTGGTAGGAGACATCTGCACATGAATACAGAAAACAAAGAAAAGAAACAGGTGTAGGAACACGAAGACAGACCACAAAACTTGATTAGATTCAAGTTAGTCCAAAAACAAAAAAAATGACTTGAAACAAAACATAATAGTGTTAAAACTACATGATTTAAGTGCTAAACCATGTAAACACTAACAAAATGCAAGAATATATCAACTGTGCATGTGAGCGCATGAGTTGATGCATGGAGTATGCCTAGTGTTTTCCTAGTGTGTGCCTAGGTGATGCATGGCATGGCATAGAGGCACAAATTGGGCAAAGTATGTGAAACACACACCCAATGATCAAAACATATCAAGCATGTTCAATCAAGGGTAAACCCAAACATTGGAACTCATTTGAGTCCAATTTAAAACAAAAATGTCACTTGAACATTTTGTCAAACACTTAGCATGCAATACAGTTCTACATGAATGGACAATGCATGAACACAAAGAAAACTGCCTAAATACAAGTGTAAAATGCCATAAGGGCCAACACAGATACACACAAACCAAATGGGACTCAGCCCAAACAAAATTTTGAAAACATTTTCCCAAAAATCATAGTTCCCAACCCCTTTTTCAAAAATCCTCAATTCAAGAACCCTAAACAAATTTTGCATAATCTAGAGTGAAAAACTTAAAGGAATGTTAAGAAACATACCTTTGAAGAGATTTTGCATAGATTTGGACTTGAAGTTTGAGGGTTTTGTGTGAAAAATTAGTTTTGGGTTAAGAGTGGTACGAGTGAGGCGAAGGGAGTGAACTTAAGATAGTTTTAAAAACTCAGTCACATCAGCCCTTTAAAACTAAAAAACACGTGTTTTTGGCGGGTTAGACAGTCGCGAAATTACTCGCGAAAAACACCACTAAAGCACAAACACTTTCACGGGAAGCCTTTAGTCATGATACAGTCGCGAGGCAGTCATGAAAGTCTCTGTTTGAAATATGTGTTTTCCAGTTTTTGCCTAAAAATCATTTTGTGCGAAAAGCTTGGTCACGAGATAGTTGTGAGATAGTCACGATACTCTCTATATGAAAATGAGATGTTTAGATTTCCCTTAAACTCTTTTCACGGGAAGCTCTTAGTCGCGAGCTTCTGGCGAAAATGGTTCTACGAGCTTCCAGCGAAAATGCCTCTAAACCAGTTTTTTAAAAAATAACACAAAAATGCATTTTGAACAAAAACTTAAAGCACGAAAGTACAAAAACATATAAAATATTCAAAAATCTTTTTGGGTTTGATCGGCAAGCAATTGAGTATACATATCACATTTAATCACGTATAATCACACAAATGAAATAAGCATTCATTGAACAAAGTCTTGTGTGTTGTGTGTGAGTATCAAATGTGGAATAGTCCTTAGTCTAGAGTGAAGCTTCAATGATCAATTCAATCAAGTCACACACAACTAGTATCAAGTCAAGTGGACTATCTCAATTATAGAAATGAACAGATATGATCTCTCACAAGAAAATGATTATATTTCTTTGAAGCTTTTCATTTGGCTTCTTTACAAATCAAAACATTTGATCATTTTTGAACAAAGTACATCCCATTTTGAGATTGATGCTTAAACTTTTTAATATTTCAATTTTGTAAGCCTTTGGCTTTTTGAGGCACCATATATTTCAATACAAGTCGCTTTCCCTTTTTCCTAGTCAAATATTAGTATGTGCAACAGCTTTTGCACTCATTATCTCTTTTTATTTTGAGATTTACATTTGTTGAGCTCTTTAAGCAAAAAAAGGCGTAGGAAAAGATATAGGCACAAGTCTATGCATGTATCAAAACCAACAAGATTATTGACTAATCATTCATGACAAGCTTGAAGATCAATTTACAACAATCACACATAGATTTCAAGATTTTTCTCACAAAGATAGATGTGCATACAAAACAAGCTAAGCTTGTAAATGCACTACGCCATTAGTACGAAGGTACTAGGCCAAACTCACATGTGATATACACAACACAAGCGATCAAACTTTTTGGAGATTTTTCAATTTTTATGGATTTCTGAATTTTTCAACACACTCAAGAACATAATAAGAAAAGTAAGATCAACAAAAACAAAAAAAATGCAACAAGCAAAAGAAACATGCTATGAATCGGAAGCAATGACACAAGAAGATTTTGCACGACATAATGCATGAACCTATGACCCTAAACATTGAAAGAATTAATGCATGGGCATAGGAATAATCATGCATGGGTACCCTTCTTCACCCACACTTTTCAAGTGTTTTGGGTGAGAGTCTTGGATGGAGGTGCACGACCAACATAGCTTTCCAACCTCAGAGTGAAGCTAGCAAGGCATAGAGAGATGTTCTTCATCATTTCTAGGACGTCTCCAATGAGATGTCCTTCAATTTTTTCCCTTAGATTGTGTTCCCTTTGGTCTCTTCTTTGAACTTTCTTGGCCACGCATGGAGTCAGCCTTCTTGAGTGCATGAAGCTTGAAACAGTTGGGTCTTGTGTGCCCTTGAACACCACGATGATGACACACATGCTTCACTTGAGGCCCCTATGATTTTTGGATAATGACTTCCCTTTATCTTTTGGTTTTACACTAGTGGTTCTCTTCTCAACAATAGGGGTCTCAGTCTCAGGCGTCACTTCTTTAAGTTTCTCAATACTCTTGACTGATACGAACCTCACTATCTTCTTAGGTTCACTGTTGGAGCTTCCTTCTCTGGTATAACCCAAACTAGTCTTGTCACGTAAGGATTTTTGTGAGGACAACACAGTATCAAGTTTCTTGGTGGAGATACTCTCAACCTTGACATTAGCTTGGATTATTTCAAGCTCAAGAAACTTGATCTTAGAGTAAGCTTCAACCAGCTCTCCCTTGAGTCCTTCTACTTCACATTTTGCCTCTTTAAGTTGCACAAGGGTACACTTATGCTCTTCTTCAATCTTCTTCATCTTTCTCATAGCATGGTTCGCAACCTTGGCATATTTTCCACAGTCTTCTAGCAAAGAATCATATGCTTCTTGAAAGTTGCTTTCACCTTTAATTTGACATGCATCTTCAACTTCCTTACCCTCAGAATGCTCACCAAGTTCATGTTCCAAATTGCTCAAATCATCCTTAGATTTAACGGAAGTAATTGTCATGAAGGCCGTATAGTTCCTGTCACTGTCACACTCTTCTTTCGAGTCTGAATTTGAGCTTTCGAAGTCACTAAGAGTAGTGGCAAACACCTTACCCTTCCCCTTCAAGTAGTTGGGACATTCTTTCTTGATGTTTCCATGGTTATTGCATTCAAACCACACAACTCCTTAGGGGGATGGAGAGTCCTTCCCATCTTTCTTCTTGAACTCCTTCCTACCACCTTTAGATGATGAAAACTTTCCTTTGCTGAAATGCTTCCCACTGTTCTTCATCTTCAAAAATTTTCGGAAGTTCTTTGCAAGGAATGCTACTTCTTTCTCCACATCATCTTCTTCGGAAGAGTAGTCCAATCTCTCATTGATGGTTTTGAGTGCAAGTGATTTGGTTGGCTTATGAGAAGGCAGTCCAAGTTCATATGTTTGGAGGGATCCAATTAACTCTTGAATCTTGATTTCATCCAAATCTCTGCTTTCTTCTATAGCAATAACCTTCACACGGTAGCTCTCTGGTGAGGACCTCAAGATCTTTCTCACCACCTTAACATCCTCAATATTTTCACTGAGATTGAGCTTGGCAATCACAATTTCATTAAGCTTCCCATAGAATGAATCAAATGACTCACCGTCACTCATCTTGAGCTCTTCAAATTGAGTGGTAAGCATTTGGAGTTTTGTGTCCTTGACTTTCTTGGTACCTTCATAGGTAGTCTCAAGAATTGTCCAAGCTTCCTTGGTGGTCTTCACATGCGATATCCTATAAAATTCATCAGTAGATAGACCACAAAAGATAGCGTTAATTGCTTTGCTATTGGCATTTTCCAAAGCAAGAGCTGCCTTGTCCCATTCAGAATTGGCTGTTGTGGGTTTAACATACCCATTCTCAACAAAATTCCATACGGACTCATCCATAGAACAAAGGAATGCCCTCATACGGACTTTCCAAAAAGCATAGTCGCTCCCATCAAAGTATGGTGGAACATTGAGAGATTGTGACTGATCCATCACAAAAGGGGTCTTGGATCGCATTTAGGCAATGAAACCACAACCACAACAAGTGCACCCACTCTAATACCAATTGAAAGCTCAGATTTGTGTTAAAAACACAAAAGCTGTTTAGACCCCAAATTAAAAAATTACGGCTCGGTGGATTTTTCTTTAACTTAAACTAAGTGCGGAATAAAGTAAATGCGAGCGAACAAGCAATAAAACTACTTTAAGCCATATTCAACAAATCATAGCAGTAAAATGAATGCTAAAAGAGTAGGGAAGAGAGATGCAAATACAAGATAACACTCTGATGTGTTAACGAAGAGGGAACTGAAGAACTCAGCAAAAAACCTCTCCGCCGCCCTCCAAACGGTAAATCGATCCACTAGACAATAAGTTGAGATACACCAATAGCAAGAGACCCTCCAAGCCTAATCTACTCAGTGCACCTAAACCCTCCAGGCTCCTACTCCAACAAAGCTTCATGAAACCATGTCTTGTCTAGCTTTTCGGATCCCGCAATGCGCCTGATTGTATTCGCCAAAGCTTGGCTTCTTCCAATGCTTCTCAGCAACACCAAAACCTCACTGGACACTCAGTATGGGTGTGGTAAGTGTTTAGGCTATCAACCTCTCAAGGATTTGGATATAGAGTGGAAGGAGTAAAGGAAAACCACAAGGGATGGTGTAGAGAATTATAGGTATGACAATCTCACACTGTCAAGGGTTTGAGGCTAGAGTTTTCTCTCTGAAAAGCTCTCTACTCAATATGTGGGTAATGATGGTATATATAGTATGTATGAGGACGTAGTGGAGCAGATAGAACAAAATAGCGAAATAGACTGTTTCGCGGGTATCTCATAGGAAGGCCTTACTTGCAAGACACTCGAGAAAATTAGCTGTCACCATCTATCATGACTCTTCGCATTCCAGTCATGTGCAGGGCACATGCATCACTTCGCGGGATGGGTAGTCGCAAGCTACCCACTAAAACGCCTTTGTCTTCAATAGATGCCTTGAGTCTTCGCACTCTGTCTCACACACAACCCTTACAAATAAATCCCACATAAAATATAGAGTACAAAAGATTGAATAGAATTACAATCAAATTTTGCACGGAATTAAAGCTAACACAAAATAATTGTAAATTACAACTTTATACTTATATCAACCTACAGTTGAACCTTTATCCCAATACACAATTGGACTTGTAATGTAGTGACAATCTCTCCTTTCAATGCACGGCTCCAAGTACACGACTAACCAATCGATTCGCGAATCCCAGTATGCGACTTACTCCTTTATACGAATCCTAGTACATGACTAACACCCCAACTTGAGAATGGTGTTGGCTGCAAAATTCTTCAGTTCATTCACACAATGAAAATCAAAAAACTCCTTGGTTACAAAACTCTATGGCGTACAAACATAGCAGCTTCTTCAAGAGAAAGATGAACTAAGGTAAATTGTGTCCAGTCACAATTTGAGTGAATAATCACTTTGCATCAAGTTGCATCACCTTAGATGGCCCTTAAAATAATCCTTATATATGTCTAAAGTTATAAGAAAAGAAACCCTACACAAATAGCTTGGATATGCGTGAAAAACAGATCTGGAAATTTGATTTTCATAAATCTCAATAGATAGGTTATCTGTCGAGCTGCTGTCGAGTATTGGGCTAAAATTACCATTTAAACCTCGATAGATACAATCTGTCAAGATATCTGTCAAGTTTTAAATACAACACTTCTTCACTTGTTTCTTAAACAGATTTGCATGGCTTTAACTCTTGACTTGAACAATATTTTGCTTGAACACTCAAACCATCCTAGCTCTACCTAAATACAAGTAAAGTGGGTTTTGTCAAAGAATTAGCCAATTTTATATGATATATGTTCTAACAAGTTCCACATATGTCCTAACAAGGTACAACTACCAAAAACACAACAGAATTAGAAGTTGTTCGTTTTAGCTTAAATCTGGGGTTTAACATATTAATTTCCAACTAGATTCTACTTTGGTTATACAATGACTAATACATGATGGTGCTTATACGCCACACCTTCTTGTTTTAATTAATGAGTGCAGGCCCCTTATCAATCACAACTGAATCGTCCTTCTTATTCACAAATACCAGGAGGCTAACGAAGTAGCTGATGGACTACAAGGGGGAGCTTGCAACCAGAAAAAAAAAATTTTGCATGAGTCTTGCCCGAGTTTTGTTTACGAAAAGTATATTAGGAATGTTTATCAAGTTGATACTTTTAGAAAGTGCTTTGTAACTAACTATGTACTCTCATAACCTGTCTGTTTGATTAAATAAAACTTCTCGTTTGTGCCAAAAGAAATAATCACTGGAGATATTCACTCTCAAGGTGGTGTTACCTAAACACTAGGACAGCATGTCAGAACAAGAAATCTTTTTAATTTTTTTAGAGCCGTATTATGCAAACCATATATTACTTTTTTGGATAATTTATGCAAACCACATTCAAACGTTACAATTCAAGAACTTTTGGATATACACCACTGTCAATTTCTTTAAAACCTTTTTACCCCTTCTTTTGTGTATGTGTTAAAATATTTTCAAAAAAAAAAAAAAAAACATTGCAATTCACGATGTCGTTGTAAGGACTTAAATAGATGGGTGTAATCATAATGCAAAACTTGAACGGGTCCCTCTCCCTCCCTTCCCCGGGTTTGTTCTGAATATGGTGGACTTGTACTAAATTACTAGGTATGAATGGTTACAGAGTTACGGCAAAAAGGATTTAGAGCACTAATGTTGCTATTTGAATCCAATGTGTCCCCATGTAGTGCATGTCAGACAACAAACATGTTACATTGTTTCTAAATTCTGTGGGTAACTTGTACTTAATCATTGATACATTCAAAAGAAGCCACTAAAAAAGTCTTAGCTCCAATGACTCGATGTTCTACAATTGCATAACCTTATAATGCCCAAAACATGTTAAGCTTATCAATTACTACAAAGCAACAAAATTATTAGTGAACACAGTCCAAAGCAACATCATGATTACCACCATGCATTTTTAAATGTAGTAAATTAATATAGAAACATTCCCTCTTAAAAATGGTGTATGTCCCTGCCCCAATGATGCATAGGGATCTTGCATGCGTGTTGCGTGCGCGACTTAGCCATGATGTCTCGAGGCAGAGATGCCTGTACCCATTTGTACCCTTTCTTTTTTTCTCCCTCACCATGAGGAAATTGCGATGACTCATTACTCAAGGAGGTGGGGGGAAATTACAGTATTGAAATTGGCAAACTGCTAGCCTGCCACGTACATAAATAATGTGAAAGACAATTGGGCGAAAATCCTTATAATAAACCTAGCATTAAAAAAATCTCATTTTTTTTTTCAAAATTATTGATATGATGGGTTGTAATTTGTATATAATATAATACTAATAAGGGCCGCACGTGCTACCCCTTGAGTGAAAAAATTTTAGATAGAATTTTTTTGAAGTAGTATCAAATCATGTATGTAAATATAGAATAGTTATTTAACATATGATCATCTACTTAGTATGATAATTTCTTAGAACCTATTTACTAAAAACAATATCTACTCACAAAAAAATTCTACTAAGAATGATAACAAATGTCATCATCTTCCAACAATAAACAACTAAGTTTTAATAAAACATTATCACAATATTTTAATTTTTGCAATAAATGATGACATATGCTCCATTTGAAACTCTTCATCATATTAAATACCTACAACCATTTGCAATGAATATTTTGTTATTCATACTTCCTTCTTTATCATTTTATTTTTATGAACCTAACTACAATGTTTAGCTTATTTAATTTTTAATGAACACCTTTTTAAGAAATAACAAAATAACAAAAGACATATGTCATTGAAGTTTCTATTAGATAAAATTATAAATGTGGAAGATTTAAACCTCTAATAAATTAGTGTTCTCTAAGTAACAAATAGAATACCATAGATCACCATTTTTACTTTTTAAGTATGACTAACACATAAAATTGAAAATACACAGAGAAAATTTTCCGACATTAAAATTTATTGAGACATTTTAGATATTGCACAATGAAATATTCTAGAAATCATAAGATTTTGTTAGGATTTAATTAAGAGAATAACAATAGGGACTATATGCTTGTGTACAAAATATAAATGAGGAAACTATTCGACTTTAAAGTTGGGGGATGAAAGTACTCCAAACATAGAGGGGGAAAGTACTTTTTTCTATAATTTTTTTTTTGTTTGTAAAACTTTTTTTTTTTTTACTTTAAACAATGTGTTACAAAAACACAAGAAAACTATCCATAAATCTATGAATTTTGACTTAACAAATTGGCTAAACAAAACAAAAAAGTCAGGAACAAAATAAATGTCACAATATTTTCTCAATACCTTTATTTTAGCTATAATTTTAGAGTAATTCTACATTCACAACATTTTCACAACAAATCTTAGATGGTAAATTGTTACTAATTTTTAATTGGGACAACCACTTTATATTATGCATTAGAAAAACAACAAAATACCAACAAAACGAAATTATCTGTAAAATGGTGAATTTTTGCTCACCAAATTTGACTAAACCAAAAAAGAAGTCTAGGAACACGACAAAATGTTACAATATTTTCACAATACCTTTATATTTAGCCATGGTAAGTTTCGATTTGATAAATTATTATTTATTTTATAGAATTACTATTGCCATAATATTTTCATAACAGATTCCAAATTGCAAGTGAAAGTTTGTTTAGACCCTTAAAGTTCGTTTAACCAAGTGATTACTTAGATTAATTTTCAGATCTAGGTTAAACACAAAATATCATATCATGCAAAGATACAAAAAAGTAAATAACACCACGATATGATGAACCAGGAAAACCGATGAAACTAAACATTTCAAGGTAAAAACCTGGGGAGGATTTGACCTAGCTATCCTCGAGGTAAACCAAATCCATTATAAGAGAATTAAAGTTTTTACAAAGGATTTAACCCTAAATCTAATGCTACCTCTCTTAGTAACTTACTGACATGACCACGTACAAACTCCAAATCCACTAACTCCTTCTCTTCTTGGATTTATAGCAACACAAGCCGCCTTACTTGCGACTTTGAGATCCACTCAAAGGTTTCAGATCACCTTCACTTGTTGATCTTGATGTAGCAACTAGTTCTGCCAATCCTTCATTGTAGTTTTGGCTCCGGTAGATTCTTGTGTAATTAGAAGGTACAAAATCTCTCAAATCTTACAAAGAGTAACACACAAATCTCCTTCAGCACCTCCAAAACGTGGCTAGGGTTTATGTAGAGAAGTTTAAGCAAAACCCTAAACGTTTCCGTGGGCTTTGAAACTGTTTAAAAATTCTGCAAAAACTATGCCTGCGATTTTTGGTTAGTGAAGCCTAATTCTCGATCGGTTGAGAAAGGCAGAGCTTCACTTTTCTTTTCTGCAATCAACTGGACTTCAAAACTTGAAATTGTTGGAAAAACATAGTTTGTATCACATACAAAACATACACAACAGAAAATCAACAGATCTACTTCATTTGCAATTGATAACATGTACTATGTAAGTTTCAGAATTTAAGAACAAGAAAGCGTACCTTGGTGTGGTGAAATTCAAAACCAAATATTAGAAGTACTTGGGAACACTTTTAATCTTCACTCCAATTCCACTTACGCCCAAGAAATGTGGTCTCTCAATCAGTTTACACATATGTGTTCAAGGGAGAATAAGAGAGTGGCTTACACTCACATACACACCATTTTCATGAATTACCATCCATTCCAAAATTCTGCATGTTTCTCTCCTTATGTATAACTAATTATCTAATTGAGTTAACCTTTTGGGTCATTCCAATTGGGATTTAGTATGTGGCTTGGAGTAGGACCAAAAGAGAACAAATAAAACTCTAACTCCAATGGGTCCTGGACTTATCTGTCAACTCTTGACAAGTCTAAAGTTACCATTAATTATATTTAATACCATTATATAAATATAATTGCACTCTAGGCCTTATTAATAAATTGTATCCTAAAACTTTATTATACATATAACCCCTTCATTAAAATATTCATTATAATACAAAGTCATGAATGTTGACTATCACTATGAAATGTACTACATCTTAATCCTTAAGTACCCAGTTTAATCCTTTAAGTTATTCATCATATATTTATGAAATCCAATTTTATAAATATATGCTTTAGTAACTTCTTACTAAAGTGGTTAGGTCTAACACTCTGAATAACCAAACCTATTAAACTTAATCTCAAGGGAATATTTTATATCTCCATTAAGAGATGATAAATTCTATCTTGAAAATATATGTTTCTTCAACATTAAATGTGGCTACCCAACATACTGTGGTTTTGATCGTGACTTCAGATCTCACTCCCGATATATCAAAGTAACCTATACCTTATGATCAGGTTCATTATTCTCTCAGGATTGAGAATTCATATAAATAGAAGTCATGAGATTTATTATTCAATTAACAGTCATTGATAGAATAATAAATCTCACAGCGATCCAGTACAATATGTCTTAACTCTTAAAACATATCAACTAGAAGTCTCTACTTCCATGATCAAGACAAATTATCTTCGTTGATATGTTATAGTCTTCACAAATGAAATGTCTAATTTCATCGCCGACTAATTCACAAAGAACTTGTGATTTATATATTCTGTGACTAAACCACATAAATCACATACTATGCATCTCATAGACTATATGATAATGTCCAAATATTCATGTTACCATTATTTTAGATAATAATTAAACAACTTTATTAATCATTACACAATATCATACATAATATTATACATAACATCATACAATAAGATTTAAAGGACACATATCCTAACATAAACACCCTTATTTAAGCATTGCCTAAACACCTAGACTAGACATGTTTTGTTCTCGGTTTGCCAACACAATACAACAATGATTCTAAATATTCAACTCTAAATATTTAGAACCTGACAGCAAGTTGTTACTGATTTTAAAATGGAATCACGACTAATATCACTTTTTTATCTATCAATAGTAGCTTATCATCTATGATTTGTTGTGAAATTAATGTGAAAACATTGTAGACTTAGCAATTTTTTATTTGATCTATAAGAAACTAAGATCTCAATAATTGTGAAAATATTGTGATAACAACAAGTGTTACAACATTTTTATAAAACAGTTATTTTCAGTTGTGGTAGATTACAGTCTCATATTGTATTATTTTATTTTGACCTATAAAAAAATTGACACCTCAATAATTGTGTGTTGTGAAATTTGTTGTGTCAGTATAACAATATATATGCCAGCTTATATAAATATATTTTTTTTACAAGCACAAACCAATTACTGAAAAAAAAAAAAAAAAAAAAAACAAAACAAAAAAAACAAAAAAAAAGTGCTAATGAAGTAATGAATACTACATATTGAATAAATCAAAAAGCACTATAGCTACTATAGTAGCTTTTACATATTCACACAACAAGTGTTACAACATTTTCACAAAATGTTTATTTTTCAGTTATTATTGGTTACAGTCTCATATTTTACTATTTTATTTCGACTTATAAGAAATTGACACATCAATAATTGTGAAAATATTGTGATATTTGTTGTATCAGTATAACAATACCTTTATTTTTAGTTGTGGTTAGTTCTAGCATGATATTTTGTTCTGACCTATAAGGAATTAACATTTCAACAATTGTAAAAATATTGTGATAATTTATTGTATTAACTAACAGCTCTATATATATATTACTGAAAAAAAAAAAAATGGCTAGTGAACAGTGCAAATTGAACAAACCAAAAAAGAAATGTAGCTACTACTATAGCTTTATGCATTCACACTTTTATTATGAAAGTATTGTAAAAAATATTGTAGATGTAGCACTTTTTTTTTTTCATAATTCCTTTATTTTTAGTTGTGGTTGGTTCTAATATAATAGTTTATTTTGACCTTAACATCTCAACAATTCTAAAAATATTGTTACAAATTATTGTGTTAACTAATAGCTCTATATAAAAATTATTTAAAAAAAAAAAAAAAAAGACGATGGAGGTAGTGAAACTGTGCAAAGTAAAGTATTGAATAAACCAAATTTACTGTATATATAGAAAGTTTGATAAAATTTGGCACAAAAAGACTGATTTACCCCCATCTTTCTATCTTAGTAAAACACGAGATGGAGAAATGGATAAATTAGTCTTTCAACACTAAATTTCGTCAGAATTAACACAAAAGTAGACGATAAGGGGTGCAATATAGTAACATTTTAAATTTTGGTTCAATTGTGCGTTTTAATAGTTTAAGATGCTAAAATGTAATTGAGGTCAAAGATTAATGTGAAAAGTATAATTTGTGCCCAAAAAAATCTTAACATGAATTTTGTGTGTGTGTGTGTGTGTGTGTGTGTGTGTGTGTGTGTGTGTGTGTGGGCACACAAGGGAAAATGATGAGACTTATTAAAATTGGGACAATTGGCAAATGACTGTTTATATAAGATAAATAAATAAGATTTTGGGCTTTGAAGTGAATAAATAATGAATGTTAGGAATCAAGATGCTGAAGATTGCACGAAATCCGATTCTTCAAAAACTACATTTTGCATCATACGTGTAAAAGTGGTTCTAACTGGAATCTGGATGTTTAACATTACTATTTTTCCCTCCAATGTGAACATGGATGTTGAATATTTGGATTATACTTTCTTTTTCCACACTTCCAAGTGATTTTGAATGATGAACATTTGGATCTCACTTTAATATATTATTTATGTTCCTTTCCCCTTTTTCATTTTTTCCCTCTTCCAATAATCCATTTAATTTCTCCCCTATCAAATCCATTTAATAAGTTTTACCCCCATGGAACTTAAAGGAGAATTAAATCATGGAGAGAAAAAGAAAGAAATAAATGGAGAAAGTGAATTTAAAGGTTTTTTTTTTTTTTTGGGTGGGGAGAGAGATGGAGGGAGAGGGAAAAAAATATTAAGAATCTGAATTTTAATTTGAATTCTGGATTTTTCTTGGAGTTACTTTTCCAACATGGCAACGTTGGAATCCACGTATAGAATTCGATTCTGGAAGAGCTTTTTTTTTTTTTCTTTTTTTTGATGGGAGATTCTGGAAGAGCTTGATTTCATACAATTCAGATCTTCAACATCCAGATTCCTTATATTTATACTTTGTCATCTTCTTATAATTTGTTACTTCAAAAAAGAAAAAAAAAAAACTTAATTTGTTTTCTAAAAAAAATTCTTCGCCAAGTCTCACGTAAAACTGGACTGAGCCTTTTCTTGATTTTGGCCCATTTGGGTAGGACATAGACTGACATAAGTTTGGATAACTTTCTATGTTGGGATTTGTACAAATCATTTTTTTTTTTTTTTTTTTTTTACGTGCAAAACGGAGTTTTCAATTGTTCATTTGGTTTTCGACAACATGGCAATGGTAGAATTTATGTTCAGAATTCCAACGCGACAACGTTGGCACTTGGCATCCACATACAAAATCCAATTCTTGAAGTTTTATAGTGCCGGGGAGAGGGGGGCGACTCCAAACCCCCCACACCCCGCGGCCGCAGCGGGGTGCAGGGCTTGTCCAATTTTTTTTCCTCTCTCTTATGTTTTATTAATAATTTTTGAGCAAATTACATCCTCCTCCTTTAATGGTTTGGAAATGATTCTTATTAAAAAAAAAAAATTTTGGGAATAATATTTATCACTAAAGCTAATAGGAAAAAACAATTACCTCTTAGAGTTCAAAGAAAATGACACTCTCTCCTTTTATTAGTACTAATATATAATCTCGTCCAGTACATACGCATGAGTACATTTAAAAACAATTACAACGATTGAATTACATATATATGAGTTCAAATTAAACTTAATGTAAGAATTACAAGTTAAACATTTTTTAAGCCATAAATTTCTAAAATATGTAATGGTTTTTCAATGTGTGTGTATGTGAGATTTAGAATCTAATTGATCTAGACTTTTCGGTTTCTGTACCCAATAATTCACTTGCCACAAAATTTAAAAAATTAAATAGAACGTCTGGCGCAAAATTGAATTCCAATTAAAATTCAATTTAGAATCTAATTGAATTTAGACTCTTTAATACACCTAATAATTCACTTGACACACAAATTTAAAATTTAGACGAGCACTTGGTGCAAAATTATACTCCAATTTAGAATTTAATTGAATTTTCTCTTAATTTTAGCTATTAATATATACTAATTTATAACCTCATACATATACATGTATATATTTAAAAGATATGTATTAAGATGCATAGTATAATTCTTATATATATAATTTAAATATTATTGAAGTCTTTCTTATATTTTTTTTTAACTTTTTAACTTTTTTTTTTACTTTTTAAAAAGTCTTGCAATAATATTATTAAGTAGAAAATGTAAATCGTCCATTTTTTAAAGTTTTTTATGTTCATTAATTCTAAAATTTTTTGTTCTTATACACAATAACTCACTTGGATGAATATTTATAACGTAGTCCCTAAGAATTTTTTTCTTCTCCTCACGCTAGGAGTCTTTCTTCTCACACTGAAGTGAGACTTTCTTTTCTTTTCTTTTCCCTACTCTACTATTTACTCCCAGGAGCTTTTTGTGTCAACCTAAGGTGTAGGTACCCTACTTTTCTCAGATTACTACTTGTCAACATGGACTCAGACTTTATAGAACGGCTATAGAGGGTCAGTTTGACGGAGGAGGATGATGAGGTGATCATGGTTCGGTCGGAGCATCGTGCGAAAACTTTAGAAGAATGCTCCCTCAGTTTACTATGAAGGTTCCATACGACCAAACTCATCAACTTCAGAGCAGCTAAAAACCTCTTACGCTCTGTTTGGAAGATGGGAAACGATCTAAAAATTACGGATGTCGGGGACAAACTGTTACAGTTTAAGTTCTCGATGGAAAGCCAATTGAAGTAGGTTATTAACAATGGTCTTTGGAGTTTTGATAATTATATCCTACTACTACGAGGGTGGGAGAAAGGAATGACGGCTTTTTCGGTCAAGTTCCTAACCATTCCAATATGGGTGCAAGTTTGGGGTCTACCTTTTGATTTGATCAACGAGGAAGCAGGGAGAGATATTGGACAAGGAATTGGAAGGGTCATTGAGGTTGATTGCAAAGCCATTGCTTCGGACCAGGCGAGGTTTCTCCGAGTTAGAGTGGACATGACTTTAGACAAACCGATATGCCGGGGTGCCCCAATATTCAGTCCGGAGGGTGATAAGGTGTGGGTGACCTTCCAGTATGAACACTTATTAGGTCTATGTTTCCACTGTGGCCGCCTTGGGCACGACGCAAAAAATTGCAAAAACACAACACTAAAGGAGGGGGAGGAAAGTCCATATGGCGAATGGTTACGAGCTGGTTTTCGAAGGCCGAAAGCTAGGCCAAGCAGCGATACACCATGTCCACCATGGCAGCAGGCGACGGAGGAAGTTCATCCACAGTCCAGCGACTCTCCAATGCCACAAGCTCACCAGAACGAACAACCCAACAGCCACAGCATTAATGGTGCAGAAACAGATCCATAGCAGAATGTTAATGAGGGTAACGGACACTCCTATCATTCAACGATAATAACTGAGGAAGAAAATCCAGACATTATGGAGATTGTTGGACGCAGGGCATTAAATGGGATTAGGATTAATGAGGAGCAAATATCATAATTAAGTGCTGAAATAAATCCCAAAAATCATGTTGGGCTGTTTGTTAATGTACCAATCATGTGGACAAGGAGGTCAGCCAGGTGCAATCTCTTGAAACTGAAACCCTAGCTCGCTTAACGCCTGATGGGAAGTCATGTGAACAAACTAAAGGTACACGTGCAAGGGTTCCAAAGTGGACCAAAAAAATTAGGGAGGTCACGGCAAGCAAGGAAACAGAAAAAAACAATGGGGCTGTTGGGTAAAAACGTGGACATGGGGAGAAGAAGGAAAAGAGTGGTGACAGAAAATGCTCAAAGGGGGAGACCAAAAACATGACAAACTCAACGGTGGAGGCTAATGCCCAGCCTCGCCGAGCACAATGATCGTCTTACGTTGGAACTGCCAGGGGCTTGGGAACCTCCTTGTAGGCACTGTACTCTCTCACTTGGTGAGGGAAAAAGTACCCAAAGTTTTGTTTCTCATGAAGAAAAAACAAACAGTGGGCGGGATGAAGAAGATTCAAGCAGACTTACACTACAATTTCATGATAGCACTTCCATGTGTCCGTTGAGCTGGTGGTCTTGCTATGCTATGGAAGGCAAAAGTAGAATTACATATGCAAACGTACTCTCAGAATCATATTGATGTGCGAATAATGACTGATCCCTCTTCACCATGGAGACTAACAGGATTTTATGGGCGACCGGAGGAGCACCGAAAACACGAGTCTTAGGAGTTTTTGAGACATCTTCACTCACAAGACTCTTTGCCTTGGATATGTATAGGTGACTACAATGAAATTCTATCATCGGATGAAAAACAAGGACGAATCCCAAGATCACTTCAATGTATGGAGGAGTTCTGGAGTGCATTACTACATTGTGGGCTAATAGACCTTGGCTTCACAGGTAATATTTTTACTTAGAGAAATGGTAGACCAGGGAGTGCCTTTGTTCAAGAAAGGCTAGACCGAGCTTGTGCAAATACGAGATGGCGAGACATATTCCCACATGCCAAGGTACACCATCTTAAAGTTGTTTATTCTGATCATGACCCAATATTACTAACCACTCAAGCAGATGGAATAGTTGACAGAAGGAAAAGAAGGCCAAGGCAATTTGAAGAGAGATGGGCCACACATCCAGAATGTAAAGCGGTCATTCGAGCAGCATGAAATGCAGTGGCTCCCACTGGTAGCCTTATGTATCACTTGTTTGACAAAATAAAAAATTGCCGAAGGGCCTTGGTGGCATGGAGTAGAAATTTGGGTAACATAAAGGATAAGCTTAAAGAAAAACACAAAGAATTGGAAGCTTTGGCTTCCATGAATTTGGCCAAAGCTTCCATGAATTTGGGTAACAGCAGAAGGCCTTTCATCTCTAAAAAGGAAGGCCGTGGAGAGGAAGCAATTGCATGGAAACCTATCTTGTACCAATGGAGTGTGTATATCCCACCTATTATTTGTAGATGACAGCTTCATTTTTTGCCAAGCAACGGTGGAGGAGAGTTAACACCTACTCAATCTTCTTGGCAAATATGAAGCCGCTTCCGGTTAAGCCATCAATAGACGAAAAACATCCATTTCCTTTAGACGTAACACAAGGCAAACGATTAAAATGGATATCCAGGCACTCTTTAGGGCTAGCATTATGGAGGATTATGAAACTTATCTTGGCTTGCCTATGGATGGTGGAAAATCAAAGGTGAACACTTTTAAAGGCCTACATGAGAAAATAACAAAGAAAGTGAAGGGTTGGAAGGAAAAATTTATTTCAAAGGCAGGGAGGGAGATCCTTATTAAAACAGTTGCTCAAGCCATCCCTACATACATGATGGAAATTTTTAAAATCCCAAGGGCCTTATGTGACACACTAAACTCTACACTAGCCAAATATTGGTGGGGCCAGACAAAGGATGAGAAGAAAATTTATTGGATCAATTGGAAGAAACTTTGCAGTCCAAAGGGAAGAGGAGGTATGGGTTTTAGAGATATCCAAGCTTTTAACTTGGCTTTGTTGGCAAAGCAAGCATGGAGACTCATTCACATAACTCATTCATTATTTTTCCGGGTGTACAAGTCAAGGTATTTTCCAAACTGTTCTTTTATGGAGGCTGAGTTGGGGAGTAACCCATCATATGTATGGAGGAGTTTATTAGCAGCCAGGAAGATAATTTGTGAAGGAACGAAATGGGGTGTAGGTGATGGCAGAACCATTGATGTGACCACACATAAGTGGTTATCCCATAAGCCAATTTTCCTGGGAGAACAGCAGCCAGAATTAATGGTAAAGGACCTAATAGATGGTGATACAAGGCAGTGGGATAGAGAGAAGATTTTCGATCTCTTTGCATATAGAACACGCATGGAAATTATGTCTATTCCATTGCAACAAAATATCACTCGGGATGTGCTGATTTGGAAGGAAAATAAGTCACACTCGTTCACAGTTAAATCTGCCTATCGAGTAGCCCTTAGAATGAAGGCATACACATAAATTGAACACTCCACAACAAGCACAAAAAGACCCCTATGGAGGAAGTTTTGGCAGCTAAAAGTCCCCCCCAAAGTCTGCATGTTCTGGCGTGCATGTTCAAATATATTGCCAACTAGGGAAAACCTTCATAAGCGAAGAGTGCAAGTGGATCGCCATTGTGCAATTTACTGCTAACAACCAGAATCAGTAGGCCATTTGTTGTGGGAATGTGCTCTTGCAAGGAACGTGTGGGCACTCTGCCAAGGTGGACTCCAAAAATGCGCAAACAGTTGTTGTGACTTCTTTTTCCTTTTTTAGATGTTGGTGGAAAAATTGCCTCTAGTGGAGTTGGAAAGGTAGACAGTAACAACATGGGCTATCTGGAATGCGAGGAACAAATACTACTTCAAAAAAACCCAAAGCCATCCAAAAGAAATTTTGAGTGGGGCTCTCAGCTTTCTGCAGGAGTATCAGACATTAATGGAAGCACAACAACACACCTGAGGCACATGGATGGCTATTTGGAACTTTGGGTGGAGTGGGATCACACGGGGTATAGGGAGTTTTGAAGAATTTGGAGTGTCTTCAATTGTATTAATCTCTAACTTTCTCCCCTGTTTTCGGGTTGCTGGAACAGGGCATATACATTGTGTACGTTTGGAATTATCAATAAACACTTCTATCTTTTACCTCCAAAAAAAAAAAAAAAAAAATTTGATGTAGTCCCACATTTGACTCCAAAATTAAGAAATGAAACTCTCTCTAAAAATAAATAATTTAGAACACATGACGCAAAATTAGACTTCAACTGTTGAATCTAATTCAAATTTCTCTAAGTTTTACCTATTAATATATATATATATACACACTAGTATATAACCTATGCATACACATAGAAATGATGAATTATAGGAGAACTATTGACGTTAGTTTGGATTATTAAACATATAAGACATAATTTGACCAAGATATTTGGAGATACTAAAATAATTTTACCTTATAATTTTCATGAAATTGATTATGCTAAGTTTCTCATTAGATTGTTATTATGTATATAATTTCGAAAATCACTATTGGATACTACATATACAATACTAATTTACAAAATAAAATAATAAGTTGGTCAAAGTATATCTTAAATTGAATGGAGATAAGTACATGGGATTTTTAAGTTCAATTACCGTTTATTACTTTCAGTATCTTCACATACAAATCATCTAAATAGAAACAATATAAAAGATATGCTCATTAGTTCAGAGAAAGAATAACATCAAAAATCTAAACAATTTAATTTGTGTGGAAAACTAACAAAAGCAAAATCTAATTTTGATTCTAATTGAATTATCTCTAAACTTTGGTTTAAAATAGCAAATATATATATATATATATATATATATATTACCTAGTTAATAACGGATCATACATATATAATCATGGTATATTACATAAATGACTTATAAGCTCATAAATATAAATCATTCAAACTCTCCCTTGCTCTAATTTTATATAGGGAAATCTTCACAAATGCCCTAAGGGCATTATTTATTTAAGCACCATTTTTAGATACATTTTATAGAAAAATAATAAAACAATTAATTTTCTGACAGTTTTTTATATTTCCTATGAAAGTGGTGTTAAAACTTTTTTAATATGGTTTATTAACCATTGCCCTAAAGATACCCATTAACATGACCCTTTTATATATAGAGTTAGATATATGATTATGTTTTTTATGGTTTATTTATATTGAACTCTTCATTTTCTACGCTAAATTAACTCATTTGGCACAAAAATTAAAAAATAAATTAAATTAGATGGAACACATAGCGCAAAATTAAACTCTAATTGAATTAACTCACTTGGTTAAAAAATTTAAAAATTTAGATTAAATTGGACACATGACGTAAAATTAGACTCTAATTGAATTTCAATTTGAAATCTAATTGAATTTTCTAGTATGTAGCCTCATGCATAAGAACTCATACAATTTTAAAAAATCACAATTATACAATTCAAATTAAACCTTTTTTTAGAAGATGTTCAAATTATACATGGTATTAACTTACACTTGTTTTAAATCATATATTTCTAAAATATGTAATGGCTTCTCATATATAATAATAATAATAATAATAATAATAATAATAATAATAATAATAATAATAATAATAATACATTATACATAATTTAATTGGTTTGAGCCTCTTTGGTTTTTACATCTAATAATTCACTTGCCGCAAAAATTAAAAACTTAGATGGACATGTGGCGAAAAATTGGACTTCAATTGAAATCCAATTTAGAATCTAATTGTATTTGGACTCTTCAATTTTTGCACTCAATAATTCATTTGGTACTAAATTAAAAATTAAATGAGACATGTGGTGCAAAATTAACAATCCAATTAAAATCTAATTGTATTCCAAACTTTGACTATTAATATATATATATATATATATATATACTAGTGTGTAACCCTGTATATATGTACAGGTAAAATTAAAAATAATCACAATTATACTGTTAAAATTATGCATCTTTTTTAGAAGATATTGAAATTATACCTGTCATTAGCTTACACTTTTTTTAACCCATATATTTTTAAAATATAAAATGGTTTCTAATTATATATATATATATATATATATATAATTTAGAATTTAATTGGATTTAAACTCTTTGGCTTTTACACCCAATAATTCATTTACCACAAAAATTAAAAAATTAGATGGATATGTGGCGCAAAATTGGTCTCCAATTGAAATCCAATTTAGAGTCTAATTGAATTTGGACTTTTCGATTTTTACACTTAATAATTTACTTGGCACAAAAAGTAAAAATTAAATTTAACATAAGGCGCGTAATTGGACTCCAATTGAAATTCAATTTAGATTCTAATTTGATTTTCTCTGAGTTTTGGCTTTTAATATATATATATATATATATATATATATGAAGTTGTGATTTTCAACTATGTTTTGTTAGCTTTAATCCTGTGTCAAATTTGATTGTATTTTGTCAATTTTTTCCTTGTATGTTTGTGGGATTTAATGTAAAGGTTGAGTGTGAGAGTTTGGTGAAGATTTGTAAAGAACAGTGAAGTTCATGAGTGGACAACCCATGACAGATCACGTTAAAAACACATGCTGAAAGCTAAATAGTCAAGTGTTAAGAGGTATTTCGCGAGTCATTTCGCGACTAGACCAAGTTGTGAGTGACTCACGAAACTCTCTGTTTGGCTGTTTTTAAATGTGCTTTCCTCACTTCTTTACCCATAATATATAAGCTCTCATTAACCACAAAATTGTAAGGATACTTTCAGAGGAAAAACTCTAGCAATACACTTGAGAGTTAGAGATTGTAAACCCACAATCATCTACACAATTTCTCTTATTTTTCCTCTACCCCTACCTCTTAAATTACAAATTCTTGAGAGGTTCTTAGCCCAAACACTTGCCTCACACAACTGAGTGTTGAGAGTAGTTTTGGTGAGTGTGGGAAGTATTGGAAGAAGTCATTGATTGACGAATGCAATTTGGAGCTAATTGCTGGATCCGAATAATTAGTGAAGACAAGACTCGGTGAAGTCTATTGGGAACTCGGAGGGTTCAAGTACAGTGGGTAGATTAGGCTTGAAGGGTCTTTTTGATATCTTTGTACTCCAACTTTATTCACTAATGGATCATTTCGGCTTGGAGGGCCGCAACTAGGTTTTTCGTTGAGTACTTCGGTTTCCTCTTTGATAACACGCTTCGGTGTTATCTCGTTGTTTGCATATCTCTTCCTTTACTCTTTAAGATTTACATTTATTGTTTATTGTATATGCATATGCTTTAGAGAGTAGATCTAGTTTTATTGCCTTATACTTACTCTTATTCCACACACTTAGTTAAGTACCGTAAAAGCAATCTAGCCATACATTTAATTTTAGGGGTCTAAACAAGCAATAGTGTTTTGCATTATTTGAGCTTTCAATATATATAACAAATTCATTTTACCAAAGTTTAACTATGTTTAATAGAAAGAGCATTCACATAAAAAAAATTACAAAACATTTTGCTAAAGTGGATTTTTTATTCGCTTTTTGTCACACCTTACCAATTGATATTAATAAAGTTTGCCGAATCTTAAACTTTTTAGTTACACCCCTCACCAACATTTGGCATCAAAATTTATGAGATAAAAATAGAGGGTAATTTTGGGTTTAGAATTTTTTTTAAGGACAGATGGAGCTTAATTTCAGAAAGCTGCCCTTAACCAAAGGGTAGATTAATACAACAATTTTCACTTTGATTTAACATAAATTGGTTAAATGATGGTCAATGGGGGAAAAATGTTTTTACACTTCAGGTTTGGGGGGAGTGTCATTTCCTTAAACCTGAAGGGAGAGAAGTGTAATTTGTCCATAATTTGTTTTAATTATGAACAATTTTTATTTATTGTTCCTTCTTTATATATCTATATTTATATAATAACTAATAGTTAAAACGTTTGACTTTTTGTTGACTACTTATTACGCTATGTGGCTATATAAATTTGTGACATGTTTATATTTTAAAACACCGAAAAGTTGTGTCTTTTTGTTTGATGGATTAAACAAACCATTTCAATACAAAATTACTACCGTTACTATATCTTTTAACTATCTCTGTGTATTTACATTCACTTCCATTTTCTCTCGATTTCGTTTCTGCCATAGGAGTACAGAAATCAGAAAACAACATTATAGGTGCTATATACCCTTAATGAACAAGTTAGAAAATAATTTGATCAATCATGATTGAGAAATTGCTCTAAATATTGGTCATGGTGTTATACTATTTTTTTTTTTTTTTTTTTTTTCAGAAGATGGTGTTATACCATTCGGTTACATACTTTTTGCCTTAAACTTTGTGTGCCAAAGTTACTTAACATATTGTTATTTGTGCACCGTTTGACTTTGTAAAATGAGTTTAAATTTGCATTTTTTCTGGCTTAATGGATTTGATTATTTGTTTAAGCTTATTTGGTTATTGGAGTTATTGTTTGTATTTCCTCATCTCCATTTGAATTTTAACATTTGGGTTTGAATCAGGTAGTTAAAATGGAGATTTGGTTTAAAGCAATATTACAGGTTGTTTTAATATTTTCTTATGGCCATAATATAGAGCACTATTGTAATATAATTTACGAAATGGCATGCCTTCGACACTATAATCAAGAAGTAGATACCTTTTTAGACTAATACATTAACTGTTGGCCATTGTAAAAAATTGAATCCTACGCAATTGCTTTATGTTAATATTTTCCTTTAAGAATGGTATTGTGTATTACTATTGGTTGAAACGTTATCTTCAATATTAATATACCCTGTTAACTATTCTGTTTTGTTGGCATATTTATTACTTTTGTTCTAATTTGTATAAGATTGTATTATCATGCTTGGAATGGCCAGGCTTTGGTGGTAAAATCAAAGTATAACGGTAATTAAATCAAACATGTGTCACTTAATATGCGTTATGGCATATTTGCACTTCACAATTTATTATTCTTATTGTTTCATCGTTGACTGTTGTAATAAAAAAAAAATTTATGTATTAGTTGAAATTTATTTTGAGTTTGAATGATATTTTCACACCATATAAATTTACAGTTTTATATATAACTGGTTCTTAGTCTAATTATATTTTTTGGCTTTTTACGTGCAATAGTGTATGGGCACAAAATTTCTCCCATGACACAACCAAGTTTATTAGGTTTTACAAATAGCAATTTTGGAAAAAACCCACAAGTTGCTTGTGTTTCTAAGAAAGATGAAAGAGAAGAAGTTACCAAATGAATATGAACCACTATTTATACCCAAATGATTATGACTCTTCAATATACACATTTTCATTCAGTATGCACATTTTAAATCAATAGACACATTTTTATTCAATAGGCACATTTTTATTCTATAGGCAACTTTTTGGTCAATAGATACATATTCATTTAATAGATACATTTAATATCTATCAAATATAAAGAGTCATGACATTTTAATAAACACATTTTGGTATATCTAATAAGAAATGTTATGACTTTTTTTTTCCCTAAAATCATCCGATAGTTATTCACATACATTGCACAGGTTAACAACTAATGTGTGTGTGTGTATATATATATATATAAATAAATAAGAGTAGTTGTTGTTAATAGATTTACTTATATAATTTATGAACATACATTTTAAATGTGTCTGAAGTTAAATGAGTTATATACGGTTAAAAGATGAGTTTATTAAAAAGAAAAAAGACACTAACACATTTTAAAATCAAGGTATGCTTTTCTTTATATATAAACATACTTTGATTTTTATGATTAAAATTTTTGGACATATCTACTCTGTCAATTGTCATCCTTAAAAAAAAATTCATCTCGTTTTGTCATTATTATATTGATCTTATATTACATTATATAAGTTAGATATAAAAGTGATAGTTATTGTTTAATTGATATGAAATTATTTGATTTGTATACATTTTATATTTTCTAAAACTATTGTTACATTCTAATATGTAGAATATAATGTTTTTTAACAAAAACATTATTGGTTTATAATATTTAAAGAATCTTAAATGTGATCAATAGGATTCAAATGATAAATATGTACTTGATTTAATGCAAAAAAAAAAAAAAAATTCTTGAATTATATAAAATCAATTTAATGAAAATTAAAATATCTAATAAACCATGTTAAAAATATGTTTTAAGTATAAATTATATATTTGTATTATTTTGTTGATTTAAAAATTTACAAATATATTTAGTTTGGTCACCCTAGAAATAAAACTTCGGGCCTTGCCACTGGGGCTATATTTCTTTTCTTTTTCTTTTTTTTTTTGATAGGGACTGGAGCTATATTTTACGCCATATTGTTCTTCAACTTTCTTATATTTACAATATGTCTTCTTTAAACTCAAAATCTTATTTTTTATAGTATTTTTTCAAGTCTCTCATAGAACTTGATTGAATTTTTTTTAATTTTTTTGGGTAAAACTTAGATTTGAGCTTATATATTGTTTTGCTTACGTCGGTAGGAAACTGAGTTTTTATTTTTAAGGAGAAATTACACTTTAACACCTTAAACTATACCATATATTATACTTTACGTGTTAATTTTTTCGAATGCATGTTTTGCACACTAAATTATGACATTTGTTACATTTTACCCCTCGACATTAAGTTTATTGTTATAACTTAGATGGAAATTCAAAATTTGGGTTGCAAAGTGTATGCATGAGTATATTTTAGGATGGTAAAGTATAATTTTTTTTTAATTTTTAGGGAATTGAGGAGAAAGCCAATTAGGTCTTTTTCACGTAGTGTTATATTTTTCAGTCCAAGTTAACAACAAATTTAATGTTGGGATATAATGTGTAACATAGATTGAATCTGAAAAATTTAGAACAGAAAGTGCTATTAAAGGTATATTTAGGGTTAAGTGAAAATTACCTTTTTTTTTTTTTTTGCTATGTTTCCCCTATATTTTTTTTAATGCTACACCTGATTGATCCTGTATAATCCCCTCTCTCCCCACCATTGCCTGTATGGGGGAAAAGACTTTAAGAATGGAAAAAATCAGCAGATCAATAAGACCACAAGGTCTAGCCCAATCATGGTAATGCCACGTAACACGCAGTGATTAAGATAGATGTGAGCATCCAGACATTAAACTTTAAAAGGTCCCACAGTTATCAAACTGTAGTGAATAGTAAGAAGGGAGAACCATACGAGCTGAGTTTAATAGTAGACCACGGCACGTCAAGGACCCTCAGTTTCGCAACAACGTGACACATGTAGTCAATCATCCTAGTTTATTTGAGACCTTTGGAATAATTTGAGACACACTTAATTGCATACTAAATTTTATAAATTATTAACTTGTGTAATTAAGAGTAGGTGATATTTCCTTGTCTTTATTGATTTATGTTGTTGGTTATTATTTTTTCAGATCATTTACAATTAACTTGCGAGATTGTGAGTGTTTGACATTTTTTATTCATTATGGACTTATATAATCTATCACTTTTTGTCGATTATTTAATTAATTAATTTATTATTATTATTATTTTTTTGTCGATCATTTACAATAACATAACTTAAGCAATTCTGAAATTGGATATAAGAAGGGTTGCGTGGGTAGAATTGTCCAAGGACTCTCAGAATTGAGAAGCATAGAGCATGTTGCAAGCCGTGGTTGTAAGATGCGTTTAACCAGCATGATTGTCCATGCAGATGCAGTCTGGCTATGGCAAATCAGAACCGTCAATATCCACAAAAAGTCTAAGCAAAAAGAGTGATCGTTTTGTTTTAGTCTGAAATTGTGGGGCCAACAAAGTAGGTTTGTCGGTGAGACACGTGCTGAAGATCTATGGGAAAACGACATAGTATAAGATTATGTCTTACGGAAGGAATGATGGTATAAGCTAGGTAAAAAGAAAGTGGACAAATTAATATGCGTGCTCCACTTTGATGGCTTTACTTTCGTATCTCCCACTATCTAAAATCCCAGAGACATTGCAAATTGCAATCGGGGAACGAGAACAGATTTCACTGTTTGTTTTCTTTTTAGATAAAATGATTGAGAAGAAATTTTTTATGTCATTTTGCTTTTTAAAGTCAATAACAAGGGGTAAAGAAAAAGGAGAAAATCTAGGAAAAGTTCACAAAACGTCAGAAACAAAAATGACAGATTGATGGATCTTCAAAACATCATCTAATATTTTGATTGCAGTCGGACAAATAAATTTCACCCAATTTTTCATAATTCACATCTAACATTTGTAATAGTGTTCCACTTAGATCTATCACAGCACCAAAACATAAAAAGGGGGAGAGACATTTTTTTTTGGGTTATGAATAAGAGAGAGAGACATTTACTTTGATCATTCAAAGCAAATACATATTTAATTGCATATCCAATTTAACAATTTATATGATTGTGATTGATAAATATTTTCTGTCTATTATTTACATGAATAATTTACCATTTTTTTTTCCAAACACACACAATCAAAGAGTCATCAAATTATAAAATTAAGAGTAAGAATAATTATACCATACTAATATGGATTTACTTTCGATACTGGGATTAGTAGTATTTTTGCTTTTTCTTTTTCAAAATATTTATAAAATTTGTGATACTAATTAATTAAATTTAAAGGTTGGAGTTTAATTTAGTTTAGCAGTGGTGGGTCTGACGGGCATTGATGGTACAAATGCATGCAGTACTGTAATTTAATTTAAGGGACGAGTTTTGTTCACTGATTTTTACTCCTCCATTTGCTGTTGCATTCACTTTCCTACACAATAATGCCTTGAGTGGCAAGTGCTTTCTTGCGTCACTCATATGTTTTTTCTTCCTAACACTGTTTTTGTGTAAAGAAAACGTAAAGTTGACGCCTCTCACTGTGCCTAACCTATCAGTTATCACTACTCCAGAGTCCACATGTCATAGCAACTTGGTTCTTGAAATCCCAAATATCACACAGTTTGTTTTACCTTTACATTTATAGCCTCTCACCAATTTTTAAAGTATTTGATTGACTCTCTAAAGCACCAAAAAAAATTTGTTTGGTTGTGCATTTCATTTCAAGATTAAGCTGCATTTCCGGGGAAGGAAGCAAAATGAAAGATAGAGGCAAAGCTGTGGAAGCTGCATTCAACAGCGACATGGAATACTATTCATCTTCATCGGATCTTCCATGCAAGAAGCATCCATCTTCATCTTCGGTTGGGATATGTGCTTATTGTCTCAAGGACCGCTTGATCAAGCTGGTTTGCTCTGACTGTGGAGAGCAGCGCCTCTCTTCCTGTTCTTGCTCTGAGATCTCTTCCAATCGGAATTCGTGCACTGTTGAGGTAGGGAGTGTTGGTCGAGTATCATTCCTGATAGAGAATGAAAGAAGCGAGCTTGTTTCGCAATCACATTCCAAAGCCAAAGAGAAAGCTCATGAGGATGTTGTGATGCTCAAGAGGAGTAGTAGCAGTTGTGTTGAGATAAAAAGAAGTAAGTTTTGGAGAATTGGGAGGTTGTTTAGGAAGAAAAGGGAAAAGGGTTGTGAGAGATCGAGTGTTGGAGGTGGGTGTGATGATCAGAAAAGTGATTTGTGGTTGGTTGATTATATGGGTGTGTCTAGGTCCAGGTCACTTTGTAGTTTCAGGGGTACCAGTGGGTTGTTTGGGTCCGAAGATGGTGGAGAACATTTGGTTGTGTCAGGTGCTCGGAGTTCTATTTCTGCAGCCAGAAGTTCTGGTGTCAATGGGGGTTTACTTTTAGATTCTGGAAGAAGAAGTGGATTCAGTGAAGCAGAGCCAAGAAAAAGTGGCTTTGATAGTGACAAAAAAGAGAGTCAATTGGAGACTGAAAAGGGCACTGATCATCTGAAGAGTGTGAAGAAAGGTGGTCTTTTGGAGCTTGATGCTGGTTCAAATGGAGCTAATAGACGGGTTTTCTCACTCAAAGAGAGTGATTTCAATGGTATGGATGAATCGGGCTTTATTGATTTGAAGCTTGATTACTCTTCAGAATCAACAAAGCCAGAGTTTTCTGCTGTGAAAATGGGTGTTGTAGCAGATCCAGAAGCAGCTGTTGGTAGCATGAGAGGTAGTGATTTTGGGGCACATGAATGTGGAGTTCCTTTTGGGAATATTATGGGGGATGGGAGTTTCTGTAATGGGGGTTCATGTAGAATCACAGTGAGTGAGAGAGGGATCAGTAGGGGCAAAAAAAGCTTGAAGGGTTGGCGATGGATTTTCAGGCATAATCCTAGCTGGGGAAGTGCAAGGAAGAAGGATGAAGATCTTATGTTTAAAACGTAGCATATGATGAATACATAGACAGAAAGTATAATTTTGTGCAGAGCAGAGCAAATCTCAACTTATTAATCGGTTTTTTTTTTTTTTTTGGTGTCTTCTTGTCTTCTCCTGTTGTAATTTATTTTATTTTTCAAGTAAATGCCAAAGACAAGTAGATCAAACTGATTCTAATTCTGATGAAATTTCTTTTTTCTATAATAGAGTTAAATCTGTTCTTGCTACTATCCCCATATAATATATATACAGCACCATCACTTTATCTTTCAAAGTCAGACAGCTCTAAGATTGATCGTACCCTTATAAAGTTTTAATGTTGTAAACGTAAGAGCATCAGCCATAGATGGGCTAAATCCTAAATATAGGCTTATTTGGCACTTAGGCACAAAATGCCACTTCATTAGATGTTAGGTTTTGTAACTATTGTTAAAAAAAAAAAAAATGATAAAGCTATAGTGCGATTCTATGTTTAGAATTGTACTGTAACTCAATGGTAAAAATAAAAATTATTTTTTATTTCATTTCTTACTCACTTGTTTCCCTCTCTGCTTTCTCATCCTCTCTCTTCTTTATTTTTTCTCTCTGTCTCCCTCTTCTCTATTTGTTAGCGTGGGGACTTGGTTGTCAAGGGTGATGGATTTTTAGATCGGCGTGGTGGAGACCGGCATTAGAGACCGGATTTTGGCTCCTTTTGGTTTTTCTGGTCCCAATCTTTGTTCCAATAGTCACATTCCAGTTAGTTTCTTTGAATCGGCATGGTGACGCGGTTGAGATGGGCGTGGTGGCTGGAGGTCAGCATGGTGGAGACCAACGTGGAGATCGACATAGAGACCGGCGTTTGGTAGTGTTGACATGGTGGCCGGTTTCTGGGTTTGGTGGCCGGCGTTTGGTTGGTTGGGTTGCTATGGGTTTGCTAGGTTTTTAGCGGGCACTTTGTTGGTTTTATTTTATTTTATTTTTTTTAATTTTGGGTTTTTGGTTTCAGTGGGATTTTGTTGGGCAGAGGGTAGTGGTGGCATGGTGGGCATGGTGGTGGTATGGTGGTGATTGTTTGTTTAGTTGTAGCCGATGTCAGAGGTTAAGGGAGAAAAAGAAAAAAAGGAAGAGTAAAAAAAAATAGTAAAAAAGAGAATAAAAATGAATATTTAAATAAAATAGGAAAAAAATAGAGTTTTGGAAGGTTAAGTATATCGTAAAATAGTATAATATAATTGATAAAATAAAATTTTGAAATAGTAAAATAAAATAGAATTGAGAAAATCAGGGTTGATGCTCTAACAATTCACATACCTTTTCCCCTGAAACAAGATTTGCAAACGTACGAATTTGGGGGTTTAGGTGTTAGAACTTAGAAGAAAGGTGGATTCTAAATTAGCCCACTTAGCTAAGTTGGGCTGGTCTCTAACTTCAAGCCTTGACAGTTTGGGTCAATACTTGAAAGGAAAGACAAATTCTTAATGCCCCTGAATCCAAGCAGTCTTCTTAACTTTAGAAATAGATTTCTAAATCAAATATTCTAGTGAGGAAAGGTGCATGCTATAAAATTATCTCCAGTTCTAACACATCACCAACATTTGGGATGTATGACATTGCAATGCTAGATTTTTGTAATATTTGATACATGCAATCCCGGTATAGCAATATAAGATTATGAATTTTTGGTTCATTATTTACATTCTCATAATGAGTAATTCTACGGTACCCTCCAAAAAAAGGGGTACAGTCCCACTAGTAGGTAATCTATTACACTAGGTTACTTTTTTCTCATATTTGACGGTTTCATTCTCATACTGCGCAGTTCCAATATCACATGTGACATGTCTTTTCTCACATTTGATGGTTCCATCCTCACATTTTGCAATTCCAACATCACATGTGACAATTTTTTTTCTCACATTTAGTGGTTCACTTACTCTTTTTTTTTTTTTCTCCCATTTGACGGTTTCATCCTCACATTTTGCGGTTCCAACATCACATGTGACAATTCTTTTATCACATTGGGTGGTTTCCTTACTTTTTCTCACACTTGACGGTTCCATCCTCACATTGTGTAGTTCTAACATCATATGTGTCAGTTCTTTTGTCACATTTAGTGGTTCCCTTATTTTTTTTCTCACATTTGATGGTTTTATCCTCATATAGTGCAGTTCTAATATCACATTTGACAGTTTTTTCTCACATTTGGTGGTTCCTTTATTTTTTTCTCACATTTGACAGTTCTATTATGACATTGTGTAATTCCAATATCACATTTGACAGTTCTTTTGTCACATATAATGGTTTCTTTATTTTTTTTCCTCAAATTTAATGGTTCCATTGTTATATTAAGCAGTACCAACATCGCATCTGTTCTATTTTTGTCACATGTGACAATTCTTTTCTCACATTTGGTGGTTCTCTTACTTTTTCCTCACATTTAATGGTTTCATCCTTATATTGTGTAGTTCCAACATCACATGTGATAGTTTTTTTCTCACATTTGGTGGTTCCCTTACTTTTTTTTCTCACATTTGACGGTTTTATCCTCACATTATACAGTTCCAACATCACATGTGACAATTCTTTTCTCACATTTGGTGATTCCCTTAACTTTTTCTCACATTCGATGGTTCCATTGTCACATTAAGTAGAACCAACATCGCATTTGACTCTATTTTTGTCACATTCAGCGGTACACTATTTTTTTATTCTTAAATTTAACCGTTCCATTATTACATTAGACAATACCAACATTGCTTCTGACTGTACTTTTGTCACATTTAGTGATACCTTATTTTTTAACTTACAATTGACAATTCAATCGTCACAGTAAGCATTACCAATATCACATCTGACCATAATTTTTCATTATTTGAGCTTATCACTAAGGTCACTTTTTTACTTACTAATAACTGATCATCACAATAGTAACTTTTTAAAAGTTATTAAAAAATATAGATCTAAAATTGAAAAAAAAAAAAAAAAAAAAAAAAAAAAAAAAAAGCATCCCATGAAATTAGCCCAACCACAATAATTACTCTTGTTCACAAAAAAAAAAATCAGCTAAAATGATCTTGGTTTCTTCCACAAATATTTGAATATGCCAATTAACTTCCTACATATTTCCCTTGGTAGCTTCCATCACATTCAGGGGCATACCTCCTATAAAATAACATAGTTGAGGTCATTTTCTTGATGTTTATATTTTTATTATTTATATATGTTGGTGAATAAAAAATTAGACTATCTCCAATTTGTCCATAGTGTCATCCAAGACCTAAAAGGTCATCCAAATGCAAGAAGGTCATCCAGCATGGAGTTACCTAGACGACTGCCAAACACTTAATAATTTTCAGAATAAATCTATATCCAAAAGCTTATGATTTGGACCACGTACTACCATTCTGAAGTAGAAGCAAGATTCTTATTCATCGCTCTAACTTCCCACTAAGTTCTTAACTTCTGATGGCAGTTGTAGAAATTAAGTCTGAACTTTCTAACTTCTATCCACGTTGAAGAAGTTACTAAACAAGTAACCACTCCAAGGCTCACTATAAAAGGACTCAACCATATGAAATCAAAGTAAGTTTTTCATTACTTATAGAGTTGGAATTCCTGAGTTTAAGAGAGAAACTAACTTTAGCATCGGAGGGTTCTTGGCCAGTTCACCCTGGTTACCTTTGATCTTATGCTTCTTTCTTTTCAGACCTTATAAGCAATCTCAAGCCCATTGAAGCCTAGAGCATTCAACCTACTGATTTTCTATGCATCATCAATATATACTATAAAATAGAAGATCTATAACCTTATGTGCTCTCTAATTGTTCTTATGCAATATCGTCAACTTAATCATAGTTGTGTGTTTATTGTGGTGTCTAAGGTTGGAAATAGGGGGACTATACAATTAGCAAGTTATGCAAAAAAATCCAATACAAAGATTGTTGACAATTTTAAAATTTTCGGTAAACATTTGAATTGAAACTACAGATCCAGCATGAAATAGTCATCAATCAAGGCTACTACACCAGGCTTTATATTTTTTAGGCATTTTCATAAGATCCACGTGTGTAGAAGTGTCAAATGACTGTGTCCGACACGAGTATAACCACCCCAACTAAAGTGTCTATGCAGTTTTGTTTCATAAAATTATTATTATATTTAGACCCATCTAAAACAAAATAAACATCTCAAATAATTTACACAATAGCAAAAATTACCAATAGAAAAGCTAAAAACAATTAAGCACAATTGATCGATTTTACCAAAAACGAACAACTCAGTCCTTTTTAAAAAAATTATGAAAATAATTTTGTCATCGAGAGTTTAGCATATCAACCACAATGATAAGTGTAAGCCTTATTTGAGTCAGCAGAGCCTCCACTAGCTAAGTCTAAGAGAGCCTTAATAGCAATGAAATATTTTCGTTGTTGAAGACTTATTGGTGCCACAAAGCACTTATCTCTCTCTCTCTCTCTCTCTCTCTCTCTCTCTCTCTCTCTCTCTCAGGGTTTCACAAAATTTATACAAACTCGTCATTCTAAAGCCATTTGGTATTTTTTCCTATAAAATATTGGAACATGTAATTTGAACAAAATTGGTTGTTAAAAGTTTAATTTTCATCTCTATACTTTGTTCATTTATATAGGTGGCTGATAGTAGCCCTCACTAACTCCTTAATGTAAGTAAGACCTATTTACTAGGATTTGAGACTATGCCATATAATTTATGGCATTGTCTTCTTTTAGTTGCTTCAATATATATATATATATATATATATATATATATATATCTCTCTCTCTCTCTCTCTCTATATATATATATATATATAATAGTTTTAGAAGCAATTCCGATAGTCTCTATTTCTTGTATTTCCTGATGAAGTTGTTTTATAAACTCCAAGGATTTCGACATATGATAGTGTGATAGCTTTAAAAGACTCAAAATGGTTGGCTTGGCAACACTTGGATTCTTGTAATGGTCAAGGCATACCTCCTTCTAAAACAACATAATTCAGGTCACTTTCTTGATGTTTATCATTTTCTAATTAACATTAATGTGTGAAATTAATATCAATAAAATAATTAGTTAATTAATTAATTATTTATTTATTTAGTTAGTTAGTTAGTTAGTTATACATATTTATATATTTTAAGTTAAGCTTGGTAATGACTAAGTGCATCAGCATGGTGGTAATTCGGTATATTTTTTGCTCGAATCCTAGCACTTAACGCCTGCAATTTTATTTTTTTGAATTTTAAATTTCGGTCCATAAGCTGAAAAGCCAATAAGATCCTACGCCCAAGATGATCCTTGGTTCATCCCAAATCTTCTTTCCTTCAATGTCGGTGATAACAGCTACCAATTTTCCTATCTTTCTTTGCCCTTTTATTCGAAGACTCCACCGTTTCTCGTCACTAAAATCTCAATACGTCTCATCCTTATTCTTTAGTTTTCCATCTGGATTTTTTGCTGTTTGGCTTTTGTATGGCTGAATTGTTATTAATCTTGTTTTGTTTTTGTAATACCTAAGGGGAAAAAAAAAAGGATTTAAAAGGAGGGATATTTAAGTAATTTTATTTGTAAGGCTAATTTTATAATTTTTAATTATAAGGGAGTTTTTAGAAAAATAAGGTTGAACCCCTAGTAATATATGGTCTAATTTAAGTCAGCGTATACTACTAGATGTTTTGAGAGAGGAGACTATCCAAAATACTCAAATAGAGGAGGTTTGACTGCACAATTAAGGTAAAAGCTTAAGAATTTCTTTCTTGTCAAATCTAAGTTTTATTTAGAGTTAAAGTATTTTTTTTATGTTGGTATTTTGGCCAGTAGTGAAACTATTCAAATATTCAAGAGTTTAAATGATGCATACAAAGAAAAGTTTAGTTTTATTTTTCGGTAAACTAGACGATGTACCTGCAGATTTTTCTAGGTTCTAAGATTGAATCTTTTTCCATAGTTTTGTTGCGTTATGCGAAGATAGAGGCGATAAACTTTTGGGCTTAATGGTCAGGTTCTGCACGGTTTTCTTTGATAAATATTACCTGATGTGGACTTCTTAGGGTATATGGCAGAACCAAAGTGAGTAGAGCTATTATTATTATTATTATTATTATTATTGATCTTGGTAGAAGTGAATAGAAAAGTGAATGAGGTCTGACCAGTTATAAAAATTAAAAAAAAAAAAGAAAAAAAGAAGAGAAACAAACAAAGGAACACATGAAATTGAAGATGGTCCACGTGCTTACATGGTAATAGGAGTTATGGTCTTATCTTTGGGACTTTAGTTGCGGCAAAAGAATATATATATATAAAGAAAAATATTATGAATAGGAGGAATTTTGGTGTGAGATAACAGTGGATAGTTATGAGATTTTTAGTAGTCTCTCTGTTTGGCTGGGTACCATTATAAATTCTTCTTAAAATATTTGATTATTGAGTAAAAATATTTGAAAATTATTTTAGGTGATATCTAAGGATTTTAGAGGAATTGTTAAGGAAAAGTTTCTTTTGGAATAGCTTTTGGAGGTAAGTAACTTTATCTGAATTGGTTTTATTTTGCGTATTTTAACTACTAAAAATTGTATATAGTTGTTACAATTTTATTTTTATTGTATTACTGACTTCAAGTAAAGAATTATCACAAATATATCTTATTACTGAATATCTGATGTTCAAAGTAAAGAATAAAAAAAATTTCACAAATATATATGAGCATTGAATATAAAATTTATTTTATTCAATTGTTTTTTTAGCTATATTGATTTAAATTAAAGAATATAGAAATATCACAAATATATTTGAATATTGAATATATGATTATATATATGTATGTATTTAAATAAGATATATTTTTGTTAGAAACTATGATTTCATCTATATGACTATGGACAATCTGACTATGAATTGATTCTGATACCAAACCAATGGGGGTTATTCATTGGTACTCTGATACCCAGCCAATGAGGGTTATTCATTGGTACTCTGATGCCCAATCACGGGGATATAGCGTGACCATAGTCATAAGATTGTTAACAATATGAATTACATTTGAATATTTGAACCATTTGAGTCCTTAAAACTACATATGTGATTTTAAAAATGTTTAAGTATTTGAGTTATTTTAAGTCATTAAAAACTGCTTATGTATTTTTGGAACCCATTGTAAGTTATAGTTTTTGATATATGGAAAACTGACTACTTTCTAAACCATCTATGATATATCTATAAGATTAAAATATGTAATCTATTTGCAACTTATTATTTTAAGACTATGAAACTTCTTAGTTATTTTTGAAAACCCATAGTATATTAAAACTTTTGAAAACTCATATTGCATCTTATTACTTTATAGATTTATTGCTTGATAGAATTTATTAGGATTTTGGTTACTTATTGAGTTGTCAACTCCACCTCCCCCCTTTTTTCCCCACCAGTTTCAAATTGGAAAGAATATCAAGTTTTGGAAGTTTTGATATTGTGTTGTGAGTAGGAAAAGAAGCTTAGAGATTTTGGAATTGGATGGTCTTCTAATAATTTTATATTTATTGGCCAATTGGCATTATGTACATGAGGTTTGGATTTTGTTCTTATTAAATTATTGGAGATTTATTCATAAAGAAATTGTTGAGGTATTTTGAATTTATTTGATTTAATTTTTGAGGATAAATTTTAGTTGCTAATAAGGCCTTGCACACTTGTACGATGCTTACTTTATAAGCGTGCGGCGGTTGTCACTTGCCTATCTTTATAGTTGGGTTCAGGGCGTAACAGTTTTTGTTTTCCTTTTGGTTTTGCAGGGCTACTAGGAACAAAACCCAGAAGCTTCTATTCCTTTTGTTTTTGTTTTCATAGCAGGTGATCCAGCCATTGTCAAGACTAAAGGTGACCATGGTAGCACGAGCAACGGCCATAGCCATGCCAAAGTTAGGCGGCAATTGTAAAGATGTTGGACACACAAGGCACACATGTCCATCTACACATATTCAACATGGTGAACATGTTGATGGTGACAACGTCCCTAAATCCATGGAACATCCAGCTGTTGGCTCACCTGATTTGGAAACACAGTATTATAATTTTCTTTAATAGTGAAATGTCGATGGGATATTTACTAGACAAAATATGAATTTTTTTTTTTTTGCTGTTAGCATTTTTGGTTAAACTTCATTATTGTTTATTGTTATCGCATTGTTAGTTTTTAGAATAGAGTTACTGGATTCGAGTTGGTATTAAGTTCATCTTGTTATCACTAGTTCTTTTTAGTTGCTTGATATGAAAAACTCTTTGAGAACTGATCTTTATATTTATTGTAGTCACTCTTTCCTCACATTTCTGATTTCAGGGGGAGCAGTTCCATATTTAGAAGAATATCGATGCTCTCCAAGCAGAACAACTTTCCATTATACTATTGGCTAATTTTTATGGAGCACAACCCCGTGAAATTTAAGTCATCAATGGATCCACTTTTGCAAGTACTCATCTCTCTCTCTCTCTCTCTCTCTCTCTCTCTCAAAATATGCATTTTGCACATATCCAACATGCGTCTTTAACAGGATTCTGCCCTGATAGTGTATATGGTAACTGTGTTTCAAAGCTTGATCCTGTTAATTTTGGCACTCCATAAATGTCTTTGTGTTTGAATAGTTAAATAAGATATTTACCCCCTTGGCTCCTGAACTTTTACAGCTCTTGTTGTTATTACTGTTGTCGTTATTTGTATTGTTAGTCTGTTGCAATCATTGATGTTAATGTTGCTGTTATATCTTTACGATTATTGTTCTTGTTGTTAATGTTACCCTTATTAAGAGTACTTTTTCTATAACATGAATGTGATATGGTGTATCTTTTGCTGTGAACCATGCAATATGAAGTTGTGTGCGTGTGTACTTTTTCTTTAATAGTGTCACAGAAATTTGATGGGCTTTTCCTGTACTCCAAGCATGAGTGAAAAAAAGAAAAGAAAAAAGAATTAAGGAACTGATATTTCTGTTATGCTAAGTATTTTAGGTGTTAGAATTTTTTCTTTTCATTTGTAAGGCTGTAATTGCCAACAAACCATGTTGTTATATTACCTGTTCTGCTTTTATTTAATACTCTATATTCTTGAATTATACCTTTGAGTGCTTCGAGTACGTTTAAATTGACGCTTCAGTTTACAGAGGATTATCCAAACAAGCCACCAACTGTACCCTGTCTCTAGAATGTTCCATCCAAATAGTAAGTTTAGTAATTATGTTTAACACCTACAGTTAATTATTCCTGATATTCTTGCTTTACAGTTTACACTTGGGATTTATAAAAAAGGACAGAATTTTCCTCCAAATTGTTTTGGAGGAAATTTCCCCCAGCCCAACATGTGGCAATATAATTGTAAGGGCCTCACTTGTTCTTTCTGTTCTGTTCTGTCTTCTTTCTCTTCTTTTTTGTGTGTGCTATAGATACATACAGCTGGGTTATCGGGGTTTATGTTCACCAATTCCTGTTGCTATCTCCTATGCTGATGTGCTTTCATTTTGAATATATTTATGCTTCAGCTTTCAGTAATTCTGTCTTTTTCTATGAGGCTCACCCTGCAATGCTAATAGTTATTGAGATTTGAGCCTGATTGGGAAACCTGGTGGTTGTTATGAAGCTTCTTTTCTTATCTTTTTTTTTTTTTTAATTACTTATTTATTGTGTACACCAAGCTCTATTAATTATTTATTGGATAGATCAAGCTCCTAAATTAATGTGAACTTAGTATTGGTCCCATTTACTTGTCCAGCTTGCCATTCAACTCTTGACTTTTCTTTGTTTTTGCTTTGCTTGGTCGTTATTCTATTCTCTTTTGTTAATATCTTCAAAATATTTAGTGAGAGGTTTTGCTTGTTTGTATTAATCCTAGCCATTTATTGCCCTTTTTACCGTTTATGCAGATGGAAGCATATGTTTGGACATTCTACAAAATCAATGGAGCCCTATATACGATGTTGCAGCTATAGTGGGTCATATGTTGTGTATGGAGAATGATGACCTTTGGAGAAGGGTCATTGAGGCAAAGTATGGGAATGGGGTGGCTGGTGTACAAAATCTGTGATGGGGGGCTAGCCTGATCTCTCTAGTCTCTTGGTTCATAGAAAGGGATAATAATCTCGTGTAGTCATTTTTTTCGGATTATGTTATTTTACACTACCTAATAGCAGCAATGACAGCAATGGCAACCCAGCCTAGTGGCTAATCAGCTCACATCAAACATTTTCCATAAGCCATTCATCTGTAAAACCTTTTATACTGTCGGTGCCACTCTGAAGTATGGATGTGGCATAAACAGTCCAAAAGTACTCTCAACACATTTTAGGTGGGGGAGAGAGGAGTTGAATCTTGAATGTTTCTGTTGAAATTTTGAAATACCAAACAGGTCATTAAGCTATACATATTATAAATATTAGTTGAAATAAAACATCTACTTCATTTTTGCTTTGCATCCCATTGATATTAGGATCACCATGTTTTCCTTAAGCTTGTAAAAGCTATGCAGGAAAAAGAATAGGTGACAAACTTGTCCCACTCAAACAAGCAATTTTATGAGTGCGTATTTGATACATTGCATTACAAAAAAAGGTCACATAACTTTTTATTTTTTTAATAAAAAAATGCCATGCTCAAACGCATACTTGTTCTTCACCCTGTGTCTCTATTAAAAAAAAAAACCGTTTTTCTCCTTGTGTTGCATATGTCAGGAAAGCATTACTATTCAGCAAATCAGACCAAAGATGATAAAGAGAGATCTGTATAGGTCCACACTGTAAAAATATTTATTGTCGTTATGATTGAGATGAATAAAGAATTCAGAACCTATGCTACCGACACTGGGATTAACCATCACAGAATACAAACATTGAAAACTTTGCATAAACCATCTGATTAAAATGTTATTAAAAACAAAATATTCATAGAATATTCATCTCGATAAGTTACACAAAGCTGGAGAAACAAATAATTTATTTCTATATATACACTTTTAAGATACAAGTCACACCAATGTGCATTTTATGCCCTTCAATATATATATATATATATATATATATATATAAAACACTGACCCTTCCAATAATTTAATTCACATCACTCAGATTTGAAGAAACTGACTTTTACAAAGAAGAGAAACGGAGAAAAATAATAAAAACATGTTTCGGAGAATCAGACGCAATAACTTACAACTTCCTAAACACAATACACTAATTTCACAAACACTCCCTGCTCACATTACTATCTCCAAAATGCTTGCTTTGATCTCTTTGTGGGGGCAAAACCACACCACCATTACTGTAAATTTCATCACACACATGTACATCTTCACCAAGAATGGTTATGTTCTCCACACGGGCCCATTGCCCAACAGTGGAGTGCCAGTCAATGATGCTGCTGGAAATGCAAGCATGCTTTTTGATGTTGACTCCCCGCATTACCGTGCAGCGAGAGAGCCTAACTCCCGACTCAACAACACAACCGGGGCCAATGGCAACATCAGGCCCAATCAGACATCCCTCGCCAATTTTTGGCAGTCTCATCCACTATAACATTTCCCACAATGTGGGGGCCATTGGCCAACTTTGATGGAGAATTCTTTCTCAATGAGTCTAGGTACAGTCTAAGCCCTGTAATGTAATCCCTCGGTTGTCCAATGTCCGTCCAAAACCCTGGTAGCACCATAGCAGTGAGCTTGTTCTCTGCTGTAATTTTTGGGAAGACCTCTTTCTCAATTGAGGTGGGCCTCAGTTCAATTCGATCAAGAACTGAG
Source organism: Castanopsis chinensis (assembly GCA_032878915.1). Taxonomy (NCBI): domain Eukaryota; kingdom Viridiplantae; phylum Streptophyta; class Magnoliopsida; order Fagales; family Fagaceae; genus Castanopsis; species Castanopsis chinensis. Next base: position 34,328,388 of record JAVQMG010000133.1, on the reverse strand, counting down.
GGTTCAACAAGTAAATTCCAGCAATTATTTTGTTACCAACAAATAACTTTCTTCTCTACAAATTTCTCAACTTTTCCAGTAGATTGTTCCATAACCGCCATACCATATTTAGATGGCTCATCCACCTACACAACAAGAAGAAATTATTTGTTATCACCTTTCCCCGCATGTTTCACAATGTCTTCAAGTAAGATATATTTAGAGTGTTACCTTGGTCACCATTATTGAAGCTTCTCCTCCATGGGACTTGTGGAATGCAATCATTTCCTTAAGAGGATATTCACTAATAACATCACTGTTGAGAACAAAAAATGGAACAATCATAAAAAAAATGTCCAATATATGTATTCATTTTCTAAGAAAAATTGGAAAATTTCACCATCAATACCAAAAAAGAAATGATATTTATATAAAGAATTCAGAATACCAAGTCAGAGGTTGAATTTCAAAACTTCAGGACTTCATGATTATAGGTGGACAAGGAACATGGTGAAAAAATATTCAATATCATACTCGGTCAACCATTGGAACTTTTCTTCCCACAACAAGCTCAAATTATTTAATACCATCAACCAATAGAGATTTATACATTTCACATCTACAATGTGCAAAATAGCAAATCATCTTCATTAATCACTTCCCACAAAATAGCAAACCTATGGTAGTCACCTGCACTCCAATTGCTGTTCATCACTTTCATTCAACTGGTGATCATGACCAAATAACCTTTTCAGCTGCATTGACCTCAAACTTCTGATACGATGATGCTCACACAAAGCATTCAAGTCGCCACTCAAGGTTCTTCCTGGCATTGCTGCAAAGTCTCTCACAAAATTAGGCTTAGGTGCATGATAGGAGGGTCTTAAATCATTATTGGTTCCTTCAAATGTTTCTGTAGAATAATCAAGTGCCCATCCATCATCCTAAGGAATGGATTTCCAGCACTGCTTCTTAATGGCATACTCACTTGATGTGAAATTTGTTCCACATTGTCAAGTGACTTGCCCGAGAATTGAAATTAATTTAAGGTGACCACTGCTGCATTTGAATAGATGAATATCAGGCCTTGGCATATGTCAGGAGTTTCTTAAATCATGATTGGTTCCTCCAAATGTTACTGTAGGATTGATCAAGTGCCCATCAATCATCCTAGAGAAACCAACTCTAAAATTGGAAACCAACTCTAAAATATAGCACAAACCAACACTAAAATTGGGGTTCTTACTGCAAAGGTGGTTGAAAAAAAAAAAAAAAAAAAAAATCTTCTAAGTCCATAGGTTCATAGTATCATGTCCTCCCCACACTCCCAACCAAATCTAATCTTATCCCAACTTATGGATAAGGGTTCCCACGTCTCACTTAAGTTTCACGTCTCGCATCCCAAAATCAAAAATGTAAAGATTATTATTTTTTCTTTTTTTTTTTTAAGAAACCAGTCAATGAGACAGACTGATACTTTTATTAAAACATAAGAAAACTATGAACATCAAATAGAGCAAGGGGGATAATGTTCCCAGGTAAGTCTTCAACCCAAACCTGAAGTTCTAGCCCAACCCAAGATTTCTTTGCCAAAGCATCGGCAACCTTATTACAATTTCGTTTCACATGGCAGTAGTGATCCATGCAATCAATGGTGGACTAACAAGCCCTTTGGTGTAAAGATTAATTTGTCAAATATATAAGAACTGAAACTCAAAAAAAAAAAAAAAACAATAATAGCATAAACCCAAAAAGTTTAGAGAAATAAAATAAGCCCATATTAGCGTTAATCATATGTAAAGAGAGAACTTGAAGATTGTGGGTGGTTTCGCTGATTTAGAATGGCGGAAAAGAAGCGCCGCCGAGTCGTACGAGAAGAGTTGAAGCACCACTAGTTGGATTGGATATGAGTGCGCCATTGATTCGAGGATGGATTGGAAGAGACGAAACTAGAGAGCGGCACCGACGAGTTGGATTGGATGAGAAGAAGCACCGCCGATTTGAGGTTGTGGGTGTGTGGCTGTTTGGTTCTTGTATTGTTTTAGCTGTGATTTAAGGGTTTTTTTTGGAGAGGCAAACTGAGACAGAGCAAGCAGAGGTAAAGAAGCAAACGCTAGAGGAGAAAAGTTTGATGAATGTTATAATTTTTGGTTTATATATAAAACTTGTTTAACCGGTAACCAAAACCCATTAAAATTTCATCAACGGTCAAGATTAAAACAATACTAAATGAAGAGTTCAGATTTAGGGGGTACGGTAGAATGACCCTCCCATGATAATCTAAAAATGTAATATAGGATTACGACTTTTTGGTTCATTAATTACATTTCCGTAATAATCGAAAAATGTAAAAAATTCTATACTTAATTCATAAATATTTTTAGGAAGAATTACAATTATCATAATAAGTTGATTGATAATGTTAGGACATATGTGATTCATGTTAGGAACATATGCCAACATTGTATGTAATTGGATAATCTTTTGACAAAACACACTTTACTTGTAATTGGGTAGATCTAGGATGTGTTTAATGCTTCAAGAAACAAGGTTTCAAGTTCAAATGTTAAAGCCATGCAAGTCTGTCTATGAATCAAGTGAAGAAGTGCTGTTCATTAAAACTCGACAGCTAGTATCTATCAAGATTTAAGAAGCTGTTTTAGGCCGGAGGCTTGACAGGTGCTCGATAGATAGGGTATTTGTCAAGGTTTATGAAAAACAGATTTTCAGTTATGATTTTCATTCAATCCATGAATGTATGTTTGGGCTTTCTTTTCTCACAATTCTAAACATATATAAGGATTATTTTAAGGACCATCATATAGAGCACAATTACACACAGAGCACAGTTGCACAAGAGCACAATTGCACAAGTGTGAAGAAAAGTGTGACCAGAAACCTAGTTTGCCCTAGTTAATCTTGAAGAAATTGTTGTGTTAGTACACCATAGGGTTTTTTGACCAAGCAATTTCGTGATCTTCATCATATGATGAATTGAAGAATTTTGTAGCCAACAGCCTTCTCAAGTTGGTGATAAAGTCGTGTACTGGAATTCGCGCATCTTTTGGTTAGTCATGTACTAGGAACCGTGCAATATAGGGAGAGATTGTCACTACAGAACAAGTCCAATTGTGTATTGGGGTAAGGGTTCAACTGTAGGTTGGTATAAGGTACTGGAATTCTTTTACTTGTAACCGCATGTTTTCATAATAATGGATTCTCGGGAGTAGTGACCTTAAAATCACTCAGTGAGGTTTTTGCCTCGGAGGTTTTCTGTTAAGGACATATTTTATGTAGTTGGCTAATCCTTTGACAAAACGTACTTTACTTGTATTTGGGTAGATTTAGAATATGTTTAATACTTCAAAGAACATGTTGTTCAAGTCTAGTATTAAAGTCATGAAGATTGGACCAAGAAACAAGTTAAGAAAAAGTGTTCACTAAAGTTGAACACTTGCTGGACACCTGCTGGACACCTGTTGGACACCTGCTGGACACCTGTGGACACCTGAGGACAGCTGCTCGATAGCTGCTCGATACCTCTATCTATCGAGGTTTAATGAAGCTCGACAGCTTCTCGATCGATCGAGGTATCTATCGAGGTTACGGGAATTCAGATTTTCAGATCTGATTTTCGGCCCGCGTTTTTGTATTTATGTAGGGTTTCTTTTCTCACAACCCTAGACATATATAAGACTTATTTTAGAGGCCGTCACATAAGAGAATATAAGGAGAACATATGTAAAAGGTGATCGAAGTTTTATTCTCTCTGAAAGAAGCTACTGCGTCTTTGCACCTTAGGGTTTTGTAACCAAGTGCTTCTTGATCTTCATTATTGATGAAGTGAAGAACTTTGCAGCCAACATTCTTCTTCCTCAAGTTGGTGAGTGAGTCACGTACTGGGATTCATGCAAAGGAGTTAGTCACGTACTGAGATCTGTGCATTAAAGGGTGGCGTTTATATATTGAAGAGTTCAGAGGTTCTGAAGTGGTAGAAGGTTTCTGCTGTAAGCTCATCTACGGGGATTGTAAAGTCTAGGGACAAAGGTTTTGTACTAGATCTGAAACTTCTCTTTACTATAGTAAATTGCTTTTCGGGAAGGTTTTCCTCCAGGTTTTTTACTGTGAAACTGGTTGGTTTCATTGGTTTTTCTGGGTCATCATATCTTGTCTTATTTATTTTTCCACTACACTTATATTTGACATGATATTGATGATTGTTTGTTTTAACAAGTTTTATACATAATAAATCTAATTAACAACTTGGGTTTAAAACTTGTTAAATCTATCAACCGGGGTCTAAATTTCCCAACATTTTTCCTATTCGTAAACAAATTACTATGTCAAATTTAATTTCCGCTGCATTTAGTTATTTGGTGATTTGTTTGTGCTACCATGCTCATTGCATGTTATTGAACCTAATTAATTCACTTGGTTAATTAATTGATTAATTCATTATAAGGGGTCAATACATTCTTGAAATGTCAGATAATAGTTTCAACACCTATATATTTTAAAATTACCCTTGAACCACAGATAGCTATGGAAGACCTAAAATGACCAAATTACCAGTAAAAGCTCCAAAATGGCTAAAATAATCCTAAAACCTTTAGAATGACAAAAATACCTTAAAACTCTCAAAATACCCCTAAAACCTTTAAACAGCCAAAAATGACTGGAAACCTCTAAAAAAATCAAAATGCACTTGAAACCTCTATAATGACCAAAATACCTCAAAAATACGAAAATTACTAAAATACTCCTAAAACTCTAAATGACCCAAAAAAAAAAAAAAAATTCCCGAAACCTCTAATTGACCAAAAACACCATCTGAAACCTCTAAAATGACTAAAAATATCCCAAAGCTATCGAAATGACCAAAATACATCTAAAACCTTTGAATGACAAAAAATACCCTGAAACTTTGAAACTAGCATAAAATACTTGAAATCTCTGAAATAACAAAAAATAAAATACCTTAAAACCACCAAAATGATTTTTTTAAAAAGATGTTTTAAAGATATTTCGGTCATTTGGATTTGGATATGTTGGGGGTATTTTTGGTTATTTTGTTGGTTTTGGGAGTGTTTTAGGCATTTTTGACATTTTAGGCATATTTTGGTCGTTTTAGTGATATTGGGAGCATTTTCATCTTTTCAAACATTTTATGAGCATTTTGATCATTTTGGAGGTTTAAATGATATTTTGTTCATTTGAACACATTAGGGGTATTTTGGTCATTTTGAAGGTTTTGAGAGTATTTGGCCAGTTTAGTATTTTAAGAGTGTTCTAGTTGTTTTAGACGATTCAGGCATATTTTGGTAATCTTAGATGTTTTTAGGTATTTTAGGTCATTTTAATGACAAGGGGAGCATTTTTGTAGTGTTTTGAGAGTGTTTTAATCTTTTTAGACGATTCAGGCATAGTTTGCTAATTTTACATGTTTTTAGGTATTTTGAGCCATTTTAATGATATGGGGAGCATTTTTATCTTTTTAAATGTTTGGGGTATTTTTATCATTTTAAAGGTTTTATTGGTATTTTCGTCATTTTAAAGATTTCAAGATATTTTTTGTCATTCTAAAGGTTTTAGGGTTTATTTTGTTCATTTTAGAGGTTTAGAGATATTTTGTTTATTTTCGAGGTTTCATGGATAATTTTATCAATTTAGCAGATTTGGGGCAGTTTGGTCATTCTCAAGTTTTCAGGGTATTTTTGGTTATTCTCAAGTTTTCAGGTGTATTTTGGTCATTTTAGTGTTTTCTTTTTTGGGTGTGGGGGTTGGTTCTTTTAGAGGTTAAAGGGATATTTTGTTAATTTTAGAGATTTTGAGGGTATTTGGGCTGTTTTAGAGTATTAGGGTATTTTGATCATTTTAGATATTTCTGGATATTTTTGGTCCTTTTAGAGACCGTATTTCAATTATTAGTACATACTTATAATAACATATAATATATTCAACACACACACACACAAACATATATATATATATATATATATATGAGTCTGCTTAATGGGTGTTCTTAGGGCATTAGTTAATGGATTATTTTAAGAAAGTTTTTATACCACTTTCATTGGAAATATAAAATGCTGTAATAAAATAGTTGTTTTTTTTCTTTTCACATAAAAAATTTCTAAAAATATTCTTAAATCAATGCTCTAGGGTATCAATGTGTGTATATATATATATACACACACACACACACACATAAACAACTATGATATTTTTTTTTTTAAATGTGGGACCTGCATGACCTGGACAACACACATATGATATTTCTCTCTCTCTCTCTCTCTCTCTCTCACTGAGTTTCTTTCATTACTGTTCTTAACCACTCCTCACAACTTCACCTAATTTGTGTCTCATTTCACCTCCACTGTGACTCCTAAACTAGTCTCGTTATTCTCCTTCTTTATCCAAAGATTTCTTCTGTTTCAAATTTTATATATCTCAATAATGACAAAATCAACAAATAAGAGAAACACACTATTGAGTATTGAGACTGTTGTAAGGGAAAATGTGTGTTGCTTTTGTTAACTTTATCCTAACAATTAAATTTTTTTTTTATATATAAAGGTGTACAATGATATTACTATTTTTCCAGTACTTATATCAATAACAGTTCCCCTTCAGCTGGAGAGTATATATCATACAATCTTATCTTGTTACATAATAAAGCCAAATAAGCCTCACATAAAAATTTGGTAGACATATCAACAATTTAGACTCTTGTGGAAACAGATGGAGTAACTATTACACCATCTTCTACTTTCTCTCGAGTAATATGACAATCTACTTTTATATACTGGTTCACTTATAGAATACAAAACTGGAGACAATGTGAATTGTTGCTTGATTATGACAATGCATAGTCATAGTCATATACTTAGCCTCTGCACTAGATTTGGCAACAACGGTTTGTTTCTTTCTTTTCCAAGTAATCAAGTTTCCTTCTAGCAGAAAAGTGTAATACCAGTTGCAGATTTTCTATCTGATGGTGATCCTGCCTAATCAGCCTCAGTATAGGCTTCAATCTGTAGGTGACCGTTTGCTTTATACAAAAGGTTCATTTGGGTTTATAATGTAACAAGTTTGGATTGTATGATATATACTCTCCAAATTGAGAGGGAGAGTTATGGATATAAGTTAGGGGAAAAATAGTAATATCATTGTACTCATTTATATATAAATAATATTTTACGCTCTGATACCATGTTGTGAGGGAAAACGTGTGTTGGGTTTGTTAACTTAACCGTAACCCATAAAATATTATTTATATATAAATGAGTGCAATGATATTACTATTTGCCCCTAACTTATATCCATAGCAAAGGCCTTGAAATCCATTTAGTGCAAAAACAAAGACCTTGAAACTGAACAAATCAATTGCAATTTAACTTAATTAGATAGAAAGAAAAACTTGATCATAGAAAAAAAATAGAAAAAGGAAAAAGAGGTGGACATGACAGATGTGGAAAGGGATTTGACATGGTTGAAGGCGGCATCACAAAGGTGGGAAGCCCCTAAGTCTTGTGGTGGTGTCGATGAAGATGCCTTGGGCTACAATGCTGCTACCTAAGTTCTTGAAGAGGAGAGAGTTTAGAGGGATATGAGGAAAAAGAAAGAGAAAAGGAACATAGTGGGTAGGGCTGTAAATGAACCAAGCTATTCATAAATAGTTTGGGATTGATTCAATAAAAAGCTCATTCATATTTTTTTGTATATAAAAGGAGCCAAAGTTGAGCCTTAATCTTGTTTAAAAAAAAAAAAAAAAAGGGGCAATGCTTAGGCTAGTTTATGGGTTTGGTAATAAGATTAATATGATCTTGAAAAATAAACTAATACCTTATTAAGCCTTTAATTAATTGGAAGTTGGGCCACGTGTCTAAATCAAATTGGATTGTTAATATGCTTAGTATAGGCATGATAATGTACTTATATCTCAAGCTCAAAAGCTTGATTTGGAGCTCGAGCTTTATAAAGTTGAATTTATTCAACTATGTATTGGCTTTATTTCTTGCCAAGTTTGATTGGAATTTAGCATTTAGAAACCCTGTATTTAGGTGAGAATAATGTAAGAGTTGTGTATGAGAGAGTGAAGATTTGATCAAGAGTGTGCAACAAAAAGGTGACTCGCAACTGACTCGCAATTGGTGACTCGTCAAAATGAAGCACATGTGTGAAGCATGCAGGAAGATGAAGAGTCAGGCTAGCAGGATCACTATAGGACAAAAAGTATAGTTTGGCCTAGTCTGGTAACTGGTGACTGGAACTCGCAACTCATCCCGATTGCGAGTGACTTGCCAGTGCACCTTGTTTTGCTGAAAAGTGACTTTTCACATTCTATCTTATACCCTACTATAATACCCTTATTCCCACGAAATGGTGGAGAGAGCTTCTAGAGAGAACTTTGAGAGGGAAACCCTAGAGAAAAACAAGATTGATTCATCCATAATTTTATACACTTGATTCTTCAAATTCCTCTATTTTCACCCTTTTCATTGTCATACCCATGAGAGGATCATAAACCAAATCCTTACCTTACCAAATTTCGAGTAGTGAAAAGGTTCTTGGTGTTTGGGAAGCAGTTCAAGAGATAACCAATTCATATTGGTTGATGGAATGAGCTAATTGCGGGATCTGAAAAGCTAGAGAAGACACAGTTTGACATAAACTTATTGGAGCAAGAAGCTTGGAGGGCTTAGGTGCATTGGGTAGATTAGGCTTGAAGGGTCTATTGCTATTCGTGTATCCTAATTGATTTTCTAGTGGATCATTTACCGCTTAGAGGGTGATGGAGAGGTTTTTCGTCGAGTTATTTGGTTTCCTCTTCGATAACACATGTCAATGTTATCTTGTGTTTGCATCTCTCTTTCCCTTACTCTTAGCTTTTAATTTCTACTGGTTGTGATTAATTAATGGCTTAGAGTAGTTTGCTAATTTGGGTATTGCTTATATTTCATATTCCGCATATATATTGTTTGAATATAAGCTTGTATTGAAAAATTTATATTTGGGGGTCTAAACATTCACAAGTGTTTTATACGCTAAGTGAGTTTTCAATTGGTATCAGAGCAGGTACACCTTGTTGGATTTCTATATCCTTAGTGTGATCCTTGACCCCTAAGATGGATAGGTCTCAATCCTTCAATGCACCTCCCTTTTTTTATAGGAGTAATTACAAATTTTGGAAAGTGCGTATATGTGCATTTTTGTGCTTCATTGATGAGAGTGTGTGGGATGCTGTAGAAATTGGTTGGACAAGGCCAAAGGTTGCCAAATCCACTTGGGATAAGGTAGCTCTCGCGACGGCTAATGCTAATAGCAAAGCACTTAATGCTATATTTTGTGGTGTCTCAACAGATGAATTTCACAAGATTTCTCATGTGTTAATTGCCAAGGAGGCATGGCAAAATTTTGGAGACTACCTACAAAGGCACCAAGAAGGTGAAGGATACCAAACTTTAGATGCTTACCACTCAGTTTGAAGAATTGAAGATGAGCGAAGATGAATCATTCGACTCATTCTATGGAAAGTTGAATGAAGTGGTAATCGGAAAATTGAATCTGGGTGAGAAGATAGAAGACTCCAAAGTAGTAAGAAAGATCCTTAGATCATTGCTGAAGAGCTTCCAGGCCAAGGTGACCGCCATTGAGGAGAATAAGGATCTTGATGAGATAAAGGTTCAAGAACTTATCGGCTCTCTTCAAACAATGAGCTCACTCTACCATCTCAATGGAAGCAACTCTCTTGGTCTTAAGATGATCCATAAGAGAATTGAAACTCAAGATTCCTCAAAGGAGGACAATGTTGAAAAAGACGTGGCATTCCTTGCAAAGAACTTTTGCAAGTTCTTGAAATCTAAAAAGGGTGTGAAGTCCTTAAGAAAGGAAAATTCTCCAATTTCAAGAAAGACAAGGAGGACTTCAAAAGGAAGGATTCCAAAGAATCTTCTCCTTCTCAAGGAATCACTTGTTATGAGTGCAATGGGCATGGTCATTTGCATAAAGAAAGCCCTACCTATTTAAAGGGAAAGGGTAGAGCTCTTGCTACAATCCTTAATGATTCAGATAGTTTAATGCACTTCTTGAAAAGAGTGGAGAATATGCAAAAGCGGCTAATACAACCATTAGAAAGACGAAGAAAGCCGAAGAAGACTATAAAAACATCATCGTGTGATACAAAGAGACCAAGTGTGAAGTTGAAAGGTTAAATGAAGAACTAAACAATGCCAATTCCAAGATAAAGTTTCTTGAGCTTGAGGTTGTTGAAGCAAATGCCAAAGTGGAGCATGTTGCATCCAAGAAACTTGATGAAGTGCTTGCCTATCAAAAGCCCTCTATGGATAGAAGTGGCTTAGGGTGTACCAGAGAAGGTAGCTCAAACTCTAAAGTGTCAAAGGAAATGAAGTTTGTCAAGGCTAAAGAAGCATCAACTCCTTTTGTTGGCAATGTAAAATCTGAAAAGAAGCCAAATGTTGTGAATCAAATGGTTTTGATGAAGTCTCCCATGCCAATTGTGGCTAAGCCCAAGGCAAGAGGAAAGTCTCTTTCTAAGAGACAAAGAGGTCCACAAACTCAACACTATTTCCATCATTGTGGAATACTAGGGCACACTAGACCAAATTGCTACAAGTTCCAAGTATTGAAGAATACAGATCTTCAAAAGCCACGAAGACAAGGAAAAGGCAATGGGAAACCCAAGCAACCAAAAGGGAAAGAAGGAGAACCCGTTATGAGTGATGTGATGAAGATAATTGACACCATCACCTCATGTTTGGCCAACTTCACCTTAAGGTTTGAGAATTATGACTCAAGTATCTGATCCTTAAAGGATATCACTGTTGGAAAAATACATGTTTGTATCGCATACAAAACATACACAGCAGAAAATAAACGGATCTACTTCATTCGCAATTGATAACATGTACTATATATAAATTTCAGAATTCAAGAATAAGAGAGCGTACCTTGAAGTGTTGAATTTCAAAACAAAGATTAGAAGCACTTAGGAACACCTTTAATCTTCACCCCAATTCCACTACCGCCTAAGAAGTGTGGTCTCTCAATCAGTTTCTAAGGGAGAATAATAAAGTGACTAACACGCACACATCTACACCATTTCACAATAGTGCCTCTCATAATAATGTTCTGTATGTTTCTCCATTCGTATCTAACTGATTATCTAATTGGGTTGGCCTTTTGGGCCTTTCCAATTGGGCTTTAGTATGTGGCTTGGAGTGAGACCAAAAGGGACCAATAAGACACTAACTCCAATGGGCATTGGGCTTTTCTGTCAATTCTTGACAAGTTCAAAGTTACCATTAACTATATTTAATACCACTGTATATATATAGTTGCACTCTAGGCCTTATTTATAAATTATATTTGAAGACTTTATTATACATGTAACCCCTTCATAAAATATTCGTTGTAATATAAAATCATGAATGTAGACTTCCACTATGTAAATTACTACATCTTAATCCTTGAGTACCCAGTCTAATCCTTTAATGTTATTCATCATATATTTATGAAATCCAATTTCATATATATATATACTTTAGTAACTCCTTACTAAAGTGGTTAGGCCTAACACTTTATCTCATGGGAATATTTTGCATCTCCGCTAAGAGACTATGAATTCTATCTTGAGAATATATGTTCCATGAACACTAAATATGGCTATCCAACATACTGAGGTTTTGATCATTGGCTTTAGGTCTTACTCCTGATATATCAAAACAACCTATACCTCATGATCAGGTCTATTATTTTCTTGAGATTAAGAGTTCATGTTCAATTCAATATGTCTTAACTCTTAAAACATATCAACATACCAATTAGAAATCTCTATTTCCATGATCAAGATAAATCATCTTAGTTGATATGTTATAGTCTTTGTTAGGACATATGTAGTTCAAGTTTGTGAACATATGTCGCTATTTTATGTAATTGGCTTATCCTTAGACAAAACGCACTTTACTTATAATTTGGTAGATTTAGGATGTGTTTAACACCTCAAGAAACAGTGTTTCAAGATCCAGTGTTGAAGTCATCAAAGTCTATCCAAGAAACAAGCAAGGAAGTGTAAGATTTTAAAGCTCGACACCTACCTCGACACATGCATCTATCGAGCTTTAAGAAGCTGTTTTGCCCCGAGCCTCGACAGCTTTTCGACAGATCCTCGACACCTCTATCTGTCGAGAATTAAAAAAAAACATATTTTCAGTTCTGTTTCAAGTCCAATCCGTGAGTGTGTCTTTGGGACTTCTTTTCTCTTAACCCTAGACATATAAAAGGATTATTTTAAGGGCCGTCAAGATGAAGCAAGTTGCACATTCATTCAGAACTTCTTGTTCATGCAATTTGTGATCTGAAAGACAAAGTTCGTGCCCTAGTTCATCTTTGATGATTTGAAGAACTTTGCAGCCAACAATTCTCTCTCTAGTTGGTGTTTGAAGTCGCGTACTGGGATCCGCGCATCTGGTTAGTCATGTACTTGGGAGCCGTGCATTGAAAGGAGAAACTGTCACTACAAAATAAGTCCAATTGGGTATTGGGGTAAGAGTTCAACTATAGGTTGGTAAGGTACTTAGGATTCCTTGCTTGTAACTGCTTGTTGTGATAATAGTGGAGTTTCGGGAGTGGTGACCTTAAATCATCCGGTGGGGTTTTTGTCGTAAGGTTTTTCCCATTCGTAAACAAATCACCGTGTCATTTAATTTCCGCTGCATTACTTAGTTTGGTGATTTGTTTGTGCTACCACGTGTTATTGCATGTTAATTTGATTAATTAATAACTGGGCTAATTTAATTAATCTAAGTTATCACAAGGGGTCAACGCGTTTGTGGCCTGTCAAGTGGTATCAGAGCAAGCACACTCTGATTAGGGTTTAATCCATTGTGTGTGATCCATTTGACCCCTGCTGTCATGGATAGAGGATAATCTCTAATTATACCTCCTTTATTTGATGGCACTAACTATGCATACTGAAAAGTACGCATGAGAGATTTCTTGCAGTCTTTAGATGAGAAGGTGTGGCAAGCTGTGGAGATAGGCTGGACCAAGCCTACAGAAGCGCCGGCCGACTGGGATGATGCTAAGATCAAGGCGGCAAACTTCAACAGTAGAGCATTGAATGCGCTATTCAATGCAGTCACCAATGAGGAATTCAAGAAAATTTCCTCAACTGAAACTGCTAAGGAAGCATGGACCATCCTCTAGACAACCTATGAGGGTACCAAGGCTGTCAAAGATTCAAAGCTACAGAGGCTCACCACACGCTTTGAAGAAATTAAGATGGAAGAGGATGAGTCGTTTGATGAGTTCTATGCCAAGCTTAAGGACAATGTAAACTCAGCCTTCAATCTTGGGGAAACCATCCCTGAACCCAAGATAGTGAGGAAAGTGCTCAGATCGCTGCCCGAGAGATTCCATGCTAAGATCACGGCGATCGAGGAATCAAAGGACATTGACAGAATTCCTCTGACTGAGCTGGTTGGAAACTTGCAAACCTATGAGTTAGGGCTGACCAGGTTAGGCAAGTCAAGTAAGGGCAAGAGCTTGGCACTAAAGGCCAAGAGCAGTGATACGGATGATTCTTCAGATGATGAAGATTCTAAGATGAAGTCCTACATCACAAGGCAATTCAAGAAATTCATGAAGAATGCAAATGGAAAGGGCTTCAACAAAGACCGTAGACAATCCAGTTCTTCACAACTCAAGAATTCTGATAAAGGGAAGAAGGATGTCAAGGATGGCGGTCAGTACACTGTTCCCGCTGGACCAAAATGTTTTGGGTGCCACGGCTTTAGACACATGAAACAAGAGTGTCCTACGTACCTTAAGAGCATAGGGAAGAGCAAGGCACTTGCCGTTACCTTAAGCGACATGGAGCCCGAGGATGATTCCGAAGATGAAGACGACGGAATCTTGAATGCCTTCACTGCCACTGTGAATCCTACTGATGGGGTTACTGAAGAAGTGGATGAAGAGAAGGAATTGGTGGATTCCAAGTGTGAGATTATAGATGATCAAGATGATATCCACACCGCCTATGAGAAACTGTACAAGCTTTCTGAGAAGCATGAGAAACTCTATAGGCTAGCCACCAAGAAGCTCAGTGATGTGGAACTCAATCGTGAGGAGCTGTCCACAAAGGTTGATGAAGCAAATCAGACCATTGGAGCACTGAGGTTCGAAAACAATTTCTTGGTTGAAAGGACCAAGAAGCTTAAAGCGGAGCTGTTTCAAGTCAGAGCACAACTGGAGAGGACGTCAAGTGCAAAGCTGGACGAGATGCTAAGTGCTCAGAGATCTTCTTCAGACCGTACTGGATTGGGGTATGAATTCTCTCTCTCTAATACTCCTACTGCTATTACTACTGTGTTTGTTCCACCTGCTAATAACATTGAAACTGAAGATAAGAATGTTAAAACTGATTTAGCTAGTGAGAACGTAGACAAGGGCAAGTCCATCCTAAGAGCACCCCCTAAAATTGAGAAAAAGGAATCTAGAAATCCTAGGAATAAGAAGGCTAATTCTCAAAAGCCCAAACAGAAGAAGCCACATCTCTGTTATCATTGTGGTGTTGCTGGTCACACTCGACCAAATTGCTATAAGTGGCGTGCCACTCAACAGAGCAATGGCATAGTAGCATCTAGGAGCCAGAATCAGCTTCCATCTTCTCTTGCTCCTCTTGGAGACATTCTTAAAGCCATCACGTTCCTTTCGAACTTGAATGGTTCATATTCTTCTCCCTCCTCACCGGTTCAAGAGTCGACCAAAAGGAAAGGTTCTTCCAAGGTGTGGAAGGTAAAGGGATCTAAGTGATTTTAGTCACTTCTTCTTCTCTCTCCTGTTTTTGTGTGTTGCATTACTTGTGTGTTTCTTTACTGTGTTTTGAGTCAGTCTAGTTTTATGCATTGTTTTGCTTTACATGTTTTTGTTTGTGTGTTTTCAATTTTGTGTTTTATTTTTGCTTTTCTGATAAAAATTAAAAAAAAATTGAAAAATTGAAAAATACAAAAACAGTGTGTGTTTGTGTGCATTAGTTCATGTGAACTTTTAAAATGGCCATTGAAACAGAGTTTTCTAAACTTTGTATCACCTGTAGCTTAGATGAGCATTCTTATGCACAACTAAGCAAGTGAGCTTTGTAGCTCTTTGTTTGTGATGAGTAAGGTTAAGTGATCTCTTCTTCTTAACACTCGTATCACTCTTTTTGACGGGTTGAACTAGAAAATCCTAAGAGAAAGGCATAAATAACCATCTCACCACTGTTACTCGCCAATCATAATATGACAACTGTATGCTTCGGCATAGCAAAAGTGCAATGTCAATGACATCTGTATGCTTCAGCATAGCAAAAGTGTAATGTCAAAAGCTTAACATAATTGGGTATTTCTTTTCTTTCTCTTGTATGCCCATGCATGATATGCTTGTTAAAAGAAAATATGCAAAGATATAAAAAGCAAAAAGGTCAAAAATGCTTTAAAATATGGTTGCAAGCGTGTTTTCTAGGAGATGTGGGAGTTATAGGATGTACCTCGAAGGTGATAGTCCCCATCAAACGGTTATGATTGTGTGTGAGTTAAAGTGATTTTCTCATATCTCAAATCATCATAGCATTGAGACACTTATGCAATCTTGCGATGTTTTCACACACAACATGCAATATTCTTTGCTATTCTTGATACATGTGCAGGTACAATGTGATTTGGCCGTCACAAGGTTTACTTGCGTTAATGTATGCTCACTAAACTGTCTGGACTTGTTTTTGAAATATAAAATTGGTTAAACTTGTTTAGTGTGTTTGTGCGTGCTTTGAGATACATGTGCATCAAAATTCTTGTTGAGAGATGATTTTGAGAGCTTAATGTGTTGATTGTATCTTTGGTTGAGTTGCATGCATGATTGCATTCATGTCTGTGTTTTTCTTCTTCTAAAAAACTGTTTTCAAAGGCATCTCGACACCTCCTCGATACCTCTCGACACATAGCTGTCTGTTGAGCTTCATAGACTCTTTCTTATCGCAGTCTCGATAGATACCTCGACACCTGCTGGATCGATCGAGAAACTTTCTGTCTGCTCGTTAGCTTCTCGATAGCTTCTAGATCGATCAAGGTTCCTTCTTGGTTGATTCTTCCTTCTCGACACATGACCTCGATAGCTTTATCTGTCGAAGTGCTTTTTCTCGATAGCTGTCTCGATAGCAGTCTCGACACCTCTCGACACCTGCAGCTGTCGAGAATTACTGAAGGTCTATATATTGGTTCTTTGCTATTTCTGTCTCACTTCGCTCGACCTCTCTCGCTCGAAAACTCCTTTTCTCTCTTCCAAAACATTTCTCTCTCCCTCCAAACCTTTTCCCAAGGCTTTCTCAAGTGTTTGTCTCGATTCTCATCACTTGGTAAGCATCTTCTCTCTCATTTTCATGCATTTCATGTTTTCTAAAACCCTAGGTTTTGTGTTTTTGAAAATTTTTGGGATTTTTCAAAATTTTTGAGGTTTTCATGAAATTGTTGAGTTGGTTTTATAGATTTGATCTTCAAAACCACATGCATTGCATCACATTCGCATTCTAATTGTATTTTCATGCATTTAGATGTGTGCCTATCTATTGTGTGCTGTTAGGTTTGGATTAGGCTGAGCCCATGATGTTTTTATGTTGCATGTCACATATTCATGCATTTTCCATGCATACGTTCTTTTTTTTCAGTATATTCTTCCTATATTGAACTATTTGGAACTTTTCTGCTTGTCTCTTCTTCTTTCCCCCTCTCTATGGTTGCGTTAGTAGTGTCTATGGCACCTAAACGTAAGTCCATTCCATCCCAGAACCCTCTGCGTTCTAAGGGACAGTCTTCCTCAGATTCTACTCCTCTTTCTGTCCGGTTCCGTGGTGAGAAAGCCCATAAGAATTTCTCGGAGAAATTTTCTAAACGAGGTGTTCATTCGGAATGCCACGTTGTCCTGGCAGACTTTGCCGACACCGACCTTCCCGATGTCATACACAGTCGGGCTTGGGAGTCACTGTGTGACGTCCCGGTCACATGTCCACTCATGTTGATACAGGAGTTTTACTCCAACATCCACGGGATCGATTCTTCAGTACCTCTTTTCTACTCTTGCGTTCGAGGTACACGCTTTGCTGTCACCCCAGAGTTAGTCTCTGAGGTTCTTCATGTCCTTAGGGTGGATCATCCTGATTACCCTAGCTGTGAGCGTCTCTGGACTATGTCCACAGACGAGATGATCTCGGCGTTCTGTGAGCGTCCTTTCTCTTAGGGAGATCATATGTACACACCATGTCGACCTTTTGCTAAAGGTCCTCGTTTCCTTAACATGGTGATGACTTTTGTTTTGCACCCACTCTCTCACTACAACTCTATCACAGAGCCTCGTGCTCGGTTTTTGTTGTCCCTCTTAGAGGATCTATCTATAGACTTTTCTTCACACTTTATCTTTTCCATCATAGATGTCTATAGAGATACGGCCACCCGTGATAAGCTCATTTTTCCTTCGGCTATCACGAGGATTCTTCGCCGTTTTTCCGTCCCTTTCCCTTCGTCCGATCCTTTCCATGTCATGTCTGCCATAAACGCCGCTATCGTAAAACGTAGCGAGGCACAGTTTAGATCGAGACAGTCCGACGGTGCCACTCCTTCCTCCGGTCCGACCACCTCCAGATCCTTTCGAGCATCTGCTTCTTCTTCTTCGAGCGATGTCACATTAGGAGACATCATGGCGCAACTTCAGCGCATGGATGCTCGCTTAGATACACTCTCCACAGAGCTGTATCAGGTGAACGTTCGTGTTGGTCGCATCGCCAGGCGACAGGCAACCATAGGCGGCTTTGCACTAGAGGCTTCTCCTCCGCCACCTCATGTGTCGACTGAGACTGAGGCTGATGATGATAGCGATGACGATGATGCTTCTGACGATGATGATGATTGAGATGCGAGCTCTTCGGATGCGATGTCTACGTGACCTACCCTTTGTCACTCGTGACAAAAAAGGGGAGTAGATTGGTCTGTATGAGAGTAGTCATGTTTAGGGGGAGTGTTAGCATAGGACATTTTTGTTAGGGGGAGTGTAGATTGAGGGATGTAGTAAGGTGATCATATTTATTTTTTTCTTTTTCATCTTTTTAGAGATACATTGATCATGTATTGACATACATTGTATTTATTCTCTTCTTATATATGATGATGTATGTTTTTCTTTCACCTACCTTTACATGTGTTGTTTCTTTTCTGTCTTTATACACATGTTTCTTTACTTGTATGCAATCTATTATTTCTGTTTCACACAAAAATGTCTTGATGTGTTTTGTTTATAAGTGTTTCAGAAATACAAGTTGTCAAAGTCTACTTGCCATAAACTCTCTTCTTGCAAAGTTTTTCAAGAGTTTATGTTAGGATAGATTTTACTGTATGTAACAAGTGAATATGAGTTAAGTGATTTATGACTTCTCTCATATTTTCATTTGTTTGTTGTAGTTTTGTCATGGATTGCTAAAGGGGGAGATTGTTAGGACATATGTAGTTCAAGTTTGTGAACATATGTTGCTATTTTATGTAATTGGCTTATCCTTAGACAAAACGCACTTTACTTGTAATTGGGTAGATTTAGGATGTGTTTAACACCTCAAGAAACAGTGTTTCAAGATCCAGTGTTGAAGTCATCAAAGTCTGTCCAAGAAACAAGCAAGGAAGTGCAAGATTTTAAAGCTCGACACCTACCTCGACACATGCATCTATCGAGCTTTAAGAAGCTGTTTTGCCTCAAGCCTCGACAGCTTCTTAACAGATCCTCGATACCTCTATCTGTCGAGAATTAAAGAAAACATATTTTCAGTTTTGTTTCAAGTCCAATCCGTGAGTGTGTCTTTGGGACTTCTTTTCTCTTAACCCTAGACATATAAAAGGATTATTTTAAGGGCCGTCAAGATGATGCAAGTTGCACATTCATTCAGAACTTCTTGTTCATGCAATTTGTGATCTGAAAGACAAAGTTCGTGCCCTAGTTCATCTCTGATGATTTGAAGAACTTTGCAGCCAACAATTCTCTCTCTAGTTGGTGTTTGAAGTTGCGTACTGGGATCCGCGCATCTGGTTAGTCACGTACTTGGGAGCCGTGCATTGAAAGAAGAAACTGTCACTACAGAACAAGTCCAATTGAGTATTGGGGTAAGAGTTCAACTGTAGGTTGGTAAGGTACTTGGGATTCCTTGCTTGTAACTGCTTGTTGTGATAATAGTGGAGTTTTGGGAGTGGTGACCTTAAATCACCCGGTGGGGTTTTTGCCGTAAGGTTTTCCTCATTCGTAAACAAATCACTGTGTCATTTAATTTCCGCTGCATTACTTAGTTTGGTGATTTGTTTGTGCTACCACGTGTTTTGCATATTAATTTGATTAATTAATAACTGGGCTAATTTAATTAATCTAAGTTATCACAAGGGGTCAACGCGTTTGTGGCCTGTCAGTCTTCACAGATGAAATATCCAATTTCATTACCGATTACGAACTAAAATTCTGAATTTACAAAGAACTTATGATCTATATCTTCTATGACTAAATCACATAGATCACATACTATGCATCTCATGGACTATATAATAATGTCCCAATATTCATATTACCATTACTTTTAATAATAATAAAATAACTTTATTAATCACAACATTAAGTTATACATAATGTTATACATAGTATCATACAATAAGATTTAAGGCTACATCCTAACAATCTCTCACTTGCCCTAAGGACTATTGTGCATTAATCTAACTCTCATTCCCTCCAAATGTGACTCAAAAGTCCTTTGGGACAATGCTTTGGTAAAAGGATTTGCTAGATTCTTTGCACTATCTATCTTTGCTACTACTACATCTCCACGAGCTACAATGTCTCGAATGATGTGGTACTTTCTCTCTAAGTGCTTTCTTTTCTAGTGATTTTTTGGATCTTTGGATTGTGCAACCGCTCCACTATTGTCGCAAAACAATGTGATGGGAACTTGCTCCATTCTCACAACACCAAGATCGGAAAGGAATTTCTTGAATCAAACAGCTTCCTTTGCCACTTCAGAAGTAGCAACATATTCAATTTCCATGGAGGAGTCCACAATACAAGATTGCTTAACACTCCTCCAACTTATGGCTCCACCTCCTAAAGTGAACACACAACCTGAAGTGGATTTTGTGAAGTCAAGATCTGATTGAAAATCTGAATCTGCATAGCCAATAGGAATCAAATTCTCACACCGGTAATTAAGCAAATAATTTCTTGTTCTCTGTAGATACTTGAAAATATGCTTTACAGATAGCCAATGTTTTGGACCTGTATTTGATTGATATTAGCTAACCATGCCAACTGTATAACAGATATCTAGTTTAGTACAAAGCATGGTATACATGAGACTTCCTACCCCAGAAGCATAAAGAACTTGTCTCATCATATTTTCTTCATCTTAAGTCTTAGACCTTTGGTCACAAACAGAGGAACTCCATGTCTGAAAGGAAGTAATCCTTTCTTGGAGTTTTGCATGCTAAACCGTTCTAGAATCTTATCTATATATCCAGTTTATGATAAGCCTAACATCTTATTCTTGTGATTTCGCCAAAGCTTGATCCTTAGAATAAAGTTAGCTTCAACCAAGTCCTTCATATCAAATTGACTTGACAACCAAACTTTTACTAATAACATTACCCCTACATCATTTCCAATGAGTAGAATATCATCAACATAAAGCACTAGGAACATTACTACTTTATCTTGATGTCTCTTATACACACATGGTTCATCTAGATTTTGCTCAAAACCAAATGACTTGATTGCTTGATCAAATCTAATGTTCCATGACCTAGATGCTTACTTAATCCATAAATAGACCTTTTTAAACTTGCATACCATATGCTCTTGGTTCTTTGCTATGAAACCTTCCAATTGCATCATATAGATTTCTTCTTCAAGATTACCATTTAGAAAAGCAGTCTTGACATCCATTTGTCAAATCTCATAATCATAATAAGCAGTAATAGATAAGAGAATTCTGTTAGATTTAAGAATTGCTACTAGTGAAAAGGTTTTTTCATAATCAATACCTTCTTTTTGTGTATACCCTTTTGCCACTAGCCTTACTTTAAAGGTTTCAACATTTTCATCTATCTCTCTCTTCTTTTTGTAAACCCATTTGCAACCAACAGGTTTAATGCCATTAGGCGCCTTTACAAGATCCCATACGTGATTGGAATACATTAATCTAATTCAGATTTCATAATTTAGACCCAATGATTGGCATCTATATCATTCATTGCTTCATCATAAGTGTAAGGATCAGTTTCAGCCTTTTTTGTGATAGCTTCATAACTTTCTCCCAGACCTATAAATCTTATAGGTGGCCTTACATTCCTCCTACCACGATGAGGCACCTGTGTACTAAACATCTCATGAGTAACATCTTGTGGTGTGTCCAATACAGCCACATCATCCCTAGTTTCATCCATTGGTTGTTCAACTACAGTTTCATTCATTTCAGCCAAAAACATTCTACGTCTAGGAGTAAAATTATTCGTATAGCCATTTTCTAAAAAATTAGCATTTGTACTAACAAAAACTTTGTTATCATTACGACTGTAAAATAAATAACCCCTAGTTTTCTTTTGGATAACCCACAAGCAAACATACTTCTGTTTTTAGTTCCAACTTATCAGGCTTCCCCTTTAGCACATATGCTGGACAATCGCAAATGTGGAGATATCACATACTAGGCTTATGCCTACTTCACAATTCCATGGGTATTTTGGGAACAGATTTGATGGAACCAAATTTAAAAGTTGTATTGCTGTATTTAAGGCATACCCCCAAAAAGGAATTGATAAAGTTGAGTAACTCATCATGAACCTAACCATTTCTAAAAGAGTCCTATTCCTTCTTTCTACTACACCATTTTGTTGGGGAGTTCTAGGTGCAGTCAATTGGGATACAATCCCATTTTCAGTTAAATAATCCTTGAAAACCACATGAAGGTATTCGCTACCATGATCAGATCGAATGACCTTTATGCGTTTACCTAATTGATTATCAACTTCAACCCTAAACTCTTTGAATCTTTCAAAGGTTTTGGACTTCCATTTCATTAGGTACACATAACCATATCTTGATGAAGTACTCATAAGCTCCTTTTGCTTAGGTTGTCATAGGACCACATACATCCGTATGAACTAATTCAAGCAATTCTTGGGCTCTTCTACCTTTTGCATTAAAAGGTCATTTGGTCATTTTGCCTTCCAAACAAGATTCACAAACTAGAAATTCATCGAAGTCCAATGGCTTTAAGAGTCCATCTTTAATCAGTCTTTGAATTCTATTTGGATTAATATGACCCAAACGCATGTCCCAAAGATATGCATCATTAGTAGAAGAAAATTTTTTCTTTAATGATTTTACATGAGAGTCATTATCTAATTCAGAATTATATAATTCATGCTTATCAGGAATTAAAATATAAAGACCATCCACAATATTTCCAGAATAGATAAACGCTTTATCCTTCTTTATTACAACATTGTCTTTTAGGATAACGCAATATCCATGTTTACCTAAATAAGTTGCAGAAATTAAATTCCTATGAACATTAGGTACATACAAACAGTCTTCCAATATTAGAACTTTAGAATCAAAGCATAAATTAACAACTCTAATAGCTACAACTAGAATCCTACTCCTCTTAGCCAAAGTAAGAAACAATTCTCACTCATTCAAATTTCTGGTCTCCTAGAACCCTTGCAAAGAATTGTAGATATGATTAGTACAACCTAAATCCATACACTAGGAATCCATGGGATTCTATACTAAATATATTTCAAGAAAAAATAAACTTTTCAAACCCTTATTCTTGGCAGCTTTGAAAATTGGACAATTCTTCTTCCAATGTCCTTTCTCACCACAATGGAAACATTTTCCTTTGGTTTTCCCCTTATTGGCAACTCCTAAGGCAATTTATTTACCATTTTGCTTGGTGAAGTCCTTTTTCTTTTTCTTTTTACCTTTGCCTTTCAACTTAGGTTAAGAAGAAGAACCTTCAACCATGTTGGCTTCAATATTGGAAGTACCAAGAATGCCTTCGGCTATCACTAACTCATTCATTAATCCAGACAACAAATAAATCTTTTTGTTCATGTTATAATTAAGTCTGATTTCCTTGAATGATTCTGGTAGTGACTGGAATATCATATCCACTTGGGATTCTCCATCAATATCGGCATCTAAAACTTCCAATGTATTCAAATTGGAGATCATCTTAAGACAATGCTCTCTCATTGAAGTTCCCTCAGCCATTTTGGTATTATAAATCTACCTCATAGTTTCTTACCTTACAGAACGGCCTTACTTACCAAACATCTCCTTCAGACTTAGCATAATGTCCGAAGTTAGTTCTACATCCTGCATTTGATACTATAGAACATTTGAAAAAGATGCTAGGATATAGCACTTGGCCATCTCATTAGATTTCTACTAATGATCATATCATTGTTTTTCCTCAAGAGGAGCATCTAATGTAGAAAATTTAGGACAAGGTTGAGTAAGCACATACTTGTGCTCTTTAGCTGTAAGAACAATGTCCAAATTTCTTTTCCAATCAACATAGTTGGATCCAGTCAGTTAAGAATAGCAACAAGTGGGCTAAATGATGCCATGATTTAAATCTGAAAATAATAAACATGAATATAATAAGTAAACTGGACATTATCAATTTAGTATACAAACATATAGTATAGAACCTTAATAAAACCATAATATAAAATATGCAACGACAGCCCAATCTCATGTTTAAAACTCCTCAGTAACAAGTAAATTATAAACACTATGATTGATTGGGAACTATTTTCATTATTAGTGCTATCATGATAACTCTTATCAAACACTTATAATATGCCATATTTACTTTAGCTTCTAAGTAATAATGACATAGCTCCATAGGGAGATTAACATTAAACTTAGTCTAGTGTGCACCATTGCCTAAAATCTATGTAAGTCATTAAGTAACTCCACGGTAGTGTGGTCGTTCTTAATATAAAACACATATCATCCATCATTAAGAAGTTTAATCTATAGTCCCATGATTTAAACACTCTCCGATTGGAGCGAGGCATATACGCCAAGGCGAGATGCTTGATCACAATACTATAAACCGACAATGGAGGCTGTGAAATCCAACCCTTGTATCTCTCTCCTACTAGATATTTTAAAAATAAAGGTTTTTTTATTTAGAGATCATGTGTAATCTAATCACACACAGCCTTGCACTTTTAAACTTGAAAACACTTAGAAAAATTTTAAAAATTTCCTTCTTTCGATCGATTGAATGTGCCTTTTGATCAGTCGAAAAAAAAATTAAAGAATACGAACCTAAAAATCTGTCTAGCTCACTTGGTACTCGATTGCTGCTCGATCAATCAAAAAAATAAAATTCAATTGATCGAGTATAAATCAAATATCAATCGAATCAAGCAGATTGGCCACCAATTCACTCAATCGATTGAAAGCAATTTTCGACCGATCGGAACTCATGCACTTTGAATTTTCAGAATTTTTCTAAGGCAGTTTTCAACGGTTTTTTCATGAACAAACAACCATCATATCAACAAAATATACAGAGATTGATATCAAAACTGAATTCCATTGATGTTAAAGCCTTAAAGCTCAAATTAACATACTTAATATCAAACTTAAACAACATCATAACATCAATATCAGTTTTCATCAAAACATAATTTCAATCAACCATGTAGAAAATCAATTGCATAACTTTCTAGCATCATGAAACTGTGATCTTGATCCCAAAACTCACAAAACATGTTATACAATTTGAAATTGAAGATGGCTCTGATACTGTTGGAAAAATACATGTTTATATCGCATACAAAACATCCGCAGTGGAAAATAAACGAATCTACTTCATTTGTAATTGATAACATGTACTATGTAAATTTCAAAATTCAAGAATAAGATAGCGTACCTTAAAGCAGTGAATTTCAAAATAAAGATCATAATCACTTGGGAAAACTTTTAATCTTCGCCCCAAATTCACTAACGTCCAAGAAGTGTGGTCTCTCAATTAGTTTCCAAGGGAGAATAATAGAGTGACTAACACTCACACATCCACACCATTTTACAATAGTATCTCTCACAATAATATTTTGTATGTTTCTCCCTTTGTATCTAACTAATTATCTAATTGAGCTTTAGTATGTGGCTTAGAGTGAGATCAAAAGGAACCAATAAGACACTAACTCCAATGGGCATTGGGATTTTTTGTCAATCCTTGACAAGTCCAAAGTTACCATTAACTATATTTAATACCATTGTATAAATATAGTTGCACTCTAGGACTTAATTATGAATTATATCCCAAGACTTGATTATACATGCAACCCTTTCATAAAATATTTGTAATAATACAAAATTATGAATGTAGACTGCCACTTTGTAAATTACTACATCTTAATCCTTGAGTACCCAGTTTAATCCTTTAATGTTGTTCATCATATATTTATGAAATCCAATTTCATAAATATATACTTTAGTAACTCCTTACTAAAGTGGTTAGGCTTAACACTCTGAATAACCAAACCCATTAAACTTATCTCAAGGGAATATTTTGTATCTCCGTTAAGAGATTATGAATTCAATCTTGAGAATATATGTTCCATGAACACTAAATGTGGTTGTCCAACATACTGCAGTTTTGATCATTGGCTTTAGATTTCACTCCTGATATATCAAAGCAACATACACCTCATGATCAAGTCCATTATTCTCTCAGTATTAAGAGTTCATGTAAATATAAGTCGTGAGATTTATTATTCATTTGACAGTCGTTAGGAGAATAATAAATCTCACAGTAGTCCAGTTCAGTATGTCTTAACTCTTAAAACATATCAACATACCAACTAGAAATCTCTATTTCCATGATTAAGTCAAATCATCTTAGTTGATATGTTATAGTCTTCGCAAATGAAATACCCAATTTCATCACCGACTACGAACTAAAATTCTAAGTTTACAAAAAACTTGTGATCTATATCTTCTGTGACTAAATCACATAGATCACATACTATACATCTCATGGACTGTATGACAATGTCCCAATATTCATGTTATCATTATTTTTAGATAATAATAAAACAATTTTATTAATCAAAACATTAAGTCATACATAATGTCATACATAGCATCATATAATAGGATTTAAGGGCACACATCCTAACAATCACCCCAAACGCACATGCTGTTTTGGTGAAGTGAAGAAGGGTACTCATGTATAAGCATTATAAAATGTCCATGTATTAATTATTTTTATATACTGTGACATTGTTGTTTGCTTTTTTATTTTACATTCTAGCATGTTTTTAATTTTTTGTTGTTGTTTAAAAGCTTTGGTTGTTTGTTGATTTTGATCATTCTTTACTTTGCTTTGTGTCAAAAATCCAAAAACACAAAAGTATAAAATCCAAAAAAGTTTGATCGAATGGTGTTGTGCATTGTCACATGCATGTTTAGCCTTGTACCTTTGTACTAATGGCTTTGTGCATTAATAGCTTAGCTTGTTCTCTACACACTTGTATCTTTGTGGGGAACATCTTGACATCTATGTGATTGTTGTAAATAGATCTTCAAACTTGTCATGAATGATTAGTCAATAGTTTTGTTGATCTTAAGACATGCTTAGACTTGTGCCTATATCTCTTCCTACTCATTTTTTTTTTAAAAGCTCAACCAATGTCAAATCTCAAAAGTGATAATGAGCTAAAAAAGCTTTTGCACATACTGGTATTTGACTAGAAAAAAGGAAAGCAACATGTGTTTAAAATGTATGGTGCTAAAAGCCAAAGGCTTACTCATTAAATTGAAATATAAAAAATTTCAAGCATCAATCTTAAAAAGAGATGTAAAGATCAAAATGATCAAATGTTGTCAAAAGAAAAGAAGCCAAATGAAAAGCTTCTAACTCAATGTAATCAAGTTTATGTAAGAGGTCATATATGTTCATTTTCTACAATTGAGATAGGTCACTCTACTTAGTGCTAGTTGTGTATGACTTGGTTGGATTGAGCATTGAAACTTCACATTAGACTAAGGACAATCTCATAATTGATACCCACCCAAATCACATATGTCTATGTTCAATGAATGCCTTATTCATTTGTGTGATTATACTTGATCAAATGTGAAGTACATACTCAAGCATTTGTTGATCAAACTCAAAAAGATTTTAAAGTATTTTAGTTGTTTTTGGAAAGTATTTTGATTTGAAAATTTTCTCAAAAATCCAAAAATTTGCAACTCTGCATTTACGCGACTTACTCACGAGTCATGCTCAAGTTGCGAGCTCAGTCATGAAAATCTTCGGGATTTGTTTTGTAAAATTTTAAAAACTGAGGGGTTCGCGAGTAATTCGCGAGTGGCCTACTCAGTCATGAAAAAGACTTAGAAAAATTTTCAAATTTTTCAGAAAAATTGATTTTTCAATTTTCCACCCCGAGGCATTCGCCACTCACTAGAGACTGTTTGGCAAGTTTAAGTCCCAATCACGAAAAAGACTTAGAATTTTTTTTTTCAAAATTTGGGTTTAAAGGTTTATGGAGACTCACTTGGCGACTGATTCGTGAGTTAGTTTAGTCACGAAAAATGCATGTTTTGCAAAATAGGGTTAAAAATCAAACATTTTTTAAAACTTTTCACTTTTCCTCGCATCACGTGTTTGT
This sequence comes from Castanopsis chinensis, assembly GCA_032878915.1. Lineage (NCBI taxonomy): Eukaryota > Viridiplantae > Streptophyta > Magnoliopsida > Fagales > Fagaceae > Castanopsis > Castanopsis chinensis. Next base: position 34,300,633 of record JAVQMG010000133.1, on the reverse strand, counting down.
CCCTTTGTCTTCTCTGCCTCTCCCTCTCTCAAAACCATATTTTTCACTCCAAAACCCTCTATTATTCTCTTCAATCTTCACTCCAAATCCAAGAAAAGATATGGGTTTTCAATCCTTTTTTACTTTATTTCAAGTTTAAAGCATTCTATTTCATGGATTTATTGGTTTTGTTGAGATATTGAAATATTGTTGAAGAACATGGGTTTTTGGAGTTTTTGATGCAATTGATATATGGGTTTTGTTGAGAATGATGTTATAATACTTGTTTTTCATGTTTCTATCAAGATTATTACATTCTCATGCATTATACAATGTTTAGTGTTGTGTTGTGGATACCATTTTGTTGATAAAATGTCTATTTATATGTTTTTGTATGTAATTTTGGCCTCCATCAAGTACAAAATTTAGGGATAATCATGTTTTCATGTTTGGAACAACTAATGGTTATATGTTTCACACTTGGCTCCTTGCATGATTTCATGCCTCTTATATGCAAAATTTTCCATATGATGCACACATGCACAATCTTTGACATGATGTGTGTCTAATGACATGACATGACATGCTCTTCACATGTCATTTTTTTTACATGATCTTTTCCATATGACATGATCTTCACATGTCATTTTTTTTAATTGCTCTATAAATTTTGTGTCTAATCGAGTTTGTTGTCATTCATTGTGTTCTGTTTTTGTGGTCTTTGCTGCTATGTTTTGTAGATGGCTTCACGAAAAACTGTTGCTCAACGTGGTGACAAGAGAAAGCACCATGATGACAGATTGTTTTGCTCCCCTTAATATTTTGAAAGATATGCCTTTCAATTCAAAACGACTCCAATCATTCAGGAGAGACAAGTGTATCTTGATGATCTTTAGAACTACTTCATTCCTAGTTGTTTTGAAGGACGGGCTAGGATAAACTTCTTGGTGAATTCTTTGGAATTTGTGATCCTTTGATCAGAGAGTTTTACTCTAATGCATCACTCAAAGAGGAACACATAGAGTGCTGAGTTAGAGGTCATAAGTTCACCCTTGACATTGAGGACATTGATGCTATGCTTGGATTTGAAGAACAAAATCATGAAGGGTTCACTCCATTCCAGGATAGAATGCTCTCTCTAGAATTTGTGCCACTTCACCTTGGTGGCCATAGGGAAGGAAGAAGCCTCAACACAATCTCCTTTCTCCTGGATTTGAGATTCCTAGCATATATCATGATGTACAACTTGCATTCGTTCAAGAAGTTGACAACCATAAAAAATGCTAGAGCCATATTCCTTATGGAGCTTCGTGAGAACACCACATTGACATTGGAGCACACTTGTACAACATCATAGTAGAGTCCACAAAGATGACCTGAAGATCAAAGCTTGTTGTCCCAAATTTTATAATGAGGATTCTTCATAACAAAGGTGTGGAGACTCCTCAACACATAGGCCTAATGCCTCCAACTCCTCCCATTAACTCTCAAACAATCCTTAGAAGTAGGGTTCGACTTCCTGGAGATGAACATGCCAAAGAGACTGAAGAAGCATCTCCTACTGATATAGAGACTGAAGAAGCATCTCCTACTGATATAGAGACTGAAGTTGAAGGACAACAACCTCTTCCGAGACATGGTGGTGGTCGAGGTAGGAGAGGAACATCATCATCATCATCATCATCAGTTCCTCTTAATGCTTTTCAAATTATACTTGAGAGGATTGAAGGTCTTTGGGATGTAGCAAATGAGCATTCCAACAGACTTTCAGCTATCTAGGATCAAATCAACGTGCTGACAGCCAAGTTTGTAAGTTTTACTCACCAGCCTTAGCCCTTTGGCCATTCTAGTAAAAAGGGGGAGTAGTATGGTAGCTCTTATGGGGAAGCAAGCAATGCAAGGGTAAGAAATCAAATAGAAAACTCTTCTAGTTTTGCTTTGTTACTATTACTAGTCTATGTTCATATTTCATATTTTAACTTTATGTTGTGTACTTGACTATGTTATGAGACTTTAATGTACCCTTGCTTACGTAGCTTAGTACTTTTAGTTAATGTCTTGCATTTTCTTTAGTACACTTGTGCCCTTGTTGGATCTTGTATCCTTGATGCAATATAAACCTAATGCTTCTTGCTTTAGTGTTTTTGCATTGGTTAATGTTGGACATGTAAATGATACTTTCCATTGAGCTTATTTGCTTGCATGTCTGGATGTTCATTCACCATGTGAATGTTCATTGTAGTCACTATTTATAGTGACTGTTCTTCTATGGTCAAGTTATGCTTCATTATCATATTCATACTTGCTCGATCACATTATACTTGCTCGATCACATTATGCTTGCTCCATATGCATTTAAAGTTTTCCGTTTACAATGAACGTAATGAGTGCATTTTGTGATTTTGTTTTCAGGATACTTGTTCGAATGGTTCAAGAGTTTCATAAATTTAGAATTAGGTATGAGTGAGTTTTTGGAAATTATTCACAACTCACATTTTTAAATCTATAGTCTGTTTTAGGGTTTTGTCATGGAATAGCCAAAGGGGGAGATTGTAAAGTTGAATTTATTCAACAAAGTGTTGGCTTTATTCCTTGCCAAATTTGCTTGTAATTTAGCATTTAGAAACCCTATATTAAGGTGAGAATAATGTAAGGATTGTGTGTGAGAGAGTGTGAAGATTTGATCAAGAGTGTGCAACAAAAAGGTGACTCGCAACTAGACTCGCGACTGACTCGTGAGTGATGACTCGCTAAATGAAACACACGTGTGAAGCATGCAGGAAGATGAAGAGTCAGTCCAGCTGGATCACTACAGGACAAAAAGAACAGTTTAGCCTAGTCGGGTAACTAGCGACTGGAACTCACAACTGGAACTCGCAACTCATCCCAATCGAGTGACTCGCTTGTGCACCCTATTTTGTTGAAAAGTGACTTTTCACATTTCATCTCATACCCTACTAATTGCCCTTATACCCATGAAATGTAGAGAGCTTCCACAAAGAACTTTGAGAAAGAAACCTTAGAGATAAACAAGATTGATTCATCCACAATCTTATACACTTGATTCTCAAAATTCCTCTACTCTCACCCTCTCCATTGTCATACCCATAAGAGGATCATAAACCAAATCCTTACCTCACCAAATCAGAGTAGTGAGAAGGTTTTTGGTGTTTGGGAAGCAATTCAAGAGAGAACCAATTCATATTGGTTGATGCAATGGGCTGATTGTAAGATCCGGAAAGTTAGAGAAGACACGGTTCGGCGTAGCCTTATTGGAGCAAGAAGCTTGGAAGGCTTAGGTGCATTAGGTAGATTAGGCTTGGAGGGTCTATTGCTATACGTGTATCCCAACTAATTTTCTAGCGGATCATTTACCGCTTAGAGGGCAACAGAGAGATTTTTCACCAAGTTCTTCGGTTTCCTCTTCAATAACACGTTCGGTGTTATCTTGTGTTTACATCTCTCTTTCCCTTACTCTTAGCTTTTAATTTCTGCTAGTTGTGATTAATTGATGGCTTAGAGTAGTTTGCTAATTTGGATATTGCTTATAGATTGTTTGAATATAAGCTTGTATTGGAAAATTTATTATTGGGGGTTCTAAACATTCACAAGTGTTTTAAAAACTAAGTGAGTTTTCAGGCTTGATTTGACTAATGAATTTAGACAAGCCAAGTAGAGCTCAAACTTTTGGACTATCTAACATTCAAGCTTAAACATAGTTTGTTGGCTTGGTTGAAGCTCAAGCCAAAGCCAACCTTGAAAATTCCATATTTAGTGTTGAGCTGAGTTCGGATATTCAATACTCGATAAAGCTCAGATAGTTTACGATCTTAAGAAAGTGGGTTCTATGAAGAGAAAGAAGAGAGTGTCTGGAAGGATATAAGGAAGAAGAGAGAGAAGTTGAACAAAGTGGATTTATGAAGAGGAAGAAGAGAGCATAATGGTCTTGAAAATTTCTCTCTTATAATAAATATTGTCAAACAAGTACCCACTTTTTCTTGAAAACATGTATTCATACCAAACATGTAATTGTTATGTGGTAACAAATATATATATATATATATTGCTAGGATATGTGCCCTTAAATCCTATTATATAATACTATGTATGACATTATGTATGACTTAATGTTGTGTTTAATATATTTGTTTATTTTTATCTAAAATAATGGCAACATGAATATTTGGACATTTCATCTGCGAAATTGGGCATTTCATCTGCGAAAACTATAACGTATCAACTAAGATGATTTGTCTTAATCATGGAAGTGGAGACTTCTAATTGATATGTTGATATGTTTTAAGAGTTAAGACATATTAAACTGGACCGCTGTGAGATTTATTATTCTCCTAATGACTATCAAATGAATAACAAATCTCACGACTTTTATTTGCATGAACTCTTAATCTTGAGAGAATAATGGACCTAATCATGATGTGTAGGTTGCTTTGATATATCAGGAGTGAGATCTAAAGTAACGGTCAAAACCTTAGTATGTTGGGCAGCCACATTTAGTATTGATGGAACATATATTCTCAAGATGGAATTCATAATCTCTTAATGGAGATATAAAATATTCCCTTGAGATAAGTTTAATGGGTTTAGTTATTCAGAGAGTTGGGCACAACCACTTTGGTAAAAAATTACTAAAGTATATATATTTATGAAATTGGATTTCATAAATATATGATGAATAACTTTAAAGGATTAAACTGGATACTCAAGGATTAAGATGTAGTAATTTTCAAAGTGGCAATCTATATTCATGACTTTGTATTACTACGAATATTTTATGAAGGGATTACGTGTATAATAAAGTCTTGGGATATAATTTATTAATAAGGTCTAAAGTGCAATTATATTTATATAGTGATATTAAATATAATTAATGGTAACTTTGGACTTGTCAAGAGTTGACAGAAAATGTCCAAGCCCATTGGAGCTAGTGTCTTATTAGTCCCTTTTGGTCCCACTCCAAGCCACACACTAAAGCCCAATTGGAAAGGCCCAATAGATCGGCCCAATTAGATAATCGGTTAGTTATAAAGGGAGGAACATACAGGTTTTTTTTTTTTTTAAGAAAAAGAATCGTAGAGAAAAAGAAAAAGAAAGAGTATGAGGCACACTTTCATTCTTCCTTGGAAACTAATTGAGAGACCACACTTCTTGGGCGTAAAGTGGAATTCGAGTGAAGATTAAAAGTGTTCCCAAGTGCTTCTAATCTTTGTTTTGAAATTCTCCACACAAAAGTACGCCATCTTGTTCTTAAATTCTAAAATTTACATAGTGCATGTTGTCAATCATGAATGAAATAGATCCTGATTTGTTGCTTCCGCTGTGTGTTTTGTATGAGATACAAAACCAGATTTTTATCCAACAATTGGTATCAAAGCCAAGTTTTCATATCATGATTGTATAGCGTGTAATTGAATTTTAGAATTTTAGAAAACCGTTATCTTTATGTTTTCATATTTATGCATAAATATATTGTTCCATAAATCTTGTGTGCATTGATCAATATATGCGATATATTGTTTTTGCATTATACTAAGAGTACATCGATGGAATGGAAATTCAATAGTGTCGTGTCTTGGGATATGGTGGTTATTGAAATGGGAAGTTATTTCTCATTCATTGCATCGTTTGTCTTGGAGTGGGTTCATATATATATATATATATATATATATGGATTGAAGGAAATGAATGCACTACTTGGACTTGTATTGCTTGGGATTCATTATGTGAATTAAATTGAATAGCTTGCATGGATGGTTTGTACCATTTGGCATGCATGGCTTGAATTAAATTGCATGGCTTGACTTTTATATATACAAAAAGGTACTTGTCATTTACTATGGAAAAGTTGAATCCGTACCTGGAGGATTTCAACTTTCTAAAAGTTATATATATGTATATATAATATAATATAATATAATAATAATATATTATATTATATATATAATATAATATATTTTTATAAATATATATGAGTTTACATTACGTTATATATATTTATATATATTAATGCTAGGATTATGAAATTTATTCCTAATGAGATTAGGATTATGTTTTTCACGTGTCTAGCATTATTATGGTTCTTGACCTTAAAAACCTTTATTTTTAAAAAATCTAGTGGGAGAGAGATGCAAGGGTTGCATCTCACAGCCTCCATTTTTGGTTCATAGTAGTGTGAAATATATATTTTGTCTTTGCCTCGAGCTTAGCATTCCATACGAAGAGTATTTATTTCATGGTCCTACAAGATTGAATTTTTTGGTTTATAGTGGTTTGATAAACACCTTGTCTTAACTTCGAGCTTTGCATTCCATGCGGAGGGTGTTTTTATCATGGTACTACAAAATAAGCTTGTTAAAGAGATGAAATGTGGCTACACATGATTTTAGAAAATGGTATACACTAGACTAAGTATTATAGTATCCTCTATGCTGAGTTCTTGCTATTATTACTTAGAGGCTAAATTTAAAACGACATATTATTAGTGTTTAATAAGAGTTATCATGATAACACTAATAATGAGAATAGTTCTCAATCAATCATAGTATTTAATGTTCACTCTATGCTGAGGGATATTAATATGGGATTGGGTTGTCATTGCATATATTATTTTATGGTTTTATTAAGGTTCCATATTATATGCTTATATGCTAAATTGATAATGTCCAGTTTACTTATTGTATTCATGTTTATTATTCTCAGATTTAAATCATGGCATCATTTAGCCCACTTGTTGCTATTCTTAACCAAAACAAACTGACTGGATCCAACTATGTTGACTGGAAAAAAAATTTGGACATTGTTTTTATTGCTGAAGAGCACAAACATGTGCTTACTTAACCATGTCCTAGCTTTCCTTTATTAGATGCTCCTCTTAAGGAGCTTTCCTTTATTAGATGCTCCTCTTGAGGAAAAATAGTGATATGATCGTTGGCAGAAATCTAATGAGATGGCCAAGTGCTATATCCTAGCATTTATCTCAAATGTTCTACAGCATCAAATGCAAGATGTAGAACTAGCTTCGGACATCATGCTTAGTCTGAAGGAGATGTTTGGTGAGTAAGGCCGTTCTGCAAGGCAAGAAACTATGAGGCAAATTTATAATACCAAAATGGCTGCAGGAAGTTCAGTGAGGGAGCATTGTTTTAGGATGATTGCTAATCTGAACATATTAGAAGTTTTAGGTGCCGACATTGATGGAGAATCCCAAGTGGATATGATACTCCAATCACTACAGGAGTCATTCAAGGAATTCAGACTCAATTATAATATGAACAAAAAAATTTATTCTTTGTCTGAATTAATGAATGAGTTAGTGGCGACGGAAGGCATCCTTGGTACTTCTAGTGTTGAAGCTAATGTGGGTGAAGCTTCTATTTCTCAACCTAAGACAAAAGGCAAGGGTAAGAAGAAGAAGAAGAAGAAGAAGAAGAAGAAGGACTTTACTAAGAAATATGGTAAACAAATTGCCTTAGGAGTTGCTGATAAAGGAAAGAAAACTAAAGGAAAGTGTTTCCATTGTAGTGAGAAAGGACATTGGAAGAGGAATTGTCCAACATTAAAGGTTGCCAAGAATAAGGGTATGAAAAGTTCCTTTCTTCTTGAAATATGTTTGGTACAGAATCCCACAAATTCCTGGTGTGTGGATTCAGGTTGTACTAATCATATCTGCAATTCTTTGTAAGGGTTCCAGGAGACCAGAAAGTTAAATGAGGGAGAATTATTTCTTACTTTGGCTGATGGGAGTAGAATTCCGGTTGTAGCTGTTAGAGTGTTTAATTTATGCTTTAAGTTTAGAGTTTTAATATTGGAAGACTGTTTGTATGTACCTAATGTTCGTAGGAATTTAATTTCTGCAACTTATTTAGGTAAGCATAAAAATTGTGTTATCTTGAAAGACAATGTTGTAATAAAGAAGGATAAAATGTTTATCTGTTCTGGCAATATTGTGGATGGTCTTTATATTTTAACTCCTGATAAGCATGAATTATATAATTCTGAATTAGATAATAATTCACATGTGAAATCTTTAAAGAGAAAGTTTCCTTTTACTAGTGAAGCATATCTTTGGCACTTGCGTTTGGGTCATATTAATTCAAGTAGGATTTAAAGACTAATCGAAGATGGACTTTTACAGCCCATAGACTTTGATGGTTTTCCAGTTTGCGAATCTTGTTGGGAAGGTAAAATAACCAAATGACCTTTTAATGCAAAAGGTAGAAGAGCCCAAGATTTGCTAGAACTAGTACATTCAGATGTATGTAGTCTTATGTCAATCCAAGCAAGAGGTGGCTATGAGTATTTCATTACTTTCACTGATGATTACTCTAGATTTGGTTATGTGCACCTAATAAAACGGAAGTCTGAAGCCTTTGAAAAGTTCAAAGAGTTTAGTGCTGAAGTTGAAAATCAATTAGGTAAACACATAGAAGCCATTCGATCTGGTCGAAGTGGCGAATACCTTCTTGGGGATTTCAAGGACTACTTAACTGAAAATGGGATTATATCCCATTTGACTGCACTTGAAACTCCACAATAAAATGGTGTAGAAAAAAAGAAGGAATAGGACTCTTTTGGATATGGTTAGATCCATGTTGAGTTATTTGACTCTACCAATTTCTTTTTGGGGATATGCCTTAAATACTGTAGTGTATCTTCTGAATTTAGTACCTTCGAAATCTATTCCTAAAACACCTGTAGAGTTGTGGAATGGGTGTAAGCCTAGTATGAGACATCTCCACATTTAGGTTTGTCCAGGACATGTGTTGAAAGGAAAATCTAACAAGTTACAGTCTAAAACAGAAGTGGTTTTCTTTGTAGGGTATCCAAAAGGAACTGTTGGAGGTTTATTCTATAGTCATAAGGATAATAAAGTGTTTGTTAGCACAAATGTCAAATTCTTGGAAAATGACTATATGAATGATTATACTCTTAGAAGTAGAGTTGTCTTGGCTGAAATGAATGAACATGTAGTTGAACAACCAATAGATGAAACTAGGAATGATGTGGCTGTATTGGATATACCACAAGATATTATTCATGACATGTCTAGTACACAAGTGCCTCATTGTAGTGGGAGAATTGTTCGGCTTCCTATAAAATTTATAGGTTTGGGAGAAATCTATGAAGCTATCTCAGAAGAGGTTGAATCGGATCCTTACACTTATGATGAAGCCATGAATGATGTAGATGCACATTATTGGATCCAAGCTATGAAATCTGAATTGGATTCTATGTATTCCAATCATGTATGGGATCTTGTAAAGGCGTCTGACGGCATTAAACCTGTTGGTTGCAAATGGGTTTGTAAGAGGAAGAGAGAGATAGATGGAAAGGTTGAAACCTTTAAAGCAAGACTAGTGGCGAAAGGGTATACACAAAAGAAGGCATTGATTATGATGAAACTTTTTCGCCAGTAGCCATGCTTAAGTCTATCAGAATTCTCTTATCCATTGCTGCTCATTATGATTATGAGATTTGGCAAATGGATGTCAAGACTGAATTTCTTAATGGCAATCTTAAAGAAGAAATATACATGATGCAACAAGAAGATTTCATAGCAAAGAACCAAGAGCATATGGTATGCAAGTTGAATAGGTCCATTTATGGACTTAAGCAAGCATCTAGGTCATGGAACATCAGATTTGATCAAGCAATCAAGTCATTTGGTTTTGAACAAAATCTTGATGAACCATGTGTGTACAAAAGACATCGAGACAAAGTAGTAATGTTCCTAGTGCTTTATGTTGATGATATTCTACTTATTGGAAATGATGTAGGGATAATATCATCGGTTAAATTTTGGTTGTCTAGCCAATTTGATATGAAGGACTTGGGTGAGGCTAACTTTATTCTAGGGATCAAGGTTTAGCGAGATTGCAAGAATAAGATGTTATGCTTATCACAAGCTGGATATATAGATAAGGTTCTAGAACGGTTTAGCATGCAAAACTCCAAGAAATGATTGCTTCCTTTTAGACATGGAGTTCCTCTGTCTGATGACCAAAGGCCTAAGACTCAAGAGGAAGAAAATATGATGAGACAAGTTCCTTATGCTTCTGTAGTGAGAAGTCTCATGTATGCCATGCTTTGCACTAGACCAGATATTTATTATTCAGTTGGCATGGTCAACCGATATCAATCAAATCCAGGACCAAAACATTGACAAGCGGTAAAGCATATTCTCAAGCATCTACGGAGAACGAGGAATTATATGCTTGTTTACCATAGTGAGGATTTGATTCTCATTGGCTATACAGATTCAGATTTTCAATCGGATCTAGATTTCGGAAAATCCACTTCAGGATGTGTTTTCACCTTGGGAGGTGGAGCCATAAGTTGAAGGAGTGTTAAGCAATCTTGTATTGCAGACTCCACCATGGAAGTTAAGTATGTTGCCGCTTGTGAAGCAGCAAAGGAAGCTATTTGGCTCAAGAAATTCCTTTATGATCTTGGTGTTGTAAGAATGGAGCAAGTTCCCATCACATTGTTTTGTGATAATAGTGGAGCGGTTGCACAATCCAAACATCCAAGAAATCACAAGAAAGGAAAGCACGTTGAGAGGAAGTACCAAATCATTCGAAACATTGTTGCTCGTGGAGATGTTGTGGTAGCAAAGATTGTAAGTGCAAATAATATAGCAGATTCTTTTACCAAAACCTTGCCTCAAAGGACCTTCGAGTCACATTTGGAGGGAATGAGAGTTAAATTAGTGCACAATAGTCTTTAGGGCAAGTAGGAGATTGTTAGGATATGTGCCCTTAAATCCTATTGTATGATGCTATGTATGACTTAATGTTGTGTTTAATAAGTTTGTTTATTTTTATCTAAAATAATGGCAACATAAATATTTGGACATTATTATGTAGTCCATGAGATACATAGTATGTGATTTATGTAAAAAGTTACAGAAGATATAAATCACAAGTTTTTTGTAAACTCAGAATTTGTAGTTCGTAGTCGGTGATGAAATTGGGCATTTCATCTGCGAAGACTATAACATATCAACTAAGATGATTTGTCTTGATCATGGAAGTGGAGACTTCTAGTTGATATGTTTTAAGAGTTAAGACAAATTGAACTGCATCGCTGTGAGATTTATTATTTTCCTAACGACTGTCAAATAAATAATAAATCTCACGACTTTTATTTGCATGAACTCTTAATCTTGAGAGAATAATGGACCTGATCATGATGTGTAAGTTGCTTTGATATATCAGGAGTGAGATTTAAAGTAACGGTCAAAACCTCAGTATGTTGGGCAGCCACATTTAGTATTGATGGAACATATATTCTCAAGATGGAATTTATAATCTCTTAACGGAGATATAAAATATTCCCTTGAGATAAATTTAATAGGTTTAGTTATTCAGAAAGTTGGGCCCAACCACTTTGGTAAGAAATTACTAAAGTATATATATTTATGAAATTGGATTTCATAAATATATGATGAATAACTTTAAAGGATTAAACCGGATACTTAAGGATTAAGATGTAGTAATTTTCAAAGTGGCAGTCTATATTCATGATTTTGTATTACTACGAATATTTTATGAAAGGGTTGCGTGTATAATAAAGTCTTGGGATATAATTTATTAATAAGGCCTAGAGTGCAATTATATTTATATAGTGATATTAAATATAATTAATGGTAACTTTGGACTTGTCAAGAGTTGACGGAAAAAGCTCAAGGCCTATTGGAGCTAGTGTCTTATTGGTCCATTTTGGTCCCACTCCAAGCCACACACTAAAACCCAATTGGAAAGGCCGAATAGGCCGGGCCAATTAGATAATCAGTTAGTTATAAAGGGAGAAACATACATAATTTTTTTTTAAGAAAAATGAATCGTAGAGAAAAAGAAATAGAAAGAGTGTGAGGCACACTTTCATTCTCCCTTGGAAACTGATTGAGAGACCACACTTCTTAAGCGTAAAGTGGAATTGGAGTGAAGATTAAAAGTATTCCCAAGTACTTCTAATCTTTGTTTTGAAATTCGCCACACAAAGGTACGCTATCTTGTTCTTAAATTCTAAAATTTACATAGTGCATGTTGTCAATCATGAATGAAATAGATCCTAATTTGTTGCTTCCGATGTATGTTTTGTATGAGATACAAAACCAGATTTTTATCCAACATATATATCTATATATATATATATATATAGAGAGAGAGAGAGAGAGATTAATATATATACTTTAATTACGTATTTTCACAGCATATTTTAAATCATAATTTTTACAGCATTTTGAAAACTAACACTTTTTTCTTTGGTGTCTTAAAAAGTTTCCAAAAGTGTTTTGGCCTTTTCATGTAGGAGGTCAAAACGACCTGAAGTTTTGACTATTTAGGTTGTGAACATTCTACGCTGAGCTACACTCACAAGACACGATGAATTCCTCCTTATTTGAATGATTCCAATCCTTCAATTATCTGTGCTTCCCTCTATATAATCAACTGATCTATAATTGATTTTTCTTATCGTCGAAGGGAAAAAAAAAAGTCTTGATTTAATTAGAGGATATTGGACTCCTTCCATGTTAATAGTGACTAGTTTTGGTAAAAAATTCCTAAGGTTGCCTTACTATAGCAGCGTATGGATTCAGATGAAAAGTAGCATGTTTTGCGTCTGCATTTCTTTCTTCTCCCTTTTTTTTTTTTTACCAGAAGCACATGAATATAGACCTACCAGTGAGTCCCGTGCACTGTTCGTGGGACCCACAAACATCTTTTTTCCCCAAAATTTTAATTAAAAATGGGTCTCACGGCACTATTCACACATTTGAAAATTATATTACTACAGTATTTTCAGTTTTCAACAAAATAAGTTGTATCCAAATGAACCCTATCAGTCAAAGTCAATTTTGACATACTAACAATAAATGGACTCACCAATAATAATAATAACAATCACAATGAGGGGGCTACATATACGGGAGTCAGGTCAGCTAAGCGGTAACTCATGGAAAGACTACAAAGAACAAGCTACAAAGCCAAAAAGAAATTGTGGTAAAGCAATGATCAAAGTTTGTTTGAACTCTTGAGAGATGTATGTGACAAGGCCTCTTTCATTATATAGAAAGTCTCCTGATGCACCTTCCTTGCCTCCGCTAGAGGGTCCAAATTCTGGTATTTTGGTCATCCAAGATGAAGAAGCTGAACCCACTTCATGTTTCGGATTGTTTAGGGGTAATGACATCAAGGACCTTCCTTTTCCCCAGAACAAGACCCTAGAGCATCGATACACAACAAGCATCGGGGTCGTGTTTAACATAGTTCATCATTTTCAGAATGTTGTCTTCATTCCAGTTGTTAATCAGCCATTGTCTTCTAACCTCTACGATGCACTACAACCACACTAGTATAGGATAAAGGGTATGCATTACTTATCACAAACAACACTTACTTATGTTATAGTCTTATTGATGATTTCTCCTTTCTCCTGTAGGTTATTTTAGCTGCTAAATACTATGAAGCACGGGTGCGTTTCCGTATTTGGGTGCGGGTGTAACGTCCTAGTCACAATAAAAAAAAAGGGGGTCAGAGTTTTAATGGACCACACGTGCCCCCCACCTAACCCCCTTCCCCACCACTCATTTTCACCCACCTCTCTTCTCTCTTTTGGCCGGCCATCTCTTTTCTTTCTTTCATTTTCTTTCTTTTCTCTTTACTTAAACACACACACACACACACACACACACACACACACACACACACACACACACACTCACTTCCACACTCACCAACCGGACTCCACTCCAAACGACACCATCTCACCATCATTTTCCAGCAAGATCACCGGCAAAATCCTTAGGAACCCCTAAGCAACTTTATCATTTTATTTGAGGTAAAAATTTCTAATCTTTTGGTGGGTTTTACACTTTTGCTTGTGGTTATTTTTATCTAAGCTTTAATAATGATACTCATGTGATTTATGAGCATTGGAAGTGATATTTATGTGTTTTATGTATGGGTTTTGTATTGGTGGAATTATTTGATGAGTGGGTATATAATTTGTGCTAATAATGACTATTTAAGGTTTATGTCTGGTGGGAAATTTAGGGGTTTTAAGTTATAACATATGATGGTTGGTAAATTTAATTTTTCATTGCCATTGGGTTTATTTGGAGTTAGTTAAAGTCCTAAATTTCTTTTCTTGGAGGATATTTTGATTTTGCTTTCATGGGTCTCTTAATGATGTAGTGTAAATTTTATGGAAGCTAGTCATAATGTTAGAGATGATATTAAATGGGTTAGCTTTATAATTTGGAGTTGATGCCTTGTGAATCAATTTGTTGAGAAACTTTGAAAGTGGAATATATAATTATTAATGAGGTTAAATACTAGGCTTGCCTAATTAAGTACTTATTTGGCAATTCCTAAATTGTAGCTAGATACAATTTTAAGCTTGATGCTTATTGTGTTAGGTTTGCTTAATATTGTTGAGGTTCTAGCTAATCTCCTTTGGAGCTTGGAGAATTAGGCTTATTACGGGTTGCAAGGTAAGTAGCTTCTTAATGGGATATTTTGGAAAATAACCATGTTTCATAAATGATGTTTTTGGGTTAAACATATTTTGGAAAATTATATATGGATATATGTTTTCTTAAAAGTGTTGTGTTGTGACCCTATTATATATTATTATATATGAAAATGCATCATATTTGGTATTGCATTTGGAAAAATGCATGAATTATTGACATTAAAAATATAATCATCGTTTATTTAATCTTTTATAAGGAAATTATGGATTTTATGGTTTATTAGAAAATCTAAAGATGCTTATCTTGTCTTGTTATTTAGGAAATTGATAGAAAATCTTTTTGACAAGAATGAAGTTGACAACCTTACAAACTTTGTGGAAGTTAGATTATTTAAGGTTTTTCTAAAACTACCTGGTCATAAACTATGTATTTGAAAGGAAATGTATACTTGTAAGCTTTATGTGGTTTTAACACCATGCCATCTGTGATTACCCGGTGATCACCCGATTTGGTTTCCGTAGTCTTTGTGATAACGGAAACAAATCCAGGTCAGTGCCCTTTCACTTTGGATGACGCATTCTTCCCTGCTGCCCATGGGCGAAGAGGTTCCTTGATTGTGTGTGGGTGAGGCTGCTGCCCATGATGCCAAGAGACCACATGCAAGAGAGGTCTTATTTGGCGCGCTCTCTTTACTGCCCATGGGGGGAGAGAAAAACCTTGAGGGTATTGGTGAGGCTGCTGTCCATGGGGCCAAAAGTCAGCATACCATAGAGGACAATATCATGCCAGTTATGAATGGGTGGATCCCCTGACCAGTCTATGTGGTAGTGTGGTATATTTGTGATAATTTACCTTATGTTAGATATTATGGTTTTGGAAATTATATTGTTGGTGCTCACAGATTATAGTATATAGTTTCAAGGTATTTACTTTGAGAAACTTTGTATTTCATTATTTATTCATTCTTGTCATATTATAATTATTGAAGATGAAACTTGCATTTACCCCACCCCCATTAATTATGCTACTTACTAGGCATTAGCTTATCCCACCCTCTAACAGTTTTTCAGATTTATTAGCTATACCTTGGATATGGAGCTTACTTCTTTGGTGATGATTAGAGTGATATGTTAAATTTGGAGATTTTTGCTATAAATGGTTGGTGACTCGATCTTGCTATGTTCAACAAGACCTTAATTAATTCTATTGGAGGTGGGTCGCTTAAGGTTTGTTAGCCTTTGGCATGGTAGGCCTAGGCTCGATGTTAAGGTCCTTATTCTTGATAAGATTGTGACTTTGTGTAATTTAATCAGAGTTTTGTAATATATTCATGTATTATGTGGAGGCACATGATTTTTAGTTATTGTTCATCAATGTGTTATAGAGCTCTGACTTGTAATGTAAAGATTTTAGTATGGTTATATATTCTTATCCTGTGGAAAAGAAATGAAAATAAAGATCTCCTATAGTTTGATTTTCCAAAAAGGAAAAATCTACAAGTACCTTTGCGAAGTATTTCTCATGCTTTAGACCCTTTTGGGTTTAGGGCGTGACAACGGGTGCGGGTGCGAGGCTTAGCTATTTTTGAAAAAGTAGAGTGCGAGTGTGGTGGGGTGCGGCGATTAAAAAATTATTAAAAATATTTTTATTTATATTTTCTATATATTGCTAAGCATATTTTTTTCACATTATATAAACATATACCAAATTTAAGAGTAATAGTATATTAACTTTTGAGGGGGCAAATACATTTTTAAACCTTATAATTTAGGGGTTCAACAAATAAAATCCTGTAATTTCAAAAGTAACTAATAATTGTGAACCAGAAAAATAACAATGTTATAATAATAATAATAATAATAATAATAATAATAACAATGCTATAAGATTTAGGGGGTGAGACTGTGAGAGAGGGGAGACGGAGAGCAGAGAGCAGAGAGACCATCTAAATCAGCCAGATTCAAAGCCGGTATCTGGCTGAATCGGCCTGTATTGGCCGATATCGATCTAAATCAGTCAGTTTCAATTGGCCGATATAGTCCAATTCGACCCGAATCAGCTCGAATTGACCTGAATCGATGCGATTCAGAGTGAATCAGCCAGAGTTGGCGCTGAATCGGCGTGAATCAGCGCAAATCAAGCAATAGAATAAATTTAAAAAAAAAAAATTAACTCAGCAACGACGTCACCCACCTCACCCTGTGTCAGGCCGCGTCAGACGTCGTTGCGGCACCCCTGCAGCTGCGTCGGTGCTTTCCAAGCTAAATATCATTTCTACAAGGATAAAGTTTAGCTATAAAATTGGTTGTAGCTAATAAGGTTACAACTTTCTTTTAAAAAAATTAATATTACTACATATTTTGAAAATATAAACGTTGAATTGCGTATTATTTACGCTCTTAATACAAATGTCAAATTTTGTGACCAATTATATATTATTTACTATATGGTCTATAAGTTTATATTTTATGCATAATTTTAAACTCTAAAAACTTGTAATTTAAATAATTTATTGATGACATTGCTATTGATATTTAATTTTTTAAATATTTTGCAAGTATGGGGGATATAAGAAAAAAATGTAATCCAATAGTGAATTTGTCAAAATTCACCTCTAATAAAAAGATATTGAGTAAGGTTGTAGTTTTAAGCTACAATCAATTTTGTAACTAAACTTTTTCATGCAATTGATAAGCAATTCTTTCTATCACTTTTTATTAGCCTAATTAGTTAATTACATAATTATTTTGCCATATTAGTTTATCACTTTTTCTTGCCAGCAATTTACATACTTTTTCCCTTAAGATTATGACTATCATTACTCATTATTGATATTTGTTTATTGTATGTTGAAACTATCTTTGTTTACAATTTAATTACCTATCCTAATGAAAAAAGAATTGCCCAAGACTGATGCAACTAGGAGCAATGAACGACCTGAATTGTAGGCTGCCAGGCCATATAAAGTAAGGGAAAAGTTAATTAATGACTAAGGAGATTGATTTAGGAAATATTGTTAGAAATTTTTTATAAGGAAAAAAACCAATTAATTTTTTTTTTGGTTTTCTATATTTCTTATGAAAGTGGTATCAAAAGTTTTTTAAAATAGTTTATTAACAACTGTTTTAGAGGCAGCTGTTAAGACGACCTAATAAATAATAATAAGATAGATCTAATCCTATCATTGATGACATAAATTCTAGCTCCAACATTAATTAATTTTGCCTGTTTTGGCAACTTGCATAGGTAATAATAAGATAGATCTAAGCCTGTCATTGATGACATAAATTCTAGCTCCTACATTAATTAATTTAGCCTGTTTTGGCAACTTGCATTTTACCATTGATAGGCAATATTATTGATGACTTGTTTACCCAAGCATAGGAATTTCTGGCTGCTGAATATAAGTAATGGACGTTTTTGGAGGTGGAGGAGTGCCTAGCAATCTATATCTATATATATCTAAAAGCTGAAGCGTAGCATTTATTGTTGTTATGCTTCTATTAAGTCATCTCATCCTCCACATCATTGCCACATAATTATTTTTTTCATATTTATTTTTTACTATCAATTTTTTTGACATTATTAAAATATATAAATACATTGGCTTTACAAATTAATCTTAGGTGGTTTTAACTTTACATATTTATCTACTTTAATTGCAATGTTATAAATAATTATTGTCTATACATATTTCTCTTAGACGGTTTTAGCTTTACATATAATTTTGCCCATTTATTTTTCTTTATTTTGTCTCTTTTTATTCTCATCCTTTTACTATAAATTTGTCACTCTCTTCCATTTTATGCATATTTTATTTTCCCACACAAAAAGGTTATCTCTCTCTCTCTATCTCTCTCTCTCATATTTTTTTTTTTTGTTGGATTTTTTTTATGAAGTTTGTATACTCATTGTCTTATTATTGACTAACTCATATGTGTTCCTTGATGCAATTATTTTTTTTATCATTTTATTCGCAACACTAAATACTTTTAATGTTGTTGACCAGATTTGGGGTGAAATTATATTATAATATGTCCATATTTTGTGTTATTGTCAAGTTTTAGTTTATTTGAAAGACAGCAGGATAGTTTGGACAATATGATAAAGACTAGTTTGTGCAGTTGAAGAAAATGGTCTTTGTGCAGTTTCCTTTCACTGTTTGTAAATATATTGTTTAACAGCACCAAATTGCTATATCTTTATTATATGATATTTTTAGATGCATGAGTAATTGTTTTTAAGCATTTATGAATATTTTGTATTGCTCATCTTACATATCTCGTTAGTGTATTTTTTTTGAGATTTTTAAGAAAACAAATTCAATTTCGAGTTTAAAATTATTTATTTATCTATTCATTTTTCGCATGTTGGATTAGATGTTAGATTAGATTATGATAGTATTAACACAATATTTGGCTTGATTACAATAATCTATATATTACTAAAAGCTGAAGCGTAGCATTTAATGTTACTACACTCCAGTTGAGCCACGTCATTCTCCACCTCATACTTTTTTTTATATCTTTTTTTTCCTTTATGATTTCTCTCTATTTTTTTTATATATAAAAAATTAAATATAGATCATGGGCAAACATGTTGATGCACTCTATTGAGATGACTATTCATTTCCTTCTCAAAAAAAAAAAAAAAAAAAAAAAAAAAAAAAAAAACAAATGGCTATTCATCTGCTACTAATCTACTACATATAATAAATCATCTCAATTGTTATGAATACAACATGAGTTATTATCTTCAGTTACGACAATTCACATCCTCCCATCCAAAATTGGTATTTGGAAGCAAAACAGTTTCTTTGTAACATAAATGTAGAGTTTGAGTCTTCTATCCAAATCACCCTTCCACTTTCAATAGCTAATCCAAATCTTATATATTCTGCCAGTAAGTTATCTCTCTCCACTTTAGTTTTTTTCCCCCAAATTTCTGTACTTAGCCAATGCCCAGTGAATATGCAAGACAAAGGTGTGCAAACTATCAAGAATTCAATTCCACTATTGATTATTGCTTACAATCCCAGAGGAATGTAATGTTGTTGCGCTCCATTTAAGCCACCTCATCCTCCACCTCATACTTTTTTTTTAGATTTTTTTTCCATTATGATTTCTCTCTATTTTTTATATATATAAAAAAATATATATATATAGATCATGGCAAACATGTTGATGCACTCTATTAAGATGACTATTCATCTCCTTCTAAAAAAAAAAAAAAGCAAATGACTACTCATCCGCTACTAATCTACTACATATACTAAATCATCTCAATTGTTATCCATACAACATGAGTTATTATCTTCTATTACAACTATTCACATCCTTCCATCCAAAATTGGAATTTGGAAGCAAAACGGTTTCTTTGTAACGTAAATGCAGAGTTGGAGTCTTCTATCCAAATCACCCTTCCACTTTCAATAGCTAATCCAAATCTTATATATTCTGCCAGTAAGTTCTCTCTCTCCACTTTAGTTTTTTTCCCCCCAAATTTCTATACTTAGCCAATGCCCAATGAATCTGCAAGACAAAGGTGTGCAAACTATTAAGAATTCAATTCCACTATTGATTATTGCTTACAATCCCAGAGGAATATATCGATTCTTTATTGAAATTTTGGGTAATCAATTTCTTTTACATATCACTATTGATTATTGTTTAGGTGTTTCTCACAATGTTAAATTATCACTATATTTGTATCGCAACTTCTGATGACTTTTTGAATGGTTAGTATTTTTTGTTTAACGTTAAGACTAAATGCTAATTTGCTCACAATGTGCATGATGTTATATTTCTAGAAGGTAGCCAACCAACAATGTAACTCATTTTAAAAAAATAATAATAATAATTATTCTGTGTTTTTCATTTAGTCGCAATACAAATTGTTTTTTTACCAACCATTGGTGGCACTGGCACCACTATCTATATGTTTAGCAATATTCATTAACTTTTCTCCTGGCTATGTATTTTGACTTATTTTCTTTACATATACAAGTTTTGGTCTGTAAAAATTGTGTGCCTTTATTATTTTCAAGGTCTCTCTCTCTCTCTCTCTCTCTCTCTCTCTCTCTCTCTCTCTCTCTCTCTCTCTCACATTACATTTTTCTTATGTTTATCATGGTTCTATTTATCTATCTAACTTATATATATATATATATATATATATATGTATGTATGTATGTATAATCTTTTGATGCCTTTTTTTTTTCCTGCACTTAAGGTTGGCCCTTACAACAAATAGATTTCATACTAAACAAAAACTCAATTATGTTGTCATCATTTTTGCTTTTTTTTTTTTTTTTTTTTTAAGGGATATGGAAGGAGAATGAAAGTGAGTTTTAGAGTAGCTTGGAGTTCCAATCTTTCTAGGTAGACATAAAAGTTTGAACTATTTTATACAAAAATTATTGTGTATATATGTCAATTTTTCTCAACATAAAATTTATCTGCTTGGCATATTTTGCCTATGAGAGCCAAATAGAATCACTTGGCATTTCTTCGATGGTAGAATTGTCTCTCTCTAAAGACTCATATCTTAATGAATTTGACAACTCTACTTAGTAAGCTTCTATTCTCTCTCTTGCTTACTCTATTCTCACAATTCAATATTTTATTACAATCACCAAATAAAAAATATATGGATTGTTATTTTGATTGTTTGGTCTCTTTGTGTTGATGGATTCTCATAATTTTGATCATATTTTATTCATAAGGTAATTGATTAAGGTTTAGAATTATTTTATATAATGGGATTGTAATTATGGGTTACTTGGATTAAAATAATTCCTTTTGGAATTTTTTCTTACAATGTGTCTCCAAGCAACTTGATACATGGTTCCCATGCCCAATAAAGATTAAAGTGCTTTTATAGTTGTTTGGGATGACAAATATCAATATATTTTGTGGGAGATATTTTTGTAACATTAAATTGACTTGATTCTTTTAACATTCATTTAGTGATAATCAAACTATAAATTGTTAGATTTTTTTAGAACTCGAAAGCTTTATACATAACTTTTTTTTTTTTTTTTTGAGAAACATTTTATATGTAGTATATTGTATAGAAAATGATATTTGGATTTTTTTTTTTCTTTAAGTAGTGAAATTGAAGTAAATGCATCCAATAGACTTTGTTTGTTGTTTGAGGGCTTAGAATGTGGTGGAGTTGGGACATATTCCAACTCTATAAATGTGTAATACTCATTGCTTCGATTTATACAAATTTCTATAATTTTGATAATATATATTTTTCACCTCTTTTCTTTTTTTGTTACAGTCATTTGTGTGATTATGGTTGCTAATAATTTCTATGCAATACATAGTCTTATTAACTGAATTTTCACTTTAACATTGTCCTATGTTAGTCATTATCCTTTGTAAGTGAGCTATGTTTGGATGATAAGGTGCTAAGGTGCCATGTGTCATATTTGGATTGACATATGGCAAATTTCATCAATTAATTTCTCAATAATTGTTGAAATTTGAAAATTTTCTTTACAGTTCATAATAATTGTAAGTAAATAAGAATCAAATGATTATTTTTGGAAACTGCTCATGTTAATATATTTTCAAAATTGTACTTAACTTTTCATCTAATTATTTAAATTTGTCAAAAGAATCTTAAATTTCTAGAAATTGCATTTGATAATGCAAAAATTCACCGAGATAAAATCTTTAACTAATGAAGGATTAAAAAATATTTAAGTTTCAAGACTTGCATTTCTTAATTTTAGATTGGATGTTTAAGGATTTTATTCTTTGAAAAGATATGGATAAAAGGTGGGCTTATTAAACTAAATATCTAATAATAAACATTCAAATTACAAACGTTACTATGTATTAGATAAAATGTTTGACTATTCAGCCACCCAAATTGATTTCAACTTTTCATTTTCTTCTTTCTAATTTCAAGTAATTATTAAAATTGAATAGTTCATTATCTTTTTAGTGAATTCAATTAAAATTTCAAGCATAATCTACAAGCCAAAGATGAGTTTTGTGTCTCTTCGTTTATCTACAATTATAATGTTTCCTCTTCCAAATTTTCAGCTTTTCATAACCGTATTTCTCTCAGCTCACTCACACATCAATCATCTTTTATTTAAGCTTTACAATATATCTACCAATGTACATTCCAGATACGATCACCTGATCATTCACCAAAAAAAAAAAAAAAAAAATTAGTTCAATACTATTTGTTCTCCACATTTTTCAATCAAGCCTTAGTTTTCATCATTTTTAGAAGACATCGATTGTTTTTGTCAGAGATTTTCAAAGTTAAGTTGGCAATAGGATGACCATTGAGGTGAACAAAATGCACAAACAGAAATGAACTTTTTTTTCCCTTTCTTTTTAGTATTCTTACATTTAGTCTATGTGAAGTGATTTTGCTGTTTTCCTTCCCAAATTTTTTAATGATATTGACTTTTGTTACTCTTAATTGACTTAGAATTGGCAACACAAATTTAGTTAATCTGAGTTTTTTTTTTTATAAGTTTTTACTTTGCTTAGTTGATCATCTTTTAAAGAAAATATCAAAAAAATAATAAGACAATATAATTTACCCTAGAGCATCATTATGCTATTAATGTTTTTATGTATAGATACTTGAGAAATTTGTGATTAATTCTTTTTTGAAATTCCAATTATTCTTTTATCTAGCCTTCTAGGTTAATTTGTAGGGGTGCAAATGATAGCCTAGAGGTAAATACATTCTTTGTGGTGTCCCATATTTGTGGTTTCAAACCCCACCATTCAGCACTATCTATCTATGAAAAAAAAGAAAAGAAGGTTAGTGTTTGTGTTAGTTTGAATAACATTTCATGTCCCATTATTTGCTTAAATCTTTCATATATGCAGTGCTTAATTCATATAACATTTTGAATTATGTGCCTCAACTTTCCCTGATTTCGAGTTAGGTGAAGCACAAGGCCTAGACACTACCCTCTGTGTGTGCCGACCAGAATTCAACTGACCATTATCCAATATGAGCTCACAACCTGTGGTTGTGGGAAAATGGTGTTGTCCCTTCATGCTTATTAAGGGAGGATTTAAGACATTGAAGGATTAAATGGGAAAATCAATATATTATGAGATGAAACTTGAGGAAAAATGGGAACAAATATTTTCATGTGAGAATAATTATAGTTATGGCAAAAATGTGGTTGTGGATGTAGGGAAATTACCACAAAATTTCCAACCTATGAGAAACAGAAAATAGAGAAAACACACGCTAAAAAAAAATAGTCACACGCATAAGACAGTATTTACGTGGTTCGGCAATTTGCCTACGTCCACGGAGTTGCAGGAATTTCACTATTATCAGGGAAAAAATACAAAGTGCGGCTACAGTTTTTCACACTCTCTCAAAACAACAACTGAAAAAACCCTAATCACCAAAATAACATTTTTTTCTATATCCTGCACACAAGATTCACAATGGGCTACAAAATGGGGCCAAAATTTTTTCCCGGAGGCAACTAAGGCTTGGGCCACTGCTCCATGGACTAAGCTTCAAAAAATCTCCCATTAAAAAATCATGCAACATTATTCGGGTCGGGTCGGGTCGTCAACCAGGTCAAACACAACTAGGCTTCACAAAGCCCAACAGTGGATGTTGTTGTTCAAGTAGAAGTGGTTACAGTTTCTGGAAGAGAAGCTCAAATTGATGATAGAAATGTAGCTGACGGGTTGGTGTGGTTTAGGAGTTCTAGTAATGTGGGACAACAAAGCAGTGTGGCTTTGTGTCTAGCAATAGTTGAGAGAATGAAGTGGGAGAAGGAAAGGGCTGGGTAGGTTGGGGGAAATGAAAGGCATGTGACAGTGAAAAGAGTAGAGGAGTTTGGGGGGATAGGTCGGTGGAAGAAATTTGGTTGTTATGCTTTGGTTGAGAGGTTTGTATTGAAGCGACTCCATGGAAGTTTGGTACTGAACTATGATTTTAAGCACACTCATTAGATTAGATGCAAATGGGAATAAGAGTTGCTGCTATTCTTTGGAGCAACCTTGGCAACCCTTTCATCTTCCGCATAAATTTGATTGTATTGATGTTCATTAATAAGAGTTTCATTTTGAGAAGATAAAAATTTGGGAGGATATAAAATATAGGAAAGATGAAAAAGTGAAAGACAGACAATATTCTAGTTTTTTTTTTTTTTGTGTGTGTGTGGAAAAAGTGCTAAAAATATCATTTTGATAGAAATGATTTATACAAATAAAAATAAATAAATAAAAGAAGAAAGAACTTATTCTTTTGTTGTTTACATGCATGAGTATGGCCGTAAGGTTATGCTAATAATCTTAACCATCTGCCTAAATTAGTGTTCTCATTTTAATATACACCTAGAATACATTACGCGCTGCTAGTATTTATCTTTTGCTAGGGTTTCTTTTGGTGCCGTGTCGAATTTTGTTCCTACCATTGTCTAGGTTTCTGTTCCCTTCAGTTCTTTAGAACGAGTAAGACGGACTGTTATCTCCAATGTAGCACGGGTGCGGGACTACAATTTATGAAAAATTAGGATGCGGGTGTAGCGATTAAAAATTTATTAAAAATATTTTTATTTATATTCTCTATATATTTTTACTATTAAAATATTTTTTAAAAACACATTAGATTCACTAAACAAAGAAAGAAGAAGGTAAGAAACACAAAACAAAAAGGAAATGTCCTGCACTCTCACCTAATCATGCCAAGTATCAACAATATCAGATAAAATGACCAAAACAGCCACATGACTTTGGGTGCAACTAGGGGTCCAATAGAATACAAAGCAAAGGGCATTTTGGGTAATCAAAGTCTTTTTATATTAAAACTCACTTTGTCAACCAATAGAGTAGCAATTCCCATAATAAAATAAATAAAAAATAAAAAAGCAGAGTAGCAGACCCTGTGGTGTTGAATATGGCTATCTCTCGTGGGTTTCAACTCAACTATAAGGCTTATGTTTCAGTTTTTGGATAGATAATGCTTTGGTTTCAGGTTTTTGCTAGTGCAATGCAGGATTCAAAGCCGTTTCGGTCAGTTTTGGCCGTCAGCCGATACGACCTGATTCTGGCCGAATCGGCCTGGTTTGGCGCGAGTCGAAGCCAAGTCGGCGTGAATCCAAAAAAATTAAAAAAAAAACTGAGATGCGACACTGTCGCGCAGGCAGCCGCGCCGCTTGCTCGTTGTTGCGTCAGACGCAGGTGCGACACCCATTTTGCTGCATCCGTGCATCATAGGTTATCTCAGTGTAATTCTTTTTCTCCATGGTGGGACTTGACAATATGTGGTCCCGTCTTACTTTCTCAGAGGAGGAGGTACAGGGTGCAGATGTGCCCATAATAGTGAGGTGAGTATCCATCGTCTTGCTGGTAACTTTTTCTAAGAAAAGAATCGGGAACGCGGAAGCAATGGCATGCACTTTCAAGCTGCTATGGAAACCTATGATAGAACTAAAAATCTGAGACGTTGGCGGGAACATCCTATTACTTTAATTTAATGATGCATTGGATCTAGAGAGGGTTCTAGCATTTGAGCACTAGTCCTACGATAAGAGTTTGGTGGTCTATCAAAAGGTTGTTGATGTTGAGTCAGTTCCTAACCTAGTCTATTCCACGGCTTCCTTTTGGGTGCAACTACATAATGTCCCTGAAAAGAGCTTAATCCATGAAACAGTTAAGGTGGTCGATAATATTATTGGCTCTACTATCATATGGTGTGGGTGGGGAGTTCCTTAGAGTTCAGGTGACTATGGATATCTCGAAACCTCTCCCTCAATGCTGCAAACTTAGGTATGATGGTAAACAGATAAATTGGGCTCTCCTGAAGTTTGAACGCCTCCCAAATTTTTGCTATTGGTGTGAAAGGGTTAATCATGTTGAAAAAGATTGTGAGCTTTGGCTCAAGGGAAGGGGTAAGCTTAGGAAAGAGGACCAGTAATACAGAGAGTGACTTTGAGTAGATCAGCCTAGGTCGTTCAAAAAATTTGTCGTGGTGGTTGCAGGAAATTCTTGGGCTCCACCTATGTGGAAAAAAGGTCCTCTCATTCCAAAGGATCAGCCAACAGTTCCAAACCCAGTAGGTCATGCTACCTTCGAATCAAATTTTGTGTCTGTGATGGATTTAGAGCCATCTTTGGAGGCTTTTCATATCCCAGACCTAGCTCCCTCGATTCTGATATTTTCTCCTAGCCAAGGTCAATAGTGTGACAGTTCTGTTCAAATTTTGGACCTTGAGGGTGTCACGTCCCAAACCCAAGTATAAAGATAGACAGTTAACAACTGCCACACGCTTATAAAGTAAGCACTTTACAAGTGTGCAAGGCCTTCTTAGCAACTAAAAATTTATCCTTAAAAATTTAATCAAATAAATCCAAAATACCTCAATAATTTCTTTATAAATAGATCTCTAATAATTTAATAAGAACAAAATCCAAACCTTATATACATAATACTAATTGGCCAATATATATATAACTATTAGAAGACTATCCAATCTCAAAATCACGAAACTTCTTTTCCTACCCACAACACAACATCAAACTCCCAAAACTTGCTATTCTTTACAATCTGAAATTGGAGGGGGAAAAAAGGGGGTGATTTGACAACTCAACAAGTAACCAAAGTCCTAATAAGTTCTATCAAGCAATAAATCTGTAAAGTATAAGATGTAATATGTGTTTTCACAAGTTTTAATATACTATGTGTTTTCAAAATAACTGAAAAAGTTTCATAGTCTTAAAATAATAAGTTGCACATAGATCACATACTTTAATTTTACAAATATATCATAGATGATTTAAAAATAGTCAGTTTTTCATATATCAAAAACTAAAACTTACAATAAGTTCCAAAAACACATAAGCAGTTTTATTAACTCAAAATAGTTCAAATACTCAAACAGAATTTCATATCCTTAATAATCTTATGACTATGGTTACGTTATATCCCCGTGACTAGACATCAGAGTACCAATGAATAACCCCCATTGGTTGGGTATCAGAGTACCAATGAATAACTGTCATTGATTGGATATTAGAATACCAATTAATAACCCCCATTAACTGGGTATGAGAGTACTAATGAATAACTCACATTGGTTTTGATATCAGAATACCAATAAATAACCCCCATTGGCTGGGTATCAGAGTACCAATGAATAACCCTCATTGGTTTAGGTATCAGAGTACCAATGAATAACCCCATTGGTTAAGTATCAGAATCAAACATAGTTAGATTGTCCTTAATCATATATATCAAATCATAGTTCAAACCAAAAAATATATCTCATTCAAATATATATATATATATATATATCATATATCATATATTCAGTATTCAAATATATTTGTGATATTTTTATATTCTTTACTTTAAATCAATATAGCTAAAAAAAACAATTAAATAAAATAAATCTTATATTCAATGCTCATATATATTTGTGAAAATTCTTTATTCTTTACTTTGAATCAATATAGCTAAAAACAATTAAATAAAATACATCATGTATTCAGTAATCAGATATATTTGTGATAATTCTTTACTTGAAATCAGTAATACAATAGAAATAAAATTTTAACAACTATAAATAATTTTCAGTAGTTAAAATACGCAAAATAGAACCCAATTAGGATAAGGTTACTTCCTTATTTAACTCACCACAAGGAACTTCTCCCAAAAAAATTTTCTAAAATGCTTAGATATCACCTAAACAATTTTCAAGCACTATACTCAACAATCAAATAATTCAAGAAAAACTTATAACGATACCCGACCAAAAGAGAGACTATTAAAAATAACCAATAACTGCCCACTATCAACTCACACAAAATCCCACATAATTACAATATTTTTTTTCTCTTTATTTTCTGCCACTAATAGTTCCTAGGAATCAAGTATATAGTTACACCATACCTACAGGCATAAAGGATCAAAAGTACATCACCTAATCTTCTATTCATGAGTTGATATATATATATATATATATATATATATATTGATCACTTATGTCAAGCACTCAGACGTACTAACTTCCTTATATGCCTCAACCAACCAAATAAACAAATATAATAATAATAATAATAATAATAATAATAATAATAATAATAACAACAACAACAATAAAGGAAAGGTGCTGGCGTTACTTGGTAATTCCATTTATCATATATACATATATATTTTACCTCTGTAACTTATCACACTACCGGCCTATAGCATAACTTTTTTTTTTTTTTTGCTATTCACCAAAACTCAATTCGATAAACCTTAACGCAACACCGACACAGGGTAAAAAGATCTAATTCCTTCTTCGTTTACGTCATCATATTCATTGGTTTTTTTTTTTTTTTTATATAGTCAGCCAAAATACTTCATATAAAAAAAAAACACTCTAATTCCAAATAAAGCTTAGATTCAACAAGAAAGAGATTCTTAAGCTCTTACCTCAAGGGTGTAGTCAATCCTTCTCTACTTCAGCCATTTGGGTAGTCTCTTCACTCAAAATATCTCCCCATATACGTTGACTTAATAAGCTTATATAGCTAGGGTTCCAGCCCCATTTTTCTAAAAAACTCCCTTATGCTTATAAATTATAAAATTAACCCCATAAAAGATTTACTTAAATACCCTTCCTTTTAATCTTTTTCTTTTTAGGTATTACAATCTCCCCCACTTATAAGAACTCAATCCTTTGAATTCATCATAAACTGAACAAATTATCATGCTTCCACTGCGCTACTCTAAAGCCACAATTGTATCGATCTATACAAATTTATCACTCATCACCGTAGTTCAAAACTATTTCACAACATATGCGTAGACTTTTCCTTCCCAATAGTTGTAAAAATAAAAATTTCCAAAGCAAATGGAGCCATGATGCTTCCGTTTCCTAATACAATACCACTATAAAATCTCTTACTCAATTTTTAAGAACAACCATATTATGAAAAATATAAGATTCTTAAAGGATATACATATCTTTAGTCTAAATAGCTCTCTAGGTTCCTTTCAATATGAATAAAAGTTCCAAAGCCCATTCATTTATATTAACCCCAATAACTAATTTTCCATCAATTATTAATTTCAGCAAAATTCCAAGGCCTAAGTAGTATCCAAAAATTACAACAAGGGAAATCCATAATTTAAGATTCACCACAGACCATTGAATGCTAGCATCCGTTTAATTCAATATGTAACGATCCAAGGAAAAACGCTAGTCACATCTACACTATACCTCAAAATTAAGTAATGCATCTGAGGTTCCAATCCTTCCTAAGTTCAAAACTAATTTACAACATATGCGTATATCACTATATCTTTTCTTCCTCAAGTTTTTTCAGAAAAAGAAATTCCAAAATCTCCATAAATAATCAATTGAGCATTGATATAAGGTTTTCATAGAACCTCTATCTTAACCATAAATTATCTTCTCAAATAAGCAACATTTATTCACCTTTAATCTTCAAATGATACTTGGGCTGGAACTCATTGAAGAGCTGGGTTCCTTATAATTACATGGCCTATTATGAAAACAAGTCTCTAAGTATACATCGACTATAAGGGAATAGTCCATGAAGTATCTCAAACCCCCCCCCCTTTTTTTTTTTTATATATATACTTTGCAAATAATCCCAGCACTCTAGAACTTAAGAGTACACTGCAATTTATAACCACTAACCATCTGCCAATATAGACAAAAGGTACAACAATTGAATATAATTCAAATTGTAATAGTCTTTCAAAATTAACTCTCTTTCCATCCCAACTCCTTCAATATCCAATCAAAAATATGGTCCACTAGTCCAATTCTATACTACCACGTACTTGTGTTCTATCCACTTCATTTTCTATTGAGCCAATCCATTAAATTTAACCAATTAAGTTCAAAGAATTACATTTCTGGCATAAAAACTTATTTCCCAGGATATTAAACAATCCTCCAAGTCCATAGAAAAGAAATTGCCGACCTCAAACTTTTAAGTTACAAAACATGTCTCAAAAACATTTAGGGACCACCTCACACATAAATAAAGCTATGGTAATCCATGTAGGTCAACCCCAACAAAAACAATGATCCCAAAAAGTCGATCCTTAACATTAAAATCCAAAGAAGTCACCGATATATTATTGAATTCTTTAAACACCCTCAGAACTTATATAATAACATATAATATAATATGAACTACAATAACCACAAATTGATATTCCCTTCACACTATGAACTTTCCATTAATTTCCTTACTCCATATAAACTAAAATCAAGGAATCATAGCACCAACATCAAACCTTAACCCCTAAATAAAGTTCTGCAATTTACAATTCCCATAAAGCACTCCAAATTCTAAATAAGGCATATAGTAAACTATCATTCAATAATTAAACCGATGAGAATCTCCTACAGATCAAACTAACCTTAAGTAAGTCTACTATATTAGGCAAAACTATCAAATGAGTTTATAGAAGACCAGTCACAAAATAGCAGGAAGATTTCCTTTCTTGTTCTTTTCTCGCTGTCTTTTCATTTTTAATAAGAAGAAGAAGTTTTAATAACCAATCTGATCAATTACAAAATTTTCAAAAGTAAAATACACCCACTTAATACTAGTATAAGAACATAGAAGTATATCAATTAAAATCCTCCTTTTTGTTTTATAAGTCATGTAGGCATAACCCAAGAGACATAAATATCAAATCCTTCAAATATGACCTAACAAATCATCATATGATGGAACCTCACTAACACTACTCATCAAGTCGTCAAAAGAACACTATCTATGACCTAATAACCTTCATAAACAATAACTAAAATTGTAATGCCTAGGGCACAGATGTCATTCTAAATCAAAACCTAGCATAAAGTCTACAAGATCATAACCTAAGCTCTGATACCATTAAAATTGTCACGCCCTGAACCCAAGTATAAAGATAGGCACGTAACAACTACCGCACGCTTATAAAGTAAACACCCTACAAGTGTGCAAGACCTTCTTAACAACTAAGAGTTTCATAGTCTTAAAATAATAAGTTGCACATATATCACATACTTTAATCTTACAAATATATATCATAGATGGTTTAAAAAATAGTCATTTTTCCATATATCAAAGCTATAACTTACAATAGGTTCCAAAAACACATAAGCAGTTTTAGTGACTCAAAATAGTTCAAATACTCAAACATAATTTCATGTTCTTAACAATCTTATGACTATGGTCACGCTATAGCCCCGTGACTGGGCATCAAAATACTAATGAATAATCCTCATTGGCTGGGTATCAGAATACCAATGAATAACCCTCATTGGCTGGGTATCAAAGTACCAATGAATAGTCCTCATTGGTTTGGGTATCAGAATACCAATGAATAACCCCCATTGGCTGGGTTTCAGAGTACTAATGAATAACTCCCATTGGTTTGGGTATCAGAGTACCAATGAATACTTCCATTGGCTGGGTATCAGAATCAAACATAGTTAGATTGTCCTTAATCATATATATCAAATCATTGTTCAAACCAAAAAAATATATCTCATTCAAATACATACATATATATATATATATATGTAATCATATATTTAGTATTCAAATATATTTGTGATATCTTTATATTCTTTACTTTAAATCTTATATTCAATGCTCATATATATATATATATATATATATATTTGTGAAAATTCTTTATTTTTTTACTTTGAATCAATATAGCTAAAAACAATTAAATAAAATACATCATATATTTAGTAATCAGATATATTTGTGATAATTCTTTACTTGAAATTAGTAATACAATAGTAAAAACTGTAACTAATTTTCAGTAGTTAAAATATGCAAAATAAAACCTAATTAAAATAAGGTTACTTACCTCAGCTAACTCACCACAAGGAACTTCTCCCAAATACTTTTTCTAAAATCATTAGATATCACCTAAACAATTTTCAAGCACTATACTCAATAATCAAATAATTTAAAAAAAACTTATAACGGTACCCGACCAGAAGAGAGACTATTAAAAATAACCAATAACTGCCCATTATCAACTCACACAAAAATCCCCAATAATTACAATATTTTTGTTCTCTTTATTTTCTACCACTAATAGTTTCTAGGAATCAAGTCTATAGTTACACCATACCTATAGGCATAAAGGGTCAAAAGTACATCACCTAATCTTCCATTCATGAGTTGATATATATATATATATATATATATATTGATCACTTATGTCAGACACTCAGACGTACTGACTTCCCTATATGCCTCAACCAACCAAATAAACAAATACAATAATAATAATAATAACAACAATAACAACAACAATAAAGGAAAGGTGCTAGCATTGCTTGGTAATTCCATTTATCACATATACATATATATTTTACCTCTATAACTCATCACACTACCGGCCTACACCATAACATTTTTTTTACTATTCACCAAAACTCAATTCGGTGAACCTTATCTCAACAACGGCATAAGGAAAATAGATCTAATTCCTTCTTCATTTACGTCATCATACTCGTTGGTTTATATATATATATAGTCGGCCAAAATACTTCATATAAAAAAAAACACTCTAATTCCAAATAAAGCTTAGATTCGACAAGAAAGAGATTCTTAGGCTCTTACCTCAAGGGTGTAGTCAATCCTTCTTTACTTCAGTCCTTTGGATAGTCTCTTCTCTCAAAATATCTCCCCATAAACGTTGACTTAATAAGCTTATATAGCTAGGGTTTCAGCCCTATTTTTCTAAAAAACTCCCTTATAATTATACATTATAAAACTAACCCCATAAAAGATTTACTTAAATACCTTTCATTTTAATCTTTTTGCAAACTTGGGGAGGGATGTACCAATTCAATCAGATGTTACCTATGTTTTGGATAACCAAACCATTGTGGAAGGGGCCCTCATGGCCAAACAAGTTAATGTTGTTGTTCCTGTATTAGGCAGAGGACCACTGTGTGATATTTCTAATATAGCTCCTTGCCCACCCTATATTAGCTAAAAAATGGACAAAAATTAGCCCGTGAGGATAGTCGTACTTTAGAGAGTAACCTTTACTCCATTGACATGGATCATCAGCCTTTGATGGATTTGGATGAATCAAAAGTCTCGAAGAAAAAATGTTTGATGACAAGGGATTGGTCAAAGAAGGATGATTTTCAGGTGGAAGCTAGTTCCCAGCTCCACCAGTTTCAATGAGTTGCCTTAGTTGGAACTGTCCTGGGCTTGAGAACCCACAGGCAGATGAGGAAGTAATTGCTTTTTGTTGGCAATAAAGATCCCAAACTGACTTTCCTCATGGAAACCAAAGCTGAGAAAGAAGTTCTTGAAAAATTTCATTAGAGAATACAGTTTGCTCACATGTTTTTTGTTTCTCGTCAAATCGAGGTGGTGGTTTGGCCTTGTTTTGGAAGGATGAGATTGTAGTAGATGCTCAGTCCTCTTCAGACAGTCACATTGATGTGGTAGTTAACCAAGAAATAGATGATGCTTGGCGTTTCGCGGGTTTCTATGGTAACTCTGATACAGCCAGTCGAGAAGATTCCTGGTCTCTACTTAGAGATTTGAGCCATCTTTTTTCTCTTCCATGGGTATGTGTGGGGGATTTTAATGAAATTTTGAGGGTGGAAGAAAAGCAAGGGTGACTTGGTCATCCGGAGAGACAAATGCAAGGCTTTTGGTATGCATTGGACTTTTGTGGGCTTAAGGATTTTGGTTACGATGACTATCCCTTCTCATGGTGCAATCGACGACCTGGTAATCATAATGTTTTGGTTAGGCTTGACCGAGGTGTAGCTTTAGTTGATTGGATACTCAAATTCCCTTCTTCCTGTATACATCATCTGGAGGTTTTTCATTCTGATCATAGACCAATTATCTTGATTTCAAACTCGAAGCAAAAGAGATTTTATCGTAAGGGCCACCCTTTCCATTTTGAAGCTATATGGCTGAAGGATAAATCTTGTGAGGATCTTGTTAGAGATTTTTGGGCAAGCTCATTTGGTTTATATCCGATTAGGAATTTCAATAAAAAGATTGATCTTTGCCAAGATAATCTTAGAGTTTGGAATTGAGTTACTTTTAGGCATAGTCATAGTACACTTGTGAAGAAGCTTAAGGAGTTGAACAGGGTTGAAGAGATGGGTTTGTGTCAATCTAACCCAAACTGCATCTACCAACTTCGTGATGATATCCAAGCCCTTAAAATGAAAGAAGAAACAATGTGGAAGCAGAGGTCTCATAATAACTAATTAAAGGATGGAGATAGTAACACAAAAGTTTTTCATTACTGGGCTAACCAAAGGAACAAGTGGAATTTAATTTTTAGGCTTGGAGGATGGAAATGGTGAGTGGGTGGATGATGAGGGCTGAATGGGTGAACTAGTTGAGGAGTATTTTTCCAGCTTGTGAGAGATTGGAACTTTTTGATGCTCTCAATCAAAGAGAAAGACATTGACACCTCTCTTTTTGGAATTGTATGGAGTTGCCACTTATTTTTTTATTACAAAAAATAAGAAAAACTATGTAAAATACATAATTGAATAATTCCAAGTTTCATTGATAGAATTAATGAATACAATTTTGATAGAAGATCTTTACAAGGCTTTGGTCTTACATCCAATCTGTGTAAAAAACAAAATACAAAACTTTGGTCCTAGATACAATCTACCAAAATATAAAATAAAACACTATTTTTACGAACCAAAAACCTAAATTTCAAGGGTTAGGTTATAGAATGGGAAGGTGTTAGGCACCATTCTGCCCAAACAAAGTATGGTCTTTTAGACTTTACAATGATCATTTTAGTACCCTTGTATAATATTATTTAAATGTAATAAAGGCCATGTTAAATTCTAGAACTAAGGTTAATTCACTATTTAAGAGTCCTAGGTCTACAATTTTAGTATGAAAAAGAAAAAGTTTGATGAGATTGCTAGGTGAAAAATCTAGATCTGAGTTTCTATGATGAAAAGAATGGATTTTTTTTATATACAAAAAATTAGATCTAGTTGTATATTTATAAATGGAAAGAAAATAAATCTTTTTATGAAAGTGTAAATTTTAATAAAAAAACACTCATTTGATTTCATTTTTTAAAATGTAGATTTGATTCTAATGAAAAATACAGATCTAGTTTTGTTACAGAGAAAAAAAAAATCAAATTTGTATTTTAATGAAAAATACAGATTTGGCTTTGTTAAAGAAAAAAAAATCAAATTTGTATTTTAATGAAAAATACAGATCTGGTTTTGTTAAAGAAAAAAATTCAAATTTGTATTTTAATGAAAAATACAGATTTGGTTTTTGTTAACAAAAAAAATCAGATTTATATTTTAATAAAAAAACGTATTAGATTTTTGTTAAAAAATTCAGATTTGTATTTTAATAAAAAAAAATACAGATTTGGTTTTTGTTAAAGAGAAAGAAATTTAGGTCTATATTCAATGTACAGATCTGGTTTTGTTAAAGAAAAAAAATTCAAATTTGTATTTTAATGAAAAAATACAGATCTAATTTTTATTAGAAAGAAAAAGAATGAAGCTTTCATAATAAATTTCTTGCAGATCTAAAAACCATAAAAAGAAGTCTAACCCTAAATCTATGCATGTTAATCAATTAAAGTATTAAAACTTAAACTAAGCAAGTGAATTTGAAAGAAAGGATAGAGGGAGAGTATGCAAAAACAATTTAAGGACATGACTGGTGAAAAATGAAAGAAAAAAAGCACACATTCATAAAAAAATGAAAATAAACAAAAACAAGTTTATGAAAAAAGAACAAGAACAAGATAAAATTGTGAAAGAAACAAAGTAAGAAAATACTTGCATGAATGCATTCTACAAGAGGGGAGATTTTAGAGGTCAAAGAAGATGAACCTTTTTGAGATCTAAAATATTATCACTTACAGAAAAGAATTCCTAAAGCAGGGCTTCTAGAATTTCTTTAATGTAAGGGGAGAAAGGGGTCTTGAATTTTAGATTTTCTTCTCTATTTATAAAGGTGTGTCAGCTTAAGAAATAAGTTAGAGTTGCTTAGAAAATCAGCAGATATGACTTAGGTCAGTTCTTATCCCTAAAAAATTGAATCTGATAAGTTTAGACTTGAGCTAACGTTTTTGGGTCGGGCTAAAAATCTATGCCAATCGACACTGTAGAAGTGCTGATTGGCTACAGTGTCGATTGGCACTCCTTAGTGCTCGGCCCAGTTTTTTTTATCTTGTTCATTTTAGACTCTTTTTTGGGCATTTTCTGGGTTGGGATTTGTACTTGGACGCTTTTCAAACTTGTAGTCC
Source organism: Castanopsis chinensis (assembly GCA_032878915.1). Taxonomy (NCBI): domain Eukaryota; kingdom Viridiplantae; phylum Streptophyta; class Magnoliopsida; order Fagales; family Fagaceae; genus Castanopsis; species Castanopsis chinensis. Next base: position 34,263,871 of record JAVQMG010000133.1, on the reverse strand, counting down.
AAATAAAGTCCATTTTAATTTGATAATTAAGTCCTAAAGAGAAAATTTATCTAAAAGATAATTATTTCTAAAAAATCTAATTATCAATTATTCTCATATTATTAGATTATTCATTTTATCCCTATGCAACCAAACTCATTTTAATCAAATTCAACAACCAATCACATTGTGAGAGACCTTAACTTCTTGAGAGGGTGCTCTCAAAAAAGAGATTTGGGTACTTTAAAGGGCACCTCTCCTTTTGAGTAGGTGATGCAGAGTCGCCACTTATTTTTTATACAAAAAAAAAAAAAAAAAAAAGATAAATACAAATTTACATGATCAAAATGTTTCATTGTCATTGATTGAATGAAAATAAATACAATATTGGTAAATTGAACCTTACAAGGCTTTGAGTCCTAGTTACAATCTACCAAAAGAATACATGGCTTTTTGCCCCAGTTACAATCTACCCAAAAAAAAGAAAGACAAGGCACAGGTCTACCTATCCAAAAATTCTAAATTTGTGGGAAGGTGTTAGGCACCCATTCCACCTAGACAGAATTTAGTCTTTTAGACTCTAATGACCAATATACCATTTTTGCATGATGTGAATGATATGTTGCATACATGACACACTCAACCAAAACTAACTCACATAAATCTATCTTAAGAATGTATCCTCTTTTTTTGAAAAATTTCAGATATGTTTTTTGTAAATAAAAAAAAAAAGGATTTGATTCATTAAAAAAAAAAAAACAAATCTATTTTTGTGTAGATAAAAAATTTAGTTTTGTAAACAAAATCAAATCTGTTTTATAAATAAGAAAATCTAGATTTGTAGAGAAAAAATCATCTCAACTTTTAACTTCTTCTTTTAAATCTCAAAGTCTGCTATTTTGTGACAAAGAAAATTTTTCTTAAAAAAAATCAAATCTGTATTTAATGAAAATACAGATCAGTTTTGTGTGTAAAAAAATCAGATCTATGTTTAATGAAAATACAGATCAATTTTTTTGTATAGAAAAAATTCAAATTTGCATTTAATGAAAATATAGAACAGTTTTGTGTGTTAAAAAAAATTAGATTTGTATTTAATGAAAATACATATCAGTTTTGAGTTTTAAAAAATCAGATATGTATTTAATGAAAATATAGATCTGTTTTGAGTTCTAAAAAAATCAAATCCGAAAAATTCAGATCACTTTTAGTTTTTTAAAAATCTTTGTTAATTAGCAGATTTTTGAGACTCAAAAGAGAAATCATAACAAAAATATACCAAGAACATGTTTTAAATCAGGTTTAAACAACACATGGTAATAACATTAGAAATCAGAAATAATAAAAAACACCTTAAATCTATTCATGCATCATCAAGTAGAATTAATAGAAAGGAACAGGAAAAAAAAAAAAAAAAAAAAGGAAAGAAAAACTACCTCTTGCATAAGCGTGCTCTTCTTAGTGAAGGAATATTTTACGGTTCAAAGAAATTTATTCAATTCTCTTTGAAACCTAAAAGATTTTGTTTGCAAAAAAGAAATTCCTAAGGCTAGAGGCTCCAAAATGTCTTTAACGTAAAAGGGAAAAGAAAAGAAGAGAAGAGAAGAGCTAGAAAGAGGGATATCAGAGAGTGTGAAAAAGTGTGCTAAATTTTAAGAGGCACCCGCTATTTATAGATGCTGGAATGTTCAAAAAATTAGTTGAATGATCAGAATACAAACTGGGATGCGTCCTTATCTCTAAAAAATAAAAAACGATGAGATTTATCTCAATCCAAGTACCCTTGGGCCATGGCCCGTGTTTGTGCCAATCGGCACTTGAAAAGTGCTAATCAGCACTCCAAAAGTGCCAAATGGCCCTTTTGGGTGTCGGTCCCGTGTTTGAGTTTTATTCCACTTTGGATTCCTTTTTTGAGGTTTTTTTAGCCGAAACTTGTACTTAGACGCGTTTTTAATCCATATTCTAAAAATTAAACTCCTTTTATGATTACTCAAGTCTCTACAACAATAATTATCTTGTAGATAAGCACTCCCAAAAGTCTTAATTATTCACAATTTTATTATTATCTGATTATCCTCTTTATTCCCATTCAAGCAAGCCTATTTTTGACACTAATTAACAGCCAATCACAAAATTATTTAATTAATTTTAATTTTCTTTCCAATCAAAATTAAATTAAATTAATCTTATGTGGTTGGTTCTGTTGGAAAATCTGGTTTTGTATCTCATACAAAACACATAGTGAAAACAACAAATATATATCTATTTTATTCATGATTGATAACATGCACTATACAAAATTCAAAATTTAAAAACAAGATAGGGTACCTTGGTGTGGAGAAATTCAAAACAAAAATTAGAAGCACTTGGGAACACTTTTAATCTTCACTTCAATTCCACTTTACGCCCAAGAAGTGTGGTCTCTCAATCAGTTTCTAAAGAAGAATAATCGAGTGGCTTTACACATACATATACACAATTTCACAATAATGTCTCTCTTTCTTTTTTTCTCTTATAAAAAATTCTGTATGTTTCTCCATTTATAACTAACTGATTATCTAATTGGGCTGGCCTATTGGGCATTTCCAATTGGGTTTTAGTGTATGGCTTGGAGTAGGACTAAAAGGGACCAATAAAACACTAGCTCTAATGGGTTTTGGGCTTTTCTGTCAACTCTTGACAAGTCCAAAGTTACCATTAATTATATTTAATACCACTATATAAATATAATTGCACTCTAGGCCTTATTAATAAATTATATCCCAAGACTTTATTATACATGCAACCTTTTCATAAAATATTCGTAGTAATACAAAGTCATAAAATATAGACTACTACTTTGAAAATTATTACATCTTAATCCTTGAGTTCCCAGTTTAATCCTTTAAGTTATTCATCATATCTTTATGAAATTTAATTTGATAAATATATACTTTAATAACTTTTTACTAAAATGGTTAGACCTAACACTCTAATAACCAAACCCATTAAACTTATCTCAAGAAAATATTTTATATCTCCAGGGAATATTTTATATCTCCGTTAAGAGATTATGAATTCCATCTTGAGAATATATGTTTCATCAACACTAAATGTGGCTACCCAACATACTGAGGTTTTGACTGTTACTTTAGATCTCACTTTTGATATATCAAAGCAACCTACATTTCATGATCAGGTCCATTATCCTCTCAGGATTAAGAGTTCATGTAAATAGAAGTCGTGAGATTTATTATTCATTTGACAGTCGTTAGGAGAATAATAAATCTCACAGTGATCTAGTTCAATATGTCTTAACTCTTAAAATATATCAACACATCAACTAGAAGTCTTCATTTCCACGATCAAGAAAAATCATCTTAATTGATATGTTATAGTCTTCGCAGATGAAACGGCCAATTTCATCACCGACTACGAACTACAATTCTGAGTTTATAAAGAACTTGTAATTCATATCTTCTGTGACTTTTCCCATAAATCACATACTATACATCTCAAGGACTATATGATAATGTCCAAATATTCATGTTACCATTATTTTAGATAATAATAAAACAACTTTATTTATCATAACATTAAGTCATACATAGCATCATACAATAGGATTAAAGGGCGCACAACCTAACAAGTTCTACCTAAACAAAATTCATGCAGACTGTGCAAACTTGATCATGCAATATCTTTCAATTCGATGGTCCGATTTGGAAATCAGACATACTGTCAAGACTGTTAGAACCTCAAGATCATTTTTAAGGTATGAAATGAATGAATTGACACATGAAATGAAATCATTAATTTTGGGTATATAAATTGTCATTCTAGTCATCTTCCTTGATTAAATTATAGGTGCAAAATCAAGTGTCTATAGAATGCCCCTCATTGACAGAGCTTGTAAAGCGAATGTCAATATAAAACAAAGACACTAATTTTAGCTACCATGATTTAATTGGGGTTGAATTTTCAAAGATTACTTAGCCCTAAAACCTAAAACCTTGGTACATAGAACTTGGGCCTTGCTGTTCGTCAAAAATAAAAATTGTGAATACTTGACCTACTTGATAACTGGTGAATTTTGAAATGATTCTTGATAACTAAGGTGACTGAGAGGCTTTTCTATCTCAGTCTAAATGTGGAGGGTCAATCAAGGGGCTTCTCTACCTTGATCTGAATGGCAGGTATCCATAGGGCTTCTTTACCTCAAAATTTGGGCTGAGGCCACCAAGGGGTTTCTCTACCTCGATCTTGATAAAATGTGACAAAGTGGCTTCTCTACCTCGAAACCTAGACTGGGGTGACCAAGGGGCTTCTCTCCCTCGAAACCGTGGCAACCAAGGGACTTCTCTACCTCAATCTTGATGAAAGATAACCAATAGGCTTCTCTACCTTGGAACTTGGCCTATGACGACCAATGGGCTTCCCTACCTCGATCTTGATGAAAGGTAACTAATAAGCTTCTCTCCCTTAGAACCTAGGCTGTAATGACCAAGGGGCTTCTCTACCTTAATCTTGATGAAAGGTAACCAAGGGGCTTCTCTACCTTGATCTTGATGAAAGGTAACCATAGGGCTTCTCTACCTCGAAATCTAGGCTATGGCAACCAATGGGCTTCTCTATCTTGATCTTGATGAAAGGTAACCAAGAGACTTCTTTACCTCGAAACTTGGGTTGTGACGACCAAAAGGCTTTTCTACCTTAATCTTCATGAAAGGTAACCAAGGGGATCTCTACGTCGAAACCTGGGCTGTGGCGACCAAGGGGCTTCTCTACCTCAGAACCTGGGATGATTGAGAGGCTTCTCTATCTCAATTTTGAACTATGGTGACCAAGGGGCTTCTCTACCTCGATCTTGATGAAAGGTAACCAATGGGCTTCTCTACCTTGGAACTTGGGACGATTAAGAGGCTTCTATATCTCAATCTTGAACTGTGGCAACCAAGAGGCTTCTCTACCTCGATCTTGAAGAAAGGTAACCAAAAGGCTTTTCTACCTCGAAACCTAGGGTGTGGCCTACAAAAAATCAAAATTTGGGTTAAACTTTAAATGATGAGTGCTTTGTTGTTCCATTATTTTGAGATGTGTGATTTATATGTTCCTTCTTGATTTTTCTTTTTCTTAAAAAGAAAGATGGAGAAATTTTTTTTTTTTGGGAGTCGACTGAGTCAACTCAGTCAAACTTGAGTTCACTCACCAACTCAGATTGGTAAAAGAAGGGGGGGAATTTTGGCCCTTATTCCATGTCTTTTCTATTTTCTTTTTTGTTTTTCTCTCTTCTTTCTTCCTTCTTCCTCCATTGTCACTATTCACTTCCTTCTTCCACTTGGATTTTCTCCCTCACTACACCATTTCTTCTCTAAAAAATCAGTTTCCTAAGCTTCTCAACCATCCTTCACTCATTTAACTCAATATCTTTTTATATCCTTGTGTTCTTGGCCATTTTTGCTACACACCCATTTTGTGAAACCCATTTCTAAACTTCCTTTTTCTTTGCATTGATAATGGCATCATCTTCCAATAGGCCTTCGTTTCTCACTTTTCATGGGAAAAAATACCACCCATCTCTTGAATGGAATGAAGGTTTCCTTTAAGAGCCCAAGACCCATGCTCCACACTCTAAGATGGACTTCAAGGTGAGTGTTTTTTTTTTCTTTGTTGGGAAATTTGTTGATTTCATGCTTCATTGAGAGTTGGTGTTGAGACTTTGTCATTTTGTTATTGTTTCCTCTTGTTGAAATTTTGGATATTGCATATTTGATCATGTTGTAATCTTGGCTTTGGGGATTATTTGAATTGTTGAGTTTTTTTGACGTGGTATTACTTGGACAAAGTTGATGACTCATGGAATTTGGCAATGTATGTAATATGTGGTGTTGTTGAATGAATTTTGGCTTGAATTTTGGGGGCATTGAAGTTATGAAAAATTTGTTGCATAGGCTTGGTTGAACAAATTCATGATGAGTGCGGAGAATTTGTTGGCATGTGTAAGTTTTATTTCATAAGCATGGCAAAATTTGGTGGGTATGGGTATGGAAAATTATGGAAAAAATTTGTGGTGGTATGTATTTTTGTGTTGGACATGGAACTTTAGTCATGGAAAATTTTTGTTGGGCATGAAATTTTTTGTCATCGAAATTTTTTTTTGTTAGACATGCTAGTTTTTTTTTTTTTTTGGTCGTGGAAAATTTTTATTGGACATGCTAGTTTTTTGGTCATGGGATTGGTCATGAGATTTTTTTGGTTGTGGGAAGTTTTTTTTTTGTTGGACCTGCTATTGTTTTTGGTTGCGCAAAAATTTTTCTCGTTGGGCATGAGATTTTTGGTCATGGGAATATTTTTGTTTGTTGGGCATGGGATTTTTGGTCGTGTTGATGATGGGTTAAACTTTGTTTTGCAAAACCTTAAAATCTGAGGTAGCCTTTAAATGTTGAAAGTCATATGAGAAATATTGTCTCCGGATACCAGACTTTCTTCCAAGCTTTATTGAATCAGGAAACTCATGAGTATAGGGATCTTCAGTTACTCCTTGCTTTGTCAGAACAGTTTTGGGATACCACGTGCACATTCCATTTTCCAGGCATTGGTGAAGTGATGCTGACACCTTACGACTTCTCCGTCATTACAGGCTTGAGACTGGGCGGTGAAAGAATCAAGATCAATGATTCCCTTACTTCAAAAGAAATTAAGAGTCTTTTAGGCATAGTGCCTTCCAAACTGAAGAGCAAAAATGTCTCTTTGATGTGGCCGTATGAGAATATTGAGAATTGTAAAACCAAAGCAACTAGCACATGCATGTTCATGCTTCTCTTCATTAGGACTTTCTTATGCCCGAACTTAGGTAGTACTGTGAACTGGCGCTATTTGTGGAGTTTGAATGATATTGACCAAATCAAAAAAATATGATTGGGGTGGCATGGCTTACGCTACCCTCTTACACTTCATGAATCAACTTTCTCAGCATAGTCTCTCAAGCTTAGGTGGTGCACCATTTGTTTCGCAGGTGAGGTTTGGAATTGGTCTTGGCTACGCGAAGGTTTTTTTAAAGTCATTTTGGCTATGTCATAATGATGTGTGTTGATTTTTAAGGTTTGGATGTATGAATATTTTGGGGTTGGTCCTCAAGTCCAGGAAGATGTTGATGGTATATATCCAAGGTTTCTCTGTTGGTTGCCTAAATAATATTTATCAATGCCCTCCAAGCGTTCGTTGGAAGTTTGGCGTATGGTGATTGACCATTTAACTGTGGCTGATGTGAGTTTCCTTTTTTGTGTGGGCTTTGTGTGTTTGATTGTGGTTTTGTCCTCTTTTCATTCTGGGTTGTTTGTGATTTTCAAATGTCTTTGGATCCTTGGTATGGATGTGAGGAATATCCTGAGTATGAATTGGCTCTGGAGTTGAACAGCATCAGGTATTGTTTAAGTGTGGCCATATGAGGTACTGGTATCTTGGTGATCGGGTGTTGCCTCAAGTTCAACACGTGTACCTTCCTACAACAATTCTGGTTCCTACTTTCCCTGCCATCCAGTTAGCTGACCTTCTAGCTAATGAAAAGATTACTTGTGCTTAAATTGGCCATGTTGTCTCAGGGACACCAGGAAATTATTTTGAATTTATTTAAACTCAATTGCAGGGTAGTCTAGCTGGCATTCCTGTGACAATAGTATTTCCCTTCCCTTCTGAAGTCAAATTGTATTTCAAATTGCATGCTCATCCTTCACATTTTGGCCTTGTGAAAAATATTCGTATGTTGCACTTTCAGGCTTCATCTTCTGAAGAAAAGGAAGAGGAAAAAGAGAATTACCCTCTTAGTCATGCTAGCGGCTCTTCTAGTTCTTTCATGAAAACCTATCCACACTTTCTTGCACGGCAATATGAAGTGATGAATCCTGATGGGTCATACAACTTCACGACTTTGGACAGGCCAGTCCTTTGGCCTAATCCAATGTGTTCTCGAATCCTTTAGTTTCTTGTCCTTATTTTTTTTGGATCACTTAGTTGTTCATGAACTGATGCATTTGTACTTCAGGTTGATGTTGTTGAAAATACATGTTTGTATCGCATACAAAACATACGCAGCGAAAAATTAACAGATCTACTTCATTCGCAATTGATAACATGTATTATCTAAGTTTCAAAATTTAAGAATAAGAAAGCATACCTTGGTTCGGTGAAATTCTAAGCAAAAATTAGAAGTACTTGAGAACACTTTTAATTTTCACTCCAATTCCACTTAATGCCCAAGAAATGTGGTCTCTTAATCAGTTTCCAATGAGAGAATAAGAGAGTGTCCAACACTCACATACAAATCATTTCATTCCTAGAATAATCTTAATGAAAACACTTATGGAAAACTTATAAAATTCTGTATGTTTCTCTCATTATATATAATTGATTATCTAATTCGGTTAGCCTTTTGTGCTATTCCAATTGGGCTCTAGTATGTGGCTTAGAGTAGGACCAAAAGTGAAAAAATAATACTCTAGCTCCAATGGGTCTTGGCCTTTTCTGTTAACTCTTGATAAGTCCAAAGTTACCATTAATTATATTCAATACCACTATATGAATATAATTGCACTCTAGGCCTTATTAATAAATTATATCTCAAGACTTTATTATACATACAAACCCTTTATTAAAATATTCGTAGTAATATAAAGTCATGAATATAAATCGCCACTTTGAAGATTATTACATCTTAATCCTTGAGTACCCGGTTTAATCCTTTTCTGTTATTCATCATATATTTATGAAATCTAATTTTATAAATATATACTTTAATAACTCCTTATTAAAGTGGTTGGCCCAACACTCTGAATAATCAAACCCATTAAACTTATCTCAAGGGAATATTTTATATCTCTTTTAAAAAATTATGTATTCCATCTTGAGAATATATGTTCCATCAACACTAAATGTGACTGTCCAACATACTGAGATTTTGATCGTGACTTATAGATCTCACTCCTGATATATCAATGCAACCTACACCTCATGATCAGATCCATTATTCTCTCAGGATTTAAAGTTGATATAAATACAAGTCGTGAGATTTATTATTCATCTGACAGTCGTTAGGAGAATAATAAATCTCACAGCGGTTCAGTTCAATATGTCTTAACTCTTAAAACATATCAACATATCAACTAGAAGTCTCCACTTCCATGATCAAGACAAATCATCTTAGTTGATATGTTATAGTCTTCGCAGATGAAACGCCCAATTTCATTACCAACTATAAACTAAAATTTTGAGTTTACAAAGAACTTGTGATTTATATCTTCTGTGACTTTTCACATAAATTACATACTATGCATCTCATCGACTAACATAATGCCTCATTAGTTCATTTATAGATAGACTCATATTATTAAACAATTTAATTATTTATGATATGCCAATAAATTGGATTTTAGAGCATAAACCCCAAAAATATACATACTCAAGCATCTTTTGATCAAACCCAAAAAGATTTTTGAGTATTTTAGTTGTTTTTGGAAAGTTTTTTGTTTTGAAAAATTTCACAAAAAATCCAAAAATTTGCAACTCTGTATTTTGGCCACTCACTTGCGAGTTGCGAGTTTTTAAGCTCCAGTCGCAAGCTTATCCTAACTGTTTGGTATTATAATTCCTCTTCTTACCACCCTTACCTTTCGGTTCAAGCAAATAATTTGAATTAAATCATATTGATCCTAGCCTTAGCTTTTAAGATGTCTTCCGTTACATAGAACTTACTCATCAATTCAAATAATATTAAAAAAAAATTACTTATTTATTTTCAAAACAATCTAAATTGATCAAATGATTCTAACAAGAACTTATGGATCATATCCATATGAGATTAACATTTAATCTTTACATCCAAGAATTCCAATTTATTTTAAAAATAAAAAATATTTTCATAGAATTGGAACTTCTTAAGCCTTTCTTAGCACTCAATATGATTCATACCAAACATCTCATTTAGACTTAATATTAAATCTAAGTCTAGTACTAACTCTTGCATCTCATGCAATAGCACAATTGAGATAAAAGCCAATGAAACATTATAGCATTTCAATGGAGACTGATCATATCATAAGCTATCTTCCATCAATGTATCATGCATAGGAAATTATGACAATGCTGAATCGAAACATATTTATGTACTTCAGCTCCTTTAAGCACCATGTCTAAAATTATTTCTTAGTTAATGTGATTCATTTAAAACAGTAGCTAAAGAAAAAAATTTATGACAACTTTATTTTGAGACTTTGAACATAATTATAGGGACATTATATTTTACATCCATAACCATATAATATGGAATCCGAAAACCATACTATACTAGGTGCAACGACAACCTAATCTCGCAATTAGTATTCCTCGGAAGCGAGGTCATACCAATCACTATATCAGGTGAGAATTATTCTCATTATTAGTGCTATCATGGTAACTCTTACTAAACAAAAATAATTTGCCACTTTTCCTTTAGTCTCTAAGTAATAATGACATAGCTCTGTAGGAAGGTTAACATTAAACTTAGTCTAGTGTACACCATTGTCTAGAATCTATGTGAGTCACCAACTAACTTCATAGAAAAGTGGTCGTTCTTAATGTAAAAACACACTCCATCTATCATTAAGAAGTTTAATATGTAGTACCATGAATTAAACACTCTTCGAAGGGAGCAAGGCATATACGCCAAGGCGAGGTGCCTAATCACACTACTATAAATCGGCAATGGAGGCCGTGAGAATCAACCCTTGAATCTCTCTCCCATTTGAAATTTTAAAACAAGTGAATTTTCTTGAAAACATTATGATCTAATCACAATTTTAACTCTACACATCAAATTTGTTTAATTGTTTAAATTCGATGTGATCTTACTAAGTCACGTCACAATAGCGTAATGAACATTCGCATAATCACAAAAAAGTTTAATCATGTTAGCCATAAAGTAAATACCCTCTGCAAGGAATGCAAGACTCGAAGTCAAGACAAGGTATCTATTCACATTACAATAAACTAAACAAAAGGGTTATTTCAACACTTCCACTCATTATTTGGGATTTTCTTTAAATAATTGTGATCCCATCACAACTAATAACCTTGCACTTGTTGAAGACTCTAATCTTATTAGAATCACTAACTAAAATGGAAATCCTAAACTATTTAGGATTCCTTAAACACTAATGAATCAAAAATTAGTTATATAGAACTCTATCCTTAACTTATTTGATTAAGAATTCTAATCTCATTAGAAACTATATACCTTTAAATAGAATTTCAATCTCATTAAAAACCTCTAATTAAAATAAATTAAGGAATTTTAATCATAAAAAAATTTCGGACTAAGAGTTCTATTTAACTAATATCTTTGATCTCATTAGGTCATTTAGATAGATAATGATTAATAAATGTCCTTAACTTTTAAGGACTATAAAATTAATCACATAGCCTTATGACATCTTCATTATTCTTCTATCGAAAACACCTTTTGATTTTATCAACGAAGATTTACATTTTTAAGAGCATCTCACGACTAAGCTCTTCTCACGAAAATGGGTTTAGGCAGTATAGTGAAAACACAAAATTCAAACAGAAACTTTCGCAACTGCCTTGCAATTGATTCGTGAGTAAATCTTACCCTCGAAACAGTTTTATGCTTCAGAGGCATTTTTCGTGAGTTACCTTCTTGCGAAGTTACTCACGAAAAAAGCTTGTTTTTAGTTTTTAAAGGGCAGATGTTGACATTTTTCAATGGTTTTTCATGAACAAACAACCACCATATGAACATAATAGATGCAATTTGATATCAAAACTGAATTTCATTGATGCTATAGCCTTAAAGATCAATTTAACATACTTAAATTCAAATTTAAACAATATCATAACATCAGTATCAGTTTTCATCAAATCATAGTTTCAACAACCATGCAAAAAATTAAATGCATAATTTTCTAACAACATGAAACTATTATCTCTAATTCCAAAACTCACAAAACATGTTATACAGATTTGAAATTGAAGACCACTCTAATACCAATTGTTGAAAAATATATGTTTGTATCGCATACAAAACATACGCAGCAGAAAATTACCGGATTTACTTCATTCGCAATTAATAACATGTACTATGTAAGTTTCAGATTTTAAGAACAAGAAAGCGTACCTTGGTGTGGTGAAATTCAAAACAAAAATTAGAAGTACTTAGGAATACTTTTAATCTTTACTCCAATTCCACTTAATGCCCAAGAAGTGTGATCTCTCAATCAACTTCCAAGGAAAAAATAAGAGAGTGTCCAACACTCACATACAAGCCATTTCATTCCTAGTATAATCTTAATGAAAACACTTATGAAAAGACTTATAAAATTCTATATGTTTCTCTCCTTTTATATAACTAATTATCTAATTGAGCTAGCCTTTTGGGCCATTCCAATTGGGCTCTAATATGTGGCTTGGAGTGGGATCAAAAGTGAACAAATAAGACTCTAGCTCCAATGGGCCTTGGGCTTTTCTGTCAACTCTTGACAAGTCAAAAATTACCATTAATTATATATAATACCACTATATGAATATAATTTCACTCTAGGACTTATTAATAAATTATTTCCCAAGACTTTATTATACATGCAACTCCTTCATTAAAATATTCATAGTAATACAAAGTCATGAATATAGACTACCACTTTAAAGATTACTACATCTTAATCCTTGAGTATCCAGTTTAATCCTTTTACGTTATTTATCTTATATTTATGAAATCCAATTTTATATATGTATACTTTAGTAACTCCTTACTAAAGTGGTTGGGCCTAACACTCTGAATAACCAAACCCATTAAAATTATTTCAAGGGAATATTTTATATCTCCGTTAAGAGATTATGAATTTCATCTTGAGAATATATGTTCCATCAACACTAAATGCGGCTGCCCAACATACTGAAATTTTGATCGTGACTTATAGATCTTACTCCTGATATATCAAAGCAACATACACCTCATGATCAGGTTCATTATTCTCTTAGTATTTAGAGTTGATGTAAATAAAAGTCATGAGATTTATTATTCATTTGACGATTGTCAAATGAATAATAAATCCCATAGGGTCCAGTTTCATATGTCTTAACTCTTAAAACATATCAACATATCAACTAGAAGTCTCCACTTCCATGATCAAGCAAATCATCTTAGTTGATATGTTGTAGTCTTCGTTAATGAAACGCCCAATTTCATCACCGACTACGAACTAAAATTCTGAGTTTACAAAGAACTTATGATTTATATCTTCTATGAATTTTCACATAAATCAAATGCTATGCATCTCATGGACTAAGATAACGTCCCATTAGTTCATTTATAGATAGTCTCATATAATTAAACAATTTAATTATTTATGACATGCCAATAAATTAGATTTTAGGGCATAAACCCTAACAGATGTTGATCTTGTGGAAGAAAGTATACAGATGATTGGAGGCTCGTAACTAGTAGCACATATTCAGTCGTCCCAATATATGATCAATGAAGCGAGCTGCGTATAGATGCTGCTCTCTGAGTGTTTTTTTCTTGGACTTTAATAATGATTAATTTAACACTTCTCTTTGTTGATTTTTTAGGTGAGTCGAATGGCATTAGCTGATGCATACACAAGATCTTTGGAGGAAAGGATAAAAAATCTTGAGCTTGAGAACCAGCAGCAAGAATCTCGATTTCATGCAAGTCAAGAAGAAAACACTAAGCCCGGCTCCTCTAGGGGTGGGTTAAGGAGATCTTCGCACAAGCAAACCGAGATTCCTAATGATGCTTGATTTGTGTTTTTAATTTTCCTGCAAAAACAAGAAGTGTTTCTTAGACAAGCTTGTATTTCAACTTTTAGCTCTTTGTCCTTTGAATTGCTTCTGATTTTGTTGGAATTTTAAGTGGGACAAGTTTAGAATTTACCTGATGAGATCTTGTAGTGCTAATTTAAACTTATCTTGACCAATTCTGATGGAATTTGCACTTACTTGATTGAGGCGGAGCCAAATGGCCCTAATTTAGAAATGATTGCATGATTTTGGAAATCTTGATTTTTTTATGAAAATATGATGATGACAGTCCTTTTTTTTGTTTTTTGAAAATAAATGAGGTAGGGTCGAATGCCCCTAATTTGAGAGATGAATTCATGGTTTTGAAAAAATCTTAATTTTATCAATTTTCTCTCTCCTCCTTTTTTCAAAGTAGTGATGCAAGTGATGATTTTTTTTTTTTAAAACAAATGGGTAAAGCTTGTCTAAATGCCTCAGTTTAACCAAAAAAAAACTTTTAAGTGTTTAATAGGGTCAAAAACAGATCTAAAGAGTGCCTAAAAACGCAAAACATGATAAATGACACTTAGTAGAGTTGAGTGCCAATTGGCACTTGGGGAGTTCCGTTCGGCACTTTTAGAGTGCTGAATGGCACTTTAATGTGCCAACTGGCTTACCCCATGGTGGGCTGACTCCTCACGCTTTTTCGACGCGTGTTTTGCGTTTTCAAGTTTTTTGAAAAATATTTTCTTCTTTTGTGACCATGAAACACTTTCCTACTCAGCTACAAACTCTCTGAAACTTATTTAAACCTGATTAGGAACTGAAGTACCTTACTTTAGCAATCTATCTTGCAAAAACGAATCTTTGCATCAAGGTTAGCAAGACACAATAATCACAAGCAAGAGTTATCCATGGCTAGCAATCGAAATTTTTCTCATTCAACAATTCGTGATATCAACAAATGGGTTTGTACCTTTGATTTTAGCACCAAGACCAATTTTATAGCCTACAAACTAGAGGGAATTAAGGTTTTGAGGAATGTCAAAATCAAGTGAGATTTTCTCCGTGCTGCTGTGAAGTTCTGGGATATTGAAAACCATGTATTCCAGTTTCAAACTGTTGAACTTTGTCCCACCATTGAAGAATTTTCAACTATCCTGGGTTATAATCCTAGCAGTTTCTTGTGATCCTAGGCATAAGGAAAATTTATCTGATGCTCTAGGCCTTTCTATTTTAATTACCAGTAGCGTGATTGAAGGGCACATGGTAAATCTTTGTACGGTTCTTTCTAGATTTATCAATAAACGTACTCACGAAGTGGCTGATAACATGCAAAAGAATTTTGGCTTAGCTCTTTGCTTTGTGGGAATATTCTTCTTTTGCTTAGGAAGGCTTGATTTTGTGGATGGTCGAGCCATAAGTGTTGTGAATCAGATTAAAGATGGTTATAATCCTGTTCCTATGATCTTAGCAAAAACTCTTCTAGGATTGGACTCTGTATTCCATGGTGGAGAGTCATAGAACTTTTTTGGGAGTCCCTTGGCTTTGCAAATATGGTTGATGGAAAGATTGGACATGATTGCAATGCCTTCTATTGCTGATTATGGTCCTAGAAATTTTCTCAATAGGACTGTCCTCAAATCCAAGTGTCAAACTGAGAGTGATTGGGTGAAATTTCTGAACAAAAAATCTAATGCCTCCATTCGGTGGAATCGTTATTGGTGGAAGTGCCCACCCCCTTTTTTGCGGTCTCTGGGATCAAATCATATTTCCTTAGTTGGGTTAAGGAAAACAACTTTCTACAAGGTTGGCAGACTCTTGAGGCAATTCCAATATGAGCAAGGAATACCTGGTGGAAAAAGAAGAAAAACTTTTACTCCTGTGGACATAAATCCTTCTTTTATAATGAACATGCTGTTGGGTTTAGAGATGGCTGACCGAGTGGATCAATCCTTTGTTAAGGTTCACTTTCAAAGGATGACCACGGACTACTTTAACAGGCTAGTGGACAAGATTGTGGACAAGGAGGCTAACATGGTTGCTATGAGAAAACAATTCCTCAAAGACAACCGAGAAAGACATGAGACTGACAATTATGAATTTAAAAGGAGGGACCTAGATGACAAGGTACCTAACATAGATGAAAGCAATGAAAGACCCAAGGAGAAAAGACTGAAGAAAAAATGACCATTTTATTTTTTTGGCTTTGAACATGTTTATTTAAAAATTGATGTTAAAATTCTTATGTTTAGGAATTATTTAGGACTTTTAGGTTAAGGGCTCTGTATAAGGTGTAGGGTTTTTTTTTTTTTTTTTTTTAAAGAGGATTTGGTTTATGGTTTGTGTTTCGAGGGTTGTGTAATGGAATGGTTAAATGGAACGGTTGAAATTTGGAAAATGTTTTTCTTTTTTGCTTAATGGGTAAATGGTGGGTTTGGGAAAATTGTGATCGAACCAATGCATGGTTGCCTACGTACCCTCTTGGTAGAAGGATTAGGTCATCATATAGTTTATTTTTTATTTGCCTTTGACAGGCCACAAATGCGTTGACCCCTTGTGATAAATTAGATTAATTAATTAGCCCAGTTATTAATTAATCAAATTAACATACAATATCACGTGGCAGCACAAACAAATCACCAAAACTAAGTTATGTAGCGAAAAATAAATGACACGGTGATTTGTTTACGAATGGGGAAAACCTGACGGCAAAAACCCCACCGGGTGATTTAAGGTCACCATTCCCGAAACTCCACTATTATCACAGCAAGCGATTACAAGCAAGGAATCTCAAGTACCTTACCAACCTACAGTTGAACCCTTACCCTAATACCCAATTGGACTTGCTCTGTAGTGACAGTTTCTCCTTTTCAATGCACGGCTCCCAAGTACGTGACTAACCAGATGCACGGATCCTAGTACGCGACTTCAAACACCAACTAGAGAGAGAGAGAAAGATGTTGGCTGCAAAGTTCTTCAAATCATCAGAGATGAACTACGGCACGAACTTTGTCGTTCAGATCACAAATTGCATGAACAAGAAGTTCTCAATGATTGTGCAACTTGCATCCTCTTTTACGGCCCTTAAAACAATCCTTTTATATGTCTAGGGTTAGGAGAAAAGAAGTCCCAAAGACACATTCACGGACTGGACTTGAAACAAAACTGAAAATCTGTTTTCTTTAATTCTCGACAGATAGAGGTGTTGTCGAGCAGCTGTCGAGGCTCGGGGAAAGACAGCTTCTTAAAGCTCGATAGATGCATGTGTCGAGGTAGGTGTCGAGCTTTAGTAACTTACACTTCCTTGCTTGTTTCTTGGACAGACTTTGATGGCTTCAATACTGAATCTTGAAACACTGTTTCTTGAGGTGTTAAACACATCCTAGATCTACCCAATTACAAGTAAAGTGCGTTTTGTCTAAGGATAAGCCAATTACATAAAATAGTGACATATGTTCACAAACTTGAACTACATATGTCCTAACAGCCTCAACTTTTGCCTAGGCTGCCCTTTCGAGTTTTCAACCTAGCAGGATCTCTCACTTTTTTTTTTTTACTCTTCTCTTGCATAAATTGCCCTTTTGGGTTTTCAACCAACCTTCTTTTTTTCTTTTTTTTTGAACAAATCTAGGAAGGGAATTAACATAATTTACAACCACTTTAGACATAGTGCTTTGAGACTACCACCTCAGACGTGGTATTTCTTCAATTGATCCATGTTGGTTGGCTCAATGACAGGGTTTGCATCTAAGTCCATCAACCCTACTGCTCCTCAGAGTATATCTGCTTGATAATGTAAGGACCTGCCCAATTTTGCTTGAACTTCCCGTTTGCATCTTGGATTGGGGCTCGAATCTCTTTTAGCACTAAATCTCCCAACTTTAAATCTCTGGTTATTACTTTCTTATCAAAAGCTTTCCTAAACCTCATTTGATAACCTTGGGTATGATACAGGGCCTTAAGTCTCTTCTCATCCATCATGCATAATTGGTCATATTTGCTTTGCAACCAGTCTACTTTAGGGATTTCACTCTCCAATACTGTTCTTAATGAATGAACACCCATTTCAATGGGGAGGACTACTTCCATCCCATACACCAATGAATAAGGAGTGGCTCTAATAGAAGATCAAATTGATGTCCTATACCCCCAAAGTGCATAGGGTAATTGTAGGTGCCAGTCCTTGTAGTTTTTCGTGCTCTTCTTCAAGATTCGCCTTATATTCTTGTTAGCAGCCTCAACTGCTCCATTAGTCTGAGGATGGTAGGGTGAAGACTTGTGGTGCTAAATGTTGATGGCATTTTCAAACATGAGCCACATAATCCATAGTAGTCCAGTAATAACCTTGTCTCATTATCTTCCATGACAACATGTGTGCATTCATATGTGGCCCATAACTTGATTCATGAAACTCTTCAATTGTTTTCTATGCTTCCTTAGTGGTCACACAAAGAAGATGAATTCCATCATATGATCTTCTGTAAAGCCTCTCGCCAAAAATAATATAATTAGTGGACAACCTCCTGATGGTCATTTGATCATTCTTGTCTGCAGACTTTGGTATGTCCCATTCTTAAGGTATTGTAGGATATCTAAATACCATTCACTTTCTCCATTCTTGTCCTCATCTTCCTCTATTATCAGGCAATAAGCTGGCTCATCTTTCTGTTCCACTACTATTGGTCTAGCTTTATCTTCCTTTGGCCCATCCATCATGGATGCCATCGTTGCTAAAGCATCTGCAGTCTTGCATTCTTGGCACATATTGGTACTAAATCTTGCTGAATTTCAAGGCCCACTTCTGAAGACATTCATGATAAGGCATTTGCCTTTCTTCCTTGATCTATCTATTCTGAATCTGAAAGATTATTAATGCTAAGTCACTGTACACCTCCAACTCTTTCACTTCATGACATAGGGCTACTCGTAACCGCATAATGCAAGCTTCATATTCAATGGCATTGTTAGTGGTAGGGAAGTTAAGCCTACCAGAAAATGGAATTTGTGTCCCTTTTAAAGAAATTAATAGAACTCCAATACCACTTCAATTTTGATTAGTTGCTTCATCAAAATACATCTTCCACGATTCATCCTCGATCCTCATAATATCTTCATCTGGAAAGTCTCCTTGGATTTCTTCAACTTCTTCTAGTGAATAGTGGGCTAAGTGATCAGTAATCATTCTCCTCTTAACAGATTTTTGAGTCACATATTTAATATAGAATTCTAACAGAAGCAAAACCCATTTAGCTACCTTCCCATCTTGCATAGGCTTATCCATTATATATTTCAATGGGTCCATTCTTGCAATCAACAAGTCCTTGTAAGCAAGCATATAATGTCTGAGTTTGAGAGTTGCCTATACAAGTGCTACTCATGTCTTTTCAAGTGGTGAATACTTTTCTTCATAAGGCAACATCTTCTTGTTGATGTAGTTGATTGCATTCTTTTTTCTAGTCTCCTCTAGGTATTAAGTCAACAAAGCCCACATTGCTGTATCGTAGTTGTGAGATACAACAATAACGGCTTTTCAGGTATTGGTAGGACAAGTATTGGAGGCTTCATCAGATAATTCCTAATCCTTTCAAAGGCTTCTTGGCATTGTTCATTCCATACTGTGGGAACTTCTTCCTTGAGCAATCTAGAAAATTTGTTCACATGTCGTAGGGAGTTGGGCTATGGATCTGTTGATGTATTATATCCTCCCTAGAAATTCTCGTATCTCCTTTTCAATTCTTGGGGGCTTCATCTTTACAATTGCCTTGATTTTGTTAGAATTGACTTCAATTCCTTTTTGATTACCATAAACCCTAACAGCTTTTCGAATGTGAGTCTGAAAGTGCACTTCTTTGGATTCAACCGCAACTTGTAGAATCAGATTCTTTCAAAGAACTTCCGTAAAGCTGGTATATACTTCACAGTCTTTGGACAAACCTAAGAAGGGAAATAACATAATTTACAACCAATTTAGACATGGTGCTTAGAGATTGCCACCTCATACGTGGTATTTCTTCAATTGATCCATATTGGTTGGCTCAGTGAAAGGGTTTGCGTCTAAGTCCATCAACTTTACTGCTCCCCCAAAGTATATTTACTTGATAATATATGAGATTGCCCAATTTTGCTTGAACTTCCTATTTGTTTCTTGAATCGGGGCTCGGTTCTCTTTCAATACTAAATCTCCCAACTTCAAATCTCTGGTTCTCACTTTCTTGTCAAAAACTTTCCTAAGCATCCTTTGATAACCTTGAATGTGATACAAAGCCTTGAGTCTCTTCTCATCCATCATGCACAATTGCTCATATCTTCTTTGCAACAAATCTACTTCAGGAATTTCACTCTCCAACACTATTCTTAATGAACAAACACGCATTTCAATGGGGAGGACTACTTCCATCCCATACACCATTGAATAAGGAGTGGCTTCTGTGGATAGGGTAATTGTAGGTGCCAGTCCTTGTCGTTTTTCATGCTTTTCTTCAAGATTCGCCCCATATTCTTGTTGGCAGCCTCAACTACTCCATTAGTCTGAGGATAGTAGGGTGCAAATGTTGAACTATCGTAAAAGCTTCTCTATTTCTCCCTTAAAATGCAACCTATTATCTAAGATAGTTTCATGTGGTGCCCCATATCTGCAAATGATATTGGTCTGAATGAATTGAGCAACTTTCTTTAAGTTCAAAACCTTGTATAAGGCAACTTTTACCCATGTAGTGAAGTAATCAATGGCTACAACTATGAATTCATAGCCATTGGATGTTGTTGGCTGAATTTTCCCAATAATATCTATTCCTCATGTAGAGAATGGTCAGGGTGAAGTTATAGTATGTAATGACATAGGTGGCATGTGCTTCAGATCTTTATGGACTTGGCATTAATGGCACTTTCGAACATGAGCTGCGCAATTGGCTTTCGTAGTGGTCCAATAATAACCTTGTCTCATTATCATCTATAATAGCATATGTGCATTCATATGTGGCCCTTAACTTGACTCAGTGATAGGCCAAAAACGTACTAACCCCCTGTGATGGATTAGTTGATTAATTAGCCAAGTTTAATTAATTAATCAATTTAACATACAATATATGTGGCAGCAAAAACAAATCACCAACTAAATAAATATGTAGAGGAAAATAAATTGACATGGTGATTTGTTTACGAATAGGGAAAACCTCTGAGGTAAAAACCCCACCAAGTGATTTTAAGGTCACAACTCCCGAGAATTTACTATTATCACAACAAGTGATTACAAGTAAAGGAATCCTAGTACCTTATACCAACGTACAGTTGAACCCTCACTCCAATACCCAATTGGACTTGTTTTGTAGTGACAATCTCTCATTTTCAATGCACAGCTCCTAGTACGTGACTAACCAATCGATGCGCAGATCCCAATACGTGGCTTACTGCTTTGCACGAATCCTAGTACATAACTAACTTCTTTGCACAAATCCCAATATGTGACTCACTCACCAATTTGAGGAAGAAGAATGTTGGCTGTAAAGTTCTTCACTTCATCAACAATGAAGATCAACAAGCACTTGGTTATAAAACCCTAAGGCGCAAAGATGCAGTAGCTTCTTTTAGAGAGAATAAGGCATTGGTCACATTTTGCATGTATTCTCCTTATATTCTCTTATATGACAGCCTTTAAAATAAGCCTTATATATGTCTAAGGCTGTGAAAAAAGAAACCTTACACATACATGTCAGCATAGGCCGAAAATCAGATCTGAAAATTCTAATTTCGTAATTCTCGATAAATAGTATTTGTCAAACAGCTGTCGAGACCTCGATAGATAGCTATCTGTCAAGAGCTATCGAGACTCATTAAATCTTGATAGATAGCTATCTGTCGAAAGCTATTGTGAATCTGTCCAACTTTAATGAACAACCCTTCTTCACTTGTTTCTTCATCTAATTTTCTTGGCTTTAATACTTGGCTTGAACAATATGTTTCTTGAAGTATTAAACACATCCTAGATTTATCCAATTACAAGTAAAGTGCGTTTTGTCAAAGGATTAGCCAATTACATAATATATGTCCTTAACACTCATTAACCTCTTCAATTATTTATTGTGCTTCCTTAGTAGTCACACAAAGGAGATGAATTCCGTCATATGATCTTCTGTAAAGCCTCTCTCCATAAATAATATAATTAGTAGACAGCCTCTTGATGGTCAATTGATCATTCTTGTCTACAAACTTTAGGTATGTCCTATCCTTGAGGTACTGTAGGGTGTCTGAATACCATTCACCTTCTTCATTCTTTCCCTTATCTTCTTCTATTGTCATGCAATAACCTGGCTCTTCTTTTTGTTCCACCACTATTATTCTAGCTTCATTTTCCTTATGTCCATCCATCATAGATGCCATTGTTGCTAAAACATCTGCAATCTGATTCTGCATCCATGGCACATATTAGTGCTGGATCTTAATGGATTTCGAGGCCCACTTTTAAAGACATTCATGATAAGGCATCAGTCTTTCCTCCTTAATCTTCCATTTATTCTGAATCTGAGAGATTATCAAGGCTAAGTTACCATACACCTCTAATTTTTCACTCCAAGACCTAGGGTCGCTCATAACCCCATAATGCAAGCTTCATATTCAATGGCATTATTAATGGCAGGAAAGTTAAGCCTACCAGAAAATGGGATGTGTGCCCCTTTTGGAGAAATTAAGAGAACTCTTGTGCCACTTCCGTTTCGATTAATTGCTCCATCAAAATACATCTTCCATGATTCCACCTCGATCCCCATGATATCTTCATCCGAAAAGTCTCTCTAGATTTCATTAGCTTCTTCTGGTGAACAGTAAGCTAAGTAATTAGCAATTGCCTTCCACTTCATAGACTTTTGAGTCACATATTTAATATCAAATTTTGACAGAAGCAAAACCCATTTAACTATCTTTCCATCTTGTTCAGGCTTCTCCATTAGATATTTCAGCATGTCCATTCTTGCAATCAACAAGACCTTGTAAGCAAGCATATAGTGTCTAAGTTTAAGGGTGCCTATACAAATGCTACACGTGTCTTCTCAAGTGATGAATACTTTTCTTCATAACGCAACATCTTCTTGCTAATGTAGTAGATTGCATTATCTTTTCTAGTCTTCTCTAGGTATTGAGCAAGCAAAGACCCATTGTTGTATCTATAGTTGCAAGATACAACAATAATGGTTTTTCAAGTACCGATGGAACCAGTATTGGTGGCTTCATCAGATAATTCTTAATCTTCTCAAAATTTTCTGGCATTGTTCATTCCATACTGTGGGAACTTCCTTCTTGAGCAATCAAAAAATTGGTTCAAATGTCATGGTGAGCTGGGCTATGAATCTGCTGATATATTGTATCCTTCCTAGAAACCCTTGGATCTCCTTCTCGGTCCTTGGAGGCTTCATCTCTACAATTTCTTTGATTTTGTCAAGATCGACTTCAATTCCCCTTTGACTCACCATAAACCCTAACAGCTTTTCGAATGTGATGCCGAATGTGCACTTTTTTGGATTCAACCTTAACTTGTAAAATTGGATTCTATCAAAGAATTTCTGTAAAGCTGGTATATGCCCTTCACGGCCTTTGGACTTCACTATCATATCATCAACATAAACTTCTACTTATTTGTGGATCAAATCTTGCAACAAAGTAGTGGCCGCACGTTGGTAAGTAGCATCAAAATTCTTAAGGCCAAATGGCATGACCTTGTAGCAATACGTCCCCTATAGAGTAATGAAGTAGGTATTCTTCATATCTTCTAGAGCCATTTTTATTTGATTGTACCTTGAAATCCATCCATGAATGATAGCAAGGCATGACCTACTGTATTGTCAACCAAAATATCAATGAAAATCATCTTTTAGGCTAGCCTTATTCAGATCTCGGAAGTCTACACACATCCTCACTTTCCCATCTTTCTTTGGCACTAGAACCACATTAGCTAACCATTCTGGATAGTTGACCACTATTAAGAATCCTGCATTGTATTGTTTCTCGACTTCTTCTTTGATCTTAAGAGTCCATTCTGGCTTCATTCTTCTCAATTTCTACTTGACTGGCTTCATGGTTGGATCTATAGTGATGCAATGCTACACTATATCTATATCAATCCCTAGCATGTCTTTATATAACCAGTAAATACCTCTTTGAATTCTATCAGCAGTGCCACTAATACATCTTTCCTAGAAGTGGTTAGGATATTGCCCACTTGTATCATTTTAAGTTCATCATTAGTTCCCAAGTTAAAAGGTTATGACTAGTCCAATGGTCTTGATCTTCTTAGCAGGAGTGATTGGCTCAACAATCTTGATCTTCTTCTCGGAGTCCTCCATGACATAGGTGGCTCCCTCCTATGCCCAGTTCTTCAATTCAATTGTGGCTTCAACAATGGCAAGTGGCTCCCAGTGAGTTCCTTCTTCCCTTAGTATCAGTACCATGGGATCTTCATCCATATAATCCATGGCTTCACCATCGATCTTCATATCCATGGGCTTGTTAGTCATAAGAGCATCCAGGCGCTTTATTCTATCCATCCATTTACCAAACAAATCTTACTTCCTTTTGTTGCTCGGGTGGAAGTATTGAGGGAGATACTCTGACTCGTTCCTTTCCATCTTCACCTCCAAGGCTCTCCAGTGTTAAGTTTCTGAAACTATGGATGATCAATTTTTGGTCTAAAGCAGCCAATCTAGCATCTATGTCATCTTCTTCTTCGGTGTATGGGGTTAGTGAGCCAAGTTCTGAATTATGAAATGACCCCAACTTAGGAATCTCTCTACCATGCTTGTCATATCAATGACTTGACTTTGAACTAACATCAGTAATGTAGTTCCAATCCAAAGCATGCCCATAAGGGTGATCATCATAGTCTACATCATCAACTTCTTCAATCTCCTATCTTGTAGCTTCTAACACATTTTCTAGCCTATATTCATCTCTTTCAACTTTGCTCCCCATATCTATAGGTTCAACTTCAGTATCATCCTCTATATCTTTACCATAGTAGTCTACATCATCATCACTATCTTCATAGTAAAGCACTTCATCTTCATCTTCTCTATCATTAGAGGGCTCACCCCAATTATTGCCTCTATGTTGACTATCATAGTCTTCACTATCGTTGCTTTCACTATCACTGTTGCTATCATCCTTACCATCTCCATTGTCGCTACTGCCGCTGTCACTACTACTATCACTCTTGTTGTTGCTACCTTTCTCATCATCACTAGGGGCTTCTCCCCCTTCCTTATCTTCATCACTCATTCTTGCTTCATACGAACTTTTTAACACATGTTGTCAAGCCTCCCAATACTCTTCTTCTTCTATAATGCAAATGGCATCTCTTAGGAGTGTAGTCATTGCGTTAGGGTCCATGTAATCAGCCCAATCAGTCAGAACCCAGGTTTTGTCTTCCTTCTTCAATTCTGGAAGCTTGTTGTTGCAATCAAATAATAGCTCAAACCCAAGCATCATAGTTCTGGTCTTAAGATCAAATCTTGGTTCGAGGAATCCCCAATAATGTTGACTATCTCCAGCTTTGACAAACTTTCTATTCAATGTAGAAGTATAGGGCTTTAGGGGTTCTAAAGGACAAAGAAGTCCTTTTGCTTTTGCTTTGGCACAGACCTTTCTTCTTACCTCCATCTCTAACAAGTCATCATCAGTGGGCTTATAGCCTAGCCCAAAAGGTGATGTGGCAGTAGGAATCATCAGGACTTGAACAGTTGGCTTCTTCACAATCTTACCCAAGTTCATCCCCAGAAAGTAATTCATTCTCCTCATCATTGCCATCACGTTATTGTTGCTATAGGGAGCAAAGTCCATAGGGATTTTCTCCACTTCCTATTCCCTTCTTTCAAAGCCAGGCCTCTCAATTTCAAAGCCATCCAAGGTCAATGGCTCTTTCTCAAAGTTGATACTGAAGATAGGCTTAGGTGCGGTCAAAGTATTGCTGTATATGGTAACTATGGCTCCTTCATGTGGAAACTAAACCTTTTGGTATAGGGATGAAGGTACGACTTCTGTGTCATGGATCCATGGTCAGCCAAGCAGCATATTGAAGCATAATGCTATGTTCGGGACTTGAAACTCCACTTTTTTTTACCATTGGCGCTATAATGAGCTCCAGTGTTACGGTTCCCAAGACCTCCTTTCTACCATTGTCATTTGTCCTCACATGCTGATCAGTTAGCACAAAATCTTCAATGCTTAGACCCAAGCAACTTGCAATCTTTAAAGGACACACATTTAAGGCACTTCTATCATCAATTAGAACCATCGGAATCCTCTTGCCTTTGGCATCTACAGTAATGTGCAATGGGTCGTTGTGGTGCTTCCACTTCTTTGTTAAATCTTTATCAGAGTAGGAAATAGTGAGTTCCCTACTTATGGACCCAATCATAGCATTTAGATCTTGAGAAGTTGTGGTTATAGGGACTTAGATTTGATTAAGAAGGTTTACCAGATTCTAGCGGTGCTTGTATGAAGCCATGAGTAAACCCCATGAAGATATGTTGGCTTATGTCTTCTGTACTTGCTTGAGGACCTCATCTTCTTCAGTGGGTGTTTGTTAGGTGGCTTTGTTCAAGGCTTCTACTGGGTTGTCTATCTCCAAATATGGGGGTTTGAAGTGTCTCCCCCCTTATATGTGGGTAATTTTTGTTGGATCATTAAGATCAGTATCTTGGGGTTTACAGTGTCTCCCCCCATTTATGGATGTTG
This sequence comes from Castanopsis chinensis, assembly GCA_032878915.1. Classification (NCBI taxonomy): domain Eukaryota; kingdom Viridiplantae; phylum Streptophyta; class Magnoliopsida; order Fagales; family Fagaceae; genus Castanopsis; species Castanopsis chinensis. Next base: position 34,237,402 of record JAVQMG010000133.1, on the reverse strand, counting down.
CGTTATTTGATTGGGGTTCGAAGTGTCTCCCCCCATATGTAAGTGCTTAATTATTTAATTGGCGTTTGAAGTATCTCCCCTCATTTGTGGATATTGGGTACTTTGATCGGGATTTGAATGTCTCCTCCCATTTGTGGATGTTGTGTAATTTGGTTGAGGTTTGAAATGTCTCCCCCCGTTTGTGGATGTTGGGTAATTTTTGGTTTCTGGTAGATTTTCACTCCATATATCACATCCTGTAGTGGATGTCATACCCATCAACACTTCCCATGTCATCATAAAGCACTCGAATAGGTCATAAATCAATTCAGATGGAGTCCTCTTTATTTCCTCTTCAGTCATCAAGCAATTAATCATTGGTCCTCTCCTAAAATTGTGGTTGGGTAAGGGACTATTAGTGATGCTAGGCCTTGTAGGTGGTGTAATCACCTTGTTGTCTATTAAGTCTTGGATTGAATGACAAAGGCTAAAACATTTGTCAGTATCATGGCCAGGGCTTTAGTGGTAGGCACATCTCTTAGTCACATTAAATCTTGTAGGTAGTGGATTTGGAATTGGTCTTGAGTCTAAGGGTTTTAATAACCCTTTCGCTTTTAGCTTCTCAAATACTTGGCTCACAAGCATATACAACTCATGAAATTCCCTCTTAGGCCTCGGGGGTGGCCCTTATGATATTTGCACTAAAGCAATGGGTGCAATAAGTTAATAAGGATCATTTTTGTAGATATTAGAAACTTCTGCAATTTTAGAACTAGATCCTAAATTCCTTTTAAACCTCAGTGGGTCCTCATTTCTTAAAGTTCCATTGTTTATTGCATCTTCAATTTGGGTTCTAGCAGCAATCAAAGCTTTAAATTAGGAAAATATTGGGTAAACAAGTACTTATGGTATACAGGTAATAAATTCTTCACAATCATAGCTAATTTTTCTTCTTCACTTGGCCTATTCATCATCTATGCAATTTTGGACCTCCACTTGGTAATGAAGGTAGAGAAGGATTCTTTCGGCTCTTTCTTCTTGGTCTCATGATCTCACCATGTTATATCCACCTCTATATTATACTTGTATTGATTGTGAAACTCACGGAAGATGTCTTCCCAACTCCTTACTCTAGCATCATCTAGGTTGAGGAACCACCTAAGAACGGCTCTAGTTAGAGTGTTTTGAAACATTTGAGCAAGTAGTTCTTCAGCTGCTCCCAGCGGTTGCATGGCCCTCATATACATCTTCAGATGGGACTTTGGGCAACCAACCCTATCAAACTTGTCCAAGGTTGGCATCTTGAACTTGGGAGGCAATCTCACATCTGGGAAAAGTGAGAGCGATTGGTAGTCCATAAGGTCTTCTATCTTGCGAGCTCTCCTAATCATCTCTTCCACTTTGTTTATACAGTATGAATATTCAATGTGATTCTTTTTAGGATTTTATCAACAACATATTTGATTGTTCAATTAGATTTCTTTTGATGTATTAGTTCTTCCATGCTTTCAATAAGTTCAATCATGTTTTTCTTATTGTTTAGATGAATTTGTTCAATCATGTTTTTCTTATTGTTTAGATGAATTTCTAATAGTTTCAAATAGAAATCAGGTTCTAAAGTAAATGGGTTTTTTTCTGAAAACTTTTCTAACCGCATTATTAATCGAGGTTATCATGCATTCTTGAATTGTCTCAGTTCAACTGAATTATAAGTTTTTAATTGTATAAGAACAATCAAATATGAAATTTTTTTTTTTAGATCACAAAGAATCTCATATCGATATAGGGAAACACCCCGATGCCCTAGTATTTACATTAATGATTTAAATCAGTTTCTATTATTATTCTTGTTAACAATCACCAAGCAAATCTCTTTTGGAGCAAAGTACAATCGGTGGAAATTCTTCTATTGGTAACTTCATTCCATTTTTTCCCTTATTTTGTTTTTATTTTTTTGTTTGTTTTTAATTTATTTTATTTGATTGGCATTCATTGTTGCATGAGCATTTGGGTTAGAAACGAGAGAGGCAGACTAGATATTTTTGAAACCTACTTTGGTAATCTTTTTGACAGGCCTTCACCTTCACCTTCACCTTCACCTTCACCTTCTTCATCAATCATGGGTGATGAAACACGTAATAATCATGAGGAGAATAGAAAAACTATGTATGAATTGTTGCATTCCACACAAAATTATGTTCCTTCATGCATCTTGTTTCCACCTAATGCACCACATGTAGAATTGAAACAAGATTTATTAGTAATACTTCCTAACTTTAAGGGACAAGAAAATGAAAATCCTTGTGTCCATGTTAGAGCTTATAAAGAGGCAATTAGTAGTTTCTATGCACAAAATATTATTAAGACTGCTAAGTTACGTTTCTTTCCTTTTTCACTTAAGGATAAGGTAAGAAGTTGGCTTTACACCTTGAAACCTAGGTCTATAGGTAGTTGGAGAGAGATGGCCCGAGAGATTTTTAAGAAACATTTTCCTCCCCACAAAGTCCAGCAAGTAAAAAGAAGGATAACTAGTTTTGTCAAAGGAGAAAATGAGACCTTACACCAAGTTTGGGAAAGGTACAAAGACCTTTTCAATTTCTGCCTAACTCATGGGTATGAAGATTGGAGGTTGGTTAGCTATTTTTATGAAGGACTTACACCTAGGGACCAACAGTTTGTTCAAATCTCAAGCAGAGGGGACTTTTTACAAAAAGAACCTTGAAGATGCAATGGATTATCTTGATGAGATAGCTGAAAACTCTAACACATGGACTGGACCTAGCTTAGTGGACTCCTCTGATAGGACTAGAACTAATACTACCACTTCTAGTGGAAGCGTTTTCAAGTTGAGGAAAGATGATAACATGAGTGCAAAAATTAGCATGTTAACTAAAGAAATTGAGGCACTCAAAATGAAAGGAAGTAAGAGTGTTAGTGCTACCTTTAGAGAGGACCCAATGGAAGTGTGTAAAATCTGTCATGAGATAAACAATGCTACAAATGAATGTGCATCACTTTCATCATTCTTAAATGTGCCAGAAGAACAAGTACATGCATTTAATTCATATTGTCCAAATAATTCTTCATATTCTAACAATTATAACCCAAATATGCGAAACCATCCGTATTTTAGTTATAAAAGTGACAATGTGTCGAATCCTCCTACTCCAAGGAATTTTAATTCACCACATGCATCATCATCATCATTATCATCATCATCATCATCATGTAGACCTTCCTTGGAGGAAGCACTTAGTACTTTCATTCAAAGGCAAAGTGAGCAAAATCAAAAGTTTAAATCCATGCTCACTAGGCTAGATGAAGAGGTAAGAGAGACCAAGAGTCATATATCTAGGCTTACAAATTCATTGAGTAGGATAGAGAGAGGGAAGCTTCCTTCCCAAACTCAACCCAATCCCATCAATTAAAATCTAAAAATTGGCTCTAAGGATAAACATGAGGAAGTAAAAGCTGTGACCATTTTGAGGAGTGGCAAAGAGATTAACAAAAGTTCTCCTTTAGAAATTAAGAAATCTAAGGAGACCCTAGTTGAAAAAGAGAAGGATGAAACTGAATCACTTGAGTTTGATGACATTGAAAAATGCCCAATCCCTCCAACATTTTCGCAAGCCTTAAAATTACCTAAGAAATTGAACACCACATCTGAGATATTAGAGCATTTGCATCAAGTCAAGATAAATTTGTTATTGTTGCATGTTATCAAGCAAGTGCCTGCATATGCCAAGGTAATTAAGGACCTATGCACCATCAAGAGAAAGCATCATGTGAAGAAGACCACATTCCTAACAGAACTAGTAAGTGCAGTTATCCAACATAAGACCTCACCAAAGTATAAGGATCCAGGTTGTCCAACAATCTCTTGTACTATTGGAGATTACATCATGGAGCATGCATTGCTAGATCTTGAGGCAAGTGTTAATTTGATCACTTCCAATGTATATCAAAAACTTGGACTTGGTGAGTTGAAACCTACTTCAATAACTTTACAATTGGCTGATCACTCTGTAAGGGAACCGAGAGGGATTGTTGAGGATGTATTGGTGAAAATTGAACAATTTTATTATCCTGCTGATTTTATTGCTTTAGATTACCAACCTGTTTTACATCCTAGTGTTCATACCCCTATTATTTTGGGTAGACCTTTTCTTGTCACAGCTAATGCTTTAATTAATTGCAGGAATGGAAGAATGCAACTCACTTTTGGTTCCATGACTTGGAGCTAAACATATTTCATATGGCTAAACAACCACATAAGGATGATGACTGTACTTATGTGAACCTCATTGGGGTGATGGTTCAAAAAGAGTTTAATAAGAATTATTTTTATGATCCTCTTGAAACTCTTCTTCATAATTCTGTTGGTTCTTATGATTTAGAATGTGATATTCATGTATCTGAAAATTTTTCTTTGTTGAATTTCTCACAAGTTTTGGAAGAACAACAGATGATGGCAATTAATAAAGGATGGAAGCCTTGCTTTGAGGAGCCACTAGAAAATGAAAAAAAGCTCGTGCATTCAAGTGAAAATGCACCACAGCTGGAGCTTAAGCCACTGCCTGGTGGTCTTAAATATGCATATTTAGGCCCAGGTAAGTTAAAACCTAGGTGTGATGGCCCTTTCATTGTAAGGGAAGTGTTTAACCATGGAGCTATAGTAGTTGAGGACCCTAGAGATGGTAGGATTTTGAAAATAAATGGATAAAGGTTAAGACCATTCTTAGGGGGAGTTATACCTGAGGAGAAGACTATGTCACTGGAGATCCCTGCCTACTGGGATGCTATGTGAACTCTGAAAGAGCCATATAAGATGGGGCCTCAACTCTCATGAGAGATGGTACTTCTTATGGTGTAGTTTCTATAGGCACCTCCTTTCCATTCAAAACATCCAAGAAAGCATTACGATGTTTGTGAAAAGATATAAGCAAGCCTCATACAAATACATAAGCTTTAATTTTCTTCATTTAAGTCAAAATTCAATCTTCCTTCTCTTTCTCTTCTTTCCCTTTAGGTTTCGTAGGCGTAGCCCCTTCTCCAATGTCCCTTTCAGATGATCCTTCTCCAAAAAGAACGGTTTGTAGTATTTCCAACTCCAAGTAATGTTGGCCACATTGTCCTTCATGACTCTTTTCTTTAGCTTGGTCATTCCTTTAGGAAGTATTCCCCCAAACAGCCACCGCGTTCTTTAAAATCTCATCTTCCTCATCCTATATTCCTTGGACTTCCACGGCATTAACCTCCATGGTTTCTATCAACTTTGAACAATCTCATTTGATCTCATCTATTTGCACCCAATTCTGATATGGACGAGGAGCTCTATGATAATTAGGTAAAGGGTTCTTCCTAATGCTATGCTTGGTAATAATGTTGAGATTTGGGAGGGTTCCATTGTCTATGAGATCTTTTATTTTGTGAGCAATTGTTGGTTTTATGACCGGATTTCTAGTGGTAGTAACAATATTCATTGAGGTTCCAAGTAGGAGGCACAAGATTAGGCATAGATGTGGGATATAGAGGTTTGATGAATCCTTTGGATATCGAATTTTCATATGATTGGGCAAGGGTCATTCCTAGGTCGAAAAATCTCGGTGGGCTTTCTTTGTGAAACTTGGGTAGGCAAAGGTTTGTTGAGGTATGATGGGACTACATTCACAACATTAGGAGCTTTAGAGGTAGTTTCTCCTCTGTCTGTCTTCTTGATTGGAAGTTTTCTCTCACCCTTCTCCAATTGTCCATTGTTAATGGCAGCCTCTATCTTAGTCCCACAGTCACATAACTCTCCAAAGAAACTAATAGGCGATGATAAGAGCCTACTACTATATGCCGGAAGCAAATTCTTGATAATCATGTTGATTTGATCTTTCTCATTTGGTCTATTAACCATCCCAGATGTCTTTCCCTTCCACCTTGTCATATACTCGGAGAATGTTTCCCTTACTCCTTGCTTATTGGTCTCCAAATCTTTTAAACTCACATCAATCATAGTATTGAACATGAATTGATCCACAAACAACTCCACTAGCTCATTTCACACCTTAGTCTAGCTAGGATCCAAACTATAGTACCATCTAGATGCACCTCCCGTGAGTGAGAAAGGAAATGCATGCAAGGTTTGCTTCTCATCTAACCCCTTCATTTCAACAATGCTTAGGTACCTCCTAACATGTTGCTTTGGGTCCCCAGTTCCATCAAACTTTTTTGCATCAGAAATCTTAAACTTTGGAGGTATTGTAATGGGAGTTTTGGAGCTTATGCCCCCTATGTTATAGAGACAATCATCCATCCCTTGGGCTATGCAAAAGGTTAGTTGCATTTTCTCCATCTTATCTCTCATGGCTATGGTTTCTATCATGATTTTTTCAAATTGCTTGTTCCTTTCATAATCAATTTTATCCCTTTCATCCCAATCTTCCCCTTCTTTCTCATCGAGAATCTCTACACATGGGGGCTTCATCAACTTGGCTTCTTCTAGCTTGGTGAGGCGACTTCCCATCTTTTTGAGAACGTCACTTTATTCTTCCATTGCCTTGAGAATCTTTTGTGCGACCTGATCACTAATTGAAGCGGCCATTGTTTCTTAAGATAATTCCCCTACTTGGAACACTTCTACTTAAGATGAATGCTAATTGAACATAGCATTCATCTAGCATGGCATCTCCTAACATTCATCTCGCATATATGTCAAACCAACCTAGCATACATCTAGCATGGTATAACATAAACCCTAGCATGTTACTATCATCATGTCATCATATCTCATCCAAGGCAAAAGCATGTATCATCAAATCAAGGCAAGGGTATAAGAAGCAAGAAAATCACCATTTAAAGCATTGCATATAGACTTACATACACATATTCATCAAAGAAGGGTAAAGCTTGTAGAACAAACACATGCATGTACATATGAACGCATGACTTACCTCACTTACCTCGTAGCAACTCAGTACCTATGGCATTCATGCATGGGCATGTGAATGCGTGTTCATGGCATTAAAACAAGATAACACAAGATAAACCCTGATTCTAACATGTAAAAAGTAAACTAACAATTAAACATGTGAAACAAAAGCTCAGAAACATGAATATATGAAAAAGAATCTAAAACAGAAGCATTGCATGTGAAAACAGAAGCAAAGTTAGAAGAATTAAAATTAGGGTTTTTAGGCAGGATCATGCGCACGCATGCATACATAAGCAGGATTATGCGCAAGTGGGTTTCAGCTCAAAAACCCTAGAAATACAACAGAAATTTCGGAACTTCAAAACGGTCAATCTAACATCCTAACATGCTTTTGAAACACACAAAAGCGTAAACCTAGGCCATATAAACATACAACAACTAAGAAACTAAAACAAACAGAAAGATTAAATCACAAAAAGGAAAAGAAAGTTTAGATTAATACCTCAAACATAAAGCTCTTCAAGCTTGATTTTTGACAGTTCCCCTTAATCAAATCTATCCACAATCAATAAGAAATGCGATTAGTAATCTTAAACTCAAAGATCAAGGCTAGAAAAGGCTCTAATCAAAAGAAAAGTGACTTGAAGATATTTTGTGAAAAACTCCTTCTTTAATTCACTATTTCTAGTGAATCTTAGTGTTTTCCCTTTGGATTTCTATGTATTTTGAAAATATACTATGTAAGGCTACTTTTATTGTAAAAATAGGGGTTTGGAACAACTCCCAAATGATGTGGAACAACTCCTAAATGATGTGGGACTCATTTCAAACCTAAGTATTAACGCAGAAAACTTGTCTTATTTATGTTTTTGGAATCTGCTATGCATGCGCAAGATCGTGCATGCGTACATATGATATTGCCTGCGTGCATAGGCTAATTCTTGCATGCACACAACGAGGGTTTCCTTGGCTTTACTTTTTCAAAAATAGATTTTTTTTTGCTCATTAAAAGTTATATTTTCTATTTTAACACTTCTCAAGTCAATTTATCATCTAATTAGGCCCTAAACTAACCTTGGGTCTTAGAATTCGGCATCATTAGGGAATGGGAGCCCAAGTCGTAAATGGTACAAAATGAGGTGTCTACAACTAATTGCGATGATGAAAAATATGGGATACATGTTTGGTTTAGGTCTTGGAAAAGAAGGAAGAAGGGTGGCTGAATTCCCCAATTTCAAGACGTAACTGACTAAGGAAGGTTTAGGATTCTTTGAAGGCTGCGACAGTATTAAAAAGAACCTTGGTACTCTCAATGGGAACTTTGTGAAGGAAGGAGGAGACTTCCTTTTCTGTGGCTTTCTTGAGCTTTAGGCTGACAAGGATGGAAAAGTGTACCCAGTTGGGAAATCTCTTCGAGGAGAAGCTCACTTTCAAAGAGAAGTCTACTATAGTGATCAAAAGGTTCAAGAAGAGATTAACTGGATGGACTACATGGACGTTGAAGCAATGGGAGCTAGTTGAAAGTTGAGGGGCACGTGCTCTCCATCACCATCAAAAAGCCAAGTGATCCTTCTATCTTCATCATGCCTACTGATGGGCAACTTAGCAATTGGACTTATGTTGGGTTTTCCAATAGCACTGGAAAGATGTTTTGTAATGCAAGTTCCAATGTACTTTTTGGCATTTTTTAATAAGATGAATTCTGATTTGACTTACTTTGATATGTCTCATAATATTAAAATTATGCACTTAAATGATTCTAATGAATTTAAAAATGAAATTAATAAACAATTGGAAAAGAAAATTGAACCTATGGTACCAACTTTTGAAACTCTTAATTTGGGCAATGATGAGAACCCACGTTTAATTAAAGTTGGCTCAACTCTAAATGAATAAGAAAGAAAGGATCTCAAAGAACTCCTCACTAAATTCCAAGAAGTGTTTGCGTGGTTTTATGAAGATATGCCTGGCATTGATCCCAAGATAGCTCAGCATCACATTAATACTCTTTCTCACATGGTTTCCGTCAAGTAGAAATTAAGACACATGAGAACTAAATGGCTACTTAAGATCAAGGAAAAGGTCACAAAACAGTTGAAAGTAGGGTTCATCAAACTCGTACACCAAGCCAATGGATAGCTATTGTTGTGAATGTACCCGAGAAGGATGGGAAGGTTAGGATGTGTGTGGACTTTAGGGATCTAAACAAGGCTTATCCCTAGGACAATTTCCCTTGGTAGACAATACCGCTAATAGTGCTCTAATGTCCTTTATAGATGGTTTAGGGGGATACAACTAAATCAAGATGGCTCCTAAGGATATGACCAAGACTTCTTTCACCATCAAATGGGGAATCCATTGTTACACAGTAATGCCATTTGGCCTCAAGAATGTAGGTGCAACTTACCAAATGATGGCCACAGCCTTGCAATATGATATGATGCATAACACGGTGGAAGTTTATGTTGATGATATGATCATGAAATCCAAGGATAAAGGAGGCCACATCACCAATTTGAGGAAGTTCTTCGAGAGAATCAAAGAATATAGACTGAGCTTGAACCCACAAAAATGCACTTTTGGAGTAATTAGGGAAAATTACTAGGCTTCCTAATGATTGATAGATGGATAGAAGTCGACTCATCAAAGAACATGGCCATATTGGACGTGCCTCCACCTAAGAGTGAAAATGAGATGAGAGGATTCTTAGGCCGGTTGCAATACATTAGCCAATTCATTGCCAAACTCACCTTCACTTATGAACCCATCTTCAAACTTCTATGGAAAAATAAACCTCATACATGGAATGGTGAGTGTCGAAAAGCCTTTGAACTTAAAAAGGAATATCTTCTCCACCCACCTATCTTGGTACCTCCAGAACCCAATAAACTTTTGCTTCCCTATCTCTTAATCATAGGGGATGAAGTAGGAAGCATGTTAGCACAAGAAAATGATGATAAGCCTTTGAACTTATCAAGGAATATCTTCTCCACCCACTTATCTTGGTACCTCCAGAACCTAGGAAGCCTAACTATCTCTTAATATAGGGGATGCAGTAGGAAGCATGTTAGCACAAAAAAATGATGATAAGGATGAGAGAGCCATGTACAACTTAAGCAAGAGGTTCCATGACTATGAGACTAGATATACACCCACAGAGAAATAATGCTTCACTCTTGTATGGGCTGCATAGAAACTAAGACATATCATCCTACCATTTCAAGTATGGATAGTTGTTAGAATGAACCCATTAAAGTACCTATTTAGGAAGCTTGCCTCGAGTGGAAGGTTGTCAAGATGGTTAATGCTATTGGCAGAATTTGACTGGAAGTATATGGCTAGAAAAACCATCAAATGAAGCACCGTGTCAAATTTTTGTGCCAAGAACCCTGTAAAAGGAGAAAGTGGTAGGTAGGATTTTTCAAATAAGGACATTTTGGATATAGAACTAGGAGCATAGAAGATGTATTTCAATGGACTCGTGAACATGAATAGAAATAGGATAGGGATACTCTTGATCACTCCAAATGGAGCCCATGTACCTTTGGCAGTTAAGTTGTACTTCCAAGTAACTAATAACATGATAGAATATGGGGCTTGTATCACCAATTTGGTAGCCCTACGAGAGCTAGGAGCAAAAGTAGCCAAGGTCTTTGGGGATTCAACTTTGGTCATACATAGCCTAAGCACTGATATTATGGAAGGTGAAAGAAGAGCACCTAAAACCTCACCAATAATACCTAGAGGAGTTAACAAGAACCTACGACAAAGTTGAATACACCATCATCCCTAGGGCTTAGAATCTATTTGCAAATGCTTTGGCTACTTTAACCTCTATGGTTGAAATACTCGAAGGAGTATAGACACAACCCTTAAAGATCAAGCAAAGCTGTCAATTGGTACACAAAGACAATGAGGATTTGGCTATCTTGGCCATAGAAGAGGAAGGAGTCCCTTGGTTCTACAACAACATAAAGTTTCTAAAATTAGGACTTTATCCCGATTGTGCCAATAGGAAAAAAATGTCATTCAGTTAGGATGATGGCAATGAAATACATTCTATGTGGAAGTCAACTCTATAGGAGGTCCTATGTGACAGGCCACAAACGCGTTGACCCCTTGTGATAACTTAGATTAATTAATTAGCCCAGTTTTTAATTAATCAAATTAACATGCAATATCACGTGGCAGCACAAACAAATCACCAAACTAAGTTATGCAGCTTAAAATAAAGAACACGGTGATTTGTTCACGAATGGGGAAAACCCTTACGGTAAAAACCCCACCGAGTGATTTAAGGTCACCACTCCCGAAACTCCACTATTATCACAACAAGCAGTTACAAGCAAGGAATCCCAAGTACCTCACCAACCTACAGTTGAACTCTTACCCCAATACCCAATTGGACTTGTTCTGTAGTGACAGTTTCTCCTTTCAATGCACGGCTCCCAAGTACGTGACTAACCAATTTGATGCGCGGATCCCAGTACGCGGCTTACTCCTTTGCACGAATCCCAGTACGTGACTCACTCACCAACTTGAGGAAGAAGAATGTTGGCTGCAAAGTTCTTTACTTCATACACACGATGAAGATCAAGAAGCACTTGGTTACAAAACCCTAAGGCGCAAAGACGCAGTAGCTTCTTTCAGAGAGAATAAGGCTTCGGTCACCTTTTGCATATGTTCTCCTTGTATTCTCTTATGTGACGGCCTAAAAAATATGCCTTATATATGCCTAGGGTTGTGAGAAAAAAGAAACCCTACACAAATACAAAAGCCTGGCCCAAAAATCAAATCTGGAAAACTGAATTCTCGTAATCTCGATAGATACCTCGATCGATCGGGCAGCTGTCGAGCCTCATTAAATCTCGATAGCTACCTCGATAGATAGCTCGATAGATAGCTATCTGTCCAGCAGCTATCCGCAGGTGTCCAGCAGCTATCCGCCAGGTGTCCACCAGGTGTCCAGCTTTAGTACACACTTTTTCTTCACTTGTTTCTTGGTCCAATCTTCATGACTTTAATACTAGACTTGAACAACATGTTCTTTGAAGTATTAAACACATCCTAGATCTACCCAAGTACAAGTAAAGTGCGTTTTGTCAAAGGATAAGCCAATTACATAAAATAGTGACATATGTTCGCAGACTTGAACCACATATGTCCTAACACTATGATAGGGTACACCTTCATTGTCTGAAGAGAGAAGAAGCCGACAAATTCATGGAAGAAGTCCACCAAGGAATTTGTGATCCTCACATAAACAGTAGAATTTTAGCAAAGAAGATTTTGGGGATGCATTAATATTGGAATACAATAGGAACCGATTGTGTGGACTTTGTGGAGCCACCTAGTGAGTTATATAGTATGACCTCTCCATGGCCTTTCACGGTATGAGGCATAGATGTGATTAGAAGGATAACTACTAAAGCCTCTAATGGGCATAAGTACACCGTAGTTGCAATTGATTACTTCACTAAGTAAGTAGAGGTAGTCTCATACTTCACACTGAAAGCCAAACATGTGGCCTCGATTCATAAAGAACAACATCATCTACCAGTTTGGAGAGATCCAAAGAATCATGGAGTTGTAAAACATTGAGTGTCATAAGTCTTCACCATATCAACCATAGACTAATGGGGTCATAGAAGCAGTCAACAAGAATGTCAAGAACATCCTAACCAAGATGATAGGGACATACAAAGATTAGGCTGAGAAGCTTCCATTTGCCTTGAAAGGTTATAGGCTTCTATCTGCACATCGACTAGAACAACTCCCTACTCTGTGGTTTATGGAGATGCAATCTTTGAGGGTATTAGTGGAGACCAACGTCCTAAAAGAGGTTTAGATGAGGAAAAGATATAAACAGTTAGCCTTGATAGATGAGAAGGAGACGAAAGCCCAATGCCATGCGAAAGGTTATTAAAAGAGGATTGCTAGATCATTCGACAAGAGGGTGAAACCAAGGAACCTTAAGAAATGAGATCTAGTCCTAAAGGTACTTAGAGATGAAACTTTTGACCCAATAGGAAAGATGAAGCCAAGATGTTCTAGGCCTTTTGTTATCAAGAAGATTGTGTCAAGAGGTGCTAGAAGAATTACAAACTCAAAAGAAGAAAAGATGCTCCATCTGATCAACATGGACAGGCTTCGGAAATACAACATTTGAAAAAGAAAAGAAAAGAAAAAAAGCTTGTTACGTTGAAAACCCGAAAGGGTGGCTCAGGAAAAAGTTAGGGCAAAAGAACCTCGCTAAGTTAAAAACCCGAAAGGGCGACCTAGGTAAAATTTAAGGGAAAAGACCATGAGCATGGCGAAAATTCCTTCAAAGATGTTATGGGCAAAAATTACATGGCACAAAAAAAAGAAAAAAAAAAAAGAAAAGAGAAATAAATACAATAAGTGAAGACAATAAAATGGTAGATACTCTTATTGCTCAAATTAAAAGATGATGAATTATTTTCATAGAGGATTTGGAACATTCCAATCCTTTCTTAACTCAAAAGAAAAGACATAGAATCATAAAGTGCAGAAAAGTAAAATTTAGGGCATATCAAAGTATTCACTCGATCATCTTCCTTTTGTTGGACTTCTTGTGATCATTCTCTTCCCTATGGACTACTCTCATATCAGTAGATAACCAATCCTTGTATCCTAAAGTTAGATGGAGAAACTTAGGAAAATGGATGTCCCTATTCATCACCCTTCGAGGCCAAGTTTCATGAATTCTACCCAAGATTCTCTTAATGAATGCTAAAGTGTGGAAATACCCATTGCCATAAGGAACCTCTTGACAGTCTCCAAATTGTCGTGCAATGCGACATGTAGGATAGTAAGAGCCAAAGCCCAACCAAAGGAACACAATTTTCCTTGAAACTACAAGCTAGACATTGCCTCGAGGCGCCACTATTCTACCACCCATTGGACATCTAAGGAAGTAAGATGCTTCAAGAGCTCATTAAGCTTGGCAAGATTCATATCTTTGACCTTGAACCTACAACCATGATAGTGCTTTGGTTGATATCGACTATGAGAAATAAGGGGAGGATAAAGCAATTTGAGCTTTTCAAACAACTATATCTAAGGGAGAGAAAAAGTGAACATGAATGTTGAGTGGAAAAATGAGAGATAAAAACAAGAAAAAAAGAATGAAAGAAATATTCAAAGATGATATAAGGAGCTTTGATGGGTTGAAAACTGAAAGCCAATCCATGCAAAAATTAAAAGAATCCCACTAGGTTGAGGAACCTAGGCAATAATTATGGATCAAACTTGAAGAAGAAGAGAGCTCCTTGCAAAGAACGTTGCTTCCTCCCTATGAACGACATCCAAGCCTTGAAGGTTTCAGCCAAGATGATAGATAGTGGGCTCCCACTCCCTAGTTGCTTGACCACATGAATAATTCCAGGATCCACATGAGGTGTTTCAAGTACCAAGAAGAACCTTGCAAGAATGTAAAGGCAAAAGGCATTGAGATGATAAAAACGCTTCACTCTATCCAAGGGAATATCCTTCTTAGAGAAGTACTTGAAAACCATGAAGACATTCAACTTATTAGACTTGCACCATCTCTTGGCCATAGCTAGGGGAACTCTCAAAAGTTGATGGGCTAGGTTGGAAAGATCTCCCTTATGAGTGGGAAGAATGATAGCACCAAAGTCGTGCTCACCCATGATCACATCGAACTGTTCAAGAGTGGAGCATAATTCCACACCATTGAAATGAAAAACGTGTCGAGTAAGGATCCAGAACTCCATGGCTGCACAAAGAAAAGGCTTATTCACATTGATTTGATGAAAGAAAGAGATACAAGAAAGACCAATAGGGATGAGAGCATCCTTGAAATTAACATTAAGCTTGTTAATCCACATGGAGACCTCCAAAGAAGCGAATTCTGCCATTGGGGACCTTACAGAATGATTCATGGGCTTATAACAGGTTTTATGAAGGGTTGGAAGCCTTTTACAACTATTTTAAAGTGGAAAAAATTTGACTAGGGGTTTTCTACTTGGCAACATGGTCCTAGATGCGTACGCATGGTTAAAGCTTGCGTACATACATACGCGTATGCGCATGTAGGTTCATTAAGGTTTTGGATTCCCTTTCCTATTTGGAGTAAGATTTCCATACCAAGGCATCTCTAATGACTCCTATGGCCTAAGGGGCTATTCAAGACAAATTCAAACTTAGGTTTTCATGCATCGAAGAAAAGAAAATAAGGGAGAGCAAAAACAACACATACATATCCAAGATTCCCATGAGTTATAAATAAGTACATGTCTTAAAATAAAACCAAAAATATAAAGATGTTATTAAATACAACCCAATGTCTCTAATAAAATCTAAGTGTAGAAGATAATGCTAAAAAAGGAAAAGAAAAAAATGGAAATTTGTCTTTGTTTGTCTCTATGTGTGTCTTTTTATAGGATCACCACCTGTAATGCCTCTTCCTTGACCGATAGCTCAACGTCGTCTTAGGGTTATCGCCAACATCATTGATAGGCAAAAAATGTATTAACCCCTTGTGATGAATTAACCAATTAATTAGCCAAGTTAATTAATTAGGTTCAATTACATGCAATGAGTGTGGTAGCACAAACAAATTACCAAATAACTAAATGTAGTAGAAATTAAATGACACGAGTGATTTGTTTACGAATGGGGAAAACCTCCGAGACAAAAACTCCACTAGGTTATTTTAAGGTCATTACTCCTGAGAATTCACTATTATCAAAACAAGCGATTACAAGTAAAGGAATTTCAGTACCTTATACCAACTTACAGTTGAACCCTTATCTCAATACATAATTGGACTTGTTCTGTAGTGATAATCTCTCTTTATATTGCACAGCTCCCAATACGTGACTAACCAAAAGATGTGCGAATCCCAATACATGGCTTTATCACCAACTTGAGAAGAATGTTGGCTGCAAAGTTCTTCAGTTCATCACACGATGAAGATCACAAAGTTGCTTGGTCACAAAACCCTATGGTGTACAAACACAACAGCTTCTTTGAGATGAATTAGGACAAACTAGGTTTCCAGTCACACTTTTCTTCACACCTGTGCAATTTGTGCTCTTGTGCAACTATACTCTTGTGCAACTGTGCCCTGTGTGATGGCTCTTAAAATAATCCTTATATATGTTTAAGGTTGTGAGAAAAGAAATCCTAAACATACATTCACGGATTGGATGAAAATCAGAACTGAAAATCTGTTTCTCATAAACCTTGACAGATACCCTATTTATCGAGCAGATGTTGAGCCTCGGCTGAAACAGCTTCTTAAACCTCGATAGATACTAGCTGTCGAGCTTTAATGACCAACACTTTTTCACTTGATTCTTGGACAAACTTGCATAGTTTTAAAAATTGAACTTGAAACCTTGTTTCTTTAAGCATTAAACACATCATAAATCTACCCAATTATAAGTAAAGTGCGTTTTGTTAAAGGATTAGCCAATTATATAAAATGTTGACATATGTTCCTAATATGAATCATATATGTCCTAACAATTTCCCCCTTTGACAATCCATGACAAAACCATAACAAACAAATGAACATACGAGAGAATTCATAAATCACTCAACTCATATTCACTTGTTAAGTACAATAAAATCTATCCTAATACAAACTCTTGAAAAATTTTGCAAGAAGAAAGTTCATGGTAAGAAGACTTTGATAACCTGTATTTCTGAAACACTTTAAACAAAACTCATTAAGGCATCTTAGTGTGAAGCAGAAATAAAAGATTGCATACAAATTATAAGAATCATATGCATAAAGAGAGAAAAAAAAAAACAACACATGTAAAGATATTTGAAAGAATTGCAATAACAACCTCAAATGTATATATAACATCAACAAGTATAAGGTTTACTATCACAAGATCAAAGGTACATAAACAATGTATCTAAAATAGAAAGAAAAGAAAAATTTACAAAAATCCTCACTACATCCCTTAAAATATAAACACGCCCCTTAACAACAATCTCCTAAACTAATCCTCCCCCTATGAGTATGACTACTCTCATATCCAAAACTGCTCCCCATTTTTGTCAAGAGTGACAAAGGGTAAGTGCATCAAGTAGACATCTCATCATCACTGAAAGAGCTAGCATCTTCATCCTCAACATCAGTAGCATCAGCATCACCATCAATGTCCTCATCCTCAAAAGTCTCTAGAGATGAAGGAAAAGAAACGAAACCACCAAGGCGAGCCTGTCGTTGTGTAACACGACTAACACGAGTGTTCACCTAACACAACTCATCACTAAGAGTGTTGAGGTGAACATCCATGCACACAAGCTGTGCCATAATGTCCTCAAAAGACATGATGCCCGTAAAAGAAGAGGGAGCAGATGCAAATAAAGCTATAGAAGCTAGAGGAATTGTCGTCCTGAGCTGTCTAAAATCGTAGTTGTGCCTCGCTCCATTTAACGGTAGCGGCATCTATGGCACACATCACGGAAAAGTGGTTGGAAACGGGAAAGGAGACAAAAAAAGGTGAAGAATCCTCGTGATAGCCAAAGGAAAAATGAGCTTATCATGGGTCGCCTATCCCTATAGACATCTACGAGGGATAGAATGAAATGGGAGGGAAAGTCTATAGTGAGATGCTCTAAAAGAGAAAGCAAAAATTAAGCATGAGGCTCTATAATGGAGTTATAGTGAGATAAAGGATGCAAAACAAACGTCATCACCATGTTAATGAACCTCAAACCTTTAGCAAAGGGCGAGCAAGGAGTGAACTAATGATCACCCCAATTAGAGAGACGCTCACAAAAAGTAGACATGAGCTCGTCTTTAGACACAGTCTTAAGTCGATCACAGCTAGGGTAGTCAGGATGCGCTACTCTCGGGACATAGAGTACGTTGGATACAATATCCGAAGTGACCACAATGCATATACCTCGAACACGAGTAACAAAAAGAGGTATTGAATAATCAAAACCATGCATGTTGGAGTAGAACTCCTAAATGATCATGGATGGACAAGTGACTGGAACACCACACAGTGACTCCCAACCCCTACTGTGAATGACAGTTGGTAAGTCAGTATTGGAGAAGTCCGATGTAATGACTTGACATTCCAAATGAATGCCTCATCTAGACTAGTTCTTCGAAAAGTCCTGTTGGGCTTTATCATCAAAGAACCGAATGTGGGAAGGGGTAGAATCAGAAGAGGAAGCATCGAAATGAAGAGGGTTCTGAGATGGAGTAGCTTTTGTTTAGGTGCCATAGCGCAACTAACTGAAAGAAGGAGAGAGAGAGACAAAGACACAAGTAGAAAAGCAATCAATATCAATATAAAGATAAATGAAGGTACGTATGCATGAAAATGAAAGAATATGTGACATGCAAAAGTAAAAATATCATAGGCACAGACCAATCCAAACCTACCAGCACACAACATTTGCAACAAAGTAAACACACATCTAAAATGTATGAAACATTATTATAATGCAAATGTGATATAATGCATGATATTTAAAAGACATTTTCACAGAGCCTATCCCAAAAATTTCACAAAAACTTCATCAATTTTGAAAAACCCCAAAAAAATTTCAAAACCCCAAAAAAATTTCAAAACACCAAAACCTAGGTCTAAATGCATGAAATACATGAAGAATGAGAGATAAAGAGATCATACCAAGTAATTTGAGACAAGAAACTGCCAAAAAATACACGTGAGTTGAAGGTTTTGAGCGAGAAGATTGTGTTTAGGAGGTGAAAATACTAAAAACAATTAAGAGAGATCAAGAGAAGTGAACCTAGTATCGCAAGGAACCCATTTATAAAACCTCTTAAATTGAAACAAATTAAGAGGTGTCAAGGTTTAAACTTCGACAAATGCAGCTATCAAGTAGCTATCCAAAGGTGTTTACAGCAAAAATGGCTCGATGGATCGAGGAGCTATCGAGCATCTATTAAGGAGGCATAAACTTTCTCGATGGATCGATGAACTATTGAGATTGCGATAAAAAGAAGATGAAGAGCTCAATAGATAGCCTAGTTACTGAGAGGTGTCGATGAGCTGTCGAGATTGCTTTAAAAATAATTTTTCAAGAAGAGAAGAACACAGACATGAATGCAATCAAACAAGCAACTCAATTAAAAATCCAACCAACATTTTAATCTCTCAAAACATCTCTCGATCAAGAAAAATGTCAAGCATTTAAATCCAAAACACACACATACTAAACACGTCTAATCAATTTTCTATTTCAAAAACAAGTCAAGACAGTTTAGTGAGCATACATTAATACATGCAAACCTTGTGATGGCCAAATTACATTGTACCTGCATATGTATCAAAAGTAGCAAAGAATATTACGCGTAGTGTGTGAAAAACATCGCAAGATTACATAAGTGTCTTTATGTTATGACGATTTGAAATATAAGTAAATCAATTTAACTCACACCTGATCATAACTGCTTGATAGGGACTATCACCTTCGAGGTACATCCTATAACTCCCACATCTCTTAGAATAAACGCTTGCAATCATGTTTTAAAGCATTTTTTGCTTCTTTTGCTTTAATTTTTCTTTGCATATTTTTCTTTTATTAAGCATACCATGCATAGGCATATAAGAGATAAAAGAAATATAAAATTATGTTAAGTTTTTTGACATTGCAATTTCGCTATGCCAAAGTATACAAAATGTTATTTCATGATTGGTGGGCAACAATGGTGAGATGGTTATTTATGTCTTTCTCTTGGAATTTTTTAGTCATTTTCTTCAAAAAGAGTGATACGAATGTCAAGTACAAGAGATAACTTAATCTTACTCATCACAAACAAAAGCCACAAATCTCAGTTGCTTAGTTGTACATGGAGATGCTCATCTAAGTTACAAGAGATACAAAGTTTAGAAAATTTTATTTCATTGGCCATTCAAGGTACATAAGTACCAATGTACACAAACACACATTGTTTTTATATTTTTCTGATTTTTCTTTTATTTTTATGAATGAAAACAAAATAAAACAAACAAAAACATATCAAACAAAGCAATGCATAAAAACTAAACTGACTCAAAATAAGAAATCAAAACACATAAGTAATGTAAACACAACAAAAAGAGGGAGAAAGGAAAAAGTGACTAAATCACCTTAGAGCGTTTTTCCTTCAACACCTTGGAGGAACCTTTCCTTTTTACGAATCCTTGAACCAGTGAAGAAGGGGAAGAATTGCAACCATTCAAGCTCTAAAGGAACATGAGGGCCTTGAGGAGATCTCTTAGAGGAGCAAAAAAGGATGGAAACTGACTCAGGTTTCTAGATGAAACCATGTTGTTGCTGTATTAAGTGGCTTGCCACTTGTAGCAATTAGGTCGATTGTGTCCAATTACTCCACAATGATGACAGAGATGCAGCTTCTTCTCTGTGGACTTTTGAGCGTTACTTTTCTTAGCCCTAGGGTTTTTGGTTTCTTTCTTAGCAAGCTTAAGAGGTGCTTCTAAGATAGATTTACCCTTATCTATATTCTCACTAGTTATCACAGTTTTAGCATCATTATTCTCAGATTAATATTATTAGCAAGAGAAGCAAAAACAATAGTATTAGAAGAAGCAATATTGGAAGAATAGAAATCATACCCTAAACCGGTTCGATCGAAGACAGATTTCTTCATACTGAGTATCTCATCAAGTTTTGCACTTAAGGTTCTCTCCAACTGAGCTCTAACTTGAAATAATTCCGCTTCAAGCTTCTTAATCTTCTCAGCCAAGAAATTGTTTTCAAACCTTAGTGCTCCAATGGTCTGATTAGCTTTATCAAACTTTATGGAGAGTTGTTCTCGTTCAAGCTCCACATCACTGAGCTTTTTGGTGACCAACCTGTACAGCTTCTCATGCTTTTTCGAGACTTTGTATAAATTTGCATAGGCTGTGTGGATGTCATCTTACTCATCCATCTTCTCAAACTTTGATCCCACTAAATTTTCTTCTTCTTCCACATCTTCTACAATCCCTTCAATAGAATTGATAGTGGTGGTGAAGGCATTTAGGATTCTGTCATCTTCATTTTCGGAATCATCCTCAGGTTTAGTGTCGCTCAATGTAGCAACAAGTGCCTTGCTCTTCTTGATGGACTTGAGATAAGTAGGGCACCCTTATTTCATGTAACCAAATCCTTGACATTCGAAACACTTGGGTCCTAAGGAAACAATATACTGATCGGCATCCTTAGCATCCTTCTTCCATTTGTCTTGGCTCTTACACTGAGAAGAACTTAATTGCCTACGGTCCTTATCAAAGCCCTTTGCATTAGCATTCTTCATGAACTTTTTGAATTGCCTGGTGATGTAAGACTTTATTTTAGAATCTTCATTATCTAAAGACTCATCTGTGTCATTGCTTTTAGCCTTCAATGCCATGCTCTTGCCCTTACTTGACTTACCAATCCTTGTCAAACCTAACTCATAGGTCTGCAGATTACCAATCAACTCTATTAAAGGAATTTTTTCAATATCCTTCGATTCCTCTATAGTGGTGATCTTGGCATAAAATCTCTCGAACAAAGATCTAAGTACCTTTCTCACAATCTTGGGTTCAAGAAAGGTTTCCTCAAGATTAAAAGTTGAGTTTACTATGACCTTGAGCTTAGTATAAAACTTATCAAATGAGTCATCCTCCTCCATCTTAATTTCTTCGAAGCTAGTAATGAGCCTCTAAAGTTTCAAATCCTTGACAGTCTTAGTTCCTTCATAGGTTATCTAGAGAATGTTCCATATTTCCTTTGCAGTTTTAGTGAATGATATCCTCTTGAACTCCTCATTTGTGACCGTATTGAACAAAGCATTCAATGCCTTGCTGTTGAAATTTTTTGCCTTGATCTTTTCATCATCCCAGTCGGTCGGTGCTTCCTTTGGCTTGGTCTAGCCTATCTCCACAGCTTGCCACACTTTCTCATCTAAATACTGCAAGAAAGCTCTTATGGGTACTTTCTATACGCATAATTAGTGCCATCAAATAAAAAAGATACAATGAGTGACTGTCCTCTATCCATGACAAACAAGGGTCAATGGATTACACAGCAAAGATTAAACCTTAATCAGAGTGTGCTTGCTCTAATACCACTTAATAGGCCAAATATGTATTAACCCGTTGTGATGAATTAACCAATTAATTAACCAAGTTAATTAATTAGATTCAATTACTTGTAATGAGCATGGTAGCACAAACAAATCACCAAATAACTAAATGCAGTGAAAATTAAATGACATGGATGATTTGTTTACGAATAGGAAAATCCTTCGAGGTAAAAACCCCACCGAGTGATTTTAAGGTCACCACTCCCGAGAATTCACTATTATCAAAACAAGCGATTACAAGTAAAGGAATCTCAGTACCTTATACCAACCTACAGTTGAATCCTTATTCCAATACACAATTGGACTTGTTCTGTAGTGACAGTCTCTCCTTGTATTGCACGGCTCTCAGTACGTGACTAACCAAAAGATGCGCAGATTCCAGTACGCGACTTTATCACCAACTTGAGAAGAATGTTGGCTACAAAGTTCTTCAATTCATCACACGATGAAGATCACAAAGTTGTTTAGTCACAAAACCCTACGGTGTACAAAAGCAACAGTTTCTTCAAGATGAGTTAAGGTAAACTAGATTTCCGATCACACTTTTCTTTACACTTGTGCAATTTGTGCTCTTGTGCAACTATGTTCTATGTGACGGCCTTTAAAATAATTCTTATATATGTTCAAGGTTTTGAGAAAAGAAAGCTCAAACATACATTCACGAATTGGATGAAAATCAGAACTGAAAATCTATTTTTCATAAATCTCGACAGATACCCTATCTATCAAGCAACTATCGAGCCTCAAGCTAAAACAGCTTCTTAAATCTCGATAAATACTAGCTGTCGAGCTTTAATGACCAGCACTTCTTCACTTGATTCTTAGATAGACTTGTATGGCTTTAATACTTGAACTTTGAAACATTGTTTCTTGAAGCATTAAACGCATTTTAAATCTACCCAATTACAAGTAAAATGTGTTTTGTTAAAGAATTAACTAATTACATAAAATGTTGATATATGTTCCTAACATGAATCATATATATCCTAGCATCATCATCATCATCACCAAGGTAAACATACCCTTCAGGCCCATTAATTTGTCTGGAATACTCAGTCACCTTCAACTTAAGGGTCCTAGCAAGCCAAACAAGCTCCCCTTGCTTCGCTACAATGGGCTAAATTTGAAAAGAAGATAATGTTAAGACAAGTCTAAGAAATGCGAGAGAGAAAGAAATGCAAAGAATAAAGTAAAAGGGATAAGGATAAAGAAAAATAACTTCTCGTGTGTCTTCAGGAAAAAGGATAACCTATGATATTAGGAATAAGCCCAACAAGATGCTCCCGAACAAACCTATCAAGACCGTAGGTATAAACCAACCAAGGCAAGTAAAGAGGGTCAATAGGGCAGCTAGCAGTCAGGCCAGTCGCACTCTAAAATGATCACCATATTTTGGTATCATCACATGCAAAAATGCAAGGTAAAAGGAAAAGGAGATGGAAGAAAGAAAAGTAAATACCCCAATAGGAAAAGGAGCCATGACGCAAGTCACGTAGAACTCCTTATATTCGAGGCCGCCTAAGAGCCTTTTGACATAGGGGATACCACTCCTCTATAGCTGGTACTTAGCATCGGTCATCGAGAGTGGGGCAAACATGAACGAAGGAGGATCCATCAGAATCTAAGACGTATCCGCACCCACCAGCTAGTAGGAAACTTTCTCAACCAAGTAAAGAACCCTCAGATCGACACCTTCCAAGGTTGTGTGGTCCCAGAAGAGATGATGGCAGCTGCCTCTAATCTTGGGACAGCGATGGGAGGAATAACCACTCAAGGTCCCCAAGTGATCTATAAAAGCACTTGTGGTTAGAAAGAAAACTTTTGAGACATGAAATGATAGCTATGAGAGAATATTTTAATCATATCTACAGAGGAGAGGTTCATAAGGTGAGCTCGAATTGAAGGGAAGTTCTTCAGGTCCACATTAGCATCACGAGTGATGAAGCCATAGTTCAAGGCCTAATGTTGCAAGGAAAAGAATATAGATAACAATTTACAAGATGATTTTTTGCAAGAAAACAGATAATAGTATGCAAGATGATAATTTCCAAGAATATAGATAATAGCTTACTAATAACAATGTGCAAGATGACAGTTTGCAACCAGGCGGCATAGTACAGTTTGCAACATGACAATTTGCAAAATAGAGCACAGAATGCAATCTTCTAACTTCGAGGAGCTTTCAAGGCCCTACCAACTAGCGCAGAGTCCCCCAGCAGAGTGTGTTTATAACCAAATAGAAGTAGGCGAGACATTTCTAGCCCTAATTCCCCTCCCACGCCAGAAAAGAGCTAGCCACCTCAAAGACACTGTCTACCTTCCATTGGCAAAGAGGTATGCTTTCAGCAAAAACAGCAAGAACACCGTAGTCATATAGGCACAGTTATCAGGCATCACTTGAAAAAGAAGCTTACAGTCTATCTCCAAGTTGAAGTAATGAACGCGCTCACTCGAATACTTATGCCCCAGTAGGTTTATACCTAGCTTAATACCTGACTCACCCTTCAAATCAATGATAGGCCCATCTAATCACAGCACGGTCATCTAGTAGGAGTCACGGGGAGTCACTGTCATCTCCTGTTCAACGACATGGAAGGTGTGGGTAGTATCCTACCATCTTTCAGCTAATGCTTGCACTAGGATGCTGCTAGCAGCACCATCCAAAAGTAAGCGCATAAGTACCAACATGTGTACGCAGGACCTATGTATGTGTACATAGGGTCTCTACATGTGTTCGTATGAATTGAAGAACACAGACACGTACATATGAAGAGTGGATGCGTACGCATGAAGCCTGGTTACACATGCATGAAGCCTGGATGCGCATGCATGCATGACATATGCATATGCATGCACACGCACAAAACAGATTCTTCAACGATTTCAACCTACCATAAAGCAAAACTCATCCTAAACATGTTCCTACCCCTCCTAGGACATCAAGTTTTCATCTAGACCTATCCTATAACAATACCTAAGCATTTACAAGTCCAAAAACAGATAATGAACCTATCATTGCTCGTTTCTTGAGTAACACTTGTTGGACATCAAACATACAAATCCCACGTGACTCTATGGAGTTGCACCCTACCCCTTGTATGCATGTTGTTTGCTCTGTGCGTAGATTGGGCCCTGTGGACACTACGGAGGAGTCATCACCTAGTTTTGCAATAGCCTAGGAACCATAAATATAGCATCCTTTCGAGGAAGGACCACTGATCTTACTACTAGAGATATGGGTTCAGAGTTTAGTATGTTCTTGAGAATGTGTTAGGCACCTAAGACCGCCCAACTCTAAGATTGGTCTCCCATCATTGTGTCTTACGTCTTAAACTCAATAAAATCATGTTCAACACTTATGTCCTAAACTCACACATACACTAGCATACATCTAAGCATAAAACATGGCATCATTATCCCAAAACACATACATATCCATCCATAAAGCAAAAGAAACCAAACCACACATGTACAACCTTGGAATTCATCTAACATGTGAAAACTCTATCATGTCATATATAAGGCAACAACTTAATCTTGGCAGCAAGTATATCATTTATCAATTAAACACAAAACACAACACAACAACACATGTACATGTTCATCAAACAAAACATAACAACTCACCTTGTAGCAACTCAGCATCTATGACATCATGCATGGGCATGTGAATGCATATTCATAGTATCAAACTAAGAAACAAGAGATGAAACCCTAATCTAACATATTAAAGGGAAAAAAAAAAAGTGAAACAGAGGCATCAGATACACATATACATAAAAAGAAACTTAAACAGGAACATGTGAAATAAGAAAATAAAATGAGACAAAAGCAGAAGACTAAACTAGGGTTTCTTGTCAGCGGCCTGCGTACGCATACTGAAGGCTACGTACGTAGGAGGAGGCCCATATAAGCATGCATAAGGCATGCGTGCACAACTTTACTCGAAACCCTAACCCATAAACGACAAAGCCAAAAAATAGAGTACAAATGAAAACCCTAATTTTAACAACCAAACATACTCAGGATATATAGAAAACTGTAAAATTAACCTAAATAAACATATATCTGCATAAATAAAGCAAACAAACAAGATTAAAACTGAAAAGAAAGATAGAAAAGAGAAAGGAATGAAAAGAAAGAGTTAGACTCAATACCTCAAATGAGAAGCTTTATAAGCTAATTTTAATCATTCCCCTCAGTCAAATCTATCACAATTCAATAAAAATGTGATTAGCAACATTAAACTAAAAGGATTGGGGCCAAAAAAAGTCTCAATCAAACAAAATTGACTGGAGGGTATTTTGTGAAATATTCCCTTTTGATTCACTATTTTCAAGTGAATATTGTATTTTCGCGTGAGATTTCTGTGTGTTTTGAAAATATACCATGTAAGGGTTTATATAGTGGAAAAAATGGGGTTCAGAATGGCTCCTAGACAATGTGAAATTCATTCCAAAAGAAGACTTGCTTTTTTATGTCTTTGAAACTCTAGTTGTGTACACAGCAGTGTGCTTGTGTACGCATGCTTTAGTTCATGTACGCAGGCTACTACCCACATACATAGGTCGAGAGCCACTTTGGTCATTTTATTTTCAAAAATAGATTTTTCTCATTTAAAAAATTATATTTTCCATTTTAACACTCCTCATGTTAATTTGATATTAGATTAGACTCTACCCTAACTGTGTACGAAGAAGTGTGCCTGCGTACACATGCTTTGGTTCACATACTCAGGCTGCTGCCCATATACATGGGCCGAGAGCCACTTTGGTAATTTTATTTCAAAAATAGATTTTTACTCATTTAAAAGATTATATTTTCCATTTTAACATTCCTCGTGTAAATTTGATATTAGGTTAGATTCTAAACTGGCCTTGGGCCTTAGAGTTTGGGCATCATTGGGGAATGGGAGGTCAAGTCATAAAGGGTACAAAATGCGGTGTCTACAGATACCTTTCTTTTGATTTGTGAGCTTTACTGATAGAATCAAAAGAACAAGAGACAAAATATTTTGTTCGACATATGGCTTAGGCCCAACCCACACACACAACACACATCACACATACATGGGTGGGGTGCAACTCCAAAGAGCTGCGTGGGATTTGTATGTCCAAAGTCCTACCTTTGTTGCTTGGGAAATGAGTAACGACAAGTTCATTATCCTAAAACCTATTTTGTCACTTGTAAGCAAATGGCGAGTGACTCACTATCCTATAGTCACTTAAAAAGAAAGAAAGAAAGAAAGAAAGAAAAAATCAAACAAACAAGGGCCCTCTTCAAGCTAACCCAACAAACAACAAAAGGATATAGACTCTGTGGTGTCCATCCAGGGCTCTTACCTCAAACTTCTCTGGGTGACTCGCTTCTCTTGTCTTCTTTACTTCTCTCTCTACCTTTTTTGGTAAGGCTCTTACCTCGGGTTAACCTTGGTCTTTTTCTCTATCTCTATCTCTACCTTTTTTTACTGTGCCTGCATATTCAATTCTCAGAGGATATGTGCACAAGTAGTCTTGATTTTTTAATCTACTTGGGGTGGTGAAAACGTGCTGAGGAGTAGGTATGTATAGGGAGGAATCTTCTGCCTCTTTTATGACATACTTGGGGATGAGAAACTCGTTGAGGAGTAGTAGAAATGAACTCACTGAGGAGTGGTGTAACTTTTGTAGATGTGTGATCCACTGGGGAAGAATCTTCTACATCCTTCATAATATTCTGAAGATTTTAAGGAAGAATCTTCTGCTTTCTCACTAGGGATGCTTAAGGTGTACTTGGTCCACCGGGGAAGAATCTTTTGCTTCCTCACTAGAGATTGTTTAAATATGCTTGGGTCTATCGAGGAATAATCTTCTACCTCCTCCATCTGGATGATGTTCTAGATATGCTTGATCCGCTAGGGTAGAATCTTCTGCTTCCTTACTTGGGATGGTGTTCTTGAGTTTATGTGATCTGCTGGAAATGGTTTTGGGATACACATGCTTCATTGGGGGAAAAGTCTTCTACTTCCTTTACTGCTCACTAGGAGGTCCTTGGTGACTTTGTGCCTAATTGGGGCATTCTTGAGATATTCTTCTTTATTGATTTTTTAAAAATTTTTTTTTTACTGTCCATGACTAAACTACACATAGTTTAGTGGTAAGGCCTAAACTACACGTAGTTTAGCCATAAGGTGCGTTCCCGCCTTTTCATTTTTCCCAATGATTACCAACCGTTTCTTTTTTTTTTTTCTTCATTCTCCTCATTTCCCTCATCTCTTCACATTCTTCATAACTCTTCAACTTCCCTTTTTTCTCTACAAAAACTTCCCTCTTCTCTCTTTTCCTTACATCATCTTATTCTCCCATTCTCTCAAAACTCCCTCATTCTTTCATTTTTTCTCTAGACTCTTTTCCTACAGTGCATTTCTCCTCACTCGCTGGAGTGGAGCAGTAAGATTGACAGAGTTTCCTTCATTGACACACCGGCCAGAGAATCACATCCCTATGGTTGAATCCGTAAGTTTTTCAAACTTTTCTCATTTTCAAGCTCTTTGATCTTCTGTTTTGATGTGTTTTGGCCGTGTATATGCTTGGGTTTTGTTGTGGGATGGGTTTAGATGAAATCCTAACACATTAGGAGGGGTAGGAACATGTTCAGGATTGATTTTGGATGATATATGCTTCTATGTGCGTAGGCTTGAGCCTGCATACTTAGCTTGGACTTATGCATATGTAGCTCTGTTCTTGTGTGTGTAGGTCTATTCTTGAGGCTCTACGTACGATGGTTCTTGTTCGCATATGCAAGGTCCTGTTTGCATACGTGGGCCTTGACCTCTGTATTACTCTACCCATTTTCACTTCTTTTTCAACTGTTTCACATCTATATGCAATCCTAACACCTCTTTTTGTTATTTTTGCACCTGAATATCACTGCATCCATCTTTTTAACTTTATTCTTGTATCGAAAACATCATTTTTCCTCATTTTCACTTGAATCGAGAATCTAATGTTATTTTCTTCTTTTTCAGTCCTCATCCCCTTATGCTAATAGGGGAACCACCAAAAAGGTGGTGGAGTGGTACAACCTTTTTATTCCTGAAACCAGGGCTTACATCTAGGAAGCAAGCTTCAAGCCTATCCATAACCTTCTACCAAAAAAGTCCACAAGTGCTACTTTGGTGCAATGCCTCATCGAGAGTTCGTGGGATACTACTCATACCTTCCATATTGCTGAGCGAAAGATGATGATGACTCCCTATGACTTGCACTGCATGACCGGCCTTAGCTTCGATGGGGCCATCATTAATTTAGATAGCATGTCAAGCATCCAACTAGGTTTTGACATGTTAGGGAGGAAGTACCCCACCAAGACTATCCATTACTTTGAATTGGTGTCGAATTACATACTTCTCGCACAAAGAACTATGGAGGAGCGCGTCCGGATGGCAAAGGCTTTTCTTCTACATTTGTTGGGAGTTTATCTCTTCACTAATGGTGGGCAAACGATATCCTTAAGGTGGTTGACCATCTTTAAAGACTTTGCGGATGCATGGAGGGCCAATTAGGGGTAGGCATGTCTTACCTATTTTTACTCAAGCCTCGACACTATTAGCCGGGGTACCTTGCGGCATCTTGTGGGGCCTTGGAAGCTCCTCGAGGTTATTTTGCAAAAAAATCCGAACTGAAGGACTGAATTAAATAAAGTTAAAAAAATATTAGAGGAGTTGAGTTGAACCAAATTATAGTTAAGAAACATAATTAAGTTATAATAAAAAATTAGGGAATGCAATTAGAAATGGAAAAAATTTTCAAAAGTGCCACTGTTTCAAACAGTACCACTACCTCACCAGACCTCGCCCCATTATATAATAATAATCTCCCGTGCGAGTCCCATTTCCGATTTTCGCTACAAAGCGGGAAAACTATTGAGAGAGAGAGAGAGGGAAAACCAAAAGAAAAAGAGAGCGATAAAATAAAAAAACTTTTGCAGTAGTAGTTAGGTATTGTTAGGGCATTTTGTATCTGGCGATGGCGATGGCGATGGCGATGGCGATGGCGAATGTAATCGATCAAGATCAGCAATGGCTTCTCAACTGTTTGTCCGCCACACTCGACCCTAACCACGAGGTCCGTTCCTTCGCTGAAGCTTCCCTTAATCAGGCCTCTCTTCAACCAGGTTTTACTTCAAATTCCTCTCTCTCTCTCTCTCGCTATTTTTTTGATTGAGCTCTTAATTTTTCCTGTATTAACACTGATCTGAGTCTTCCTTTGTGATTTAATCAAATTAATTTGGTTTTAAAAACCATATTCTCATATTCAATTATACATTTTAGTATTGATTTGAATGGTGTGTTGTCTGGAATAATCATGTGGCTATTATGATTAATTTAGCTTTAATTAGTTGGTTGAGATGGAATGTTAGTGATACAGATACGAGTGAAATGATTGGCTTAAAGCTCTATGTTGGAAACTGTCTTCCCTGGGGATTTTTGTTGTTAAATCTTATTACAAGACGCATCAGTCTACTACTCAGCTGCCATTTCCCTGGATGTCTTTGTGGAAACCGAAAGTTCCAACAAATGTCATTGTTTTTCCTTTGGACCGCGGTGTTGGGCAGAATTTTAACTGTTGATAATTTGTGGAGGGTGTTCTCACTTTCTGGGGTACATTAGGTGTTAAGGGGCTTCTCGCTAATTGGATGGGCAAGTCTAGCAGGCATAAGATTGCGGTGATTTGGGGTATGATCCCCACATTGCCTCATGTGGGGTATTTGGAGTGAGAGGTCGATTCATGACTTGAAGCGTTCTTTTTTCCATACTTTGTCTGACCGGACAAATGCTTTGGAAGTTTTTACTTTTGCTTCATTGCCTGATTTACTTGATAATTTTACTTTCCATACATCATAATTTTTTTTTTTTTTTTTTTTTTCTGGTTGGCTTCTACTCCTTAGCACATTTTCCTGTGTGCTTTGGACCTTTGGCTCATTGTATTCACTCTTCTATTTTTTTGGGAACTAAGTGTTCTGTTCTGTGCTATATAACTTGAGTTTGTGTTGTTTTCTTCATTGGAGGCCGAAATCAGGACTGACTGCTAAAAATTAGGGGTTGGATAGGGTTTGGGTGGCCACAGGTAAGAGATTCCAAAGACACTTAGGATGTGCCTGATGTAAATTCTATTTCCTTTCAATGTTAAGAAAGTTAGTCCATATGTATAGAAAATTTACTATTAAATGGATGGTTTGAAACTTTTTGTAATGTGATAGAAAAGCTCTCTGTTTTGAGCCTTAATGAGCATCCTAGTGAACTTATGGTCATGAATGACAGAGATACAAGAAGTGCATTCTATAAATGATCATTGATCAGTCACTCGATGTTCCTATTGTTTACCAAAAGAAATTAAAGAGCTTCAGGTTGAAGCCAGGGATGAGAAGAATGCTGAAAAGCAGGTAGACAGGGAGAGGCTGAATGGAATGTGGATTAATACAGAAACAAAGTCTATGTTAGTGTAGGACTTTATTGAGGATATGTCCTTTGACTTATATATATATATATATATATAACAAAGAGGATATGGTCTTTGATGAACATCTGGATGGAGAAGTTGAAGCTGTTGCTGACTCCAGATGATTTAGTGTAATTGAAATTCTGTTCTTATATAAAAAAAGATTCTGTTGTTTGCTAGCCAAAAAAGATTCTGTTGTTGACTTGAGTATAAAATTTATTGTTGACATAATTCCACATCTTTGAAAACAAAAAAGTTATTTTCACATTTTTTCACATAAAAAAAGAAAAAAAGAAAAAAAAGAGACAACTTATACACATATTTTTCCCCTTTTTTTCTTTCAAGGTTTCAAACTGTAAAAGCTTGTATTGCTTCATGGAGAAATTGGGTGGACCGTGAAGAGAAAAATGTACATATTATGTCTAGGACTCAAGATCTAAATGAAATATACCAGTGTTTTTTTGAAGCCAATCCTCAATGGTATACATTGCAGTTACACCAATATGTTTTGCTGTGGCTGCTGATAAAAATTGATTCTTAAAAGCTAATGTTGACTTGAGAATCTTATAGTCAAAATTCTGATCATTTACAGAGTAACTCTATGTAATCTTTCTGGTAGTTTTAGCTGATCCATTTTACAATGGGTGTGGCTGTAATTTGTTCTTATTAAGTTTTCTGCACATAAATATTGTTGTTTGCAACTTGCCTCACCCTGATTCTAGGTTCTCATAATGGAAGGTGATTGTCATGCCCATGGAACAAAGGGATATACATTCATTATCTTCTTTTCTATTCCTGCAAGGATGGTAACTGTGGTACATGTAAACTAATTGATGATTCTATTATTGTCCATGAAGGTTTTGGAAGTGCACTATCCAAAGTTGCTGCCAATAGGGAGCTTCCACTAGGGTTACGCCAGATATCCTTTTAATTTTTATAATCAAACTCATGCCATTATCTTCTGTTGTTTTTCATCGCCCTTGCTGGTTAAAGAAAAGAATCATTGTTTTGTGCTGGTCAAATATTCTTCTTCTTTATTAGATAAGAAGACAGAATGCTAGTTTCTTGTTCTCATTATAATGGAAAAGTGTACTGAAGCTAGATTTTGAATCTTGACCCTCTTGAAAATCTTCAGATGTTGTATATGTACAGAGTTTTTTTTTCTCCTGTTGGAAAAGAAGTTACAAACTTAAAAATTGACCCTTGAATATTGTATTTTTTGTTTTATTTATAAAGTGGGCCATCTAGAATCCGCAAATTCTGTGGGAGAGCATTTGGTGTAGTAAGGTCCTCATTGTTCTATGAGGATTAATATGTTTTTGAGATTAATTCTTTTTGTTTTATTTTAATTATTGTACTACAATTAGGGGCATCTTGTAATTCTATAGTAGATTTCATGAATCTCTTAGACCAGATTCTTTCTTTAGGAGACTGCCATTTAGAGTTCTCCTTTATTTAATAAAACCTACGATTACTGATACAAAAGAGTATTTTTATATTGTAAGATTTGACATACGTTCACCTAGCTGCCGTCCTTCTGAAGCAGTTCGTTAAGAAACACTGGCAGGAGGGTGAGGATTCTTTTGAACATCCTGCTGTTTCAAGTGATGAAAAGGTATTTATGAAAATTCACCATTTTAGATCGCATTTGTGTATTTCTTTTAGCTTTTATACACCTTGTATTTTCATTTATTTAGGTTTTTAATCCTACTTGCACATTTCATAAAAGTTTCCCTATGTAATGGAGCATTAAATTTGTTGTGTTCTTTATATATCATTTCTCTGTACTGCATTTTTGCACCACCGATGTTGTTCAATGGACAATTTAAAAGTCATAGGTCCTGAAGACTGTTTCTTGAGTTTAGTCCACAGAAGCAGGAGTAATTTCCAAGTAAAGCAGATTTTGGGTTGCATTGCCTCTGTAGCATGTGCTCCCTTGCTTGACATGCGCTATAAAATATTGTACTTTTATTTGTTTGTTAACATCACAAAATCTATAATTATTTTTAACCACATTATGGGTAAGTGGATTTAGATGTTCCACATTGCTTTTGCTTGTGCTATATATTTGCATGGATGAAGACCATGTGATTGTCTTCTTAGTTGGTATCACGTTGCTAAGTGCACTAGGGAATGTGAGATATGTTGATTTTATTCTTATTCATACTTATTGTTCTAAATAAAGTTTTTTTTTTTTTTTTTTTTTTTTTAAGAAAGGAAATCTCAATTAGGAGAGCTTCCTAATTAACTACACACTGAAGTTCATGAGTCATAAAAATCAACTTACCAGAACCTTCCTCCCCCCATCTCCCTCTCCCCCCCCACCACCCCCCCCCCAAAAAAAAAGGAAAAGAAAATGAAATACTCACAACCCAAATGTAGTCTACCATTTAAATAGAAGATGTAAAGTCTAGGCTTAGGTTCACGATTGATCTCTCTATGCCTTTGAAAGTACAATTGTTCCACCTTGTTCAAATCAAGACACATTTCACATTGCTATTGTTGTACTTCCCATGCAACCCTTGCCAACACAAGTAGACATCTATGATCTAACACGGACGCCTATTCTCCCCTCTTACACCCACAAATGAAGATACTAAAGCATCTTTGTCATCTACAATCAAATACAAATCTAGATACATCTTTAAAGCCTGTGCACCACATATCATGCCAAAATTTTGTTTTCCTACAGTCCTTGCTTTAAAAAGATATGAGAATATGTAACTTCTCCCAACCAGCTCTAATTCCATTCCAAAGACTACTCCCGTACGGTGGTTGCACAACTTAAGAAGTCTGTTCTGTCCATTCAATGTCAAAATTTTACACGTGCGATTACACACACACACACCCACCAGCTGGGAAGCACGGATGTGGCGATCTGGTTGCCGCACCCGTGTCGGACACACTTTGGGGACGTGGCTGCATGTGCTTCCCAAACAAAATTTTTATTTTACAGCTGACAGTTTCTCTCCATTCTCTCCTTTCTCTCCTTTTCTCTTTTTAGTGTTTTAAAGATATGCTAAAAGTAGCTTCAATCCCAAGGTGCCCACTTGTATGGTTAATAAACCATACATTTTAGCTACCACTTTTTTTTTTTTTTTCCACAACTTCCAATTATGTGCATAATTATTTTATATGAAAATTATTAAAACTAAAAAGTGTATTATATAAAGAGTAGTGGCATGAGCATAATATTTTCGCAACAATTTCACAACAAATTTTTGGTAACAAATTTTTGATGGTTCTCATTTGGACTCACCACTTACTTTTGATAAGTTTTGATTTCTTGATTGAGAAAAAATATGTTGATTTCTTTTCTTTTTTTGATAAGTAAAAAAAATGTAGATTTTTTTTTGTTGATAAGTTTTATGGTTGATCGAAAAAAAATATGTTGATTGCTTTTTTCCTTTGTTGATTTATCATGTAATGGTTATGTATTCACTTTATTATCTATTGTGCCTCTTAAATTGATATATGTTTATCATTATTTGAAAAAAATGTTTAGCAATATATAGAAAATAAAAATAAAAATATATTTTATAATTAATTAATAAACGTATCCCGCTGCAAACGTGTCATTCTTTTTCAAAAATTGTCGTGTTGCAGCACTCACACCCGAATCCATGCGGTTGCTTCCTATCCGTCCAGCCATACTCTTTATTTTGCCACTGACTGAAAGAATCAGTTTAGCTCATTTTCTCTAGAACTTTTATCACATATTACTAAATATAATTGTACAGACCAAAAGTCCAAAAGACAACTTCAATTGTGATATATATTCTCAGGGTCTTGGACAAGCTTTAGCAACCTTTGTCATCTGTTAGGTTGTCCATGATGCACAATATATTCTATTATTTTTGTACACAATGCACAAAATATTCTATTAGGATCCTTAATGATTAGATTGACACGCATGATCATGGCTTTGACTGATAACATTTGCATTAAATGATGTATCAGTGATTGCGCCATACATGTGGTAACTGTTAACTGAAATTTGTTTCTAATTCCTTTTTATGTTGTAATAGTTAGTTGGCTATCATTGTAGACCATTCTTATTTGCTACTGTTCCAACACAACAGCTCACTCTTGTAAAGAGTCTTATTTTTAATATGCTTTTCTTTTGCATGTCTAATGAAATTATGGTAACATTATCAGGCAGTCATACGCAGACTTCTTTTAATGTCATTGGATGATCCTCAGAGAAAAATTTGCACGGCAATTAGTATGGCTGTGGCATCCATTGCCGTCTATGACTGGCCAGAGGAGTGGCCTGACTTATTGCCTTTCCTACTAAAGTTGATAAGTGATCAAACTAATATGAATGGAGGTAAGTCTTCCATACATTTGTGTACCACTTAACCTAATGCCAATTTATTTATTTTAGCTTTGTATAGGTCTTCATATAATTAGTTTATTAGATTTCCTTCAAGAAACTTTATCCCTTATCCCTTTGTTTACATTTTTGAAACGTTTACATATCAAAGAAATGCATTGTTGAAACCTTTCCTGATTAAATGGTATTAATAAAGTCAGATATTATTGTTTAGATTGTTAGACTTAAGAGTCACTTGTTATTTTTATATTAGATTGTTATTTTATATCAACAGTAAACGTATTCTTGTAAGTAATTATGCCATATCACTCTAAATATTGGCTACGATGAGGGACTGCTTAACATAGCCCTAAACCTAATTGCCTTATATTAAAAAAAAAAGCCCTAAACCTTTTTAAGTATCCTCTCTCTCTCTCTCTCTCTCTCTCTCTTCTGCCCTTCTCCTTTTTCTCTCCCAAACAATATGATGTTTAATGGGAAGTAAATTAGAGAAGTAAGATAAATACCAGATTTATGCTTGTTAGCACACGAGTCTATGACCTAGGATGGCGGGGAATCAGCCACACATGCAACATTACTTGAATCATCTAATGTAGCAATAGAAGAGGAAGGAAGTGCAGTGCACAATTGCTGAAAAAGCTTTGTAAGCTGAGTAGTGAGTGCATCATGAGAATTGGAACTAGAAGTGTGCCTAGATGGAGTAGAAGTTGGTTGTGGCTGTGCACTACCATCAATGATCTGATTCACATAATATGGCTACCCATATTTCACCCAACAGTAGGGTTCAGTATGATTAAAAGCGCCACAATGTTTACACTAGTCACCATGATCGCTGGTATGGCCACCACCATGAAAACCACGGCCTCCACTACCGCCACATAAACCACTACAAGAATTACCATGACCTTCACTACTTGAGATTAAAGCAGAGGACTTCAAGGAAGTGACAGTGGAGTTTTGTCCCAATGATGAGCGCTATAGTCGAGATTAGGCATGAACGTTCCTTTGAAGGGAATGAAAGATCGATTTGTGAGTTGAAGCTTTCCTTCTTTTAAACTTTGGATTCATGAGTTGAAGCTTTCCTTCTTTTAGACTTAGTTTGAATGGGAAAATGCTTCGGGTATTCTTACTTTTAATTCTTTGCCTAATTTGCTTCATTTTTTGTACTTTCATTGTTATTTAGTTTATATTTTATGTTGTCTCTATCGAACACTGCCTGTGTGCCTTGTTTTCATTGTATTTTCTTATTTCAACTTTCAATGAAGTTTTTTACTTATAAAATAAAAAGAACTTGGGATTAGGCATTAGCAGTTGTAGGTAAGGTCTCACTAGATAGAAAATAAGCAATCAGTTGTAAGAGGTCAATACTATAATAATTGTTCCCATAAATTTTAAAAGCACTATAATACTTAAACAACGGCTCCCAGATTGCTTAATAGTGAAATTTTCATGATTTTAAAGACCGGACCTGGCCAGCCGGTTCAATTGGGAGGCCTCAATCTAGTCCAATTCTCTTTGAAAGCCGGAAATGCTGAAAAAGGAAAAACAAAAAATGGAAACAGCAGATTCAACCATCCAAACCAGAAACCAGAACAGTTATTGAGCAGTTTGGTTATGATGCCAAAATGTGGCCTTGTTTGGCAGAAATCTTCTCATTCTGCCCTCTCTCATCTCAAGTCACAGTTGTTGAAGTAGTCAGAGGCACTTTTTTTTTTTTTTCATGCTCCTAAAATAATTATTAATAGAAAGAAAAAGAAGTTTTAGTTGCAACAGCCGTGGCAGATCTGCAAATGTGGAGAGAGAGAGAGAGAGAGAGAGAGAGAGAGAGAGAGGGTGGGGGTTAGATTTGGTTTGTGTTACTGGGCTGCCCTCAGCACTTGCTTGTGGTATATCTTAGCATGTATAGGGGCATTCAATTTAGGGCTGTGGAGGATTTTTAATTTTATTATTTTTAGGGAAACAATTGTCATGGTCCGTGGAGGTCTTGGAGGATTGTTTTGGACCTTTGGTAAAGTAGCAAAAGCAAGTCACTGAGGCTGTGTTTGGAATTTGTGTTTTCTATCACTTATCACTCTAAACTCATCACTCAAAATTGGTGGGTCCCACGCGTGCTACACTTGTTTGGATGAGTTTTCATTTTTTGTTTCCATCGCCCAAAACTCACCAAATTGAGTTATGAGTTAGTGAGAATGAAAACAAAAAAAAAGTGTTTTTGAGTTATGGAAATAGAATTATGATGGCACTTTTGTAATTTCAATCAACTAATGGGCCCCAAGTTTTGTGTGTTGTCAAGTCCATGCTAGCCCACTCCCCAACAACTCTCTTCTCTCTCATTACTAGACTTCTTTTTTGCTTTGTTCTTTGATTTTCTTTGCTCTTCTTCTTCCCAAGCCACTCATCATAACTCCTCTCTCATTACTCTCTCTCTCTCTCTTTTCATATTGGGTTTCTAGGTTTGGTTTTTTTTTGATAAGTAATAAAGCTTTATTGAAATAAAAAAGAGACACTGAAATACGCAAGGAGTATACAGGGGGGGGGGGACAAATCAAATACGAACATTACAAACATCAAGCAAATCCAAAATGGAAGAAAAATGATGGTTTCTCCACACAGAGAACCAGTCCAATAAGGTTTTGAAAAATAGAAGCTTGAGATCAGGCATGGAATGCTCAATATCTTCAAAACACCTACTATTTCTCTCCTTCCAAATACACCACATTAAACAATGAGGAACAACCATCCAAATATCTTCATTACGATGGCGACCAAAATGACTTTGCCAGCAAGCAAATAGCCTAACAACAGAGATTGACATAACTCAACAAACTCCAAATAAACCAAAAACCATATCTTACAACTCTAAAGCAACCGGGCAATGAAGGAAAAGATGGTCAATAGTTTCACTATTACGCTTGCACATATAACACCAATCCAAAATGCAAACCTTTCTTTTCCTTAATTTTCCTTTTCATGTTGGGTTTTTGGGTTTGGTTTCTATTATTATTATTAAGCAAAAATGCAAAACTGATTCTATAACTTTCACCGTTTTTCATTTCAGTCCTTTAACTTTTATTTTTGTCAATTCAGTCCTCTAACTTTCAATTTTTTTGTCAATTTAGGGCTCCATTATAGCTTAATTAGTCCTGCCATCAGAACCACTAAAACGACGCTGTTTTTCATGTGTTTTTTTTTTTTTTTTTAATTTGGAATTAAAATAAGGAAAATCTGAAAAAAAAAAAAAAAAAAAAAATTGGAACGACGTAGTCGTTTCCCTTCCCCTGAAATCAAAAGAAAACCAAGTGCCCAAATGGCCAAATCCCTGGGAATCACCAACAATTATATAGTTTTCACTTACTATAATAATTAATACTCACTCATCATTTCTCTCTCTCTCTCTCTCTCTGGATTTTATTGGAAAGTTGAAATTTTGAGTACCAAAATTAAAATCAAATGTCGGCTTCGATTGTGTCTATAACGGTGACACCATCTAGTGGTGGCTTTGGAAAAAACCACCAACATCGAATTGCTCGGCACCACTGCTACAAACAAAGCCACTCCACTGCAAGCCTCCGCCGGCGAAAAGCACTCCAAAGATCTAAGCCACCACTCCATTCGCAGCGGCGAGAAGGACCTAGTGAAGAAATCGTCGTCCGTAGTGCCAAACAACCCGAATGCGGCTGTTCGTCGGGGTCGGACCAAGGTTGGTGCAACCTGACCCAAACAGGTCCAGTTGCGATGGGTTACGATTGCTCGAATTTTGGCTAAGAACTTGGTTCTCTTCATTGTGTTCGCCGGGTTGGCTCAACTCGTTTACCGACTCGCTTTGAAGCCGAATCCCGATGAAAGCGGAAACGGAATTGCGTTTGTTGGAACGCACATGGAATTCGAGGGACGGATCGCTGAAATGGAAGCGTTTCTGAAGAAGACAGCGAAGATGATGCAAGTTCAAGTCGAGGTCGTTGATCATTTGGCCATTTTTTAATTTTTATTTTATTTTTCAAATTTTCCTTATTTTAATTCTGAATTAAAAAAAAAAAAAAGGCAAAACGGCGTCGTTTTTGTGGTTCTGACGGCAGCACTAACTGAGCTGTAATGGAACCCTGAATTGATAAAAAATTAAAAGTTAAAGGACTGAAATGAAAAACGGTGAAAGTTAGAGGGTCATGTTTGCATTTTTGCCTTATTATTATTATTATTATTATTCTCTTTTATTTCCTTTTCACTTTTCACTGGGTTTCTGGGCTTGGTTTCTCTTTTCTTTCCTTGGGTGCTGGGTTTGAGTTGATGAGGATGGAGGCGATGAGAGCTTCTGGTTTCTCTATTCTCTCTCTCTCTCTTTTTTTTTTTTTTTTTTTTTTTTTTTTTTTTTTTCATATTGGGTTTTTGGGTTTGGTTTCTATTTTTTTTTTTTTTCCTTTTCACATTGGTTTTTTGGGTTTGGTTTTGATTATTATTAGTTTTTTCTTTTTCCTTTCCTTTTCATTGGGTTCTTGGGCTTGGTTGCTCTTTTCTTTCCTTGGGTGTTGGGTTTGAGTGGATGAGGATGGAGGCGATTTAGCTCCATGGTTTGATGAGAGGATGAGAATGGAGCCGATTCAAGCTCCATGGTTTGGTAAGTGAGTTTGGGTATTGGGGGTGAAGGAAAAAAATGGTAATAATAAAGTGGAGAGAACTGGAGGGGTTCCTTTCCACACATGGGTAGCTGTTCTGTTTTCACTGCACCAAGTCAGTCCGTGGGTCCCACAAGAAGTTGAGTTTTTAGAATGAAAGCTCAACGGGGTTTAAGGGCCAAACAGAGCTGGGGTATAAGTTGAGGTTTTTCAAGTGATAAAAAATGAGTTAGTGTGATGAGTTTTGAGTGATGATTTTTGGGTGATAAGTGATGAGATATCAATCACTCACCATCCAAACAGGGCTTGACTCACGTGTCTTTAGCTTCTTTTTTTTTTTTTTTTCTAAGATGATTTTTTTTATATTAATTAAATGAAAAAAATTTAATATCTACTTAATTATTCCTTAAAATGAATTCATAAAAAATCAACTGCTATTTACTTATATTAATAATTTCATAATATAATTTGTCAGATGAACAACTACAGTTCTCTGTTTTTGTTTTTGGTTTTGTTTTAAGGATCAACAAATATAGTTAAGTAATAAAAAGAAAATAAAGAATTCTTTTGAAGTTTTCAAGATGTTTAGTGGATTCCAACTTTTTTATAGTGATGGCCGTATAATGCACTTAAAAAAGAAGGCTAGGCCACCAATTGTTTTGTTTTGTTTTGTTTTGTTTTGAGGGTGATATGGTAATATTAATATGTTTAGTTACATTTTCTTTTTAATGTGTGTGTGTGTGTGTGTGTGTGTGTGTGTGTAAGAGATGAAAATAACTTAATTTTTTTAAAAATGATTATTTATTTTTAATTAGATATTATTATATATAAACTTATTATATATTTGTATAATTTTAAAAATTTTTATTTATCTATTTATGATGTCACCGGTTTGACAACAAGAAAATTGGTAACCACTCTTTTCCAATTCTTTGACTGGTCCGGTTTTTAAAATCATAAAATTTTTTTCACAAAACTCATACACCAGAGAAACATTGCTTTGATGGTAAAAAGATTCTGCAAGAGTCTTAAATCTTCTTCGAAGAGTCACAAAATTCTTCTGTAGTAGCAATGTGGGGTTCCATACTATGCCATAGCCATCCCAAAGCAATAGAATCCTCACTCATCCAATCCTCATAATTTAAAGCCCCAACATAAGGAGGTTTATTGGTCAAATATTTCAATTTCTTATTCCATTTAAGAAAAACTTTCACATGAGCCTAAGCTAAATAATTCAAACCATTCAACTGCTTGAGGTAATTGATTTAGACGTATGATCCTCTTTAATTAGTGATGGTTTGTCCTTAGTCAAGATAATAACTTTTTCTTAACTCATACCAAACTGAAATTAGAACAGTAAGGTCAAAGTAGCTATAAATCACGGTGGTGATATCAATCATATTGATCCTCTTTGTTGGGTGAAATATGGCAAGCTAAATTATGTTTATCAGGTCATTGATGTTATTAGAAAATCAAAACATACTTTTATTTCTTATGATGCTCTCCCTACTCAGCTTAGGCTGTGTTTGTTTCAACTGAATTTCAGTTCCGGAAATTGTTTTTCGGAAAATTTTGTGTTTGGTTCATCAAGGAAAATTCGGTCAAACTGAATTGGTTTTCAGTTTGACCGAAAATTTGCATTCAGACGACTGAAAATC
This sequence comes from Castanopsis chinensis, assembly GCA_032878915.1. Classification (NCBI taxonomy): domain Eukaryota; kingdom Viridiplantae; phylum Streptophyta; class Magnoliopsida; order Fagales; family Fagaceae; genus Castanopsis; species Castanopsis chinensis. Next base: position 34,195,321 of record JAVQMG010000133.1, on the reverse strand, counting down.
AATTCAGTCCCGAATTTCACTTCAAATCATTTCCGTGGGACGCGCAAAGAGAGAGAGAGAGAGAGAGAGAGAGATCGCGTGAGAGAGAGAGAGATCGCCTGATCGCCGCCTGCGATCGCGCGCCACTGCACCGGCGCCGCGATAGCGAGGCGGCGATCGCGATCGCCAGTGGCGATCTCGCGAGGCGGCAATCGCCGCGGCACGATCTCGCGATCGCGATCGCCGCGGAGATCGTCGCGAGATCGCCAGCCGCCTGCGATCGCGAGTCGCGATCGCGATCGCCGATCTCGCGATCTCGCGAGGCGGCGATCGCCGATCTCGCGATCTCGCGAGGCGGCGATCGCCGATCTCGCGATCGGCGATCGCCGATCCCAGATTTGATTTTTTTTTTTTTTTGGGTTTTATTTCTTTTGTTTTTGGTGGTGATAATGTTTGTTTGGAAGCTGAGAAAATGTGAGAAAATGTAAGCAACAAATAAAAAATATATTTTTTATAATATTTTCAGGATTACAACCAAACACTTGAAAATATTTTCCAAAGTATTTTCCAAAATGCTACCAAACACCTAAACATATTTTCCTTTCCAGAAAATACATTCCCGAAAATATTTTCTTTTCCTGAAAATGATTTCAGTTGAGCCAAACACAGCCTTAATGAGCTCGTTCAAAATATTTCATATTGCTCTTGTCCTTGATGTTCTTCATCCCACTAAGTTGTTATATTTACCATCTAGTCTATATGTCCTTCATTGTCTTTTTAATTTTCTTTTTGCTAGTCAACTGACTAAAGCCTTAAACTATTCTATAACTTTAGAACCCACTTGTGTATTTCAGGACCTTAAGACCAAAAAGTGGGAGTTTTGTGCATTGGTATTACATTTTTTATCGTTTCAGTTAATTGGTTTTGAGCCCAATTTTGTGGTGGGTATACTAACTTCTTCAGGTGGGAATTTTGGTAGTGGGAAGAGTTAGCTTGAAAGAGTGTGATCTAGTTCTATATAGAGTATGTAGTTGGAGAGGAATAGTAGGGACTTTCGTGACCAGGTCAAAGGTAATGTCAAACCTATTATGGACTTCTTTGATTGGGTTTATTCATACTTTTTTTGGCTCATTGATCTCCTATTTTAGTGATGCTCTTAGTTTTGGGGTTTGATTTATATCTTTTTCTTCTCCTTTTTCATTCTTTCTCCCCTTTTGTCGGTGCTAGTTTGCATGATTGGGTTGCACCCTTGTTGAACCTTCTTAATGGATTTTTCACTGATATAAGAAAAGGGTGACATTTATTTTTCAAGATGAAAAGATATCAGCTTAAGAGTGCTGAAATTCCAGTCATGTTCAGTGAAGTGGACCTATGATAAAGGCTAAATTTGGAAGGAATGTGTTATTTCTCGATGGATATAGGCTGTAAATGCGTAGCTCAACAAAGTTAAAGGTTCTAAAAAGCCCAAGGGGTGAAAAATACTGCAATTGCTTGTTATAGACTAAGGCATACTGGACAAAAAAAGTTGCTTGCTATCAATAGTGGCATTAGGCTTAAAAGTAAATCAAATTCTATGCGGTTTAATCACTATTTGTCTATGCCATAAAAACATTTATAATTATTTCTCATAGGTGTTATTAAAAGAGTTGAAATAATCCTATATGCTTGATTGATTTTAGTAGAGATGGAAGTTTGTTAATGAGTAGTAACTTTCACATTTCCAATTAAGAATGTTGGGAATGTGAACGTGCTAACTTTTTCCTATGATTATTTTTGTGCATGTTTTGTGCTGGGGATGGTTGTGATTTTTGCAATTTGCTTCGAATGATCAAATGTGTACAAAAATTTTCTAGTGCATGGATCTCTAAGGTGCTTAGCTCTTTTGTCGGGAGACTTCGATGATAAGACGGTGCCAGCACTAGTACCTGTTTTGTTCCCTTGTTTGCTTACAATTGTTTCATCTCCGCAGGTTAGTTCTAATTAGTTTTCTTTACAATTTTGTCATGACTTGTAAAAGCTTCTCACATTATTATTATTTTTTTCATAAATATATTTTTCCTCCAGCATTTTGTTTGATAGATTATTGTTTTTCCTTTTTTGTTTGATAAGTAATAAAACTTTATTGAAAAAAAATCAAGAACACAGAGGATCCTAAGTACATAGACCGTGTACTAGGGAAACAATGTACTCAAAAGATGCATGAAAAGTAAAATCAAAGTAAATTAGGAAATAAAAAGAAGTAAAAGCACTTGAAGCATTTATCCACTCAAACAAAGTATTGAGGAATAAAAGCTTCATATCATGAATTAGTCTCTCATTCCCTTTGAAAATCCAAGCATTCCTCTGCTGCCAAATACCCATGTAAGACAAAGGGGAATCATACTCCAAATCACGGCGTTTCTATGCCTACTAGACATGATTGACCAAGTAGCAATAGGCTCCACAACCTTTCTTGGCATAACCCAATTAATCTTGAATTGTGAAAAAACCATGTTCCACAACTCACTAGCAATAGGGCAGTGAAGGAGTAAATTTTTTTTTTTGATAAGTAATCAGAGAGCTTTTATAAATAAGTGAAAAAAAAGACATACAAGAAGTTCATGATGATGAACAGCAAGAGAAAAACTATCCGGAAACTAAGCTAAGGGAGGATAAAAACTCAGAAAGAGAAGAACAACTAGTAAAACCCCAACAAAGAGACCACTCCAAAAGACTCCGCTGGCATAGAAGCTTTAACTCAACTAGCGTCTTCTCTTTGTCCTCAAAGGATCGACGATTTCGTTCCAACCACACAGTCCACATTAAGCACCCTGGAACCAAGTTCCAAATGTCTGACTTGTGCTTCCCATGCCACTGATGCCAGCTAGAAATCAACCCCGCCACCGATCCTGGCATAACCCACAAAATACCAAATGCCTGAAGCAAACAAGTCCATAGGGAATGGGTAACAGGGCAATGGAGAAGAAGGTGGTTAACCGACTCCCCATCACTGCAACACATACAACACCTATTAGCCAAAGGGCGTCTCTTAAGCATAAGGTTATCTAAAGTGAGAATCCGACCATGTGCAGCAGTCCACAAAAAGAACGCCACCCGCTTAGGGATTTTTGGTTTCCAAACCCCCCTCCAAGGAAGCCAAGTATTAGAAGCACCCTGAATCGCAAGGTAATAAGACCGAGTGTCAAACTTACCATCCCCTTTAAGCCGCCAGTAAAGGGTATCTCTCCTGCTCCCCTGAGGAATACGAGCTTGGATGAGCCGAAGAAGGGAAAACGAAGCAGCCATCTCCCAATCTTCAAAAGCTCTATAAAATGTTAAATTCCACACTCTAACATTACCCCCTTCTGGAGTCCACAAAACCTCAGAGATACAGGCATCCTTGACCGTTGAACACACATAAAGCTCAGGATAGAGAACTTTTAGAGTAGCATCACCAATCCACCTGTCATGCCAAAAGCGGATACGAGTGCCTTCTCCCACTACAAAAGACAGATGCTTAGAAAAGCTCTCCCATCCTTCATTAATGCTTCTCCATAGGCCACACCCATGGGACCTCCTACAAGCGTTAGTCCTCCATCCCCCTTGACCCTCGCCATATTTGGAAGAGATAACACGACGCCATAGGTGGGTAACTTCATGACCATATCTCCACAGCCACTTCGCTAATAAAGCCTGATTAAACGGCACAACTTTTCTTATCCCTAAGCCCCCTATCTTAACGGGTAAACACACCTTATCCCAAGCCACCAAAGGATATTTGAAGCCCCCCTCAGAAGACCCCCAAAGAAAGCTCCGCTGAATATGTTCCAATCTATATGCCACAGCTTTAGGAATAGTAAAGAGAGATAAGAAATATGTAGGGAGACTTGAGAGAGTACTCTTAATTAACATGAGCCTACCACCCTTAGATAAATAGAGACGCTTCCAACCAGAAAGTCTCTTCTCCATCTTCTCCACAATAGGATTCCAAATCGAGGCTGACTTAAAAGAAGATCCCAACGGCATCCCCAAATATTTCATAGGCAAACTGCCCACTCTACAATGAAGAACACTAGCCAAAGCATCTAGATTGTTCACCTCCCCAATGGGGACAATCTCGCTTTTCCCTACATTGACCATCAAACTCGTGAACGCCTGGAAACAAGACAACGCTAACCTTATAGCCAGCAACTGATCCCTAGAGGCATCACAAAATATGATGGTGTCATCCGCAAATAGCAGGTGTGAAATACTCACCCCAGCAGAGTTCATGGCTCCCACCTGAAATCCACGAATAAGATTACAGTCCTCTGTCTTCTTTAAAAGTCTGCTTAAAACCTCCATTATCAAGAGGAACAACAACGGGGATAAAGGGTCCCCTTGTCTCAACCCTCGAGAGCTTCCAAAAAAGCCTTCAGGGGAACCATTTACCAGGACTGAAAAATGGACAGACGAAATGCAAGCCTTAATCCACCCCCTCCATTTCACCCCAAAACCCATCCGGCCCAACAAATAAATTAGGGCCTCCCAGTTCACATGGTCATAAGCTTTTTCAATGTCCAGCTTGCAAACCACACCCGGAACTTTGCTCTTCAACCTACTATCCAAGCATTCATTTGCAATAAGCACGGAATCCAAAATTTGCCTTCCGCCAACAAACGAATTTTGAGTCTCAGATATGAGGTTATCCAAAACCACCCTCATCCTATTAGCCAACACCATGGACAACAACTTATACACACTACCCACCAAACTGATGGGGCGAAAGTCTTTAATGTTAACAGCACCACACTTTTTAGGAATTAAAGTGAGGAAAGAAGCATTCAAAGACCGTTCAAACTTAGAGTGCCGATGGAAATCATCAAAAAAGCCCATTACATCCCTTTCCACAACACTCCAACATTTCTGAAAGAAAGCCATGGTGAAGCCATCAGGACCAGGGGCTTTATCCCCCTCCATCTCCCTTAGAACCTGGAAAACTTCCTCCTTCGAGAACTCCTTCTCTAAGGACTCCCGCTCATCCTCTTCAATACAAGCAAAATCTAACCCATCCATAGAAGGACGCCCCACCTCCAATTCCTTATATAGCCCTTGATAAAAGAGGGCTATCTGAGAGCGCACATCAAACTCATCCTCATAAAGAACACCATCCACCTCGATCTTTTTAATATGATTAGCATTTCTATGGGAGTTTGCTAATCTATGAAAAAACCGAGTATTATTATCTCCCTCCTTCACAAATAAGGCCCGAGACTTTTGCCTCCAGGAAGTCTCCTCAAGAGAAGCCAACTGTTCGATGTCCCCTTTAAGTTGAAGGCGCCGAACCTGATCCTCATATGAGAGACCCACCAGCTCCTCTCTCACATCTATCCCCATCAATTCAGTCAGCTTGTTCTTCTTTCTAAAAGCCAAATCCCCAAACTCCTCCCTATTCCACTTTTTTAGATCTGCTTTCAAAGCCTTCAATTTTTGAGCCAAGATGAAGCTTGGAGAACCCTCAAAACTGTAACCATCCCACCATTGCTTAACTCTATCAACAAAGCCCTCATCTTTTAACCACATGTTCTCAAACTTAAAGGCACTTCGACCACGCCGAACAACACCAGCTTCCAACAGAAGAGGACAATGGTCAGAAAGAACACGAGGAAGCACCCGTTGGGATACCTTCTCAAAGTGCTCCTCCCACTCAAGAGAAACCAAAGTCCTGTCAATTCTTGACATAGAGGGATGACCAGCATCTCTAAACCAAGTAAAGGAGGCCCCTTCTAGAGGTAAATCAACTAAAGAATTACCCTCTATAAAATTTGAGAATGCAAACATAGCAGGACTAAAATACTCACAGCCAAGTCTCTCACTTGGGAACCTGATAATATTAAAATCACCTACTAAACACCAAGCCATGGGCCACCTAGCGCGCACCTGAGACAAATCCTCCCACAAAGAAGGCCGCAGACCATTGTCATTAGGGCCATACACACCTGTACAAGCCCAAACAAAATCATCCACCACTCCTCTCAATAAAACACTGACAGAAAATTGCCCAGCAATGACATCCAACTTCTCAAAAACCCTCTTGTCCCAAATCAGTAAGACCCCACCTGAAGACTGCTCAGCATCCAACACAGCCCAATCAGTGTACGGACTACCCCATAAACTCCGAACACAGCCCAATCAGTAAGACCCCACCTGTTGGGATACCTTCTCAAAGGCCTGTAAATGATTCGTAGTCTCCCCTCTCCTCTTTACACGTACAATACCAATCAATCACAACAACTCAGACACCTCCGCAAGTTATCAATAGTCAAAAGTTTCCCAATGCCACCCTCTATTGAAGAAACAAACCTTTGTTTGCTCCATAGGTTTCCACAAATTCTTCCATGGGAAAGGAGGTTGACTATGCAACACCTTATAGTAAGATCTAACTTCAAATTAATAATGTTAAGTAACTAAATATTTTATTAATAGAAACAGAACTAAGTACACTGATTAGTGCAACATGGTAGAGAGTAGGCAATTTTGAGAGAGGTTAAATTTTTTTTTTTTGACTTATGGGGGTTCCATCTTTTTCTTCATTGAATCGAAGGCTTTTGAATTATCAATAGAGGAAGGGGGTTCTGTTTTCATTCTCTGGATTTACAAGCAAGGTAGAGACTCAATATGATCGGTTTTAATGGGCAAAGAGTGTGCTAAGCGATTGTTGTTGCATGTTGAAGGGTTAATGCCAAATCAATCACCCGATCCTTTTGTGAGAACATTTAGGGAGGGGATGAGGTCTTCATTTTCCAGCTATTGAGCCTTTTGCAGATTATAGAGCTGATAAATGGCCGTCACAGGGGTTCTATAGTTGTTTTGGAGGGTAAGTTGGGTTGCGGCTGGAGAGGTTTTGGATTTCATTTGAGCAAAGCTATCGCATCAGATTTAGTTCAGTTACAGTCTATACTCACCTAAATAGGCCTTTTTCTTTCATTAAGAACAGCAAAGATATGTCTAATGCGGTAGTGGTGGTAGAGCTAGAATGCACGGACGTGACATGGTATGTATTGGTGTCCTAGTCGTTATTTATTTATGTATTTTAAATTGTCAGAGACAGCCTATGCCAAAGAAAGAAAGAAAAAATGAGGGAAAATAAAGAGATCTGTAAACTTGCACCTCCATCTTTATTCTTCCTCATGCTTTTTCAGTTTCTCCCATTCTGTGTCTCTTCATCTTTAATTTTTTCTCTCATTTTTTGTTTTCAAAACTAACTTTTCTTTTTTGGAGAGTTTTGTGGCTGACTGCCTCCTCTTTTTCAATTTGACTATTGAGAGGCCAGTTAGCCACTTCCCCTGTCTCATTCACGCCACCCTTCATTTTTTTTTTTTCAATTCACATATCAGGATGGCACTCAAATAATGGGCTTTAATATACTTGGGACATGGACTTAAATATAACTAGGACATAGGCTTAAATTTTTAAAAGAAGTAATATTTTAGATCTTCATTATATATATATACACACACCCTTAAAACTTTTAAATTGGCCAAAATTTCCTCTAAAACTTCTAAAATAGCAAAATATCCCTTATACCTCTAATACAACCAGAATACCCTTTTGACCTAAATACCCCTTAAAACCTCTAAATTGGACAAAATACCATTGAAAACCTATAAAATGGCCCTAATACCCCAAAAAACCTCCATAGTGGCCCCCCATAAAACCTTTAAAATGACCAAAGTACTCCTCAAAAATTCAAAAAATGGCCAAAATACCCCTTCAAAGATCTAACCCAAAATGTCCTTTAAAACTTCTAAAATGACCAAAATACCCTTTAGAACATACAAAATGTCTAAAACGGCCGTAATACCCCTAAAAATCTCTAATGGCCAAAATACCCCTAAAAAACTCTAAAATAGCCAAAATACTGTTAACATTTCTAATATGGACATACACCTCTGAAAAATCTTTTTCCAGATTTGTATACACCTCTGGAGAGCTGCTCATGTTTGGGAGTTGGAGGCTGTAGATTCTTTTTTTGAGCTTCTTTACTTTTGTATGCCTAGAGGTGAGGGGGGAGGATAAGTTATCTTGGAAGTTGTCTCCAAATGGTGAGTTTGATGTGTGCTTTTATGATTGGTTGTCTGGTGATCTTACTATTGTTTTTCCTTGGAAGAGCATTTGATGTGTAAAGGTGCCTAAGATGGTGTCATTCTTTTTATGGATAGAAGCCAGGGATGGGATACTTGCCATTGATAATCTTGTTTAGAGAGGTCAGCCCTTTTTTAATTGGTGTTGCATGTGTTGGTGTGATGGGGAAACTGTGGACCATCTCTTATTTCACTATAAGTTGGCTTATGCTTTATGTTGTGAAGTTTTACAAGTGTTTGGAGTCCATTGGGTAATGCTGAAGACGATTATATCTCTTCTTTTTGCTTGGGAGAATTGGTTTGGTAGCATATGTCAACTATTTGGAATATGATACCAGGTTGTCTACTGTGGTTAGCTTGGCAGGAACTTAATAACCGTATCTTTGAAGATATTGATAGATCTTTAGATCTTTTAAAACATCTTTTTGGTGCTTTATTTCAGTGGATCGTATTTGGGGTCTTACACAATGTATCTCAACTTCTGTTTTCTACAATTTGTTAGCCGTTAGCCGTTAGCTTTAGCTTTTGATCTTTTTGGGTTTTCTCCGTGTAGAGACTATTCATCATCATAAACACGATGTTCATTTTTTCAATAACAATTCTTTTACCTATATAAAAAAAAAACCCTAATTAGGCCATAATACCCCTTTGACCTAAATACCCCTTAAAACTTTAAAACCTTTAAAATAAACAAAATACATTCTAAAACCTCTGGCCATAATACCCCTTAAAACATCTAATATGGAAAAAATCCCCAAAAACAGAAAAAATAGCCAAAATACCCTTGAAAACCAATAAAAAGGCAAAAATACTCCAAGAAACCTTTAAAAAGGTCGATTGATGTTACTCAAGAGTACGCTTTCTAGTCTTCCTACATATTTTCTTTCTCTTTTCACCATTCCTACTTATGTGGCTAATAAGATTGAAAAGTTGCAAAGGGACTTTCTATGGGGTGATAGCAAGGTCCATCTAGTAGGATGGGATAGAGTTTGCGCTCCTATAGCTAACGGTGGTTTGGGGATAAGGAAAATTACTACTTTCAATAAGGCCTTATTGGGGAAGTGGCTGTGGCGGTTTGGGAAGGAAGAGGGTCGGTTATGGAGGAGGGTGGTTGTGTCAAAATATGGGGAAGATTGGGGTGGATGGACCTCTAAGCTAGGTAGGGGAGCTCATGGGTGCGGTTTGTGGAGAGGTATTCGCTTGGGTTGGGAGGTTTTTAGCAAGAATTGTCAGTTTGTTGTTGGGTTGGGGAATAGAGTGAGATTTTGGCAGGATGGGTGGTATGGGGATCAATCTTTTCAAGTGGCTTTCCCTAGGCTCTATGGTATTGCCTTTGATAAGGAGGCTTCTGTAGAGGCTTCTTTGTCAAGGCAAGGTCCGGAGGATAGAAGAATTTGGAATGTTCGCTTCCTTAGAGAATTTAATGATTGGGAGATGGATGAAGGGTTGCTTTTTCTTCGTACTTTGGGTGCTAATACTCCTCCAATGGATGCTAGAGACCGGATGAGATGGAAGTTGAAGCCTAATGGGGAGTTTGACATTAGGTCGTATTACAACAAGTTGCAGGACTCTTCCTCAATTGCCTTTCCTTGGAAAGGAATATGGAGAGTAAAGGCCCCTAGGCGAGTTTCTTTTTTTGTTTGGTGTGTGGTATGGAATAAGATCCTTACGGGCGATAACTTGAGGAGATTAAGGGGTTTGGATTTTGTGGACTGGTGCATAATGTGCCGGCACAGTGGAGAGACGGTGGATCACCTTCTTCTTCACTGTGAGTTGGCTTATCAATTGTGGAGCTTTGCTTTAAAAACTTTTGGGTTGTCTTGGGTTATGCCTAGATCGATCTCGGATTTGCTTTTTGGATGGTGGAATTGGTTGGGAAAGCATTCATCTCATATTTGGAATTTAGTTCCTTTGTGCATTCTATGGTGTATCTGGAAGGAACGGAATCGGAGGACTTTTGAGGATTTGGATTGCTCTAGTGTTCAGTTGATTGCCTCTTGTAGTGGGATCCTTTTTGATTGGTCTCGGGCTTGGGGACTCACGTCTAGTGATTCTCTCCCCTCTTTTCTTAACTCTCTTTCTCTTTTGTAATTTTTCTTTTCTTGGGTTTGCTCTATGTTTTTCTTGCATAGAGTAGCCTTTCGTATATATAAAATTTTTACTTATCAAAAAAAAAAAAAAAAAAAAAAACTTTTAAAATGTCCAAAATACCACTTAAAATATATAAAATGGCCAAAATAAGCTCTAAAACTTCTAAAATGGCCAAAATACTCCTTAAAATGTCTAATATTGCCAAAATGCCCCTTAAAATGTCTAATATTGTCAAAATACCCCTAGAAATCTCTACAATATTTTGGATAGGCAAGAAAAGATATACTAAAGACACTACAATATGCTGGAAAAGCTTAAAGTTGTCAAAAAGTACATAAAGAAGGGGGGGGGGGGAATGAAAACGAAAAAAGAAGAGAGCTAATGAACAAAGGGATGGAGTAATGAACGAAGGGACGGAGTCACAAGTGATCTAGGAAACTATCCACATCCTCAAACGTATGACGATTGTGCTCCTTCCATATGCACCACATTAAACACAATGACACTAAATTCCAAATGTTTGACGAGTGCTTCCCCAGCCAATTCTTCCAACCAAAAAGAAGATCAAGAACCGTTTTTGGTAAGACCTAGAAAACCCCAAAAGATCAAAATATGAAACACCATAACTGTTGAGCTTTCACACAATGTTCTCACAATGAATCAACAAATGATTCAGTCTCCTACAACAGCAACAAATCCAACACCAATCAACAAAATCAAACCCTTTACACCTCATATTATCACCAGTGAGTATCTTATTCCAAGTCGTAGTCGTAACAAAGAGAGAAACTTGCCTAGGTGCCTTCACTCCCCAAATACCTTCCCACGGAAAGGTTGATAGAGGAGGAGTCTCATAGAGTCTTATAGTGCAAGTGAATGTTGAAGTTCCCATTCTTCTTCAACGTCCATCTCAATCAGTCCCCATTATCAATTAAAGGGGTACTAAGCTTCGAAAATGAAGAAAAGCCACCATAGAACCCACCTCCCAATCATTCACATCTCGTGTAAGCCTCTTTCTTAATGGCTATTTCATATGAAACTAGAAATGTCCCTCGAAGTGGTTGAACCCCACACTAAAAATCATGCCAGAATCTCATTCTATTCCCCACCCAAATATCAAATCGAGTATGTTGACTAAAATCCTCCCAATCTATATGAATATCTCTCCACAAACCACAATCGTGAACACCCTTGCCCATCTTAGATGTCCATCCCCCCTCTTCCCCAAACTTTATAACTATCACCCTCCTCCAAAGATGATTCTCCTTAACCCCAAAACGCCATAGTCATTTTCGTAATAGCGATTTATTAAAGGTAGTTAGTTTCTTTATTCACAAACCACCGTTGGCCATAATAACACACATTTTATCAATTTATCCTATTCTACCAAATATTGTTTAGATTCACTCCCATACCTTTGTAGAGAAAATCCCTTTGCAGTTTTTCAATCTTATTCACCATACTAGTAGGAATGTTAGAAAGTGATAGCAAGAAAGTAGGAAGACTTAATAATGTACTCTTAATCAAAGTCAGTCTGCCACTTTTGGACAAATACAACTTCTTTCATACTGCCAATCTTCTCTCAAATTTCTCCTAAGATAGGATTTCGAATAGAAAAATACTTATGAGAGGACCCCAGAGGCATGCCGAGATAAGACATGGGTGGATTCCCAACCTTACACCCTGAAAGCCCTACCAAAATATTTACATTATCTACCGCCCTAATTGGGACCATTTCGCTCTTACAAACATTAACCTTCAAGCTAGTGACTACTTGAAAGCATAGAAGCACCATCCGTACATGAAGAATTTGCTCCACATCTGCATCACAAAACAAGATTGTATCATTGGCAAATAGAAGATGTGAAACACAAACTCCATTGCCCTACCTACCATTAACCTTAAAGCCTTTAATTAAACTAGCCCCCTCCACTCTTTTCAACATCCTACTAAAGACACACACACACATATATATATATATATATATATTGCTCTTACATATTTATTATGGTTCTCCTATAAGGGGGTTTGGTGAGGATAAAATGTGTTGGATACCTAGCAAAAATAAGGGATTCATGGTTAGTGATTATTACAGAATTCTAGTTGGCAACACTATCTATGGTTTTCCTTGGAAAAGTATTTGGAAGCAGAAGATTCCCTCTAGAGTAGCTTTCTTTGTTTGGACTGCTGCCTTAAATAAATGCTTGACGATTGATAATTTACGAAAAAGGAAGATGTGGATTTTGGATTGGTGCTACATGTGTAAAAGTAATGGAGAATCGGTTGACCATCTATTCCTACATTGTCCTATTGCTATGGATCTATGGTCTATGGTCTTGGGTCTATTTGGAGTAATTTGGGTTATGCCGCACACTGTTTTGGGGCTGTTAGGATGTTGGCAAGGCAGTTTTGGTCGTCATCGGAATGGTTTTATTTGGTCCATCATACCCCATTGCTTAATGTGGTGTCTTTGGAGGGAGAGAAATAGTAGATGTTTCGAAGATATTGAGAGATCTATTCCGGAACTCAAGCTATTCTTTTTTAGAACTTTGCAGGATTGGTTGTTTGCTTTGCAAAAACAATCATTCCCTTCTTTTATTGATTTTTTAGACTCTTGCAATTTTTGTATTTGATTTCTTGACCCCTTGTACACTCCTGTGTACTAGGGTGTTCATTCTTATATCAATAAAGCTTATTACTTATCAAAAAAAAAAAAGATATATGTTTAATATTATATGAATAATAAATGTTTAACCATATATAAAATTAAAAATAAAAATATATTTAATAATTAATTAATACATGTGTCATTGCCGTACCCGTATCCTAATTTTTTAGAAATTGCCGTATCCTTGTGTCGTACTTGTATCTGTGTTCATGCTTTCTGGTGGCAGATAGGCATCAAAATAGGGACATCGGTGAAAATAAAGGTTGGAAGCTTTTGTCGGATTCTCAAAATATTCAAAATTTGAATTTACCCATTATGAATCTCGGGAAAGAGTTACTAGGCAAGAGTCATGCGAAGGTATCACAGGGTACAAGTGGTAGTGGGAACATTAGTGGGAATGAAGTTATGTCTTTGGATTTAATGTTAGTGTGTGGAACATGGCTACATGGCTTTGATGGGCACCGAAGGATTTTTGTGGTATAATACCATTGATGTGGGACCACGTGATTCCTCTAATCCTCAAGCGAGCCAGGCCCTCTCTTAAGAGGCCCAAGCTATTGTCTCGGAACCTATGAAAGAAAAACACATTTGGCAAACCTATCGGGGTCCCAAACCTAGGCCCTATCCCAATCTTAAGTCCAACTCTCTTAAATTTTTTTACCAACTCTAAACCCAACTATCACAAATCCATTGCCCACCTTTTGTCCAACTCTCATAGACCTGTTACTCACCCTAAGCCATTTTCTCACACACTTGGTTCTCACCCCAAGCCCAATTCCCTCTAACCCTTTAAACACATCTCGCCCAAACCCATCCCTTCTCATTTCTCTCTTCTCCTTCTTCGTCTTCCTCAAACCCAGCTCTGTATCTCATTGCTCTGACAATCATCATCTTGGCCGATTCTCCTTCCAATGAGGGGTCTGCACTTTCCGATGGGCAATCATGTGCCATCGAGGTTCTAGCTCTTCTAGTGAACCTACGAGACCTCTCTTGCATCAAAGAGAAAGAGAGGTGGCGTTGACCCAGCCCTTCTTTGCTCTATCCTCTGCTTTGACAATGCCTGTGGTCTATTCCCAACCCCAAATCGAGACCGAGACTCAAATTTGCCCGTGGGCCACAATACATTTGTTTGTCAGGTTCAAGATTTGGAGTTAAAATGGGTGGCCTCCTTTAAGGATTTGATTTATGTTGCACTAATCTAGAATAAATCAAATCCTTAAAGGAGGCAATTGATATCTTGAACTAGTCTAACAAAAATGACATTCCAATGTTACTTGCCCCCCCTTGGAAAGATATTAGCTCTGCCACTGAAGCGTCCCTCTCAAGTGCAAATAGTTTGGGGAAATTCTCTTTCAAAGGAAGCCTCCCACACCATGAATTGTGCAAGAACTTAAAAAAAGAGCCATCTCCCACCTTTTAACTAACAAACGAATTAAAAGTGTCTTAGCCTTTATTGATATTCTTCCTCAAGCATACCCCATATTTTCCACTACTCCTCCACAAAGCATCCCTCTCAACCACATAATGGCAGTCATTTCCCCAATAAAGTTTGATTAAATAACACCAAATCTTAAATTCCTATCCCCCCCCCCCCCCCCCCCCCCCCCCCTTGGCTTGGTTCACATACATTTTTTCAACTAACCAAATGATACTTAGCCCTTATTCCCCATCCCACCCCACAAAAAGTCTCTTTGTATTTTTTCAATACGTGGGCAATGCTCAGCGGGATAGGAAACAAAGAGAGGCATTAGATGAGAAGGCTGGATAAAGTACTCTTTATCAATGTGCGACTCCCCCCCTTAGAAAGGGTCATACATTTCCAACCTGCCAAATGCCTCTCCATTCATTCTAGAATACCATTCCAAATGGCCATTGCTTTTGGAAGTGGATCTCAAGGGAAGACCCAAGTATGTCATGGGAAGCCAAGTTACCTTACATCTTAGGAATAATATCTAGAGCTTCAACATTCAACACCTTACCATCCGGGACTAGCTCAGATTGCCCTAAATTTACCTTCAGGTCAGAAATAGCTTGAAACCACATGAAAACTGCCTTCAAATGCCACACTTGCTCTGGATCTGCCCCACAAAAAAAGTATCATCTGCGAAGAGAAGTGAAATCATTTACTGATTAGTGGCTGGACCACCAACTGAGAACCCTGAAATATAATTGCATTCCTCGTCCTCTCCAACATCCCACCAAGAGCCTCCATCACAAGAAAGAACAATAAAGGGGACAAAGGATTGCCTTGTCGTAGTCCTCTTGAGCTCTGAAAAAAGCTACACATGTTGCCATTCACTAGCAAATACATGAGCAAATCCACTTACTCCATCTATAGGACCAAACCCACATCTTCACATAGGAAAACAATCCATTTTTTTGGCAGAATTTTTCCCTTCAGTTCATCTTGTGCACGTGTAATTGTACATTTATTTGAATGATGATATTTTCCCATTGCATTTTTTATCTTGTATTTAAAGGATTATATTTCTCTTGTTTACGCTGCTTAGGCAGTTAATTCTGGGTCTTTTATGTTCAGGTATATGAAAAATACATACGCACTAAAGCGCTTTCGATAGTTTATTATTGCACCTCTATGCTGGTGGCAATGAGTGGTGTATATAAGGTATGTTCTTAACATTAGATCTTCGTTGTGCAAAATCTTGAAGTGTGGTTGGATTTAGCTTGTTTTATTATGATTAACAGATCAAGATGTTTATGTCCAGACAGAAACCACTGCATTAATAGGACCTATGCTTAAACCATGGATGGATCAATTCTCTATTATATTAGAACATCCAGTGCAATCTGAAGATCCTAATGATTGGAGCATCAGAATGGAGGTTGGTGTGGTGCTTTTATCGAAATCTGTATCAAAATGTGAGTACTCATTGTACATCAGTAAGAATTAGTAATTGAATATCTCTTGTTGCCATTAGGTTTTGAAGTGTTTGAATCAGTTTGTTCAGAATCTCCCTGGCCTTACTGAAAGTGAATTTATGGGTAAGTCAGCTGCTGTGTATTAGTTGATGTTGAAACTAATAATTTACTTATTTTATTTTTAAGTTCTTCTCATTATATTTGTGGAAGGCATGTATGTATGTATGTATGTACGTATGTATGTATGTATCTAACACACTTTCTCTTGCCAGTAATTATCAGACCATTGTGGGCAACATTTGTATCATCCCTTGGAGTGTATGTGAGGTCATCTATTGAAGGTACAGAAGATTCATTTGAGGGAAGATATGACTCTGATGGTGCGGAGAAGAGCCTCGATTCATATGTTATCCAGGTGACAATAATGATGCATCTTGCAGGCAGCAACTTCTATAAATATTTCATATTAAGTAATAAATCTTTTTAAGAAGTGCTTCATAGGAGGGTGGAAGCCAAATACATAGTGACTATATGAAAGGCCGTAGGAAAAAAAAATGAAAGCTATAGTGACTATATGAAAGGGCATAGGAAAAAAAAAGTAGTAACAAAGCAAATCCTAAAATTTAAATGTCAATAAAAGCTGAAAAAGAACTTGAATATCCTAAAGTACGATGAATAGCAACCAATCATACAAGACCATAAAAAAGCCCATTTTGATCTCTCCTATCCTTGCCTTTTTTTTTTTTTGATAAATAACGATATTTCATAAATCAAAAGCTCTAAGTGCACTGGGACTGTACATGGAAAGGATTACATCAAGAATGGAAATTACAATGATCAAGCATAACAAAAAAATTAGAGCACGAACAAGAATTGAAAACAGAACACCAAACAAATAAAGAGTGGAGGAGGAGACATTTAATCTCGTGAATTGATCGTTCCGTCCCCTCAAAGCATCTGCTGTTCCTTCCACCAAAGACACCATAACACACAATGTGGGATAGCCCGCCATAGGTCTTTATTGCGCTGTCTACCAAATGGACCCTGCCAAGAAGCAAATAAATCTACAACACTTTGAGGCATCACCCAAATCACACCAAAAAGGCTCCAAACCATAGACCATGGCTCGAAAGCAATGGGACAATAAAGAAGATGGTTTACCAACTCCCCACTTCTTTTACACATATAACACCAATCCATGACGGGAACACCTTATTCCACAACCTATAAAGGGTCAAAATCTTGCCTAAGGTGGTAGTCCAAGAAAAGAAAGCAACTCTAGGAGGGATGTTTGAGTGCCACACAGGTTTTCACGGAAAGAGGTTGTCATGGGTCGAGAAGAGGGATAAATAAAACTCACTAACCTTAAAGCCCTTCTTCTTTTTCAACTTCTAGCAAAGTTTGTTTTGCCGCTCACCAGTAAAGGTCATAGTGTGTATAAGATTCCAAAAAATATCAAATTGTTCCATCTCCCAATTATGGAGCTCTCTATAGAATCGAAGATCCCAAAACAGTTGTTGATTAGGAAAAGACATGACATTCGCAAGATAGGAATCCTTGTTACAACTAAAGCTATAAAGATTTGGAAATGCCTCCCGAAGAGTATGATCCCCACACCTCAAGTGATGCTGAAGTTTAATTCTACTACCATTGCCAACTTTGAAGATGATGGATTTAGAGAAAGTTGGCCAGCCTTGTCTTATAGCTCTACACATACTAATACCATAAGCAGCTGTTACTTCTTTTGTACACCTCCCACCTCAAAAATTCCCATACTTGATCTTGATAACCCGCCGCCACAGATGATTTGTCTCTATGTTGTACCTCCACAACCATTTACCAACCAGAGTTTGGTTAAATTTTCTCAAATTATGCACACCCAATCCACCAGGCTTCAAGGGGCTACACACTTGGGCCCAATTAACCAGATTGTATTTGTGGGACTCATCAATAACACCCCATAAAGAATCCCGCTGGAGTTTTCCAATGCGATTTGCAACATCCATCGGAATAGGAAAGAGAGATAGGTAATAAGTAGGCAAAGTTGAGAGAGTGCTTTTAAGTTATGATGCATTGATGCGGCAAAATGGCCGTCGAACCTACGTCTGACGCGGGGTGCAGCGGGCGACGCCGCTGCCTGCGCGTTGGTGCCGCGTTGGAATTTTTTTTTTTTTTCGTTTCCAGATTTGATCCAATTCGGCTTCGACGAATTTTGATTTGCGCTGGATCGGATCGTATCGGTTGAATATCGGTATGTTTCGGCCGGAAAAAGGAAATCGGCCGGTTACAAAAAAAAAAACTTAAACTGAAAATACTTGATATGCCGCTGTCGACGTCTTCACCGGTCTTAACCCCTTTCTTCTTCTTCTTCTTTTTCTTCTTCTTTACTTTTTCGTCTTCTTCTTCCTTCTTTTTCGCGAGCCTTGCGTTTGTTTCGTTCCTTTTTTTTTTAATAAGTTTTGTTTTTTTTTTGAAAAGGATGTTGAAATGCCTTTGGTCAGAGAGGCTTTATTTTGTTTTTTGTGCCTCTTTGACCAAACACATGAGCCTTGAGCCTTTTTTGTTTTTAATGAGAAGCTACACATATATTCTTTATTTTGTTTTTGGGCTGACCAAATAGGTGAGCCACTAAGCCACATTTTTTAGTATTATTTTTTATTTATTTATGGGAAGCCTCATCTATTTTAAATCTCTGTCAATAATTCATGCATTAAAAACGTTTGTGTACTTATTACTATCTATCTATTTTTTCATGTTTCTATTATTATTATTATATAAAAAAGCATGCTTAGCAATATACAAAATATATAAATAAAAATATTTTTAATAATTTTTTAATCGCCGCACCCTGCCGCACTTGTACTATATTTTTTTAGAAATTGCTGAGTTCCGCATCCACACCTGCACTCGTACCCACACCTAAATCTGGAAACGCACCCATGCTTCATAGCTTTTAAGTAGAGCAACCTTACCACCTTTTGATAGATACAAACACTTTTAGCTTGCTAATCTTCTCTCCATTTTTTCAAGAATAGGGTTCCAAATTGCCCTATCCTTAAATTTAGCTCCCAACAGAAGTCCTAAGTAAGTCATTGGCAATGAGGACTGCCTACATCCTAAAATGGCCACCAACTCACTCATATTTAACACATCACCAATCGGAACCAATTCGGATTTAGCTAGATTAATATGCAACCCTGACACAACCTCAAATGAAGCTAAAACGTCTCAATTTTTCAATTTGAGTAGGTAAAGTATCACAGAAAATTAGGGTATCATCTGCAAAAAAGAGATGAGTCACCATTAAAGGGGTATGAGATTTGGGACCCACAATGAATCCTGAGATATGACCAGTTAGAACAGCCCCATCTAATAGTTGACTTAAAGCTTCTATCACAATAACAAATAAAAGCGGAGATAGTGGATCACCTTGACGTAGTCTCCTAGAACTCTTAAAGAAATCTTTAGGGCTACCATTGATCAAAATGGAAAATTTCACTGTAGAAATGCAAAACAAAATCCACTTCCTCCATTGCTTAGAGAACCTACATCGCTGTAGCATATACATGAGAAAGTCCCAATTTATATGATCAAGTGCTTTCTCCACATCTAGTTTACATAAAACACCTGGAACTCCTGCCATCAGTCTACTATCCAAGCATTCATTAGCAATTAAAATCGAGTCCAAGATTTTCCTATTCGGCACAAAGGCATTTTTGGTTTCAGAAATAATCCTTGAAATAACCCTTTTTAGCCTATTAGCTAACATGTTGGATAGGATTTTATAGATGCCACCCACAAGGCTAATAGGTCTAAAGTCTCTCACGCTAACAATGTTGACCTTCTTTGGAATAAGAGCAAGGAAGGTGGCATTAAGGCTTTTCTCAAAAACAGCCTGGGAATGGAAGTTGCCAAAGAGCTCCATAATTTCCTGCTTTAAAAAGTCCCAACAAGCCTAAAAGAAAGCCATTGAGAAACCATCTGGCCTCGGAGATTTGTCACCCTTGCAATCTTTGATAACACCATAGACTTCCTTTTCTTCAAAGGGCCTGTCCAACCAGGCTGCATCCTCTCCAGAAATCCTAGAAAATTCCACTTCATCAAGGAGTGGTCTTTGCCCGTCATTCTCGGAATATAACTCTTTGTAAAAGAGGAAAATGCAAGCAGTTATGGAACTTGAATTTGATGTCAATTCACCCTCCACCACCAGATTGTTGATGGTGTTAAATCTTCTATGACAATTTGCAGTTCTATGGAAGAACTTAGAGCTTCTATCTCCTTCTTGAATCCAGAGTGCCTTACATTTTTGTCTTCGACAAATTTCTTCCATAAGAATTACCTTTTCAAGCTCAGTGTTTTCTCCAATATCTCCTCATCTGTTTCAGGACGGAAATCTGCAATCAAATTAGTGTTGTTAAAAGCGCGCTTAAGCGCAAAGCGCAGAGCCCTTGGGGCTTTTTCCCTCTAAAGCAAAGCGCTCTCACAAAAGCGCACTTTAAGCTCGCTTTTTTGAGCTTTTTTTATTAAGCGCAAAGCGCGCTTTTTTGAGCTTTTTGTATTTTTTTTTTTTTAAATTCCTAATTTGATTTTTAGCCATTAGATATAAATATGTTTGATATAAGCTATTGATTTAATATATAAAAACTAATAGTATGGTGTGCTACCATACACCTAAGCTTATCTCTTTAGCTATTTTTGAACATTTAACCACAACCACACAAACAAATACTAAATCAAACACTCACAAAGTTAGCATTACTTAACAGTCTAGTACTTTTTAGCCTTTGCCTTCTTGATTCTATACTTCTCTTTTGATTCAAACATGTTTTGTAATCATGTCCATCAAATATCATGGTTGCATATATTTTGTAAAGCACAAAAGAATTATATAAATGTTATATAAATTATATAAAATTTTTTATTGTAATTTATACGATTAATTGATCACTTGATTGTTGTATTGATCATTAATAATTTTTTTTTAATTTATTATTATTTTTTTAAATGTGCGCTTCACATCGATCAAGCTCGCGCTTGCGCTTTGCGCCTAGGCTCCTGGAGGCCTTTGTGCTTAAGTGCGCTTAGCGCTTTTAACAACACTGAATCAAATCTAAATCGTTTAGATCCTTTCACAACTTGCGTATCTACTTTCCACATTCCCAAATTCTTCTTCATTCTATTTCTTTAAATCCAGCTTCGAAGCTTTCAGTTTGCTTGCAATCCGAAAGCTTGGGGAACCTCAAATTGTGTAGGATTCCCATCAGGATCTCACTTTGTCCACAAAACCATCTGCCTTTAACCACATGTTCTCAAACCGGAATGGCCTATTATACCTTTGAAAATTCCCCTCTTCTACAAGGATTGGGAAGTGATCTGAAGTAACCTTTGGAGTCGTCTTTGACGAATATATGGAAAATTTTCTTCCCAATCCGAAGATAGTAGAAATCTGTTAGGCCTAGAGTGGGAAGCCACCTCTCTAGAATTAGACCAAGTAAATGTATCCCCTTCCAAAGGCAAATCTATAAGACCTTTTTCCGAAATAAAATCTAAAAAATCAATCGTAGCAGATGTAAAGGTACTTGAACCAGAACGCTCTGATGGAAATTGCACTACATTCAAATCACCACCCAAGCACCAAGGCATACTCCACCAACTACGAATTCCAGCCAACTCCTCCCAAAGCAATCGCCGATCATGGGCAGAGTTTGGACCATAAATACCAGTAAAAGCCCATTCAAACTGATCCTCTACATTTTTGCCTTAAAAAGTCATACATGATGATTTCAAAAACACTTCTCCTTGCTGAGTGAGAGTACAAAACAAATACAATTGAACGAGGCAAGCAGCTGATCTCCAGAAGTATCCACATCCTCAAACATATGATGATTACGCTCTCTCCATATTCACCACATCAACCACAATGGTCCTTCTAAATGTTTGATGAGTGTTTCCTCAGCCAATTCCTCCAACCAAAAAGAAGATCAAACACTGTTTTTGATTTATTGGTAAGACCCAGGAAACCCCAAAAGATCGAAAGGAAAAATATCTTAACTGCCAAGCCCTCTCACAATGAATTAACAAATGATTCATAGTTTCCCCACAACAGCGACACATGGAGCACCAATCAACAAAATCAAATCCCAACTATTCTCCAGATAAAGATATTTTTTGCTGAACAATACAGCCTCGGTTGGAATTTTTTTTGGGCAATGATCTCTAGCTGAAATGGCACTTCCTTCAACAAGGATGGGTGGGGTGAGATCGTGGGTTCAAAATCAATGGCCTATTGTAATTCCCATGCATGATTTCTTCACCAACATTACGTCTTGCACCTCATATAGCAGTCAAGAAAGAGCGTTTAGCTCCAGATCCCAATATTGAACTGGCTGAATAAGAACCGACTTCCAATGTGACACATTTCCTAACAAACTATGTAACTGGCCATGTTTCTCTCTTTTTGGAGCAGCAGAAAATATTTGGAAATTGTGTACCGTGCAATGCAACATTGCATCTCCATAACATAGGATAAAGGAGAACACAGTCAATCCAGATATAGAATTCCTAGGTCAGGTCTGGAAGTTCTTGGGTAGTTGATATTTTGAGTAATTTAGGGTCATTTCGATTTAAAATTCCTAGGTCAGGTCTGGATGTTCTTGGGCAGTTAATATTTGGAGTAATTTTGGTTTAGGTTTTGGTGGGAAAAAAGGCTGGAAAAGGATAAGGTATATAGGGCCTTAATGTTGAAAAGGAATTGTAGGATTTGGGGTTAAAATAATGGGGAAACGCCAAAGTCTGTGTCCTGGGTTGCTGTTCCTAGGCAATAACTGTGAACAGTGTTTTGGCTTTTTATGGGGATTTATAGCTATTTGATGGATGAGTGGTTTAGGGTTTTGAACTTTTAGATTTTAGGGTTTAAAAGGCGACAAACTTATGTGTGTTTGCATGGTTTTAAGCTATGAAGCACGGCTGCGTTTCCGGATTTGAGTGTAGGTGCGGGACTCAGCAATTTTTGAAAAAGTAAGGTGCGGGTGCGGCGATTAAAAAATTATTAAAAATATTTTTATTTATATTTTTAATATATTGCTAAGCTTACTTTTTCACATTATATAAACATGTACCAAAATTAAGAATAATAGTAGTAATAATTGAAACATGATGTTCATAAATTAAATACAACCCACAAGTTTGAAATTAAAACATATCATGATGTTCGGAAATTAGAATACAACTCACAAATTTGAAACTAAAACAAAATAAAAGATAATCAATAGGACAATCAAACAATACCATCATCATCATCAAGATCAATAGCTTCACTTCGTACTTCACTTTCACTAGTAGTTGCGCCAGTGCTGGCATTCCCAATAACCATGGCCTCCAACTTTGGCTCATCAAGTGTAAGGGCTGCATTCTCAAGAATTTCAGCTCCATGTATGTTACTCTCATTCCAAGAGTCTCCTGCAATATCCCATATCTTTGTTGCTATGTTTACGTATTCCTCATTGAGCCTTGACAAGAGTCGAAAATTAGAATGCACATATACCAAATCCTTAGTGCATGCAGGAGCCATTTTGTTTCTTTTTAAGGAAGGAATGAATTCGTATGTGCTCTAATTCCTCTTAGGACATGAGGATGAACTAGGTTGTCCAAGAAGGTTAAAGGCAAGGGTTTGAAGAGTTGGAAATGAGGAGCCATGGTATTGCCACCAAACCAAAGGTTGTAAGGCCCACCTATCTGTCAAGGCATCTGGTTAAGGAAACCTCCCTCCTGAAAATGCAACAAACTCAACTTTCACCACCTTTAAGTAATTCTCATCTTCAAAGTATCGATCCAAACACTTGCTCCTTTCCATAGAAATTTCATGATTCCGATGTAGAGCGATGCGTTTTGGATTTTTTGAAAGCCATTCAATGGAGTAATACCTAGTTAAAGACTAAAAAATGAATATAGATGAAACGTGTGTTTTATTAAAAGGGGGAACTATGGAAAATAAAAAATAAAAGCACCTACTTAGGATTCAAGGAATGAGCCAAGTAATGTAGTGGTGTATAATTTTTAGTCCATCGATCACTGAGTATATCATACATCACACTCCAAAATGAGCTATACTCGTTATCTTTCAAGCCTTCATGCAGATATATTGTTGCCTTCACATTCTCTATCATTGAATCCCATATCTTATACACAAAGATGAAGACAAGGCTTATTTGTGTTAGTTGCTCTTAGCATATCCTAAATAGGTGCTGTAAATTCAAGGATATAATTAATAGTATCCCACCAACGATCACTTAGAATCATATCTTTCACCATTTTAGCTTTTCTAACATCATCCTCCCTGTAAGAAGTCCATTGGTCACTAATAGCCATGGCTTGAAGGCATCTTTTTATCAATTTCAGCTTTTTTAGCATTACAACAATGGAAGCAAATCTAGTATTAGCAACTTGGAGCAGTTTTAATGGACAAAATTCAGTAAACATTGCCAACTTCATTGAATGGTCATGATAAAACCACATATGAAGGATGTATCATCAGCAATACATATAATTCAACTATATTCCTCATATGTAATTTTATTCATTTCAGTATTTTTTGCTGCACAAATATTCTTCAAAGCTAGATTGAGAGTGTGGACAACATAGAGTGTCCAAAGTATTTGGAATACTCACCTTCAATAAGAGCTCCAGCAGACTTCGTCACACTAGCATTATTAGTGATGACGTGGACAATTTTTTCATATCCAATATCTTTTATAGCATCCTTCAACACCCTAGTAATATAATGTTTGTTTTTGAACTCACTTGACCCATCAATTGCCTTTATAAACACTGGACCCCATCTAATATAGCCATAATATTAATAAAAGGTCTTTTTTTGTGGATCTGACCATTCATCAGAAACTATACTTACACCATTTTCAAGCCAAAAGTCCTTAATTGGTTTCAAAAGCCTTTCAACATGAGCTCTTTCTCTTTGCAAAAGTGTTGTTCTCAAGGCATTGTATTCAGGAGGAATATAACTCGGAATGCTATGGGTAGCAGCATACGAATAGGAACTACGATAAGAGGGGTTTCTCTTTAGTGGGCTGGTGTCATTTATGTTCCTATAGCAGGGAAATAATGGACCATTTGTTGCTCCATTGTGATGTTTTTTTGTAGTGGAGTGAAGTCTTTCGAATGTTTGGGGTTCATTGGGTGATGACTCCAACAGTTGTGTCACTACTTAGTAGTTGGATGAGTTGGTTTGGAAAATACTATTTGGGCGTTTGAAATATGGCACCGTTTTGCTTGATGTGGCTAGTGTGGAAGGCTTGAAATTCTTGCACTTTTGAAGACACTGAGAAATTACTAGAGCAATTGAAATCCTCTTTCCTATGCACTTTTTTTGAGTGGGCTTGGGTTTGGGGATTCACTCATTATACTTCCATTTTTGAATTCAGAATTCTCTTAGTTTTATTGCTTGATTATTTGTAATTTCTTGGAAACTTTTGTGTCCTTTCATTGTGAACATGAAGTAAATCTTTTTCTCAATAAAGTTACTTATTAAAATAAAAAAAAGCCCATGCCCGGAAACTAGAAAATTACAAAATTTCCACACGAAAAAATAATAAACTAAAATTAAAATGAAATTGGCTTCTTGCAGCCTGCGTCAATCTCCAACTGCATATTAATCCATTGCAAGTGATGCATTTGGTTTCTTGCCATATTGATTATTTTGTATTTGTTCAAAAGATTGATTTCTTATGCATGTACAGCTGTTTGAGTTTCTGTTGACCATCATGGGTAGTGCAAAATTGGCAAAGGTATGGTTATGTTTTGAAACCTGATTGTGCTTCATCTTTATTTCTCTCTATTATAAATCAAACATTGCTGATGTAGGTTGTTGCAAATAATATCACGGAGTTGGTGTATTATACTATTGCCTTTCTGCAAATGACTGAACAGCAGGTAATTCTGTGTTTTATACTAGTAAACCACATTTCCATAGACATAATTATTTTGAATTGCAGCAATGTTTCCATTTGTTAAGGTTCATAAAAAAATATTCAATGAACTCCCATCATAATTTGCTTGTAAACAGAATATGACAGTATATGGCTTTCCCAAACCATTATTACCTTATGCACATCAGTTAGCATATCGTGGAAAATACTGTTTTTCACTGTTCGTTTGGGAAAGGAAAATAGGAAGGAGAGAAAACCGGAGAGAAAGTTCTCTCCAGGCCCACATTTTTTTTCCTTTCAAATCGGAAGAAAAATTTGGATAGAAAAGTGTTATGGTTGCACTTTTACAAAAATACTTTCTTTCCACTTATTTTTTTTTCAATGTTCTCTTCTTTCTTTTTTTATTTTTATTTTTTTTCAACATGACCTAATCTTCAATGTCTTTATTTTCAACGTTACCTGAAGGTTCTGAACATTATCTTCTCTCTTTTTTTTTTTTAAATTTTTTTTCCAACGTGACCTAAACGTTCTTTTTTTTTTTTTTTTTTTTTTTTTTTTTTTTATGTGATCTAATCTAATTTTTACATTATAATAATAAAAATTTATATATATATATATGTAGATGATGTGATAAATTTATATTATGTTATGAGTACAAATAAATCTATTTTTTACATCTTATGTAATAAGGGTATAATAGTCAATTTATATAAATTACATTTTCCATCATTCTATTTTTCTCTCCAACTGAACAAAAGAGTTTTCTACCCTCTTACTTTTCCGCCCCTTCAACTGAACACACAAAAGGGAAAATTAAATATTTTCCATCATTTCACAATTTTTCATCCTCTCACTTTTCCACTCCTCCAACCGAACGGACCCAAAGGGTGATATTTGTAAAATTTTGAGCTTACAGTGCAACTGACCTCATAGGATAGAGGACTGAACATTTTTGATATTTATGATAGGATTGCAATTGACTTTATCGCTTGTGATGAGAGCAATTAAAAAAAAAAAACCCCACAACCAAAAAAGAAAAGAAAAGAAAAGAAGAAAAAATAGAACCCACACACCAAAACACACTTCTTTTTTTCATAGGTTTTGAGTGTTCTGGCCCTCGCTACAAATTGTGGAAAAATACTCTGTTTTGTTCAGAATGTTTTTAAATTGTAATTTAAGGATTTCTGTTTAGTGACTACCCTTACAAATTAAGAACGTATGGGGGTGCTAAACGATCTGGTCTGGTCTGGTGCGGTTTTTGCATTTTTTTGGTACCAGACTGATCTGTCTAGTTCCATAATAGCCTGGACCAAATCTGACTGGACAAGTGACTGGTCTCAACAGGTCCGGATCCAATTGGTCCTGGTCAGTCTGGTCTGGATTTCAGTCCTGGGTTTGCACTGTTGGTCTTCCAATTTTTTGGGCTTTTGCTAATAATTTTGGTTTTTTTTTTTTTTAAATTAAAAGAAAAAAACTAATTGATTCAAAAAGCTCAAATATATTTTCCATTCTATTAGAATAGATTGAGAGAAGAGAATGGGAGAGGTAGGTTATAGAGCTTCCAATAAATAAAAGATAAAGATAAACAAGTAAATAAAAGATAAAGATAAACAACTAATCCTAGTTGAACTCAAATACTAATCCAAATACTAAACTAATCCTTATCTAAGAACATGAAATTTAGTCCCTATCATAACTCAAACTAAACAAATAAAAACTTAAAATATAAAATTATCCAATGAAAACCCAAAATTAGATATTGAAATAATTTCTGGTTGTACTCATGCATCAATTGGTTTATTGTAATATATATATAGATATATAGATATATATTTTTTAAAAATGATGATCTGAATGTGTGCTTCTCTATTTATTTTTTTGTTTTGATAATTTGATTGTTCGATAATTACAACAAGGTAGGAGGGATTTGAACCTAGATGTGTCTATTGGTTGGAAATATTAGGAAGTGCCAACTAGTTACAAGGCTCTTGGAAATGTTTATATGCCAAAATGAAAAAATAGTCTATTTTGCTCACAATTTGGGTGCTTCTCTATGTTGTTACGAAAAATTGAACAAATTTTTTATTTTTTATTTTATAAGTAATAAGATTTATTGACATAAAAAAGGATACACCTAACTACACAGGATGTGTATAGGGGGTAAACAAATTAAGTACAAAAATTACATAAATTAGGTAAATCTAGAATAGAAGATAAGAATTGGTTTCGCAAAGTTGACAACCAAGCCAATAAGGATCTAAAGAAAAATAACTTAAGGTCTGGCGTGAATTTCACAAAGCACTTGCTATTCTTCCCTCCAAAGACACCCCAGCAAACCATGGGGAACAACTATCCATATATGTCCATGTCGAGGACGACTAAACCAACCTTGCCAACAAGCTAGGAGCTTAACAACAAAATTACACACAACCCAACTTGCTTCAAATAAACCCAAAACTGTAGACCATAGATCCATAGAAATGGGAAAATGAAAGAAAAGATGGTCAACTTATTCACCATTACACTTGCACATATAACACCAATCCAAAATCCAAACCTTCTTTTTTCTTAAATTGTCAATTGTTAGACATTTTTCCAAAGTAGCGGTCCATACAAAAAAAAAAAGCCACTTGAGAAGGGATCTTCAATTTCCATATGCTTTTTCGAGGGAAAAAGGATCACTTGGGCCAACTAAAATACGATAATAAGCACTAACCATAAACCCCTTATTTCTATATGGGGTCTTGCACATTTTATCTTCCCTAATCCCCCTTACAGAAGATCCTTAAATGGTGTACATGAAGCTTGACAAAGCCTCCAATTCCCAATCATGAACAACCCTAAAAAAACTTACATCCTAATAAAGGACCCCATTGTGAACTTCATAAGCTTAGCCACATTTACCTCCTTGTCTTGGAAAATTCTGAATAATTCAAGATAATTAATAGCCAAAGATGTCTCCCCACACCATCATTCTTGCCACAACTTCACCCTCGACCCATCGCCAATATCATATAGAATATAATGAGACAAAGAAGGCCAACCCCAGCTAATATGTTTCCACAAACTAACACCATAGGGACCAAAAACTGAACCAGTACACCAGTCACCCCGTACACATCCTTCACCTTTTATCACTTGCTACCAGAGAGCATCTCTTTCAAGTCCAAATCTCTGCAACCACTTCTCTAGCAAAGCTTCATTAAAAAGTCTCAAATTCCTTATTCCCAAACCACCTGAAGAAAGAGGAGCACAAATAGTAGCCCATTTAACTAGGTGAAAGTTAGGTTTATCCCCCAGACTACCCCATAAAAAGTTCTGTTGAAGTTTTGCAATTTGATTAGCCACAAAAGTAGGGATAGGAAATAAGGATAGAAAATTAGTAGGTATATTTGATAGAGTACTTTAAATTAAAGTGAATCTACTTCCCTTGGATAAGTACTATCAATTCCATCTTGCTAATCTCTTTTTAACCTTCTTCGGAATTGGGTTCCATATTTTCTCACCCTTGAATTTTGCACCAAAGGAAGAGCCAATTATTTCATTGTAAGAGTTCCTCGCTTACAGCCAAGGACATTCACCAGTAACTTGATGTTATGAACCGCTCCCATAGGTACCAATTTGGACTTACCCAGATTTGTTTTTAGGCTAGAAGCTGCCTCAAACCAAATGAGCACCATGTGGAGAATCAAATTCTGATCAAGTTTGGCATCACAAAAAAGTAGAGTGTCGTCAGCAAAGAGAAGATGAGAAAGCACCAAAGATCTTCCCTCTAAATCACCCACTCAAAAACCTGACAAGGGAACCTTCATGGACAGCTTTATTAAACATTCTACCAACGGCTTCCATGACCAAAGCAAATAACAAGGGTGACAAATGATTGCCTTGTCTCAACCCTCTAGAGCCCTTGAAAAAGCCATAGGGAGAACCATTAATAAGAATAGAAAAGCGAATAGTAGAAAAAAGAAAATCCACCTCCTCTTATCAGAGAAACAACTACGCTCTAGTAAGTGAATAAGAAAGATCCAATTCACATGACCAAGAACCTTCTTGACATCCAATTTACATAATAAACTTGACAGACCAAACTTCATTCTATTTCTAGACATCCATTAACAATAAGTATAAAGTTGAGAATTTGCTTGTTCAAATGAAAAAAAGCATTCTGTGGAGCTGAAATGATATCTCCTAGGACTGTGCGTAGTCGAGTAGCCAAAACTTTAGCGAGAATTTTATAAACCCCCCAACAAGGTTGATAGGGCGGAAATCCTTGACTTCCACTTCTGCAGTTTTTTTTTTTTTTTTTTTGGAATGAGAGGAATGAAGGTTGCATTCAAACTTTTTTCAAATTGACCTTTAGCATAAAAATGGGGCACAACCAAAGAGCTGATTTGAGAACCTTATAGCAAGATTGGGAAATTGCCATGGGCAAATCATTTGGCATAGGTGATTTATCGCTATTAAAATCCTTGATTACTTCAAAGATCTTTGTCTCCTTAAAAGGTCTCTCTAACCAATCTGCTTTTGCTCTCGATATCCGTGGAAATTCCAACACATCTGGGAAAGGTTGATCAACTCGCTGCTCAGTGTATAAGTTCATGTAGAATTGAGTTATACAATCAGCAATCATATCCTGATTGGAAGACAAAATTCCATTAACCATAAGATTCCTCAATACTGCTATTTCTTCTATTAATATTGGCCATCTTGTGAAAAAAATCTTATATTGGAATACCCCTCCCTCAAGTATAGCACTCTAGACTTTTGTCTCCAACAAATCTCTTCTAATAAAGTGGACTTCTCTATTTCTGTACGGAGTTTTACTTGTTCTAAATTTTCCTCGGTTGTTAGAGGGTGAGTCTCCCTTCTAGCATCTAAAGCATTCAAATTAACCGTGACATTACCAAACTACGTTTCATTACACTTTTTTTTTTTTTTTTAAATCCAATTTCAAAGTTGCTAACTTCTTTGACAATATGCAACTAGGAGTTCCCTGAAAATGATAAGCTCCCCACCAAGCCTTCACTTTGTCTACAAACCTCTCCCTGCCTTCCACCACATATTTTCAAAACGAAAAGGAATTTGACCTCTATGTTGACTCCCACCCTCCAACAAAATTTGAAAGTGATTTGATAAAACTCTAGGCAACCTTTTGGGGAGAAGTATGTGAAATAATCTGCCAAAATCGGAGAGAAGAGAAAGTGATTTATTCTAGATGCCGAGGAAGAATTAGGCCAAGTGTAAAGGTCCCCCTCCAAAGGGATATCCATCGACTCATGAAGAGAGATAAAGTCAGAAAATTCATACCTAGAATGAGTATAACTTTCAGCCCCTAACCTCTCTCCGATGGAAGCGGATTACGTTAAAGTCTCCTCCCAAACACCATGTCAAATTCCACCAATGATAAGTTCTGCCAATGCCTCCCACATTGTTTGACACTTCTTGTAAAAAATGAATAGATATTTTATGAAAATTTTTCCAATAATATCATTCTCTTTCTCATTGTCTCATTTTATTTATTGGCTAATCATACCCCTCTATAGATGCTAATAGCAATAATAATGAAATTAATATTAAGAGGAAAATCCATTACTTTTGAATATTCTACCACTTTGGAGTAGATGTTTTTATGAAATCTCCTATTTTCTAGGTGTATCTAATCGGATCTGAGTCAATATTTAAATGTTTGATTTGAGTTTGCTTTTTATAGAATTTTTTCTTCTTTTTTCCAAATAACTTGTCATTAGGTACATACTTGGTCAGTGGATGCTAACCAATTTGTCGCTGATGAGGATGATGTCACTTATAGCTGTCGTGTTTCGGGTAAGAATTCTTGTGATATTTAATTGTTCTATATATATATATATATATATATAAGTCTATGTAGACTGAAATAAGGGTTTTAATATATTGATCTAATTGGATATGTTAATTATTATTTTGTTAAGACTGTTGTGATCATTTTGGGTATGGAGACAAGATGAACACAAATTTGGAAATGTATAAAATCTATTATAAATTGTTGAAATCATGGACAATGTAGAATTATCATGAAAGTGACGCATGCGGACATGATGTTCTTCTGAAAAATCTCATAGACATATACATCTTCTGAAGGTTGCCAAGAGCCTTGTAGCTCAATTGGCACTTCAAAGATGTCCAAGATTCAAATCCTCCCTCTCTTAACTATTAAATTATAAATAAGATTCTACTGAAGGGTTAATAATATGATTATTTGCTGGTCTTTTTTGTCATGCTATATATATAATTGTATCAATATTTGTGGTAGATTTTAACAGTATAAAACTTTTTATTTGTTTGGACTCTTAATTAACTTTATTTTTTGAGGCTACATGATAACACAAAACATAGAACGCTCTGAACCAATTTGCACAAATTTTCCAAGAGATTTTTTTGAAAAATAAATAGAATTATAAAATAAACCTTGGAATTAACACCTAGGGTTGCTTGGAGTCCTTACTAGGCAAGGTCCTACCTAGATAGACTGGAATCAGCACCAAGCCATTGAAGAAAATTCCAATTGAATTTTTAATCATTGAAGTACAATAACACATTCATATAGATTACTAGGACTAAACTCTAACGATAATTTTTGGATCCAAAGTCCAATTATTGAATTTTGAAAATAAACTTGACTCTAAGACATTAATTAAGAAACTAATAACCTCATTAGCTAAATGACACCTAAAATAATATCCAGTGGACTAATGATAATACTTCATCCATCCCATCCCAATTTGTTTGTCCAGTTTCAAAAATCAAATTTTTAAGGGAATATCATTTATTGTTTTGTCTGCCTTAAAAATATATATAAGCATCCTAAATTTATCAAAAATAGGAATATTAAATCTGAAATTACTGGCACAAAAATATGCGCCTTACTAGTTTTAGCATTTTTGAAATTACACAGCACAAATTTTAACTTATCCTCTTAATCAAATTTGAAAAATCTACAACTACCACAATACAAAAACTATTGGGTATTGGCTCCAAGAAATTTTGGATTACTTCAAATACAAATTCTAGTTCATCTTTTTAATCAATATTGATTTTTTAAATATTTGTTGGGTTTCTTTTCAAATGGTTTTGGAAATAAAGTAGGGGCATAAATGACTTCTAATTTTAGAAACAGGACAATATTTCGGAACATCCCAGAATGGAATGGAGGACAAACAAACTAGAACAGAGGGAGTAATACAATTTACTTCTAAAAGTTAATAAACCTAAACTAGAATAAAATTGTCTTCATACTCCCTTATGGCATGAGCTTTCATGGAAGTTTTTTTTCTATAAGATATCGCTTCTTACAGGTGCACTTTTACTGGAAGAGGTTGTCAATGCTTATGGTAGAGAAGGAATTGATGCCATCATGAATGGTGCAAAACAACATTTCAGGGAGTCTCAACAAGAAAAAGTTTCTGGCTCCACAGTTTGGTGGAGGGTAAGTGAATTGTATTTGTTGCAGTTCAATTTTAAATCTATCTATTACTAGCATTTGTTGTATAATAAGTAATTTCTTGTTTTACTTTTAATAGCCTTTATCACTTGTAACAGAAAGTTAGTTAGCTGATAGGTTGTAAGTGATAAAAGTTAGTTAGGCTTTGGCCAAATCACATGGCAGCCACATGGTGGGTTCTTGTAACTAACTCAGTAACTTGCTTATGTAATTATAAATAAGCAAGGCTGCCTTCATTGTAACTAATTGAATTTGAATCTAAGAAATCTACCCATGAGATATTATTCCAAGAGTGTCTCTCTTGAAGAGCTAGTTCATTCATTCTTTTCTCTAAGCAACTTAGCTTTCTAAAACATCTTTCATTTTTACTAATTTTTTTTTCCTCCATCATAAATTGGTAACAGAGCTTGAGATCCTTAGGATTCAAGTTGGCTTGCAATTTGTTTCTTCATTTCTCTTGTCAAGAACCTATCAAGATCCTATCTTGATTTCATTTTCTTATCCTCTACTAGTGAGCCTAAGAATTTGTGAAGATGACACCAATAGTTTACAACAGAAGGAACAAGAAAGGTGTTGTAGTACATGAACCTAAGGTGCAGGTTCAACCCAGGCAGCTGCTGCAACCACACCAAGGAGAACCCCAGGTGACATTGGAGCAGATTGTGGAGTTGCTAAGGGGGAAATTTGCTGCCTTGAATGAGGAAGTGAGAAGAAACTGGCATTATCATCCTAGAAATGATGATGAACTTGCTGAAGATGCTGAAACTGATAGTCACAGCAGCTTTAGTAACCCGATTGGTCAGCCTAGAGGAGGTGTTCTAAGGCAAGTGCCTAGTCCTTCAAGGGGAGAACCAAAATGGGAATCAAACTTCAAGATTGAGTTACCTAAGTTCTAGGGTAGCTTGAATCAAGAAGAATTCATGGATTGGCTTAACTAAGTGGAAAGAATCTTTGATTTCCATGAAATACCTGACTTTAAGAAGGTGAAATTAATATCTATCAAGCTGAGAGGGAGAGCTTCAGCTTGGTGGGAACAACTCCAAGTTCAAAGAGTTAGGAGGGGTAAAAGAAAGATCCAAGATTGGTGCAAGATGAAGCAGAAAATGAGAAACCATTTTCTACCTTTCAATTATATGCAATCCTTGTACAAACAACTGCATAATTTAAAGCAACATGGCAGTGTGGAAGAGTATACGAAGGAATTTGATCAACTGGAAGCTCAAGTAGACCTAAATGAGAGTGAAAAGTAGATAGTTGCAAGGTTCTTGAGTGGTCTTAAACCACCAATTCAAGATGCCTTATCTTTGCACCAACTGTGGACTGTATTTAAAGCTGACAATAGAGCCTTGATGTTTGAGAAGCAACTTGCAAGAAAAGCCTTTATGCAATTCCAAGCTTATGGTGATAGCAGAAGTAATCAAGTCAGTACTCAAGGAAGGACAACTACTAATAGTGCACAACCTTTCAAGATTGACGGTGTAAGTTTGCCTTCAACTTCTAGAGCAGCCAAACCAAGTGTGGAGAAGCTAGGCACAAGGCCATAGATTGCAAGAAGGGGGAGTTGGTGCTTAAGGCAAGGGTAAAGCTTTGATGATTGAAGGTTGTGAAGACCGGGAAGATGAAGAATTTCCAATATATGAGGAAGAAGGCTTGGCTTTGGTAATGAAGAAGACCCTGTTAGCACCAAAACAGGAGCAGGAGGATTGGTTGAGGAGCAACATTTTTCACACCACGTGTAATACTGGTGGCAGGATTTGCAACTTAGTAATTAATGGGGGAAGCTGTGAAAATGTGGTGTTTGAAGAAGTTGTTGATAAACTTGGTTTAAAGATTGAAGATCATCCTCACCCCTACAAACTGACATGGCTTAAGACAGACAATGATATAAGAGTTTCCAAGAGATGCGTGGTCTCCTTTTCAATTAGGAAGAAGTTCAAAGATTCAGTTTTTTGTGATGTAGTGAAGATGGGTGCATGCCATTTGCTGTTGGGAAGGCCTTGGCAGTATGATAGACACACCAACCATGATGGAAGGAAGAAAACCTACAGCCTATACAAGGATGGACAGTATTTCACCCTACTGCCCACAAAAAAAAAAGCTGATTCTTAAAACTCCTACTATTGTATAGCCTAATTCTTTGCTTATTGTCAAGAAATGTGCACAAGAAACTCTAGCAACTGGTGTGGTTTACATGTTATTGACTGCATTAGAGTTAGATGCTATGATAGTGCCTCAATCTATAAAGGAGTTGATCTAGTCATTTGAGGATATCTTCCCTAATGAATTACCTATTGAATTGCCTCCTATGAGAGACATACAACATGCCATTGATTTCATTCTAGGTTTTGCATTACCTAATAGGGTTGCCTATATGATGACACCAATGGAAAAGGATGAAATTAATAGGCAAGTGTAAGAACTATTGGACAAGGGATATATTAGGCCAAGTTTTAGTCCATGTGCTGTACCAACCCTCTTAACCCCGAAGAAGGATGGTAGTTGGAGAAACAGTAGAGCCATTAACAAAATCACGATCAAATATTGATTTCCTATACCTAGGCTAGATGATATGCTTGACTGTCTAGCGGGTTCTAAAATCTTTTCCAAGATAGATCTTAGAAGTGGCTATTATCAAATTTGGATTAAGCCAAGGGATGAATGGAAGGCTGCCTTTAAGACCCATAGTGGGCTATATGAGTGGGTTTGTCATGCCTTTTGGTCTTACTGATGCACCTGCTACTTTCATGAGGGTAATGACTCAAATGTTGCAGCCTTTGCTTGGTGTATGTGCTGTAGTTTACTTTGATATATTGGTATATAGCAAGACTTTGAATGATCATGTGAATCATTTGCAATCTGTGTTTGAGTTACTAAGAAGGGATAAGTTCTATTCAATTAACAAGAAATGTACCTTTGCAATAAGTAAGGTAGGTTTTCTTGGGTATGTGGTGACTGATAAGGTTATTGCAATGGATGAGGGGAAGGTTAAGGCCATTCTAGATTGGCTTGTTCCAAGATTTGTGGCTGAAGTAAGAAGCTCACATGGGTTACCAACATTTTACAGGAGATTCATCAAAGGGTTTAGCACAATTGCAGCACCACTCACTGACTGTCTCAAGGTGTCTACTTTTGTGTGGGATGAGGCTAAGCAGTAGAGTTTTGAGTCCTTGAAAGCTGCCCTTACTGTAGCACTAGTATTGTAGGCTTCTGACTTTGAAAAGATCTTTGAATTGGATTGTGATGCTTCTGGAGTTGGCATAGGGGGTGTTCTTAGTCAAGAGGGCAAGCTAGTGGCCTATTTCAGTGAAAAACTCAATTCAACCAAGCTCAACTACAGCACCTATGATGTGGAATTCTATGCCATAGTACAAGCAATAAAACATTGGGAGTGATATTTGGATTACAAAGAATTTATGCTCCATACTGACCATGAGGCTCTTAAAAACCTCAACAGCCAAGCAACCCTCAACAAACAACATGCCAAATGGGCTATCTACCTACAACAGTTCAACTTTGGCTTAAGGCACAAAGCTGGAGTCCTTAATAGAGTGGCAGATGGTCTTAGTAGGAGATCTTCCTTACTAGTGCTGATGCACAACGCAGATGGGGGCTTTGAGGCATTTAGGCAGCAGTATAAGGAAGATTCCAAGTTGTTTCAAATTATGCAGAATTTGCAACAAGGCAACAGAGTTGCCTGTTCTGGATTCAACTTGCAAGATGGCTACTTGTATTCAAAGTCCTGCTTCTTTGTATTCCAAAATGTTTTCTTAGGCACAAAATTCTGTTTGAAGTGCATAGCCAAGGCCACTTCGTAAGAGAGAAGACACTGCAGCTCCTTCAACAACAATTCTATTGGCTGGGCATGCTTAAGGATGTGGTAAGACTAGTTCGAATATGCATGATGTGCCTGCAAAGTAAAGGGACATCCACCAATGCTAGATTGTATTTGCCCCTTCCAGTTCCTAACAAGCCTTGGACCAGCATTAGCATGGACTTTGTGCTTAGATTGCCCCTTACTACTAGAAGATCAGGCTCTATTCTAGTTGTAGCGGACAGATTCTCCAAGATGGCCCATTTTGTGGTTTGCAAAAAGACTAATGATGCCTCCAATATTGTTGGTTTATCTTTCAGGGAGATCTATAAGTTACATAGAGTTCCACCTAGCATTGTGTTTGATAGGGACGCCAAGTTTCTTGCCCATTTTTGGAGGACTTTGTGGAGGAAAATTGGTACTGACTAGTAGTACAGCACCAACTTCCATCCTCAAACGGATGGACAGGCTAAGGTGGTCAATAGGAGCTTGGGCAACCTCCTAAGGTGTTTTGTAAGGGACAAACCTAAGGAATGGGAGAATGTTTTACCTATAGCAGAGTTTGCCTACAACTCATCTACCAATAGAACAACTCAACACTCTCCCTTTTAGATTGTTTATGGGATGCAACCAGCCATTGTTCTTGACTTGTCAAGTTTACCATTACCCAAGGAGGAGCATTTGAAAGCCACTGTGTTAGTTGACTTCATACAATAGCTACATGCAGATATTAAGAAGAAAATTGGGGCCAGCAATGTTAAGTACAAGGCACAAACTGACAAGAAGAAAAGGCAAGTGATTTTCAAGGATGGTGACCTAGTATGGGTGATCCTGACCAAGGAGAGGAACCTTGCTGGACCTAATACAAAGTTGTAGCAAAAGAAGATTGGTCCTTGTCCTATACTACAAAAGATTGATGACAATGCCTACCAAGTCAAGCTACCTGATCATCTACGTATTTCTAACAGTTTTAGTATAAATCACTTGCTGCCCTATCATGAACCGGATTAGCTTACAAGAAGCCACACTTGAGGACAAGTGTGTTCCAAAGAGGGATAGTCTTGATGCAGTTCAATTTTAAATCTATCTGTTACTAGCTTCTGTTGTATAATAAGTAATTTCTTGTTTTACTTTTTTTAGCCTTTATCACTTGTAACAAAAAGTTAGTTAGTTGATAGGTTGCTAATGATAAGTGCAATAGCCTATTAGTTAGTTAGAGAAGTTACTTAGGCTTTGGCCAAATCACATGGCAGCCACGGTGGACTCTTAGAACTAAGCAGCTTGCTTATGAAAGTATAAATGAGCAAGACTGCTTTCATTGTAACTAATTGAATTTGAATCTAAGAAATCTACCTATGAGGTATTATTCCAAGAGTGTGTCTCTAGAAGCGCTAGTTCATTAGCATCTTTCCTTTTTACCATTTTTTTTCCTCCATCAGTATTTGTCTGTGTATATGTTAACAGTTAGGAAATTATCCTGTAGTAGGGCATTGCCAAAGGCCTCTAATAGGATTCATAAGTAGACTATGCCGAAATGCACTATTTTGATATCAATAGTGGGCCCTTAGTCAAGATTTTGCATAGTAATTAAGAAACGCTGCCACCAGATCTGCTTAATAAAGCTTAGTAACCAAGGATCTATTTCCACCTTATGTTGGCAGAGCTTTATTAGAATATGGTTTCTTGATTTCGTTGGCCCTTTATCCCCTCTGTGCAATCTTCTTAAAGATTTAAATTCCATTAAAATAGATGTTGTATTGAGTCTTTTCCAGTCTATTATGCTTGTTATTCTCTTGGAAGAATGTGTTTTCCAAGGTATTAGTGGCATAACCTGTATTCTCTTGTAATACTCATGGACTTTAGGGAACTTTTGAATATTTCATTATAAAGATAAAATTGTATAATCCTACTGCCAAGTTCAAAACAGTATGCATAATTTAAAAAACAAAAAGAATAAAACTAAAATTTGAAATTACAAATATCCAAACACTTAAAGATAGACAAGCTCGTGAATATGGAATTCCTGTAACTACAGCAAAGGGTCAAAACGGTAATGCCTGCATTTGTGCCTTTGTCAAGCCCCTTCCCTTTATTTCCCTTCTCAAAGGGGGATGCTAATAAAAGATAAAAAATGCTATCCAACTTCTTGTGATTTGAGACTTGGGGGAATATATACCATTCAAACTGGTTGACGAAAGAGGGGAATTGCAGTATTAGCACCGCCTTATTCTTTTGCAAACCTTTAATCTGAATTTGGAATGTCATTTCCTTCAAACTTCCCAATGTTCCTCTCATTTCAAATACACTACATGAGGGATGAAGCTATGGCTTTCAGCATGATATTACTCTGACTTTGGCCTAACTCAGGGTATCCCAAATAAATACTAGCAATTATAGCCATATAAATCTGTGTATTTATATGTATATGTATATATTATATTTTAATGTGTTAATTTTAGCCTTCTCTCTTTAACTCAATTTTGCTTGGTATATTGCTCAGACGAGGGAAGCTACTCTATTTGCTTTAGCATCTCTTTCAGAACAATTGGTTGATTTAGAGGTTTGTGCCTTATACTTTATACCTCTAGCATAAGGTAGGTTTTGTAATGTGGTTGGGTTCTAATGTGTGTAGCTACTACCATCTTTCACTTTTGATAATGTGATTTTTTTTTTTCTTGGTGGGATCTGCTTCATATATTTTATTGATATATTTATTTAATATACTTGTCAGGTATCAGGACCAAGCAGAGTTGATGTTGGAAAGCTCGTGGAGCAAATAATCACTGAAGACATTGGAATTGGTGAACTCTCTGTCTCTCCCTTACACCCCCTCCCCCTCCCGCCTCGTCTCTCTCAGTACTGGATTCAAATTGTGCATCAGTGAACAAAATTAGTTGTTATTGTTCTGTTGTGCAGGGGTACATGAATATCCCTTTCTTTATGCCCGTATATTTACATCAGTTGCTAAGTTCTCCCCTCTGGTAAATATTAAAATACTTCCTTCCCTTCTTGAAGCTCATGTATTCTAGAATATTCCTATGAAATTTATGATCTTGTATAGATTAGCCATGGAGTTCTTGAGCACATCCTGTACGCTGCTATCAAGGCAATTGGCATGGATGTGTAAGCATTCAGACCTCCTTTTTAATATGTAAATTATTGAGAGAGAGAGAAAGAGACATTAAGCTATGGTGATGGTTTTCTTTTCACAGGCCCCCACCTGTTAAAGTAGGTGCCTGCAGGGCACTTTCCCAGCTTCTACCTGAAGCAAACAAAGAACTTATTCAATCCCAAATGATGGGTTTATTTTCATCACTTACAGATCTTCTTAACCAGGTAATGTACCTCCATTATATCCTTGTTTGATTTGGTTGAAGCGCCATTTACTATTATTTCTAATGCTGTTTTTTAGGCATCTGATGAAACCTTACACCTAGTGCTTGAAACACTGCAAGCTGCGATTAAGGCAGGTGGGTTTAAGTATATGGCAATTCTTTTAATTTCTTGGCGAATATGGCAGTTTCGTTTTAGGCTGGTATAACAAATTTCATATTCTTTCTGGTTAAGTACCGATTTCTTTCATTTTAAGTATTGAGTAGTATCATGTTTTCTTAATTCCATGGCAAATATGGTAATCTCGTTTTAGGCTGGTGTAACAATTTTCATTTTCTTTCTGGTTAACTGTACCCTTTTTTTTGCTGTTTTTTCTCATGTAGGCAGTGAAACATCGACATCTGTGGAGCCCATCATCTCTCCCATAATTCTTAATGTGTGGGCATTGCATATTTCAGATCCTTTTATCAGCATTGATGCACTTGAGGTTCTTGAGGTAAAAATTTTGAGTGTTGTTGATGATTGTCATAGTATGATGGAATGCCTACATGCATCTTGTCTGTTAGTGGATGTATTAAAGATTCATATAAACACCTCCTTTTTACTGGAAATCTAACTCAGCTTTCTATTCATTCCTTATATAAAAAAAGGGTAAACACAATGGGTAGGAATATTCATGGAAGGGGACAGCTGGTAGGGACAGCTCAGCCCTTATGAAACTTCCGAGCAACTTCCTAGCCCTTTCTTGAAGGGTTCCACGTATACAACAGAAAGTACAACCATATGTATTCCTAATTCTCTAACACTTGCCTTCAAGTAGGGTTCAAATCCCCCTCTCCCAACCTTTGAATTATCAACAA
The DNA here is from genome assembly GCA_032878915.1 of Castanopsis chinensis. NCBI lineage: Eukaryota > Viridiplantae > Streptophyta > Magnoliopsida > Fagales > Fagaceae > Castanopsis > Castanopsis chinensis. The sequence goes on along the minus strand of JAVQMG010000133.1, from coordinate 34,154,179 downwards.
CAAAATGTGACCTGAAATAATTAACATAATTTTATTACTTAAAAAAAAAAACACTTCCCCTCAAGCTGGGGAATGTTTGTCATATAGGCCCAGCTTGGAACGTATCAACTCTAGATGACTTCTACACTATGATGCACGGACACGGACACGGACACGGCGATATGGCAATTTTTGAAAAACAAGGACACGACACGACATGGCATGGACACGGCAATTAAATAATTAATTAAATTATATATTTAGGCATATTTTTTAATATTTTTAGACAAAATACATTTATGTCTAAAATTTAAATTATGTAAGAACTACAAATAAGCAAATTAACACCCAAAATAATACAACAATATACATAAAATTTCACTTTTAGTATTCATTTTAGTAAATCACCTACAATATTTAAGTAATTTAACTTTAATAAATAAATAAAACTATAACATTAACAACTAACAACATTAGCACATAATATAACAACCTAATATTATATCCCACTCGGGAGGGATTAAAAAAAAAAAAAAAGCGTTATAAGTCACCCAACCAAATGGCCAAACAAATATTTGTAGGAAAAAAAGAAAAAAAAAAACAGAGAGAAGCTTAATGGGTCGGACCTGAGTTGTCCACACCGAGAGAGAGAGAGAGAGAGAGAGAGAGAGAGAGATTGGAAGGGACAGAGACGGCGTCGACGTCTATGGAGCTCGCCGATCGGCCTGACCTAGCTCTGGCAAGGGACAGAGGCCAGCGGCACAGCGGGCAAAGGTCAGAGGGAGGGTGGGTGGGTTAAGAACGAAGTGAGAGCTTGAGATGTGGGTTTATGGTATATCATGAAATCAATGGTTCCGGTAAGTCATCTGTCAAAATCTGTGATTTTCCTTTTTTTTTTTTTTTTTTTTCACTGCTGGCGTGTTGGCACCGCGTCGGTGCTGTGTCGGAGACGCAAAAAAAAAAAAAAAAAAAAGACGGACGCTTCTCGGACACCGGAGTCTGGCGAATCGTACCCGTTCCGGTCCAACATGTGTCGGACACCGACACTGCGCCAAAAATCCCGTGTCCGTGCAACGTAGCTTCTACATGATGCCTTAGTAAAGAAATTAGCAAGTTGATCTCTAGAGTTCACATATGTAGTTATATTCCTCACTTAGAATCTTGTCTTGGACAAAGTGACATTCTACTTCAATGTGCTTGGTCGTTTCATTGAATTCCGGATTGGATGCAATGCGTATAGTAGCTTAGAAAACTACAAATTTGGGTATCTTCAACTCTTCAATCAATATATTTGGGATCGATCAAGGTAGGGGGATTTGGCACCAAGTATTGGAATTTAACCTAAAAAGAAAGCTTCTACTGACTTTGTTAATTGAGCATAATTGCTACTATTTAACTTAATTGATGTCATTAACAACAATTCAGTTGAAAACAATTAATCGCGGTCCAATTTTATCTTTGGTTTCATGATAACAAATAATTAGTGGATCATAACTAGAACCAAAATTTACAAATAACTTAATCGACAACTCACAACTCCATAACCCGATTGACCAATTCAAGAAACCAATGAAACCAACATACAGACATGCTATTGAAATAACATGATTAAAACAGGGGAAAAACAGAAGGAAAAGCACTTGAGAAGGTCAACATGTAATCATCTTAGTCAATCCATAAAGGACTTGACCCGTAACAGTGACAGATTCGAGTGGCAACGGGTTTCAGTCGAGAAACAATTGGACAATGAACAAGTCTTGTGCTTCTTGCCAACGATGGGATGAGTAGAAAAGCAATTTTAACCAATAAACCACAATAGCGAGGAGAGAGAAATTTTTGGGAAATGAGAATTGGGTTTAAGAGGTTGATTTGATGAACAAAAGTTTCACTGAAAGTCAATTATGAGATAGAATGCTAAACAAGAGAACCTTTGCCATTGTGGGTTTTATTGCGAGATTTATCTTGGGTCCGATGAAGTCGACAGTGGTCAATTTGGGTTTATGGGTCATCGGTTTATGGTCAGTGATGGTCGAACGGAAGGTATTCAATGGTAGTTGACTGCAATTCGCATCTTACGTCGGTGGTTCTAATGCTAATTACCATGTAAACTAAACTTTCACAATATGTATTTTGATTTAAATCAGAATTAGCATTGATATGCACTCCTACCTTTCCTTTCCCGTGGAAATGTATCTGGAGTAGTAATGCACCTAAAAGAGTGCCTTTCTCTTTGTGGACTACAGCTTGAGATAGTATTCTTACTATTGACAACCTTGTAAAAAGGTACTTGTCTTTGGTTAGTTGGTGTTGCTTGTGCCGTTGCGATGGAGAAACATTGGCTTCACACATGCCTTATGGAGTGAAGTGTTTTTGATGTTTGGTTTGCAGTGGGTGATGCCAAGGACGGTTTTTTCTCTTCTTTTTGCATGGGAGAATTATTTGGGGTTACCCTCTTCTTCGGTCTGGAATATGGTTCCAGCCTGTTTGATGTGGCTAATTTGGAGGGAACAAAATACCCACACTTTTGAGGACATTGAGAAATCTATGGATGTTTTGAATTCTTTGCTAGTTGGGACATTCTTTGGGTGGTCTCGTACTTGGGGTTTTACACAATGTTTTTCCATTTTTGATTTCATGCATTCTATCTCTGTTTGATTTGTTTGTGTTTGTTTGTGTTTGTTTCTAGTACATTATGTTCATCATCATGAACATAATGTATTTTTTTAATGAAGATATCTATTACCTATCAAAAAAAAAAAAATTTAAGTTCTCCTCCATAATACAAATAACCCAATTTACCTTACAACTAAAACAATATTACATGCAACAGTTGATAGAGCTTAACTGAATATCTATGGTATCTGATCATTTCTCACCACTTGAAATTTGATGGATCGGCTGTGGGTTATTTGGGGCAATTTGATGGATTGGTTGTTTAGGTTTTTGAAGTTTTAAATTTGAGGGGTTTAGGTGACAAATCCACATGCGGTTGGAAGGTTTTGATTTGCTGGTAATTTAAAAAATAGATGAGAGAAAGAATAAACTTCTAGCATCATGCCTTGGAGAAAGTTGTATCACACAAATCTCAAACAAAATTTCATAACTCCTGAATTTAGAAAACTACTTCTTTTCAATAGAAAGCATTACATCCATATAAATAGATTCGTAATACCCATTCCTAGTGAAACTTGGACCTCTTAAATCCTAATTAGAGTCGCACTCCTTGGGCTTTTATTGCTAAGCCCAAACTAAATAACTAAACTTAGATAAGAACAAAATAAGACCCAATGGAGTATTAGTGCAGCCTATCCCTGGAAACCAGAAAATTACAAGATTGCCTCAACACTTGAATTAAATAAAGTACGAGAAATTTGATTAGAATTATTCAATTTTTAACAACATAATAATAAAAAAAAATTGTAATCTACTAACAAGCCTAATCAAGTTTCCAAGCACCCTTGGCATCATCCGACCTGCCAAATTAACGCTGGGCACTAGTAGTAGCCATGGGATGCCTTTGATGTACCTCAATGGCTGCTGCTGTGGTCTTCTATCAGTTGTGCTGCTTGATGCATCCAATATCGATTCTAATGAAACTTGTTTTGTTATTTCTACCTTTTTCAAATGTTCGTGGTGGCATCAACTGCCCTTGAGACTTGAGTTGTGGTGACATTTATCTATGATGTGGAATCTATTCTATTTTTTCTTGTGTCATTTTGCATTTATAACTTTATAAAGTTGATGATTTTATGATTTTGTTCCATTAACTTTTTATTTCGTTTTTTATCCCAGGCAATAAAAAATTCTCCTGGTTGTATACATCCACTGACATCCCGGGTTTTACCATATATTGGACCAATCTTAAATAAGGTACAGTTTATAAGAGTTATCCCAATGTGAATAATGTCTGATGTACAACAATCATGAAGGTATGTGTTTCTGATGCATTATGATGGTTATTACCAGCCCCAACAGCAGCCTGATGGATTAGTAGCAGGATCATTGGATCTGGTGACTATGCTATTGAAGGCAAGTTATATTTGGCAAGATGGTTTCTTTTATTTTCCTTTTGCTATTGTTTTTCCATCTTTTCAAAATTTATGTGGAATCATAAATTTTTATCATTGTAGTATCCACATTTTGCTAACTACTCTTTGTGATAGCATTTTACAGAATGCTCCAATTGATGTAGTAAAAGCAGTACATGATGTCTGTTTTGATGCTGTTATCTGGATAGTCCTTCAAAGTGATGATCATAGTGAGATGCAGGTTAGCTAAAATGTTTCAACGCCTTTTCGATTTTCTTTTGCTTGTTTTGTATCCAAATGTTGAAATGACTCTATGCTTCCTCAATATTGACCAGAATGCAACAGAATGTTTAGCTGCTTTTGTATCTGGTGGAAGAGAAGAAGTGCTAACTTGGAGTGGTGATTCTGGGTTTACTATGCGAAGTTTACTTGATGCTGCTTCAAGGTTAGTTTTTGGTAGTTTACTTTGTTTTACTGTCCCATTGGGAAGCTTGAAAGCTGTTACTTAATTGTGTAAAAATTTGAAAACGTTGTACTGGCCTATTAATTTGGGCTAGTAGAAACTAGATTCTTTTGTTGGTTATTAATTACTTGCAAGAAGAGATTTATGTTTATTTTTTAAAAGTTATTGTTATGCTAGGTTCAACAGTTTACTCAAAACCACTTGTGATTAGGGGCTTAAAAATAGTCAAACTTTGGTACTAGCTCTAATTATTTAACCACTGCTACGTTTATGTCATTTTGTGGGATATAGGCTTTCTGTGTTCTTTATTTTGGGAGCATTTGAATTTCAAGTGAAATCTCCATTTTTGTTTGGTTAATTCTGTAAGTGTACAAGGTCCTGATTGATTTTGATAATTGACATGGAAGAATGTATTGAATTGTTTTTTATCCTTCAATTTGGTTTCTTATTTGGTGAGTGAGAAATATAGACTTTTCTTTTCCATTTGTAGTTCATGTCTTTTGCCAAATGCTGACCTTTCTAGCAAGCAGGCCTTATCATCATTGCACATTCTTGAGTTTGTCAACTTCTATGTGAACTGCAAGTTGACATCTCTGCTTTGTAGAGTACATCGTATCTTGGATCGTTTTTTTTATTTTTTATTTTTGATTGGCAAGTTACACAAGCAACTGGTGGGGGATGGAATGCACAACCTCACCCTCTACCCCATTAGCTGAAGTAATTACAGTGTGCTTTAGGATGATATTTCTTCTCTCTAAAATGAAATTATTGCTTGTGGCTTTTCTAGTTGTTCATCCAATTCCTGTTAGTTTTCCATTATCGATATTATATTATAATTTTGACATAGGTTTCTGGATGCTGATATTTGCACAATTTGAATGCAGACTTCTTGACCCTAAATTGGAAAGCTCTGGTTCTCTTTTTGTTGGGAGTTACATCCTGCAGCTTATATTGAATTTGCCATCACAAATGTCACTGCATATACGAGACCTGGTTGCTGCTCTTGTTAGACGGATGCAATCTGTTCAAATAGTGGGATTGAAAAGCTCGTTGCTACTTATTTTTGCTAGATTAGTAACGTCCTCTAACTTTTTAACTTCACCTAAGTTATGATAGTGTAAACTTTAGAAGTTTTTTTTTATTATTATTATTTTTTAAGTTGCAAATTGTTTTATTATATAGTATTCTTGAAAAAAATGTGTATATCTCAAAGCATATGGGAAAATGTTGCATGGGAGAAGTTCTATACTGCAACTTCCTGGTTGTTTGTGCTCAATTCATTCAACATTGGTTGTCTTGGAAAAAGGACTTTTTAAATTGCTTAAATATGATTATATGTTTCATCTTTTTGTTGTTCATACCTCACCTATAGAGTTGTCAAATTTCTCCAACATTTATTGATTATTGGCATGGTCAAGTAGTCAGGCACCCCCACATATTTTTTATGGATAAAGTTTTGAAATTTTTTCCCCCTTCAAAATGCAGGTTCATATGAGTTCCCCAAATGTTGAACAATTTATTGATTTACTGACCAGCATCCCAGCCGAAGGCTATGATAATTCCTTCTCTTATGTAATGTCAGAATGGACTAAGCAACAAGGTAAGCATCCCTCGTGCGCTTGTTTTCTTTTAGCAAGGTATCCAAATGTATTTCAAGTGGTGATATGAGTAATCACACATCATATTTCAGATTGGGTTTCATAATGGCTTTATTGTATTGTGAACCTACATAATAAAGATTAATTACATTTTTGCATGGTAGTAAAAGCGCAAACACAGATGAGGTAATTAGTAAGATAGTAAGATATGTTACTTACTCGTTGGACAAAAATAACTGTTGTTAAAGTAGAAGTGTTTAGCGTTTGATGAGTTTGTCCCTAATACAAAATATTATTTATATATAAAGGAGTACATTGACATTATTGTTTTTCCCCTAGTTTAAATCCATAACACTCCCCCCTCAAGTTGGAGAGTATGTATATCATACAATCCCAGCTTGTTACATAATAAATCCAAACGAGTCTTACATAAAGTTTTGGTATACATATCAACAATTTGGACTCTTAGAAACATATGGAGTAGCAGTTACACCATCTTCCACTTTCTCCTGAGTAATATAGCAATCTAGTTCTATATGCTTGGTTTTCTCATGGAACACAGGATTGGAAGTAACGCGAATTGCTGCTTGATTATCACAATGCACATTCATAGGCACCTTCACAACAAATTTTAATTCCTCAAGTAAATGCTTGATTCACATAAGCTCAAATGATGTGTGCGCCATTCCTCAACTTGAAAACTAGCTTGATGAGCCGAGGGTTTACCATACAACTCCCAACAAAAGTCTACTATATGATTCTCACCATGATAATAAATGCACTTATGAGGCCACATCCTCTAATTGGCATATTTAGAGTCTGTAGATATATGGAGTTCACTAATCATTTAATCGTACTTCTTTATACCAAGAAGAAACACTTCAACTACCTGGGCCCATTGAGTATAATAACTTCCATTAAGATAGATAGGCGGAATACATAACATATCAGGAGACATTAGTTAATTAGGAGATCTGTGTGATATTCCTTGTCATTGTATGAATAGAAACTTAATCGCCATTAATCAAAATAATCTCCTTTTGGTAGGAGTACAATCACATCACATCACATCACAGTCATATGAAAAGGGGAATCTCTTTGTTTACCTGAAATATGGTACCTTAGATTCCCTGGGATGCTCTGATGCTTACTCCTCCCCACCCTCACCCTCACCCCCAACTGCCACCATCTTTTTTCCCCTTTTTACCACTTTTACACATTCCTCCTCCGTCTCCTCTTCCTTTTTGCTTTCCTCCATAGTATGGGTTTTTCCCGTATCCTTATCCCCCTCCTCCAACATTGCCTGCTCCATCCCCACCTCCTCAAGGACCTAACCATGCTTTGCCTAAATTGTCTAACATTGTACCTCCGCCACTGACCATACCAAATATTCCCACCATAGAAACCTCACAAAATATCTCTCCTACATCTTAACCCTTTTGATCATGGGGGCAGTAAGAGGTTGTTTCGTATTGATGCAAAACTTTTTTCTCTCTCTTTTGATGGGGGGCGGTCTGATTCATTTGCCATACATGAGACATGCTGGGATTTGGTTGCGAGGCTTTCAATGCGGCTATGTTTGCTTTCTTGGATCCATCGAGGATAATTGCCTTGTTGATTTACCTCTTGAAGGGGCTTTGTTCACCTGGTTTAGAGATTCAGGGACAAATTGTAGTCAAGAATTGATAGGACCTTGGCATAGGAGGATTGGGTGGATCATTTCGGGAATGTGTCTCAAAGGGTACTCCCCCTAGTAGTTTTTGATCACTGACCACTTTTGGTGGTAGCTAGTGGTGTCAGTAAAGGTTGAGATGCCTTTAAGTTTGAGAATATGTGGTTGAAAGATGAGGATTTTGTGGAGAGCGGCAATGGTGGAATGGATATTGCGTTTTGGGTTCTCCAAGCTTTATTCTGGCTTATAACCAAAAGCTCTTAAAAATGATTTGAAAAAGTGGAATAGGGAGGAATTTGAGGATTTGGCATTTACGGAGAAATGCCTTTTATCTGAATTGTTGGGTTTGGATGCTAGAGAGGACTTGTTAGGCCTTTCGCATGAGGAACAAAATTGTTATACTCATATTAAAGGTGATATTGCACATTTAGCTTCTTTGGAGGAGATTTCTTGGAGACAAAAGTCTTGGGTATTGTTTGTGAAGGAGTGTGACAATAATACTCGTTTCTTTCACAGCATAGCAAATTCCCATAGAAGAACTAATCATATTAGAGGTATAGAGGTGGGTGGTATCCTTTATAAGGATGAGGAAGAGGTGAGTTCTAAGGTTGTTCATTTTTATCAGGGCTTGTACACGGAGTCAGATACATGGCGTCCTACTATGGATGTTTTGGAGTTTGCTAGTATTGAGGAGGATGAATGACTTTATCTTAAGAGGGATTTTTCTAAGGAGGAGGTGGTATAGGTCCTCCAAGAGATGGAGGGTGATAAAGCCCCAGGTCCTGATAGTTTTTAACTATGGCATTTTTTCATAAATGTTGGAGTGTAGTGGAAAACGATGTTATGGCATTTTTTGATCATTTTTGTAGGATCTCGAAGTTCAAACGGTCTTTGAATGCTTCTTTCCTATCTTTGATTCTTAAGAAAAATAATGCACTGAATATTAAAGATTATCGGCCTATCAACTTAGTGGGCAGTGTGTATAAGTTGTTATCTATGGTGTTGGCTAATAGATTGAGGATGGTGTTGGACAAATCATTTCAAAGTTGCAAAATTCTTTTGTTGGTGGTAGATAGATTTTTGATTTAGTACTTATTGCTAATGATTGTCTAGATAGTAGATTGAATCGTCGTACTCTGGGGGTGGTATGTAAGTTAGACATCGAAAAAGCCTATGATTATGTGAATTGGGACACTTAGTTCTATCTATTGGAGAGGATGGGTTTTGGGGTACGATGGAGGAGATGGTTAAAGGCTTGTGTCACTACTATCCACTTCTCAGTTTTGGTTAATGGATCTCCTGCTGGTTTCTTTGGTAACTCTCAAGGTCTAAGACAAGGTGATTTGTTGTCTCCTCTTCTCTTCCTTTTGATCATGGAGGTTTTAAGTTGGAATCTGAAGAAAACTGAAGAAGGTGGTCTCATTCAGGGTTTTCATGTGGGACCTATTAATACTATTGGTATTCGTACTTTCCATCTATTATTTGTTGATAATACCATTCTTTTCTACGATGCTTTTAGGGAGTAATTGCTTTCCATTAGGCTGGCTTTGACTTGTTTTCAAGCTCTTACTGGTTTAAAAGTGAATGTGGGGAGATTGTCCCTGTTGGGGAGGTCAGTAACAATCGAACATTGGCTAACATTTTTCAAAGCAGGGTGGGCAGTTTGCCTATGATTTATTTGGGAATTCCATTGGGTACTTTGTATAAGACAACCTTTATCTAGAATCCAATTTTGGAGAGGATGGAGAAGAAGCTTTTGAGCAGGAGGCATCTTTATTTGTCAAAGGGTGACAGACTCACTTTGTAGAAAAGTACCTTTTCAAGCCTTTTGATTTATTATCTCTCCCTGTTTATTGTTCCTAAAGCGGTGGCTATTAGATTAGAACGTATTCAAAGGAATTTTTTGTGGGGTTCCTCAGAGGAGTGCTTCAAATACCCTTGGTGGCTTGGGAAAATTTTTGCTTACCATGTGAGTTGGGTGGATTGGGAATTCAAAATTTGGTGTCTTTTAATCAGGCTTTATGAGGAAAATGGCTTTGGAGGAATGACCATGAAACTACTCATCTGTGGCGGAGGGTTATTGCCATGAAATATGGGGAGGGGAAACGGGGGTGGAGCACTAGAGTTTGTAGAAGGGCTCATGGGTGTGGTTTATGGCGAAGCATTAGTGAAGGATGGGAGAGCTTTTCTAAGCACTTGCCTTTTTGTGGTGGGGGATGGTTCTCATATTCTTTCTTGGCATGATAAATGGATTGGGGGTAATTCTCTTAAAACTCTTTATCCTTAGTTATTTGTGTGTTTAGTCAAAAAGGAAGTTTGTATTTCTAATGTGTTAAGTCTTCTAGTCGGTGAAAATGATAGGTAAAATTGTTTTTACATGGATTTTTGAAGAGAAATTTCATGTACTTGTTATTATTAAATATTGCTTTTTTCCATATATATATATATATATTTAAATTTAACAAAGATAGGTAAAATTGTTACTTTGTATGTTGATGGAGGAAAAATGGTGAAAAGGAAAAATGTTTTAGAAAGTTGAGTTGCTTAGAGAAAAGAAAGAATGAACTAGCTTTTCAAGAGACACACTCTTAGAATAATACCTCATACGTATATTTCTTGGATTCAAATTCAGTTAGTTACAATGAGGGCAGCCTTGATTATTTATAGTTACATAAACAAGATGCTGAGTTAGTTACAAGAACCCACCATGTGATTGACCAAAGCCTAACTAACTTATCTAACTGACTAATAGGCTATTGCACTTATCACTAACAACCTATTAGCTAAGTAGCTTTTTGTTACAAGTGATAAAGGCTATTAAAAGTAAAAGGAAATTACTTATTATACAATAGAAGCTAGTAATAGATAGATTTAATAATGAACCGCATCAGGATTGTCCTTCTTTGGAACACACTTGTCCTCAAGTGTGGCTTGTTGTAAGCTGATCTGGTTCATGATAGGGCAGCAAGTGATGTACATTGAACTATTAGAAATGCGTAGATGATCAGGTAGCTTGACTTGGTAGGCATTGTCATTGATCTTATGTAGTATAGGACAAGGACCAATCTTCTTTTGCTGCAACTTTGTATTAGGTCCAGCAAGGTTCCTCTCCTTGGTCAGGATCACCCATACTAGGTCACTTTCCTTGAAAATCAATTGCCTTTTCTTCTTGTTAGCTTGTAGCTGTTGTATGACGTTAGCTAATTTAGTGGCTTGCAGATGCTCCTTAGGTAAGCTTGACAAGTCAAGAACAGTGGCTGGTTGCATCCCATAAGCAATCTTAAAGGGAGAGTGTTGAGTTGTTCCATTGGTAGATGAGTTGTAGGCAAACTCTGCTATATGCTATAGGTAAAACATTCTCCCATTCTTTAGGTTTGTCCTTCACAAAACACCTTAGGTGGTTGCCGAAGCTCCCATTGACCACCTCAGTCTGTCCATCCATTTGAGGATGGAAACTGGTGCTGTACTATAAGTCGGTACCAATTTTCCTCCACAAAGTCCTCCAAAAATGGTGCTGTACTATTGACCACACTAGTTGCTAGTGTTTCTTTTGCAAATTTCTTGACAATAAGCAAAGAATTATGCTGTGTTAGTTGGAGTTTTAAGAATCAACTTCTCTTTCATGGGCAGTATGGTGTAATGCTGTCTATCCTTGTATAGGTTGTGGATGTTCTTCCTTCCATCATGGTTGGTGTGCTTATCATATTGCCAAGGCCTTCCCTACAACAAATGGCATGCATCCATCTTCACTACATCATAAAAAACTGAATCTTTGAACTTCTTCCTAATTGAAAAGGAGACCATGCATCTCTTGGAAACTCTTATATCGTTGTTTGTTTTAAGCCATGTCAATTTGTAGGGGTGAGGATGATCTTCAGTCTTTAAGCCAAGTTTGTCAACAACTTCTTCAAAAACCACATTTTCACATCTTCCTCCGTCAATAAATAAGTTGCAAATCCTGCCACCAATATTGCAAGTGGTGTGAAAATTGTTGCTCCTCAACCAATTCTCCTGTTCCTCCTATTTTGGTGCTAACAAGGTCTTTTTCATTACCAATTCTCCTGTTCTTCCTCAAGTGATGCACTTATAACAATTTCTTCTTCATACATTGGAAATTCTTCTTCTTCCCGGTCTTCACGACCTTCAATCATCAAAGCTTTACCCTTGCCTTGAGGATTAACTCCCCCTTTTTTGCAATCTGTGGCCTTGTGCTCAGCTTCTCTACACTTGTAGCACTTTAATGTAAAACTTTGTGCTACCTTAGGGATTGGTTTGGCTGCTCTAGAAGTTGAAGGCAAGCTTACACGGTCAATCTTGAAAGGTTTTGCATTATTAGTGGTTGGCCTTCCTTGAGTATTGACTTGGGTACTTCTACTGTCACCATAAGCTTGGAATTGCATAAAGGCTTTTCTTGCAAATTGCTTCTCAAACATCAAGGCTCTATTGTGAGCTTCAAATACAGTCCACAGCTGGTGCAAAGATAAGGCATCTTGAATTGGTGGTTTAAGACCACTCAAGAACCTTGCAATTATCTACTTTTCACTCTCATTCAGGTCTACTTGAGCTTCCAGTTGATAAAATGCCTTTGTATACTCTTTCACACTGCCATGTTGCTTTAAATTATGCAGTTGTTTGTACAAGGATTGCATATAATTGAAAGGTAGAAACTGGTTTCTCATTTTCTGCTTCATCTTGCACCAACCTTGGATCTTTCTTTTACCCCTCCTAAATCTTTGAACTTGGAGCTGTTCCCTCCAAGCTGAAGCTCTGCCTCACAGCTTGATAGATATCAATTTCACCTTCTTGAAATCTGGTATTTCATGGAAATCAAAGATTCTTTCCACTTGGTTAAGCCAATCCATGAATTCTTCATGATTCAGGCTACCATAGAACTCAGGTAACTCAATCCTGAAGTTTGATTCCCATTTTGGTTTTTTCCTTGGAGGACCAGGCACTTCCCTTGGAACACCTCCTCTAGGTTGACCAATTGGGTTACTAAAGTTGTTGTGACTATCAGTTTCAGCATCTTTAGCAGGTTCGTCATTTCTAGGATGATAACACCGGTTTCTTCTCACTTCCTTAGTCAAGGTAGCAAGCTGCCCGCATAGCAGCTCCACAGTTTGCTCCAATGTCACCTGGGGTTCTCCTTCATGGTGTGGTTGCGGCTGCTGCCTGGGATGAACCCACACCTCAGGTTCATGTGCTGCAGAAGCTTTCTTGTTCCTTCTATTGTAAACTATTGGTGTCATCTTCACAAATTCTTAGGCTCGCTAGGAGAGGATTGGAAAATGAAATCAAGATACGATCTTGATAGGTTCTTGATGACAAAAAATGAAGAAACAAATTGTGAACGAACTTGAATCCAATGGATCTCAAGCTCTGATACCAAATTATGATGGAGGAAAAATGGTGAAAAGGAAAGATGTTTTAGAAAGCTAAGTTGCTTAGAGAAAAGAAAGAATGAATTAGCTCTTCAAGAGACACACTCTTGGAATAATACCTCATAGGTAGATTTTTTGAATTCAAATTAAGCTAGTTACAATGAGGGCAGCCTTGCTTATTTATAGTTATATAAGCAAGATGCTGAGTTAGTTACAAGAACTCACCCTGTGGCTGCCATGTGATTGGTCAAAGCCTAACTAACCAAGTCAGGTTATTGCACTTATCCAATGGAGTCAATTCTGTACCGTACCTGTCGGTACGGCCGGAAATTTCCATACCGGTGACTAAGTTGGTACAGAAATGGGTCTGTTTCATTCTGGATAAAAAACCAGCCTATACCGGGTCATTTCGGCCATATTGGAGTATATATCGGATTTCGGCCGAAATATTAATACCGGATTGAAACAGAAAAAACTCAAGTTTTAGATTTGAAACTATCAGTGATTTACTGGCTTGTTGTGCTCATGTCACTGCCTCTATCATCAGAATGTTTCCGCCATGTTTACCAGATCAGATGCCCTTTCTTCTTCTTTTTCTTCAGCCCAGTTTTGCAAATCTGTTCCTCCACTTTTTCTTCTTTCTTTGTTCACCCAGTCCCAGTGCCCCTTATTTTTTAGTATTTCTTATGTTTCTTTTTCAATTTGCCTCTTCAGTTTCTTTTTGTTATTTATCTTTTTCGTTTTATGTGCTTCAACGACAACCACACATGTAAGGTCATTCCAATTTCAAACACTTTTTTTTTTTTTCATTTTACTTTTTTACTTTTTCATTTATGTTTTTTTTTTTTTTTTTTTTAATGATGCCGCATGCCACATTTAAAAAAGAAAACAACTAACCATCATCTAAATATATATGTCTATTATATATTTTATTAATGAACTTATACTTTAGTCAGAGATTAGGATATTAAAAGACATGGGCTTTTAATCTTAAATATTTTTTTATCAAAGATTATCAAACAAGAAAAAAAAAATTCTTACAAAGTTCATGGGCTTTGTTTAATGAACATATAAATAAATAACTACTTATATTTAATCTAATATATTAGTTAATGTTGTACTTAAGCTAATATGTAGGCTTATAAAATATGTGAATTTTAAATTTTATGTTGATAAACATAAAAATTAATAAATTCATGCTTACATAAATAATACAAATATATATTTATGTATAGAAATATATAAATAGCGGAAACAGTACACCGGTATCAACCGATACCGAAATATTCCGTTCTTCTGACTAAACCGAAACAACCTCCGGTACGAAATTGACTCCCTTACACTTATCACTAACAACCTATCAGCTAACTAACTTTTTGTTACAAGTGATAAAGGCTATTAAAAGTAAAAGGAAATTACTTATTATACAACAGAAGCTAGTAACAGATAGATTTAAAAATGAACTACATCAATGGTCCTGTATAATTTCCTCTTTTTTTTACTTCGCAATCAAACAAGAACTTACTTCCATCTATTTGTTAAAACATCTGTTCAAAAGAAGGGATTACTCCCCTCTTTCCACGCTCCCTCCAAACTTCAAGCGAAAGTGTAAATGATGACTAGACTTGCAAGGAGGATATTAGTTGACTATAGTGATGATTTATTCCAATACTTGCATGCAGGTGAAATTCAGGGGTCCTATCAAATTAAAGTCACTACCAGTGCTTTGGCATTGTTGCTTTCCACAAGGCATGCTGAATTGACAAAAACCAACGTCCAAGGTCATCTGGTTAAGGTCTGCATATAATCTTAGATGCATTTTCTTTTTGATGTGCATCTACTTAAGTTCTGCATATATATATATTTTATTTTTTTGGCCGGTAAAAGTTTGCTGCAGGGATAACCACCCGCTCAAAAGCCAAATTAGCTCCAGATCAGTGGACAATGGTGTCACTTCCTGCAAAGGTATTTCAACATTGCATTTCATCACTGTTAAAATAGGGTAAATTACATATTTGGTCCTTAACCTTTAGGCTATGTATCAATTTGGTCCTTGACATTTTAACTATGTCAATTTGGTCTCTAACCTTATGGTATTGTGTCAAAATGGTCTTTGCTGTTAAGTGCTAGATGGAAAATGCTGACATGGCTAACAATGATATTAAAATATTGTTTTTATGCCATCTAAGTTGCCACATGGGGCTGCCATGTGGAATTTTAAAAACATTATATCCAAAAAAAGCAAAAGCGTTATGAAAATTAAAATCACAACCGTATTTAGGATTTAAAATTTTAACAGATGAAAATTCTTTAGATTCAATCTTAACATCTTTGTAGCTAATGGAACTCTTTAGTTGGATTTTCTTTGCAGCTTCCTTCTCAAGTTCTTCTGATTTAATTTGCCTATCATCTCCACAGCTAATGGAAGACCCAAAACAGCTATTAATCCCACCTAAAGGCTTCATGAGTTCTCAGAATAAAACAAAAGCAAATCTGAATGGAACGTGTACTGAAACTCATCTAACATATAGTCCTTATCAAAAAAAAAAAAAAACTCATCTAACATATAGTCTATCTCTTTTAGAGTTAAGCAGCTGTATGAGTCCTGAGTTGAAACTTTCCACAAACACCTTATGTGTGCCCACGAATAATCATCATTTCTCAAGCATCTCTGCTAAAATCATAGCTTGAAGTACCACAGCAGCACTTCACACTCCCATAAATAATCACCCTGGTCATGCTTTTGTTTGCATTTGGAGGCAGTAGCTTCTCCATTACTGTCTCAATCACAATACCCACAGAAGAGCTCTTCAAAGCAATAGCTTGTCCATTACTGCACTGCCACGCATTTCTTTTGTCGAACTCTTGCAGTAGAATTACCCAATGAGACAGTGACGGTCTCTTGCCACATCACCCTTTGAGAAAAATCTGGAACATCCAGATCCAAGGAACTCTGACAATCCAATGTCCTCCACCATCCAATCTCTCTCCCTCATTTCCTTTCTCTTTCTCTTCCTCCTCGTTTTCCTGGGGCAGGGACTTTGGTTACGTCGTGTTTTGTTGTCCAATTTGATTTTTCAGATCTACCAGTTTTAAATTTGGGTTTCTTTGGTCCAATTGAATTTTATTCGTGTGTATATGTGATTTATTTTTGCTGATTAATATATTTGATTAGCTCAAATGAATTCAATTTGGCTAAATTTTTTAAAAAAATAAAAAAGTAAGGCCAAATGCAACTTAAATGGCATAAAAAATAATATTTTAATATCGCCGTTAGCCATATAAGCATTTTTCATCTATCATTTAACAGAAGAACATTTCATTTTGTTTCAGTCCATCAGGATCACTAGTGCACAATTGTGCTCTTGAGATGGTTGATATACTGTGCATTGTACATTAAACTTTCTGATTATTTTTTCCTGCTTTTTAATAAACCAAAGTATGAAGAAAGCTGAAACCCTGTTCTGTGCCTCTGAAACATTTTTACTTTTTTAAATTGGAAATTGTATGTTTGAATTGAAACAAATTGAATTACCTGGGTGGTGCAGATACTGGCACTGTTGGCCGATGCATTAATTGAAATCCGAGAACAAGATTTGGCTGATGATGATGAGGTAGGTAGTTTATGATTTGCTGTCCAGTCCAGATCATCCATTTGTAATCAGATCTTTAAGCTTTGAATGAATTGTGTATCAGGATAGTGACTGGGAAGAAGTTCAAGCTGGGGATGCAGAGATGGATCAAGATTTGCTTCATTCACTTTCTGCTACATCATCAGGCAGACCCACATATGAACATCTTGAAGCAATGGAAAAAGTATTTAACAAGGTTTGAAAGGAACATGTGTCTACCAATTTAGGAGTACACCTTTTCTTTTTCTCTTTCTTTGCAACACCTTTTCCTTATTTCTGGTTAAACTTGCTTGAGCATTTCAAGGATCAAGAAGATGACTATGAAGCCGACCAACTATGTGTTGCTGATCCGCTTAATCAGGTGTTGTCTGGATGCCAAATTTTTGTATTTCCAAGAATGGCTGTGGTCAAGAATTTTTTATATTGTTAACTAAACATGATTGCAACTGACAGATTAATCTGGCTCGCTATCTTCGAGATTTCTTAATGAATTTTTGCCAGAGCAACAGACCACTGTTTGAGAATCTTTGCCAGGTACTTTAAATTCATTCAAGCAGATGAAAGCTTCTATCAATATGAAGTTCATTTCCTCCCTTAATCGTGCATATGATTAATTTAAAATATGTGATATTTTGTTTTGCTTTTGTGACCAGAGTTTAACGGAGTCTGAACAGGATGCTCTCCAGATGGTACTAAATCACTAAAAACTTGTATTTGGTTTGTCGAGAATGAATTTTGAGTGCTGTTCCATCCATTGTTGATTGAAAAGAAAATTTCCATCTCTCTAGAGCAGTGAGATGCAAGCCAAAAGCTGAGTTTGTAAAGCGGAGGGTTTTATTATTATTATTATTATTGTTGTTGTTGTTGTTAACAGTTAAGACATCAAGCTTTGATGTAATGGCAAGTGTCTTACACCAAAAGTAATAGGGTGTAGGTTTGAGTATGAGAATCAGCCTCTCAAGCTGCCTGTTATGACCTTACCTAGACACTGTAAAAGTGAAAGTTTTGTGCACTAGGTATGGCCGCTTTAATGGTTAGAAGCATTGAGACTAGCAATTTTGGATTTATGTTTGATTATTGAATGCTGTGATTGACCAATGTGCTTTCTGGCGTGTAATACTCTAAAATTTTGTTGTAATTTATTAAAAACGTTGATACAAACAAGAGGAAAGAAAATAGTTCTTATATTCGTTGCATAGAAACCTTCCCGATGAGCTTCATCAACCCATGCTATAGAGTAGTGTGGTCGTGGAGGTAAGAGGTATGGATCTATTGGTTTTACCTTAAGTAGGATGTGCTCATGCCTAGCTTGTGTACGCATCATTTGGCTCTCTGATTTATCACTGTCCTTAGCATCCAGGGTATATCTTGCCGGGCGGGTGACTGCTCTGCGATGGAGAAAAATTCTTTATTGGCAACAGATTGTATCTATATATTATTATTCATTATTTGTTTTTTTTATAACTATTATTGCGATACAAAAATCATGATCATTATTATTATTATTATTATTATTATTATTATTATTATTATTTATTTATTTATTTTCTTTTTGCTAACATCTTACTAGAAGTGTTTCTCTGTCGGTGGCTTAACACTGATCCCCAACCCCTTTTTTAGACATGGCAAAACGGGCGGGTTGGGTTGGGTCAAACAGATTTGGGTCAATTGGATTGGGTCGGGTTAATCCGTATTTTTCACATGAATTTTTTTTTTAATAAAGAAAATATGGATTTGTTATTTGGAAAGTCATGCAACAAATTACATGATGTAATATGCATTACTTTCAATTTATTACTTATATCAATAATGAGCTTAGTTAAACTTATTTAAAGAGTTCATATACACAAAATAACATATAAAAAAAGTTCAATTGGCACACTTGGAGTATTGATTGGCACATGGCAAGTGTCGATTGGCACTTCCATAGTGCCTATTGGCACAACATAGAGACCCGTCCCAAAAATGATCTGATCAAGCCAAGGCACATCAAATTTGATTTTTTAGGGATAAATATTCGACCTAATTTGTATCTAATCAAACTTTGCTTATTTTCTAAGCACCAAACCTCTATAAATGGGGAATAAAAATAAGAAATCAAGGTCTCTCTCCCCTTATGTTAAAGAAATCATGGAAGCTTTGCTTTAGGAATTTCTTTTCTATCAAGTGACTTTATCTAAGATTTATAAAAAATTCACTCCTTGAATTTTGAAATAATTCTCTTCTTGTGGAATACATTCATGTTGGTATGTTCCATACTTTACATAACATGATTTTGTTTATATTTTAATTTGAAAAACATGCTCTCATCTATGCTTTATTTTCTATGGATGTGACTTTGCTTTGTGTTTTTATATAACTATGTTTGTAATATGTAATGGTATCCTCTTTTCTTACTATTAAAAAATTCACATGATTAGTTAATAAACATGTATAGATCTAGGGTTGATTGAATATCTTCTTTAGATTTTAGATCTACAAGAGAATCCATCATAAAAGTTCCGTGTTTTTTTTTTCAACACTAAAATCAAATCTACATTTTTCTATTTTTTATTTTTTCAAAATAAATCCAGATCTGCGTTTTTCCTCCATGGTTTTCAAAAGTAAAATATGATCTGAATTTTGTCTATAAAATTTTATCCGAATTTTGTTTTTAAAATCTTATTTGTATTTTGTTTATAAAATCTGACTTGTATTGTATGTATAAAATCTTATCTGAATTTTGTTCACAAAAACCTGATCTGTATTTTTTTAATATGAAACTAGATTTGTATTTGTCATAAGAAAACCTTATATTTTCATAAATTAAAAAAAAAAAAAAATCTGTTTTCTCTCATATTTAAAAATCAAACCAGATCTGAATTTTTATTAAAAATTCACTCTTCTTCTTTTATGGAAACTCAGATTTTAATTTTTCATCAACAATGCTCATCAAACCATTTTTTACAAAATAAAGTTGCAAATCCAAGGTTCTTAAAATAGCATTTTAACCCTAGGTCTAGGATTTGACATCGCATTTGTTGTATATCATTTCATACTTTGAATATGGGTACTTAATGATCATTTAAAGTCTATAAGACCATGCTTTGTTTGGGCAAGGTGGGTGTCTAACGCTTTCTCATTTTGTAATCTAGCCCTCGAACATTAGAATTTTGGGTTGGTAGATTTAGTTAGGGATGGCAATTTAGATCCGACCGGCAAATACCCGATCCTAATGGGCTGGATTTTACTCGGTCTGATAAAGAATAGGGTTGAGTATGGGTTTTAAAGAAAAAACCCGAAGCGGGTCCGAGTCGAGTATGGGTTTTTTAAAAAAATCCAAAACCCGACTCGAAACCCGGCCCGGATAAAACCCAGTTGTTTGAAATTGCTAAACCCCCCCTCCCCCCCCGGCCACCTTATATATATATATATATATATATATATAAATATATAGCTTTACTAACTACTAACCCTAACTCTCATTTTTCAATAGCTCTTCACCCTCACTGCCTCACAAAAGCACACACCTCACACAACACACAGCCTCACACAAGATAAGAGCACTCTGTCATTCAAGCACTGCCGCGACGCCGTCCAACTTCTCTGCACCGCCCGGTTTGTTCTTTGTTGTCCCGTCCTCACTTGATGCCACCACAAGCCACCGCCGCGAGCCATCATCTAAGGCAGCTCCATCTCTTTCTCTTGCTCAATAGAGCAAGGTAGTTGGGAAGGTAAATTTATTTGACCCTGAAACTTGGGCTGCTCCGTCTCTTTTCTCGCCGTCCAAGTCCTCTACACTGCCGGTCTCTTTCTCTTGTTGAAACTTATTTTCTGTTTGATCCGAAATCTCCTCCGTTGGCTTGGTTAAATCTGGGTTTGAGGATTGAAAAATGGGATTTTTTTTATTTTATTTGGGTGTGGCTGTGAAGATCTGAAAAGAAGAGATTTCTGGGATTGGTTGTTTGGCCGTGGAATTGGTGTTGAGTTTGGGGCTTGCTTCAAAAAACGGGGCCCGTGGGGCCCGCGGGACTCGGCGGGGCAGGTCCGAGCCCTGTAAAAAAAATCCATTAAGTAATTGGGTCGGGTCCGGGTCGCGGGTTTGGATTCGTGGGTCGGTCTGGATATGCAAAAACCCGGCCCGAATCCGACCCATTGCCATTCCTAGACTTAGTGTCTTATTTTATTTTGGGTAGATTGTAACTAGGAAACAAACCTCTGTATTTTCCTTTTTCTACTAGATTGTACCTAGGAATCAAAATAATGTAAAGCTCTTTCTACCAAGATGTAATTAGAGAATGAATATTATTCAAGATATGTTATAGTTTGTCAAGTTTTCTTATTTTATTCGTAAAACAAATGGCAACCCCATACAATCCTGAAAAGGGAAGGTGCCGATGCCTTAACTCATTTTCAAAGAGCCAAGTTTTCTGGTCACTCACAGTGACGACTCCACTGGGGATGTCGAGGCTAACCTTCACATTAGACTTTAAATGACCAATGAAATACCCTTGTGTTTGTATGATATTTTTTGCTTGTCTGATATTGCTTAAGTCTGTATATTGTTTGTATAATATTTTGTTTGAAACGCCACATTGGTTGTTAAAAGCTTTCCCTAATTGTCATTGTGTGTGCCATCAAATAATAAATATGTATGCACTCAACTCAACATCTAGTGGTAATAACCATGGATCACCGGTCTTCATTAGATTCAAGTACGTAGTGGTGAACTCATCAACTCGTAGCCCCAAGTCATTAGATCATCTCTTGTTGACTAATATACCATGCTGTTAGGACCAACGTAATGTTCATTACATTACAAGTTGGGAGGTGTAATGTCCTAGTTATGGGAAACAATGAAACAACAAACCCACATTATAATGTAATGACTTATAACATGTCCTTAGGCCGGTCTAAGTTAAAATTGCATTGCACCCTGTGTGTGTTTGTTTGGTTGAGTAGATTGAAATAGATGGGGACCTAGCCTTGATTGACCCAACTAAGAGTTTTCTTAAGGGAGAATTCGGTTAAGATCAGAGGGAAGACTCTAAAGAGAATCCAAGAGCGATAGCCAAGCCAGTTCCAGTTCCAAGCCTATCACAGTATTGAATCCCTTGTGTATAGAAGACACCCCACAGTTACAGCACCACAACCTTGTGTTTGAAGCCCTAGCCACAAGAGATCTGAAGACTTTGTCACCATGGAAGAAAGAGAGGAATACCAAAACGTGGAAGAACAAATGAGTGCTCAAGAGCTACTAAACACAATGGTGGCTAGCCAAATCCAATTAAGGGAAGATATGAATCTCATGGTGCAACGGTTTCAGAATCTGAAGAATAGTTAAGAAAGAGACAAGACTGATCAGACTTCCCCTATCTTAGAGAGTGAGAAGAAGATTAATGAGAAGATGAGCAAGATGGAGGAGATGATCAAGAGGGCATGTAGGATGGATCATCTCATGGATTATCAATTGCTTTCTCTTTTCCCAGACAGAAGGCTACCTCCAGAGTTCAAGATGCCAATCTTGGATGAATTGGTGGCACTGGGTACCCTAAGTCTACAGAGTCTGATGTGAGTAAAAGGTGTGCCTACCATCAAGGGCCAGGCCATGACACTAACAAGTGTTATAATCTTTGTCATGCCATTCAAGATTTAATAGACACCAAGGTGATACAACGCCTACAAGGCCTAATGTCACCAACAATCGCTTGCCCAATCATAACTTTCGAAGAGGACCAAGGATCAACTGTTTGATTTCTAAGGAAGAAGGAGAAAAGGACCCATCTGAGTTGATCAATGACCTACTTGAATGTTTTATGATAACTTGGGAAGAGCTAATGGGCAAGATGTCTACAACAGGATACGACATATGGAGTGAGGATACTGCAGAGATTCCAAACTACCTAACACCTTCATATGGGGGGAGACACTTCAAACCCCACTTTGATAATCCAACACCCATATACTGGAGGAGACACTTCAAACCCCACTCAGATAATCCGACACCCACATATGAGGGGAGATACTTTAAACACCAAGACATTGAATCGAGTGACCCATCAAAAATTGCCCATATCATAAGGGGGGGAGACTTCAACCCTAAATAAGGCAACCCAACAAACATCAAATGAATAGGATGAAGTTCTTAAGTAGCTGCAAAAGACATAAGCCAACATATTCTTATGGGTTTACTCATGGCCTCGTACAAACATTGCTAGAGTCTAGTGGACCTTCTCGATCAAATTCAAGTCCCTACAACCACTACTTCTAAAGATTTGAATGCTATGACTAGGTCTATAAGTAGGGAGCTTACTATTTCCTACTTTGACAAAGATTTGACTAAAAAGGAGAAGCGTCATAATGAACCGTTGCACAAAACTGTAGATGCCAAGGGCAAGAGGATACCAATGGTCTTAATTGACAATAGAAGTGCTTTAAATGTGTGTTCTTTAAAAACCACAAGTTGCCTTTGATGGAAAAATACATGTTTGTATCGCATACAAAATATATGCAACGGAAAATTAACAGATTTACTTTATTTGCAATTGTTAACATGTACTATGTAAATTTTAGAATATAAGAAGAAAAAAGTGTACCTTGGTGTGATGAATTTCAAAAAAAAGATTAGAAGTATTTGGGAACAAAGTGTACCTTGGTGTGATGAATTTCAAAAAAAAGATTAGAAGTATTTGGGAACACTCTTAATCTTTACTCGAATTTCACTAACGCTCAAAATGTGTGGTCTCTCAATCAGTTATATGTGTATGTTCAAGAGAGAATGAGTGAGTGTCTAATACTTACACACCATTTCATATTCATATATAAAATTCTATATTTTTCTCTCCTTTTAATTGATTATCTAATTGGGCTAGCTTTATTAGGCTTTTCCAATTGGGCTTTAGTGTGTAGCTTGGAGTGGGACCAAAAGGGACCAATAAGACACTAGCTCTAATGGGCTTTGGACTTTTCTGTCAACTTTTAACAAGTCCAAAGTAATCATTAACTATATTTAATATCACTATATAAATATAGTTGCACTCTAGGCCTTATTTATAAATTATATCCTAAAACTTTATTATACATGCAACCTCCTCATAAAATATTCATAGTAATACAAAGTCATAAATGTAGACTGTCACTTTGTAAATTACTACATCTTAGTCCTTGAGTACCCGGTTTAAATCAAATCAACCTACACTTCATGATCAGGTCCATTATCCTCTCAAGATTAAGAGTTCATGTGAATAGAAGTCGTGAGATTTATTATTCATTTGACAGTCGTTAGGAGAATAATAAATCTCACAGTGGTCTAGTTCAATATGTTTTAACTTTTAAAACATATCAACATACCAACTAGAAGTCTCAACGTCCATGATTAAGACAAATCATCTTAGTTGATATGTTATATTCTTTACAGATGAAATGCCTAATTTCATCACCGACTACGGACTACAATTTTGAGTTTACAAAGAACTTGTGATTTATTTCTTCTGTGACTTTTTACATAAATCACATACTATGCATCTCATGGACTATATGATAATGTATAATATTCATATTATCATTATTTTGGATTAAAATAAGACAACTTTATTAATACAACATTAAGTCATACATAATGTCTTACATAATATCATATATAGCATCATACAATAGGATTTAAGGGCACTAATCCTAACAATCTCCCACTTGCCCTAAAGATTATTGTGCACTAATCTAACTCTCATTCCCTCCAAATGTGACTTGAAAGTCCTTTAGGGCAAGACTTTGGTAAAGGGATCTGCTAGATTATTTGCACTTTCAATCTTTGCTACTACTACATCTCCACGAGCAACAATGTCTCAAATGATGTGGTACTTTCTCTCAATGTGCTTTCCTTTCTTATGATTCCTTGGATCTTTGGATTGTGCAACTGCTCCGCTATTGTCACAAAACAATGTAATAGGAACTTGCTCCATTCTCATAACACCAAGATTAGAAAGGAATTTCTTGAGCCAAACAGCTTCCTTTGCTGCCTCACAAGCAGCAACATATTCAGCAAACATGGTGGAGTCCGCAATGCAAGATTACTTAACACTCCTCTAACTTAGGGCTCCACCTCCCAAGGTGAATACACAACCTGAAATGGATTTTTTGAAATTAAGAGCTGATTGAAAATTTGAATCTGTATAGCCAATGGAAATCAAATCTTCACTATGGTAAACAAGCATATAATTTCTCGTTCTTCGTAAATATTTGAGAATATGCTTTACAGCTTGCCAATGTTTTGATCCTAGATTTGATTAATATCGGCTAACCTTGCCAATTGAATAACAGATATCTGGTCTAGTACAAAGCATGACATATATGAGACTTCCTACTGCAGAAGTATAAGGAACTTGTCTCATCATATTTTCTTTCTCAAGAGTCTTAGGCCTTTGGTCATTAGACAGAGAAACTCCATGTTTAAAAGGAAGCAATCCTTTCTTAGAGTTTTAAATGCTAAACCATTCTAGAACCTTATCTACATATCCAGCTTGTGATAAGCCTAGTATTTTATTCTTGCGATCTCGCCAAAGCTTGATCCCTAGAATAAAGTTAGCCTCACCCAAGTCCTTCATATCAAATTGGCTAGACAACCAAACTTTTACTAATGACATTACCCCTACATCATTTTCAATGAGTAGAATATCATCAACATAAAGCACTACGAATATTAATATTTTACCTTGATGTCTTTTGTACACACATGGTTCATCTAGATTTTGTTCAAAACCAAATAACTTGATTGCTTGATCAAATCTAATGTTCCATGACCTAGATACTTGCTTAAGTTCATAAATGGACATTTTCAACTTGCATACCATATGCTCTTGGTTCTTTGTTATGAAACCTTCTGTTTACATCTTATAGATTTCCTTTTCAAGATGAGAAATGCAGTCTTGACATCCATTTGCCAAATCTCATAATCATAATGAGTAGCAATGGATAAGAGAATTCTAATAGATTTAAGCATTGCTACTAGTGAAAAGGTTTTTTCATAATCCATACCTTCTTTTTGTGTATACCCTTTTGCTACTAGCTTTGCTTTAAGGGTTTCAACCTTTCCATCTATCCATCTCTTTCTCTTGTAAACCCATTTGCAACCAATAGGTTTAAGGGTTTCAACCTTTCCATCTATCCATCTCTTTCATAGCTTGGACTCAATGATGTGCATCTATATCATTCATTGCTTCATCGTAAGTATAAGGATCAGTTTTGGCCTCTTCTGAGATAGTTTCAAAAGTTTCTCCCAGACCTATAAATCTTATAGGTTGCCTTACATTCCTTCCACTACGATGTGGCACCTGTGTAGTAGACATCTCATATAGTATCTTGTGGTGTATCTAATACACCCACATCATACCTAGTTTCATTCATTGGTCATTCACTTATAGGTTTATTCATTTCAACCAATACAACTCAACTTCTAGGAGTAAAGTTATTCATATAGTCATTTTTTAAAAATTTAGCATTTGTACTAACAAAAACTTTGTTATCATTTTGACTATAGAATAAATAACCCCTAGTTTCTTTTGGATAACCCATAAGCAAACATACTTTTGATTTTGATTCCAACTTATCATGCTTTCCCTTTAACACATGTGCTGGGCAACCCCAAATGTAGAGATATCTCATACTAGGCTTACACCCACTCCATAATTCCATGGGTGTTTTGGGAACAAATTTTGATGGAATTAAATTTAAAAGATGTATTACTGTATCTAAGGCATACCCCCAAAAAGAAATTGGTAAAGTTGAGTAACTTATCATAGACCTAACCAATTCCAAAAGAGTCATTTTCCTTCTCCCCACTACACCATTTTGTTAAGGAGTTCCAAGTGCAATTAATTGGAAACAATCCCATTTTGAATTAGGTAATCCTTGAAATCCCCAAGAAGGTACTTGTGACCTCGGTCAGATCGAATGACCTTGATGCGTTTACCTAATTGATTCTCAATTTTAGCCCTAAACTCTTTGAACTTTTCAAAGGCTTTGGACTTTTGTCTCATTAGATACACATAACCATATCTTGAATAATCATTCATAAAAGTGATGAAGTACTCTTGGGCATAGGACCACATAAATATGTATGAACTAATTCAAGCAACTCTTGGGCTCTTCTACCTTTTGCATTAAAAGGTCGTTCGGTCATTTTTCCTTCCAAACAAGATTCGCAAACTGGAAATTCATCAAAGTCCATGGGCTGTAATAGTCCATCTTTGATTATTCTTTGAATCCTATTTGAATTAATATGACCCAAATGTAAGTGCCAAAGATATGCATCACTTGTAGAAGGAAGCTTTCTCTTTAATGATTTTACATAAGAGCTACTATCTAATTCAAAATTGTATAATTCATGCTTATTAGGAGTTAAAATATAAAGACCATCCACAATATTGCCTAAACGGATAAAAATTTTATCATTCTTTATTACAACATTGTCTTTTAGGATAACACAATATCCATGTTTACCTAAATAAGTTGCAGAAATTAAATTCCTACAAACATTAGGTACATAGGAACAGTCTTTCAATATTAAAACTCTAAACTCAAAGCATAAGTTAAACACTCTAACAACTACAACCGGAATCCTGCTCCCATCAGCCAAAGTAAGAAACAGTTCTCCTTCATTCAATTTTCCAGTCTTCTGAAACCCTTGCAAAGAATTGCAGATATGATTAGTACAACCTGAATCCACACACCAGGAATCCGTGTGATTCTGTACCAAACATATTTCAAGAATGAATGTACTTTTCATACCCTTATTCTTGGTAGCTTTGAAAACTGGACAATTCCTCTTCCAATGTCCTTTCTCACCACAATGGAAACATTTTCCTTTGGCGTTCTTCCCTTTGTTGGCAACTCCTAAGGCAATTTGTTTACCATCTTGATTAGTGAAGTCCTTCTTCTTCTTCTTATTCTTACCCTTGCCTTTTAACTTAGGTTGAGAAGTAGAAACTTCACCCATATTGGCTTTAACACTAGAAGTACTAAGGATGCCTTTCGTCGCTACCAATTCATTCATTAATTCAGACAATGTATAAATCTTTTTGTTAATATTATAATTGAGTCTAAATTCCTTGAATGATTCCGGTAGTGACTGGAGTATCATATCCACTTGGGATTTTCCATCAATGTTGGCATCTAAAACTTCTAATGTGTTCAGATTAGCAACGACAGCCCAATCCCATGTTCAAAATTCATTGAAAGTAAGTAAATTATAAACACTATGATTGATTGAGAACTATTCTCATTATTAGTGCTATCATGATAATTCTTATTAAACACTAATAACATGCCATATTTACTTTAGCCTCTAAATAATAATGACGTAGCTTTGAAGGGAGGTTAACATTAAACTTAGTCTAGTATACACCATTGATTGAATTTTGTATGAGTCATTAAGTAACTCCACGGTAGCGTGGTTGTTCTTAATGTAAAAACACATATCATCCATCATTAAGAAGTTTAAACTGTAGTTCCATTAATTAAACACCTTCTGAAGAAAGCAAGGCATAAACGCCAAGGTGAGGTCCTTAATCATACTATTATAAACCATCAATGGAGGCCGTGAAATCCAACCCTTATATCTCTCTCCCACTAGATGTTTTAAATTAAAAGTTTTTAATTAGTAAACATGTGTAATCTAATCACACACAGCCTTGCACTTTATACATTTGAAAACACTTAGAAAAAGTTCAAAATTCCCTTCAGTGGCATTTTTGCTAAAATCTTGTGACTAAGCTCTTCCCTGTGAAAATGAGTTAAGGCAAAAAAGTGAAAACACAAAAATCAGATAGAAATTTTCGCAACTATCTCACGAGTAAAGCATACTCGCGAACAATTTTGTGAAAACACAAAATTCAGACAGAATCTATCGTGACTGTCTTGCAACTATTTCATGAGTATAGCTTACACGTGAAAAACCCTTGTTTTCAGTTTTTAAAAGGAAGATCTGGACAGTTTTCAACGATTTTTTATGAACAAACAACCAACATATGAACATAATAGATGAGATTTGATATCAAAACTGAATTCCATTGATAATATAGCCTTAAAGATCAATTTAACATACTTAAATTTAAATTTAAACAACATCATAACATCAATATCAGTTTTTATCAAACCACAGTTTCAATAACCATGCAGAAATTTAAATACATATATAATCTTCTGACATCATGAAACTATTATCTCTAATTCCAAAACTCACAAAACATGTTATACAGATTCGAATTGAAGACCGCTCTGATACCATTTGGTGGAAAAATACATGTTTGTATCGCATACAAAACATATGCAACGAAAAATTAACGGATCTACTTCATTTGCAATTGTTAACATGTATTATGAAAATTTCAGAATATAAGAAGAAGAGAGTGTACCTTGGTGTGATGAATTTCAAAACAAAGATTAGAAGTACTTGGGAGCACTCTTAATCTTCACTCCAATTCCACTAATGCCCAAAATATGTGGTCTCTCAATCAGTTATGTGTATGTTCAAGAGAGAATGAGTGAGTGTTTAACACTCACATACACACCATTTCATATTCATATATAAAATTCTGCATGTTTCTCTCCTTTTAACTGATTATCTAATTGGGCTAGCCTTATTGGGCCTTCCCAATTGGGCTTTAGTGGGTGGCTCGGAGTGGGACCAAAATGGACCTATAATGGGTTTTGGGCTTTTTTGTCAACTCTTGACATATTCAAAGTTACCATTAACTATATTTAATACCACTATAAATATAGTTTCACTCTAGGCCTTATTTATAAATTATATCCCACGATTTTATTATACATGCAACCACTTCATAAAATATTTGTAGTAATACAAAGTCATAAATGTAGACTGCCACTTTGTAAATTACTACATCTTAGTCCGTGAGTACCCTGTTTAATCCTTTAAAGATATTCATCATATATTTATGAAATCCAATTTTATAAATATATACTTTAGTAACTCCTTACTAAAGTGGATTGGCCTAACATTCTGAATAACCAAACCCATTAAACTTATCTCAAGGGAATATTTTGTATCTTCGTTAAGAGACTATGAATTCCATCTTGAGAATATATGTTCCATCAACACTAAATGTGGCTGCCCAACATACTGAGGTTTTGGCCATTACTTTAGATCTCACTTCTAATAAATCAAAGCAACTTACACTTCATGATCAGGTCCATTATTCTCTTAGGATTAAGAGTTCATGTGAATAGAAGTCGTAAGATTTATTATTTATTTGACAGTTGTTAGGAGAATAATGAATCTCACAGCGGTCTAGTTCAATATGTTTTAACTTTAAAAACATATCAACATACCAACTAGAAGTCTCCACTTCCATGATCAAGACAAATCATCTTAGTTGATATGTTATAGTCTTTGCAGATGAAATGTCCAATTTCATCACCGACTATGAACTACAATTCTGAGTTTACAAAGAACTTGTGATTTATATCTTCTGTGACTTTTCACATAAATCACATACTATGTATCTCATGGACTATATGATAATGTCCAATATTCATATTACCATTATTTTAGGTTAAAATAAAACAACTTTATTAATACAACATTAAGTCATACATAATGTTTTACATAATGTCATACATAGCATCATACAATAGGATTTAAAGACACTAATACTAATAGCCTCGGCTTGAGTTGTGCCATCTGATCAGCATGTGAGAGCATATGATAATAGCAGAAGGGAGGTTTTGGGTATAGTGACGTTGGAGCTCACCATCGGGCCCATGATCAAAGAAGTGGAATTTCAAGTACTAAACATAGTTTCCTGCTGTAACATGCTTCTTGGGCAACCATGGATTCATTATACAGAGGATGTATGTTCATCCTTGTACCAAAAGGTTCGGTTTCCACATAAGGGAGCTATAGTTACCATATATGGCGACACTTTAACCGTCCCAAAAATCCAATTTTTGGTATCCAGTCTGAGAAGGAGCTAGTAACCTTAGATGGCTTAGAGATTGAGAAGCCTAGTTTTGAAAGAAAGAAGAGGTTAAAAAGATCCCCAAGGACTTTGATCCCTATAGAAACAACAATATGAGGAAGATGATTTATTTTCTAGGGATGAGCCTAGGGAAGACCGTAAAAGAGGTGGTTGTTCGAGTCCCAACTATTCCCATAGCCACACCACCTTTCGGGTTAGGTTATAAACCTATAGATGATGATTTATTAGAGATGGAATTGAGGAAGATGGCCTGTGCAAAAGTTGAGGCAAAGGGACTTCCTAGTCCTCCAAAACCTTTAACGCCATACACTCTAACACTGAACGAGAAATTTGTCAAAGTCGGAGATAGGTAACGTTACTAGCGATTTCCTGAACTGAGATATGATCCTGAGTCAAAAAGAGTGTTGCCTGGATTTGAATTATTCCTTGATCGTGACATGAAGCTTCTAGAAGTGAAGGAGGAAGGTACAAATTGGGTCTTAATTGATGGGGTAGATTACATGGATCTTGATGCAATGCCTACATTGTTGGGAGGCCTGCCAACACACATTGAAGAATTCTTATGAAGCAAGAACGGATGATGAAAATGATGATGTGATTACGATGAAGGCAATGGCAGTAAAGAAAATAATAGTGACAGTGAAGAGCTGCCTAAGCAACAAAGGGAGACAAGCTTTATTTGGGGAGCAGATGGACATAATAGAGCACCTAGATGACTATGTATTTGACAAGCCCATAGATATAGAAGTTGATGTTGAAGGTCTAGACTATATGGATGAAGGCCCTAGAGTATTGATGCTGAAGGAAGAAAAAACTCATTGGGTGTCACGACCCAAATCCATGGAACATGAATTTAGATGCATGACTAACGTGCTAATCTTACATAACTCAATAGACATAATTAATTTAAACATAGTTCAATAAAACTCCAAATAACCAATGCTCTTAATAAATCTTTTACAATACTAAAATCCACAATTTAGAATAATCTCCAAAATACAATGAGATCTAATGCAGAATAAAAATAACTAATAATCATTTAAGACTTCAAGTATTATTGACTTTGCCGAAAAACTCATACGCTCTACCTTGCACCTTACAAAGCAATCCAAAGGTTCTGTTCCCTAACTAAACTTTAATCTGAAAATTGTAATTAATGGGGTGAGCCAAACATCCAGTAAGAAATTATACACAATACACAATAGGACAGAGTCAAGCAAAGCACGAGTATTTTGATTTTTCACAAACTCATTCAATGATATCAAATATAATTATTCCAAAACATATAATGAATCACTTAATAAATATTTAATCACATCTTAAAATCATTCGAAAACACATACACATATTTGATTGGAGCACAGTGTCACATATACACATATACACATATCACATATTCCCACATAAAATCCTATGAGTGGATACCAAAATTTTACCCCTACTGGTGAGGAATCAACACTTATTCTCACATACAACCCTGTGAGTAGGCTTACACATATACCTGATCAATTCTAAAAACACTTATTTTTATTCACATATCACAAAACAAGGTTTAGGCAAAATAGAATAATTTTCTTAATATTAACAATTATTCTAACAATAAAGGAATATTGAATATCACAATGTCGAATTGAAACATAAATCAAAGGATGCTTGACTCTCTTGGGGAACGAATAGAATCTGAGGAGTTTATATAAATGTTTTTGCAATTATTGAGTAAGTCTGAAAATTCAATTGGCTAAAAGAAACATTATAAATAGGAATATGAATTTTAAATCACTTGGTTTTAAACAAATTTAAAGAACAAGACTCTTTTTAGAAAACCTATTTTGAACCTCAATTTTTTTGGGAAAATAGTTTAGCTTAGAAATCATCTTTTAAATGAGTTTTGGACATTTAAAACGTTATTTAAAATTTGAAGTTTCTCTTTTAAACATTATTTAAAAGTCGAAGTCTCTCTTTCAATGATGTAAAAATGCTTTCGATAAACTTTAGAAAATGTAAGCTTAAAACTATAACTTTTGAAAACCTTTGACATCTAAGAACCTAAATGACAAAACTTGTGCATATTTAGTTACAACACTTGAATCACTCTGAATGTCCAGTTGAAACACCTTCCATGTAGTCTCAACACTCTTAAATAGGACCTATATTCAATCATGGAAATTAATTAATATCCTCCACAAAAATATAAATCTTACTGAATTATACAAATTGACTCACTAAGGCTATACTTTGCTAAACTAAATGATAACACTAATGCAAAGCATCTCTACCCGAAAATATGTTTCCTTGAATTTATCAAAACTCAGAGGCAGTAGCCAATACTTTAGGATTTACTATGACCCCAATGAAAACTGTGGCCAAATCTAATATGACTTTGTTCATGGACTTAATATCATTGACCCTTATGGATTTAATATCAAAATATTTTGGGATGAAATTACAAATCGGATAAAAATCAAGTCTGTCAATATCCTTCAAAGCAATTGTAGTAGTATTGAACCTAGAGAACAAAACTTGTTCTAGGGATGCACAGTGGCAACGTGCAAGCTATATACACGGAGGCCAATAATAAGACTAATTATATATGTCTCCCAATGGGTTTAACAGCATATAACCTCAATGAAAAACGGTGGGCAATATCATTGACTTATTATATATATACATATATGTACATATCCAAAAGAAAAACGTAAGCCATAACGATAGATTAGAACTTGTAATTCCGTGGCTCAATTCAAGAATGAAGTCCGTAAATACTAACCTAAAAGTGTTAACAACAGTTCTAGGAAAAATATCCCCTTCAAAAAATCTAAACATCACTAACGTTCCTAAGATCAAATTCTAACTCTTTTAAATTCTTTGTTTCTAATAGGTTAAAAATCATACCTGGAACAATTTGGTTGCCTCTTCAATTGACTCCAAGGAAAAAATACACCTCCTAGTCTCCTTATTGATGAAACCCTTCTTATAAAAACCCTAATTTATCTTTTCCTCCACCTTATATTTTAATCATCAGAGATGCGGGCTTGGTGGGGTAGTGGGCTGGAGTTTAAAACCCACCTGAGTTTTTCTCTTTAGTCTCCAAGAAGCCCATAAAACATCTTCCTTTATTTATTAATTTATTATTTTAATTGCCGCACTAAATTGTATGCACTAAAACTTTAATCTTACCTATTTTGTAATACCACAAAATTGTCTACTCCCATCTTACTATGCACACACATATGGTACCTCAACTCTGTATTAATAATGATGATGACGATGATGATCATAACATCAAATCGAGGTATTACGTGGGAGCCAGTTGCCATTGTCGAGGCCATGACTGAGTTGAAGAAATGGGCATGGGAGGAGGCTGTCCACCCCATGGAAGACCCTCTGAAGAAGACCAAGATCATTGAGGCATTTACTCCTACTGAAAACATTGCTTCTATCCCCATTGAGTCTGTCTCTGCTAGAATTGCTATTCCGATTGAGTCGGTTTGTGATCATGTTTCTATTTCTATAGAGTCAATTCTTGTTCAGTCTGTTAAAAACTCTACCCCCTATAATATAATTTTTTATTTTTCTTATTTGTTGCCTTTGAATGTTTTTATTTCGAAAATTAGTAAAGAAACTTTTAATAATCAAGAATTAAAACAAGGACATGTAGAACCTATAAAAGAAGAAACCCAATCTATTAATCTGGGAACTGATGATGAACCTAACATGGTCCAAATTGATAATACCTTAACTTCCTTTGTGAAGGACGCATTAGTCACACTACTAAAGGAATTCAAAGAGGTGTTTGCATGGTCATGCGAGGATATGCTTGGGATTGATATAGATATAATGCAACATTGCATTCCTACAGACCCAACCATGATGCCAGTCAGGCAGAAGCTAAGAAGGACTTTAGAGATCAAGGAAGAAGTTGTTAAATAGTACAATGCGGGATTTTTGAGGGTGGTAAACTACCCATAATGGTTAGCTAATGTGGTTCCGGTGCCGAAGAACGACAGGAAGGTAAGGATGTGTGTGGACTTTAGAGACTTTAATAAGGCCAGCCTAACTGATGATTTTCCCTTGCCTCATATTGATATTCTAGTTGATAATACAGCAAGACATGCATTTCTTTCATTCATGGATGACTTTTCGGTATACAATCAGATAAAGATGGCTTAAGAAGATATGGCAAAGAAATCCTTCATTAATCCATGGGGGACCTATTGCTACATGGTCATGCCATTTGGTGTTAAGAATGCTAATGCCACTTACCAGCGTGCAGCCACTACTTTATTGCATGATCTAATACACAAAGAAGTAGAACTTTATGTGGATGACATAATAGTGAAGTCTAAAGACGGTGAAGGGTGCATACCAGCTTTATGGAAGTTCTTTGAAAGAATCCGATTTTATAAGTTACAATTGAATTCGAAGAAGTGCACTTTCAGTGTGACATCAAGAAAATTGTTGGGGTTTACGGTAGGTCAGAGAGGAATTGAGGTAGATCATGAGAATCAAGGCAATTGTAGAAGCCTCCAAGGACTGAAAATGAGATCCAAGGGTTTTAGGGAGGATAACATGTGAACCACTTTTTCAATTGCTCAAGTAGGAAGTTCCCACAGTATGGAATGAATAATGCCAAGGTGCCTTTGAAAGATTAAGAGTTATTTGATGAAGCCACTAATATTGGTTCCATTAGTATCCGAAAAGCCATTATTGCTATATCTCACAACCACAAATACAACAATGGGGGCTTTGCTTGCTCAATATCTAGAGGAATTTAGAAAGGAAAATGAAATTTATTATATTAGCAAGTAGATGATGGCTTATGAAGAAAAGTATTCAGCACTTAAGAAGACTTGTGTGGTGCTTGTATGGGCTACCCGGAAACACATACATTATATGCTTGCCTTCAAAGTTCTGTTGATCTTTAAAATATTTGATGGAGAAGCTAGTACAAAAGGGGGAGACAGCTAAATGGGTTCCAATTTTGTTAGAATTTGATATCAAGTATGTGACTCAGAAGTCTATAAATGGAAGATCAGTTGCTAATCACTTAGCCTATTGTACACCTTAAGAGGCTAGAAAAATCCAAGGAAACTTTCTAGAAGATATCATAGGGGATAGGTTTTGAACCATGGAAGATGTATTTTGATGGAGCAACTAATTGGAACGGAAGTGGCATTGGAGTTCTCCTAATTGTTGGAAAAACTGGTTTTGTATCTCATACAAAACACGTAGTGAATGCAACAAAAATGGATCTATTTCGTTCAGGATTGATAACATGCATAATGCAAATTTCAGAATTTAAGAAAAAGATAGCGTCCCTTGGTGTGGAGAAATTCAAAACAAAGATTAGAAGCACTTGGAAACACTTTTAATCTTCACTCCAATTCCACTTTACGCCCAAGAAGTGTGGTCACTCAATCAGTTTCCAAGAGAGAATGAAAGTGTGCTTCACACTCTCTTTTTCTTTTTCTCTATGCTTCTAAAAAAAAATTTGTATGTTTCTTCCTTTATAACTAACTGATTATCTAATTGGGCTGGCCTATTGGGCCTTTCCAATTGGGCTTTAGTGTGTGGCTTGTAGTGGGACCAAAAAGGACCAATAAGACACTAGCTTCAATGGGACTTGGGCTTTTCCGTCAACTCTTAACAAGTTCAAAATTACCATTAATTATATTTAATACCACTATATAAATACAATTGGACTCTAGGCCTTATTAATAAATTATATCCCAAGACTTTATTGTACACGCAACCTCTTCATAAAATATTCGTAGTAATACAAAGTCATGAATATAGACTGCCACTTTGAAAATTACTACATCTTATCCTTGAGTACCCGGTTTAATCCTTTAAAGTTATTCATCATATATTTATGAAATCTAATTTCATAAATATATACTTTAGTAACTTCTTACCAAAGTGGTTAGGCCTAACTCTTTGAATAACTAAACCCATTAAACTTATCTCAAGGGCATATTTTATATCTCCGTTAAGAGATTATGAATTCCATCTTGAGAATATATATTCCATCAACACTAAATGTGGATGTCCAACATACTGAGATTTTGACCGTTACTTTAGATCTCACTTCTGATATATCAAAGCAACCTACACCTCATGATCAGGTCCATTATTCTCTCAAAATTAAGAGTTCATGCAAATAGAAGTCATAAGATTTATTATTCATTTGACAGTCGTTAGGAGAATAATAAATCTCACAGTAGTCCAGTTCAATACGTCTTAACTCTTAAAATATATCAACACATCAACTAGAAGTCTACACTTCCATGATCAAGGCAAATTATCTTAGTTGATATGTTATAGTCTTCGCAGATGAAATGCCGAATTTCTTCACCGACTACGAACTATAAATTCTAAGTTTACGAAGAACTGTGATTTATATCTTCTATGACTAAATCACATACTACGCATCTTATGGAGTATATGATAATGTCTTAATATTCATGTTACCATTATTTTAGATAATAATAAAACAACTTTATTAAACACAACATTAAGTCATACATAATGTCATGCATAGCATCATACAATAGGATTTAAGGGTACATATCCTAACACTAATATCTCCAAAAAGGACATATATCCCATTTTCTGGGAGGCTCAACTTTTCTACCACTAATAATGCCATAGAATATGAAGCTTGCATTATGGGATTACAACCCGCCCTTAGTCTTGGAGTGGAAGAGTTGGAAGTATATGGTGACTCAGCTCCGATAATTTGTCACATTCAAAATAGGTGGAACATCAAGGTTAAAATCTAATGCCTTATCATGAATGTTTTTAGAAATTGGTATCCAAGTTTGGAAAGATTCAACACCAGTATGTGCCGAGAATGTGGAATCAGATTGCAGATTCTTTAGCATTGTTGGCTTCCATGATGGAAGGGCCCAAGGAAGACCAAGCTCGGCCGATAGTGGTGGAACAAAAGGAAGAGCCTGCTTATTACATGTCAGTAGAAGGAGATGAAGAAATAAATGGTGAAGGTGAATGATATTCAGACATCTTACATTATCTTAAGGGGGGGACATACCCGAAGTCTGTTGATAAGAATGACTAATTGACCATCCAGAGGTTGTCCACTAATTACTTTATTTGTGGTGAAAAGTGTTGGGTTCTAAGACTTTAGGTTTAAATGTATTAGAACTTCAATTTGTAATGTTGCCAAACCATGGTCAAAACGTTTAGTCTTATTTTTAGACTTTCTCAAAGTATGTTTTTTGTGTAAAGTTGGAATCGAGTGCACTGCAAGATTTATTGTGTAAATCTACCTGGCTTGATTGATCAAAAATTAGACTCGATCGATCGAAGCTCGTGTATATTGTTTTTCTGTAGAATTTTTCCAACTCAGCCCAAGCCTGATTTGACACGTAGGGTTTTATGTTTTGCCCTAGGTATAAAAGGGTAAACCCTAGCCACGTTTTAAAGGTTATTGTAACTGTTATTTATGCTGTGTATGTGAATCTCTTGTGAGATTTTGAGGTTTTTGTCTTCATATATACTTAGGGTTATCAAGAACGAGATTGATGTCAAGAACTTGATGATCATTCAGTTGCTGCGTTAAGAACTTAAAGATACACAAGTGGGAGTACATGTACTTGCTGAGAATCTAAGAAAGAAGTAGTCCATAGAATTGGAGCTGTCATGTGGTCATGGTAGTAAGTTTCCTACTTGAGGTAGCAATAGGATGCTAATGGTCTAAGTCGCTATTGTGTAAATTTCAATTCTTTCATAGTAGATTTGTTTTACCTTGAGGATAGCTAGGTTAAATCCTCCCCAGGTTTTTTACCGGTTTGGTTTTCCTAAGTTTATTATATCGTTGTGTTATATATTTTCCACATTGTTTCAATGATATGATTTATATGTGTTGACCTAGATTTGCATAATTTACCTGAGTTAATCACTTGGCTAAATAACTAGGTTAATTTGGTTGTGTTTAAGGGGTCTAAAAACGTACAAGTGGTATTAGATCGAGTTAGCTCTTGTGTTTAGATCCTTTAATCTAGGAGTTGATCCTTGACCCCTGTTGTCATGGAACACGGTCACTCTCATGTGATCCTACCTCACCTTGATGGGAACAACTATACCTACTGGAAAGTAGGGATGAAAACATTCCTAAAATCCATTGATAAGAGAATCTGGAATTCTGTTGGGTACGGATGAGAGAAGCCCACTACTCTAGTTTGTGAGTGGCAAACTTTTTAGAAAGAAGCAGCCCGCTTTTAATAGCAAAGCTATGAATGCTATTTTTAATGTTGTTTCTATGGAGGAATTCAAGAGAATCTCAAATGTTGAGGTTGCTCATACTGCTTGGAATATTTTCCAAACTATGCATGAAGGCACAAAGGCAGTTAAAATCAATAAGTTGCAGCAAATAAAAATTAGATTTGAAAGCATTAGGATGTCTAATAATGATACTTTTAATGAATTCTATGCTAAACTTAATGATATTGCTAATTCTACTTATAATTTGGGTTAAATCTATGATTAACCTAAAATTATTTGGAAGATACTTAGATCTTTGATTGAGGATTCTAGACCCAAAGTAACTGCCATCACTGAAAGTAAGGATATGAACTCCATCCCTGTTGATAAACTTGTAGGATCTCTTTAGTCCTATGAGTTGGACCTACCTAAGACAAGCAAATCCAAATCAATGGCTCTTAAGTTTGTTGATGATGTTAATGTAAATTGATTTGATGATGAACTCTCTGCTACAAAGATTGCCTATCTTGCCAAGAATTTTAGAAACTTTCTTAGGAATAATAACAGAAGCGCAAGAGGTAAAAACAATGCTAAACTTAGAAATTTTAGGAGAAATGATCCCACTAAGGTGAATAATGCTGAAAAATCCAAAGAGAAAGTAGATCAACCGTCTAATAATTTTATGGGTCAACAATGTTTTAGTTGTCAAGGGTACGGTCATGTGAAATCTAAACGTCCAATATTCTTGAGGTCTAAGGTTAAGGCTATTAGGATTAGTGCCCTTAAATCCTATTGTATGATGCTATGTATGATATTATGTGTGACATTATGTGTGACATTATGTATGACTTTGTGTATAACTTAATGTTGTGATTAATAAAGTTGTTTTATTTTTATCTAAAATAATAGTAACATAAATATTCAGACATTATCATATAGTCCATGAGATGCATAGTATGTGATTTATGTAAAAAGTCACAGAAGATACAAATCACAAGTTCTTTGTAAACTCAAAATTATAGTTTGTAGTCGGTGATGAAATTGGGCATCTGCAAAGATTATAACGTATCAACTAAGATGATTTGTCTTGCTCATGGAAGTGTAGACTTCTAGTTGATATGTTTTAAGAGTTAAGACATATTGAATTGGATCGCTATGAGATTTATTATTCTCCTAATGACTATCAAATGAATAATAAATCTCAGAATTTCTATTTACATGAACTCTTAATCTTGAGAGAATAATGGATCTGATCATGAAATGTAGGTTATTTTGATGTATCAGGAGTGAGATCTAAAGTAACAGTCAAAATCTCAGTATGTTGGGCAACCACATTTAGTGTTGATGGAATATATATTCTTAAGATGGAATTCATAGTCTCTTAATGGAGATATAAGATATTTCCTTGAGATAAGTTTAATGGATTCAATTATTCAAAGAGTTAGGTCTAACCACTTTGGTAAGAAGTTACTAAAGTATATATTTATGAAATTGAATTTTATAAATATATGATGAATAATTTTAAAGAATTAAACCGGGTACTTTAGGATAAGATGTAGTAATTTACAAAGTGGCAGTCTACATTCATGACTTTGTATTACTACGAATATTATATGAAAGGGTTGCATGTATAATAAAGTATTGGGATATAATTTGTAAATAAGGCTTAGAGTGCAACTATATTTATATAGTAGTATTAAATATAGTTAATGGTAATTTTGAACTTGTCAAGAGTTGACAGAAAAGCCTAAGGCCCATTGGAGCTAGTGTCTTATTGGTCCATTTTTTGTCCCACTCCAAGCCACATACTAA
Organism: Castanopsis chinensis; assembly: GCA_032878915.1. Lineage (NCBI taxonomy): Eukaryota > Viridiplantae > Streptophyta > Magnoliopsida > Fagales > Fagaceae > Castanopsis > Castanopsis chinensis. Next base: position 34,113,418 of record JAVQMG010000133.1, on the reverse strand, counting down.
AACCCAATTAGAAAGGCCCATAAAGCTATCCCAATTAGATAATTAGTTATAAGGAGAGAAACATACAAAATTTATAGGTATGATAAAGGGAGATATCATTGTGAAATGGTGTGTATGTGAGAGTGAGATATGCTATCATTCTCTATTGGAAATTGATTGAGAGACCACACTTCTTGGGCGTAAAGTGGAATTGGAGTGAAGATTAAAAGTATTCTCGAATACTTTTGATTCTTGTTTTGAATTTCACAGCACCAAGGTATGCTCTCTTGTTTTTGAATTATGAAATTTACATAGTGCATGTTATCAATTGCGAATAACGTAGATCTGTTAATTTTTCACCGTGTATGTTTTGTATGTGATGCAAATATGTGTTTTCCATCAAATGGTATCAGAGCAGTCTTTAATTCGAATCTGTATAACATGTTTTGTGACTTTTGGAATTAGAGATAATAGTTTCATGTTGTTAGAAGATTATATATGTATTTAATTTTCTGCATGGTTGTTGAAACTATGATTTGATAAAAACTGATATTGATGTTATGATGTTGTTTAAATTTGAATTTAAGTATGTTAAATTTATCTTTAAGGCTATAGCATCAATGGAATTCAGTTTTGATATCAAATTCCATTTATTATGTTCATATGGTGGTTGTTTGTTCATTGAAAACCGATGAAAACTGTTCAGATCTTCCCTTTCAAAAACGGAAAACACGGGTTTTTCGCGGGTAAGCTTTACTCGCGAAATAGTCACGAGACAGTCGCGAAAGCTTCTGTCTGAATTTTGTGATTTCACAAAATATTTCACGGGTAAGTTTTACTTGTGAAATAGTTGTGAAAGTCTTTGTCTGAATTTTGTGTTTTCATTTTTTTGCCTTAATTGATTTTCATGGGAAGAGCTTAGTCGCGAGATACCTGCGAAAATGCCACTGAAGGGATTTTTAAACTTTTTCCAATTGTTTTCAAATGTATAAAATGCAAAGCTATGTGTGATTAGATTACACATGGTTACAAATTAAAAACCTTTAATTTAAAAAATGTAGTGGGAGAGATACAAGGGTTGGATCTCACGGCCTCCATTGTTAGTTTATAGTAGTGTGAAATATATATTTTGTTTTTGCCTTGAGCTTAGCATTCCATGCAGTGAGTATTTATTTCATGGTCTTACAAGATTGAATTTCTTAGTTTATAGTGGTTTGATCAAATACCTTGTCTTGGCTTCGAGCTTTGCATTAAATGCAGAGGATGTTTTTATCATGGTACTACAAAATAAACCTGTTAAAGGGATGAAATGTGGCTACACATGATTCTAGACAATGGTATACATTAGACTAAGTATTATAGTATCCTTTACGCTGAGTTCTTACTATTATTACTTAGAGTCTAAATTTAAAACGGCATATTATTAGTGTTTGATAAGAGTTATCATGATGACACTAATAATGAGGATAGTTCTTAATCAATCATAGTATTTAATGTTCACTCTATGTTGAAGGATATTGAATATGAGATTGGGTTGTCGTTGCATATATTATATTGTGGTTTTATTAAGGTTCCAGACTATATGTTTATATGCTAAATTGATAATGTCCAGTTTACTTATTATATTCATGTTTATTATTTTCAGATTTGATCATGTCATCATTTAGCTCACTTGTTACTATTCTTAATCAAAACAAACTGATTGGATCCAACTATATTGACTGGAAAAGAAATTTGGACATTGTTCTTATAGTTGAAGAACACAAATATGTGCTTACTCAACCATGTCCTAACTTTCCTTCATTAGATGCTCATTCTGAGGAAAAACAACGATATGATCGTTGGTAGAAATCTAATGGAATGGTCAAGTGCTATATATTTCCTAGCATCTATTTCAAATATTCTACAGCGTCAAATGCAGGATGTAGAACTAGCTTCTGACATCGTACTAAGTCTGAAGGAGATGTTTGGTGAGCAAGGCCATTCTGCAAGGCATAAAACCACGAGACAAATTTATAATATCGAAATGGCTGAAGGCAGTTCAGTAAGGGAGCATTGTCTTACAATGATCTCTAATCTGAATACATTGGAGGTTTTAGGTGCCAGTATTGATGGAGAATCCCAAGTCGATATGACACTCCAGTCACTACCAGAATCATTCAAGGAATTCAGACTCAATTATAATATGAACAAAAAGATTTATTCATTGTCATAATTAATGAATGAGTTGGTAGCGGCGGAAGGCATCCTTGGTACTTCTAGTGTTGATGTCAATATGGCTGAAACTTCTACTTCTCAACCTAAGTCAAAAGGCAAGGGTAAAAAGAAGAAGAAGAAGGATTTCACCAAGCAAAAGGGTAAACAAATTGTCTTAGGGGTTTTTGACAAAAGAAAGAAAACCAAAGGAAAGTGTTTCCATTTTGGTGAGAAAGGACATTGGAAGAGGAATTGTCCAAAGTTCAAGGCTGCCAAGAATAAGGGTATGAAAAGTTCCTTTCTTGTTGAAATATGTTTGGTTCAGAATCCCACGGATTTCTGGTGTGTGGATTCAGGTTGTACTAATCATATCTGCAATTCTTTGCAAAGGTTTCAAGAGACTAGAAAGCTAAATGAAAGGGAATTGTTTCTTACTTTGGCTGATGGGAGAGGATTCCAGTTGTAGATGTTGGAGTGTTTAATTTATGCTTTAATTTTAGAGTTTTAATATTAGAAGACTATTTGTATGTACCTAATGTTCATAGGAATTTAATTTCTGCAACTTATTTAAGTAAACATGGATATTGTGTTATCTTGAAAGACAATGTTGTAATAAAGAAGGGTAAAATGTTTATTTATTCTGGCAATATTATTGATGGTCTCTATATGTTAACTCCGGATAAGCATGAAGTATATAATTCTGAATTAGATAATAATCCACATGTGAAATCATTAAAAAGAAAGTTTCCTTATATTAGTGAAGTGTATCTTTTGATACTTGCGTTTGGGTCATATTAATTCAAAAGAAATTCAAAAACTTATCAAAGATGGACTCTTAGGGCCCATGGACTTTGATAGTTTTTCAGTTTGCGAATCTTTTTTGGAAGGTAAAATGACCAAACGACATTTTAATGCAAAAGGTAGAAGAGCCCAAGATTTGCTAGAACTAGTATATTTATATGTATGTGGTCCTATGTCAATCCAAGAAAGAGGTGGCTATGAGTATTTCATTACTTTCATTGATGATTACTCTAGATTTAGTTATGTGTACTTAATCAAATGGAAGTCCGAAACTTTTGAAAAGTTCAAAGAGTTTAGGGCTGAAGTTGAGAATCAATTAGGTAAACACATAAAGGCCATTCAATCTAATCAAGGTGGCGAATACCTTCTTGGGGATTTCAAGAATTACTTGACTAAAAATGGGATTATATCCCAGTTGACTGCACTTGGAACTCCATAACAAAATGGTGTAGCAGAAAGAAGGAATATGACTCTTTTAGATATAGTTAGATCCATGTTGAGTTATTCGACTCTACCAATTTCCTTTTGGGGATATGCCTTAAGTACTGCAATATATCTTCTAAATTTAGTACCTTCGAAGTCTGTTCCTAAAACAACTGTAAAGTTATGGAATGGGCGTAAGCCTAGTATTAGACATCTCCATATTTGGGGTTGTCTAGCACATGTGTTAAAAGGAAAGTATGACAAGTTACAATCTAAAACAGAAGTGCTATTTTTTGTAGGGTATCCAAAAGAAACTGTTGGAGGTTTATTCTATAGTCATAAGGATAATAAAGTGTTTGTTAGCACAAATGCCAAATTCTTGGAAAATTACTACATGAATAATTTTAGTCCTAAAAGTAGAGTTGTATTGGCTGAAATGAAAGAACCTGTAGTTGAACAACTAATGGATGAAACTAGGGATGATGTGGTTGTATTAGATACACCACAAGATACTACTCATGAGATGTCTAGTACTCAGGTGCCTCGTCATAGTGGGAGAATTGGTCGACCTCCTATAAGATATATAGGTTTGGGAAAAACTTATAAAGCTATCTCAAAAGAGGCTGAATCGGATCCTTATGAAGAACAATGAATGATATAAATGCACATCATTAGGTTCGAGGTATGAAATCTGAATTAGATTCGATGTATTCCAATCAAGTTTGGGATCTTGTAGAGGCGCCTAACGGCGTTAAACCTGTTGGTTGCAAATGGGTTTACAAGAGGAAGAAAGAAATAGATGGAAATGTTGAAATCTTTAAAACAAGGCTAGTGGCGAAAAGGTATACATAAAAAGAAGGTATTGATTATGAAGAAACATTTTCACCAGTAGCAATGCTTAAATCTATCAAAATTCTCTAATTCATTGATGCTTATTATGATTATGAGATTTGGCAAATGGATGTCAAGACTACATTTCTTAATGGCAATCTTGAAGAAGAAATCTATATGATGCAATTGGTAGGTTTCCTAGCAAAGAACCAAGAGAATATGGTATGCAAGTTGAAAAGACCCATTTATGGACTTAAGCAAGCATCTAGGTCATGGAACATTAAATTTGATCAAGCAATCAAGTAATTTGGTTTTGAACAAAATATTGATGAACCATGTGTGTATAAAAGACATCGAGATAAATTAGTAATGTTCTTAATGCTTTATGATAATAATACTTTACTCATTGAGAATGATGTAGGAGTAATGTCATCGGTAGAGGTTTAGCTGTTAAGCCAATTTGATATGAAGGACTTAGGTGAGGGTAACTTTATTCTAGGGATCAAGCTTTGGCAAGATCGCAAGAATAAGATGTTAGGCTTATCACAAACTGGATATATAGATAAGGTTCTAGAACGGTTTAGCATGCAAAACTCCAAGAAATGATTGCTTCCTTTTAGACATGGAGTACCTCTATCCAATGACCAATGGCCTAAGACTTAAGAGGAAGAAAATATGATGAGACAAGTTCCTTATGCTTCTGCAATGGGAAGTCTCATGTATGTCATGCTTTGTATTATACTAGATATCAGTTATTCAATTGGCATGGTCAGCTGATATCAATCAATCCAAGACTAAAACATTGAGAAGTTGTAAAGCATATTCTTAAGTATATTAAGAGAATGAAAGATTATATGCTTGTTTACCGGTGTGATGATTTGATTCCAATTGGCTATACAGATTCAGATTTTCAATCATATCTTGATTTCAGAAAGTCCACTTTAGGTTTTGTATTCACCTTGGGAGGTGAAGCCATAAGTTGGAGGAGCGTTAAGCAATCTTGTATTGCGGACAACACCATGGAAGCTAAATATATTGGTGCTTGTGAAGCGGTAAAGGAAGCTGTTTGGTTCAAGAAATTCCATTTTGATCTTAGTGTTGTGAGAATGGAGCAAGTTCCCATCACATTATTTTGCGACAATAGTGGAGCAGTTGCACAATTCAAAGATCAAATGAATCATAAAAAAGGAAAGCACATTGAGAAAAAGTCTCACATCATTTGAGTCATTGTTGCTCATGGAGATATGATAGTAGCAAAGATTAAAAGTGCAAAGAATCTAGCGGACCCCTTTACCAAAGCCTAGCCCAAAAGGAATTTTGAGTCACATTTGGAGGAGATGGGAGTTAGATTAGTGCATAATAGTCTTTAGGGCGAGTGGGAGTTTGTTAGGATTAATAGTCTTAAATCTTATTGTATGATGTTATGTATGATATTATGTATGACATTGCGTATGACTTAATATTATGATTGATAAAGTTGTTTTATTTTTATCTAAAATAATACTAAGATGAATATTCGGACATTATTATATAGTTCATGAGATGTATAGTATGTGATTTATGTGAAAAGTGACAGAAGATATAAATCACAAATTCTTTATAAACTCAAAATTATAGTTTGTATTCGGTGATGAAATTGGGCATTTCATCTGCTACGACTATAACATATCAACTAAGATGATTTGTCTTGATCATAGAAGTGTAGACTTCTAGTTGATATGTTTTAAGAGTTAAGACATATTGAACTAGACCGCTGTGAGATTTATTATTCTCCTAACGACTGTCAAATAAATAATAAATCTCACAACTTCTATTTACATGAACTCTTAATCTTGAGAGGATAATGGACCTGATCATGAAATGTAGGTTCCTTTGATGTATTAGGAATGAGATCTAAAGTAACGGTAAAAATCTCAATATGTTGGGCAGCCACATTTAGTGTTGATGGAACATATATTCTCAAGATGGATTTCATAGTCTCTTAATAGAGATATAAGATATTCCCTTGAGATAAGTTTAATAGGTTCAATTATTCTAAGAGTTAGGCCTAACTACTTTGGTAAGAAGTTATTAAAGTATATATTTATGAAATTAAATTTCATAATTATATGATGAATAACTTTAAAGGATTAAACTGGGTATTTAAGGATAAGATGTAGTAATTTATAAAGTGGCGGTTTACATTCATGACATTGTATTACTACGAATATTTTATGTAGGGGTTGTATGTATAATAAATTATTGGGATATAATTTATAAATAAGGCCTAGAGTACAACTATATTTATATAGTGGTATTAAATATAGTTAATGATAACTTTAGATTTGTAAAGAGTTGACAGAAAAGCTCAAGGCCCATTTTGGTCCCACTCTAAGCCACATACTAAAACCCAATTAGAAATGCCTAAATGGCTAGTTCAATTAGATAATCAGTTATATAGAGAGAAACATACAAAATTTATAGGTATGATAAAGAGAGATATTATTATGAAATTGTGTGTATGTAAGAGTGAGACACTCTATTATTATTCTTTGGAAACTGATTGAGAGACCATATTTTTTTGGCATAAAGTGGAATTAGAGTGAAGATTAAAAGTATTCCCGAGTACTTCTGATTCTTGTTTTGAATTTCACCGTACCAAGGTACGTTCTCTTGTTTTTGAATTCTGAAATTTACTAGTGCATGTTATCAATTGTGAATGAAGTAGATCCGTTAATTTTTCACAGCGTATGTTTTATATGTGATGCAAACATGTATTTTCCATTAAAGGCTATGGCTGCAACCCTTAGTGATGATGAAGTTTCTAACAACGAGTCTGACAGTGATGAGGATGGAAACTTCATTACTTTCATTGCTACTACTGTAGTTGATGAAAGTGTTGTTGTTGAGGAAAACCCTTATAATGGGGACATATCTGATGCAGATTTACAAGAAGCCTATAATAAACTTTGCAAAGGATGCTATGAGTGTTGATTTAAGCTTAAAGAAAATTGCATCTCTTGAACTTGATAAGAAAAATCTACTTGTGAAACTCTTTGATGCTAATGAATTTTTGAATAATGTGAAGACTGAGAACATGTTTTTGCTTGATAAAGTTAAGACTCTGGAACTTGAACTGTCTGTTGCTAGAAAACAAACTAATAGGTTTGCAAGCTCCAAACTTGAGCACATGCTGAGTGTTCAAAAGTCTCCCTCAGATAAAACTGATTTAGGTTTTGTAGAAAGCATCTTTAAGCCTGAAACTCATTCCATAAACTTTTTTCCTTCTTTTAAACCTCCCGTGAGTGAAGTTGTCAAATCTGTAGAAGTTACACCTCCTAGGAATATCAGAGTTGATCTTCAAGAATCTAAATCTAAGATTCTTAATCCTCCTAATGGTAAGTTGCATGATAGACTTGCATGGGTTTGTCATTGTTGTGGAAAGTCTGGGCACATTCGTCTAAACTATTTCAAGTTGCTAACTGCTAAGTGAGCAAATAAGCCAAAAGTACTTGTGTCTCAAGCACAAGATCGTATGGTACCTATTGGTGAGTTGGTAAAGGCTTTAAACCTTTATTCCAATCTTGGAGTTGCTCATCATTCTAATCAGAATAATAATTCCAATGTTAGAGTTGCATCTAAAAAGCTTTGGATGCAAAAGGCTCAATCTAATTGAGTCTTTCTGACATGGTCCTTGTGCTTCTTTGCTCTTTTGTTTGTGACCATTATTCTTTTGTTGATTTTTTTTTTCTAGGATTTGCATTGCATAACATTCATGCATTTCATTCTAGGATTGTCTTTGTTATTTCTTTTCAAAAAAATAAAATAGGAAAAAGAAAGCAAAATGTGTTTTGCATTATTTTTCTTGGATTTGAAATCAAGGTTGGCCAATTTATTTTTACATAACATGTCTATGTACCTTGTTTAGCTTGGATGAGCTTATTTATTGCGCTTTACTAGTTTGAACTTTGTAGTGCATATTGTGTGGGAAGATGTTTATAGTTTTTGATTACATGATCTTGATTTTGAAATCACATGTTTTTGATTGTCAGACTTGAACTTGTTGACAATGGCATAAATAACTATCTCATTACTGTTTACTAGCCAATCATGAACACCTTAGTGCATATCTTAAGATTTTGTGCTCGAGAAAGTGTAGCACATGCGCAAAAAGAATATAAGGTGTAGCCTCGGTTTAAATGCTAAAATTGGTGTGCACATTATTGGACTATTATTAACTCAATCAAATAAAATTTGTGTGTACATTATCTTAGCATTTTAATAAGTTTCAAATCAAATAAAATTGGTGTGTACATTATGAGGCAAATTCAAGAAACTTACATGATTGCAAGCTTTTATTCTAGGAGATGTAGGAATTTTATGATGTAACTCTTTAAGGGATAGTCTTTTTTAAATTTATGTGATGGATTTTGTAGAAATTGTGATTGCTTACTATTTACTTATCACCTCACATGTATTTCAAGTTACTCTTCACTAAACTTGGTACATGTTAATGTGTATGATCTTATTGTGGTCATTCAAGATTGAAAGAACCTTGATTTTGATGCAAAATGTGTTTAAAGAGTTTTTGAGGAAAATTTGATTGAAAATCTTCCTTTTGGATAATGAGGGTTAAATTCAAGGGTTTTTGAAAAACTTTTCATCTCATACTCATGCATTTTATTTATAAAATACTATGCTTTGAGGAGTTTCTGCATTAAAATGCTCTATTTTTCAAAAAGCTGTTTTTTCTAGTTTTTCGATCGTTCGAGTGTGTTTTTCGATCAATTGAAAATGCGATTAAAATTTTGGTTTGAATCTGTTTGCTTCGATCGATGCTCGATTGTTACTGGATCAATTGAATGCAATTTTTGATCGATTGAAATCGTTTTTTGATCAATTGAAAATCGTTTAGAAGGTTTTTTAAAAAACTTTAGCTTTTCACGTGTTCTTCACTTTTTCAAAACTTTCAAAAGTTTTTCTCTCTCTCTCTCTTCAATCGGTTCAGATTCAAAGTTGATTGTTTGTCATTTTCCCTCCAACTTTTTGCAAGGTTTTTGTCTTCTAAGGCCGGTAAGACTCTTTTGCCCCTCATTTTTCATTTATTTTCATGTTTCATGCATTTTTTTCATGCATTTTGGGGAAAATTTCGAACCTATAAAAATTGGATTTTTTGGTGTTTTCAATCAATTCTTTCAAAATTGATCATTGGGTTTTTGTTATGGGATGTTGTTAAACTAATCTTTGTGGTTTAATTTGATCAATTTGTTGAATTGGGAAAACTTGAATTTTCTAGGGATTGAAACTACCCAAATTGGGGATTTTGTTCAATTGAGCATAAATTGATGAAATTGGCTTGTTTGCTTGATTGATTTGGTAATTATATTCTGGTATCTATCTTGTGTAATAATCAATTGATCAATTTGTTGGATTTTTTGAAAGTGGGTTTTCAAAATTTTGGGGTTTTTGATATAAAATCTATGCTCAAGCCAATTTTGTGACTTTAAAGTGAAATTGAACTTATTCCCACTACATTAGAGCATGCATCATGTGTTGATATTGTTCGTGTATCATATAGATTGTTATTTTTCTATATTTTTGGTGCTAACTTGCAGTCTGCCCTTGGTTTTTTTTTTATTTTTCTTCTTTCTCTTTGTCTCTTTGTGTCTGTCCTTTTGATCCTTAACATCATGACTAGGAAGACTAGAGCAAATAAGGAATCCTCCTCTTCTTCTGCCCCCACCTTTGATAGTGAGAGATTTCTGAGTGAGAAAAACCAAGAGACGTATGAGAAGCTGAACAGTCTTAGGTCTGTGTGGGCTAAGCTAGAAGTAGGGGTTGGCTTTCTTTGCTGGACATTTCACATCCCCCTCCGGCTGCCTTGATTAGAGAGTTCTACTTGAACCTTTCTGTCTATTCCTATGATTCCAACACTCTGGTGAGAAGTTGGATACGAGGTGAAAAGTACACCATTACTCCTTCGGTAGTGGCTACTGCTCTTGGGGTGCCTTTGGTTCAACATCTTTTTTATCCTTAGGATGAGTCTCCACCCCTTGATGACATTATGTCATATCTTATTGGGTCTTCTATCCAGTGGGGTTCTGATCCTTGGATCACTTCTCGCGAGTTGACTGAGATTCATTCTCTTTTTCCGAATTTCATGTCATTCCATTTGACCTATCTCATGATTAGCTTTTTGTGGATGTACTTACCAAGCTTCAGGCTTTAAGAGTGGATTTGGCGAGTTTTAGGTGGTCACCTCCACCACCTCCTTTTGATGATGAGTGAGTGCCTTTTGGCAATTCGTCATAAAAAGGGGGAGTACATATGGATAGGAGTTCTTGCTGATAGGGGGAGAGTTTTTTTGTTGTTTTGGAGCTGTGGAGATGTAGATTGTATCTAGGTGTCTCACCATGTATTTACATTTGTTTTGAGCTGTCTATGATAGGAGGAGATACTATGATATGTTTATTTCTGTTTCTTGTTTCACTTTGTGCTACATTGATTATTGACTTATATTTATGAGGTTATTCATGATATATGTCTTGTAGTTTATGATTATGTGAAATCAAGAATTTATTTTGTTTACTTGTATTTTCCACACATGTGTTTATGTGTTTGTTAAGTGTTATAGGAATATACAGGTTGATTCAGTCATGCTGCTGTCTACACTTGCAACTGATAGAGAATAGTTAGGTTGAATTTGTTTTTGTTGAGCAATGTTTTGTAATGGGCTACTTTTCTAACTTTTAGCACTTTGATTAATTTGTGTTTTGTCACGGATTGCCAAAGGGGGGGTTTGTTGGGTTCTAAGACTTTAGTTTTAAATATATTAGAACTTCATTTTGTAATGTTGGCAAACCATGATCAAAAATTTTAGTCTTGTTTTTAGACTTGCTCAAAGTATGCTTTTTGGGCAAAGTTGGAATCAAGTGCACTGCAGGATTTACTGTGTAAATCTGCCTGGCTTAATCGATCAAAAATTAGACTCAATCGATCGAAACTCGTGCAAATTATTTTCTGCAGAATTTTTCCAACTCAGCCTAAGCCCGGTTTAAAGTGTAGGGTTTTATGTTTTGCTCTAGGTATAAAAGGGTAAACTCTAGCCACGTTTTAAAGATTGTTGCAGTTGTTGTTTATGCTGTGTATGCGAATCTCTTGTGAGATCTAGTGGTGTTTGCCTTCACAAATACTTAGGGTTATCAAGATCTAGATTGATGTCAAGAACTTGATGATCATTCAGATGCTACATTAAGAGCTTAAAGATACATAAGCGGGAGTGCTTATACTTGCTAAGAATCTAAGAAAGAAGTAGTCTGTGGACTCAGAGCTGTTACGTGGTCGTGGTAGTAAGTTTTCTAATTGAGGTAGTAATAGAATGTTAGTGGTCTAAGTCGCTATTGTGTAAATTTCAATTCTTTCATAGTGGATTTGTTTTACCTTGAGGATAGCTAGGTTAAATCCTCCCTAGGTTTTTTACCGGTTTGGTTTTCCTCGGTTATTATATCGTTGTGTTATTTATTTTTCACACTATTTCAATGATATGATTTATATGTATTAACCTAGATCTGCATAATTTACCTAAGTTAATCACTTGGCTAAATAACTAGGTTAATCTGGCTGTGTTTAAGGGGTCTAAAAACGTACAAAAAGTTGTATAGAAGATTATATGATGAAATTTATCTCCTTTGTGTGACTGTTGAGGAAGCACAACAAGTAATTGAAGAGGTCCATGAGTCAAGTTATGGGCCACATATGAATGCACACATGTTATCACGAAGATAATGAGACAAAGTTATTACTGGACCACTATGAAGCAAATTGCGTAATTCATGTTCAAAAGTATCATCTGTGCTAAGTCCATGGAGATCTGAAGAACATAATAAAATAATCATATCTACCCACATTGACAATAGATAATGACAATTGATAATGAACTATCATGTAATGATTTCAAAATATGAAAACTCGTAAAAAAAAATTGTAACATTTTATGTATTTGTGACTTTTTTTTTTGTATCAATAAATCAATATATTCAAGTTTTTTTTTTTTATATTAAATTTTGTTTAATTTAAGTTTCTAAATAACTCCTCTAAAAAATTTTCTAGAGCCGCTACTGAATCTAAGTGTATTTGTGTGAAGTTCATTTTTAGCTATAGACTTGAACTCCATCACTTCCCACTCCTACATCCAAAAAGTACTTGTTAAATAAACATCAAGTCAAAGATGTACGATGGTAATGATAAAGTAATATTAGTAGTAAGTCCATGGGTGAAAATCAATAATAATCTTACGGATGTGAAATTTGTCATAAAAACTATTGCATATATAGTATTGCTCATCCACATATACCGGTTAGATTCTCGTGACATGAAAAACGTGATGTGCTGATATGAAAAACGTGATGTGCGTTTTTCTTCCTAAACTGTGATAGAAGTTTGTTAAGAAAACTTTTGAAATAATTCCGAGGATGATATTTTGTCTCAACTTTTGAAAAGTCAAGTTCGTTTATCGCGTATTCATATTCTATACATAGTTAGATTTCTCTAGACATACGAAAAACCAAAGAAAACAAAAAAAGTAGATCCGTGCTTTGGCGAGGAACGGTTGAGTGATTAACCTGGGCCATGAATTTGATATCATAGATTTTAGAAGCTTCTTTTTTCTTTTTCTTATTCTCTTAAAATGTGGGTTTCCGAAATTTTTAAGCTCATGAATTGATACCTTTTTATTCCCAACAAAAATGTTTAATGTTTAAATTTTTCCTCTCATAATTAACGAATTGTATATAATAAAAAAAGTCTTATTTTTCATAAAAAAGAAAGAAAAAATTAAAGACACTAATCTATGCACTTGCCAAGTAGGGGTAGATAAGTCTAAAATTTAACTTGGCATGGACTGATTCACAAAATACAAAAGTGAAACATTGTACTGTTGTCTGGCGTTGTCCGGCGTTGTCCTGTGCTAGCCAGCAAGGTCCGTGACATATGCATGAATTGGCATTTATACTAACCGAGCATTTTATAACACTAATTTTGTAAATAAAGATGGAGTAATTTTTGTACCGTACCAAAATGTACAACTGTTGACAGAGAGATGTTCTCACATGACTCATCATTATCACTTCACTAATCACAACTTACCAGGTAAATTGTGGTTTAAGCAGTGCATTTTGGTATGGTGCTAGAATTTTTCACAAAGATATTGCAACAAGTGAGGAAAAATTAGAACAGAGAGAGAGGGCTCTTAACGCTTAATTGACAGTGACTGAAAAAAACTCATACAGAATGAGAATCACATCATATATATATATATATATATATATAGCTTAGTTTTAGCATAGTTTGCTTGCTGAACCATTAATAATTTATCGTAACCACCAGATCTCGCGGTCACGGGAGCTGAAAGAACAAAACTTGAATAATAGTAGCTCTATCTCGAACTCACCACTACCAACAGAAGTAAAATGTGGAAGTAGAGAGCCCCGACAGAGGGGACAGATTGAGTGCTTGTAATCGACCCATCTGTCTAAGCAAACTCTATGAAAAATATGGTTGCATCTTAACTCTCTAACTTCCTCTCCATCTTCAACCTTACATAGACAGACAGCACATTCTACTTCTTCACATGAGGACCCTTGCATCAACTCGTAGCGGACTATGTTTAATTCTTCACTCATATCTGGCAACTCATGCTCACAACAATGCTTGGGGAAAGAGAAAGAATGGTAAGGCAACAAATCCCATGCCCATTCCAATTGGGTAGCTATGATTGTTGGACAAACTAGCTTGGAATAGTGGTTACATAAAATGTAGAAGATGATTAGAATTAGAAGAGACACAAGTGCGATAGTTAAGAAACCTACCAAAACACTCATGTTTGTTTGGTATATTTCATTTGGGGGAAAAGGAAGGTATATAGACTTGCGCACGGAACACTGAAAGTCGAGTAATTAGTGTCCACAAATTTCTTAAATTTGATGTGATTTGAGAGTCGAAGCCTACCACAAGCTAAAGAAAACAATCTAGGACCACACAATCTAAAATAGCGAGTTTGGATACTCAGCAGTTTCTACTTTCTACGGCAATATTGCTAGAGACAACTTTTTGTTTGTTGAAAGTTAGAAGTGATCATTTTTACCACTATAATAACACTTTTTTTTTTTTCCACTCAACCAATCAATTTATTAATTTATGCAAAAAGTTGTGTCATTAGATTTATTCTTTTTCAAGTAACTTTATATATATATATATATATATATATATATATATGACTGAATTAGATTATTTCATTGGAAGAGAAAGGCGAAAAATACCATTTTCATTTTTACATTTTCGCTATATTCCCACTTTAGTCACTACTTTTTATTTTTATCGCTTTTAATCCCTATTCCGTCCTGGCCCCTACCATCATCTCAATAATGGAAATATCCTATATGGTAGACTGCGAAATAAAAAATTAATTAAGTAATCCTACATATCACTGCTGCTCTAACCATATCAGCTTCCTACCACATTTAAAGTCACATGAGTCTCACATGACTGAGTCACACGTGTGGTTTACACCTAAATAAAGGCTCCCAACAGATTTAGGAATTAGAATTCCTAACCCCCAAAATTGATGATCTCAGCTCCTCTCCCACATCACTTCCCAAACCTCCACTCTATCTAAGCTTATAGAATCAAGCTTTGTATCAACTGGTAGAAGCCTGAGGAAAAGAGCCCCGACCATATGCTTTTGCTCTGAAAAACATGTGCAAGTGGTATCGTGGACAACTAATAACTCTAGCAGAAGGTTTTACGGGTGTCTCAATTTCTAGGTAATTTCTTATATTTAAGTTATGACTAGGTAATTTCTAGTTAATTTCAACAATTTTGGGTTAATGACCTTATGGGTTCTATCTAGCTTTTGAATTTCAAGTTGGACAAAAGTATAAATTTTTCTAATGACATGATGATGAAATCTATGAGCGTGGCAAGGTGTTGATCCTAGAGTAGAGGCAACGAATTTTAAGACTTAAAGCTGAGATTGCAAGCTACAAGAAGAGAGAGAAGTATTTGACCATGCGTTTGGCATTGTCTTTGGTGATTAGTGGGATTTTCCTGCATATGATCCTATCTTTGGTTGGTTAGATAGGTGGGGTGAAAATGGTCAATCAGGTGGGGAGGAAATAGTGACGGAATGTAGTGAAAAAGCCAAAATTTTTGTGAATGTTTGTAGTTTTTGGTAGTTTGGTAGGAAGTGGTATGTTTTGGCAGTTTTTGGTAATGTGTTTCCAATTTTCATTGGAACACCTAATTGTACATGTAATCTGAAAGACTTAGCAATGGAATATCTGATTTTTGTTAATGTGATGTGTGACTCAATTTATGTTTATTATTAATGTGTTGTTATGTTCTTAATTTAGGCTCTGCTGTGATGTTTATGTTTTGTTATAGTATGTAGTTTTTGACCTATTATGGTATGCAAGTTTGGACCTGTCCACTTCTCAAACTTTGATTAAATCACAATAATAATACATTAATCATTGCCACATACCTAACTTGATAACATACATTCTTGTAAATAGCATCACTTTCAAATTATGGTTGAAATTCAAAGATACATTGATCACTACTGTCAAGTTTGGGTGTACCAAAACAATTATCGAAAAGAGGGCATTGTTTAGCCATTATATAAATACACCAAAAAGACCATTGTTCAACCATTACCAAAAAAAAAAAAAAAAGGCCAAAAAGGCTTTTTCAAATAAACAAAAGGGATTTAACATAAACATAAACAATGGTTCTTAGCACAGAGCACACAAAAAGGCCACCATCAGCTTGCTCTTCTCCTTAGGCCATGCACAAAAGACTGGCTCTTAGCAAACTTCAATGCTTCCATGTACCTTGTTGCATTACTAGTTGCATTGAGAGTCCTAAAGGTGACTGCCCTTCTCTTCTTCTGTCTTTTTTTTTGTCTTGGGTTGGATATGTTAACAATTGAGGGTGGAGGTGTACCTGTGAACACATCAGCATTGGAGATTGGTGGTGCACTATGTAGAATTAGCTCATTGATAGGTGGTCCAACAGTTGGGTTGTTTGCATGACCCTTGTTGGTTGCCTACAAACATCCAATTAAATACTAATCAGAAGCAACAAACACAAGAATACTGTAAATAAGCCATATATGTATTTTACCTTCTTAGTGGTCCTTTTGGCTTGGTTTGCATTCCTAGGTAGGGAGGGGTTCCCTCCAACCTCTCCTTTGCAATTTTTCTCTTGTTATGCCCTAATTTGCCACAAGCCTTCCACTTCTTGGAAATGCCTATTCCCTTGCTTTTCTTGTGATTTCTTGGCTCATCAGACTCCTAAGCTCTCATCTTCTTAGGTTGCCAGGAGGTCTTATTTTGATAAGAGGTTGCATAGGTGGAAGACCACTGGGTCGCCACATATTCTGCCCATTGATTAGATCTATAAGTGGCTCATAGCAAGCTTGGTATGTAATGGATTTTTTTTATAATCACGAACATACTTTTTAGCACCTTCCTTATTGAAAAATATGTAGGAAATGGCATGGACACTTGGTATACTAATTATGTCCCACTTCCTACAGCTGCACTTGGATTCAGCCAAGTCCATAGTGAAACTTTCAAGATTTTTCACTTCAAACTTGGTATGAGTAGCCCAACATGCTAACCACCTACTACTTCCCAACTTCTCTTTATACAGGCTCTACCTTGTCTTAGGACACAACTCTAATTCTACCCTTAAAATCATATCCCTATTTGCTTGAAATCTGGTAATTAAATATAGCTTAATGCACTCAAGTAGCAAGCATATAGAAATAGGGAAATTATCAATTATAAAGCACATATATTCAAGAAAATTATATCATTCAACTGTTTAGATGGCATACCATGTTGATTATGGGCTTGCTCCTAAATTTAACTATCCTGCTGTTGAAACTTTCACACATGTTGCTCAGCACTATGTCACTTTGACTATCCACATTAAACCTATGTCTAGCCCAGATAGTTGTCGAATGAGACTGCAACTAGTTGTATTCATCTTCATCAATTTCCTTCAGTTCATTCATTGCCCTCTCATGCTCTTATTGATATGTAGCTTTGGCTACTTTCCAAAACAAGTCTCTAACAAGCACACCTAGGTGATTCTTCCTCAAGTTATAGTACAGATGCCTACAACAAATTCTGTGCTCATATTGTGGCCAATTGTCAACAAAGGTTTGCACCAATCCCTACCAAGAACAAAATTTATTACATATATTCAACTAGGTTTTATTTATAATTTATGAAAAAAACATAAATGCATGTAAAAGTCATATTCAGTACATACCTTTTGTTGATCTAATAAGAATACCCATCTCTTGCCATCACCTATGTCAGCAAGTAATAAATTCATAAACCAAGTCTATGAGTCCTTGGTTCCAGCCTCAATCACTGCAAATGCAAAAGGGAAGTACTACTCATCATTGGGGTCTCTAGCAACAACACTAATCAACTGGCCACCTATCTTGGTCTTCAAATGGCATGCTTCCAGTCTAATGATCTCCTAGAGCTAGTTGTATTGTTCTATGTGAGCCCCATCGACCAAAACTTAAGCCTTCTCTCTAGCCCTGCTTGCTTTACCTGCACTTATATCCACCACAAATTTCTCATGCATAGCATCCTGAATATCTTTGAGCTTTATGTCTGGCAATCTCCTAACCTTCTTCACTAACTTCTTCCCACTGTATGTAGCAATGCACCTTGGATTTTTATAACTCCTGGTGCATGTGTGGTCATGTTTAGTGTTTTTAACCTGTAGCTCATCTCCCTTGTCACCTTTGAAAGGTAGGCTACAAACTTGCACCCTAGTTGGCAATGGGCTCTCACTCTTACCAAATCATTTTTTACAAATCTTATACCCCAACCTCCATGAACTACATGCTCAGTTATAGCCTCCTTAAATTGCTTAGGTGAGATAAATAGTATATCCTTGTCAAACCTAATATGCTCAGTTATATCCTATCAAGGTCACAATTATCTACTTGATCTATTGTCCCTCCTACATACACTTGAGGGATCCAAGTGAAATACCCACCATGGTGAACATACAAAGTAAAAAATTCATCCATCTTGCATATACAGCAAAAATAGAAATTCACTTTTCAATTGAAAATTTATTTTTTAAGCTAATAAACTAATAAATGCCACATGCTAACAATAGCATTTGGAACACATGGACCACGAAAAGGAACCAACATAAACACAAAAAGCAACACAAGAAATAGAAAACACAATATAATACAAATACCAACACAGGACATTCAACATTTTTTTTTTTATCAAAGTTGACATTGTGGTCCTTGATAAAGGTGTTAACCACACAAAGCTATATATATATATATAGAGAGAGAGAGAGAGAGAGAGAGAGAGAGAGAGAGAGAGAGAGAGAGAGAGAGAGAGAGAGAGAGAGAGAGAGAGAGAGAGAGAGAGAGAGAGAGAGCATACCTTTATGATCTTAACAATAGCCCACAACATATTTCTTTAGATTTGGGTGGCCATTTTGCCTCAATGTGGGTCGAATTGGTTTTTCAAATCAAAGATTTCTTCATCAATCTAAGGTTGCATCTAATTTGGGTATGGATTGTGTTTGATGAGTGAGTGCCTAATTTTTAAAATTAGGGTTTCTCTCAATCAATTTGGATATTTGCAAGCACACGAGTGGGTTAGTTGTGTGAGACAGTCACATGAGGCGCACATGACTCTAAATGTGGCGGGAAGTTGACATGGTTAGGGCAACAGTAACACATAGGATTGCTTAATTAATTTTATATTTCGCTATTTGCCACATAGGGTATTTCCATCACTGAGATGACAATAGGGACCAAAACGAAACACGTTTTGCAAAATAGGAAAAAAATAGGTAAAAATAAAAGGTAGGGACCAAAGTGGAAAAATGGTGAAAATGAGGGATGAAAATTGTATTTCTGCCAAAGAAAAACTAATAATACAGTACTATATTAAACTACCAAGAGATAACTACTCAAAGTACCTACCCAAGCAGAAAGAAAAATCAACAAACAAAACACCAAAACATAACTACTTAAGACCTCTCTAAGAGCACTATAAGATGAAAACCCAAATTACCAAATGAGAAAAATTCCTTGGACTAAAGAAGCCCATAAAAGAATCATGACTGTCTCAACAACTCTAAGTAGGGCATTTCTTATATGTAAATATTAACTAAATAATATTCATTTTCACTATTATCTTTTTGTTGTATAATTTCATTATCTTCTATTCATCAATGAAAAAGAAATTATCTTCTACTTTTCTTTTAAGAATTCTTTGTTCATTTGTAATATTTTCATCCAAATTTTTTGTTGTGTTTTGTGTAATATTAGTAACAAATTTATCTGTAGATTATTTTATAGATTCAATTTATTTTTCAAGTTCTCTTTTCTTTAAAATTTCTTTATATGAATTTACTAATAGACATTTATAATTAAGAAATATTTTCAAATAAATAAAACACGGTCTATAATAAAGTAAGGAATAGTAGAACTGATGGAAAATAACATGCTTGTATCATATACAAAACATATGCAGCGGAAACAATAACGAATCTACTTCATTCATAAATGTTAACATGCACAATGTAAGTTTCAGAATTTAAGAACAAGAGAGTGTACCTTGGAGTAGTGAATTTCAAAACCGAAGATCAGAAGCACTTGGGAACACTTTCAATCTTCACTCTAATTCCACTAACGCCCAAGATGTGTGGTCTCTCAATCAGTTTTCCAAGGGAGAATGTCAAAGTGTCTAACACTTCTTACACATTCACACCACTTCACGATAGTGTTGTTTCGTTTCTTTTTTTGGAAAAATTATGTATATTTCTCCCTTTGTATCTAATTGATTATCTAATTGGGCTGGCCTTCTGAACCTTTCCAATTGGGCTTAAGTGTGTGGCTTGGAGTGGGACCAAGAGAGACCAATAAGACGCTAGCTCCAATGGGTCTTAGGCTTTTCTGTCAACTCTTGACAAGTCCAAAGTTACCATAAACTATATTTAATACCACTATATAAATATAGTTGCACTCTAGGCCTTATTAATAAATTATGTCCCAAAACTTTATTATACATGCAAACCCTTTATAAAATATTCATAGTAATACAATGTCATGAATATAGACTGCCATTTTGAAGATTACTACATCTTAATTCCTTGAGTACTTGGTTTAATCCTTTAAAGTTGTTCATCTTATATTTATGAAATTCAATTCCATAAATATATACTTTAGTAACTCCTTACTAAATTGGTTAAGCCTAACACTCTGAATAACTGAACCCATTAAATTTATCTCAAGTGAATATTTTGTATTTCCGTTAAGAGACTATGAATTTCATCTTGAGAATATGTGTTCCATCAACATTAAATGTGGTTGCCCAACATACTGAGGTTTTGACTATACTTTAGATCTCACTCTTGATTTATCAAAGCAACCTACACTTCATAATCAGGTCCATTATCCTCTCAGGATTAAGACTTCATGTAAATATAAGTCCTGAGTTTATTATTCATTTGACAGTTGTTAGAAGAATAATAAATCTCACAGAAGTCCAATTCAATATATTTTAACTCTTAAAACATATCAACATACTAACTAAAAATCTCCATTTCCATGATCAAGACAAATTATCTTAGTTGATATGTTATAGTCTAAATGTGGTTGCCCAACATACTGAGATTTTGACCATACTTTAGATCTCACTCCTGATTTATCAAATCAACCTACACTTCATGATCAAGTCCATTATCCTCTCAGGATTAAGACATCATGTAAATATAAGTCGTGAGTTTATTATTCATTTGATAGTCATTAGAAGAATAATAAATCTCACAAAAGTCCAGTTTAATATGTTTTAACTCTTAAAACATATCAACATACTAACTAGAAATCTCCATTTTCATGATCAAGACAAATCATCTTAGTTGATATGTTATAGTCTTCGCAGATGAAATACTCAATTTCATCACCGACTACGAACTAAAATTCTGAGTTTATAAAAAATTTGTGATTTATATCTTCTATGACTAAATCACATAAATCACATACTATGCATCTCATGGACTATATGATAATGTCACAATATTCATATTACCATTATTTTTAGATGATAATAAAAGAACTTTATTAACCACAATATTAAGTCATACATAATGTCATTCATAGAATTATACAATAGGATTTAATGGCATACATCCTAACAATCTCCTACTTGCCCTAAAGACTATTGTGCACTAATCTAATTCCCATCTCCTCCAAATGTGACTCGAAAGTCTTTTGGAGCAAGGCTATGGTAAAGGGATCCGCTAGATTCTTTGCACCATCAATCTTTACTACAACCACATCTCCTCAAGCAACAATTTCTTGAATGATGTGGTATTTTGTCTCTATGTGCTTTCCTTTCTTGTGATTCTTTGGATCCTTGGATTGTGCAACTACTCCACTATTGTCGCAGAACAATGTAATAGGAACTTACTCAATTTTAACAACACCAAGATCAGAAAGGAATTTCTTGAGCCAAACAGCCTTCTTTGCTACTTCACAAGCAACAACATATTTAGCTTCCATGGTGGAGTTTGCAATACAAGATTGCTTAACACTCCTCCAACTTATGGCTCCAGCTCTCAAGGTGAAAACACATCCTGAAGTAGATTTTTTGAAATCTAGATCCGATTGAAAATCTGAATCTGTCCTCACTATGGTAAACAAGCATATAATTTTTTGTTCTCTGTAGATACTTGAGAATATGCTTTACAGCTTGCCAATATTTTGGTCCTAGATTTGATTGATATCGGCTGACCATGCCAACTAAATAACAAATATCTAGTTTAGTACAAAGTATGTCATACATGATACTTCCAACAGCAGAAACATAACGAACTTGTCTCATCATATTTTCTTCCTCTTGAGTCTTAAGCCTTTGGTCATCAGATAGAGGAACTCCATATCTAAAAGGAAGTAATCCTTCCTTGGAGTATTACATGCTAAACCGTTCTAGAACCTTATCTATATATCCAGCTTGTGATAAGCCTAACATCTTATTCTTGCAATCTCGTCAAAGCTTGATCCCTAGAATAAAGTCAGTCTAACCCAAGTCCTTCATATCAAATTGGCTAGACAACCAAACTTTAACCAATGGCATTACCCCTATATCATTTCCAATGAGTAGAATATCATCAACATAAAGATGTCTCGATATCATCAACTACTTTGTCTCGATGTCTTTTGCGCACACATGGTTCATCAAGATTTTGTTCAAAACCAAATGACTTGATTGCTTGATCAAATCTAACGTTCTATGACCTAGATGCTTGTTTAAGTTCATAAATGGACCTTTTTAACTTGCATACCATATGCTCTTGGTTCTTTGTTATGAAACTTTCCGATTGTATCATGTATATTTCTTCTTCAAGATTGCTATTAAGAAATACAGTCTTGACATCCATTTTTCAAATCTCACAATCGTAATGAGCAACAATGGATAAGAGAATTTTGATAGACTTAAGCATGGCTACTGGTGAAAAAGTTTTATCATAGTCAATGCCTTCTTTTTGTGTATATCCTTTTGCCACTAGCCTTACTTTAAAGGTTTCAACATTTTCATCTATCCCTCTCTTCTTCTTGTAAAGCCATTTGCAATCAATAGGTTTAATGCCATTAGGTGCCTTTACAAGATCCCAAACTTTATTGGAATACATGGAATCTAATTAAGATTTCATAGTTTGGACCTAATGGTGTACATCGACATCATTCATTGCTTCTTCATAAGTGTAGGGATCCGATTTAGCCTCTTCTAAGATGACTTCATAGGTTTCTTCCAAACCTATAAATTTTATAGGAGGCCGAACAATTCTCCCATTATGACGAGGCACCTGTGTACTTAATAACTCATGAGTAGTATTTTGTGGTGTATCTAATACAGCCACATCATCCCTAGTTTCACCTTTGGTTTTTCAACTACAGGTTCTTTCATTTCAGCCAATACAACTCTACTTCTAGGAGTAAAATTATTCATGTAGTCATTTTCCAAGAATTTGGTAGTTGTTCTAACAAACACTTTATTATCCTTATAACTATAGAATAAACCTCCAACAGTTCCTTGTGGATACCCTACAAAAAGTACCACTTCTGTTTTAAATAGTAACTTGTCAGCCTTTCTTTTTAACACATGTGCTGAACAACCCAAAATATGGAGATGTCTCATACTAGGATTACGCCTATTCCACAACTCTATAGGTGTTTTAGGAACAGACTTCGAAGATACTAAATTCAAAAGATATATTGTAGTACTTCAAGCATATCCACAAAAGAAAATTGGTAGAGTCAAATAACTCAACATGGATCCAACCATATCTAAAAGAGTCCTATTCCTTCTTTCTGCTACACCATTTTGTTATGGAGTTCCAGGTATAGTCAATTGGGATATAATCCTACTTTCAGTCAAGTAATCCTTGAAATCCCTAAGAAGGTATTTGCCACCTTAATCAGATCGAATGACCTTTATGCGTTTACCCAATTGATTCTCAACTTCAGCCCTAAACTCTTTAAACTTGTCAAAGGTTTTGTACTTCCGTCTCATTAGGTACATATAACTAAATCTAGAGTAATCATCAATGAAAGTAATGATATACTCATAGCCACCTCTTGCTTAGATTGACATAGGACTACATACATCTGAATGTACTAGTTCTAGCAAATCTTGGGCTCTTCTACCTTTTGCATTAAAAGGCTGTTTGGTCATTTTACCTTCCAAACAAGATTCGTAAACTAGAAAACCATTAAAGTCCATCTTTGGTAAGTCTTTGAATTCTGTTTGAATTAATATGACGTAAACGCAAGTGCCAAAGATATGCTTCACTAGTAGAAGGAAACTTTCTCTTTAATGATTTTACATGAGAATTATTATCTAATTCAGAATTATATAATTCATGCTTATCAAGAAAAAAAATATAAAGACCATCCACAATATTGCCAGAACAGATAAACACTTTACCATTCTTCATCACAACATTGTCTTTAAGGATAATACAATATCCATGTTTACCCAAATAAGTTGCAAAAATTAAATTCCTACGAACATTAGGTACAAATAGACAGTCTTCCAGTATTAAAACCCTAGACTCAAAGCATAAATTAACAACTCCAATAACTACAATCAGAATCCTGCTCCCATTAGCCAAAGTAAGAAACAATTCCCCTTCATTTAGCTTTCTAGTCTCTTGAAACTTCTGCAAAGAATTGCAGATATGATTAGTACAACCTGAATCCACACACCAGGAATCCATGAACCAAACATATTTCAAGAAGAAAGAAACTTTTGATACCCTTATTCTTGGCAGCTTTGAACTTTGGACAATTCCTCTTCCAATGGCCTTTCTCACCACAATGGAAACACTCTCCTTTGATCTTCTTTCCTTTGTCGGCAACCCCTATGGAAATTTGCTTACCTTCTTACTTAGTGAAGTCCTTCTTTTTCTTCTTCTTACCCTTGCCTTTCGACTTAGGTTGAGAAGTAGAAGCTTCGCCCACATTGGCTTCAACACTAAAAGTATCAAGGATGTCTTCAGCCGCCACTAGCTCATTCATTAATTCAGACAATGAATAAATCTTTTTGTTCATATTATAATTAAGTCTAAATTCCTTGAATGATTCCAGTAATGACTGGAATATTATATCCACTTGGGATTCTCCATTAATGTCGGCACCTAAAACTTATAATGTGTTCAGATTAGCAATCATCCTAAGACAATGCTCCCTCACTGAACTTCCTTCAGCCATTTTAGTATTATAAATTTACCTCATGGTTTCTTGCTTTGCAGAACGGCCTTGCTCACCAAAAATTTCCTTCAGACTTAGCATAATGTTCGAAGCTAGTTCTACATCCTGCATTTAATGCTGTAGAACATTTGAAATAGATGCTAGGATATAGCACTTGACCATTTCATTAGATTTCTGCCAACGATCATATTGCTGTCTTTCCTTAAGAGGAGCATCTAATGAAGAAAAGCTAGGACATGGTTGAGTAAGCACATATTTGTGCTCTTTAGCTGTAAGAACAATTCCAAATTTCTTTTCTGGTCAACATAGTTGGATCCAGTCAGTTTGTTTTGATTAAGAAAAGCAACAAGTGGGCTAAATGATGCCATTATAAAATCTGGAAACAATAAACATGAATATAATAAGTAAACTGGACATTATCTATTTAGAATATAAACATATAGTATGGAACCTTAATAAAACCATAATATAAAATATGTAACGACGACCCGATCCCATATTCAATATCTCTCAACATAGAGTGAATATTAAATACTATGATTGATTGAGAACTATTCTTATTATTAGTGCTATCATGATAACTCTTATCAAATACTAATAATATGCCGTTTTACATTTAGCCTCTAAGTAATGATATTAAGAACTCAGCATAGAGGATACTATAATCATGTGTAGTCACATTTCATCCCTTTAACAAATTTATTTTGTAGTACCATGATACTAAACACCCTCCGCATGGAATGCAAAGCTCAAGGCTAAGACTAGGTGTTTGATCAAACTACTATAAACTAGGAAATTCAATCTTGTAGGACCATGAAATAAATACTCTCCGCATGGAATGCTAAGCTCGAGGTAAATACAGAGTATATATTTCACTCTACTATAAACCAACAATAGAGGCCGTAAGATCCAACACTTGTATCTCTCTCCCACTAGATGTTTTAAAAGAAAGGTTTTTATTTTAAAACATGCGTAAACAAATTACAC
Organism: Castanopsis chinensis; assembly: GCA_032878915.1. Taxonomy (NCBI): domain Eukaryota; kingdom Viridiplantae; phylum Streptophyta; class Magnoliopsida; order Fagales; family Fagaceae; genus Castanopsis; species Castanopsis chinensis. The sequence continues at coordinate 34,087,386 of JAVQMG010000133.1, read as the reverse complement.
ATAGCCTTGCTATTTATATATGTAAAAAAAAAAAAAAAAAACACGTTAAGAAAATTTTGGATCCTCAGTCCTCGATCAATTGAGAATGTACCTCGATCGATCGAGAAAAGTTTGGACTGCTTGATCGATCCTCGATAGATGCCTGATCGATCGAGAAAAATTTCGTGAAGCTCGATAGATGCTTAACAGATCCTCGATCGATGGAGAAAACTTCTGTCGGCTCGATCGATTCTTGACAGATTCTCGATCAATCGAGCTTCGCAAATTTTGAATTTTCTAGAATTTTTCTAAGACAATTTTTTTAACATTTTCATTAACAAAACAACCATCATATGAACATAATGGATAGAGATTGATATCAAAACTGAATATCATTGATGCTATAGCCTTAAAATTCAATTTAACATACTTAAACTCAAATTTAAACAACATCATAACATTAATATCAGTTTTCATCAAAAACAATAATTTCAACAACCATGCAGAAAACTAATATCTAACATGAAACTTTTGTCACTAATTCCATAACTCAAAACATGTTAAATAGATATGGAAATGAAGACTGCTCTGATACCATTTGATGAAAAGTAACATGTTTGTATCATATACTAAACATACGCAACGGAAAAAATAACAGATCTACTTCATTCATAAATGTTAACATGCACTATGTAAGTTTCAGAATTTAAGAATAAGAGAGTATACCTTAGAGCGGTGAATTTCAAAACTGAAGATCAGAAGTACTTGGGAACACTTTCAATCTTCGTTTCAATTCCACTAACGCTCAAGATGTGTGGTCTCTTAATCAGTTTTCCAAGAGAGAATGTCAAAGTGTCTAGCACTTCTTACACATTCACACCACTTCACAATAGTGTTGTTTCTTATTCTTTTTTTGGAAATATTATGTATGTTTCTCTCTTTGTATCTAACTGATTATCTAATTGGGCTTAAGTATGTGGCAAGGATTGGGACCAATAAAACACTAGCACCAATGGGCTTTGGGCTTTTCTGTCAATTCTTGACAAGTTCAAAGTTACCATTAACTATATTTAATACCACTATATAAATATAGTTGCACTCTAGGCTTTATTAATAAATTATATCTCAAGACTTTATTATACATGCAACCCCTTCATAAAATATTCTTAGTAATACAAAGTCATGAATATAGACTGCTACTTTTAAGATTACTACATCTTAATTCCTTGAGTACCCGGTTTTGTTGGGGACATATTTTGTAATTGGCATATCCTTTGACAAAACGCACTATACTTGTATTTGGGTAAATCTAAGTAGGTTCAAGATGATCATTACAAGTGGTTAAATTGAAGACATGAAGATTACTCAAGAACTGCTCAAGAAAAGTGCAATCTACAGGTCTCGATACCTCCTCGACAGAATCTCGATCTGTCGAGATTCATTAAAGCTCGACAGATGTCCCGATCGATCGAGCTTATGGGTTTCAGATTATAGCCAGCAACGTTTTTATTCTAAAAGGGTAATTGTTTATGGGTTTGTATAATTCTTATTAGACTAGGAAAACCCAAGGTTTGTGTAAACCTATTTGGAATAGGAGAGCCCATTAAGCTCCTATTTAAAGGAGGTGGAAAAAGAAAAACCTAACCCTAGAGAGCTTCATAAGGTTTTTTTTTTTGAAACCCTAGCCTCCTCCTACAGAAGAAAGAGTTCTTGCTGCGTTTCTTGTACGCCTTAGGGTTTTGTAACCAAGCAAAGTCTCTTGCACTAACATTGAAGATCTTATTGGTGTTTCTATGTGAAGCTGCTGCAAATCAACTACAACAATCAAAGGGTTGCTGTGGAGTTAGTCACGTATTGGGATTCGTGCAAAGAAGTAAGCCGCGTACTGGGATCGGCGCATCAAATTGGTTAGTCACGTACTTGGGAGCCGTGCATTGAAAGGAGAAACTGTTACTACAGAACAAGTCCAGTTGGGTATTGGGGTAAGAGTTCAACTGTAGGTTGGTATGGTACTTGTGATTCCTTGCTTGTAACTGCTTGTTATGATAATAGTGGAGTTTCAGGAGTGGTGACCTTAAATCACCCGGTGGGGTTTTTGCCGTAAGGTTTTCCCCATTCGTGAACAAATCACCGTGTTATTTATTTTCCGCTGCATATCTTAGTTTCGGTGATTTGTTTGTGCTACCACGTGATATTGCATGTTAATTTGATTAATTAATAACTGGGCTAATTTAATTAATCCAAGTTATCACAAAGGGGTCAACGTGTTTGTGGCCTGTCAAGTGGTATCAGAGCAGGCACACTCTGATTAGGGTTTAATATTTGATGTGTGATCCATTGACCCCTGTTGTCATGGAAACTCTTGATTGTTTTGATTTGCATGATCTTGTGTTGAATGATGATGATGATATTCATAATGCCTATTGCAAGCTTTATAATTTTTGTATGAAATCTCTTGAGTGTTCTACAAAATTAAAAGCTAAATTTAAAAAGGTTAAGCTTGAAAAAGATGATTTGATTTCAAAATTGGATGAAGCCACTAATTTGAATGAGAATTTTAAAAATCAAATTTCATCTCAGGTGGACAAAATTAAAAGTTTGGAAAAGCAACTAGTTGAATTTAAAACTGAGGTTGAAAAATTAACTAGTGCCAAACTAGTTGTTGAGCCTAACTCAAAAGAAAAGGATGTTTATATTCCCCCATTCAAAAGGAATAATGAAGAGTTAAAGGCTAATATTGTTAGGATAGACAAAGGTAAACAATCTGATGTTAACGCTGTAGTTTCTAAACCTATGTCTAAAACTCCTCCTAGGTTGAATAAAAATTCTGAACTTGTCCCCACTTGTCGTCATTGTCACATTGTTGGTCATATTAGGCCAAATTGTCCTAAGCTGAGGACTCTGTCAACCTCTAAGGTTAGATTTCCTTCTAGGAAGCCGAGTAGCTCTAAAACTACTCATGTTTGTCACCATTGTGGTGTTTCTGGACACACTCGTCCTAATTGCTTTAAGTTGTATCCTCATAAGCAATTGTCCAAATGGTCATAGGTTTTCTCTCAAGGACCTACACCATTGTTTGGAGAGTTATTAAAAGTCTTGAGCTTTTTAACTCAATTTCAAGAGAATTTTAATTCTTCTATGTCCTTTAGTAGTCACACTAAGACACGTGCCTTTTCATCTTCACGGTCAAAGACTCGTGCTGTGTGGGTGAGAAAGGAGCCTAAGACTTAATTGTCTTTTCTTTTTGTCCTTTGCTTTAATTCTTTCTATCTAAAGCAGGACTCTCTTTACTTGATTTCTTTTCTGCTGTTGAAATCATGCCTTCATGCATATGCATCTTTCTTTCATGCATTCAGTTTGTTTGTTTTTGCTTAGTTATTTAGTTTTTTTCAAAACAAAACAAAACAAAAAAAAATTTGAAAAATTGAAAAAATACAAAAACAGTGTGTGTTTGTGTACATTGGTTTTTGTGAACCTTAAAATGGCCATTGAAACAGAGTTTTCTAAACTTTGTATCACCTGTAGCTTAGATGAGCATTCTTCTGCACAACTAAGCAAGTGAGCTTTGTAGCTCTTTGTTTGTGATGAGTAAGGTTAAGTGATCTCTTCTTCTTAACACTCGTATCACTCTTTTTGACGGGTTGAACTAGAAAATCCTAAGAGAAAGGCATAAATAACCATCTCACCACTGTTACTCACCAATCATAATATGACATCTGTATGCTTCGGCATAGCAAAAGTGCAATGTCAATGACATCTTTATGCTTCGGCATAGCAAAAGTGCAATGTCAAAAGCTTAACATAATTGGGTATTTCTTTTCTTTCTCTTGTATGCCCATGCATGATATGCTTGTTAAAAGAAAATATGCAAAGATATAAAAAGCAAAAAGATCAAAAATGCTTTAAAATATGGTTGCAAGCGTATTTTCTAGGAGATGTGGGAGTTATAGGATGTACCTCGAAGGTGATAGTCCCCATCAAACGGTTATGATTGTGTGTGAGTTAAAGTGATTTTCTCATATCTCAAATCATCATAGCAATTGAGACACTTATGCAATCTTGCGATGTTTTCACACACAACACGCAATATTCTTTGCTATTCTTGATACATGTGCGAGTACAATGTGATCTGGCCATCACAAGGTTTACATGCGTTAATGTATGCTCACTAAACTGTCTTGACTTGTTTTTGAAATATAAAATTGGTTAGACTTGTTTAGTGTGTGTGTGCATGTTTTGAGATACATGTGCTTATTTTTCTTGTTGAGAGATGATTTTGAGAGCTTAATGTGTTGCTTGGATCTTTGGTTGAGTTGCATGCATAATTGCATTCAAGTCTGTGTTTTTCCTCTTTTGAAAAACTGTTTTTAAAGGCATCTCGACACCTCCTCGATACCTCTCGACACATAAGCTATCGGTCGAGCTTCTTAGACCTTTTCTTATCGCAGTCTCGACAGATACCTCGACACCTGCTGGATCGATCGAGGAACTTTCTGTCTGCTCGATAGATCCTCGATACCTTTTCGATCCATCGAGGTATGCTCAATAGCTTCTCGACACCTCTCGATCGATCAAGATTTTCTGCATGCATTGTTTTTCACATGTTTTGCATGTTTCTCTTATCTTGTCATCCATAGCATCTTGTTTCATTACATTCATGCATTTTTATGGATTCTTTGTGCCCCCTTGATCATCCTTGATCATCTTTATGTTTCTCGGGTGAAGCTTTATAGCTTCCTATACCCTCTGTCAATCGTGACAAAAAGGGGGAGAAATTGGAGAATTTGTGATTTCTTTCTTTAAGATTCTACAAGTTAGGGGGAGAAATACATGCCCTTGTAAGGGGGAGTTGTGTTTCATCTTGTTAGGGGGAGTGTTTATCTCCTTGTTCGTGTACCTAGGTCTTGTGACTATTTTTACATACAGCATGATATTTATCAAATGGTATATGTGATGATGTATGTGTTTCACTCTTTATCTCACATGTGTTGTTTCTTTTCTCTATTTATACACATGTTTCTTGTTTATTCAACTTGTCATTATTTTCCACATGGTACCTTGATGTGTTTTGTTTAATGCCTTTCAGGAAAGACAAGTTAAAGCCAAGTCAAGATTGTGAACCTTCTTCTTGAAGCAACTTCCAAGGTTCAAATCTTTTAGACTAGGCTTATTTATTCTTGAGTAGAATGTATTCTAGGACATTCAATGTACTCTTGTGGTTTTGTCACGGATTGCCAAAGGGGGAGATTGTTGGGGACATATTTTGTAATTAGCATATCCTTTGACAAGACGCACTTTACTTGTATTTGGGTAAATCAAAGTAGGTTCAAGATGATCATTACAAGTGGTTAAATTGAGGACATGAAGATTACTCAAGAACTGCTCAAGAAAAGTGCAATCTGCAGGTCTCGATACCTCATCGACAGAATCTCGATCTGTCGAGATTCATTAAAGCTCGACAGATGTCCCGATCGATCGAGCTTACGAGTTTCAGATTATAGCCAGCAACGTTTTATTCTAAAAGGCTAATTGTTTATGGGTTTGTATAATTCTTATTGGACTAGGAAAACCCAAGGTTTGTGTAAACCTATTTGGAATAGGAGAGCCCATTAAGCTCCTATTTAAAGGAGGTGGAAAAAGAAAAACCTAACCCTAGAGAGCTTTATAAGGTTTTCTTTTTGAAACCCTAGCCTCCTCTTACAGAAGAAAGAGTTCTTGCTGCGTTTCTTGTACGCCTTAGGGTTTTGTAACCAAGCAAAGTCTCTTGCACCAATATTGAAGATCTTATTGGTGTTTCTATGTGAAGCTGCTGCAAATCAACTACAACAATCAAAGGGTTGTTGTGGAGTTAGTCACGTATTGGGATTGGTGCAAAGGAGTAAGCTGCGTACTGGGATCGGTGCATCAAATTGGTTAGTCACGTACTTGGGAGCCGTGCATTGAAAGGAGAAACTGTCACTACAGAACAAGTCCAATTGGGTATTGGGGTAAGAGTTCAACTGTAGGTTGGTAAGGTACTTGGGATTCCTTGCTTGTAACTGCTTGTTGTGATAATAGTAGAGTTTCGGGAGTGGTGACCTTAAATCACCCGGTGGGGTTTTTGCCGTAAGGTTTTCCCCATTCGTGAACAAATCACCGTGTTATTTATTTTCCGCTGCATATCTTAGTTTCGGTGATTTGTTTGTGCTACCACGTAATATTGCATGTTAATTTGATTAATTAATAACTTGGCTAATTTAATTAATCTAAGTTATCACAAGGGGTCAACGTGTTTGTGGCCTGTTAAGTGGTATCCTTTAAAGTTATTCATCATTTATTTATGAAATCCAATTCCACAAATATATACTTTAGTAACTCCTTACTAAAGTGGTTAGACCTAACACTCTGAATAACTGAATCCATTAAACTTATCTCAAGGGAATATTTTGTATCTTCGTTAGGAGACCATGAATTCCATCTTGAAAATATATGTTCCATCAACACTAAATGTGGTTGCCCAGCATACTGAGGTTTTGACCGTAACTTTAGATCTCATTCTTGATATACCAAAGCAACCTACACTTCATGATCAGATCCATTATCCTCTTAGGATTAAGTGTCACGACCCAAATCCATAAAACATGAATTTAGATGCATGACTAACTTGCTAATCTTACTAGCTCAACAAAAATAATTTATTTAAAAATAGTTCCATAAATCTCCAAATAAACAATGCTACTGATAAATCTCTTACAATAACTAAAATCCACAATCTATAACAATCTCCAAAACACTATGAAGTCTAAAGCGGAAATACAAAATAACTAATAATCTTAAAAAAAAAACTCCACAAATTGGAAACAATCTCCACTATATAAAACATGAATTACCAAAACAAAGGAAACTAAAATTCTATAAGTCTTCAAGAAATACTGTAGTCGCCTACAACTTCCACGTTCTACCTTGCACCTTACAAGCGATCCAAGGGTTCTAATTCCCAACTACACTTTAATCTGAAAATATTAATTGATGGGGTGAGCTACACATCTAATAAGTAATTATACAGAATATACAACGGAATAGAGTCAAGCAAAGCATAAGTTTGATTTCACAATTTCACTCAAAATATTCAATACAGTTTTCCAAACATGTAAGAAATCACTTAATACACACAAAATTAATTCTTTAAGTCTTTCGAAAACACATTCAAATAATTGATCAGAGCACGGTATCACATATACACATCACATATTCTCACATACAATCCTGTGAGCGGATACCAACATCTAACCCCTGCTGGTGAGGGATCAACACAAATTCTTACATACAACCCTGTGAGCGGATTTACACATATATCTGATCAATTCTAAAAACACTCGTTTTGAGTCACATATCACAAAAACAAAGTTTATACAACATAAAATAATTTTCTCAATATTAACAATTATTCCAACAATAAAAGCATATTGAATATCGTAATAACAGACTGAAACATAAATCAAAAGATGCTTGACTCTCCTAGGGAACGAATAGAAACTGATGAGTTTATATATATATTTTTAAAATTTTTGAGTAAGTTTGAAAATCCAATTGCTAAAAGACACGTCTAAAAATACCATTTGAAAAATAAGAATATGACTTCAAAATCACTTGGTTTGAAACAAATTTAAAGAACAAGAATCTTTTTAGAAAACTTACTTTGAAACTCAATTATTTTCGGAAAATAGTTTAGTTTAAAAATCATCTTTTAAATGGGATTTGAACATTCAAAACGTTATTTAAAATTCAAAAGTTCTCTCAAAACATTGTTTAAAAGCCAATTAAAATTTCTCTTTCAATAGTGTAAAAATGCTTTTTGATAAACTTTTAAAACGTGAGCTAAAAAAATATATAACTTTTAAAAACCTTTAACTTCTAAGAACCTAAAGAACAAAACTTGTGCATATTATGCATAATTACTTACAGTACTTGAATCACTCTGAAAGCCCAGTTGAAACACCCTCCAAATAGTCTCAAAATACTCTCAAATAGAACCTATAATCAATCGTGAAAATTACTTAATATCCTCTACAAAATATAGAGCTTATAAAACTATATAAATGGACTCACTAGAATTATACTTTGCTATACTATTGACACTTTTAACACTAAATTAAAGCTTCTCTAACCAATGTTGCTCTAACCAATAATATTCTTTTGTATTGATTGAGACTCATATTGTCATGAGGAAGGCAGTAGCCAAAAATATCACTGACGTAGGATTTAATATAAAACCCCAAAAATTAATTCATCCTAATATATATAATCAAAAAAAAAGTGGCAAAGCTAAAAGGACCTTATCTACAAATCCAATAGAAGACCTGATGGCAAAATTACCTGTTCTAGGGATCCACAGAGAACAACGTGAGAACCATCCTCCCACAAAATTTCAATTTCAACTTTAATATATATAACCTCAAAAGCATAGCCTAATCTCAGGAAAAGGGTCCCAAAAGCAATGGAAACAATGGCCGCATTCTTTGACTTCTTATATATATATATATATATATATATATATATTATATGTACCAATCTGGCAGAAGAGTTAAGCCAAAATCATGAACCACTTGCAAATCGTGGCTCAATCTAGGATTATAAATATATATATATATATATATATATATATATATATATAATGTGTTCAAATCCGAAAGATGAATTAACCCAACATCACTGAATTCTTCAATCTATGATTATATATATATATATATATATATATATATATATATATGTGTTCAAATCCGAAAGAAGGATTAACCCAATATCGCCGAATTCTTCAATCTATGATTATATATATATATATATATATATATATATATATATATCCTAATGTAAATGAAATTGTGATGCTTTTGTTCATAGATACACAGCAGCAACATCTATCCGTAAAAATATGAATAGAGTCTTAGGACCAAAATCCAACTTTTGAACCATCTAACATCACAACTAATTTCCAGGTAAATCTTACAAACTTTTAGTTCTTTGTTTCTAATGGTGAGAAATCATACCTTGAACAATCTTCTTCAATTGTATGTGCTCTAACTCCAAGGAAAACACCTCTTAGCCTCTTTGATAAAACCCTGATTATCTCTTCCTCTACCCTGTAGTTTGTTTTAGAGATGTGGGCTTAGTAGGGTAACGGGCTACATTTATCACTAAAATAATACCTATGGCCCAATAATTATATTTAAAATAAAACTTAATAATAACTTCAAATAAATAAAAAGAAAATGTGGGGTATTACATTAAGAGTTCATGTAAATATAAGTTGTGAGTTTATTATTCATTTGACAGCTATTAGGAGAATAATAAATCTCACAGCGGTCCAGTTCAATATGTTTTAACTCTTAAACATATCAACATACCAACTAGAAATATCCATTTCCATGATCAAGACAAATCATCTTAGTTGATATGTTATAGTCTTCGTAGATAAAATGCCCAATTTCATTACTGACTGCAAACTAAAATTCTGAGTTTACAAAGAACTTGTGATTTATATCTTCTGTGACTAAATCACATAAATCATATACTATGCATCTCAAGGACTATATGATAATGTCCCAATATTCATGTTACCATTATTTTTAGATAATAATAAAACAACTTTATTAACCACAACATTAAGTCATACATAATGTCATACAATAGGATTTAAGGGCACACATCCTAACAAGAACTTGATATGTCAAAAGTAAGATTGCAACTTTATTAAATGATGTGATCACTTTATACTCTAAATCTACACAACCAAAAATTTATCTATCACATAACTTAATAAATTTGTACTAATGGAAAGTAAATTATTTTAAAAAATAACTAATAAAAATATACTTAAATAATACAAATTAAATAAATTATTGAAAATTAAAAAAAAAAAAAAAGTTAACAAAATAACAAATGGGTTGATGCCGATGATGGATAGTAGTCTAGTTTTAGTAAAATCTAAGGTGCAGACTAGGTGTGTAAACGTGTGTCAGTTGGCCTGTGGGGATGAAAATAAGATTTAAAAAAATGGAAATAAATAGATAAAAATAAATAAAATAAAACTAGATGAGATTGCAATATGAGTTTTAACAATCACACCTGTCAATGTAAAATACAAAAAGATATGAGTTTTACACATTTTTGCTAAAAAAAACTACCCACTTCAGTGGGTTTATAATACTGCTCATATGCAAAAGTGCTATGGTAACTGTGCATATATATAAATGGTTGCTGTAGCTTTGCATTTTAATATTTTATTAGTTTTTTCTCTCACCATTAGATCTCCACACACTTTCTCTTCACTCTTCTACTGCATCTTTTCTTCTCCAACTCACTCTTTCTTTCTCTACAACAATCAATCTGTCCACCCACCACCACAACCCAGCACCACCTAACCACCATCACCACAACATTACGATACATAATAATCCGACCTCAAAATCAATGGAAAATCAAACACACCCACACTCAGACACACCAATAAAGATAGAGAGAGTATTGTTGCAAACTTGTGGTTATGGATCAGTGCTTGGAGGTCGATTGGAACATGTCTCGGCACTTGTGAAGGAGGTCAGAGTCTGTGGTTCAATTGGAACGAGTTTCTATGCTTGACACTGCTTATGGAGATGGATGGTTGTGGCGGCTTGGGGTTCAAATAAAGGAAGATGTAGTTTGACCATGAGGGAGAGAGGGAGAGGTGATCTAAGAAAAGAAGAAGAAGAAGAAGAAGAAGAAGAAGAAGAAGAACAAGAAGAAGAAGAAGAAGAAGAAGAAGAAGAAATAGCTAGGGGAAGAAGAAGAAATAGCTAGGGGTGATGGCTGAGAGAAAAGAAAGAGATTGGGGATTTGGATGAGAGAGGGATGAAAGAGATTAAATTTGAGTACGTTTGTTTACCATGAGAGGAGAGAGATACATATATTAAATGAAAATACTAATGAAAAAAGAATAAAACTAATTATTTAAATAAATTATATATGTATAATAGATAAACTGAAGTGAGTGTTTTTATGAAGAGGTTGTGTAAAATAGAAAAAGTTGGTTTTTAGTGTAAAATAGATAGAAAATTTAGAAAGACCGATGCTAATGCTCTTACACCTAAAGAGCACTGCAGGCACACCACACCCATTGTCCACCTAGATAAGCTGCTAGTACCAAGAAAGCCTAACAAGAAAAAATTAAGATGGAGAACACTAAGGTGAGCAATGACAGAAAATCTGGAATTTAAAGAATTAAGATGGAGAGATGAGGTGGCTTTTATCTAGTTTCAATTATGTCTATTCACTTTCATCTTTTGTGTTTTGTAAGTATCAGTGGGGGCCTTTTTTAATACACGATGCATTTTATTTTCCAACAAAAAAGCCTTATTTTTTTTCTTGGGTAAAGGCCAAAAGAAACCTTAATTAAATTGTACACATAAGTATATTATATTATAGTATTAGTTAAAATAGGGGATCTTCTTTTATTTGGGAGCCTTAGGCCAATGCCTTAGTTGCCTCTATACTCCGATTGACCTTGAAACGAATGAGAATCGCTCCATTTAGTAAGAGTGTTAGCAGCCACATTCCCTTATCTATTCACCCATAGCTCTGAACTCACCACATTCTGTTGCAAGGCTTTGATACTGATAATAGCTTAAAAGTACAATATTATCTTAGAATTGGTAGGCATTATCACATATATTTTGTGTTTATTCTCACACTTACACGTAATATGAGAGTTTGCAAATTTCTCTAAAATATACTTTTTCATGTATTTTTCTCTTGTAGGAGATTAAAACTAATGAGTGTGAGGGTCACTTTTTGGACGACGTCCAGGCCCAAGCCTAAGCAAGGACCCTGAAGCCCTTTTGTTGTAGTATGAAGAGACTGGGCTTGGTTCACCACAGCTAAATGAGCTGTTTACAAACCAAGTGGTGCACAGGGCAAGACTCCTGTAATACGTATACACTAGTAAGTGAGAATATATGTATTGAACAATATGAAAATAGTAAAGGAAGATAAAGTAATAAAGAAACACTAAAATAATTGTTCGGGATCCTCAAATTAATAAGAAATACTCCATTAGTTTTTCTTAATTATGGATTACAATGTGCTCACTAAGACGTGATACAAGGTTCAAATAAGTTTAAAAATTACAGACTTAGATAGCTATATAAGCTTCTAAGACTTGCAAAGTTTGAATCCCTTTGAATCCAAGTATGTGCTATAGTGGCTATTTCTGGGATACCCGGAGATATTTCCCTATCTTCTTTAAGTTTTAACAGAGTTTTCTCAATGATTCTATATGATTTCGCTATTGCTCAATGCCACCTAGTGTTGGCTGCTTCCCCCCTTTTATAGTGTCGTTCTAGGGTTTAGGATACCACTGATTTCCCTCCTTTTGACCCCCCGGGGTACCAAAGCCTTTGCCATGCCAACCATTCTGATGGTTGGCTTTTTCCCAATTTCTCATAGTTTTTCTCCTTTAGTGCTGCTTCCCTAAAAGTCACTTGCTGGATTTCCGTTTTGGGGCGTCCTTGGAGAGCTAACCTTCCTCCTTTCTTCTTTTAAGGTTTCTATTCTTTTAGAGTCAGCTTTTGGCTGTCCTTCTTTTTTGTTGTTTTTCCTGAGTGAGTCAAATCTTTCACTACCAGGTCAAAGGTTTTTCTGGCTGCATCCCCTTTATGGTTCTTCTTCCTAGGTTCCCCGAGGTACCTGCCTTTTGTTCTAGAGTTGTTGTTCTCCAAGCCTTCTGCATCGCTAGGTGCTTGAGAAGGACGTATCTGTCTTTGTTCTTTGTGTTTCTTGGTCCCCTTTTGAGCTATCCTAATCTTGTTCTAGTGGTGTTGTGTGTCCCGAGGATCCCAAGCTCCTTATCAGTCTCTGGGGATCCCGACCCTGTTTTTCCCACTGGACTCTCTTTGATCTTCTCATCTTGGCAAGCTGGGCCTTTCCTTTCTTTCATTTGTTTAACGGGCCCTAATGCCTGCTTCAATTCTTTGGCTTTACCATCTCTCCTTTTTCTCATTATTTTCCATGGGGTTGGCCTATTATGCTATTTCTTTGGGCCTCGGTGTTGTGATTTTTCTAGACCTCAACAATGAGTTAAGCATGAAACATGAAGCCAAAGGAATCCGAGGGTGATAATCAATTGAGAAGTGGCTTTTCAAGAATTTAATGACTTAAAGATGTGTGAAAAAATAAAAGGAATGAGAGAATATCATTTGAGCCAAAGATGGAAAAAAATCTTTGCATGGAAATATTCTGACCAGTTTTAGTGTTTAGGCCATATCTTTTCACTTCAAAATCGGATTGACTTGTTTCTTACGGCTACAAAAAGAGGATGTAACGATCTAAAACTTTATTGTTTACCAAAACTTCAAAATCTACCATATTCAAAGCCAAAACCAACCTGAAATTTGACCCACTGTTGAAAAACTAGAATTGACATTTTATATTTTCCTTTTTGGGAGCATGTATTTTATAGTTTTGAATGTTATAAATATTAAATGAATAAAATGGCAGCTGAGTTTTTGGGAGCTGAGAAACCTTATTTTTCATAAATTTTTGAGAGTTTTTATTTTCTTTGGAAGCTTAAGAACCTAAGCTAGGGTTAATGGTGAATCTCCATTGTTGTAAGTTGTCCACTATTCTATCCAAGTATGTTTTTCACATTTTGATTAGTGAAATCAATTGTTCTCTTTTCATAATTGTTTTGTTAGGTTGAAATTTAATTTTTAATTCATTCATAAGTCTATTCTTGAATCTTCTTATTATTAGAATAGGGTTTTATATTCCCCCTAGCAAAACGCAGTAATCTTGTTAGATATTGTTAGGACATATGTAGTTCAAGTTGTTAACATATGTCGCTATTTTATGTAATTGGCTTATCCTTAGACAAAACGCACTTTACTTGTATTTGGGTAGATTTAGGATGTGTTTAACACTTTAAGAAACAGTGTTTCAAGATCTAGTGTTGAAGCCATCAAAGTCTGTCCAAGAAACAAGCAAGGAAGTGCAAGTTTTTAAAGCTCGACACCTACCTCGACACATGCATCTATCGAGATTTAAGAAGCTGTTTTGCCCCGAGCCTCGACAGCTTCTCGACAGATCCTTGACACCTCTATCTGTCGAGAATTAAAGAAAACAGATTTTCAGTTATGTTTCAAGTCCAATCCGTGAATGTGTCTTTGGGACTTCTTTTCTCCTAACCCTAGACATATAAAATGATTATTTTAAGGGCCGTCAAGAAGAGGCAAGTTGCACATTCATTCAGAACTTCTTGTTCATGCAATTTGTGATCTGAAAGACAAAGTTCGTGCCCTAGTTCATCTCTGATGATTTGAAGAACTTTGCAGCCAACAATTTTCTCTCTCTAGTTGGTGTTTGAAGTCGCGTACTGGGATCCGCGCATCTGGTTAGTCACGTACTTGGGAGCCGTGCATTGAAAGGAGAAACTGTCACTACAGAACAAGTCCAATTGGGTATTGGGGTAAGAGTTCAACTGTAGGTTGGTAAGGTACTTGGGATTCCTTGCTTGTAACTGCTTGTTGTGATAATAATGGAGTTTCAGGAGTGGTGACCTTAAATCACCCGGTGGGGTTTTTGCCGTCAGGTTTTCCCCATTCGTAAACAAATCACCGTGTCATTTTATTTCCGCTGCATAACTTAGTTTTGGTGATTTGTTCGTGCTGCCACGTGATATTGCATGTTAATTTGATTAATTAATAACTGGGCTAATTAATTAATCTAAGTTATTATAAGGGGTCAACGCGTTTGTGGCATGTCAGATATTACTTTTGTCATAGTATCGCCTCTAGAGTATGCAATGCTCTTGAGTTTTTCTAGCAAATTTACTATTTTCTATACTCAATTTTTGGAACAATTGATGAATATAATCAACCAAAGAGAGTTTTATTAATAAGGCTTATTTCTAAATCTTCCAATTGGATAGTTTATGTGTTTACTTACTCAATTGTGTACTAAATTGGATTATAAATGGATGCTTAACAATATTGCTAGACAAACCCTAACATTCTAGTGATGTTAATTATTGAATTTTACCAAACTATCTTTGTCCTAGTTTCAATCATTTCTATATATTATTGGAGCTTTTGATGTGTTCTTGTTTTCCTTTTCTCAGTGGAACAAAAACATTGGCTACACTAAAATTTCCATTACAAAATTGAACAACATCAGATATCATCAACTAACTGATAGAATTCCTAATTTAGAGTCATGGTTCTACATATATAGATGACCCAAAAAGGTGAGAAAGGCTATTTAAAGGCCAATTTCCTTTCTTTTTTTTTTGGTTTATCGTACATTAGGTCCTCGGTGATGTGACTCTTTGTGTGCATGTGTTTCTAGGGTGAGGTGTGTGTGTGTGTGTGTGTGTGTGTGTGTGTGTGTGTGTGTGTGTGTGTGTGTGTGTGTGTGTGTTAGTCTCTTTTTCTTATTTTATTTTAAGGAGTCACCACCAATCATTGGTTTTGTATTAGGTGTGATTGGTCACCTATTTGTCTAATTCTTTTTAGTTGCCTAATTAACTAAAACCAAATCAAGAGTTAATAATTAATTAAGTTAAAACAAAGTCTCAAACCAAAGATCTTGGACTCGAAAGTTCAATTATGAGTGGGGAAGGTGTTAGGAATCCTACACTACCTATCCAAAGGATAGTACCCCATTTTAATTTTAATTCAAACGTTAACTTTTTAATGAAAAAAATTAGATACTTGGCATTTGGTTTTTGGAAAATATTTTTTTCAAACGATACTCATTTATATATACATGTGAATATTTACTTCAAAGAATTATTTACAAACAAAGCATGTTAAATTATATATGTGCATAACATGCAAGAATTGCTATGTTGCAAAAATAATACATATAATTTAGCATATGATTATTATTTATTACATATTTAGTATGTGAATATTTACAACATAGATATGTGAATATTTACTTCAAAGAATTATTTGCAAACAAAGCATGTGAAATTATGTGTACATAACTTGCAAGAATTACTACGTTGCATAAATAATACGTATAATTTAACATGTGATTATTATTTATTACATATTTAGTATGTGAATATTTACAACTTAGAATAGAAGAGGGAGAAGGAAAGATGTCATATTTTAGCAAATTTATCCTCGATTTTCTCATTCTCTTGCACAACAGAATGAACCAAAATATTAGTGACAAGGGGAGGGGGATATGTTAGCTTGATTGGTGTCTATTGGGTCAATGAAAATGAACCCTAGAAAAAAACCTTTAAAAGAGTGCAATTCCAAAATTTCAAAATAATGCACATGAATGAAAACCTTAAAAAAGTACCACTAAAACGATGAGCAATTTCTTTTAGGAAAACTCGTGATTTTTGGAAAAGGTTTATTTAGAAACTAACGTTTAACACTTTTTTTTTTTGGAAAAAAGGGCTTCTCTTTATTTTACACAAAAAAGGGCTTTCTTTTGTGGGAAAGTTTTGATTTTATGGAAAGTGAATTTGGAAAATAAAATCATTTTACAAGAAAAAAGTTGGTTTTAAAAAAAAAATGGTTTCCATGGTTTTATTGAAAACCAAGGCTTCTCTTCATTTTTTAGATAGAAAAGATTTAATGAGACTTTTAAACCTTAAAAACCAATATATTTTAGGTTTCTGTGGTCTTACTGAAAATCGTGATTTTTATCCAGTTTTCAAAGAGGGTTAAATTTTGTGGGTTTTTTTTTTTTTTTTTGGGTAAAAAGGTAACCAAAAAGTTTCAAGAAAAAAATTTTAGCTTTGAAAATCATTTGTAAAAAGGATTAAACCAAAGGGAGCAAAAATTTATTTGGAAAAAAAGTTTGAAACCCTAATTAAAACATGAGAAATGATTGATTTTAAGAAATTGGTTTCCATGGTTTTTTTTTTTTTAAATGGGAGCTTAGGGTAAAATCCATGGTTTTTATTCATCTTTGAAGAACATGATGTAAGAAATGAGATTTCCCTTTTCTTTTTTCTGAAAGATGATACCAAAAACTATTAAATTTAAAAATCATTTTTGAAGAAAGAGAAAGAAAAAGGGTTTTGAAAGAAAGACTTGAAAAATGCCCCTTTGGAAGGCTTTTATTGATTTAAGAGAAACTTTCTTTTGAAAACATTCATTTTTAGAAAAGAGAATGGCCATTGGAGCTATTTTTGTCCTTTCGAAAACCAATATTTTAGAGGTTTGTTTATCCAAGCTTTTCACTATATGGTAATCGGGTTTATGGTGCTAGCTAGAGAGCACCCTTAAACCTTATTGCACATGAGAAAGGGAAAATAGAAAACAAAGCAAGCTTAAGGTGCATAAATTAAAAGAGCATAATGCTTAGAGAATTGAATGTAATTGAATTTAAAGACAAAGACTAATATAAGAGCTTGAATGTAAAGGAATTTAAAGACAACATAATGTAAAATCTTAAATTTAAAGGAATTTAAGGATAAGACATAATTAAAAGCTTGAATTTAAAGACAAGACATAATGTAAAACAATGAATTTAAAAAAATTTAAAGACAAGACTATAGACACTCGATTTTGCACCCATGATTTAATCAAAGAAGATGACTAGAGTGGCATCAGGTTCTACCCATCCCAACACCACTGGTACAGGCCGTAGATGTTTCAAATGTCAAGGCTTTGGACATATTGCTTCTGATTGTCCAAATCGCAAGAGAGTTTCTTTGGTAGAGGGAGATGTGGAGATAGAAGATGAGGATGATTCAACATTGGTTGTTCATGAACCTACTATTTACAATGAGGAGGTGGTTTTTGTTGACCAAGGAGAGGCACTTGTTTATTAGAGAAGTCTCAAGGTAGCTTATGCAAAAGATGAATGGCTTCGGAACAATTTTTTCCATACTAGATGTACTTCTTATGGAAAGGTTTATGATGTTATCATTGACGGAGGAAGTTGTGAGAATATTGTTGCAGCGACCATGGTGGAAAAGTTGAAGCTAGAAACTAAAAATCATCCTCAGCCATACAAACGCCAGTGGCTTCGCAAAGGTAATGAGGTAAAGGTAGATAAGAGGTGCTTAATTCAATTTTCTATTGGCAAGAATTATAAAGATGTTGTAATTTGTGATGTTGTACCCATGGATGCATGTCATTTGTTACTTAGGAAACTATGACAGTATGATAGGAAGACTAGTCATGATGGTTTCAAAAATACTTATTCTTTTGAACCAGATGGGGTTAAAATAACTTTGTCTCCATTAAGAAAGATCCATGTTCCCAAACCTTCGCTTGGGGAGGGAAGCAACTTATTGACCAGAACTGAGGTGGAGAGAGCATTGACTGAGTGTGGTGAGGGGTATGCTATTGTGGTTATAGAAGAGAAGGATCTAGCATATATTCATCCTTTGTTGATACCCTTTCTTAAGGAGTTTGGTGATGTGATTCCTTTCAAACTTCCACATATGAGAGATATGTAACACTACATTGATCTTGTGTCTGGCTCTGTTTTGCCTAATAAACCAACTTATAGAATGAATCCGAAAGAGCATGAAGAGTTGCAGCAGCAGGTTGAAGAGTTGATAGCTAAAGGCATTGTAAGGGAGAGTATGAGTCCTTGTGCTATCCCAGCCCTCCTTGTTCCCAAAAAGGATGGCTCATGGTGTATATGTATTGATAGTAGAGCAATAAACAAGATCACCGTTTGAAACCGCTTTCCTATTCCTAGGTTAAATGATCTTCTTGACCAACTTTATGAAGCTATGGTTTTCTCATAGATTGATCTACGCAGCAGTTATCATCAAATTCGAATGAGGCCAGGTGATAAATGGAAAACAACTTTCAAAACTAGAGAAGGGTTGTATGAGTGGATGGTGATGCCCTTCGGACTCTTTAATGCTTCTAGTACTTTTATGTGCTTAATGAATCATATCTTTAAGCCATTCATTGGTAATTTTGTTGTTGTAAATTTTCATGACATCTTATTGTATAGCAAGTCTCAGCAGGAGCATATGGAGCATCTTCATAAGGTGTTTCAAACACTTTGAAAGTAGAAGCTTTATGCCAATTTGAAGAAATGTCATTTCCTAACTAACAGCCTTGTGTTCTTAGGCTATGTTATTTTAAGGCTATACTTAGTTGGCCCGTGCCAAAGTCTCTCCATGATGTTAGAAGTTTTCATGGGCTTGCTTCTTTTTAAACTTCGTCAAGAATTTCAGCAATCGTATTACCCTTATTACTGAATGTTTGAAGGGAGAAAAGTTTCAGTGGAATGAAGAAGCCTAAAAGAGTTTTGAACTCCTTAAGAAGAAGGTGACAAAAGCTCTGATTCTGGTGCTTCCAAATTTCAACAAATTATTTGAAGTTGATTGTGACGCTTCAGGTGTAGGAATTGGTGTTGTGCTTAGCCAAGAGGGTAAGCCTTTTGCTTTCTTTAATGAGAAACTGAATGAATGCAAGAAAAAGTATTCTACTTATGATAAAGAATTCTATGCCATTATTCATGCCTTGGATCATTGGAGTCATTATCTCCTTCCAAATGAGTTTCTCCTTCATTCTGATCATGAAGCTTTGAAGTATTTAAATAGTTAGCAGAAACTCAACAGTTGACATGCTAGATGGGTTTAATTTCTTCAATATTATTCTTTTTTTTTTATCAAACACAAGTTTGGGAAGCTGAATCAAGTGGCAGAGGCCTTGAGTAGAAGACATTCATTGCTAAACACTATAAAGGTGGGGGTGTTAGGTTTTGAAGTTCTCAAGAAGCTGTATAATGATGATCTAGACTTTGGTAATGTGTGGAAAGATTGCTCCAAAGGTTTTGTTAATCATTTCTTGAAGCAAGAAAATTTTTTTTATTTAAAGACAACTGACTGTGCATTCCTCAATGTTCTTTACGAAGAGCAATTATCCAAGAAGCTCACGGGGGAGGTCTTGCTGGACACTTTGGAAGTGACAAAACTCTAGCTTTTGCTCAAGAAAATTTCTACTGGCCCATGTTGACTCATGATGTTATGTCCTTTGTGCGAAGTTGCAGAACCTGCTAAATTGCTAAGAGTCACAACTAGAACACTTGGTTGTACGCACCATTACCAGTTCCCAAGGCTCCATAGGAAGATGTTGGCTTAGGCTTTGTTTTGGGTTTGCCTCAAACTCAAAGAAACAAGGATTCTATCATGGTGGTGGTTGATCGATTTTCAAAAATGGCTCATTTTATTCCTTGTAACAATTCTCTAGATGCATCTTCTATTACTGATTTGTATTTCTCTGAGCGTGATTCGAAGTTTGTAAGTCATTTTTGGTGTACTCTTTCAAGGAAGGTTGGGACTGCACTGCAATTTAGCTCTTCTTACCATCCACAAACAGATATATAAACTGAAGTGGTAAATTGAAGTTTGGAAAATCTTTTAAGAAGTTTTGTGGGAAAAAACATTAGATAGTGGGATCTTCTTTTGGATCCAAGCCGAGTTTGCTTATAATTGATCCACTAGACAAACTACTGGTCATAGTCCTTTTGAAGTAGTTTATGGTCTTAATCTTACTGGACCATTTGAATTGACACCACTTTCTGTTACCAAGTATTTCAGTGGTGATGCTGAAGAAAGGGCGAAGGAAATAAAGAAATTACATGAACAGGTCCAAAATAAGATTGAGAAGCAAAATGAGAAGTACTGGAAGCAAGCAATTAAGCATTGAAAACTAGTAGTTTTCAAGGAAGGTGACTTGGTTTGGATTCATCTTAGGAAGGAAAGATTTCCCTCCAAAAGATCTTCTAAGTTGAAACCTAGAGTTGATGGACCTTTTAAAGTGTTGCAACGGATTAGTGAGAATGCTTACAAGATTGATCTACTTGGAGATTATAGTGTTTTAGCAACCTTCAACCTTTCTGATCTTTCTCCTTACTATGAAGATCGAGAAGACCAAGTGAACTTAGGGGCAAGTCCTTTTCAAGCAAAGGAGTATGACACAGAGTGTCCCAAAATCCATTAAGCCCAACTTAATGTCAGTTTAGGCCCAAAAGCTTTCCTTGAAGACCAAAATAACAGCCTAATATAAAATAATGTTTTTTTTTTATTAAGTCAATTTGTCTTTATTTAGTGTCTCCTAGGATGAATCAAACTTTATGTTTTATCTCTCCTAGGCCGACAAGTAATCTATTGTGTTTCTAAGTTCCTAAAAGTCATATTTGACTTTGGTCAAATTAAGTAAATGAATTTATTATTATTTTTTTCATTTTTCTATGCTTGGGGGGCTGTTCCAAGCTCTATTTAAACCTTGAGCTAAATCAAATAAAAAATCAGAGTGCATTTTCAAAAATTTAAAAAAAAAAAAAAAAACCTTGGATTTTTAGAAAATTGATTTCTTCAAAATTATCTCTTATCTCTTGGTGGTGTTAATCTATATCCCATAGAGTGATGAGCCAAAATAGTTTTGCATCCTTAGGTAAATTCCTTTGGGTGGTATTATCTGTATCCCTTTGAGTTTACTTTGATCGTGAACTTATTTAACCTTTAAATTATTGAGTGTTTTCTTATCCTATAAAATCAAAAAATATAAAATATATTCATCCAGCCTTTATATATATATATATATATATATATATATCGGTTAAGTTTGGGTTGCCCTTTACGAATCTAGTATCAAGGGTTAATATAAAAACGAATTTACTCATAAGATGTTTGCTTTTATTGATTGTACACAAACAATATTTTACACTTTTTAAAGTGAAAAAATGGCTATATAATTAGTATATAAAATTTAATTTTTATATTTTTATGAGTATTTTAATGGGAGAAGCTATTTGCATTAATGCATATTTAAAAGAAAAAGTGTTCAAGTTTGGCGACTATTGCTCAATCCTCTATACGAAATATTGAAACTTTAGATGCTGAACCCTGATTCAAATATGTGAACTAAATAAATGTTTATTTCTTCAAACATAATCCTAAATTAGGAAAACCAATAAAGGAATGAGTTTTGAGTGATTGTTTAACTTTGTATAAAACAAATAGGCTACTATAAAATTTTACGTACTAAATACTTCATGCAAGTATATATACATTTTGGGACATTCTGAAGAGAGAGAGAGAGAGAGAGAGAGAGAGAGAGTTAAACAAATATGATTTAGCTAGGCTATCTCAAGTATCTATGCTAACATAGAACCGCTCTCTGCCGTTCTGTAGACGTATAATAATTAGCATTGGAGGGAAATAAAGAAGAAGAAGAAGAAGAAGAAGAAGAAAGAAAGACAGGTGGGTGTCATGATGTTACTGCAATATAAATAACTAGTTTGGAACATCAATACAACAGCCCAAAACAGTAACAAGCAAGGGGATTACAATATTTTACAAATTATCAATTGATATTTGCTCTTTTAAACTAGCTACTGCGCGCGTACATATATATAACTCGGAGGTTACTAGTACAGCTGTGAACTGATCATCTGAATATATTTCAGGAATTGGATTAGAACATATATATAAAATGCTAGAAGAATTAGGTTGTCTGTATTAGGTTAATAGAATTAGGAATTAATAATTATGAGCTCAAACTAGCATCAAATTACAATATGCATTAATTTAGCATAACTGGCTTTAGCAATGATTTATCGTACCCACCATGTCTCTCGGTGATGTTCATTAGAAATGAAAGAACAAAAATTGAAATGAAGCACTTCTACTCCAAGCTCAGTGACAATTTTACGTGGAAGTAGAGAGCCACGACAAAGGGGACAGGTTGCACGATTGCATCCAACCCATCTATCTAAGCAATCTCTATGAAAAAGGTGCTCACATCTCAGCTCCCTAATCTCTTCTCCTTCCTCAATCTTGCACAAACAAATTGCACATTCTATTTCTTCGCTATCCTCCCGCTTGCACTTGAACCGGGCTATGCTTGCTTCTTCACTGATCTCTGGGATGTCATGCTGATAATGCTTGGGGAATGATTGGTAAAGGAGGTAATTGCAAGCCCATTTTAAATGGAAAGCAATCAAAAGTACGCTATTATACATGATTGATGGAAGAATGCGCTTAGAAAATTGGTTATGTACAATAGAAAAGGTGAAAATTAAAAGGGAAAATAGTATAGGAATAGAGAAAGCTGGCAACATGCTCACGGTTGCTGATTTTCTAAGAAAAACTAAATAACTTTTGCCCTGGTTTCGTTTGGTTTGGTAATTCCAGAAGCAAGATGGGAGGAATATATTTATAGACCTTGTATTCCAGAAGGCAGCTGGAAGTGAAGCTTAAAGTAATAACCTTTTGCTATATTGTGAAAAGCTAGTCATAAATTTGTAGATATCGTATGAATTGTGTTTAGGAAAGAAGCTGGAAGTGAAGCTTAAGGCGCCTTTTGCTATCTTTGTGACATGTGAGAAGCAGGCATACTTTCCTTGACACTGCTTTTTTGAACTTGGACTTCTCAAGGACTTTGAGCAAGTCTAAAGAAGCTTTTCCCCTTTGTTGAGAGGCTGTTCCACGCGCCCTTTACATAGGCGACCCAATGCCCAAAGAATAAAGATCCACATAGGCATGTAGTTTTCGTTTGTTAAGTGTGAGTTTGAGAAGTGCATTTTACCTATTTTTTAGAAGTTATGGGTTTTTTAGTGAGTCCCGTGTACTATTTATAGGACTTATAAATAATTTTTTTAACAAAAACAACTTTAGAATTGAGTCTCACTGCATTATTCACACATTTAAAAATTATTTTATTACAGTATTTTTAATTTCTTATTTTTAATAATAAGTAGCATCCAAACACATCCTAAGAGTAAGGCAAAAATTATAATTTATTTTGGATTGTCTGATGTTGCTAATGGTGGATATGGTGCTATGGCTACATTTTACAATTAAAAGCTTAATTGGAAAGTTTTTATTAATTTTTATAATCTGAACCCAAATAACTACCAATATCACTTTTCACTTTTTTTATCTATTATTATCAGTACATTTTATCACCTCCAAATTATTGTAAAAATAACATAAAATTTATTTTGAAATATGATATATATGGGTAGACACGCGCTATTATAAGAGCGTGTCTTTGGTTTTGTGAGAGGAAGTGGAAAGAAGGAGACGTGTAGGGACGAGGAAGATGCATGTATTACGTTGTCGTTAGACCATGGCATGAATACTTCTATTTCTAATGGGTGTAGTCAAATCAGTCTGTCACTAGTATGGATCAATCCTCATACAGTTAAAATAAAGAGTTCAATTCAAATGCAAAGTTTATGCATGCAACGTGTTTAACGTTACCGCTAGTCTTTATCACATATCACTGTGTCCATGTGAACATGTTTTTGTTTTACCACCTCGACTCAACACTTTCTCTACGAAGGCTCAATGTTCTCATTTGCCACTTGTCGATTGCTGGTCTTCTCTTGTCGAGACTACGGAAGGTACCAAAAGATTTTAACTGGGGGGCCCACAGTGTATATGTGTGTGTGTGTGTGTGTGTATATATATATATATATATACCGTGTATGCGTGTGTGTGTGTATATATATATATATATATATATATATATATATTAAATGCAAACCAATATTAATTTAATATTAAAATATATAAATGAGAAAAATGCTAAAAATATTACATATTTTACTTAAAACCTATAAATTGATGGGATAATAAACAAAATCAATAAGGCATCAATAACAAAATAAATAAATGAAAATATCAAAGTTAATGTTAAAAATTTGTTAAAAAAATATTATTAGTGCCACATTAACAATATAATAAATAAATTTCCTAATTTTTATTTATTGTGTTTTGAAAATTGATATATCATGTGTAGAGGGATAACTCTACATGTATCTCAAGATAGTTACGGGACTACCTTGGCTTGCCAAAAAATGTGTGTGTGTGTGTGTGTACATGGCCGTCTTAACAATTTTTGAGGCCTTAGGTGAAAATTATAAATGGGTCCTTTTTCTCTTTTTTAGAAGTTTTTCATATCCAGATAAATATTTTCTAGTAGACATTTATAATGAGAAAATATTTATATATAAATAAAACACAATTTATAATTAAAAATGATAATTTAAATAAAAATAAAATTTAAAATATAGAACAATAAAACCTGGTTATTGCAATTTTTCTAAAGCCATGACCACTTTAAAGTTTAAACCTGCACAAATAAAAATTAATTTAATACATGGTTTAATAAATTAGTGTCACTATAATACAAATGAGTTAATATAATACACATCAAGTTATTGATTGGTATAATAATTAATAATAATAGATAAACTGTCAGATAAAAAAAAAGTGAGAAACTTATAACTGTGGATAGTGGGTTGTACTCTTAAAAAAAAAAAAAAAAAAAGTGAAAAAGTTTCCAACCTGTACTCCACTACTCTTTTCATCCATTGAGGGTGTGTTTGTTTCAACTGAAAATCACTTTCGGAAATTCTTTTCCGTAAAATTGGCTGTTTGGTTGGCTTGGAAAATTCGGTCAAACTGAAAATTTTTTTAGTTTGACCGAAAATTAGGCTTGAAATTAGGCTTGAAAATTAGGCCGCGCGATCGAACCTCAACGTCGAACCCAATCGCCTCTCTCTCTCTCTCTCTTTTCGTTCTTCTCTGACTGGATTTGATGAATTTGTTTTTTTGGGTTTTGTATGTGTTGTGTTTCTGTAATGAGAAATGATATTGAGAAATGATATTATCTGTTTGGAAGCCAAGAATTCATGAGAAAATGTGAGCAACATTTAGAAAATGTATTTTCTATGGTATTTTCAAGAACACAACCAAACACTAAAAAATATTTTCCTAATAATTTTTTAAAATACTACCAAACACCTAAAAATATTTTCTTTTCCAAAAAATATATTTACCTGAAAATATTTTACATTCGGAAAACATTTTACGTCGATCCAAACACAGCCTGAATTTCATCCTATGGCTAACTTTTAAAGAAAAAACGTGTCCAATCCATTGTGAATTTTCATGGCAAAAAATGGCAGCAAAGCTTTGCAAAAATCGTGTTCCGTCCCATCAAATGGTTGTGCAATGAAACTGTGAAACAAACTAAAAATATATATAACTTAAGTTAAATAAATAGAAGACTTTGAGTCTTCAGTTTCGGAAAGACAGAGAAAGAGGGGAATTGGGGAAGAACTGAAGAAGAATAGCTAGAATCAACAAAGAAAAATTTCAAGCTAACTGACTGATTGAGTTTATGGAAAAAGATCAAGAATCAAGATGAAGATAAAGAAAAGAAAGGTAAGACCATGAGAATATAGATGGAGAGGCGGAGAGGCGGAGAGATAGAGAGATGAGAGGTTTTTCTTTTGTTTTTGAAATTTATAATCTCTATTTTAGCATATTTCAAGACAATTACGTTGTATTATTAATGAATTTGTCTGGTATTAATTTTAATTTTAGTATATTTCAAGAATGAGTTAATAAATTTGTCTCCTAAAATTTAACTTTGTTAGCTAAAATTTGACTATTTTTGTTTTTTTCCTTTTTAATCTTTTGTATTTTAGGATATAATGGGGGCCTTTTTAATGCATTTTATTAACCAATAAAAGTGCTTAAAATTTTTTTTATTAAAATATATAGATAAATATATTATATATATAGTTTTTTTTTTTTTTTTACAACTTGGGGCCTTCTTTTATTCGGGGGCCTTAGGCGATTGCATCACCTATTGAGCCGACCCTATATGTATACACTTACAAATACACACACACACTAACCTATTTTGACCACTTTGATTTGAGAATTACGAGAGTTTTGATTCAATAAAAATAAGAATAATGCTATGCTCACAACATTTTAACAATAATTTCATAAAAAAAATCTTATGTGATAAGCAAAAATGGGTTACTAATTCTAGTTTAGGTCCAATATTGACATCACTTTTTAAACCACTAATATCAAATTTTTGTATAAGATTTGTTTTTTAAATGTTGTAGATGCAGCATTACTCCAAAAATAATTCTGGCCTATCAAGAAAAATATTGTAGTCACGAGTTCTCCTTGATAGTGCCGACAATTATGTTCTTTTTGACTTTACAGTGGCATGCTTTCATTACCAATTCAGCTCATTACAGTTGTAGCAAACATCATCCGTTTTTCTTTCCACTTTCTATTATCATTTCAATTCTCTTACTTTATTACTCTTATCTCAATACTCTCAATTCTCACTTTATCTCTTATCAATAATTTTTTTTTTCTCTTTGTTAGTAGAAAAAAAAAATGGTAACACTTCATGTATTTTTTTTTTTTTTGTGATATTGATATATTCAAGTTATTTCTTTATTAAATTTTGTATTATTTAAGTTTCCGAGTGACCACCTTAAAAATAATTCCTAGAGCTACCATTGATCATGTAAACCACACATAGTTATAAAACGTATAATAGTTTTGATAATATTCTAAATAAATTCCTTTGACCAATCATTAAATAAAAAAAAAGACTCAAAAAACCGTTTTTGAATTTTTGTTAAAAAAAAAAATCAAATATGCCAAGTGATGTTTCTCATAATTTATCAATTATATAAAAAAATTATATTTATCATATAATTATATGTCAAATATTTTTGAACTAAAAATTTAATTAGTGTTAATATGTTATTAAGAAAGAAAAAAAATACCTTTACTTTTGGTCCCAAATAGTGATCAAAAAGTAGAGAGAGAGAGAGAGAGAGAGAGAGAGAGAGAGAGATTTCTTATATGGTTTAAATATTTAACAAAATTGGCTAGGGTTCAATTAGTAAAATCTCTGAAGCTGAACAAGAAATTTGGGGTTCAATTTTCGCCTATACCAAAAACTAACTGATGTCTTAGTTTGATAATAAAAGAGTTGTTATCACACCATAAATTGAAACTCTGATAAAAAAAAAAAAAACAAAACTAGAAGATTGAAACAAAACTAATTAATTACAAGAAAAGACCGATGCATAATCACACTTACGCAATCAATAATACATCAATCAATAATACATCAATATGAATGTTTCAAACGTGATTGAATGAATCCTATATAATAATAATAATAATAATAATAATAATAATAATAATAATAATAATAATAATAATAATAATAATAAGTAATTGAATAAAGTGGATATAAATAATATTTATAAAAAAATCGAATGGAATACAACCTCATGAAAAGAAAGTTATGGAAGGCAGAGATGCATTTAATAAAACTAACAACTAGTTTGTAGTGATTGCTAGTTGAGCAATAATAGTTTGTAGTGGATTTTAGTTAAGTCAATTGATATAGTTTTTTTTTTTTTTTCCTAAACAAGAATTTAGTCACACCCTACTCAAAAAATCAATATTAGTATATTTTAGTTTGATGATAAAAAACAAATTATTATGGAACAAACATTATAATTTTAAGTTTAAATCGTATCCATAATAATAATAATAATAATAATAAATAGCTGTAATAACTTATGCATTTGTATGGATTCATTTAAAAATTAACATAATTAAATACATATTACAGTTTTCATATTGTTAGAATTGTGTGGTTAAATGATTAAATTTATCATATTTCAATACCTTAAATTTTTGGGACAATCTATAATTGAACATGATATCCCAAAAAACTCATAGCAAACCCACCACTACCACCACTACAGTAAAACTACAACCACTCTCACAACAAATCTACCACCACTAAAAACTCAAATCTAGAAAAACCCACAAAAAACTAAAAGTCATCGCTGGTGACTCACAACCACCCACAACCACAACAAATGATGACCCACAACCAACCCAAACCACCAGCAATTGTAGATCTAAAAGGCCAGGGCACCCACCAAATTTAAACCCATGCTCCTCTAATGGACTTTACACTATTATTTTTGAACCTTTAGTTTTTTCTTGTTTCTTTTCTAAATATAATCCTAGTCTATTAAAAATTCAGTACTTCGAATAATTTTAAATAAGTTGGAAATATTACACATTCAAAATTTCACATAAAAATATAATGAATTTTTAGTTAAGTCTTTCTATATTTTTTGAGTTAGGATTCATGAATCTACTTTTTTTATACAAGATAGAAATTTTATTTTAATTGAACATAGTATCCTAAAAAACTTAAACCAAACCCACCACCACCACCACCACCATTACAGTAAAACGACAACCGCTCTCACAACAAATCCACCACCACTGAAAACCCAAATCCAAAAAAACCCACAAAAAACTAGAACTCACCACTGGTGACTCAACCCACCCACAACCATGGCAAATGATGACCCACAACCAACCCAAACCACCATAAATTGTAGATCTAAAAGGGCACCCACCAAATTTAAACCCATGCTCCTCTAATGGAATTTACATTATTATTTTTTAACATTTGGTTTATTTCTTTTTTCTCTTTTCTTTTCTAAATATAACCCTAGTCAATTAAAAATATAATACTTAAAATAGTTTTAAATAAGTTGGAAATATTACACATTCAAAATTTCACATAAAAGTATAATAAATTTTTAATTAAGTCTTTCTATATTTTTGAGTTTAGATACATGAATCTATATATTTTTCTTATATATAAGATAGAAATTCTACTCTAGAATAATGAGTGTATATGTATATAAAACTCCTTCTTAGAGTGATCCAACCAACCCACACTCCACAAGTACTTATACTTGTAGAGTAATCATCACGCCAAAGATATGCAGTGGTATGAATCTACATTTAAATACACTTGGTACTAGATAAGAGTTTAATGACAACCGGTACAAATTGAAGCATATTTAAAATATAGAAACACTTGGCATCAAATTAGTGGGTAATTAAAAGGATACTTGGCACAAAATCAAAGTTGAATTAGAATCTGATTTAGATTTTTGTATTAAACTTTTCTCTCAACTTCCATTTTAATACTCGTATAATATATTTGATTTAATTTTAAAACAACAAAGAGGAGCACATTCCCAGCAAACTCTTTTTTCTCTTTTTCTTTTTCTTTTTTCTTTTTGTGAGACGAGATTCGCAGTAAATTCATTAATTAGGGCTTTTTTCATTGAGCAATAAATAGAAAGAAGAAGAAAAAACATACACCTTTGCTTGTGACTTCGGTGGAACATATATATATACATGCACGTGAAAAATAGTCGAACATTTTTTTTTTTTTGAGAATCAATAATAGTCGAACATAATTGAACAAGCACTTGACGATGTCTACAAAATCTAGATAATGAAAGCAAAGAATTCATGGACTGCAGTAGATTTGCGTCTTAATCCTGATTACTATGGTCCAGATCGGAGTGGGTAGTTTCTTGTCGTAAGCCTCTTTCTTTCTAACAGTACCTAACTCTTCAATGTTTTACTAGTACGATCCGCAAGTTTCACATTTTGGGCTTTGCTTTGGATTTATAGTAGGCTTTTATACATATATATATATATATATATATATATATATATATATATAACCGAGGCCTCTGAAACTTCTACAATTTTTTACATCAACACAATATTTAAATAAAAATATCATTTTATTTTTAAAAAAAAATCATATTTTTAGTCCAAATTTAAGAATGAGTGAAATTTATCTTAGTGACGGAACTATAGTTGGACTAGGCCCTTCCTAAATTTTTTCAAATTTTTTTTTAGTGTGTATATATGTGTGTGTGTGTGCCCGTGCGCGCGCGCGTGTGTATTAATTTTAACAATTTGTTTCAAAAAATTTACACTTTCCCTCTCAACAATATTATTGATCTTTTTAAAGGCTATACAAAATTTTATTGATCTAAAGTTTGAAATAAATTTAACAAGCTTAACAACAAAATTTACCAATAACAAACTTAAGCCCAAACAACACCCCAAAACAAACCCACGCAAGACACAAACAAAAAATAAAATAAAATAAACAATTCCTAAGCCAATTTTAATTAGTCTAAGTGAACATTCACACACATTTGACAACGCACAAGACACCAAAAAAAAAAGTAAAAAAAAAAAAAGCTTAACTTTCTAAATTGAGAAGTGCTACGTCCACAACATGTTCACAACAAATCACATGTGGTAAGTTGTTATTAGTTCTAATTTGAATCCACAACTTAAATTACTTTTTTGCTCACTCATAACAACCAATAATAACTTACCACTTACGATTTGTTGTGAAAATGTAATGAAAATATTATGGATATAGCATTTCTCTTCTAAATGAATGCTTACTTGGAGTTTCAAAAAAAAATTGTTTATAATTTTGCCCCTCTAACTCTATGTCGTAGCTCCGTCTCTGCTTTATCTCTCTTACAAGTCCAACTTAAATTCAAACTCATCATTTTTTTAAAGAATTTTTTTTTTTAGTCCAAATTTAACAAGGAATGAAATACTATCTCTCTAACAAGTCCAATTTAAACTCAAACTCATTATTATCATTTTTTAAAACAAAATTATTTTTGTTTAATTCAAACTTAATAAGGAATGAAACTCTATCTTTCAAACAAGTCTAACTTAAACTCAAACTCAAACTCAAACGTTGATAAAAAAAAAAAAAATTGAATAAATCCTATATTAAGATAATCCCAAACGTGGATTTATTTGGATAAATATAAAAATCATCTACTATTGATAAAGTTCAACTTCTTTGGATAATAGAACAATTCTACTGCAATTCCTTTAAAAATTGATTTTTGTACATAAACCAACAAACTCTTTATAGCTGTTTTTTACAAGATAAAAAAAAAAAAAAAAAAGTTGCAATAATCGATATTATTCTTTTGAATGTAATACATCTTTCTTTTATATTTCTCTATTGTTTAGTCATATATATTTTATTTTGTTTCGATAATTTCTAAATAGTGAATCATCTAATTCTTTAATATTTTTTGGTCTTTTAGAAGTTTTAATACCTGAATTTTTGAGTTTTTTTTTTTTTGCAGTATTTGAAATTTTATGACATATTTTTTGTAAGCCATTGCACGTTAAGCAATGACGTCTTCCTCAAATTGTAATACAAATTGAAGTCATACAAGAGCAAATCATGCAATGATGTAATTGCTTAATCAATTTAAAATTTTATAAAATTATTTTAGTCTACCTCACAAATATATAGGTTCTCATGCATAGCACGAGTTAGCGACTAATATATATAATACCGAAACCTCTGAAACTCTCACAATTTTCCATGTCAGCACAATATTTTAAAACAAAAAACATATAAAAATTTTCTAAAACAAAAAAAAATAAAAATAAAAATAAACGCAAAAAAAAAAAAAAAAAAAAAAAACTTTTCCAAAACCTGATAAATACAAAACCAGCCTTCTTCTTCCTCCAAAACATAGACCCCTGCCGTTCCTCTCTCTTCTCTATTTCTCTACCCTCTCCTTCCCCAAAACCCAACATTGAAATCAATCTCATCAAGAAGCCATCCCCACACTGTCAGGTCCAAAATAGGAAGAAGGCATCACTGATCTCCACCTTTGAGTGCTGATGATAGCCATCAAAACTGGGTAGATTGGATCAGATGGTTGATTAGGGTTCGTTTTCTTCAGAAAGGCTGAATCATCATCAGTCCTCAGGCTCAAGTACTAGACAAGGAACTTGTCCTTTCCCACTGCTTTAACAATAAATGCAGTAAACCAAACACCTTCAAAACCATCATCATCACTGCTAACCTCAACTAGTGTTCCTTTGCTGAACATTTATTGTGTTGTTGCATCACTAGCCTTCACCTCCTTTGTGATTGATATGTTCTGCAATACAATTTTTTAAAAGCTGACAATGTGAACTACATTAAAAACCTGAGCCAAAGATGACCATTATAGGGAATGTATAAAACAAAGTAGAATATGCTAATCTAAGATGCATGGGTATGGGTACGATATGGGTATTAGTACGGGGACACAATATTTCTTGAAAAACCTAGGGTACGATATGTTAAATATTTTTTTTTTGGTGTTATTAAGCATTTATTTTTCATATATTGTTAAGTGTAAATCCATTGCCATTAATGGATGTTTAGAATACAAACCAAGATCCAAAAAAAGTAAATAAACAATAACTAGATAAGTGTTCAACATTGAAACTAATATATAAACAATATAAATGAAAATTTTTACAAGTTTTGGCTATCTCTCACTATTGGGGGTTGAGTTACAATGGTATTCAAGTTGTATCACAGGTGTGTCCTGGACTTATTGGTTTTTTTTTCAAAAAAAGAAAAGAAAAAAGACTAGGTATGTATCTTAGAGGTATCCAGTACAATACTGGTACGGTACATATCGGATAAGTGAATATGAGCAAAAATGGAATATTCATGCATCCTAGATGCTATTAATGAATAATAATAATAATAACCAATATTTCCACAAAAATTAAAATTAAAAATCCCAGAACCATTTCCATCAAAACTAAACAAAAACACAAAACACCAAGTTGAACCCATCATCGAAAACTTATCAAAAAACACAAACCGAAACCTTAAACCCCAACTGAACCTTCCCAAAACCATTTCTAGACAAAACAAACAAGACTAAAACCACTATCTAAAAGAAAAACCAATTTAACCCAAAAAACAAAAAAGAAGAAGAAAAGAAAAGAAAGTAAAGTCACACCTTTTTTTCTTCCTCCTCAAATGGCTGAACCCCTCAAGAACTCATTCCCTATGCAGCCCTAGGTCCTCCTTCTCAAACCCATTCTTCTCCTTAGAGTCTCTGAAAAAAACCCTGAACCTCCTCCCACTACCCAGATCACTATTTAGGGGAGAGAGAGATTGAGTGAGAGAGGTACTTTATGATTTTTTTTTTATGAACAAGAATTTTAACCCTATGGTCTTGGTCCTCATCCGTACGCCTTGGCCCATATCAAAGGGTTTGGATCACCCGATTTACATGTCTATGCTTGCTTGCTTCTATGCTTTATGCTTGTGTTAGTCTCTCTAGTTCTAGGCTTTGCCACGCTTGACGCCCTTACCAGGTTTGTGGTTGTATAGTTACATCCGACGCCCATGAGCCCTTGTTCAGATGTGACCATTTGGGATGCATCTCCAGATGCCGGGTTGCTCCGTGCGT
The DNA here is from genome assembly GCA_032878915.1 of Castanopsis chinensis. Lineage (NCBI taxonomy): Eukaryota > Viridiplantae > Streptophyta > Magnoliopsida > Fagales > Fagaceae > Castanopsis > Castanopsis chinensis. The sequence goes on along the minus strand of JAVQMG010000133.1, from coordinate 34,053,453 downwards.
ACCCTTCCCTTCTCCGCTCCGCACAATGCTATGCTTACCATGCTTGTTTGTGCCACCCATTGGCTTTCTACGCATCTTTACATGCTTGCTTGCATATCCATGCATGAGTCTTGCTTGCTAGTGTGTCGTCCATGCTTTAACACAATTAAGTTATGGCATTCAATCCATACCTACATTTGTCCCTTGCGGACACCACGTTTTTGTTTGCTTCCTTTCTTGTTTGCTTGCTTTCTTGTTTCGTTGCTTGCCATGTCTATCGTGCTTATCTGCTTTATGCCTTTTTCATATGCTCTTTGCATATTTTCTTTCCATTGTTTTTCTGCTGGTTTCTTATTTTTGCCTTTGCATGTACACATATGGAGCGAGGGCATATAGAGCTAGGGCACAGTCTCCCAAGTGCAAGCAAAAAGGGCGTTGTTGCAAGCATGTAGAGATGGGCCAAGCAGCTATGTTTAGTAGGTCTAGGGGTCTAGCCTCTCCCTTTTAGGTTATGTACTCTTTCAAAAACCCCTTCTTTCCTCCCTCCTTTCTCTCTTAGATGATTTGTATTAGGTATATCATTTCGTGTACCATTCATCCTCATCTATAGAGTATGGCAATCCTTGTTTACTTTATTGTACTTATATTTTGGGCCATGCTCTAGGGATGTAGATATTTATTTTCCTGCTCTGTGTTCTCGCATTGTACATGATGTATGTATATATATACCTGCTCCACCTCTTCCAGTGTGATTGTCACAGTCCATGTCACCTAAGGCAAGCAATGCCTAATTTCCGCCGCGAAAGTAAGGTGACACGTTGCTTGGTTTTCACTATGGAAAACTGGTACTTTACCCAAATGCCTTAGGAAAGCATAGATTGGGACCAAACCATTTCAAAATCCAGACCTCAAAGCCTCCCCATGCATGCAAAGCCCCGAAAGTTAATGCCAAAATCATGTTCTACTGCCAATCTCCAAAAATTAAGGATTTATCAAAATAAAGGACTGTCCTTGGATAGGTGTTGTGGGGTGCCTAACACCTTCCCCACACATAACCAAACTTTCAGACTCAAAAATCAAGATTTGTTGCCATCCATATTAGATAAGGAAAAACCTCATTTTTCTTAGCCTAGGATTGGTAATAAAATCAACTAGAAACAGGTGACCAATCACACCTTAGGAAAACCCAATGATTGGTGGCGACTTCACTCACCTTTGTTAATCCCTTAAAATTTGGCCAAGATTCCCGCCACACCACCAAAGATAGACATCTACCTTCCTCCGCCGAGAGAGAGAGAGAGAGAAAGAGAGAGAGCACCTGAAGCCCCGCATAAACCATGCCAATAATTCGAGAGGGACCTCCAACAGGCCCCGCATATGTGGGAGCATTACAACGGCACGTGGTTGGACAAAGGCCCGATGACGGTTATCCACCTCAAGGCCGAACGTCAACAGAGCCGGATATAATTCTCAATCTCCTCTAGATTTTTAGATTGAGCTGGATATAGTTCTTGGTCGCCTCCAAATTTTTAAATTGAGTCAGACATAGTTCTCAGTTGGCTTCCAAATCAGGCGAATACAGTTCTTGATTACCCCATTAGCATTCAAGATTTTATCCAGGTTCATCAATTATCAAGTAGATTAGATGTCCATAGTTCTCATTTTTTGTAAAATAATAAAACACTAGGTCTATATCCCAAGTTTCTAGGTTCTAGGGTTAAGAAATCTTTGAAAAATGAACCTCAGTTAAATCATGGTTGCTAACATCAATGTCTTTATTTTACATTGGCATTCACTTTTCAAGCTCTGTCAATGAGGGGAATTCTGTAGACACACCATTTTGCAACCATAATTTAGTTTTAGAAGATGGCTAAAATGACCATTCTAAATACCAAAAAATCATAGTTGCCTTTCATGCATTAAATCATTCATCACATTGTCATAAAAATGATCTTGAGATTCTAACGGTCGCAATGGTATGCCCGATTCCCAAATCGAACTGTCGGATTGAAAGATATCACAAGATCAATTGTTCATGATCTGCATGCATTGTATGAGGGTGAAGCCGATCACGTGTGATTAATTGAAATTAATTTTGATTGGTTAATGATTAAAATTGATTAAATGAATTTTTTGTGATTGGTTAAGTATTTTTCTTAAAGTGAGATTTGTTACATGGGATTAAAATAAATAAGCTGATAATATTTAAAAACTGTATATAATTAGGCTTTTAGGATAATTATATTCAAAATAATTATTTTAAAATCCTAATTATCACTTTGGAACGAGTTTATCATGAAAATAACTCTAAAATTCATCCAAAAACAGTTTTAGACTTGGAAAACACTTCAAAAACGTGTTAATCAAGTAGCAAATTTCATATTCACGTTCTAAGACACTTTTGGCATAATGGAACTCAAAATTCAAACTAGGCTATTTCTGGCAAAGTTGTAGAAAATCAAATTTCCCTTAAGTTGCCCAAATTTTAGCTTAATTTGAATTTTGAGTAAAATAATATGATCAAAATACTGAAACTTATTCTAATTTGAAAATTTAGCTTACTCTTATCTAAATCTCCTTTTTTTTTTTTTTTTTTTCCTACGATTTTACCCATTTGTTTTTTGCTTATTTTTTAAGCTGGTTAGACTTAATTTTTAAGCAAACCTAGCTTATTTTCTAGCAACTAACACCTCTATAAATAGGGGAGGCCTCCTAACATTCAAGACCCCCTTTTTCTGCCCTTCTCTTTCTTCCTTCTTTGCTCCCCTTACGTTAAAGACATTCTGGAAGCCTTGGCTTTAAAAATTTCTTTTCTGTAAGTGAATATATTTTAGATCTCAAAAAGGTTAAACTTCTTTGATTTCTAAAATATTTCTTTCATTGAAGGGTATATTCATGCAAGTATCTCATCACTCTCACTCTTTGTTTATTCTTTTCTTTCTTGACTAATATATGTGTCTTGTTCATTACATGATTTTTAGAAATGTATGTTTTGTTAGGACATATATGATTGGATGTTAGGAACATATGTCAACATTTTATGTATTAGCTAATCCTTTGACAAAACACACTTTACTTGTAATTGGGTAGATCTAGGATGTGTTAAATACTTCAAGGAACAAGAGTTCAAGTCCAAGTATTGAAGCCATATAAGTCTGTTCAAGAATCAAGTAATGAAGTGCTGAATTTTAAAACTCAATAGCTAGTATCTATTAAGATTTAAAAGTTGCTGAAGCCTGTGGCTCGACAGCTAACTCGATAGATGGCTATCTATCAAGGTTTATAAAACTCAGTTTTTTTGGACTGTTTTTCATCCAATCCGTGAGTATGTGTTTGGATTTTCTTTTCTCACAATCCTAAACACATATAAGGATTATTTAAGGGCCGTATCAAGTTGCACAACCAAGAGCACAATTGCACAGGAGCATAATTCCTCAAGTGTAACCAGAAACTTAGTTTGCCCTAGTTCTTGAGAAGCTGCTGTGTTTGTACACCGTAGAGTTTTGTGACCGAGCAACTTCATGATCTTCATGTGTTGAAGAAAAAAAGAACTTTGCAGCCAACCTTCTTCTCAAGTTGATGATCAAGTCGCGTATTGGGATCCGCCCATCTTTTGGTTAGTCACGTAGTGAGAGTCGTGCAACACAAAAAAATTTTGTCACTACAGAATAAGTCCAATTAGGTATTGGGGTAAGGGTTCAACTGTAAGTTGGTATAAGGTACTGGGATTCCTTTACTTGTAACCGCTTGTTTTAATAATAGTGGATTCTTAGGAGTGATGATCTTAAAATCACCCGGTGGGGTTTTTGCCTCAGAGGTTTTCCTTATTCGTAAACAAATCATCGTGTCAAATTTAATCTCTGCTGCATATTTAGTTATTTGGTGACCACTCCCAAGAATTTACTATTATCATAAAAAGCAGTTACAAGTAAAGGAATCTTAGTACCTTATACCAACCTATAGTTGAATCCTTACCCCAATATACAATTGGACTTGTTCTATAGTGACAATCTCTCCTTTTAATGCATGGCTCCCAGTACGTGACTAAATATCAGATGCGCGGATCCCAGTATGCGACTTGATCACAACTTGAGAAAGATGTTAGCTACAAAATTTTTCAGTTCATCACACAATGAAGATCACAAAGTTGCTTGGTCACAAAATGAACTAGGGTAAACTAGGGCAAACACAGCAGCTTCTTCAAGATAAACTAGGGCAAACTAGGTTTCTAGTCCCAATTTGCTTGAACAACTCTTTACTTCACACTTGTGCAATTGTGCTCCTTGTAACGACCCTTAAAATAATCCTTAAATATGTTTAGGATTGTGATAAAAGAAAGCCCAAACACATACTCACGGATTGGCATGAAATCAGAATTAAAAATTTGATTTTCATAATTTTCAATAGATACCCTATCTGTCGAGTAACTGTCGAGTTTCATGCTTAGATAGTTTTTTAAATCTCGATAGATACTAATTTTCTAGTTTTAAAAACCAGCACTTCATCACTTGATTCTTAGATAGACTTGCATAGCTTTAACACTTGAACTTGAAACCTTATTCCTTGAAGTATTAAACACATCCTAGATCTACCCAAATACAAGTAAAGTGTGTTTTGCCAAAGGATTAGCAATACATGATGACATATGTTCCTAACATGAGTCACATATGTCCTAACACTTTTCAACTTGCATACCATATGCTCTTGGTTCTTTACTATGAAACCTTCCTGTTGCATCATATAGATTTCTTATTCAAGATTGCCATTAAGAAATGCACTCTTGACATTTATTTGCCAAATATCATAATCATAATGAGAAGCAATGGATAAGAGAATTCTGATAGATTTAAGCATGGCTACAAGCGAAAAAGTTTCCTCATAGTCAATACCTTCTTTTTATGTATACCTTTTCGTCACTAGTCTTGCTTTAAAGGTTTCAACATTTCCATCTATCCCTCTCTTCCTTTTGTAAATACATTTGCAACCAACAGGTTTAATGTTGTTAGGCGCCTTTACAAGATCCAAAACTTAATTGGAATACATAGAATCCAATTCAGATTTCATGGCTTTAACCTAATGATGTGCACCTATATCTTTCATTGTCTCTTCATAAGTGTAAGGATCAGACTCAGCCTCTTCTAGGATAGCTTCACAAGTTTCTCCTAGACCTATAAATCTCATAGGTGGCTGAATAATTCTCCCTCTACGACGAGGCACCTGTGTACTAGTCATCTCATGAGTAGAATCTTGTGGTGTATCTAATATAGCCACATCATCCCTAATTTCATCCATTGGTTGTTCAAATACAAGTTCATTCATTTCAGCCAAAACAACTCTGCTTCTAGGAATAAAATCATTCATATAGTCATTTTCCAAAAATTTGGCATTTGTACTAACAAACAATTTATTATCTTTATGACTATAGAATAAACCTGCAACAGTTCTTTTTGGATACCCTACAAAGAAAACCATTTCTATTTTAGATTGTAACTTGTCAGACTTTCCTTTCAACACATTTCATGGATAACCCCAAATATGGAGATATCTCATACTAGACTTACGCCCAATCCACAACTCTACAAGTGTTTTAGGTACAAAATTCAGAAGATACATTACAGTATTTAAGGCATATCCCCAAAAAGAAATTGGTAGAATTGAATAACTCAACATGGATCTAGCCATATCTAAAAGAGTCCTATTCCTTCTTTTTGCTACACCATTTTGTTGTGGTGTTTCAGGTGCAGTCAACTGGGATATAATCCCATTTTCAGTTAAATAATCCTTGAAATCCCCAAAAAGGTATTCGCTACCTCGATCAGATTGAATGGCCTTTATGTATTTACCAAATTGATTTTCAACTGCCCCAATGTAGGCTTTGTATGGTCTCGATTGTGCAAAACAATCTCTTGAGGGCCCAATTTGCTGCTAAACCTACCGTGCACCACTGTTAGTGCAAAAACCAAGGGAATCTTCGCTTCAGAGCTGTCCCAAACCCTCCATCCTTTATATTTAAGCTTAGAATATGTGTGGGATTGTGATAGGGGGTTGAAAAGTCATGGCACATGGCCTGAGGTGTAGCAGCAACACAATGTGCCTGGCCTTGAGAAGCGTGCATAATGGGCTAAGCACCTCCCAGACCTTCCATATTCTAGTCTACGGTTTCTAAGGTCTTCTCCTACCCTTTTTCTTCACTAAAAACCCTTATAAGCACCATTTTTCTACACTTTTCAACACGAATTTGCATCAGAACATCGAATTCTTTCAGATCAGAGCATGGATGTTCTTGACAATGTGGAAACACAAAACAAACATGAAGTTTATTTAGGGTCTTGCTTATTTAAAATGCACCTATCATTTTCAAAATATTAGCTTGGACCCTTGATTGCGTCTTTATCATGGTGTGTTTCTATAATGATGTAGAATTAATGCACAAGCTTGGCAAGTAACTGGAACTTTCATATCATGCTTGAAATTGCGGGATGGACCCTTCTCTTTTGATTACATGGAAAAGTAATGCTTTTACAAAGTTTGGATTTTTACAACGCCTTAAGATCATGGGCTATAGACAATGGCTCCAACAGTGGACCTTTTTCAATATAAGGAAATTCAAATTTACACTGAAGAAGCTTCATTCTAGATGGCCTGGTCTCCTCAGAGAAGATCTTGAATTCTTGGCAATGTCCTCCTTGGTGTCGAGTTTCGACTACTTGCCACAAATTTTATTTGTACTCATTTACATGATGGAGCCATTAGTGTATGCATGCTTGCCCTTGTAGGGTTGGAAACCCTTAGGGTTTGGGTATGATCTAATGTGCAAGCAACGGGGTTGCTTTTCCCTAGGGGGTTTAATCACAAATTCTAAGTAATCGGGATGGATAAAGCCTGGAGTAGAGCACAACTCTTTGATGCAAGCAAAAAGAGAAAACCTACAAACGGAAACTGGACAATTTCCCCTTAATTCATTTTGAAAACAATCCTATAAAGGATATCCTACCCTAGGCTAGGATGTTTACTCGAATTTGGCTCTTCCTAATCCTCACAGGTTTAATGTAGTTTAGGCCAACTATATAAAACATGGCTTAACTAGTAAGTTGGTCCTATTATTAAGTGGGACCTCAATCATTTAATCCTTCCCTTCATAGAAGTTGTAGGATAAAGCGGATTAAGGGGAACTTTTCAGTATAATCCTGTCCAACCATGGACCCAAGGAAAAGCCTACAATTTGGCATCTAGTAACTATTCTAGGGTATACATATCCGGCATTCGCCTTCAATGCTATGTCTAAGCTCAACCCAATATGAAGGGTGATGTCAAGCATTTTGAAATGAAAAGGGAAAGACCTTCCAAGCACAACAAACATATGAACAGATAAAGGTGTAGTAGAAATTAAATCTTACTACCCTAGGTTTGCACAAGTGAAGGAAAGCTACAAAGCATACTTTAGGAAAGCAGTAAAGCCTCACACATATGAAAATACCTCAAAGCCGGTTTTTGGAAAACCATTTGAAAAAAAATTTTGGAAAATATTTTTGAGTTTTGGAAATAGTTTACTTGGATATAGTAAAAGCAATTTTCAGAAAGGAAAGCCCCGAAGACTAATGTCAATTTCAATGTTTTTGAAAGCCAATGTCCAAAGATTAGGATCTTATCAAAAGCTCTAAAGGCTAATGTTAAGGACATATTTTATATAATTGGCTAATCTTTTGACAAAATGTACTTTACTTGTAATTGGGTAGATCTAGGATGGGTTTAGTACTTCAAGAAATATATTGTTCAAGCCAATTATAAAAGCCATGAAGATTGGACCAAGAAACAAGTGAAGAAAAGCTGTTCATTAAATCTCAACAAATACCTCGATAGAAACAGTATCTATCAAGACTTAATAAAGAAAGCTCGACAGAAGCTAAATCTATTGAGATCTACGAAATCAGAATTTTTAGATCTAATTTTCGGCCTATGCTAAAATATTTGTGTAGGGTTTCTTTTCTCACAACCCTAGGCATATATAATGCTTATTTTAAAGGCTGTCACAATGTGTATGCATATAGGGAACATATGAAAAAGTGACTGAGTGCCTTATTCTCTCTGCAAGAAGTTATTAGTCTTTGCGCCTTAGGGTTTTGTAACCAAGTGCTTCTTGATCTTCATTATTAATGAAGTGAAGAACTTTACAACCAATAACATCTTCTTCAAGTTGCGGGGTTAGTCACGTACTAAGATTCATACAAAGGAGTTAGTCATGTATAAGGATCTGTGCATCATTGGTGGCGTTCATATACTAGAGAGTTCAAAGGTTCTAAAACGGTAGAAGGTTTCTGTTGTAAGTTTATCTATGGAGATTGTAGAGTCTAGGGACAAAGGTTCTGTACTAGATTTGAAACTTCTCTTTACTATAGTAAATTGCTTTTCAGGAAGATCTCTCCTTAAGTTTTTTTACTGTGAAACTAGTTTGTTTCATTGGTTTTCCTAGGTTATCATATCTTGTCTTATTTACTATTCTACTTTGCATGATATTGACATGATATTGATGTTTGTTTATTTTAATAAGGTTTATTCATAATAAATCTAATTAACAACTTGGATTTAAAACTTGTTAATTCTATCAACTGAGGTCTAAATTTTCCAAAAAGTGGTATCAGAGCAGGTACACTCTGATTGGATTAATTTCCTAAGAGTGATCCTTGACCCTCGTTGTCATGGATGTGGACAATCTCTTTTGATTCCTCCTTTATTTGATGACACTAATTATATGTCTTGGAAAGATCGTATGAAAGTTTTTTTGTAGGCTCTAGGTGAAAAAGAATGGCAACCTATTAAAGTTAGCTGGTTTAAGCCAAAGAAAGCGTCGGCGGATTGGGATGAAGCAACACTCAAAGTAGTAAATTTCAACAATAGGTCTTTGAATGCTCTATTTTATGGGGTGACCAATGAGGAATTCAAGAAAATATCATCCACAGAAGTTGCCAAGGAAGCATAGACCATTCTTGAGACCACTTATGAAAGTACCAAGGCAGTAAAGACTGTGAAGTTTCAAAGACTCATTAGTAGTTTTAAAGAAATAAGGATGGAGGAGGATGAGACCTTTGATGAGTTCTATGCTAAATTCAAGGATATTGTGAATTCTGCCTTCAATCTTGGAGAGTTTATTGCAGAACCCAAAATTGTTAGAAAAATCCTTAAGTCCCAACCTGAAAGATTCCATGCCAAGATCACTGCCATTGAAGAAGTGAAATACATTGATCAAATTCTTTTGACTGAGCTTGTAGGAAACCTTCAAACTTGTGAGATGGGATTAGGTTTAATGGGAAAATGTGGAAAAAGTAAAAACTTGGCTCTTAAGGGTATAGAGGAAGAGATTGATGACTCTGAAGATGAAGATGAAGATAAGGATGAGGATCTCACCTTCATAGCTAATGAAATTATCGAGCTTCTTCAATATAAGAAAAAGGATAAGGAGAAACCTCCTAGAAAATCTAAATCCTCTAAGAAAGGCAAGAATGAGAAACCCCTCATCCAATGCCATGAGTACTAAGATTTTGGTCATATGAGGGTAGAGTGTCCAAACTATCTTATGAAGGAAAAAACCAAGAATTCAAAAGGTAAAGAGTTGGTTTCTACCTTGAGTGATACTAAGAATGACTCTTCTGATGAGTATGTGGATGAATGTAGTCATTTTATGGCTTTTGTTGCCACCACCGATAAGGTGATTATGGAGAATGCCAGTGACACTGAGGATTCTTCTGATGATGAAGTACCCAAGAAGTTGACCCTTCAAAAATCCTATGATAAGTTATGCACTGAATTTATAAATTTGAAAAGACTTCTAATCTTTGTAGACAAGAGCTTAATGAGGTAAAAACTAAAAAAGTTGAACTGTTAGTTAAACTAGATGAGATTACAAGGTTAGTTGAGACTCCTGTTGTGGAGAACACCTCATTAGAAAAGAAAGTTAAGAATCTCAAGGTTTGGTTTAGTTAAGTTAGAACTCAAACAGAGAGGATGTCTAGTGCAAAGCTTAATGAGGTATTGAGTGCTCAAAAGTCTAGTTCTAATAAGATTGGCTTAGGATATGTTGACTCCTCCGATCCTTTTTCTTCCACGGTTTATGAATCAAAGACTGTCTTTGTGCCTCAATCTGAAAAATGTGATAAAGGTATGAAATCCATAACTTATCTGTCTAATTCTAAATTCTTTGATAGACCTCACTCTAGGAAGTCTAGTAGTCCTAAAACTGCTTATGTTTGTCACCATTGTGGTGTTTTTGGACACATTCGTCCTAATTACTTTAAGTTCTATCCTCAAAAACGAATGTCCAAATGGCCACAAGTTTCCTCTCAAGGAACTACACCTTTGTTTGGAGAGTTACTAAAAGTTTTGAACTTTTTAACTCAATTTTAGGAAAATTCTAATTCTTCTATGTCCTTTAGTAGACATACTAGGACACATGCATTTTCATCTTCATGGCCAAAGACTCGTGTTGTGTGGGTGAGAAATGAGCCAAAAACTTAATTGTCTTTTCTATTTGTCTTTTACTTTGATTCTTTCTATCTAAAGTAGGACTCTCTTTGCTTGATTTCTTATCTCTTTTTAGAATCATTCTTTCATGCATCTGCATCTTTCTTTCGTGCTTTCATGTTGTTTGTTTGTTTTTGTTTGGTTGTTTAGTCTTTTTTTGTCTTATTTTCAAAATAAAAAGAGAAAAATCAAAATAAAAAATTACAAAAATAGTGTGTGTTTGTGTATATTGGTACTTGTGTACCTTGGATGGCCATTGAAACAAAATTTCTAAATTTTGTATCTCTTGTAGCTTAGATGAGCACTTTAATGCACAACTAAGCAAGTGAGCTTTGTGGCTCGTGTTTGAAATGAGTACAATTAAATTTGTCTCATTTACACTTAATACTCATATCACTATTTTTTACAAGAATGACTAGAAAATCCAAAGAGAAAGGCATAAATAATCATCTCATTACTAAAGCCCCGCCAATCATGTATAACATTTATGTGCTTCGGCATAGCAAAATTGTGATGTTTTGACTTACATTATTGTGAATTTCTTCTCTTTCTATATATGCCCATGCATTATATGTTCAAAAAGAAAATATTCAAAGAATATAAAAAGCAAAAACAATCAAAATACTTTTAAATATAGTTGCAAGCGTGTTTTTAGGAGATATGGGAGTTATATGATGTACCTCGAAAGTGATAGTCCCTATCAAACAGTTATGATTATGTGTAAGCGTTTTTTATTCTCTCATATCTCAAATTGTCATAATATAAGAAACTTGTGCACACCTGTTATGTTTTCACACATAACAACAAAAAGTTATTTGCTATTTTTTGATACATGTACAGATACAATGTGATTTGGTCATTAGAAGGAATACATGTGTTAATATATACTCAGTAAACTGTCTTAACTTGTTTTTGAAATATAAAATTGGTTAGACTTGTTTAGTGTGTGTGTGTGTGTGTGTGTGTGTGTGTGTGTGCATGTGCGTGTGTGTGTGTGTGTGTTGGATTTATACCCTTTGTATCTTGTTTGAGATGAGTTTTGAGAGCTTAATAAGTTGATTTGATATTTTAGTGAGTAGCTTTATTTATGCATTCATCTCTATGTGTTTTTCCCTTCTTGAAAAACCTCTTTTCTTCAAGCTTGACAGCTCCTCGACACATCCTCAACTGATATCCTTTCTATCAAGTCTTCTTCCTGTGATCTCAATAGGTCCTCGATAGCTTCTCAATCCATCAAGGAAATTTTCTGAGCTCTCTATTTGTCCGATAGATTCTCGACAAATCCTTGATCCATCGAGATTTCTGAGTTTTCTCTCGATAGCTTCTCGATCTATCGAGACCCTTTTGCATGCATTGTTTTTCACATGTTTTGCATCTTTCTTGTATCTTGTCATTCATAGTATCTTGTTTCATTACATTCATGCATTTATATGGTTTTCTTGTGCCCCCTTGATCATCTTTATATTTCTCGAGTGAAATTTTATAGCTTCTTGTACCCTTTGTCAATCATGATAAAAAGGGGGAGAAAATATGGTTTCTTTGTAAGATTCTATATGTTAGGGAGATAAATACATGCCTTTATAAGGGGGAATTATATTTCATTTTGTTAAGGGGAGTGTTTACCTCCTTGTTGTTTTAGGAACTTCTTTTAACTTCTTGTACACTGGTCTTGTGACCATTTTTACATACATTGTGCTTATCTTTGATATATATATATATATATATATGTTGTATGTCTTCTTCACCTATCTTTACATATGTTGTTTCTTTTCTCACTTTATACACATGTTTCTGTTAGGATATATGCCCTTAAATCCTATTGTATGATACTATGTATGACATTATGTATGACTTAATGTTGTGTTTAATAAAGTTGTTTATTTTTATCTAAAATAATGATAACATGAATATTTGGACATTATCATATAGTCCATGAGATGCATAGTATGTGATTTATGTGATTTAGTCACAGAAGATATAAATCACAAGTTCTTTGTAAACTCAAAATTTATAGTTCGTAGTCGGTGATGAAATTGGGCATTTCATCTGCGAAGACTATAACGTATCAACTAAGATGATTTGTCTTGATCATGGAAGTGGTGACTTCTAGTTGATATGTTGATATGTTTTAAGAGTTAAAACATATTGAACTGGACCGCTGTGAGATTTATTATTCTCCTAACGATTGTCAATTGAATAATAAATCTCACGACTTCTATTTGTATGAACTCTTAATCCTGAGAGAATAATGGACTTGATCATGAGGTGTAGGTTGCTTTGATATATCAGGAGTGAGATCTAATGTGACGGTCAAAACCTCAGTATGTTGGGCAACCACATTTAGTGTTGATGGAACATATATTCTCAAGATGGAATTCATAATCTCTTAATGGAGATACAAAATATTCCCTTGAGATAAGTTTAATGGGTTTGGTTATTCAGAGAGTTAGGCCTAACCACTTTGGTAAGAAATTACTAAAGTATATATTTATGAAATTGGATTTCATAAAATATATGATGAATAACTTTAAAGGATTAAACCGGGTACTCAAGGATAAGATGTAGTAATTTACAAAGTGGCAGTCTATATTTATGACTTTGTATTACTACGAATATTTTATGAAGGGGTTGCGTGTAAAATAAAGTCTTGGGATATAATTTATTAATAAGGCCTAGAGTGCAATTATATTTATATAGTGGTATTAAATATAATTAATGGTAACTTTGGACTTGTCAAGAGTTGACGGAAAAGCCCAAGGCCCATTGGAGCTAGTGTCTTATTGGTCCCTTTTGGTCCCATTCCAAGCCACACATTAAAGCCCAATTGGAAAGGCCCAATAGGCCGGCCCAATTAGATAATCAGTTAGTTATAAAGGGAGAAACATACAGAATTTTTTAAAGTGATTTTTCGAAAAGAAAAGAAAGAGTGTGAGACACACTTTCATTCTCCCTTTTTGGAAACTGATTGAGAGACCACACATCTTGGGCGTAAAGTGGAATTGGAGTGAAGATTAAAAGTTTTCCCAAGTGCTTCTAATCTTTGTTTTTGAAATTCTCCACACCAAGGTACGCTATCTTGTTCTTAAATTCTGAAATTTAAAGAGTGCATGTTGTCAATCATGAATGAAATAGATCCTTGTTTGTTACTTCCGCTGTGTGTTTTGTATGAGATACAAAACCAGATTTTACCCAACAGTTTCTTTATGTACGCAATCTTTATTTATGTTTCACACATGATGCCTTAATGAGTTTTGTTTAAGTGTTTCAGAAAAACAGGTTGTGAAAATCTATCATGCCGTGAACTCTTTTCTTGCAAAAATTTTCAAGAGTTTGTAGTATAAATAAATTTATTTTTTAATACAACAAATGGTTATGAGTTGAGTGATTTAAGACTTCTCTGATAATTTTTTTTGTTGTCGTGGTTTTGTCACGGATTTCCAAAGGAGGATTTTGTTAAGGACATATTTTATTGAATTAGCTAATCCTTTAACAAAATGAATTTACTTGTAATTAGGTAGATTTAGGATGAGTTTAGTACTTCAAGAAATATGTTGTTCAAGCTAAGTATTAAAGTCATGAAGATTGGACCAAGAAACAAGTAAAGAAAAACTGTTCATTAAATCTTGATAAATAATTCGACAGAATCAGTATTTATCAAGACTTAATGAAGAAAGCTCGACAGAAGCTCGATAGAAGCTAAATCTGTCGAGATCTACGAAATCTAAATTTCTAGATTTGATTTTCAGCCCATGCTGAAATATTTGTGTAGGGTTTCTTTTCTTACAACTCTAGACATATATAAGGCTTATTTAAAGGCCGTCATGGTGTGTATGCACATAGAGAACATATGAAAAAATGACTAAGCTGCAAGAAGTTACTGCGTCTTTCCGCCTTAGGGTTTTATAACCAATTCCTACTTAATCTTCATTGTTGATAAAGTAAAGAACTTTGTAGCCAATAACATCTTCTTCAAGTTGCAAGGGTTAGTCACGTACTAGTATTCGTGCAAAGGAGTTTGTCACATATTGGGATCCCCGCATCATTGGTGGCGTTCATACATTAGAGAGTTCAGATTTTCTAAAGTGGTAGAAGGTTTCCACTATAAGTTCATCTGTGAAAATTTTAGAGTCTAGGGACAAAAGTTTTATACTAGATTTGAAACTTCTCTTTACCATAGTGAATTTCTTTTCGAGAAGATTTCCCCACAGGTTTTTTACTATGAAAAAAGTTTGTTTTATTGGTTTTCCTGAGTCATCATATCTTGTCTTATTTACTATTTCGCTGTGCATGACATTGACATGATATTGATTTTGTTTGTTTTAACAATGTTTATTCATAATAAATCTAATTAACAACTTGAGTTTAAAACTTGTTAATTCTATCAACTAGGGTCTGAATTTTCCAACAACTAAACTCTCTAAGTGTCCCTAGTGGAGTCTCCAGTCTATCGACGCCTCGCAACTACTCTACCACCTATTACGATGATGCTCGTATGCCTCTCTATCTTAGTGCGAGAATGATGATATGATGTGAAGGTGTGTTGTACCTCAGGTGTGTGACTGGCATCTGAGTTGATTTTAAGGAAATTACCAAGAGTAAGTGAAGTCGGCACCAATCATTGGGTTTTTCTAAGATGTGATTGGTCACCTGACTCTATTTGATTTTATTACTGATCTTAGGCTAAGAAAAAGGTTGTTTTTCCTAATCTAATATGGATGGATAAAAAATCTTAATTCTTGAGTTTGGAAGTCTGGTTACGTGTGTGGAAGGTGTTAGGTATCCTATAACGCCTGTCCAAAGACAGTCCTTTATTTTGGTAAAATCATAATTTAAAGGCATTGGCAGTTGAAAACAAGCTATTGGCATTAGCTTTCAGGGCTTTAAGCAAATTGGGCTTTGAGGTTTGGTTTTGGAATAGGTTTGGTCTCGATCGATGCTTCCCAAATGTGTTTGGAATCGTTACCAAATTTCCATAGCAAAAATCTTGTAGCATTTCACCTTATTTTTGTGGCGAAAATCCAGCAGCGTTTCGCCTCAGATGCATCATAGCACACAAAACACTATTCTCACCAAGTTTTCGACGTAAGAATATGGCAATGAGGGATGCCCCATTTTTATTGCAAAAATCTGACAAAGTTTCACATTTGGTGTGCTACGGTGCACCGGCAGAGTTTCGTGCATGTGTATACAGCGCGTGCCAACATGCTCTTGCTAGGACAAGCCAAAGCCCCCCAAAGCATTAAACACATTGATACATGTCACATACATGGGGAAATCGATGTCACTTGGTGACATGGGTCGGGACGATCACACCATGGTGACCATGCTTATAGTATGACATGAATATGCACCTGCAACAATCGCCTTGAACACACACTCGTGCCACGAGGTTAAGAGCACTCATGGCCAAAGAGGATCACTCATGTAACCATGAGAATCTATGATACAAAGTGCACAATCACTCTCACACATGCAAGCATATATATACATATATATATATATATATATATATAAACACATATACATCATGCACAATACTATCACAAAGAGTAGGAAAGTAAATTAGACATTGCCAACGTTCCAAGGGCATAACCCAGCAAGGTATAAGAAATGTAAAACAGACATTGCCATACCTAAGGAACGCGGCCCAAGCAAGGAGCAAGAAAAATAAAGAGTACAAGGAGAGGGGGAACCCTAATACATGCTCTAGAGAAAAGGCTATGAAAGAGAGAGAGAGAGAGAGAGAGAGAGAAACAATCTAAAGGGGCTAGGCCCCCTAATCTACTGAACATTACAATTTATGGGCTTGCATCCTCTCGTTTGCATCTTGCCCTTTTTGCTTGCCCCTAAGAGGTCGCACCTTTACTTCATGTGTCCATGCTTCATGCGTGTACATACAAAGACCAAAGAAACAAGGTAGCAAACAAGCAAATAAAGAAACAAAGGAGATAGAGAGAGCATGCAAAGAACATACAAACAAAGAAAGCTAAATGGGGGCAAACAAAGCATGCTAAATATATCAAAGGGAAAACAAGTATGTTATTAAAAAAAAAAGGTGTCCTGGAGGACAAATGTAGGTTTGGATCGAGTGTCCATAGTTCCATTGGATTGGAGTATGGACGACACACAGACTCATGCAAGCATGCAAAGATTCAAAGAAAGCCAAATATAGGGAACAAAGCAAGCAAGGCAAGCATATCAACATCACACGAGATAGAGAAAAGGTATGCATCGAGCAAACTGGCATCACGGGGATACGTCTCACAAGTGGTTACACCTCATTAGGCCACAAAGGGGATGAATGTAACCACACAAGAACAAGCCCACAAGGGGGCACAAAGCATGGCAAGGCCTAGATCTAGAGACACTAACATTGACATAAAGTATAGATGCAAGCAAGCATACACATGCATATAGGGAAATGATCCAAACCCTTTGATATAGGCCTAGGTGTATGAATGTAAGCCTAGATCATGGGATCTAGATCTACACGTCACCAATAAGGGCTAAAACACAAGAGAAAGAGAGACATCAAGGAATAAAAGGGCTATAGAAGTACATGGCATAGCAGCCAGGGGCGGAGCCAAGGGGGGTCGAGGGGGGGCATTTGCCCTCCCTGACCTTCCCCCAAACTCTTTTAATATAGCAGCCTAATGCTTATTTTGCCCCCTTACTATATTTTTAGATTAGTTTGCTTTTTTTAACCAATAGTCAAGAGATAAGTATCACAAATTTTCTTGATAAGAAAAGATAAGTTTTACATATTGTGTGAAAGAAAAAAAAAATCTGATAACTTAATTATGGACTCATGATAGGTTTTTTTTTTTCCTGATTATTATTAGAAGTCTTACAACACTTTTGGTGTCTTACATTAATTGAAAATCAGTATTTTTGAGGGATTCTCAGCTAGTTAATCCATGGGTTTTATGGAAGTTGCTATTGCTACAAAGTTTCAAAAGTTGGGAAAAATACTCTGTTTTAAAGTCATGAAACAGGGGAGTTTCAAGCTAGCTCCCTTAGCTCTCTAAACTTTTGAATTTAAAGTATTTAGAGGAAATCCTTACTAGCTTCTAAGATGTGCTTAAAGTCGCATAATTTTCAAAGGTGTTTTGTAACTTTTGTTAGTTCTAAGTAACCAAAGTCATTTATAGCCAAGGTTTGTTTTGACGTTTTTGCAATTATAATTGAAAGTCATGAACACAATTTCAGCTATGTTTCATTCACATAAGATGTAACTATTGCTATTATTTTTAATCTTGCCCCCCCTAAACTAGAATCCTAGCTCCGCCACTGATAGCAGCCATCATATAGTTCTAAGCACACAAATGTGGCACGAAGCACACAAACACATAGATGTAAACATAAGCACGTAGATCTAAGCATAAACATCGAAAAGAATACATAGGCATGTAGATCTAAGCATAAATATGGCAAGGATCATAGAAGCATGTGGATCTAAGCACAAGTATGGAATTTAGACATATCCTAGCCCAAGAAGGCTAGGCCAATAGCATCAAAGTGATAAATCATGGCAAAAGCAAGGAAACATGTTAGAAAAACCATAAAGATATGCTAGGAAGCAAGAACGTGCTAGGAAAAGCAAAAAAGATTATTGAACAATAAAAATCTAGAAAAAGCTATGAAAAGAAAAGGGTGTCGATTGTAGCTAAAAAACTACATCCATACCCCTAAACCTTAAATCCAAGGTATGGAACCTGTTGGGGTTTATGCCCTAAAATCCAATTTATTGGCATGTCATAAATAATTAAATTGTTTAATTATATGAGACTATCTATAAATGAACTAATGGGACATTATCGTAGTCTATGAGATGCATAGTATGTGATTTATGTGAAAAGTCACAGAAGATATAAATCATAAGTTCTTTGTAAACTCAGAATTTTAGTTCGTAGTCAGTTATGAAATTGGGCGTTTCATCTGTGAAAACTATAACATATCAACTAAGATGATCTGTCTTGATCATAGAAGTGGAGACTTCTAGTTGATATGTTGATATGTTTTAAGAGTTAAGACATATTGAACTGGACCGCTGTGAGATTTATTATTCTCCTAATGACTGTTAAATGAATAATAAATCACACGACTTCTATTTACATCAACTCTAAATCCTAAGAGAATAATGGACCTAATCATGAGGTGTAAGTTTCTTTGATATATTAGGAGTGAGATCTATAAGTCATGATCAAAACCTCAGCATATTGAGCAGCCGCATTTAGTGTTGATAGAACATATATTCTTAATATGGAATTCATAATCTCTTAAAGGAGATATAAAATATTCCTTTGAGATAAGTTTAATGGGTTTGGTTATTCAGAATGTTGAGCCCAACCACTTTAGTAAGGAGTTACTAAAGTATATATTTATGAAATTGGATTTCATAAATATATGATGAATAACATAAAAAGATTAAACCGGATACTCAAGGATTAAGTTGTAGTAATCTTCAAAGTGGCAGTTTATAGTCATGACTTTGTATTATTATGAATATTTTAATGAAGATGTTGCATGTATAATAAAGTCTTAGGATATAATTTATTAATAAGGCCTAGAGTGCAATTATATTCATATAATGGTATTGAATATAATTAATGGTAACTTTGGACTTGTCAAGAAAAAGCCCAAGGCACATTGGAGCTAGAGTCTTATTTGTTCCATTTTGGTCCCACTCCAAGCCACATACTAGAGCCCAATCGAAATGGCCCAAAAGGCTAGCCCAATTAAAAAATCAATTATATATAAGGACAGAAACATACAAAATTTTATGAGTCTTTTCATAAGTGTTTTCATTAAGATTATACTAGGAATGAAATGGTTTGTATGTGAGTGCTGGACACTCTTATTCTCTCCTTGGAAACTGATTGAAAGACCACACTTCTTGGGCATTAAGTGGAATTAAGGTGAAGATTAAAAGTGTTCCCAAGTGCTTCTAATTTTTTTTTTTGAATTTCTCCGCACCAAGATACACTTTCTTGTTCTTAAATTCTGAAACTTACATAGTACATGTTATTAATTGCGAATGAAGTAGATCTGTTAACTTTTCTACATATGTCTTGTATGCGATACAAACAATTATTTTTTCAACAATTGGTATCAGAACTGTCTTCAATTTCAAATCTGTATAACATGTTTTGTGAGTTTTGGAATTAGAGATAACAGTTTCATGTTGTTAGAAAATTATGCATTTAATTTTCTGCATGGTTGTTGAAATTATTTGATGAAAACTGATATTGATGTTATGATGTTGTTTAAATTTGAATGTAAGTATGTTAAATTGATCTTTAAGGCTATAGCATCAATGGAATTCGGTTTTGATATTAAATTCCATCTATTATGTTCATATGGTGGTTGTTTGTTCATGAAAAACCTTTGAAATCTGTCAAAATCTACCCTTCAAAAACTGAAAACACGTGTTTTTCATGAGTAACTTCATGAGAAGGTAACCCCCGAAAAATGCCTCTGAAGCACAAAACTGTTTCGCGAGTAAGCTTTACTCACGAATCAGTTTCGAGACAGCCGCGAAAGTTTCGGTCTGAATTTTGTGTTTTCACTATTTTGCCTTAACCCATTTTCGCTGGAAGAGCTTAGTCACAAGATTCTCACGAAAATGTAAATCTTCATTGATAAAATCAAAAGGTGTTTTTGATGGAAGAATAATGAAGATGTTATAAGGCTATGTAATTAATTTTATAGTCCTTAAAAGTTAAGGACATTTATTAATCATTATCTAACTAAAAGATCTAATGAGATCAAAGATATTAGTTAAATAGAACTCTTAGTCCTAAATTATTTTATGATTAAAATTCCTTAATTTATTTTAATTAGAGGTTTTTAATGAGATTAAAATTCTATTTAAAGGTATATAGTTTCTAATGAGATTAGAATTCTTAATCAAATAAGTTAAGGATAGAGTTCTATATAACTAATTTTTTATTCATTAGTGTTTAAAGAATCCTAAATAGTTTAGGACTTCCATCTTAGTTAGTGATTCTAATAAGATTAGAGTTTTCAACAAGTGCAGGATTATTAGTTGTGATGGGATCACAATAATTGAAGAAAAACCCAAATTATGAGTGGTAGTATTGAAATAACCCTTTTGTTAAGTTTATTGTAATGTGAATAGATATCTTATCTTGACTTCGAGTCTTGCATTCCATGCGGAGAGTATTTACTTCATGGATTACAAGGTTAAACTTCTTTGTGATTGCGCGAATGTTCGTTATGCTATTGTGACGTGACTTAGTTACATCACATTGAATTTAAACAATTAAACACATTTGATGTGTAGGGTTAAAATTGTGATTACATCACAATGTCTTCATGACAATCCACTTGTTTTAAAATTTCTAGTGGGAGAGAGATACAAGGGTTAGATCTCACGGTCTCCATTGTCAGTTCATAGTGGTGTGGGGTAAACATCTTCTCTTGGCCTCGAGCCTTGCGTTCCATGCAGAGGATGTTTATTTCATGATACTACAAGATACTTCTCGGTTTATAGTGGTGCGGGCAAGAACCTCGTCTTGGCCTCGAGCCTTGCATTCTATGCGGAGGGTGTTTTGCATCATGGTAGTACAAGATTAAACCTTACAAGGTTAAAGTTTTATGGCTACACATGGTTCTAGGCAATGATGTATACTAGACTAAGTTTGATAGTACCCTCTATGCTGAGTTCTTACTATTATTACTTAGAGGCTAAAGGAAAAGTGGCAAATTATTTTTGTTTGATAAAAGTTACCATGCTAGCATTAATAATGAGCATATTTCTCGCCTGATCATAGTGGTTGGTATTCACTCTATGCTGAGGAATATTAATTGCGGGATAGGTTGTCATTGCACCTAGTATAGTATGGTTTTCGGGTTCCATATTATATGGTTATGGATGCAAAATATAATGTCCTTGTAATTATGTTCATAGTCTCAAAATAAAGTTGTCATAATTTTGTTCTCTAGCTATTATTTTAAATGAATCACATTAACTAAGAAATAATTTTGGACATGGTTCTTAAAAGAGCTGAAGTACATAAATATGTTTCAATTCAGCATTGTCATAATTTCCTATGCATGATGCATTGATGGAAGATAGTTTATGATATGATCATAGTCTCCATTGAAATGCTATAATATTTCATTGGCTTCTATCTCAATTGTGCTACTACATGAGATGCAAGAGTTAGTACTAGATTTAGACTTCATATTAAGCCTAAATGAGATGTTTGGTATGAATCATATTGAGTGCTAAGAAAGGCTTAAGGAGTTCTAATTCTATGTCATTTTATGAAAATATTTTTTATTTTAAAATGAATTGGAAGTATTGCATGTAGAGATTAAATGTTATTCTCATATAGATGTGATCCATAAGATTTTGTTAGAATCATTTGATCAATTCAGATTGTTTTGAAAATAAATAAGTAAATTTTTTTTTATATTATCAGAATTGATGAGTGATTTCTTCGTAACAGAAGACATCCTAAAAGCTAAGACTAGGATAAATATAATTTAATTCAAATTCTTTGCCTGAATCGAAAGGAAAGGGTGGTAAAAAAAGGAATTATAATACCAAACAGTTGGATAAACAAGTTGCCCTAGTAGTTGCCAAAAGGAAATTAGACTCAAAAGTATGACCAAAAGGAAAGTGTTTTTGTTTTGGTAAAGTTAAGCATTGTCCATGATTATTTTCTAGATGGAAATTTACATGTTTTACTTTTTAAAGAGAAAGTTTCCATCCTTTGGTATTGTATGTTTTGGCACTTATCTAGATTTTATTAATTTAAATGGTATTCAAGATTGGTCAAAGATGGGCTTTTAGAACCATTATTTTATTATATTCCCAGACTATGAATTCTATTTAGAGGATAATATGATCTAGGGTTCCTTTATTGTAAAGGATTATAATTTCAATGACTTCTTTAAGTCAGTGCATACATGAAGGAGAAATAAGATTCTTTAGAAATAGTAAAGTACATACTCTATGTATTACTGTACATTTTCTAAAATTTATTTCAAAATTTTGTTCCTAGGACATTTATCAAATTGTGGATTGGGTGAAAACGTAGTATATGATACTTCCACTTTTGGATATGTCCAGCACTTATGCTAGAAAGGAAGTCTAACAAATTGAAACCAAAAGGTAGAAAAATGTGTGTTTGTGATGGGTATCCAAAAGGATTTGCAGAAGATTGTTTTGGTAGTCATAAAGAAGACAAGATGTTTGTAAAGTACAAACACAAAGTTTTTGATGGTGACTATGTGAATAAAAATAAAGCAAAACGTAGAATTGTTTTAGAAGAAAAATGTCAGAATTTGTTGAAAGACAACTATAAAATACATTTAGAAATGAGATAGTTGCATTAGATACACCACAAGACATTATTTTATATATATAGCTAACACACCAGTACAATATCGTAGTGGGAGGATTATCAATCACTAAATAAATTTATACTTTTGGAATAAACTTTTGAAGTCATTCCACATGGATGTGAATTTGATCCTCGGTCCTTCATAGAGGCAATATATAATATGAATATAGATTACTGGATCAAGGTTATGTAAATGGAATTAGATTCTATTTAAAGTCTAGAACTTGTAGAGGCGCCTAGTGGCATTAAGCCGATTGTTCTCAAATAGGTCTACAAGAAAAATGAGATTGATAGATTTGAAGGTGCAAACCTTCAAAGTCAAGACTAGTGGCAAAAAGATTCATTCAAAAAGAAATGGTTCGATTATGAAAGGTTTTTTCACCAATAGTCAAGTTTGACTCTATCAAGATTCACTTATCCATTAAATTTCATTTGGATGAGATATGGCAATGGATATCAAAAAAGCTTCTTTTAGTAGCAATCTTGAGGAAGCCATCTATGTGATGTAACTAGACTTATACATAGCAAATAACCAATAGTGTTTAGAATGCAAGTTGCTTAAATTCCATTTATGGACTAAAGCTAGCATCTAAATCATCAAATACTATCTTTGATCAAGAAATCAATTTGTTTGATTTTGATCAAGTATTAAAAGGCCTTATGTGTATAAAACTATATAGAATAATAAATTTCTTAATGTATGTTGATGACATTCTAATCATTTAGAATGATTTAGAGTTATTGTCATCAATAGAGTTTTTGTTGTCTAATCCAGTTTGATATAAAGTACCGGGGAAAGACTAGTCACATCTTAAGAATTAAATTTTGTTAAAATTCAGAAATTAGGATGTTAGGTCTATCTCAAACTGCATAAATAGATTAGATTCTAGCCACGTATAGCATGTAATACTTCAAGAAAAGATTCTTTCCTTTTAAGTTTGAAGTTCCTTTATAAAGGAATATAGTCCTAAGACATATAAAAGGAAAAGCATATTAAGACAGTTCCTAATACCAATCCATAGGAAGTCTTTATGCTATGCTATATACTAGGCTAAATATCTATTTTGCGGTGGGCAAGGTAAGCAAATATCATTTGAATCAAGATCACTTTATTGAGTAGGAGTAAAGCATATACTCAAATATTTTAGGCAGAGCATATTAAGACAGTTCCTAATACCATATCCATAGGAAGTCTTTATGCTATGCTATATACTAGGCTAAATATCTATTTTGAGGTGGGCATGGTAAGCAAATATTATTTGAATCAAAGATCACTTTATTGAGTGGGAGTAAAGCATATACTCAAATATATTAGGAGAGTGAGGTTTTGATGGTCACTAGATGTACAAATACTGACTTGTAGTTTGTTTGTGATTTATGAAGTTGGGCTTCAAGATATGTGTTCATCCTAGATGGTGAAGATACACATTAAGCGTAAGTATCATCTCATTAGAGAGATATGAGTATGTGAGAAGTAGTAGTATAAAATATAATTTATGCAATAAATTTGGCTAAAACTTATTTCCAAACCTTGTATTAGATTAACTATGAATTACTCTGAAGGGAGATAAGTGTCGGGTATATGGTAAATTGTATTTGAGGGCAAGTAGGAGATTATTGGGGTTTATGCCTTAAAATCCAATTTATTGGCATGTCATGAATAAATAAATTGTTTAATTATATGAGGCTATCTATAAATGAACTAATGAGACATTATCTTAATCCATGAAATGCATAGTATGTGGTTTATGTGAAAAGTCACAAAAGATATAAATTACAAGTTCTTTGTAAACTCAGAATTTTAGTTCGTAGTTAGTCTTGAAATTGGGTGTTTCATTAGTGAAGATTATAACATATCAACTAAGATGATTTGTCTTGATCATGGAAGTAGAGACTTCTAGTTGATATGTTTTAAGAGTTAAGACATATTGAACTGAACAGTTGTTAGATTTATTACTCTCCTAACGACTGTTAAATGAATAATAAATCTCATGACTTCTATTTACATCAACTCTAAATCCTGAGAGAATAATGGATCTGATCATGAGGTGTAAGTTACTTTGATATATCGATCTATAAGTCATGATCAAAATCTCAATATATTGGGTATGTGCATTTAGTGTTGATGGAACATATATTCTCAAAATAGAATTCATAATCTCTTAACAAAGATATAAAATATTCCCTTGAGACAAATTTAATGGGTTTGGTTATTCAGAGTGTTGGGCCCAACCACTTTAGTAAGGAGTTACTAAAGTATATATTTATAAAATTGAATTTCATAAATATATGATGAATAACATAAAAATATTAAACCAGGTGCTCAAGGATTAAGATGTAATAATCTTCAAAGTGACAATCTATATATTCAAAAGGTTAACCCAATTAGATAATCAGTCATATATAAGGAGAGAAACATACAGAATTTTATAAGTCTTTTCATAAGTGTTTTCACTAAGATCATGCTAGGAATGAAATGGTTTGTATATGAGTGTTGGACACTCTCTTATTC
This sequence comes from Castanopsis chinensis, assembly GCA_032878915.1. Taxonomy (NCBI): domain Eukaryota; kingdom Viridiplantae; phylum Streptophyta; class Magnoliopsida; order Fagales; family Fagaceae; genus Castanopsis; species Castanopsis chinensis. The sequence goes on along the minus strand of JAVQMG010000133.1, from coordinate 34,028,070 downwards.
TCTCCTTTGAAACTGATTAAGAGACCACACTTCTTGGGCATTAAGTGAAATTGGAGTGAAGATTAAAAGTGTTCCCAAGTACTTCTAATTTTTGTTTTGAATTTCACCGCACCAAGATACGCTTTCTTATTCTTAAATTTTGAAACTTAAATAGTACATGTTATCAATTACGAATGAAGTAGATCCGTTAATTTTCTGTTGCATATATTTTGTATGTGATACAAACATGTATTTTTCCAATAAAACCAAGGAGAGGAAGATTGGGTGCAAGAACACTACCTTGTGATTTTGGACAAGAGAAGAAACAAAGTTGTTTGGATGTATTTGGGAGAGAAATTAGAAAGAAGAGAGAGAGAGAGAGAGAGAGAGAGAGAGAGAATTTGCCTAGAAAACTGCCCAAAATCCTCCCTTTTTTTTTTTGCAAAATAAGGGGTCTTGAAGCATTTATTGTTAAATTTTGACCCTGTAACTTCCAACGACCATATAATGTGCGTCGGCCACCCCTGTTGACATCAACAGTTTTGGCTTTTTCTGGTCCAACTTCGTACATGTATTTGAAGGGCTTCCTTGAATTAGATTAAGGTAATCTTGGTGTTCTTTGAAATTTATGGATGTCTAATTTCCAAAACACTAAAGAAATTAGAAATCCAACGATCGGATCGAAAGTTATGGCCTTGGGAAGCATGCTAACGGGCTTTACACAGTTTTCTGGATATCTCAACTGTTTTAACTCCAATTTTAACCAACAAATAGTCATTGGAAAAGGAATTTTATAATCTTCACAGTGGCACCGATCCCAACTTGTTTTGACATTTAGATCAAAATTAGGGTTTCTAGTGCCCTTATGGAGTCAACATCGGGTCAAAGTTTACGAAAATCATCAAGTGGCTAGGGTTTGATGTAAAAGCATGAAAAATGATGTTTCAGATGGACTTTGACCTCATTTGAATTTTAGTCAACCCAGGGTTGACAAGGGGCATTTTGATCAGTTTGACCAGAAAAGGCACTTTAAGTGCCCCGATGCTCAAACAAGTTAGGCCATGTCAATCTAGATGTTTTCCGTGGCCCCATGGAGAAAAAATAATATTTTTTAAATTTTCGGGGGTTCGGCACGCAAATTGAGGGCAGATAATATATGGTATCTACAGAGATTAGAAAAATATATAACACTATTTGAACTGAGGCTCGGGGCTCACTCTCTTTAAGGAGATTCAAGCTCTTGGTTGGCTACACTCTATGATGAGTGAAGACCTTCTCTGACTTGTCTCACCCAAGTTACAACAGCCCAACAAATGTCGTATGACTAAAACAACCTCTGCACAAAGTGTTCAAGTCCAAAACTCCACCAAAAAGAACACCCTTCTTTGCCAAGAATTTCTCTCTTTTTTTAATGTATAGAATTACTTGATTTTTTGTGTGAATAATGTTATTATATTACAGTAACTTAGATTGGGTCCGAATGAGTCTATTTATAGGCTCAAGGGCCTTGCGAAATTATTACCTAAATTAATTTGATTAATTAGGTCCATTATTATAATGTAGTGGGTGTTACAAGATTAATTGATGGACATAAATATGATGGGCTGAAGTTACACAGTTAAATGGATGAGATAAAAAGTTTCTGAAGAAATAAATAAGTGCAACAACTAATCCATTAAATGGGTGAATGGCTTTTCATTTTTCATAATAAAAAAGTCATTTACTGACTAATTGATAAGGAAATTATTCTAAATAAATCTCGCCCACAAATTGGTACAATACATATCAGCATATTAATCACCACATTTAAAAAGAATAAAATAGTCTCTCTCCTTTCCAATGTGGGATCAAACATTTTCACTAACTCCTCATTTTCCATATTAACTCCTACATTTTTACATTTATATAGTCACATAATTCCATTTTATTTAATTAATATTAAAATGCTTCAACATCCCCCCACTCATTTAAATCTTAAATTATTTTAGTTAAAGAGAGATTACCAAGCAAAGACCAGTCACTTTGCATCATGAAGGTGTGCTCTGCATTAAATCTTCACTTCATAAAATAGTAATCTCAACTCCAGAGTCGTAGTGGTCTCCGACTTGAATTAGGACTGCTTTGTGAAAATTAAGCATCACTATTTACACATAACAACCCAAGTGTTGACATGAGCTTTTATAACTAGCACTTTACATTCTTGTGTTGGTCCCAGTTTCATAAGTGTATTTCAGATTTAGTCCAAATCTCATAAGGAGCAGCCCCACCCCCACACTCACATAGGTGAAATTTTGTCAAGGGTGCTCCTGTAATTTTGAAACCCCACTCATACGAGTTACAAATTTCAATAAGAGTTTTTTACTCAACCTCTCCACATTACAGGATAAATGCAATTACAGCATAGGTTGAAAATTTTAAAAATTATTTACAAAATAAATAATTAAATAAATAAATATTGCATTTCTAACGACCATCATATAATTCGTTTTTCCCATTGAACCCAATTCTTAGGATCTCTGGTCCTTAGATTGGGTATCCTCATACATGGCTCATGATTTTATGGACTTTAGTCTCATCCCCCTCAATGTATTTTAGACTCTATCTTTTCCCAAGATCTTGGTAAATTTATGATGCCACTACTTAAATAAAATCACACGGTACTGTGCTTTCTTCTTATAAGCCTAGATTTACCATTGTAATAACGGTTTTTAACTCTACCAATTGCGGCAATGCAATCACAATGAATTCATATAGGTGGGATTGGCTTTTCCCAAAGTGAAATTTTATATAACAAATCTCTAAGCCAATTTGCCTCTTCACTAGTTAAAGCTAATGCTATTAATTCACTTCCATTATTGAATTAACAATTTTTATTTTCTTTTTAGATTTCCAGCAAATAGCGCCACTATCTAAGGTAAAAATATAACCAATGGTAGAGAGGGAATCACCTAATAATGTATTTCAATCGGCATCACTAAAAGCTTCAATCACAACAGGGTACTTAATCCACTATTTGTCGTAACTTCTCCTTAAAGTGATTCATCGTTCCCGGTGATAGGTTTCTCAGAAAAGTAAGGAAGGACGCAAGGCCAACCACTCATAGGCCTTTTCCTTTGGTGGGAAGGCCAACGACCAGTGATTTATACTAGGCTTGCTAGTAAATTTACTAAACGCTCTTGCATTAGCAATGTGAGGTCTAGTACAATTAGTAGCATAACGCAAACTACCAATGATGCTAGCATAATACTTTTAATTAAAAATCTCATCATCATTATTCACAGGAAATAAATGAACACTAGAATCAAAAGGAGCAACTACACTTTTGTGATCATGAAAATTATATTTTCACAAAATTTTATCAACATAATGTGATTAATCAAGAAATATTCCATCATATGTTTTTGTAATTTTCATGCCCAAAATAAAATTAGCCTTACCAAGATCTTTCGTATCAAAATGGCTTTTAAGCATATTTTTTTTGTCTCATTTCTAACATCCATATTTGAGCCAAAAATCAACATATCATCCACATAGAGGCTAATAATAACATGTAAATTATTCCATGATATAGAATAAATGCATTTATCACATTCATTTGATTTATAACCATTTCATGCATGAATCAAACTTTTCATGCCACTATTTAGGTTCCTATTTTAAGCCATATAAGGATATAGTTAGCTTACATACCTTACTTTCTTGTCCAGACTCTACAAAGCTTTCAGGTTGATCCATATAAATCTATTACTCTAGGTCTTGATTTAGAAAATCAATTTTTAAATTCATTTGATGAATTTTCAAATAAAAATTACAACAACAACAATTAACAATCTAATAGATGCAATTCTTGTTATGAAGAAAATGTATCAAAGAAATCAAGATCAGCTTTTTATTTAAAGCCTTTTGCAACAAGTTTAGCTTTAAACTTATCTATTGATCCATCCATTTTTAACTTTTTTTGAAGGACCCATATACACCTATGGTTTTACAACCCTGTGGAAGATCTACTAATTTCCAAGTTTTATTAGAAATTAGAGATTCCATTTGATCATTTACAACCTCTTTCCAAAATATAGCATCAAGTGATGTTAAAGCTTCTTTTAAATTTGAGGAATTTTCCTCAATGTTAAAAACATAATAATCAGGACCAAATTCCTTTTCAACTCTAGCTCTTTTACTTCTAAGTTTCTTGATTTTGTAAATGAGAAGTAGAAGAACTACTTTTTTTTTTCAATTTAAAAGGAAACTTTTCTTCATGAAAAATTTCATAACTAGATTCAAAAACTATTTTATTTTCAAGATAAAAAAATCTATAGACTGCACTATTAATAGCATAACCAAGAAAAGAACAGGCAGTAGCTTTTATACCTAATTTAGGTATTTTAGGGTCAGTAAGCCTTACATAAGCAAGACAATCTCATACTCTCAAATATCCCAAATTTGGCTTATAACCTCTTCACATCTTAAAATGTGTGGTATGTGACTTTTTATGTGTCACTCTATTCAAAACATGGCATGCAATTAAAATAGCTTTACCCCAAAAATGTAAAGGTGCATCAAATTCAATCAAAATGGCATTTGTTAACTTAATTAGAGTTCTAATTTTTCTTGCAACCACACTATTAGAAGTAAGAGAATATGGTGTAGTAATTTCATGGATAATTCCCAAAGACTGAACAAATGAGTTGAATGCACTTGATTCATACTCACAGCCTCTATCACTTCTTATTATTTTGTATTTTTTGATTGAATTGATTTTCAACTTCTTTTAAAAAAAAAATTAAAATTTTTCAAAAGCATCACTTTTATTTTTCAACAAATAAACAGTTGTATATTTTGAAAAATCATCAATAAAAACGATAATATATCTATTTCCTCCATGAGTTAAAATTCTCTCAAATTCACATCAATCGAAGTGAATTAACTCAAGGAATTTGGTATTTCTTACAACACTTTTAACTGGCCTTTTTGTAATCTTAGCTTGACTACAAGTTTCATATTTTTCAAAATCTTTTGACAGTCTTGGAATTAATCCTAAACTACTCATGATTTCCACATATCTACTATTTATATGACACAAAAGAGCATGTCAAGAATTAATAGAAGAAAGCATATAAACTAAACTGGTAGATGCTTTATTATTTTCAACATTAAATCTAAACATTCCATCACAAGCATAACTCTTGCCCACAAATAATCCTTTTTTACTGATTACATAATTATCAGATTCCATAGTCTACTTAAAGCCAGCTTTGTTAAGCAAAAAGCTTGACATCAAATTTTTCCTCATGGACGGAATGTAAAGTACATCTTTCAATGTTAGCACAAGTCCAAAAGTGAATTTCAAATCAACCTCACCACTCCCAAGAACCTTGGTTTGCTAGAATAACCAAGAATAATTATTTTTTCTACTTCAAATGGAGTGTACAACTTGAACCAATCTTTGTCATAGCAGATATGTCTATTAGCACCAAAATTTGTCCACCACCCTTCAACATATTGCACCATATTGATGTCTATAATCATAGTCACTAAAGGCTCCTTGGTTAGTTAGACTGTGAAACAAATTCACGTTTCTGTTTGCAAAATCAAGCAATATACCCATTCTTGCCATAGACAAAATAAGATTTATTAAATTGATCTTGTGAAGGGGGTTCCTTGGTTCTTATTGTAATTTTTATTTGGGTTTCCCCTTCCTTGAGGTCTATTAACTCTCTTTTTAGGCTTCAATTGACCATTTCTAGGAAAATGATGTTTGGGCATATTATTATTAGTAGAAATAAAGTTTACCTTTGTGGTGAAATTACCATTACTCTCGTCTCATTAGTAAATCTTGTCTTCTAGCCTCATCCTCCACACGAATCCGTGTGATCAAATTTTCCAAGGATGTCTCATTTTGTTTTTTCCCAAAGTCTTTTGAAACTCCTTCCAAGATTGTGGTAGTTTATCAACCATGCTAGCTACCACCAAATTATCTCCAATTTTTAGATCTGCAACACTCTCATTTGGTTTCTCTTGTGTAAGCTCCATGTGTTTAAATCTCCTTAAAATTGTTGATGCAAACAAAATAATAATGGAAATAACACAAAGAGAAACTGAATTATAATTCTAAATATTATTTATTTGAGAATGGAAAAATACACAACACTATTTGGACTGAGGCTTAGCACTCGCTCTCTTTAAGGAGATTCAAGCCCGTGGTTAGTAAAACTTTGTAACCAATGCAAACCTTCTCTAACTTGTCTCTCCTAAGATACAACAGCCCAACAAATGTAGTATAGTTAGAACAACCTCTACACAAAGTATTCAAGCTTAAAACTCCACCAGAAAGAACACACTTCTTTGCCAAAAAACTTTCTATTTTTTTAGTGTATAAGAATGCTTGCAATTGCTGGATTTTTTTGTGTGTAATGTTATTATATTGCAATAACTTGGATTGGGTCTGAATGATTCTATTTATAGGCTTAATGGGCCTTAAGAAATTATTACCCAAATTAATATTATTAATTAGGTCCATTACTCTAATGTAGTGGTATTACAAGATTAATCTCTGGACATAAATCTGATGGGTTGAAGTTACACAATTAAATGGATGAGATAAGGAGTTTTTGAAGAAATAAATAGGCACAACAACTAATTTATTAAGTAGGTGAATAGCTCTTCATTTTACATAATAAAAATGTCATTTACTCACTAATGAATAAGGAAATTATTCGGAATGTATCTAGCCCAAAAATTGCTACAATACATATTAGCCTATTAATTACCACAATTAAAAGAATAAAATAGCATTTCTTCTTTTCAATGTAGGATTAAATATTTTCACTAACTCCTCATCTTCCGTATTAACTCCCATTTCTTTACTTTTATATAGTCATATAAATCCATTTTAATTAATTAATATTAAAATGCTCCAATACTATTTGATGTCCTCTTATCTTTTCTAATGCACTTTCATTTTTCTTGGCTTGACTAAACACTTTTTTTTTAATGAAATATATCTTACTTTTTCTTTTCCACATCTTCCTCAATTCGATTGAATTTCTGCTCTTGATGAATCTTCATTTTTTGATCATCCCTCTTAGCTTGAATGATCTTTCATGGAATCCCATGTCTTGTGTCTTTTGATAAACCATTTTTCTTTCATCTTGATGAAAATCCCTGCACTCTCTTCATCTTCTTTTTTCTTCTTTCTTATTGAAGTCTTTTCTAGTTGGATGACCCTTTCTTTTTTCACAATGTTTGATGCTCTCTCAAAGTCTTATTTCTCCTTGATGAACTTTCTTCTTTCCTAACTTGATGAATTGAACTGTCCCTTTTCTTTGATTAACTCTCTTTTTGACCTTGATGAACTCTCATCTTTTTCTTCTTTTGAACCTGTCCAATTGTCTTCATTGAGGACCTTACAATGAGATTGTCTTCAATACTTCCTCATCTTAAGATTTAAGCACACATACTTAATTTTCCCACCCAAGGTTTAAGTCTTTAGTGGGTTCATTGAAAAAAAGGCTAACTGTTTAAAGGCTTAAACAAGCTAGCAATGGATAATTATTGTGATGGGTGTCAAGGAATAATGTGGGTTACCAAAGATGGCCTCCTATCCCTAATGATGCTTACTTGTAGGCATAGTTGCTTAAACTCCTTTAATAATTTTTCTTGGAATAGAAGTATAAATGCTCCAATGATGTGAAAAATTCTTTAGAGATTGGGATTGAGCGTATGTGGTTTGAGAAATTGATGAATTGATGGATTTCTTTGATTGCCTTTTAGGACTTTTTATTCTCATTTTAAATGTTTAACAAAAGTCCTTACATGGATTGAATGAAGTCAAATCCCTCTTTGACACAAATTGATTGGTAGAACAATTAATCATCATGATTTAGAAAAAGTTTTATCAAATGGATCTTCTTGTATCCTCTTGAAAAGAAGGCTTTTGAAAAAAAAAATTGAGTCTTTGAAAGAACCAAAAAGTTTTTAGAAAAAGGTTACTAGAATGGCCAATGCCTCTAGTCCATAGTTTTTTTTTTTTTTTTTTTTTTTGAAAATGAATTCAAATGACTTAGGCACCCAATGCCCCTAGTCAAAAAGTTTATTTATTTTTTGAAAATTTTTAATCAATTTTTTCATTTGAAAAATTTTCCTAAATTTTTTTTTTTCAAAAAACTTTTTTCAAAACCCCATTTTTTGGATCTTTTTTGTATTCTTTTTTTAAAAAAAGATTTTTTTTTTAATTTTTTTTTCATTCTTTTTTTTTAAAAAAACTTTTTATTTATGAACAAAATGCATGAACATGGCAACAACAAAAATACAAAAAACCTCAACAAATATTCTCATTAGAAACATGTAGTAAACAAACAAACTTCAAGATAAACAATAATCCTAATAACCAAAATATGGCTTGACTGTTTGTGAAATGAGGCAAAGTTGGGTTGCTTGTTTCTTCTTGGTCCATTGGGGATGCTTGAGTTGAAATTATAAAAATTGGAACTTGCTAGGCCTAAACCTTGATGAAGATAATTTGAACTTGATGGAATTGGGCTTGAATCCTCATTGAGCTTGATAAGCTTGAATTTGATGAACTTATGAACTTGATGGATTTGAATCTTGATGAGCTTGATGGACTTTGGGCTTAGCAAGATTGGGCTTGAACTGCATACACACATGACATAAATTTCTTTCTAGGAAAACAAAATCAGATTTATAAAGCACTCAACATTCAAACAATTATGATGGGCCCAAGTGTTGAACTTGGGCTCACAACAATTCAAACAATAGTCAAACACACACAATATACAATGCAATCTTAACATGGGCCATCCTAGGGATAGGTTCTATGGGCCATTACTTTTGTAGGGTGGGTTTGTTGTTTCAATGTTTTCCATAGTTAGGACATTACACCTCCCAACTTGTAACGAAATGAACGTTGCGTTGGTCCAAATAGCATGGTTTGTCCTTTACAGTCATCAAGAAATGATCAAGTGACTTTGGGCTATGAGTTGGTGAGTTCACCGCTGGGTACCCAAATCTAAGAAAAACTAGTGATCCATGGTTACTACCACCAGGTTTTGAGATGGGTTCATGCATAATTGTTGTTTCATGGCATACACACAATAAAAATTAAAAATTAAAAAAAATAAATAAAAAGCTATAAGCATACAATATGGCATCTCATACAACATTTTATACAGTATCACATTTTATACAATATCTTACAAACATAAACAATATTATACAAGCAAAGAATACATACAAACACAAGGGTACTTAATTGATCATTTAAAGTCTAATACGAAACCTAGCCCTCAACTACCTTAGTGGAGTCACCACTGTGAGAGACCGAGATTGGCTCTCAAAAAAAAGATTTAGGCATTAACACGTCTCTTTTCAGGATTATGTGGAGTCACTACTTTTTTTATATATATATAAGAAAAAACTTACAATATACAATTCACACATCTTAAATACCTCAAGTTTCATTAAATGAACATATGAATATAGCTTGGTGGAATATGATTACAAGGCTTTAGTCGTAAATACAATCTACGTAAAAAAATACAAAACTTTGGTCCTAGATACAATCTACCAAAACAAAAATAAGACAAGACACCATTCTACGAACCAAGACCTATGGTTCGAAGGCTAAGTTACAGAATAGGAAGGTGTTAGGCACCCATTCTGCCCGGGCAAAACGCGGTCTTCTAGACCCTAAATGATCATTAAGTACCCTTGACCAATGGTATGCAATAGATTATGAAATGCAACATGTCATGTAAACTATCTTAAATTTATGGCTAAATGTTATTTATTAAACCCAAATCTAATGTAAATAATCAAATCTGATTTTTTAATTATGAAAAACAATGTTAAAAAAAAATAAATCTGATACAAATTTTTATAAAAAGAGTTTTGATGACAAAGTGGAGATTTAGATTCCAATGAATTTTGGTGAGAAAATATCAGATCTAATCATAGTTATAAAAAATAAAAAGACGAGTTTTAATGAAAATTTTAGATATGATTTCTAAAGGAATAAGGTTTGAAGAAGGAATTTTAGATCTGATTATTAATTATGAAAAAAGAATGGTTTTAAAGAAAGAATTTCATATTTTATTTTTTTAATTATGAAAAAGAATAAGTTTTGAAGAAAGAATTTCAGATCTAATTTTAATTATGAAAAAGAATGAGTTTTGAAGAAAGAATTTTAGATATAAAGCTTTTAATAACAAAGAAGCTGAGATCTAAAACCATATCATGAACATCCTAAATATATATGATCAAACATGTGAATCAAACAATCACTACGTTTTAATCATGAAACAAAGACTCAAAATAAAAGTCATATTAGAGATTAATGTTCACATCTTTACATGGAAAGCATAATTAGATACGCATGCTAAAAAAATAATCAACATTTAAACATGCATGTTAATAAAGAATTAAAAGTGATACCTGCATCAATTACACGAATGAATTCTACAGGGGAATTACTTCAGAGTCAGAGAGAGTAAATCTCTCTGAGTCCTAAAGAATTATTACTTAACAGGAAAGAAAATCTTAAAGTCGGACTTCTAGAGTTTCTTTAACGTTAAGGGGCAGAAGGGGCGCTGAATTTTGGGTTTTCTTCTTTATTTATAGAGGTTTATCTGCTTAAAAAATAAGCTAGGGTTGCTTAGAAAATCAACGGATACAAATTAAGTTAGGTTTTATCCCTAAAAAATCGATTCTGATGGGTCTAGACTGGAACCAAACGTATCTCTCCAATTTGGAATTTGTGTGAATCGGAAGTTCTGATCAGCACTCCACAGGTGTCGATTGGCACTATTGGAATGCTGATTGGCACTCCTCAGTGCTTCACCCAATTTCGTTTTCTTATGCGTTTTGGACTTTTTTTGGGCATTTTTCTAAGCCAAGAATCGTACTTGGACGTATTTTCTACTTGTATTCTCAATAAAATCCATTTTAACTTGATAATTAAATCTTTAAAAATAATTAGCTCAGAGATAGTTATCTTAAAAACTTAATTATCAATCCAATTTCAACATTATCAGATTATTCATTTTATTCCCCTGCAACCAAACTTATTTTTAATCATATCAACAACCAATTACAAAATTTATTTAATTAATTTTAATTATTCACCAATCAAAATTAATTTCAATTAATCACATGTGATCAATTCCACTCAAATGAATGTATGCAATCCATGAAAACTTAATCTTGTAATATCTTTCAATCCAGTGATCCAATTTGGGAACTAGACATATCGTTGCGATTATTAGAATTTCAAGATCATTTTTATGTTATGTGATAAATTACTTAATGCATGAAATGTAATCATGATTTTTGGGTACTTAGAATGATTATTTTGGTCACCTTCCAAGGTTAAATTATGGATGCAAAATTGATTGTCTACAGGTACAAAATGCGATGTCTACAGATGCCATTCTTTTAACTTTTCTTGCAATGCAAGTATAGTTAAAAGCCTGAAGAGACAAACATTTTGCAAGTTAGTGAACTTTGAGTCCACACACAAACACAAACACACAAACATGGGGGCATGCTCAAAAAGGTGATTGGTGCACTTCCAATAAGAAGTATGAAAAACCAAATAAAAGAAAAAAAAAAAACTGAGATGTTTTCAAGTTTCAAGGACTCTACCTTTGAGTTTTAAGGACTCTACCTTCATGACACACATACATGCAAGCAATCTTGCAAACAAGAAATGCGTCATAAGAGACATAAAAGAAAATCTGGGATGTTTTCGAGTTTTAAGAACTCTACCTAAAGTTGGGGGGACCACTTGAAGCGAGAAATTTATGTCTAGACACAAATAGTCCATTCAAGAGTGAGAAATTTACGCCCAAGGGGACCACTCGACTGAGCAATTTATGTCCAAATACAAATAGACCACTCAAAAATGAGAATTATGCCAAAGACAAATAGTCATACATGACTCACACAAACACACAACCACAAAAGGTTTGCATAAACAAACACACAAAATTGATGCAAACATGCAAGAATTTAAAACATAAACACACATGACTCATATAAGAAAAAGAACAAAAAAACACACAAGACTTACATAAAACACCAAACAAACATGTGATCACAAAAGATAACAAAATGATGAACACAACAATGTAGGAGGCACACAAACATAACAAAGCATGCAAACACACAAGATGCTAAACAAGATGGGCCTAGGGCCCAAGATAAAATAAGGATGGGCCTAAGGCCCAAATGGAGTATGAGATGGGCCTAAGGCCCAAGGTGGAACAAAGATGGGCCTAAGGCCCGACACAAAGCAAGGAAAGGCCTAAGGCCCAAACGAAGTATGAGATGGGCCTAAGGCCTAAGATGGAATAAAGACACAAACAAGTAAACAAACACAAATGACATAAAAACAAACAAGAAAGCGTGTTTGCCCTGATACCACTTGATAAGAAAAATGTATTGACTCCTTTGAATAAATTAACCAATTAATTAGTCAAGTGAATTAATTAGGTTTAATTACATGCAATGAGCGTGGTAGTACAAACAAATCACCAAATAACTAAATATGTACTGGAAATTAAATGACACGGTGATTTGTTTACGAATGGAGAAAATCTACACTGCAAAAACCCACCGGATGATTTTAAGGTCACCACTCCCAAGAATCCACAATTATCAAAACAAGTAGTTACAAGTAAAGAAATCTCAGTACCTTATACCAACTTACGGTTGAACCCTTACTCCAATACCCAATTGGACTTGTTCTGTAGTGACAATCTCTCCTTGTATTGCACGGCTCCCAATACGTGACTAACCAAAAGTGTGCGGATCCTAGTACGTGACTTAATCACCAACTTGAAAAGAATGTTGGCTGCAAATTTATTCAGTTCATCACACAAAGAAGATCATGAAGTTGCTTAATCACAAAGCCCTATGGTATACAAACACAACAGCTTCTTCAAGATGAACTAGGGCAATATTGTCTCCGATCACAATTTGCATGAACAAAACTTTGCTCAATACTTACGCAACCCTAGACGACCCTTAAATAATCCTTATGTATGTTTAGGGTTGTGAGAAAAGAAGACCCAAACACATACTCACAAATTGGATGAAAAACAGTCTTGAAAAACTGAGTTTCATAAACCTCGATAAATAACCATCTATCAAGCTAGCTGTCGAGTCACGGGCTTCAGCAGCTTTTAAACCTCAATAAATACTAGTTGTCGGATTTAAAATCCAGCACTTCTTCACTTGTTTCTCGGACATACTTGCATGGCTTTAACACTTGAACTTGAAACCTTGTTTCTTGAAGCATTAAACACATCCTAGATCTATCGAAATACAAGTAAAGTACTTTTTGTCAAAGGATTAGCCAATACATAAAATGTTGACATATTTTTTCCTAACATCAAATCATATATGTCCTAACAAATAGCAAGGATTGTAAACAAACATGAAGACACCAAAGATAAGGATAGACACAACAACTTCTAAAGAAGCAACAAACACACAAAACCACAAAGAACAAAGATGACGCAAAGAACACAAAACTCAAGGTCAAACAAGACCATCCCAAAAGGCATGGTAAAAATGGGAATCGAAAACTTGATTCATTATGGATAACTTTTGAAATGTTCAAACATTAGGACGCATCCTCCTTATGGGCTCCACCTTGCCCCTGGCTTGACAAATTCACTTTCTTTTCTTTTGTTTTTTTTTTTTTTTTTTTTTTTTTTTTTTTTTTTTATCTCTTATTTGTTACCCTAACTTTTGCCTAGGTCGCCCTTACAGGTTTTCAACCTAGTGGGTATTTTTTACTTTTTTTTCTTGAAGCCCTAACTTTTGCCTAGACCGCCCTTGCGGGTTTTCATCCTAGCGGACTCTTTCACTTTTACAAGAAACAAACAAATGGCAAACAATAAACAAGTGCTATGACTTATCCTCAAAAAAAATCTTGTTGATTCAAATTCTCATCATGTGGGTTGCACGATTAACATGATGTGATGTGGCCACACCTCACAAGGTTGCCTATGTACCCAAAATGGATCAAGCCTAATGTAGTTCACACAAACAACTTCAATTGATCATAGAGGACTTTTACTTGGCTTATAATGAAGGTTTAGGTTCTTGGCTCACAAAGGAATGGATAACAAAGGCTCTAACTTACTTCCTTGAGGGTTACAACTTAGTTAAGGATTACTCTTCCATCACTTTTGAATTCACTTCACTTTCACTTTTTTTTTTTTTTTTTTTTTTTTTTTTTTTTTTTTTTTTTTGCATTTCTCTTCACTTTAATTTTTCACTTTTTTTTTGGTTCAATTTTGATTAACTTTGCTTCACTTTTTTTTTTCTACTTTAACCATATTATTCCACTTATTGCCCTAAGTGTAGGGGGTAATCCTTGAAAAAGGTTGCTTTGAAAGAAAATAACTTTGAAGGCTCAAAGGAATGAGCAAAGGGAAATGTGTTTAGGATAGCAAAATAATGGTCTCTCTTCATCTCAATTTTTGTTGTTCAAATGGGCAAACATGCAACATCACATATTGAGAATCAAATGAACTTGAAACTTTGAGAACTTATCATAACACTCAAATCATTACAAACGACCTTATTGATGAATTAAAAGAGAACATGAACTGAAAGACTCACTTAATTGAAACAACAAAGACACATTAAATTGAAATAACAACAACACTTCTAAACTAAAAGACACACTGAGATAATAAATAAAAAAACTCTTATGCATGCAATAAAAAAGACTAAACTTCTCGATCAATCAACCCCAATAAGGAGAAGGCACGTCATGGTAGCCGGGAAGATGATTAGTCTTGATGTTTGGGAGGTTGATAGGTGGCAAAGGGACCTTACCAAATTGAATGAGGTATTCAATGTCATGACAAAGACGAGTGCACTTATCAGTAGAATGACCATGGCTCTAATGGTACTTGCACTACTCACTTGCAATGTAATTTGGAGCAGAGGTGTTTGGAGTATACCTTCCAAGATCCTATGGCTTAACGAGTCCTTTGGTTGACAATTTTTCAAGTGCTTGGGATAAAGTCATTCCCAATGGAGTGAACTCTCTTCGAACATTAACAACATTAACTTCACTTGTCTTACCACCATTGCTACCACTATTACTTGAATACCCTACCCTAAACTTCTTTTGAGGTTTTGCATCACTCTTCTCAATAAGTCCACTATTAATAACATCCTCAACTTGCATATCAGCATCATATAAATCCACAAAAGTCTTCAAAGGAATTGGGGCAAGTTGGCGCCCATAAGTAAGCAATACATTCTTCATGACCATCCTCACTTGGTCTTTCTCACTAGGATGATTAGGCATCTTGGAAGCTTTTCCTCTCCACCTCAACAGAAAATGACTCATTGCTTAATTGCTTTATAGCTCCAAGTCTCTAAGGCTCACATCCAATTGAACAGTGTATGAATATTATCATGCAAAACCTTTAGCCATCTTGTTCCAATCATTCATCTTAGCATTTTTAAATGAGAGATACCATTGTAGGACTTCACCACGAAGAGTTCAACGGAAATACAAAATGATTTGCTCCTTGGTAAGACCTAGAGGTTTCATTGCAAGAACATATTGCTTCAAATGATTCTTGGGATTTCCAGTACCATTAAAAGAATCCATCTTTGGCATCTTGAACTATAGAGGGAGTTGGACATTGGGAAATGGACACAATCCCGCAATATCAAGCATGTAGTCCACCATACCTTGGGACCTCTTAAGCATACCTTTCAGCTTCTTAATTTCTTGACTCTTCTCTTTGGTTTCCTTTGAATTTTCTTTCTTTTTAGGTTCCTTGTTGATCTTAACCTCTTTTTCCTCAAAACAATCATCATCAAAGATAGAGTCTTCATCTTGAGATTCTTACACTACCTTTTTCTTCTTTCCTTGCCATCAATTCTTCCATCTTCTTCAAAATATCTTGGTCAATTGATGCCATTTGATCGACAGAAGCAAGATCGATTCTTATGAGGCGATTATTAGAGGTTCAAGACCTAGATGGTTGTGCAATAGCCTTTTTAGGAGAAATAATGGGCTGCTTACAAGAGACTTATCCTTATGAGAAATGTTTCATGAAGATCACCAACAATTACTTTTATGTTCAATTCCTGCTTAACCATGCCCTTAGAAGGAGACCACAAAGTTTAGACAAGACCCAAAAGAAAGAAACTTGAAGACACTAAAAAATCACAAACCTTGACAAGACATGGGCCTTATGGCCCTAGACAAACAGGAGTGGGCCTAGGGCCCAAGACAACAGATAAAATAAGGTAACAACCCTAGACAACACAACATGGGACTAAGGCCACAAAACAAAAACAAGAAAAGTTTAAAGCCTAGACAAAATCAAGGATGGGCCTAAGGCCCAATACAAGACACAAATGGGCCAAAGCCCAAGACATGACAAAGGATAGGCCTAAGGCCCAAGACAACATGAAAATGGGCTTATTGCCCCTAGACAAGACAAAGGTGGGCCTACAGCCTGAGATGATGCGAAAATGGGCTTAATGCCCCTAGACAAGACAAAGGTGGGCCTAAGGCCCAAGACGATACAAGGATTAGCCTAATGCCCCTAGACCAAACAAGGATGGGCCTAAGGCCCAAGACAAAACACAGAGGGGCCTAAGCCTAAGACCCAACAAAGGAAATACTCAAAACAACAAACAAAAATAGGCTACTAGAATTGGCCAATCTTTGAAAATTTTTATATTAAAGAAAAACTAAAAAAAAAAAAAAATAGAAAATTTTTATTTTGAAAGAAATTCTTTTTTGAAATCTCAATTTGATTTTTTTTTTTTTTATAGAAAACTCACTTTTTTTTTCGGAAAATTTTTAAAGGAATTTATATATAAAAAAAAATCTCTCTAAAAACTCACATTTCTTTTGAAATTTTTTTATTTTGAAGGCAACTCTTTCTTGAAAAAAAAATATTTACAAAGAAACTCACTATTTTTTTTTTTGGAATTTATATAAAAAAAACCTAACTAAAAACTCACATATTTAAAATTAAAAAAAAAAATTCACATTTTTTTTTGAAAAAAAATTTATTTAAAAATAGAACTTGAAAAAAAAAATTTTGTTTTTTTTTTTTTTGAAAACATAAAATGTTTTTAAAAAAGATTGAACAATTTTATTAGCCTAACAAACAATTCAAACAAAGCCCACACATGCGCACACAATTGGGTAACCCTAAATGGTTGGGTTTTAAACTTATCTACATGTGGGTAAGCTTCTTAAAGCTAAAAGGACAGATTAGTGGATCACTCATAACTAGGTGGGCCATGATTTCAACCTTGGGCCTAAATGGACTGTTGTGAATTGGTGGCAAATTGTTAACGTACTCAAAGCCCATTATAGGCATTGGCACAAATTGTAAGTTGATGGGATGAACTTCAAAAGATTTTTGCCCGAATTGAGCCCCTACCTTCCCACTCATCACCAACTAGGGCGAAAGGGTAAAAAAAAAGCAAGTGAAGTGTGTGAAAAACAAAATAAAACAAGATTGGGCTTAATTAATAAAATCTTAATTTAATTATGGCCTAACAACATGTCGGAGTTAAACTTCATCTTTATCCCCAATAGAGTCACCATTCTGGACGCAAAGAAAAGTACGCTTCGGCCAAGTGGACCGTGGCAGAGAAAAGTGAAGTCGCCACCTAGATTAGGTCTAGGAACCATATTGGGCATTTTGGACTAATCACTTACATACATGGGTCCATATGCTAGATTATGGGTCCGGAGTTTGGGAACGACTTAGGAAGGTGTTAGGCATCCAAGACCACTCGGCTTGTAGGCCGACTTCCATTATATGTTACCAGGCCATATTTATAAAAAGTTCATTAAAAGAGTTCTGATCCTTAACCTAAACATACATCATGCACTTTAGGAAATAACACACACAACATATTAAAGATCAAAAAATAAAAGGAAACAAATAAAACATTATCAAACAAAATAAATTAAACATGACAAGTTGACAATTAAATATAAACACACAAGAAAAAGACTTTTTCTTGCCGACAGTCTCTGCTTTCTTTGCCAGATGTTGGTCTAGTCCAAGCCCCTATTGATTTATTACGACAGTTGTCAACCATGCAAGGAGTTCTTGACTTCTTATCTTCTCCCCCCATATAACATTTATCTAGTGGTCAGTAACATATTCGGAGGAAGATCACTACTGAACCTGGACCCCCTGACTCCAGATGACATTTCTCAATCCATTTTCACGTGCCCTACTCTCTTAGACATTTGTCAAGGATCAACCAACCCCTACCATCTGCTGTAGAGATTTCTTATCCTCTTATTGTAAAATATTTTTGTTACTTATTACCTATAAATAGGCCTCTTCTATCTTTAGATCGAGAGAGCTAGAGAGTGAAGCCAACCTTTGTAACATATGTTTCAGTTTCTCTTATGCCTGATGTAAAAAAGTTGTTTGAACCTAATAATATCCCTTAGTTTGTTGTATCTTATTCTGTGTTCCATTCCTTATGTTCATGTTATCTTTTATACATTCTTAGTAATATATGCAATAAACCAGTTCCAGTAACCTTATCATAATCTTCTTACACCCCCCCATTGTTCATTCTCTTTGTTCTTATTGTTTGTTCTCTTTGTTCTTTATATTCTAGTTGGTATCAGAGCCAGGTTAATCTTGTTTGGTAACAGGGATTAAAGGTGGTGGGGGGAAGAGGTGTTGCTCAGGGTGAAGAACATCATCATCTTCTTCTACCTTTAGGTCTGTCATAAATACTCATTCTAATCCAAGATCAGACAAGTCTAGATCCGAGTCATTAATGACTGGAAGCACAAAAGGTTCTTCTGGATCTTGAAAAGTAAGGGTTTTGAGAAATGATGAAATTGGGTTTGGAGGGTCAGGGTCTATAGCCAACATGTTTATATCTTGAGGTCTTAAAAGAGCACCAACAGTTGGATCTGGGGATTGGTATAATGGTTCTTTGTCCTTTTTCATGGGAAAGGGTTTATTTTTTTGTTTAGTTTGAGGTTCTAGTTAGAGTGGTGATGAACATGTTATATTAGGAAAGATTGTACTTGGTTTAAAAGGGTTATGGTCATGATGTGTCATGGTTAATGGTTGGAGGTTTTGGTAAGGAGAAACTGGGGAGAATGGTGAGGCTAGAGGCATGGACAAATCCTTATACAATGACTGGCGAGGTTTATAGGGCATGTCGACTTGCATTGGAAGAGTTTGGGTAATCTCTTTCCTTGAATTCTCCATAGACTGAACTTGCACCAACAACTGTTTTCTATCTATTTCTTTTTGCCCAATGAGAGGGAATGAGACAGACAAGTCTTTTACTGTGGAAGCAATGGTTGCCAATTCTTGCTCAACTATCTGTATTTTCTTCTTCAAGTCTTCAATGAGAGAATTTGAGGACGAGAATGTATGAGTAACTACCTCAGTCATCTTTTGTTGATTATCAAGAATCTTTGAAAGGACTTGGTTTTATGCCACAGCATTTTCTGCTTGCCAATTTAAAGCTATTTCAGCTGAGGAAACCTGTTTCTTGGTTCCATCTGGATTGTTTCTAGAAGGATTTTGGATTTTCGAAGCATGTTTAGTGTTGGTTTGGGGATGGTTAAAACTTTCAAGAGGAAGAAAATTTTGTGAATAAAAGGGTGAAGCATGGTCAAACATGTAGAAAGGTAAGGGTTTACGTATATGAGTTTGACTGATAGGTTTGGGTTGACATTTTGGTATTTGAGGGAGGACTTTCTGGTAGTATGGGATCAATGGAGGTTTCTGGTTTTGGCTATGATTTTCTTTGGATGGAGAAAAAGATGGAAGATTTTGTTTTTTGGTTCAGGGATAGAGGACATAATAGTCAAACTTTCCAGAAGGTTCTCTAAGGAGGTCAACTTCTGGATCTCCTGCCTTATATCTTTCTTTAAGAATTTGCTAGGAGGACTTTTTCCTTCTTCATGAATGATTTTTTTCAAAAACTTCTTCTTCTTGGAAATCAGCACAATCATAAACATCCCACCATATATGACCAGAAGATGATTTTCCTTCATAACAAGGCTTTCCATCTTCTTGGAATACTTTGATTTGAATACCCTCTAAGCCTTCATATAACACTAGGTGGATCATAGAAATTTGGGTAAGAAAGATTATGACCTCCTTCTTTTCTGGTGTGGTTGTCAAGAATCTAATCTCAATGTCGCCATTTGCTTTTTTGACAAAGAAAGGATTATTAGACTATATGGGCTTAACCGCCTGATGGAGCATTTAATATTTCGTAATCCATGATTCTAGAAAGAGAGAAGTCATCTGTTCTCTGTTTAACTGTCTTGGAATAAATGTGCACATAGGCATCATGCCTGGATCAACTTGGATCAATAGAACATCATTGGATTGGGCCATCTCCAAAACTGCCATGTCAAAAGCATGATTTTGAAGTCTGTAGGCTAGTTGATAATGAAGTGTGGCAGCAAAAGTATCTTGCACCTGGGAAGCTCTTGTGATCTGAACTTGCACCTTAAGAGCATCACAAAGGTGGTGAGGATCCTTAAGAGACATATTGAAGTTGGGGAAGAGTGTAACAAAAATTGTTCCCGCACTTTGATTATTAACCTGATCAGTATGCACAAGTTGGGGAACAGTTTTTGTTACACTCTTCCTCAACTTTAATATGTCTCTAAAGGATCCTCACCTTTGTAATGCTCTTAAGATGCAAGTTCAAATCACAGGAGCGTCCCAGGTGCAAGATACTTTTGCTGCCACACTTTATTATCAACTAGCCTACAGACTTCAAAATCATGCTTTTGACATGGCAATTCCAGAGATGGCCCAATCCAATAATACTCTATTAATCCAAGTTGATCCAGGCATGATGCCTATGTTCACATTTGTTTCAAGACAGTTAAACAGAGAACAAATAACTTCTCTCTTTTTAGAATCATGGATTACGAAATATGAAATGCTCCATCAGGTGGTTAAACTCATATAGTCTAATAATCCTTTCTTTGTCAAAAAAGCAAATGGTGACGTTGAGATTAGATTCTTGACAACCACACCAGAAAAGAAGGAGGTCACGGTCTTTCCTACCCAAATTGTTATGATCCACCCAGTGTCATATGAGGGCTTAGAGGGTCTTCAAATCAAAGTATTCCGAGAAGATGGAAAGCCTTGTTATGAAGGAAAATAATCTTCTGGTCATGGTAACGTTGTTCCAACCACTTTTGACAAATGCACTAATCTATGTTAATGATATCCTCCTATTTTCAAAGGTTGTAGAATCCCATGAAAAATTGCTTACTGAATTCTACAATTTAGTAAAAGCTCAAGGGATAATACTTTCAGAAAAGAAAATGGTCATAGGAGCATCCTCTATAGATTTCTTGGGAGTAAACATTTCAGATGGAAAATATACTTTGTAGCCCCACATAGCGGTTTCTCTTGGAGAATTTCCAGATAAGCTCACAAGTACTAAACAGATACAGCAATTTCTTGGAGTTGTAAACTACATCTCAGATTTCATTCCAAAAATCTCCAAATACAAGAATTGTTTAGCTCAATTGTTGAAAAAATCTCCTCCAGATTAGAATCCAGTTCATATAGAAGTAGTTCAACAATTGAAAAAGTTAGCAGAAAAGCTCCCCCTATCACGGCCCGAACCCAAGTATAAAGATAGGCACGTGACAACTGTCGCACGCTTATAAAGTAGGCACCCTAAAAGTGTGGAAGACCTTCTTAGCAACTAAAATTTATCCTCAAAAATTAATTCAAATAAATTTAAAATACCTCAGCAATTTCTTTATGAATAGATCTCCAATAATTTAATAAGAACAAAATCCAAACCTTATGTACATAATGCCAATTGGCCAATAAATATAAAACTATTAGAAGACCATTCAATTCCAAAATCACTAAGCTTCTTTTCCTGCTCACAACACAACATCAAAACTCTCAAAACTTGCTATTCTTCATAATCTGAAACTGAAGGGGAAAAAGGGTGAGCTAACAACTCAATAAGTAACCAAAATCCTAATAAGTTTTATCTAGCAATAGATCTATAAAGTATAAGATGTGATATGTGTTTTCAAAAGTTAAAATATACTATGTGTTTTCAAAATAACTGAATAAGTTTTATAGTCTTAAAATAATGAGTTGCATATAGATCACATACTTTAATCTTACAAATATATCATAAATGGTTTAGAAAATAATCAGTTTTCCATATATTAAAAGTTATAATTTACAATAGATTCCAAAGAAACATAAACAGTTTTAGTGACTCAAAATAGTTCAAATATTCAAATGTAATTCATATTCTTAATTCATATTCTTAACAATCTTATGACTATGGTCACGCTATATCCTGTGACTGGGCATTAGAGTACCAATGAATAACCCCTATTGGCTAAGTATCAGAGTACCAATGAATAACTTCCATTGGTTTGGGTATCAAAATTCCAATGAATAACCCTCATTGGTTGGGTATTAAATACCAATGAATAACCCCCATTGGTTTGGGTATCAAAATACCAATGAATAACCTCCATTAGCTGGGAATCAGAGTACCAATGAATAACCCCCATTAGTTTGGGTATCAAAGTACCAATGAATAACCCCTCATTGGTTTAGGTATCTGAATCAATATATAATCAGATTGTCCATAATCATATATATGAATTCATAGTTTCTAACAAAAATATATCTTATTCAATTACATACATATATTTATATAATCATATATTCGATATTCAAATATATCTGTGATATTTCTATATTCTTTACTTTAAATCAGTATAGCAAAAAAAAAAACAATTAAATAAAATAAATCTTATATTCAATGCTCATATATATTTGTGAAAATTCTTCACTCTTTAATTTGAATCAGTATAGCTAAAAACAATTAAATAAAATGCACCAAATATTTAGTAATCAGAGATATTTGTGATAATTCTTTACCTGAAATCAGTAATACAGTTGAAATAAAAATTCTAACAGTTATGAACAATTTTCAGTAATTATTAATACATTAATATAAGCAAAATAAAATCCAATTAGGATAAGGTTACTTACCTCTAAAAGCCATTCCAAAAGAAACTTCTCCCTAATGCTTCTTCTAAAATCCTTAGGTATCACCTTCAGCAGCAAGATTGACTACAACCTTCGCAACATGAACTTGGATGTTTGAGTCTTCAGATGTCAATAATTGTAATTTTTTTTTCTTGAAGCCCAACTGCTTCATATATCTTTGCAATTGTGGCCCTCTGACCAGAGATATTCACTCTTAATGGATTTGACCTGCATGTTCCCATTCGTCTCCCAAATTCTAAAGATGCTTTACTTAATTAATCCTTCCTTCATATAAGATTTCTCATCCTCAAAGTCATTCTCATTTTCAGGTACAGCCTTCTTTAATTTAATCAGCTCATTTTCAATACCCTTCATTGGTTTATCTTGTTTTAATAGTCGTTGCCTCACAAAGTGAAGTTCTTCACTTAGTTTTGTCGTTTTCCTACTATCGTGCATGCATATCAGCTTAAAGTGAAGGATTCCATCTGAGCATCTTCTCTACCAAGTTGCAGATATCTTCCCTACTGGACTCCACCGATATTTGCATAAGCACTTTTACTCCTCCACCAGATATGATGTTCTTGGCATTGTCCTCGTTTTGTGCCATCAATCTTTCACTACCTAAACAAACTTAGAAGTCCTCCTCTAAAAAATCTATTGTTAGACTCTAACTTAATTAGCTTATATATATAGTTAGGGTTTTAACCTAATTTTCTTAAAACTCCTTTAATAATATTGATTATAAAATTGACCCCACAAAAAGATTTACTTAAATACCCCTCCTTTTAAATCTTTTTTTTTTCGGGTATTACACCCCTCTTTACAGATTCCAGGACCAGGCAAACAAATTCTGCAAACAGATGCAAGTGATGAATATTGGGCAGTAGCTCTCTTTGAAGAAGTTGATGGCTATAGAAGTATTTGTGGTTATAAAAGTGGTGTATTCAAGTTTTCAGAGCTTCATTATCATTCTACTTTCAAGGAAATTTTGGCAGTTAAACATAGAATTGAAAAATTCCAGTTTCACCTTCTTGGGCATAATTTTCTAGTAGAAATGGACATGTTCTCCTTTTCTAAAATGCTCCAGTTCAAAAGAAAAATGTTTCCACATCCTCAGCTACTCAGATGGTCAAGTTGGTTTTCACAATGGTCTTTTCAAGTCAAACATCATCATCTTCTTCTACCTTTGGGTCTGTCGTAAATACTCTTTCTAATCCAATGAAAAGAGTGATTCTACATCTGAGAAGGGGGTATCATCTGCATGAATTTGGGCTTGTTCAAGAAGCTTTGCTGAGAAACTTCCATTTTTTTTTCCTGAAAGACTTCTTCTTCTGGCTTGCATAGTGTCTCTTTTTCCAAGAATACTTCTTGAAATGATCTCTCTTTTTTGTTGGACAAGCACAACTTTTGTCATAGCATTTTATTTTGCAAATCTTTTCTTTTACAATTATCTTTGAGCTTGCTATGGACCTTGTCAATTTCTGAAAGAAACTTTCTCTAATTGCAGAGTTTTTCAAGAGCAATAAGCACATGCTGGTAGATTTCTCCCAAAGAAGCTTGTTGCAGAGTTATTTTTTGAAGGTTCATCATACGAAGAGTTTCATCTCCTAATGGTTCTGGAAAAGAGTTTAGAAATGTGTGCTTAGAGTTGACATCATCCATGCCATTAAAAGAGTAATACCGGCTTGACATTCTATCAAAATATTTTTCCAAATCTTTCATTTCAAAGGAGCAACATTTCATTAGTAAACATTCTTCTTTTGCCACCTCTGTATAATGAGCTACAGAGCCAAGAAATTCACTATGAATGATTGTGAAAAAGTCTTCTAGAGTGTTACACTAGGCTGCTTGTCTTTACCTATATTCTCCAAGGTTGATCCACCATTGTCTTAATCTTCCTGTAAGTCTTGCAACAAATTGGGCAGTAATTTGTGCAACAGTGTTATTTGGGGCCTAAAGTTCAGCTATGCACCATGAATACATGTTAAAAATCTCATCATGCCATTTTGAAGAGGGATATTATCAATGGTGAACAAGTGTTTTGAATCTGTGGTTGACGAGTAGGTTAATCTTGTTTGGTAATCAGGGATTAAAGGTGGTGGAGTAAAAATTGGTGGTAAGGGGGGTTGCTCAGGGTTAAGAACATCATCATCTTCTTCTACCTTTGGGTCTGTCATAAATACTTCTTCTAATCCAAGATCAGACAAGTCTAGACCCATGTTATCAATGACTAGGAGCACAAAAAGTTCTTCTGGATCTTGAAGAGTAAGGTTTTGAGAAATGATGAAATTGGGTTTGGAGGT
Source organism: Castanopsis chinensis (assembly GCA_032878915.1). Classification (NCBI taxonomy): domain Eukaryota; kingdom Viridiplantae; phylum Streptophyta; class Magnoliopsida; order Fagales; family Fagaceae; genus Castanopsis; species Castanopsis chinensis. The sequence goes on along the minus strand of JAVQMG010000133.1, from coordinate 34,002,707 downwards.
CAGGGTCTATAGCCAACATGTTCATATTTGGAGGTCTTAAAAAATTACATTTTCAAAGATTTAATCAAACAAAGATATAACATGTGAGATCAAACAAGCATGTGAGAACCCTAAACACTAAACTAACATAAACTAAACTAACAAATATACTAAACTAACATAAACTAATATGCATATCAAACTTTACATTAAACCAAACTAATAAAGCAAGAATAACATAAAATAGATTATAAACAACCTAAAATCAAATTAAAACATATCAAACATAATAAAATCAACAAGCAAATAAAATAAAATAACTAGAAAAACTACATCATGAACTTATATGAATCATATGTAGCAAGTTGGGAAATTATGGAAAAGATACTCACATTGCTTTAGAATCACAGATTTGAGATTGTTTTAACTGGCCCTTTTGTGCCCACAATACAAATATTAGATGGAGAAGACAACAATAATCAAAGAACACAACAATAGTTTGTAATCACAACTCAAGAACACAAGGTTTTGAAAAGGGTTTTAGAAAACAAGCTTTAAAGCAAACTTTCTACCTTAGAACTAACGTAAGAGAGGTTTTAATTTTGTAAAAAATGTTTGCAGGTGCTACCCTAGGGTTTTGAAATGAGAAAGGTTTTAGAGAATATGAAGGCCAAAAAATCACTCTCTTTAACTAAGGTTTTGATTGAAGATATAAGATGAGTATTTATAAGTTAAAATTAGGGTTTTTGGAGATTTTTAATGATCTTTGGACGTTCTCAGAGGTCAATGGGCCAGCCCACTTCAAAGCATGATATTTTGGGCCCTTAAAATGTAGTTTAAAAACTTAGAAAATCGGACTACCCAGTTGGCCCAATTTCAAATAGTCATAACTTACTCAATCTAAGTCCAAGTTAGGAAAATTTTGCATTCAAATTGAAGCCTAGGATATCTACTTTCCAATGAAATAAACCTCACTCAAAACTTCTTTATGAATGAAAAGTTATGATCAAAATAATGAGCAAAGTATTGTGAACTCTTTAATTTCAAAGCAATTTAAGCACTTTTGAGTTGTGATTACTTCCAAACTATTGTAAACTCTTTAATTACCCTTGATTGACATATGTCAAGCTCATCATTGGTGTCGGGGACCAAAATTTATTAAGTGGTACAAAATGCAGTGTCTACAACTACCTACATTAAATTATCTCTTTTACACTACATTTCATTAAAATAATTTTTTCCAATTTTTATTATTACCTTAAATCATATCTCTCTTTCTTGCCAAAAACCACAATCCCCAAACTATAAACACACATCCCCCCATTAATTGAAGTTTTTAGCGAGTTTGAAGCTAAATTGACTTGAAAAAAACTCAATCAAAGCAACACCAAACAAAACATCATAATCCAAAGTTTTCTAAGAAAATTAAAAATTCCTAAAAAAACAGCCAAAAACTAGAAATATCAAAGCAAAACTAAAACAAACCCACAAACTTGACAAAATCAAATTATTAAGCTACAACTGCTACTAGCCAAAGTTTAGTTGGTCCTCAGCAAAACCATAAACTTTCTCAAATATCAAATACTTAACTCAAATCTAACCCAAAATAGATACCTAAATCAAATCTACCATTCTCAACCAAATCACATTTTCGCTCTAAATTTCTTCCATGGACATTTTCTTTCAAATCAACCTTCTTCCACTCTAATCTCTCAACAAAATTTCCAAAACCCTGCTTCTCAAATATCAAAACTCAACTTTTGTGTTTCCAATTTACACAAGACATAGCTTCTGCATTTCTAGCAAACCTAAAACCCAACAAATTTTCCAACAAATCTTACCCAAAACCTGCCATTTAAGACTACACCAAGAGAGAGAGAGGGATCAAATTTTTGGGTTAGAAGCAAGAGTCAACCATGAGACAGACATAGAAAGAAAGAGATAAGAAATAATTAAAAAGTGAAATGAAAAACTATAGTAACTGTGTATATTTACACATTTATAGATGAACTAATATGGATAAATTTTTGGCAAAAATGTGTAAATTTCACATCTTATCCTATTATACATCCACTAATATGAATGTTCTAAGGAGCTGGAGCCCATAGCCCATAAAAAGAGGAGAACAAACAATAGTATGCATGACTGTATAAGATTAAATGGCCCATAAATATTTTCACCTAACCATTTGGAGAAAATTCCTCTAAAACTATGTTGTACTTTGTCCTTTTAAAAACTCAGTTATAGAAGCAATTCTTAAATACTTTGGTGACGTGGTACTCCTTTCTTCCACATTCACAATTGACTTATTAATTAAATTCAAGAAGTCCTATAGATAGTTAGGTACTACAAGTTTTACTATATTGATCTTATAAGCTAATTTGTCACTGCTTAGAGGTAATTCAAAATTTAGTTATAAGGTAGTTGAAACTCACCAATTACACTTATTGTTGCGTCAGTTCTTTGTTATAGTCTTCGCAGATGAAATGCCCAATTTCATCATTGACTACGAACTAAAATTCTGAGTTTACAAAGAACTTGTGATTTATATCTTCTGTGATTAAATCACATACTATGCATCTCAAGGATTATATGATAATGTCTCAATATTCATGTTACCATTATTTTTAGATTATAATAAAATAACTTTATTAATCATAATATATTGTCATACATAATGTCATATATTATGTCATACATAATGTCATATATTATGTCATACATAATATCATACACAGCATCATACAATAGGATTTAAGGGCACTAATCCTAACAATCTCCCACTTGCCCTAAAGACTATTGTGCACTAATTTAACTCTCATTTCCTCCAAATGTGACTCGAAAGTCCTTTGAGGCAAGGCTTTGGTAAAGGGATCCGCTAAATTCTTTGCATTATCAATCTTTGCTACTACTACATCTCCACGAGTAACAATGTCTCGAATGATGTGGTACTTTCTTTCTATGTGCTTTCCTTTCTTGTGATTCCTTAGATCCTTGGATTGTGCAACCACTCCACTATTGTCATAGAACAATGTGATAAGACCTTGCTTAATTCTCACAATACCAAAATCAAAAGGAATTTCTTGAGCCAAATAGCTTTTTTTGTCGCTTCACAAGCAGCAACATATTTAACTTCCATGGTGGAGTCAGCAATACAAGATTGCTTAACACTACTCCAACTTATGGCTTCACCTCCCAAGGTGAACACATAACTTGAAGTGGACTTTCTGAAATCAAGATTTGACTGAAAATCTGAATCTGTATAGCCAATAGGGATCAAATCCCCACACCGGTAAACAAGCATATAATCTCTCGTCCTCCTTAAATACTTGAGAATATGCTTTACAGCATGCCAATGTTTTGGTCCTAGATTTGATTGATGTCTGTTGACCATGCCAATTAAATAGCAAATATCTGGTCTAGCACAAAGCGTAGCATATATGAGACTTTCCACCGCAGAAGCATAAGGAACTTGTCTCATCATATTTTCTTCCTCAAGAGTCTTAGGCCTTTGGTCATCGGAAAGAGGAACTCTATATCTGAAAGAAAGTAATCTTTTCTTGGAGTTTTGCATGCTAAACCATTCTAGAACCTTATTTATATATCTAGATTGTGACAAAACTAACATCTTATTCTTTTGATCTCGTCAAAGCTTGATCCCTGGAATATAGTTAGCTTCACCCAAGTCCTTCATATCAAATTGGACCAAACTTTAACTAATGACATTACCCCTACATCATTTTTAATGAGTAGAATATCATCAACATAAAGAATTAGGAACATTACTACTTTATCTCAATGTCTTTTGTATATATATGGTTTATCAAGATTTTGTTCCGTACATTTTTAGACCCCTTAAACACAACCAGATTAACCTAATTAATTAGCCAAGTGATTACTTAGTCAAGTTAAACAAATCTAGGTTAACACAAATATATCATATCATTTAAAAGTGCAGAAATTAAAGAACACAACAATATGATAGCTTAGAAAACCAAACCAGTAAAAAACCTAGGGAGGATTTAACCTAGCTATCTTCAAGGTAAAACGAATCTACTATGAAAGAATTGAAGTTTACACAATAACGACTTAGACCACTAACATCCTATTGCTAACTCGAGTAGAAAACTCACTACCACGACCACGTGACAGCTCCGAATCCACGGACTACTTCTTTCTTGGATTCCCAGCAAGCACAAGCACTCCTGCTTGTATATCTTTAAGCTCTTGAATCTGTAACTGAATTGATCACCAAGCTCTTGACATCAATCTAGATCTTGATAACCCTAAGTGTATATGAAGGTAAACACATCTAGATCTCACAAAATATTCACATACACAGCATAAAGAGCAACCTTAAAACGTGGCTAGGGTTTTCCCTTTTATACTTTAGACAAAACGTAAAACCCTACACGTCAAACTGGGCTTGGGCTGAGTTGGAAAATTCTACAGAAAAACAATCTACATGAGTTTCAATCAATCGAATCTAATTTTTGATCAATTGAGCCAGGCATATTTACACAGTAAATCCTACAGTACACTCGATTCCAACTTTACATTTAAACATACTTTGAGCAAGTATAAAACAAGACTAAATGTTTTGATCATGGTTTGCCAACATTACAAATTGAAGTTCTAATACATTTAAACCTAAAGTATTAGAATCCAACAAACTCCCCCTTTAGCAATCTGTAACAAAACACAAACTTAATCAAAGTGCTCAAAGTTACAAAAAAAAAGCCTATTATAAAACATTGCCCAACACAACAAATTCAACCCAACTACTATCCATCCGTTACAAGTGTAGACAGCAATACGATTGAATCAACCTGTATATTCCTATAACATTTAACAAAAACATAAATGCATATGTGAAAAATACAAGTAACAAAAAATAACTTCTTGATTTCACATAACACAAAATAAAGACATATATCATGAATAACCTCATAAATATAAATCAATAAACAATGTGAAACAAGAGACATATATAATCAGAGTATCTCCCCCTATCATGAATAACCCATACACAATACATTATGAGCCAAAAAAGTAATTATAGAATGAAGCACCTAGATACAATCTAGAGCTCCAAAACAACAAAATCTCCCCCTAACAACAAAATCTCCTCTACATATGTACTCCCTATTTTTGTGACAAATTGCCAAAAGGCACTCACTCATCATCAAAAGGAGGTGGCGATCTAATACTCTTCAAATCCGATCGCAAAGCACGAAACTCATCAAGTGTATCCACCAAAAGCTAACCATGAGTTGCCTAAGCAGTCATGGCAGTCTCCAACATACGACGAATGTCTGAATCATCCGAAGTAGAAGGTGGAGGAATCGCAATAGCAGCAGTAGTCGGATCGATAGACGACTCAGCAGAAGTATCACCTGTAGAAGAGGGACGAGGAGGTGTGACACCAAAAGACTCAACCCTAGGACATTTAGAGCTTGCTTTCATCAGAGCAGCCCTCTGCCTAAGAAAGGTGGCACCTATAGGAGCAATTATATGAACAGGCTCGAACGTGGGAAAGTCCTCTAAACCCAAATGCAAAAGGATCTGATGAATAAAAATCGAAAAGAAAATAGCAGGAGAAACAGAACTACTCCGATGAACCTCAATCAAGGAACGAATGAAAAGATGAGGAAAACTCATAGGAGCATCGATAACAAGGGCATACAAAAATGCACATCTTTCTATAGGAATGGTGTGCAAATGAGAGATAGGCCACAAAGAATGACAAGCAATCCAAATGAAAAGATAATGAATCTCGGTCAACTCAGCAGACGTGATCTGAGGATTAGAACCTTACTAGATAGAAGTACCAGTGATGTGCGATATGATGTCATCAATGGGAGGAGACTTATTGTAAGGATAAATAGGATGCTGGACCAGTGGCACCCCAAGAGCATCAGCCACTACTAAAAGCGTAATGGTGTACACGTCACCCCGTATCCAACTTCTCACAAAAGTTTTGGAATCGTAGGAGTGGACAAAGCGTTTCTAGTAGAACTCTCTGATCAAGGTAGCCAAAGGTGGATGTGAAATGTCCAACAATGATAACCAACCCCTACACTCAAAATTTCTCCTAATCTCAAGGTCCAGTTCATCTAAAAAAACCTTTCTCTCAGCCTAAACATTTCTAAAAAGGTACAAAGTCTCATATGTTTCCTGGTTTTTCTCACTAAAAACCCTATTACTCTCAAAGACAAGAGTAGAAGAAGAGGAGGCTTTCCTATTGGCTTTAGTCTTCCTAGTCATGGTGCTAAGGATAGGACAAGACACACAGAAAAGAACCAAAAAGAAAAGAGAAACCAAGGGCAGACTACAAGTTAGTATAAAACAATGAAGAAAAATAACAATCTATATGATGTATGAACAGTATAATTAGATGATGCATGATCTAATGCAGTGAGAATAAGTTCAATTTAACTTTAAAATCACAAAATTGGCTTGAGCATAGAATTTATATCAAAAACCCAAAATTTTGAAAAACCACTAGTACAATTTTCAAGAAATTGACCAATTGATCATTAAATAAAATAGATAACACATTATAATGATCATATTAATCAATCCAACAAGCCAATTTCATCTAATTAAACCAAATTAAAAAAAAATCCCCAATTTAGGTAGTTTTAAGCCCAAGGAATTTCAATTTTTCAAAATTCATCAAATTGATCAAATTAATTCACCAAGAACAATTGTATATCATCCCACAACAAAAACCCATTGATCAATTTCCAAAGAAAAAGCTTAAATCACAAAAAATCCAAACTTCCCTTAGGTTCAAAATTTCCTTTTAATGCATGGTAAAAATGCATGTAAACATGAAAATAAAAGAAAAATGAGGGGTATAAAAGTCTTACCAGCCTTAGATGACAAAAACCCTGGTAGAAATTTGAGGAAAAAACAATAAAAATCTTGCTTCGACTCTTAGAACGATCGAATAGAGAGAAAAAGAGTTTTGAAAATTTTGAAAAAGTATTTAAACATGTGAAAAACTTAGTTTTTAAAAAACTCTCTATTCGATTTTCGATTGATTGAAAATTAGATTCGATCGATCGAAAAAGCCTTTGATTGATCCAACAGCAATCTAGCACCGATCGAAGCACACAAAACCAAACCAAAATTTTGATCGCAATTTAGATCGGTCGAGAAACAAGTTCGATTGTTCAAAATTCTAGAAAACCAATTTTTTGAAAAACAAAGCAATTTTATGCCGAAACTCCTCAAAGTATATTATTTTATGAATAAAATGCATAAGTATGAGATGAAATGTTTTTCAAAAACACATGTTTTGAACCCAGTTTTCCCAAAAATTAAGATTTTCAATCAATTCACCATAAATTCTCAAACTTCAAATACGCTTTGCATAAAACTCAAGGAATTTTCAAACTTGGTTGGCCAAACCAAAATCGCACACAATAACATGTACAAAGTTTAGCAAAGAGTAACTTGTGTAATGTGTACAACTAGGAAAAACCTGAGATACATGTAAGGTGATATGTGAATAGTAATAAAGTACAATTTCTACAAAATTCATCACATAATTTTGAAAAAGACTATCACGTAAAGAGTTACATCATATAACTCCCACATCTTCTAGAATAAAAACTTACAATCATGTAAGTTTCTTGATTTGCCTCATAATGTACACTTCAATTTTATTTGATCATAAACTTATTAAAATAGCTGGGATAATGTACACACCAATTTTATTTGATCAATTTAATATAATCTAATAATGTACACACCAATTTTATCATTTAAACCGAGGCTACGCCTTATGTTCTTTTTGTGCATGTGCTATACTTTCTTAAGCATAAAATCTTATGATATGCACTAAGGTGTTCATGATTTGCTAATAAACAGTGGTGATATGGTTATTTATGCCTTTCTCATTAAGATCAAGTCTGACAATCAAAGGCATGTGACTTCAAAATCAAGACAAAGTGATTAAAAACTATAAATATCTTTCCACACAACATATACTACAAAGCTCAAACTAGTAAAATGAAATAAAATAAGTTTATCCAAGCTAAACAAGATACATAAACATGTTATGTAAAGATAAATTGACCAACCTTGATTTTAAATCCAAGAAAAAAAATGCAAAACACATTTTGCTTTCCTTTTCTGTTTGTTTTAAAGAAAAAACAAAAACAACCTAGAATGAAATACATGAATGTTATGCAATGCAAATCCTAGAACGATAAAGAAAACAAAAACAACAAAAGAGAATGGCCACAAAGGGGAGCGATGAAGCACATGGACCATGTTAGAAGGACTCAATTAGATGGACCATTTTGCATTAGTGGAATTTTGTACTAAACATATTTCAAGAATGAATGAACATTTCATACCCTTATTTTTGGTAGCTATGAATTTTGGACAATTCCTCTTTTAATACCTTTTCTCACCACAATGGAAACACTTTCCTTTGGTTTTCTTTCCTTTGGTTTTCTTTCCTTTGTTGGCAACTTCCAAGACAATTTGTTTACCATCCTGCTTGGTGAAATCCTTCTTCTTCTTCTTCTTCTTACTTTTGCCTTTTGACTTAATTTGAAAAGTAGAAGTTTCACCAATATTGGCTTCAACATTGGATGTACCAAGAATGTCTTTCACTGCCACTAACTCATTCATCAATTCAGATAATGAATAAATCTTTTTGTTCATGTTATAATTAAGTTTGAATTCCTTGAATGATTCTGGTAATGACTGGAATATCATATCCACTTAAGATTCTCTATCGATGTTGGCACCTAAAACTTCCAATATATTTATATTAGATATCATCTTAAGATAATGCTCCCTCACTGAACTACCTTCAGCCATTTTGGTATTATAAATTTATCTTATAGTTTCTTACATTGCAAAACGACATTGCTCACCAAATATCTCCTTCAGACTTAGTATAATGTCCGAAACTAGTTCTACATCCTGCATTTGATGCTGTAGAACATTTGAAATAGATGTTAGGATATAGCACTTGGCCACCTCATTAGATTTCTGCTAATGATCATATCGCTGTTTTTCCTCAAGAGGAGCATCTAATGAAGGAAAACTAGGACAAGATTGACTAAGCGCATATTTGTGCTCTTCAGCCATAAGAACAATGTTCAAATTTCTTTTTCCGTTAACATAGTTGGATCTAGTCAGTTTGTTTTGATTAAGAATAACAACAAGTGGGCTAAATGATGCCATAATAAAATCTGAAAACAATAAACATGAATATAATAAGTAAACTGGATATTATCAATTTAGCATATAAGCATCTAGTATAGAATCTTAATAAAACCTTAATATTGTTGGGGACATATTTTTGTAATTGGCATATCCTTTGACAAAACGCACTTTACTTGTATTTGGGTAAATCTAAGTAGGTTCAAGATGATCATTACAAGTGGTTAAATTGAAGACATGAAGATTACTCAAGAACTACTCAAGAAAAAGTGCAAACTGCAGGTCTCGATACCTCCTCGACAGAAGCTCGATCTGTCGAGATTCATTAAAGCTCGACAGATGTCCCGATCGATCGAGCTTACGGGTTTCAGATTATAGCCAACAACGTTTTTATTCTAAAAAGCTAATTGTTTATGGGTTTGTATAATTCTTATTGGACTAGGAAAACCCAAGGTTTGTGTAAACCTATTTGGAATAGGAGAGCCCATTAAGCTCCTATTTAAAAGGAGATGGAAAAAGAAAAACCTAACCCTAGAGAGTTTCATAAGGTTTTCTTTTTGAAACCCTAGCCTTCTCCTACAGAAGAAAGAGTTCTTGCTGCGTTTCTTATACGCCTTAGGGTTTTGTAACCAAGCAAAGTCTCTTGCACTAACATTGAAGATCTTATTGGTGTTTCTATGTGAAGCTGCTGCAAATCAACTACAACAATCAAAGGGTTGCTGTGGAGTTAGTCACGTATTGAGATTCGTGCAAAGGAGTAAGCCGCGTACTGGGATCCGCGCATCAAATTGGTTAGTCACGTACTTGGGAGCCGTGCATTGAAAGGAGAAACTGTCACTACAGAGCAAGTCCAATTGGGTATTGGGGTAAGAGTTCAACTGTAGGTTGGTGAGGTATTGGGATTCCTTACTTGTAACTGCTTGTTGTGATAATAGTGGAGTTTCGGGAGTGGTGACCTTAAATCACCCGGTGGGGTTTTTGCCGTAAGGGTTTTCCCCATTCGTGAACAAATCACCGTGTTCTTTATTTTCCGCTGCATAACTTAGTTTTGGTGATTTGTTTGTGCTACCACGTGATATTGCATGTTAATCTGATTAATTAATAACTGGGCTAATTAATTAATCTAAGTTATCACAAGGGGTCAACGCATTTGTGGCCTGTCAAATATAATATATGCAACGACAACCCAATCCCATGTTTATAATATCTTGGTAGCAAGTTTATTATAAACACTACGATTGATCGAAAACTATTCTCATTATTAATGTTATTATGATAACTCTTATTAAACACTAATAATATGGCGTATTACCTTTAACTTCTAATTAATAATGACATAACTCCTTTGGGAAGTTAACATTACACTTAATTTAGTGTACACCATTATCAAGAATCATGTGTAGCCACATTTCATCTCCCTTCATAGTGTTTAAACTTGTAGTGCCATGAAAACAAAACATCTTCCTTTAGGATCGTGAGGCATATACGCCAAGATGAGGTGCTTATTCACACTACTTTAAGTGGGTAAGTTCAGTCTTGTAGTACTATGAAATAAACACCATTCTTTAAGATCGCGAGGCATATACGCCAAGACGAGATACTTATCGCACACTATTATGACCTGATAATGAAGGCTGTGAGATCCAACCCTTGTATCTCTCTCCCACTGAATATTTTAAATTAAAGGTTTTTAATTTTAAAACATGCATAAACTAATTACACATAGCCTTGCTCTTTATACATGTAAAAAACACTTAGAGAAAAATTCTGAATCTTCAGTCTTATATCGATCGAGAATGTACCTCAATCGATCGAGAAAAATTCTACTTGCTTGATCGATGCTCGATCGATCGAGCTTCGCGAATTTTGAATTTTTCATAATTTTCTAAGACAATTTTTTAACATTTTTTTTATGAACAAACATCCATCATATAAACATAAAGGACAGAGATTGATATCAAAACTGAATTTCATTGATGCTATAGCCTTAAAGTTCAATTTAACATACTTAAACTCAAATTTAAACAACATCATAATATTAATATCAGTTTGTATCAAGCAATAATTTCAACAACCATGCAGAAAACTAATTTCTAACAACATGAAACCATTGTCATTAATTCCAAAACTCACAAAACATGTTATGCAGATTCGAAATGGAAGACCACTTTGATACCAATTATTGGAAAAATACAAGTTTGTATTGCATACAAAACATACGCAGCGGAAAAATAACGGATCTACTTCATTCGCAATTAAAAACATGTACTATATAAATTTCAGAATTTAAGAACAAAAGAGTGTGGTATTTCAATCAGTTTCCAAAGGAGAATTAGAGAGAATAGTTTATACTCATACATACACCTTTTCATAAGAATTTTGTTCCTTAAAGAAAAATTTTGTATGTTTCTTCCTTTATATCTAATTAGGCTGGCCTTTTGAGCATTTCCAATTAGGTTTAAGTGTGTGGCTTGGAATGGAATCAAAAGGGACCAATAAAACACTAGCTCCAATAGGTTTTGAGCTTTTCTATCAACTCTTGACAAACCAAAGTTACCATTAACTATATTTAGGGTGTGTTTGTTTCTACTTTTTAAAGCTAGTTATGCGCATTTTTAAAAAATAATTCCTGTTGGTGCGTTTGGTAAAACATAAGTTTGGCTTTTGTTAAAAAGCTACGTTTTCAAATATGAAGTAAAAGCCATAAATTTTATGGGTGGAGAAGGACCAAAATTGAAAACGCGAAGAGCACTTTTACAAGCTATCCGTTGGGACACAGTTATTTTACCATATTGCCCTTACTTTCCCAAATCTCCAATACCCTTTATCCCTCTCTTCTCTCTTTTCTTCCTCACGCGGACTACCTCTCATCTCTCTGCGCTCTCTGCCTCTCTTCTCACAGGAAGAAGAGAATCATAGAGTAGAATCACACAGGAAGAAGAAGAAAAAAAAAAGAAAAAAGAAAGAAAGAAAGAGCTATGCGGAATGAAAAGTGAGAAAGGAAGAAGAAGAAAAAAAGAAAAGAAAAGAAAAGAAAGCTTTGTGGAATGAAAAGAGAGAAAGGAAGAAGAAGAAGAAGAAGAAGAAGAAGAAAAAATAAATAAATAAAGGAAGAAAGTAAGAGCACTGCCGAATGAAGATTCTAGAGAAAATGGTAGGGAAAAGAGAAAAGAAGGAAAAAAAAAAATAGAAAAGAGAAGGGTACGTGTGTGGAGGGGAAAAAGAGGAAAAAAAAAAAAAAAAAAAAAGAGAGAAGGTTACGTGGGTGGAGGAGAAAAAAAGAGGGAGAGAAAAAAGAAAAAAAATAAGGAAATGCTATCATAAATTATTATTAGCGGTAAATTATTATTAACTAATATTGATGAGGAAAATATTATTTTTTTAGAAAGAGAAAAAAATAATTTTAATAGTTCGTTCAAATTAAAATTAGTATCAATTTTAATCACAATATTTTCACAATATTTTCACAATAAATCTTAAGTGGTAAGTTATTATTAGCTAATACTGGTGAGAAAAAAATAATTTTTTTAGAAAGAGAAAAAAATAATTTTAATAATACGTTCAAATCAAAATCCGTATCAATTTTTATTACAATATTTTCACAATAAATATTAAGTGTTAAGTTATTATTAGCTAATATTTGTGAGAAAAAAATAATTTTTTTAGAAAGAGAAAAAATTTATTTTAATAGTACGTTCAAATTAAAATCGGTATCAATTTTTATCACAATATTTTTATAATACTTTCACAATAAATATTAGGTGTTAAGTTATTATTAGCTAATATTGGTGAGAAAAAAATAATTTTTTTAGAAAGAGAAAAAAATTATTTTAATAGTACGCTCAAATTAAAATCGGTATCAATTTTTATCACAATATTTTCACAATAAATCTTAAGTGGTAGGTTATTATTAGCTAATATTGATGAGAAAAAAATAAATTTTTTAGAAAGAGTAAAATTGATTTAAGTATATAAAGTAGTTGATTTAAGTATGAAATAAACTCCCTTATATATACATTGTCATTTTTTATAATTTATCCCTCAAACTGTAACTTTTATAAGTACTAGCCAAACACTCAGCTTTTTCAAAAAACACTTTTTAATAAATTTTACCAAATACTCAGCTTTTAGAAAAAACACTTTTTCATTATGCACTTTTTGAAAACTCCACTTTTTCATTATGTACTTTTTCAAAAAGCCCAACCAAACTCACCCTTGATACCACTATATAAATATAGTTGCACTCTAGGCCTTATTTATAAATTATATCCCAAGACTTTATTGTACATGCAGCCCATTCATAAAATATTTGTAATAATACAAAGTCATGAATATAGATTGCCACTTTGTAAATTACTACATCTTAATTCCTTGAGTACCCGGTTTGATCTTTTAAGTTATTTATCATATATTTATGAAATCCAATTTCATAAATATATACTTTAGTAACTGCTTACTAAACTGGTTAGGCCTAACACTCTGAATAACCAAATCCATTAAATTTATCTCAAGGGAATATTTTGTATCTTCGTTAAGAGACTATGAATTTCATCTTGAGAATATATGTTCCATCAACACTAAATGTGGTTGTCAAACATACTAAGGTTTTGATCATATCTTTAAACGTCACTTTTGATATATCAAAGCAACTTACACTTCATGATCAAGTTCATTATTCTCTCAAGATTAAGAGTTCATGTAAATAGAAGTCGTGAGTTTATTATTCATTTGATAGTTGTTAAGAGAATAATAATAAATCTCATAGCGATCCAGTTCAATATATTTTAACTCTTAAAACATATCAACTAAAAATCTCTATTTCTATGATTAAGACAAATCATCTTAATTAATATGTTATAGTTTTCGTAAATAAAATGCTCAATTTCATCACCAACTACAAACTAAAATTCTGAGTTTATAAAGAACTTGTGATTTATATCTTCTATGACTAAATTATATAAATCATATACTATGCATCTTATGGACTATATGATAATGTCTCAATATTCATGTTACCATTATTTTTAGATTATAATAAAACAACTTTATTAATCACAATATAATATCATACATAATGTTATATATTATGTCATACATAATATCATATACAACATCATATAATAGGATTTAAGGACATTAATCCTAACAGAGAGTGAGGGTGAGGGTTGGTTAGTGAGTGAATGAGAGTGAGGTGACTGGATGAGGGGCGGCTGAGAGAAAATGAGAGTGAGAGTGAGAGAGGTAAGGGGCGGCAAGGCGGGGCGGAGTGACACCATGAGGGGAGCGTGAGGCAGAATGAGGCTGTAAGGCCATGACCGTGAGGTTAAGTGAGGTCGTGACCGTAAGGGGAGTGTTTGAGGGCGAGGGAGGGTGGCCGACAGTGAAAGCTTAAGAGAGAGAGAGAGAGAGAGAGAGAGAGAGAGATGAGGGTTAGGTTTAGTGTTTAGAAAATGAAATCTGAAAGGGAAAGAGAGTATTTATACTTCTAGGGTTTTAAATTTTTTTTAATATTATGTGTATACAGGTCGGGTTCGGGCTAGTATACATAAAACCTGAATTCGACCCGAACATGTTTTAGGTTTGATTTTTAAAATCCAAATCCAACCTTATTATCTAAAGGTTGGGTTGGATACCCACGGGTCAGGTTATATTTGCCATCCCTAGGGGTGTCCATGGGTCGGGCGGGTTGGGTTTGTGCCCAACTCGCAACCGACCCGTAAGAGATCAGGTGGGCAAAAAAATAACCCACAACCGACCCGTTAAGAGGGTCGGGTTTCGCGGGTCGGTTCGCCGGCGGGTGGCGTCGGTTTCGGCCTCACCTGAAACCCGACGGAAAACACAAAAAAGGGCCAAAATCGGAGGGCTCTCGCCCGTTCCGGCCACGATCCGGTGAGAATTTAATTTAATCCGATGATTTTTCCCACAAATCGTGCCGAGAATCGCCGGATCTG
Organism: Castanopsis chinensis; assembly: GCA_032878915.1. Classification (NCBI taxonomy): domain Eukaryota; kingdom Viridiplantae; phylum Streptophyta; class Magnoliopsida; order Fagales; family Fagaceae; genus Castanopsis; species Castanopsis chinensis. Next base: position 33,987,585 of record JAVQMG010000133.1, on the reverse strand, counting down.
GTGTATCTATGCCAGATCTGATTGTTTTGGTCACCGAAATCAGCCAAATCAAGCTGAAAACTCGTCAGAAACGCTGGAGATTTCGCCGGATCTGCTAGTCTTCGGGCGGGTCGGGTTTCACGGGTTTTGAAGGTGGGGACTCGAAACCGACTTGCCAGCGTCGAGTTTTGGAGTTGGGGACCCGTGTCCGACCATCGGAGCAGTCGGATCGGGTGAACGCCAGTCGGGTGCAGGCGGGTTGGGCGGGTCACCGGGTGTCTTGGACAGTCCTAGCCATCCCTACCAGCAGCTATGGGAGTTGATTATAAATATGTGAGAGGAAGTGGCGAGGAGTCCGTAGTAATTTTGCTTAGCCAAGAGTGAGAAAAAGACAAGTGAGTCTGTCTCAACTGGCACGTGTACTTTTTAGTTCAAGTTTGGCAGATACTTACCACTCACTTAAACTTCACCTACTTCCAAGCGCCCCTTTTCTCATTTCCCAAACACATAAAAACAAAAACAATTTCTTGAAAAAACAACGATGGCGGTGAATTCATCAACTCCTCCGCTGCATCGCGCTCTTCCTTCTCGCTCTCCTCTCGCTTTCTTCAATCGCACCGGTCCTGGATTTTTTACTCACTCTCCCAACCCTAGGCTAGTATCAGTTCGCTCCCACTCCCAGAACTCCGCTCCGGACGGTTCCGGATCCAAGAGATCGCTCAGTTTGGAGGACTCCCAAACTTCGGTTGGTTCGTCCTCTTCTTCAGTTGATTTTCTCACATTGTGCCATCGCCTTAAGGTTTGCTTTCGTTCTCTCACTCTGTTTGGTTGCCGAGAACACCTAAGAAAATTAGTATACATTGGTTGTTGTAGACTACAAAGAGGAAAGGATGGATCAATCATGGGATAAAGGGTCCAGAGTCAATTGCTGATCATATGTACCGAATGGCTTTGATGGCCTTGATTGCTGCTGACCTTCCTTCAGGTCTCAATAGGGAAAGGTAAAACTTCCACTTCCACTTCAATCTTTGAATTTATATTTTCATTTACTCTCTTTTTTTTTTTTTTTTTTGGGTTTGTTTTATGCTATTTATTATTATATGTTGCTAAGACAAGTGAAGTGAATGATAGACTAAAACAACGCCATATGTATGAAACCATTGGTCTTTTATTTATTTATTTTATGAGAACTCAGCTTCATATTATTAATAGAAGGGAAGAAAGAATCATTTACAAACAGAAACATCAGAGGCAATAGCAGCTTCTAAGAAGCTGGGGGTTTCCTCCACCCAAGCCTCAAAGTCAGAAACATACTTAGTGTGCTGCGCTAGCAAATGTGCAGGCTTGTTGCGCGCCCTTCTAATGTGAGAGAAACAAAAACTTTGAAAAAACTGAAGATGGAAAAGGACACCTTCCAGGACATTTGCCACAGCAGGTGGGACTAATGAGTTGCCTTTCAAGAAATTGCTGAATTGTAGAGAATCACCCTCAAACACAATGTCATGAATCCCGATATCTCTAGCAAAGAGCATCGCAGCTTCCATTGCCTTTACTTCAGCCTCAAGAGGTCCCAAAGGAGCATAGATCCTCTGGCTCAAAGCTCCAATAAAATTACCCTTATCATCCCGGAGAATCACTCCTATACCGGCAGAGGAAAGATCCTTGAAAACAGCCCCATCCACATTTGCTTGGAAGACACCTGACACAGGGGGAGTCCATTGAGGAGGAAGAAGAGTTTCTGACGGGGTGGGGCAGTGTTGGAGAGCTTGGTAAGCTGTAACAAATTGAATGGCTTCAGAGATTGAATTTCTGCAGATTTTGGGGCTTCTCCGTGTCTAACTCCATTCCTATTTTTCCACAAATTCCATGCAATAGCCATGAAGTGAGTGAGATTAACATCAGCTGGTCCCGATTCATCACACAACTTCCATAAACAGTCCACAAACATAGACTCCCGATCCACCACCAAACCACATGCCTTCCAAACTGCTGAAGAAAAGTCACAGTGAAGTAATACATGGCTAGTTGTCTCGCTGCACTTATCACATTGCTCACAGGTATCAGAATTAATCACTTGTCGTCGGCACAAATTGGATTTTGTAGGGAGGATATTCTCACAAGCTCTCCACACAAAGTTTTTAATTTTTTTTGGGCACCTTAGCTCCCCAAATGGTCTTCCAAAGCCTATTCTGTCCATTAGCATCTAAAGTTCCTTCATGATCAGCCCTTGACATAGCCTGAGCTAACCAGTAGGCACTTTTCACTGTAAATTGCCCATTAGGTGTACCAGCCCAAACCATTTTGTCCCTGGGCATACGAATACTCAGTGGGATGCTTAGGATGGTTTTTGCTCAAAGTTTATGAACAGCTCCTTGACCAAATTAGCTCTCCAAGTGCCACAGTCTGTGTCAATGAGGATATCTACGGTTTGATCTGATGGTAGCAAGGTCCTGGGAGAGATTACTTGAAAGGTGGATGGGGTAGGAATCCACTTATCCTTCCAAATCCTAATACTTTTTCCATCGCCAACTTGCCAGCGCATCCCTTGATTGACAATGGGCTACATTGCTAGAAAACTACGCCAGACATATGAAGGATTTCTACCTTTCTAAGCATTCACAAAATCAGTCCAAAGTATTTGCTTTTAAAAACGCAACCTCCAACCTTGCTTTGCTAAAAGGGCAAGGTTAAAAGATCTCAAATCTCTAAAACCCATACCACTACTAGCCTTAGGTGTACATAAATTTTCGCAACTCATCCAACTCACTTTACGCTCTTCATTTTTCTGCCCCCACCAAAATTTCCCACCATACTATTTAATTCATCGCAAAGGGACTTCGGAAGTAGAAAACAGCTCATAGTGTGAGTTGGGATTGCTTGAACAACAGCTTTGATCAAAACCTCCTTTCCTGCGATGGACAAGAACTTTTCTTTCCAACCTGACAGCTTGCTAGCCGCTCTTTCCTTAAGTTGTTGAAAGGTGTTACGCTTATTTCTTCCCACCAAGGATGGCAAACCCAAGTATTTCTCATGTTGGTGGATGATATCAGCCCCAAATCTATGCTTTACATATTCCTCAATCTCCTCAGGTTTATTCGAACTAAAAAATAATGAGGTTTTTTGCATGTTCACTTGCTGTCCTGTTGCCTTTTCATACATCATTAGCAGTCTTTGGTTTTCTTCACAATCAACAATAGTAGTATTACAAAAGAATAAGCTATCACCAGCAAAGAAGAGATGAGTGATGTGAAGGCTTCTCTTGCACACCTGCAGACCCTAAAGAGTGCCCATACTTGCTGCTTTATATGTATTAGGGTTGAAAGACTTTATGCACAAAAAAGAAACAAATAGGGAGAGAGAGGGTCCCCTTGACGTAAGCCCCTAGACAGGGTAATGCTCCCTTGAGGAACACCATTAATGTGAATAGAGTATTTGACAGAATAAAATTCATAACCATAGTAATCTAGTTATGATGAAAACCGATTTTTCTCATAATTTGTTCTAACCAAGTCCATTTGACCCTATCAAAAGCCTTGCTCATGTCAAGTTTTAAAGCCATGGACCCTGTTTTTCCACTCTTCTTCTAGCTGATAGTATTCATAATCTCAAAAGCAACAAGCACATTGTTAGTAATCAACCTTTCAGATAAGAAAGCACTTTGATTTTTAGTGATAAGAGAAGGTAAATGAGTCTTAAGCCTATTAGCAAGAACCTTGGAGGCCAGTTTATAAACAACATTAGATAGACTAATGGGTCTATATTTTGAAACCTTCGTGGTGCTCTTTACCTTAGGAATAAGAACAATATGGGTTTCATGGAAATTTAGAGGGGTAGTACCATTATTTAAAAAATCCAGCACACAAGAAACTACACTATCGCCTACAACAGGCCAAAAATGCTGATAAAAAAGAGGGGGCATACTGTCCGGTCCCGGGGACTTTGGTGAGCATTTGATTCATCTGAGGGGTCACACAAGTATGAATTGCATCAAGGAACTCTGGACTGATAATGGGCTGGGACGTGGTGAAAAGTTTCTGGTAATACCCTGTGATGATTTATGCAATCGTATCCTCATTCTCATGCCAAGTATCATTCTCATCCATGACACCCAAAATAGTGTTATGTTGTTTTCTAGTTGTGGCTTTCTCATGGAAAAATCTTGTATTTTTGTCTCCCTCTTTTAACCAAGGGTTATAAGACCTTTGTTTCCACATTCTCTCCTCCGTATCCAACAAACGATTGACCTCTGCCCTCTGGTGACACACCTCCAAAGTGTTTGACATCCCAATTGATCTTGCCTCTAGAGTCTAAAGCAATTCTTGTGACTTAGCTAGTTTTTTCCCCACATGGCCAAACTCTTGCCTATTCCATTTTGTCGGGGCTTCTCTACATCTGTCCATACAAGAGGAGAAAATGTTTCCCCTGCCCGTAAGTTCTCCTTCTGCCTAAGACTCCTTCACAATATCACCACATTTTCCATCCTTGAGCCACATGGCTTCAAAACAAAAAAGCTTAGTATTTTTTCTCTGTTTCACCCTTGGATTCATCTTCAACGTCAAGCAACAATGATTTGAAGCTGAGGAAGCCAAATGATAAAGTCTGGCACTAGGGAATCGATTCAACCACTCCGTTGTTGCAAAACTTCGATCAATTCTTTCTCATATCCATCCCAAATCTTGTCGATACATACTCCAAGTAAACCAGGAGCCCACGTAACCAATGTCATTTAAACCACAAGAATTGACACAGTTCCGAAAATTATCAATTTGCCTAAATGGCCTGTCCATATCTCCCACACACAACCAAGGGAGATCACTTGTTGCAGCAAGCTGAGATAGGCGTGCCCAAGACTTTGGCAGATTTACAAGTCTTTTCGTTGTCCCTTTGTCATTCTTTTTTTCCTGAGTTTAGAGGTTTATTTATCACATCCCTAGGGCCCAAAACAAAAGAAGGAGTGACTGTACTTACCTCAGACAGAGGTCCATATTGAGTCGGCCCACTTGATGGGGTGACCACAGGCCCATTTAACTTTGAAACAACATCATTGGGATGTATTGCTAAGGAATCCGAAAATTCCTCCATAGAGGTTCCTTCGAAACCATTCCTCCCAGTGCCGTATCAATCTCCCTTATATGAGCCTCAAAATTTGCAGGAATTGAAGTATTTTGAATTGAAGGGAACTCCAGGTTTTGTGGGGTATACCTATCATATGGCGCATTATTTCTGAAAATATCGGGATCATGATTTCTCCGTGTCTCAGCCATATCCACCGTATTTTGCCCCTGCTTTGTCGCAATTTGTTGTATGCTTACTCTAGTAGTTGTCTTTCTATTGTCTTGCGGCATACCATGACCTCAAACCTTGACCACCTGCGGTTTCTGTAAGCGATCAAGATTAGCTCGGAGGCATGGACCATATTGCTGCTCTTCTCTACACAACGAACCATTACTTTGAATCCACAGGCGACAATCCTTCTCGTTGTGGTCAAGATGACCACACCAATAATAATAATTTGGGAGACACTCATACTGGAAGGATACCCATCGTCTGTTTGATCCACCCAACTGGACCATTCTACCCTGACACAAAGGTTTTGTAATATCCATGTGGACCCTTACATGAATGCAAGTACCCCGAGCTCGGCCACCCTCAGGAGCATCGACTCCCCATTGTCCTTTGTCATATGGCTATTGGGAAGGTTGGAGATCTGGAGATCTGTACCCAGAAGTAAGCCTTATTACACTTTACTAAATTTATGCATTCATTCTCTCCTAGCTTGTGAAGGGCTAGAAGATATTTGTCAAAGGACCATGGGCTGTGAAGGAGGACTCTGTTCATACCTACCTCATTAGTGAACACAATAAGGGCTCGATTATTCCCCAAATCTTGAAACTCAAAATCTCCGTTATCTTTCCACACACCTCGAAAGGTTCTTGCCACTGCCTAAAGATTGATCTTTCATTTCGTAAAGAATTTTGCTATGACTGCAAAAGGGCCATCAATTACCTCATTCGTAAGAGCACACTCTTTCCCCTCTATATTCGTCAGAGTTTTTCCCATTGCTTTGTAACCTCGTCCATGGAAGTAGAGTGTAAGGAGATTTGAAGAAAGAATGAGAGAAAAAGGAGAAAAGGAAATAGAGTTTCACCAGAGCAGCCTGGGAAAAACGGCATTTGTAAGGACAAGTGAGTGAAGTTCCACCGTCTAGGATTTCAGAGAAACCCTAGGAGTGAGAAAAGCTCTCTATACCATGTGTTTATATATTAGATTATACAAGTATTATTAAAACATTGTTGGTAACCACACATTCTGGTGTGCATTTGCCCTAATTAATGTTTTCAAAAATAATTATCTCAAATAACTTCTCTTAGAAGTTTATGACCTCTTCTTTGGCTAGTTGGTTGGTCACCAATCTGCTAGTCATGATTGATTAATAAGATGCGTTCATTGGATATAAAGTGAGATGAGGATGTTTCTTTTTCTTATTAATACCAAAGTTGTGGTAGAACTTTTTGGATGAAGCAATTTTTTCTTTTTTTTGATAAGTAAAAATATTTATTCAAAATGAATTTACAAGTACACAGGAAGTACATAAGATGACTGTCGTACAGGAGATCTAAAATTACAATGAACTATAAAGTTGAAAGATGAAGCTTACTTGGTACTTCAGCAATCATGTTCCTCAATTTTTAGGTAATGGACCAAACCATTAAAGGTTCAGTTAATCAGATTTCTGCTCCTTGTTTTACATTTTACTTGGGGTTTGATGGGTCCATTACAAGCATACTGAGTACTAATCATAAAAAATTAAGTTAAATGGTACTTTTTGTGGCCCTTATACTTGAGACACGTTACCTTGGTTAATTCTGTCTATAGTTATTAGGGAGCAATCATCCCATTTTCTATTTTCAATGAAGTTGTAGGATTTTTTTTTTTTTTTTGAGAGAAATGAGTTGCAGGAAAGTTATATGATGAAAATACCACTTTGTATCCGTCTGATAGGCCAATGGATTTTGAAAAATATTATGTCCAAAATACATGTGCTGGATTAAATATTATTTGCATCTAATGGAAGAACTTTTACTTTTTGACAAGTAATAAGATTATATTAATACGAAAAATGAGTCACCCAAGTATATGGGGGATATACTGGGATAGACAATCAGTTACAAAAGTTGCATAAATCTAGCATGTCAATAATAGAAAATAAAGAGAGGTTCCTCGTGGCTGACAGCCAATCTAATAAAGTTCTAAAAAAGAACAACTTAAGATCAGGCATAGAACTTTCAGTGCCTTCAAAACTCCCGCAATTCCTTTCCCTGCAGATGCACCACATCAAACAACGTAAGAACTTTTTACTATCTTGTAAACATAGAAAAAAAAAAAGATTAAAAGTTTCTACTATAGATATACATAATAATGTTTCAATTCAGTCTTTTAAGTTTAATTTATATCTGATGAAGGAACATTTTAATAGTGAAGGATGGCACTGTGCCTTGGTTCATATGATAAGATGGTGGGGCTTGGATATTTTGTAGGTTGAACTCTGTCCATGCAACACAAAATTAAATAAATAAATAAAACTGATGTTCAGATTTTATTTGCTGTCATGGACATTTTAACTCTTGTTTATCTGTCTTACCTTTTTTTTTGGGGGGGGGGGGGGGGGTGGTTTATGAATCAATTGTATTATATTTTACTGTCATTGCTCATCCAAATGTCATTTCTGGTTGCAAATTATACCTCTTTGATGCTCTGGTTTTATTGGTACGAAAGGCTATGCACTACAGTTTACCCAGTAACCTGTAAGCTTTTACTTGTTGAGTAGTATATGTAAAGATAATTGTTTCATCTAATTTTTCTGTTGTTACACTATAAAAGTAACTTAGATAAAATGTATTTAAAGCTTTGAGAATGCCTTGATAGAATTTATGCAGAGGTGTCTACTAGGCAGTTGAGTCTGGTCTGGGTGGTTGAAGTCAGTTTGTCCCCTAAGTCTCTTTTAATTGAAATTTTTATTCACTTGCCCCATCTTGTATTATTATTGTTTCTTATCCCTGATAGTTTTTTATTGAAATCTTTTGCCTTGTTTTGCATGTTTATACAGGTGTATTAAGATAGCAATTGTGCATGATATTGCAGAAGGTATCATCTTGACTCCTTTTTATTCCTATCATGCTCAATAGTGTAGTTCCATACTTCAAATTTTCTATGATGATATTTTCCTTTTTGAATAAAAAAAAAAAATTATACGATGATATTTTTATTAAATTATGTACCTCTTTTATATGAGAATGGACCAAATGCTTCTTTTATTTGTAGTATTGATGCTGCATTTAATGGTTTAAAATGGCTTGCTTTTAAACAATGTATGTATATTTTACTAGTTGTTTGTTGTGCAAATTATGTTCTCACTTGTTACAAACCGACCGTCTATACTCTATGATACTGAATATTTGGTTGTTAAGAAGCATATTCATAAAATGAGTGCAGCTGAAATGAGAATGTTAAGATAAATAGGTGGAAATACAAGGAAAGATAGGATTTGAAATAACGAAATTCACTTAAAGATAGGGTGACCCTTATTAATGAAAAGATTCTCTTGAGAGATGATTTGGTCATGTCTAGAGAGGAGCAATTAATGCAACAATGAGAAAAAGAGTTGATTTAGGTTGAGGGAACGAAAAAAGGTAATAGAATACCAAAATCAGCATTAATGGTATTAAAAAAGGACATGGAAATGAAGAAAGTAAAAGAGAGTATGCCTTAAAAAAGAATACATGCAGTCAATCCTGACTAGTCTGTTGAGGATCCATAGCTAATTCGAAAAAAAATTTAGACTAAGTTATTTTTCTCTTTTTAAGAGGTTTGGACTAAGGCTTGATTGTTGTTATTGTTTATTTTAAGGATTCTTTCAAATGCTCACTGGAATAGATGGCATGTCCTCCCAAATAGATAAGGGGTGAAAGTTTAGATAATGGTTTCAATCACCTACACATGCATAAATACTATTTACCTTAAACTTCTTCTTTTTAAACGTTTGTGTAAGGACACAAAGCTGGCCTTAGGCCCAAATGCGTGACCCGGCCGGCCCAAGTGGACTACACAATAGAATTTGTAGAGAATGGGCTTAAAACCTAGACTTCTTGGGGCTCTAGAAGGCTATGGGGTGAGGGTTAAATCCGCTGCTTGCGTGTTAGGAGTTAAGGGAGCGCCTTTGCCTCTCCTCGGACGTGGGCCGAGGAGCTTATGTCCAGGCTTTTGTTCTGTTGTCTGGGAGGAGAAAGAGAGAGAGAGTCTTCTTCTTCCCTTGAGAAAAATCTCGATCCCCCTGCTATGGATACCCCTCCGTTACTTATACTTCCCATCCCTGGTGCCCATCTGTCTTTTCCCTGAAAACGCTTCCCAATGCTTATAAGGTTGACCACCATCCCTTCAGAAGTCATTTCTCCATTAATGCGGCCAGGCGAGTAGGTGGGAGGCCTTTAATGCGGTGGCAACAGCTTTATGCAGTGCACGTCCCACTTGTCCTCCTCCTCGGCGTCCCGTGGGAGTTCCGTATGACTTATTGAGCTTTAGGAGCTCCTTCATTAGCGTTGTGTCGTGCCTTTCGGCCCTTGCCTCCGTTGTCCAAGGCCATATTCTCCTCGGACTCTCCCGATTGGGCAGTGACCTGATCGATGGGCCTCTGGGCCCTCAAGTTTTGGTGATCTCTTCCCTCCCCGTGGCGTCTTTGGCGGACCGGCGTCCTCGGACTAGACCCAAGGCCCACACAGCCGTTTTGACGTTTCTGCCCCCCACAGTTTGTAATACTACCATTAGGAGGGCCTTACAAGGTGCATATGGGTGAGAGTTTACATAGGATATTGCGGCCCTATGCATAGACAATAACACAACATGGAACAAGATATAACTCGAAACACAGCACAACAATTCTTGAAAAACTAGGACATGACACAATGGGGTCATGAGTCTCATGACAATTAGTTAATTAATCAAAAAAATATTTTTACATTTTATATATTATGTTTGTGTAAGGTTTTTGAGAGTCCAAAAAAAAAAAAAATGGTTTTTGAAACAATAATATTTTCTAATAAATAAATATAGTTTTTGACTTTTTGTTTTGTTTTTCTTTCTCTTGGGGCAATGTGTAATAAAGTTGAAAAAAAAGGAAAACAACAAGGAAAGAAATATAATGGATTGAATTGGTCAAAAGAATAAAGACTGCCCATTATATACTACTTATAGTTTTCATTTTAAATTTTTTATTTCATTACTATTCTTACTACTATTTATCATTCTTGTTTTATGTCATTTGAAATTGATAAACAAACATCCATAGTGACTACTCCATATGAGTAATCATATTCGTAATTGATAAAAAATTGTGTGTATATATATGTTGGAGGAAGAAAGAAATTGTCGATTAGGTTGTGTAGAAGCACCTATGAGCGACAAAGGAGGCAACTGATCCATCCTTTCCACGATTTAGACGACTGTGAACCAAATGAGGAAGAAAGAGACTGTTGATGAACTTGTAGAAGCGCCAATGAGCTTTGGTCTATGCTGATTTGGCTGTTTTAAGTGGTTGGAATGGAGATTGAATGAGAGACAACCAATAGCATGTGAAGATCTAAGGTGTTGATATGTTTTTTGCCTTTTTTTTTTTTTCCTTAATTTTTTTGGCAGTTATGTTCCAACCATGTCTCTGTGATGTGTCGACTACTATGGAGCATGGGCACTTCATTTGGGGTGCCATGCTCGTGTCGGATACAGTACACACCTGGGACACTTCCACATGCGTGTCCCAGCTGTGTCCTGTTAAAAAAAAAAAATTGTGTCCTGTTAAAAAAAAAAATTGAACCAAATGAGGAAGAAAGAGACTGTTGATGAACTTGTAGAAGCGCCAATGAGCTTTGATCTAGGCTGATTTGGCTGTTTCAAGCGGTTGGAATGGAGATTGAATGAGAGAACCAATAGCACGTGCAGATCTAAGGTGTTGATATGTTCTTTGCCTTTTTTTTTTCCTTAATTTTTTTGGCAGTTATGTTCCAAGCATGTCTCCGTGATGTGTTGACTTCTATGGAGCATGGGCACTTCATTTGGGGTGCCATGCCTGTGTCGGATACAATACACACCTGGGACACTTCTACATGCGTGTCCCAGCCGTGTCCTGTTAAAAAAAAAATTTGCTTCTTGTTAAAAAAAAAATAGTGAGACACGGGAACAATAGGAATTGAATACCTTTTCACAAAACAAAGAGAGCATTCATGCTTTAATAGTAGCGGTGCATTCAAAAATTAATTAATATTCTTATTCTTGGTTTGTATTCTAATTTCGAAACATCCTTGAATGGTTATGAAATCATTTTGTTATCCATTATTGCTCTTAAAGTGATATATATATATATATATTTAACATTATATGAAAAATAAATGTTTAACAATATATAGAAAATAAAATAAAAATATATTAATAATAATTTAATATATATGCCCACCGTACCCGTGTCCTATTTTTTCAAAAATGTCATGTTGTACCGACACTCATGCCTATGTCCGTTTCTGTGTTTCCTAGGTTTAGATTGTATTGAAATAAAAATTATTATTTTTTCTCATTATTATTTTTTCTCTGGACACGCAAGCCATGTCCTTGGTGTGTCTATGTCTAACATGAAAACGCAATGCATTTTGTCATGTTTGTACTTCCTAGGTATGGCTTTTTTTTTTTTTTTATTTATTTTTTTTAAGGATTGTAACCTGTACCTTAGAAGCTCTTCCCAACATTTCCTTTTTGATAAGTAATATAATTTAAGTAAAAAGCGCAGAAAGGGGTGCAACCCTAGTGTATAGGAAGTATACAAAAAAATAAAGAAAAAAAAAAACCTATTGAATTCTCAATGTATCCAAGAGCTCTTGACAATCCACAATAGAAAAAATCCTGGTAGTTGGAGTCCACTTATATAAGGTCTTCAAAATAGGAACTTCAATTTAACCAAGTAGTATAAGTTTATAAGGCACTCACCTTCCAATCCCACCCACCCCCTCGCGGTCGGTTAATTCTCAAACTAAAATCTTCCTTCCAATGGGGCAATAGCGCACCATCACAGAATAAGGCATATCAATTTCTCTGCCTGACCACGGCATATAAATCATCTAGTAAATGTGCCATAGATTATAGTTTCCAATCATTCATGACTTTAATGAAAAGGAGGATTCAAGGAACAACAGCCATTTCTGTACTCTATGTACTACGCCACCATTGTCTCTATCCCTAGCAATTAGGAATTTTTTTTTTTTTTTGATAAATAAAGAAATATCCTTGGTTTTGAAAACCAGATTGGACTGGCCAGTCCAGCCGGTTCAACTGGGAATCGGGTACTAGTCCGGTCCGGTAAAAATGCCTAAAACTGGTCAAAATTTGGGAACCGGAGGCAAATCCGGATTTGTCTTTGGTCTGGTTTTTTAAACCATGGAAATATCATTAATCAAAAGACCCAGGTACACCAAAAGTGCACATGGAAAGGAGTACATCAAGATCGAAAATGACAATGATCAAGCATAAAAAAAAGATTAGAGCAAGAAAAAGTAGAAAAAATAGAACACCAATCAAACAAAGAGTGGAGGAGGAGAGATTTAATCTGAAGAATTGACCATGTTGTCCCCTCAAAGCATCTAGTGTTCCTTTCCCACCATAGACACCATAAAACACAATGTGGGACAGCCTCCATAAGTCTATGTTGTGATGTCTACCCAACAGGCCCTACCAAGATGCGAATAAATCTGCAACACTTTGAGGCATAACCCAAATCATACCAAAAAGGATCCAAATCATGGACCTTAGCTCAAAAGCAATGGGATAATGAAGATGTTTTACTGATTCTCTGCTTCTTTTACACATATAACACCAATCCATGACAGAGACTCCATTATTTCATAATCTATCAAGGGTCAAAATCTTGCCTAAGGCAGCAGTCCATGAAAAGAAAGCAACTCTAGGAGGGGTCTTTGGGCGCCACAAAGGTTTCCAAGGAAAAAGAGTGTTAGGGGTCGAGAAGAGGGATAAGTAGTATTCACTAACCTTAAAGTCCTTACTCTTTGTCGACTTCCAACCAAGTTTGTCATGCCCCTTACCAGTAAAAGTCATAGAATGTATAAGGTTCCAAAAAATATCAAATTGTTCCATCTCCCAATCTTGGGGCTCTCTATAGAATTGAAGATCCCAGTGAAGTCTCTGATTAGGAAAAGACATGACATTTGCAAGATAAGAATCCTTGTTACAACTAAAGCTGTAGAGTTTTGGAACTGCCTGTCGAAGAGTACAACCCCCATACCACAAGTGATGCCAAAATTTAATTCTTTTTACCATTGCCAACTTTGAAGATGATGGATTTAAAGAAAGCTGGCCAACCTTGTCTTATGGTTCTCCAAAGACTAACACCATAAGTAGTTGTTCTTCTTTTCTACACCACCCGAAATATTCCAATACTTGATCTCAATAACCTATCGCCAAGGGTGACTTGTCTCCATACCATACCTTCACAGCCATTTACTTAGCAGAGCTTGGTTGAATTTTCTCAAATTCCGCACACCCAACCCACCAAACTTTAGAGGGCTGCACACCTTGAGCCCATTTGACTAGATTGAAATTAGGGGACTCATTAATACCACCCCATAAAAAATCCTGCTGGAGCTTCTCAATGCGATTTACTATATCCACTAGAATAGGAAAGAGAGATAAGTAATAAGTAAGCAAGGTTGAGAGAGTGTTTTTAAGTAAAGTAACCTTACCACCTTTTGATAGATACGAATGCTTCCAACTCGCTAGTCTTTGCTCAATTTTTTCAAGAATAGAGTTCCAAATTGCCCCATCCTTAAATTTATCTCCCAACAGAAGCCCCAAATAAGTCATTGGCAGTGAGGGCTGCCTACACCCTAAAAGGGCCACAAGCTCACCCATATTTAACACCTCACCAACCGGATCCAATTCGGATTTAGCCAGATTAATATGCAAACCTGACACAGCCTCAAAGGAAGATTAGATCTCTCTCAATCTACCAATCTGACTAGGTAAAGCATCACAAAAAATTAAAGTATCATCCGCAAAAAGAAGATGCGACACCATTAAGGGGGCATGAGATCTAGGGCCAACATTCAATCGTGAGACGTGACCAGCTAGAACAGCCCCATCCAATAAACGGCTTAAAGTTTCTGTAACAATAGCAAATAAAAACAGAGAGAGTGGATCACCTTGACGCAGTCCCCTAGGAAAATATAAGGACATCTCTCTTGAAGAATAGACTTGCCATTCCATAGTCCAAGCCAAAAGTGTATTTTAAAGCGATCACCAGCATCACATCTGATAACTTTTCCTACCGTAAGTCTTGTCTTATTATGTTGCACATGTTTCACTATTTAAATTTAATGGATACAATGCAAATTATTTTGATTGTCACTTCAAAGGGTACTTAAAAAGGGACTTCAAAAGAAATTTGATTAGAAGTGAGATGCAGTAGAGACTTTAAAATAGCCAATGTGCTCTAGCTCAACTAGCACCTCGACACATCCTCCCCTTGCAAATGATAGGTGGAGAATGAAGGGATAACAATTTTGCTCTGCCCCGCATTGACCTATCCTTCCCTGCTTCGCCCTATGCTGGTTTTTCCCGCACCACATAGGTGGTGGGATGGGGATGGGGTGAGATTTTATACCCCTTCACGGGGTGGGACGGGGATGGGCTTAAATATTTTAGCCCCGTCATGCCCCGCATTGTTAAAGGTTATAATTTTAAATTTTTCATACCCTAAATCCCTTCTATTTAAACAAACAAATCAATACTAGCTTATTTAAATGCATGGATCTTAAGATTTTTGTTTTTGTTGTGATATTGTCTTGTTAAACACTTGAATAGTATTATTCAGTTATTCCTAAAAATTAGTTTGACAAAACCATGCGGGGCCATAAGGGGCGAGAATGGGGCAGAACAAAACCATGTAGGGCGGGAGTGAAGATCCCATCCTTTGGCCCCACTCGTCCCCATTTCCATCTCTAAGAGTGAGGTCAGGGGTTCAAGACCCACTAGGTATATGTGTAGCTTACCAATCAAAATTAAATAATAAAAAAAGCAATAAATACTTTAAAATAAGGGCACATTTCAGGAAGTAAGTGCACATTAATGCCAATGATCTTGGTATCACTCTCAGGAAGCAATAGAGACTTTTATTGATGTTGTTGCATGCTTAGTATGGTTCTTGTGTACTGATGGGCTTTTTTATTAATGAAATTTTATTATTCATTGAAAAAGGAAAATAGTAGGATCTTGTCTTTATGTGTGTGAAATCCCATATTCAATTCAATTGTGGTAGAATTGGAATTGTAATTTTGTTTGTCCGGATTGCACAGAAGATTTGAGTAGAATGCTGCAGAGTACATAAAGATTCAGCTAAAACAGAGGATTGTTAGAACAAAAGACAAGATTATTAATTTGACTATACTAAAATAGTTAATGACATATCATCATATTCAAATACATCGACTAATCAAGAGTTAAATCAAAACCTTGAAAAAAGTAACTTCATCAAAAGACGGTAGTTGAAAAATAAAGCCATGGCTTACTAGCAAAGAAAATTAAAGGTAATTGGGAATACAGGATGGAAAACTTACAAGTAACATTAACACCAAAATTTCATTGGATAATTCACAAACCCACACATTTGAAAGTAGTTATTAAAAAAATGTATTTCTTTAAATGGGTTAAGCTTAGTCTCAAGTGGAGCGGTCTATAGAACATCTTATGAGTTGAAAGCAATTATCAGCTTGTCAATTGGATTCTAGATTTGCTCAAGCATTGTCATGTTAGAGAGAGAGATAGTGGTGCTAGATCATTGAACTTGTAACTCCCTACTTAGCAATGTCCAGACATGTATTGGGGCTGGGAATGTTTTAGAATTGAGCCCTTTAAAATACAATTTGGACCCTATGCCAAACAATCATGATAGGCCACTTTAACATGTCTTCATCTTTGGGTAAATATGCAGAGTTTGTAATTTTAATTCCTGTGCACCCTCAAGCAGCAAAATTGCAGAGTTTGGAATTGCATTGATGAGCTTAGTTCAAATGGCACACTGTCTCCTCAAAAAAGGGGTGAAGGGTGAGGTCGTGGGTTCAAAACCCAAAACCCATAATCGTGTGTTTGTATAAATTCCTATCAAGGGGGAATAAAAGTATCTGCCTGCAATTTGTTTTTATCCAATTTGGGCCTTAGGGCCAAACATTAGGAACGTGGCTGTCTGGAGGACATTCTTTTTTTTCCTTTTTCCTTTTTTCATGTGAGATCTGTCAAATGTTGCATTATTTTGAGTATCAATACTCAAATTAACCTAATGGAAATTGAGGCCTTTTTTTTAATCTTAAACTCTTAAATTAAAAACTTAGTTTTATATTGACAAATTGCCTTTGGGCCCAATGGCACTTCCACTCACAAAAATTAATTGGTCCTTGAGGGTGTGGATTCATGACCATTCAGAAAAGAAAAGGAGAGAAAAAAAAAAAAGTATGTAGTTTTATGTTTCTTAGGAGCAACAATCATACAGAGGTAGTCAAGATGGAGTTTGCAACCTGTTTCACCTCACCAAGTTGTTCTAGCGAAGAAATATGATTATTTAACTGTATCAGTTCATATTGTCCAATATCACCTAGTAATACCAAGCTAGTTTATTTAAAAATTGGTATATTGATCCATAAGCTGGCCAATAAAAGAAAGGGCAAAGTGGCTCTTAGAGCATATGAGCATCTCTGCGTTTTTCTATTACTTGATGAAATCTAAGTGTGCATGTTTTCTTCAAAAGCAAATCGAAAACTCCTTTTCACAATATTACGAGTTAGAATTTACCAACAAATATATTATGGATTATTATTTGTAAAAAGAATGCCATGGATTACTAACTGGTGATCAATTTCTTTACATCAATTAAATTTTTGTATTTGTTACGTGGACAATATTTGCTAAATTTGCAAGCGAAAATGGCACTATATTACCTTTAGGTGAAATATATTGACTGTTTCGAAAATAAGTAGCAATCTACCACCTTTTTGATACTTGAGTTCATGGAACTCGAGTTCCATCAAAAAAATTTTGGCTATTTTGAAGACTTTTTTTCGAAGAACTCGAGTACTATTTAGAACTTGATTTCCTCAAACTTGAGTACCAAAAAAGTGGTGGATCCCTACATATTTCCGAAAAAGTGGTAAATTCATATATGTTTCCATGAACAGTGGTAGAAGGCCATTTTGGCCATATTTGCATGTATATGTATGAATATTCATATGCTGTTTGTACCTAGATTTAAGATTTTAGAGTCAGGTTTTGGTCTTTGATAGCTATTGTTGGAGATATAACACCATCTGATGGCGTGCCGAAAGAAGAAAAGAGCAGAATGGAGCAGGCAGCTCTAAATGAAATGTGCAAAGTTCTTGGTGGAGGGATGAGGGGTACTTGCTAAGCCTTGTTATCTAGGACACGTTTAAACAGTGTCAATCTTCATTTTTGGCATCAGATTGGCCATGATTGAATACTTTCTTATGTGCAGCTGAAGAGATCAAAGAACTTTGGCAGGAATACGAAAATAATTCCTCTTTGGAGGCTAATCTTGTTAAAGATTTTGACAAAGTACGTATATACTGGCATGCAAACTAATTTCATATTTGGAACATGAGAGATAGGTTCTATGTTCAAGAGAATCCCTCAATTGTATATGACATAATTATGAGTTAAAGTTGATGATGAATCTTGTGTAATGGCTAGTGAGGATGGTAGTTGATGTTATGTTCTGTTAAGACTGAAGATATGCATTGATTATTTAGAGTTTTAACATTTTAAGCATAAGTTTATTGCTTAGAAAATAAATGCAGTTCTACAAACCAATAGGTTGACAAAGCTTATCTTTTCTTCTATGCTTAGCAGTGAGCATTTAAATATGAACATATAGCACATGCATCAACTCATGCATTTCAAAAATATTGCCATATTTGAAGGCTTCCGTTCTCTAATTAAGGTTATTAATGTCCTATGGTCAGGTTGAATTGATACTACAAGCACTAGAATATGAAACTCGTAAGTTTGTAATATAATACATGTGCTTATATAATCCTTATGAGCTATGTGAATCTATTTGTTATCATAATGTCGTGGCAGAACATGGAAAGGTGCTGGATGAGTTTTTCGTTTCAACAGCAGGTAGAATTAATATACCTTTGAATCAAGCGAAACAAAAAATAATGTGGATATCTGTTTGCTGCACTTTTTAAACACCAAGTTTCTTATCCTTCTTCCTTTGAGCTGTCAGGAAAGTTTCAGACTGAGATAGGAAAGAGTTGGGCAGCTGAAATCATTTCAAGAAGAAATCCAAGTTTGGCAAACAGGCATAATTGATCCTTGACTTAGTGTCAGTTTTTGTGTAGCTATCAGGTTGAACCATCCTTTGAATATAAAATCATATGTGGACTGTTCTGTCACCTTGAACCATTTCTTTCATGTTCTTGAATATGGCAGGACAACTAGTAATGTTGGAGCAACCTCAAAACTCCAACAACTGAACCAAAGCTGTCAAACGGAGTTTTGTATCCTGCAGTGCTAGCTTCTTGTCAAAGAATTGTTATCAATTTTTTTTAAAAGAAAAAAAGTTGTAGTATTTTTAAAGAGATGATAGCATTATGTTTAGCTTAGCTGTTGATACGAACTTTTTTTATATCCCACAATCCAAATTTGTACTGTCATAAAGAGTCCAATTTCTTGGATAGCTAGAAGCACGGTAATACCATGGGTTGGGTTCTTATGTTTTTGTCTTTTCTAGAAAATAGTAAAATTACTATTGTTTGGATGGTTGTTATTTCAGAAAGAACAAGCACTTGTGTAGTCAGCGACTACCTCATATCTGATGGTTAGTGCTATAGTCACCCTTCATGGCAGGGGCACCCCCCACCCTCTATCTTTTCCTTGCATCTCTCTCTCTGCGTTGTTGATTCCTTTTGGTGCTTAGAGTGTATCTGATGTTTAGAGTGCTTTAATTTCTGAGCTACTTCTAGATTCCTTTCAGTGTGTTAAGGACACAGAAGTGTCTGATATGGAAGTGGCTTGTTGGCTGATAGCCTGTCACTTAACTACAATATTTTGCAATTGTGTGAGGGACATGCTTTTGCCCATAAGCTAAACAAATTTACATTTTTCATATGATTTTGTCAAAATTTCAATTTTGCATTAGTTTAGTTTGTTACTTTCTTTCCATAAACAATGTTTATTATTAAAATCGTTATCTAGGAGCATTAAATTCTGAAGGTACGAAGGTTTCTGTTCTTGGCTTTTGTTTGGGCGCTTGGATGGGGGTGAAACGATGATCTCTTTGTCAATCAGGTCTTGATTTGCATGACATAGGGCAGCACAACGGTTTGTAGAATGTTCGGGTTTTCGGTGGAAATCACATTTCTTGGTCATATCACATCTGATTGGGGGTGAGTTAGCAAGTGGTCTAGGCTCAAGAGGGTTAGCACTTGCGTCCAAGTTTCTGGAAAATCATATAGAGCTCATAAAAGTTTGCTTTTGATGGGGAAATTGGTAAGTTCGTGCTTATTGATATTGGACATCTCAGAGGATTGTTGCTAGAATTGCTTGCAGGGAACCCCTTGTTCTTTGAAAGGTCATTTTCCAACATGCCACTATTAAGGGCATCCTTTATTTGTAAGTCAGCTGATATTAATTCCATAAAATTGGGGAAGAAATGAGCAAATAGGTGCTTTATAGCATATGGAAAAAGGTTATTTACAATCATTTGGATTTGCTCTTCCCTTATTAGGCCCACTGGTCATCTAGGCAGCTTTGGGTCCATACCTGTTGTTAAAAGCTGAAAAGGTTTTACTTAAGTCTTGCTTAGTAGTATACAAGTCCCTTCGAGTCATGTCAACTTCAGCGTTATAATGGAATTACTTAGCAAATTTAGTTTTAGTCTTCTATAGTTGAAAACCATACGAGGCAGCACCAATCAAGAAAATTTGAAACTTTCAGAGGCTGTTCGGTTTTTGTGTTTTCGCATAACTGTTTCTATCACTCATGACTCAAAAATGGTGCGACTCATGCAGAGAAAGCTTGTTTGGATTTGTTTTAGAAAGCTTGTTTGGATTTGTTTTCAAGTTTTGTTTCTATCATTCAATTTTCTGATTTTTAAATGACGAGTTATAGAAACTAAAAACACATTTTAAGTGTTTTCAAGTTATTAAAACAGAGTTATAATGACATATTAGTAAATATCACACGTTCAAGAAACCACGGTCAGAAAAAAGTCACGTTCAACACTTCTTTTGATAATTCCCCAATGGCTCTGATCTCAATTCACTGCTTCCACTCCACTTTCTTATTTCTTCACACCACAAGTCCAAACACAGTGTCCTAACAAAAGGAATACAATATATTTGTAAACTTACTGAAATAAAACTGATAAAAACTAAAAACCCATTAATTAAAAAAAATCAAATTAACTAATACACCAAAAGGAAAATGTTACATCTATAATCAGAATACGATAATAGTAACCCAAAAAAAAAAAAAAAAAGCAAAATCCAAAATCATGTAACACGTGAAACAAGAATTAAAACCCAAGCTCTCCGTTTGGTTCCCTAGAAAACAGGAATAAAGAGTGGGAGGTGGGGGCGAGAAAATTAAGCCTAATGTTGTATGCTAGTTTCATTCCCAAACAATTTGAAAACACAGAACAATACTACGCCTAATTGAATCCTTCAAAACCCCTATGTTTTCCTACATTTTGTCAGCAACCAAGCAAAGCCTTCACACTTTGTGTAAATACCAGGACCTTAAATTTTAACGCCCAAAATTAAAATATAAAAACAAAACAAAAAAATAAATGTAAAAGAGAAAAGGAAAAGAAATATTGTTACCATGTGTGTGTATGGAATGGAACTGAACTATGATTCTGGGACGCTGTCAGAGTGTTGAGAAGAAGCTATTGCAGCGACGCGAGAAAAGAATATTATAGTGTAATAAAAAGGTAGAATTACTTAGTAGAGAAGAACCAAAAGGCAAAGAAGAAAGAGATGGAGGGGGACGACTCAAATTTTTGCTTCTATCAGCGCTGCCGCTACATGTCGAGGGAGATCAAGCGGCGCTGGGTGATGGTGCGCACGAGGTAGGCGGCCTTGGTGACGGTGAAGATCGGCGCCGCGGGTCCGAGCGAGTGAGATTTGGTAGCTGGGTTCGTCTCTGGTTTTGGGAGAGTGGCAGGGCTGAAGGGGAAAAACAAAATGAAATGAGAAGTGTGAAGGGGAAATGAGAGTAACAGAGTTGAAGGGTGAAGGGGAAATGAGAAGGGAAGGAAATGGTGGGAAATGGGTTCCGCGGGTACGCTAACAGAGGGTTAGTTTGTGCTCAGGTCCCACAAAAACGTTGAAATATTTGAGTGATGGGAAGCAAAAATAGTGTGCCATACGGGTAGGGTATAGGAATTGGGGGTATTTTAAAAATCGAGTGATGAGTGATTGCTTTTAAAAAACCAAACAGTGTGCATTTGAAAACAATTTATTTAGTTAAACAAAGAGTATAAATAAGCTGAAATTTTCGAGTTGCCTCGAATAGGCTAACAAGTTTTCGTCAGCCTCTGGTGGTTGTTGGACATCCTGTCCCATCAAACTTGTGCATGGATGTCATCTAGAAATTTTGGTGGTAAATGGACGTTAGGAAACAAAGATGAACTTTTTAAGTTTAAGGACTCATTAAATCTCCAGGTCATCTTTACCATTTGGTCCATTCTCTTCGTTCTTTCCAGTAGATTTTTCTCAACGTCGAACCAGTGGTAGGAACTTGCGTTTCTTTGCCTTTGATGGATTGGACCAGGGCATTAAATATATTCCTTCATTTGGGTTTTGGTTGCAATAAGGGCAATCAAAAGACATCTAAGGACAACTCGGGTGTCGTTGGGTCTTTCTTGGGCCATTATGTATGAGTGAGCAAGGGAATTGTTGTATGGGCTCTGACAATGGCTGGTTGGTGTACCTATATGTGGGTTAGTTATTGGGCTGTGGGCTAGGCTTTTGTTTGGCTTTTGGAGGGTTAGCGTAAAGGTTGTGTGACAGGCTTTAATACGAGGTTGATGATGGGCTCGAAGTATCTTTGCAGTAATAGAAAGGGAGTTTCTCAAAGAAAACATTGGGTTGAACATTAAGTTGTCGACTCAATTGTTTGTGGGCTAACTGAAATTTGGATGGGCTGAAAGAAGATGGGTTGGGAAACGATGTTTAGCCTTGTTGGATTTGGGCTAGGTATGGGCAGGGCCGGCCCTAGACATTTTGGAGCCTAAGGCGAAAACTAAAAATGAGGTTTTTTTTATACTTATGTGTTAATTAAATTAATATTTATTTAATATTTTTATATTATAATATATTTCATTTAAAATCTATTTTTCTTACATTTTGAGATGCAAATTGACTAATTAAATTTTTGTATTTAAATTCTTCTAACATCTTCTTTTTTTCTTTTTTTTTTTTAAGTTTTTTATATCTAAATGCATATTTTCTAATAGACATTTCTAATCAAACAATATATTTATAAAGACTAAAATAAAAAATAACTTTCAAGTGTATAGTAAATGAGAAATTGAACCTGATTTATATAAAAAGTATTGTTGTAATTTTACCGAATAATGACAAGTTTTTAGCAATCTCAACCTGCATAAATAAAGACTTATTCAATATATTACCACTAACTAATATATATATATATATATATATATATATATATAAACACAAGATTAAAATTAAAAAAAAATTAAGCACAAGCATAACAAAAATTTAAGCACAACTATAACACAAGGCTTATTATCTATCTATTCTATAACCCCCTTATTCTCAAAAAAAAAAAAAAAAAAAAAAAATCTATAACCCCCCCCCCCCAAAAAAAACAAGCTTTATAAAAAAAAAAAAATTTGAAGGCCCAAAACTGATAAACAAAACCAGCGTCTAGGCCCAATCTTATTACAAGTCAAATGCCTAAGTATTTATCCTTGCTAAACCCTGAACGTGAACGGTTGAACCTGAGAAAGAATAATAAATAAACAAGAGAGGCTGGCGGCGGATAAATTGAGAAAGAATGAGAGAGGCCGGCGGCGGAGAAACCGATTTAGAGAAAGAATGAGAGAGGCGGTCTAGGTGGAGGAAGCTTGCTGCCTTGCTTGAGCAGTTGAGCTGTTGAGTAGATGAGAATAGGGGAGAGAAAAAGAATCAGAGAGAATGAGAGACAGAGAGAGGCGGAGAGCAGAGACTAGAGAGAAAGGTAAAATTTTTAAGGATTTGACTCATTTGAGTTGTTTTATTTGCTGTGATTTGTGATTGTTTTGTAGTTAATATCTTAGATTGGATTTGTAGTTTATCCGGTTGATTTTTGGTTTATCTAGAGGATAATAATGTTTGACTTACTAAAATTTTTGTTTTTTGGTTAAAATGATGAGCTAGATTGTTGTAATTCATCTGAAATTAATTTTTTTTCTCCACTTCCTCTTATTTTTTAAAATTTTGGGGCCTCCCTTTTATTTGGGGGCCTTAGGCAATTGCCTAACTCGCTTAAGAGAAAAGGCCGGCCCTGGTTATGGGTGTGAGCCCCACCAAAAGGTTAAGCGTGCTAAGGGCCTGGGAATGCCGGAAAGTTGTCATGTGATTGGTTGTGCTTGAGTGTTACCTGATGTTAGCTCATCCTAGAAGTGGGCCTGAGAGTACACAACTAACTCATGTTTAAGGCAATATAATGGGAGTCTTCATCTAGTTTAGGTGTAGGAACCGCTCTCGACCCTTATGCAGAATTACATTACCAAACTATGGTCCAAAGTTAGGATAAATTCTTCAGAAAGTGTTAGGCACTCAAGTATGCTCAATTCAATGGATTGGCCTCCACTACATACCTTCTTTCCATATTCTAGGAAGGGTTTCTCTAAGTGGGATATGTCCTAAACATGCAAATTGCTTTAAGAAAACATAGATCAAAATAAACACAGGTACGATTCAAGCATACATATGGGGTGAGTTTCCTATTTCTAAGTTTTTATCCTAGGCTAACATCAACCAAACATGCATTAAATAAATAAAAATAGAAAATAAAGATTTCTAAGGTTTCTGCAATGTGTACACATGACCAAGGCTGCGTACGTAGGTTTCTAGGGTGGTGCTACATAGTGCATACACTCTTAAGAGGAAAAACCCTTCTCTAATCTAATTTCTACTCTAAGTATGTTCCTAAACTATAAATAATTCAAGATCAGAACAAAAATAATTAAACGTGTAAAATTAAAAGGCAAAAAATATAATATAAAAATGAGAAAAAAAAACACACACACACAAAGAAAGGAAGATTTACCTCTACTGTAGACAAGAATCTTGAAGCTTAAATTAAATGGTCCTTTCAGTCTTTGGGCTGAATGATACTACAGAAGAGAGTACAAACAATGTTAGAAATCCTTAAACTCAAACATCAACGACCACGGAGACATTTTTTGACCACCCCCAAAAAAATAACCTTTAGAACTTTAAAAGGACTTTGAAGGAAGTTCCCTCTCTTTATCCCTCAAAAAATCTCCTAAGCACTTGATTGCTTTTTCTTTAAAGGGCTCTAATCTAAGCCTTTCAATTCTTGTGTTCTTTCTATTTTTAAAACTAATAAGTGGGTTTAGCCCAGACAGGTTTGGATTAGATTAGGTTTGGGTAACAAATGTGTCGTCCTAAATAGGTTGTTAAATCTATGACCTTAATTCGATCTTTAAGGGTTAGGTCAACCTAGCATGACCTGCATTTTTTTTGCACATTAAAAAAAAAACAAAGAAACTTAATCATAATGTCTTCATTTTCCTTTTAACACAAATAAGAAAACAAATAAACAAATACTAAAAAACAAATGTTAAATAATACATAAAATCTTAAATTTACATACTCCAAGTTAAATAATGCATAAATACTTAATGCTATACAATTTAAAGCTGTTCAATAATCTTATTATCACCACAAAAGCACCAAAAAAAAAAAAAAAGATGTGGATCATATCACATTATCAACTTTGTAAGGTGCACATGTTGTAAGTAAAATCTACTTAAGAAATTAGGGTGAACCTCAATCTACTTAGCATCCGTTTGGAATGAGCTGAAAAATTGAGCTTATCTATACTTTTAGCTTATTTTTCTACTATTTATGGATCTCACTGCACTTTTTGATACTATTCATAAGTTCTTGTACTATTCAGCTTATTTTTTAACTTATTTTTTACACTTTAACTGTCTGTTTGGGAACAACTTATTTAGCTGAAATTAAAAACTTTTTTGCTAAAAGTGCTGTATATAAAACTAAAAGATAGCTGAAATAATAAACTAGAGTCATGAATAGTATCAAAAAGTGCAATGGAGCCCATGAATAGTAGCAAAAATAAGCTAAATAGTAAAAAAAAACTAGTTTTTTAAGCTAATGGCAAACATAACCTCAGCAAAAAGTTTTCAGTTTCAATTAAATAAACTATTTTTAAATGGATAATTAATGTTAGTTGCAGATCCAAAAATTAAAATACTTATACTTAGAATTGCACCTTAAGTTGACCAATAATTTCATCATTTTTATCTACATACAAAATTGTAATATAAATTTAGTATAAAATGAAAAGAGTCAATAAAAAATTGAAATTTCATACCTATGATTCTTTTTTGAATAAATTACAAGAGAAAAAAAAATAAAAGAAATAGGAAGAGTAGAACTGAACTACTACGATGAGAAAGTGAGAAGAAAAGAGAGCAAAATAATGCAAAACAAATGATTCAACCTTACACGGGTTCGGATTAACCTGTTTTTCATGAGCCCAAAAAACTTTACTCATTCTGATAAGTTCGGGTAGGTTAATAGATTTAGATCCAATTTTGCCAAGTCTAACGCATCATGATTCAAACCATCAGTTTCACCTCAAAACCATGACTCCCCTTCCTTTTTTGACCATTTGAACGATACTAATTCTTGAAAACATTAAGGCTTGGTTTGGATACAGATGAAAAGCTGGTGTTTGTGTTTTTGTTTTCTTTTTCCTGCATGCGTTTCAGCTTTAGGGGACAAAATACTGTTTACATACTGTTTTGCACTATTCATATACTGTTTATATACTGTTCATGCACTTTTCAGCCACTTTTTTATTAAAAATAAGTCTCACGGTATTATTCACACATTTAAAAATTATTTTATTACAATATTTTCAGTTATCAGCTGTATTCAAATTGACACTTAAAAATGATGTGCATGTTGGCATCCCAAAAATAAAAATGAACATGATGCACCACCAAAAATATTATGCGCATGTCAGAAGCAATAGAAGCTTGCTGTAGAGTGCTGAGTGCGTAGTTGTTTCAGACAAATAGACAGAGAATTAAGAATACTGCATCGAGTATACGAGTATGATGTGTGTGTGCGCGCTGCGCAAACGTGTGCTTCGAAATCGCTAGCTGATTTTGATATTTACTATTAGGTCCACCGACACCTCTTCAGAAAGAAAGAGAAAAAGGGTAAAAGGGTTATTATATTATATATGGCTGGAAAAAAAGTAGACTCATCAGCGAGGAAGAAAAAGTACAATTTCAAAGATTAAAGTAGATTGAAAATGATCATAGTTTCTAAATCTAAACCGATATCTCAAATTCTTTCTCAGCAACTAGTTGAATTGTTCACGGGTTGCCTAAGCCTAAGATCCTACAATTATTTGCCTATCGGTTGGCCCACCACTACCCACAAATATTTTGGAATTTAACCTCACTCCCTTTGTTGGTGAGACCCACTTTATCACATGCCTGCTGGTGATTTAAGTAATTAGTTTTAGGGGCATAATGCAAAAAACACATTCAAGGGTTTGGGTCAGTTGCAAACTTAAGTTTAAGAATTTTTAAAATAACCCTCTATCTCAGTTTCATTAACTATTATTGATAGAAAATGGTGATATGTTACGTGCGTATTATTTTAATATATTTTTTCTAGAGTGAAGTGGTCATGTGTTTTTCATTTTTTTTTTTTTTTTTGAGAACTATGTGTTTTTTAATTAGTTATAACTAACTGAATTAAAATAGGTGGGTCAATTTGGACTGCCTTTAAATCTCATGAGTCAATAATATAAAATTTATGGTATAGGGATTAGTTTGTAATTGATCTAAAACCTAGGGTTTTTTTTTTGCCTTAGTTTTTTAAGCCATTATCAATTTAATTTATTTATTTTTACTTTGAGCAATTTTTTCCTTCAAATTATGAATTGTAGTGCAAATGATAATGTAATATGTATTCTTTAACAGATTACCCTTCAATATCATATGAACTAAACATAATTTTTAGGGTAAATAAATTATATTTTTCTTCCCTAATATTTCACCGAAATTACACTTAAACGACCTAAAACTATTTAAACACCCAATTGATTCCCCAATTTTATAACATTTCTACAATGTACCTCTTACCATCTATTTTAGTGTTAATTTTTGACAAAATTTAGTATTGAAAGAACAATTTAATTACCTCTCTATTCTCAAAGGCCTATAGATGGAGAGGGGTAAAATTGGTTCTTCAATATTAAGTTCCATCAAACTTGTTTCTCAAAAAAAAAAAAAAGTTCCATCAAACTTAACACCAAAATAGGCGGTAAGGGGACATTGAAATAGAGTTATAACTTTAGAGATCAATCATGTATTTTGATAGTTTAGGGGGTTAAATGTAATTGGGTTGAAACTTAGGGTGGAAAGGGGCAATTTTAATAATATTTAATAACATTCATTTACCACATACTAAATGAAATGAGATTTCCAAGATTACACTTAAAAAAAAATAAAAAGATGAAGGAGAAGAATTTAACTAGTTTATAACCCTATGCATATGCATGGACATATTTTAAAATATGCAGTTAAATGCTTTAAATATGATCATTACTATATTTTATTAGCTCTTAAAGAAGCCTTGTGAGCATTTTCACTTGGAGTTAAGTACTGATATTGGGGTTTCTCTCATGCCGCCTAGGGTTCATCTGCTAGGGCTTCTCTAGTTAGGTTTTCCCAGCGTCGAGTGTAGAATTTTGTCCTTCCCTATATGGAGGTATTTTTGTTCCCTTCAAGCCGTTGTGCTTGATAGGACAGCAAGTGGTGTGGTTTGGTCTCCTGTTGCGGCTTGGTGTGGTTAGCCATCGTCTGTCATGGCATCTATTGAGGACCTCTGGGCGCATTTTTCTCTGACCGAAGAAGAAGCGAGTGGGGCCAATGTGCCTCGGAAAAAAGAGGTCACCATTGTTCATTTAGCAGCAAAGTTCTTTACAAAGAGAGTGGTTAATGCAGAGGCGGTTGGTCGGACATTTAAACCGCTTTAGAAACTCATTGGAGAGATGAAGATTCGAGACATAGGAGGCAATATATTGCTATTTGAATTTGATGATGCGCTGGATTTAGAACGAGTGCTGGAGTTTGAGCCGTGGACCTATGACAAAAGCATAGTGGTTTTCAAGCGGGTTGTGGATGCTGAATCTGCTTCCTTGCTCTCATTTGACTCTGCTACTTTTTGGGTGCAACTCCACAACGTCCCAGATCGATGTCTTACGCAAGTGACGGGTGAAGCAGTGGGCAACATGATTGGGTCTCTAGTACAAGTGGCTGATCCGGAGGATGATGGAGAGGGGGGTGAGTACTTGAGAATTCGGGTTGTGATTGATATTTCCAAGCCCCTTCCACGGTGCTGTAATTTGTGGTCTGAGGGGGAGCATGTTGGATGGGCATTGCTTAAGTTTGAGAGGTTTCCCAACTTCTGTTATTGGTGTGGGAGGATGACACACAGTGAGAGAGATTGTGAGGTGTGGCTGTGGGGGAAAGACCATTTAAAGAAAGAAGAGCAACAATATGGGGAATGGCTTCGTGCTGATCCAGTGCGACACAATTGAAAAACAATGGCGGTTGTATCTGGAAGGTCTCGAGGGAAATCGATGCGGAAGAAGGGCCCGACGATGGAAAGGAAAAATCCAACTTCCAACGTTGTATCTAGCCAAGGTGTCCAGTCTTCAGATTATGGCCAGGGAGCATTGAAAGAGAATTTTCGGATTGAGGTTGTTTCTATGGAGGCCGAACCTTTAGGTGACCGTGTTCCTAATTATGATATTTTTCACCGCAAAGAATCTAGTGCTATGAGTGATTTTTCTCCTGACTTGAATAATAGCTTAGAGAGTTTGGTGGGTCTGCCACATCACACGAGTCCCATGCAAAAAGATTTATATACTGAGGGAGGAATCTGTCAAAATGATGGTTTGCATGGTCTCATTTAGTGCTATCAAAACCCCACTAGCAAACACCACTAATAAGGTAGCTACGTAGCCTTTGAAAAGCACCAAGCAAAAATGGTCCAAACTATTGCGTGAGGTGGGAGAAATAGATTCTAGTTCAAATATGGAGATTTTAGAGAGTAGGAGGCCGGAGGTAGAAACTTTGGATTTGACTGCTAGAAAGAAGAAAAGGGTTAGTATAGCAAGTAAGGGAGGTAAAGAAAATATTCAGGTGGTGGCTTGGTTCCAGCACCACCAGTCACAATGAGTTGTCTTAGCTGGAACTGTCGTGGGCTTGGGAACCCACAGACAAAGGCTGAACTTGCTGACTTGGTTGGCAAAAAAGATCCCAAAGTGGTTTTCCTCATGGAGACCAAGGTTGATAAGGAGGTCATTGAGAGGATAAGTCGTAAAATGCAATACAAGAATTTCTTTGTTGTTCCACGTCATAGTAGGGGTGGGGGTTTGGCTTTGTTATGGAAAGAAGATTTTGCAATGAGAATTCTTACTTCTTCTGATAATCACATTGATGGGGTGGTGGATTAAGGAATGGATGACGCCTGGCGTTTCACGGGTTTCTATGGAGAGCCTGAAATTGCAAGCCGGGAAAATTCCTAGAATCTTCTTAGAGATTTGAGCCTCAGACTCAGCCTACCTTGGATTTGTTTGGGTGATTTTAATGAAATACTTAAACTTGAAGAGAAGCAGGGATGGTTGGATCGGCCTGAAAGACAGATGCAGGGGTTTAGGGATGCATTGGATCATTGTGGTTTTATAGATCTTGGCTTTAATGGATTTCCTTTTACATGGTGCAATCGTAGACCGGGTGCCCATAATGTGTGGATTCGTTTAGACCGTGGGGAAGTAACTGTGGATTGGATATTAAGGTTTCCAACCTCTCGCATTCATCACTTAGAGTGCTTTCATTCGGACCGTAGACCTATCCTTCTCATTTCAGATGCTGAGCAAAAAAGATTCTATAGAAAGGGGCGGCCATTTCGGTTTGAGGCAATGTGGCTTAAAGATAAAAGTTGTGAGGATGTGGTGAAACAATCATGGGCTGATTTTAATGACTCCAACCCGGTTAGCATCTTGTTAAAAAAAATCAAAAGCTGTCAAGATAATCTTAGCACATGGAACCGGGAGTCTTTTGGTCATGTGAGAAATACCTTGGCCAAGAAGTTGAAGGAGTTGAGCCAAGCCGAGGAGGCTGGTCTGTACAGCTCCAATCCGGGTAAGATTGATGTGCTACGAGTTGAAATTAATTTGCTTAAGGTGAAGGAGGAAGCAATGTGGAAGCAACGCACTCATAGTGATTGGTTGAAGGAGGGAGATAGCAACACTCGTTTCTTTCATTGCCGAACCAACAACGTAATAAACACAACTACATTTTGGGTTTGGAAGATGAGTTTGGTACTTGGACCGAAGATGAAGAACAAATGGGTAGCTTAGCTAGTTCTTATTTTGACACTATGTTTACCACTTCGAATCCAAATGGCTTTGATGAGATTTTGAGCGGTTTACTTCCCACAGTCACTGATGAGATGAATAATAGCCTAAACAAACCATACATTGTGGAAGAGGTACTCAAAGCACTCCACCAAATGGCCCCTCTCACAGCCCCAGGCCTAGATGGTATGTCCCCTATTTTTTACAAATCTTTTTGGCATATTCTTGGTAAAGATGTGACGGAGGTAGTTCTGACAACTTTAAATTCAGGCTCTATCCCAGAGTCTATCAATTCCACTTTTATTGCTCTTATCCCCAAAATAAAAGATCCCAGGAAAGTTTCAGATTTTAGACCTATAAGTCTTTGTAATGTAGTTTATAAACTCATTGCCAAAGTGTTGGTTAATCGCTTGAAAGTGATTTTGCCCTATGTAGTTTATGATTCACAGAGTGCTTTTCTTTCGGGAAGGCTGATTACTGATAATGTGTTGGTTGCTTTTGAGACCTTGCACTTCTTGAAGAGGAAGACCCAAGGGAAAGATGGGTATATGGCTCTTAAGCTTGATATGAGTAAAGCTTATGACAGAGTAGAGTAGGTCTTCTTGGAAAAGGCAATGTTGCACTTGGGGTTTGCTAGATGGTTTGTTGCTACTATTATGTCTTGCATCAAGTCTGTTTCTTATTCTGTTTTGCTCAATGGGGTGCCAGGCAGAACTATTAAACCTAGTAGGGGATTGAGGCAAGGTGACCCGTTGTCTCCATATTTATTTTTGCTATGTGCCATGTGACTGCAAGGTTTTCTTCACAAAGCCGAAGTGGATGGGGCTATTAGGGGAGTGTCAATTTGTAGGAATGGTCCACGTGTTTCTCACCTATTTTATGCTGATGACAGTGTTCTTTTTTGCCGGGCAAAAGAATCTGAGTGCCAGGTAATTCTTGATATTCTATCAATCTATGAGAGAGGTTCTGGCCAAAAAATAAACAGAGATAAGACAAACATTTTCTTCAGCTCTAATACCCACTACGATGTCCAAGTCAGAATTCAACAGCTGTTGAGTGTTCCAGCTATCAGGCAATATGAGAAATATTTGGGGCTACCGGCATTTGTGGGGAGAGCAAAAAGGCAAGGGTTCACCTATATTAAGGAGAGAATTTGGAAGAAGCTCCAAGGTTAGAAGGTGAAAATCCTTTTTCAAGCTGGTAGAGAAGTGCTCATAAAGTCCGTCATCCAAGCCATTCCAACCTATTCTATGAGCTGTTTCAAAATTTCTAAGGGACTAGTTCAGGAAATTGAGGTCATGATTCGCAATTTTGGTGAGGCTACAGTGGTGAAAACAAGAAAGTGCATTGGGTAAACTGGGAAAAACTTTGTCAAGCAAACGATTGTGGAGGTATGGGGTTTAAGGAGATTGAAAAGTTTAATGATGCTTTGTTGGCCAAACAAGTTTGGCGTATATTAAAAAATCCCGAATCATTTTGCCACAGAGTTTTTAAAGCTCGTTTTTTCCCAAATTGCTCCATTCTTGAAGCTAATCCATCAGTCAATGGGTCGTATGCATGGAAGAGTATTTTAAGTGCAAGGGAAGTGGTGAGGAAAGGCATGGTTTGGCGGATAGGTGATGGTAAATCAGTGAGCTTAAAGGAGGATAAATGGCTTCCGGACCAAGTGTACCGGCCGGTTAGTTCTCCTCTTCCTTCTATACCCCCTAATGCAACCATTAGCAGATTCATTGATGAGGAGACTGGCACATGGAAGGAGGGCGAAATCAGGCAGAACCTTCTGCCAATGAAGCGAAGAAAATTATGAGCATCCCCCTTAGTACCAGATTGCCTCAAGACAGCCCCGTTTGGTCCAAAACGCCTTCGGGTATTTTCTCTACTCGAAGCGCTTATAAGCTGCTGGTTAATGAAGCTTCGGCCAGTAGCCCAGGTAGCTCAAATCCACACCCCCAATACCCGAAGGAGTGGTCACACACCCCATCACCCACTTAATCCATTTTTCTGGAAAACCCAACTTTGTCATTATGCCTTGCAGGAAAGACCACTCAACATGATCATTTGCTTTATTGATGTCAAGGTTCAATGCCAATGATCCTTTTTTTCCGAGAATGCATAGAATGCAAAACTTCATAAGCCACCAATACATTGTTAGTAATGAGCCACCCTAGCACAAAGGCACTTTGTGTAGGAGATATGACAGTTTGCAGAATCTGTTTCAACCTGTTAGCTAGCACTTTAAAAATAATTTATAAAGTACATTACACAAACTAATTGGCCTAAAATTAGACATTCTCTTAAGGGACTTAATTTTAGGTATTAGTACAATGTTAGTATGGTTTATGTTAGGACCCATAACACCAGAATTTAAATAGTCTAACACAGTAGTAAGTACATTATCACCCACTATATACCAAAACATTTGGTAGAAAAGAGCATTCATATCATCAGGTCTAGGTACTTTTGTTGGTCCATTTGGAACAATGTTGTCTTGACTTCATCAGCAATAAAATCACTGGACAGTATATGTTGCATATCTAGGGTCATCTTATGAGCCATTGTGTTGGGACAATCATCAATCTGAGTACATGTATCGGCATTAAACAAGTTTCCAAAATAACTTGTTGCCACCTCAGCTATATCGTCCACCTCTTCCACCCAAACCCCATCAGAATTTTTTACACCCTATATATAATTGCTCCTTCTCCAGTGCGTTGCTTTTAAGTGGAAAAATTTTGATTTCTTGTTCCCATGTTGAAGCCAAGAAATTCTAGATCTTTGTTCCCAAAAAATCTCCTATTTCAATAATAAGTCATCCAACGCCTTGCTCACCCCCAAAAATTTTGCCTTTGAATCCTTTGTGATCTCCTCCATATTCAATCTTTCCATTCTTTTTTGAAGCTATTTGATTTCTTTATTGTTTGAATTTTCTTTTAAAGATCCCCAAGCTCTTAATTGTTCACCACAAATCTGGATTTTCTGCTTAAGGAGTGCCAATTCGTGTACGCCATTGTCTTCCACAGTCCATGCTTCTCTAAAAATATCCTCATATTCCCCCCAAAGCAGCCATGCTTCCTCAAACTTAAACCCTTTTCTTCCCTGTACTCTATGCTTCTCAAATTTCTATCTATGAAGATCAATGGGGAGGTGATCCGTTGCATGAAAAGCCAAATGAAGCACTGAGCTAAGCTAAAGCATCTCTCTCCATTCCTTCATTACTACGACTCTATCTAATTGGATTTTCGTGTTTGCTTCCCTTACCCTTAGTATTCCAAGTGTATGGGTATCCCTTAAATCCCAAATCCTCAAACTGACACTCCTCCATTGCAAAACAAAAATCTTCAATTTGGCTTGCTTGGGCTGGCCGTTTGCTAAGCTTTTTAGACGACTAGAGTATGGCATTGAAATTTCCTATGCATAGCCAAGGACCCTCCATAAAAGACTTGAGATGGTTTAGTAATTCCCAAGACTTCTGCCTTTGATGTGCTTACATTTGCAAGAATATGATTAGCAGTGAAATTGATCAAGTCCAGCTTAACATCATTCTTCCATAATAAAGCCAATCCTCCACCTGAGTCAAGCTTCTTGACAATGATCCTATTTGGGAAAGGCAATTCACCATACAGTTTTTCAAAACCTTCTTTATCTAACCGTGTCTCCATAAGGAAACACACATAGGGAGCTTGCTACCTCACAATCTTGTGAAGGCTACGACCTGTCTAAGGGTTCCCAAGCCTTTGGCAGTTCCAACTTAGAAGCCTCATTGCCTCTGGCAAGGGTGTCCATCCACCCTTGCCGATTCATTATTATCATTTTGAACCAATTTCTCATGCGTCACTCTCTGTGCTTCCTCCTCTTCATCTAGTACGGTATTATGCATATCAGTTATACTTCCTCTCTTTCCAAGAAATGGTGTATTTGTGGCCCTTATGATACTTCCAAGCCCATAATCAATCCTCATAATCTTGGTCCATGTTGACTTTAGTTTAGATTGATTGGTCCATGTAGATTCAGCCCAATCTACTCACCCGCATTTTTTGCCTTTAAAATACTAGATTATGAATTTAAAATCTCATCATCTTTGTCCATGCTTATAGAAATAGGATTTTCATTATCAGCATCCACTACTCCTTTATCCTCGACATTGCTCTTCTACTAGATATTCAAGTTTATCCCATACTTTTTGAACTCATCCTCTTTTTTGTAACTATCCAGTCCACACTTCACGGCCTCCACTCCCTGATTCTCAACATCCTCTCCATAATTTTCGTCCCTACTAGATATCCATTCTTGTGGATTAGGTTCTACTGTACTATTCCATGGTGGTGATCTTTGGCTACTAGTGGCTTTTAACCAATCACCATATTGGTAGTCTACACCCCCCCCCCCAATATTTCTCAACTGCATAATGGCTAGCACAATGGCGTAAGTCATGCCTAAGAATACCACAAAAGTGACAAAAGACCGGCAGTCTTTCATATTTAAATTTTACCTAAGTATGCTCCCCATCTGAATCTACAATAAATCCCCAACGGTTTAGATACCGGTAAAGTGACACGCACCCTCATAAAATAATTCGAAGTATCTTGTCCTCTCATTCTCTTCATATCTTCCACTGTGCCTAGTCGGCTACCTACTGCTGTTGCTACTTAAGAAGACACTATGTCAAATGGAGCCCCCTAGATCTGAACCCATAATGCAGCCTGATCTAGTTTGACATTACTCGTATTCATCCCGTTATGCCATCTCTTGAGCAGAAGCATTTGGTTATCAAAACTCCAAGGTCCCCCTTTCAATACATAGCTTAAAGTAAATTCTATTTGGAACTTAAACTGGAACAGATTCAATCCAACTTCTACAATCTGCAACTCAGTATGCATCCCCCATGCTTTGCGTATTGTACTCATGGTAGCCTTTTGTTAAAAGCTCTCAAATTGCAGTTTTCAATCTCAAACAATCAGCCTTCATCAGTGATTGCAATAATCTCTTCCTTTTCAGTAGTTAACTTCATATTTTCCAAGCTATCAATCATGTCTTTAGCCATTAGGAATAGAGTAATAAAGGAAATAACAAAATGCAAGCCCCTAGCATTTACACTGATGGAAAATTAAATGTTTGTATCGCATACATAACATATGCAGCGGAAAATTTAACGGATCTACTTCATTCGCAATTGTTAACATGTATTATGCAAATTTTAGAATTCAAGAACAAGAGAGCGTACCTTGATGCGGTTAATTTCAAAACCAAAGATCATAAGTTCTTGAGAACATTTTTAATCTTCACTCCAATTCCACTAACGCCCAAGATGTGTGGTCCCCCAATCAATTTTTGTTCAAGGGAGAAGGAGAGAGTGTCGAACACTCACATACACACCATCTCACAATGATATCTCTCTTTTTCATATCTTAAAATTCTGTATATTTCTCTCCTTATAACTGATTATCTAATTGGGCTAGCATTTTTAGGCCTTTCCAATTGGGCTTTAGTATGTGGCTTGAAGTGGGACCAAAAGGGACAAATAAGATATTAGCTTCAATGGGCCTTGGGCTTTTCTGTCAACTCTTGACAAGTCCAAAGTTACCATTAACTATATTTAATACCACTATATAAATATAGTTACACTCTAGGCCTTATTTATAAATTATGTCCCAAGACTTTATTATACATGCAACCCCTTCATAAAATATTTATAGTAATACAAAATATTGAATGTAGATTGCCACCCTGTAAATTACTACATCTCATCCTTGAGTACTCGGTTTAATCCTTTAAAGTTATTCAACATATATTTATGAAATCTAATTTCATAAATATATGCTTTAGTAACTTCTTACCAAAGTGGTTAGGCCTAACTCTCTGAATAATTGAAACCATTAAACTTATCTCAAGGGAATATTTCATATCTCCGTTAAGAGGCTATGAATTCCATCTTGAGAATATATGTTCCATTAACACTAAATGTAGCTACCCAACATACTGAGATTTTGACCGTTACTTTAGATCTCACTCCTGGTATATCAAAGTAACCTACACTTCATGATCAGGTCTACTATCCTTTCAGGATTAAGAGTTCATGTAAATATAAATCGTGAGTTTATTATTCATTTGACAGTCGTTTGGAGAATAATAAATCTCTCAGCGGTCCAGTTCAATATGTTTTAACTCTTAAAACATACCAACACATCAACTAGAAGTCTCCACTTCCATGATCAAGACAAATTATCTTGATTGATATGTTATAGTTTTCGCAGATGAAATGCCCAATTTCATCACTGACTACGAACCAAATTTTGAGTTTACAAAGAACTTGTGATTTATATCTTCTGTGACTTTTCATATAAATCACATACTATGCATCTCATGGACTATATAATAATGTCCCATATTCATGTTGCCATCATTTTAGATTATAATAAAACAAATTTATCAATCACAATATTAAGTAGTACATCATGTCATACATAATATCATACATAGCATCATACAATAGGATTTAAGGGCACTAATCCTAACATAAACTAAGGAAGGGAGGATCTCGTTTAAAAAAATGAGAGAGAGAAACTCCTATGTGAGAGGAGAAAACAAATTTCCTAAGCTTAAAAGAATTTCTATATATAATATAGAACCCCCAACCTCTATGATACGTATGTGCTTATAAAGTATGAACTAATTTTCTTAACAAATTTCCTAAGCTTTATCCAGAACGTGCCTCTTTGATTCTTCTACCAAAAATGTTAAAATATTTATTTAGTCAAAAAATGAATAAAATGTAATTAGATGCCGTTTTGGCAATCATGATTGAAAGACCTTTTAAGGAAAATAATTTGCTTTACCTACCAACACCCACGTCTCTGTATTTTAGCAAGTTGAATCTAGGGCAGGTCTCTTTAAGTACTTATATTGAATTTAATCTCTTCTTCTAATGATGAATTTATATTTTGATTATTTTGTAGTTTATCTGCAAGAAAAAGGATTTAACTTAAAAACGATAATAATTTCAAGGAAACAAAAAACCAATTACAGTGATTTAAATTATAAAAACGATACATATGAAAATATGGTTTTCCCATTATTTTTGCATCTATGAGTTACACCAATATTATTAATGATGCACAAAAATCTTTAGTGTGTTGTGCGCCCAAAATTGCGTTAATAGACACTTGCAGAGCAAGAACACAAGGATCAAACAGAAGGCACCGGCGTGGTTCCGACCAAAACCCCTCTGAAAATCAAGTTAGTGAATGACAAATCTCTAAGAACTCTATAGTGAGAGAGTTAGAGATTTTCTACGTACCTAAGAAAAGAGGAGATCTAGTACTTATATTGTAGTGGGTAGCAAATCGAGGTCCCTTCAAAGTAGGGATTTTTTCCTTGTAGGGAAGATCTGATATTTAGGGTTTCCGAGATTTTAGGGTGTTTTTCCATATGAGGGAGATATGGGTGAGTAGAGGGGTTTCGGACATGATACGCAAGATGTTTCCATGTATGGGTATTTGTGAGGATGACGCTAGGCCATGTAGGACCTGTTGGCTTTCCACCCCATCAGCCCATGGTCTTCCGTTGCTCGAGGTCCTCCTGTCGGTTCATAGAAGAGGTGTGTCCATTGGGCTATGTGGTGGGGCATCGTCACATTCATTGTCGTTATTTTGGGACCTTCGCCCATTTTTGTGTAGCTGACGGACTTGTAGGCATAGTCTGCTTTCTTGGCGTGGTAATTTTTTGTCAAAAATACCCCTATCAACTCCCCCCTACTTGATGGTTCCGTTGGCTTTAGCTGACGGGCCATGGAGTAATACGGGTATTTATGGTCATTAATTAGATGCTTTTATTGAAGAGAGTGTCATTAAATGTCATAGGTATCCCTAGGTTTAAATGCTAGGTGACACATGACACCTGTTAGTAGGCCTCATTTCTAATTAGAAGCGTCGCTTCGTATATTGTGCCCCTTCGCCCTATAAATAGTTCCTCCTCCTTTTATTATTTTCTTTACTTTACTTTTATCTTTTGAGAGCTTTTGAGATTAGAGCTATTATGCCACGTTGTTGCTCATGAGCAGCCCGTCATTGTGACACGCTGTAGTTTTTTAGGAATTCGTTGTTTCGAGCCTCTGTTCACTTTTCTTGAAACTTATTTCCTTTATCATCTTTTTATTTTTACTCTTAAACAATTGTCATTTGTTTAGAGACCTGTTGAATAGGCTCTTAGAATACCTTTATCGCTTATAGGTGAATAGATGTCAGGTGATAGAGAAGCAATGAGTGAACAGTCGTCATCAATTTGTGAGGGTGCAGGCTACAACGAGGACTATCCATCAGGGCGAGAGCCGAGGAGGACATAACTTGGTTCCTAGAGAGGAACCGTTTACTCATTCCCTTGTCGAGGCAAAAGAAGAAGAGTATGAGGAAGATGAAGAAGGAGAGGAAGAGGAAGAGGGTGATGAGAGGAGAGAAGGGTTGGGCTGAGTTTGATGAGGCAGTAGGCCAAGTAAACGGTAGTGCCTGGCTTTTCATCCTTACGTTGATATGGACAGTTAACAATTTTTACCCAACCATGTCTGATAAGGTCTTCAACACCCTCCATGATTGTTACCAAATCCCTGAGAACATTTCCCTCTGTCTGCCAAGGAAGTTCGAGAGGTGTTACTCTAGGAGGATAGTGGACATCGGCATGTATGATGCCATGTTCACTGCAGGGCTGAGACTTCCGCTGATGGAGCTGCATCATCAGCTTTCCAATTAGCTGGGTTTGTTTGTTAGCTAGATTGCTCCCAATGCATGGAAAGTATTTATTAGCGCTAAGGTGATATATGGCCAATTAAGTGGTGGTAACCGTTGTCTCTTCCTGGATGAGTTTTTCTATTGCTACAAGCCTCAGGAGATTTCCTTGTCGAAGGACATCTACCATATTTTAGAGAGGAAAGCGTCGCTTAGGTAAACTTGAAGAGTGGGATAGTATGCCCAATGGTTTTGACAACATCTGGGGCATTGCAAGGGAGTCAGATGGGTTATCAATGTCCATTTTACTTTTGCTTTGTCGATTTTAGTTATGCATCTAACATGTTTCTTTCTTGTCTTTAGCTTAAACCGATTTTCAAATTAACGATGAGCATGTGAGTTTCCTCAAATGAGTTTAGGCTATACCCTTGGAGCAGAGGAAGTGGAAGGATTTGTTCACCCTTGACACTCTCCGTGCTTTCTGTGGTGGCCCAAAACCGACGCTTGTAGCCCGATGGTTACACGCTTTCTCCTGCTGTCATAATTTTTTATATTAGTATACTCCTTTTAGTTCATCTGTCTTTTCTCTAACTCTCTTTATCGTCCTTTTGTAGAAATGGACACAGGACAAGCAAGGAGGAACCTCAGCATCGGCCTCTAAATGGGCCCTAAAGTTGCCCCCAAGAGGGAGAACAACGACAAGGACGATCGTCCATCTAAGAAGGGGATAGGCTCATCTGTTGGGGATCAGCAGCAAAAGTCCCCTCTGCCACTTCATCATGGAGTTGGAAAAGGCTTGATGACGAGGAAGGGTCCCATCGTCCTTGGCTCTATCCAAAGGTTGGTCACCCATAAGGATTATGCCATCGAGATGGTTAATTCAATCATTAAGGAGACAGCCTTGGACCCCTATGGCGAGCACGCTTCTAAGGACCTGGAGGGCTTCAAGTCTCTACGACCTGTTAAGGGTATGCTTCTATTAGCTTTAGTGTTTGCTTTAACCATCATTTTTTGTATACTTGCTCTAACTGCTATTTTTTCTTTCAGGCAATGGTACGAATAAGGGCCCTTTAAGATAGATGTGTAGCCAACAAAGGGGTGATCCGTCGGTTCCGAAAGCGTTAGGAAATAGAGAACAAAGAAAGGGACTAGTACGAGGAGGCTATTCGCACTCTCAATACTGAACTGATGACTCCATCCATATGGTTGAGGATGAGGTGAGGGAACTCGAGTCTGGGACTGTCGACTAACTTGCCTCTAAGGAACAGATAACTCCTAACAATCCCGTGTCTCCTGTATATCTGTTTGCCCTTGAAGGCATGTCTACCAAGGACCAATCCCCTTCCAAAGCTCCTTAATTTTTAATTTTTTACTTGTAATTTTTAATGTTTCTTTGAAATCCCATTTTGAGACAATGGTCGGCCATATTTTGGGCTTTTATGTATAACCATTTGGCCTCGTTGGGTACATTTATCTTATTTTATTATTGACGTCAATTATCTTCGTTTTGTATGTTATTACCTCTGATGTCCCCTTTGCTCATTGTAAAGACTTGCATGTTTATTACCTGTTTGCATACATATTTATTATCTATTTGTAAATTTTGGTGGCCACCTATTGGTGTTCCAGGTTGTCTGTCCTTCTGTTAGATACGACTTGGTAAAGATTTAACCAAGCACCCTAACAGCATTCTCGATGTCTATCCATCATTTTAATAGATAGGACTTTTTGGCTAGGTACCCATCGGTGTCTTTGATCATTTGTCTACCTTGTAGGTAGGATTTAGTAAATTTTCATGACCAGGTACCCGTCGTTGTCCTTGGTCATCCATCCACCCCGTGGGTAGGACTTTAGTAAAATTTCATGACCAGGTACCTGTCGGTATCTTTAGTCGTCTGTCCATCCTGTAGATAGGATGTAGTATAATTTCGTGACCAGGTGCCCGTTGGTGTCCTTGATCATCTGTCCATCCCATGGGTAGGACTTAGTAAAATTTTGTGACTAGGTACTCATCGGTATCCTTGGTCGTCTGTCCACCCTGTAGGTAGAACTTAGTAAAATTTTGGATGATTCACTGAGGGGTACAAAACAATGTTTCTGATAATTCTTCCAAGTCTTACTAATATTAATAAAAAAGCTTCAAATAACTTATACTCTAATTGTTTCAACGTCTTTTAATATCCAACTTTAACATAAACAATGAAAGAAAGCAATAAAATAGGCTACACTTGTCCATTACTAGTAGTATTTTCTCAAGTGATGGGAATTCCATGGGTGATAGAGCTTTTGCCTGTCGAGAGTCTCAAGGTAGTAGGTCCCCTTTCTATGGCAATCGACGATTTTGTAAGGCCCTTCCCAATTGGGGCCAAATTTGCCTTGTGCAGGATCTCTAATAGCTGTTGTCACTTTCCTTAGGACCAAGTCCCCGACCTGAAAATGACGAGGCCTAACCTTGGTGTTGTAGTGTTTTGTCATTAGGTCTTAATAACGAGCTATCCGTTGTTCTTCCGTTGCTCTAACTTCATATAAAAGGTCTAATTGTAGACACATCTTCTCCTCGTTCCTTTCTTTGTTATGCTGGATTATCTAGTAGCTGGTCAATCCAACTTCCGCTAGGATGACAGTTTCGCTTTCGAATGTGAGGTGGAAAGGCGTCTCCCATGTAGGTGTGTGTGCCGTCATCTGATACGCCCACAGTTTTCAAGGCAGTTCTTCCAGCCAAATACCCTTTACCCCTTCTAGCCAAGGCTTGATCATCTTGAGTAAGGATTGGTTGGTAACCATAACCTGTCTGTTGGCCCGAGGCTAGGCGAAAGAGTAGTGATTCTTGATCCCTAATTGTTGGAAAATATATCTAAATGCATCATTATCGAATTGCTTTCCAGTGTTAGAGATGAAGACCCTAGGGATCCCGAAGCGGCAAATGATACTTTTTCAGATGAAGCTTCGGACATTCTTCTTTGTGATAGTGGTTAACGATTCTGCCTTTGGTGAAGTAGTTGATCCCTACGACAAGGAACTTGAGCTGTCATATTGCTATGAAGAAGGGTCTTACTATGTCTAATGCCCATTGGGTGAATGGCCAAGGGGCACTCATTGGCGTAAGCTCCTCCGTAGGCTCTCAAATGATGTTGCTAAAATGTTGGTACTTGTCACAGACCTTTACGTAGGAAAAGGTGTCCTTCTACATAGTGGGCCAATAGTATCTTGCTCATATCAGCTTGTAAACAAGCAAGCATGCCCCCGAGTGGTTCCTATATACTCCTTCATGAACCTCTCTTATGACACAATTTGCTTCCGTAGGGGCTAGGCACATCAGATACAGATGAGAGGAACCCCTCTTGTAAAGGACATCTTTGATTAGTACGAAATGTGTCGACTGTACCCTCAACCTTTAAGTAGCATTGCGGTTTTTTAGGAGCGTTCCATTCTTAAGATAGGATATGATTGGCATTATCTAGTCAGTTCCTATGGGAATCACCTGCACCTCTACTTTGTCAATGGTAGGAGAATATTGGACAAAGGATAGTACCTGATTAGTGGCAACCACATACTCTGCAAATGCAACTTTGGCCAAATGGTCTACTTGCTCGTTCTTTTCTCTTAGGATTTGTACAAACTTGACCTAGAGCCCCTTGCTTACCTTTCCTTTAACCATGCTTAAATATTCCTTCATCTGTTCTCCTTTGACCTTGTAGTCACTGTTGATGTGTCCAACAACAACTTGCAAGTCGCATTGTATGATAATTGACATGGCCCCTACAGCTTTAGCCAAGTCAAGGCCTTAGAGGATCGCTTCATACTCCACCTCATTGTTGGTCATTGGGAACTAGAGGCGGATTGCGCACTCTATTGTATCTCCTTTTGGCAACAGTAGCAGGACCCCAGCTCCTTTGGCCCTTTGGTTGGACGAATCATCTGTTCATATCATCCATGCCCCCAGTTTTTCCTTTTCGTCCTCTTTTGTTGTGAACTCGTCAATAAAATCAGTTGCGGCCTATGCCTTTATTGCGGTTCTAGGTCAGTATTGGACGTCAAATTCACTAAGTTCTATTCCCCATAGGACTAGTTGCCCTGCTACCTCCAAGTTGTTCATTTCTTTCTATAAAGGTTTGTCTGTCTAGACCACTATGGTGTGCACTTGGAAGTATGGCTTGAGCTTTCGTGCAACTATGATTAGCGCGAA
Source organism: Castanopsis chinensis (assembly GCA_032878915.1). Classification (NCBI taxonomy): domain Eukaryota; kingdom Viridiplantae; phylum Streptophyta; class Magnoliopsida; order Fagales; family Fagaceae; genus Castanopsis; species Castanopsis chinensis. Next base: position 33,943,914 of record JAVQMG010000133.1, on the reverse strand, counting down.
GGACAGTTTCTCCATTAGGGGATATCTCCCTTCAGCTCCACGGAGTGCTTGGCTGGTATAATAGATGGGTAACTGTATTTGGTCTTCTTCCTGAATAAGAGTGGAGCTGACTATCATTGGTGCCAAATAAAGGGAGGGTTCTTCACCAGGTTTGGATGGACTGAGCAATGGTGGGGATGCAAGGTATGCTTTCAATTCTTCAAAAGCCTTCTAGCGTCGATCCATTCGAAAGCATTTTTTAGTGTCTTGAAAAAGGGCAAACACTTATCCGTTGCCTAAGAGACAAGCCAATTGTAGGACGCTACCCTACCATTCAAGCTTTGCACCTTCTTGATGTTTTTTGAAGGTTTTATCTCCAATATGGCCCGAACCTTGTTGGGATTAGCTTCCACACTGCACTGTGACACTATGAAGCTCAAGAATTTTCCTAATGCTACACTGAACACACATTTACTGGGGTTGAGCATCATGTTGTAGAGGCAAAGGGTTTCAAATATTTCTCGAAGGTCGTCTAGGTGGCTAGTCTCTCTTGCGCTCTTTATGAGCATATCGTCTACGTATACTTCGACATTTTGCTTAATCTCCTAAGTGAACATTTTGTTTACGAGCCCTTGGTATGTTACCCTTGCATTCTTCAGTTTGAATGGCATAACTTTGTAACAGAAGAGTCCTTAGCTTGTGACAAATGAGGTCTTCTCTTGGTTTGCTTCATCCAATCTAATCTGATTGCATCTAGAGAAGGCGTCCATGAAACTTAACATCTAGTGACTGGCCGTAAAGTCCATAAGGAGGTTAATGCACAGGAGTGGATAGCTGTCTTTGGGGCATGCTCTATTTAGGTCGGTGAAATCTACACACATTATCCACTTTTCATTTGCCTTCTTGACCACGACCATGTTGGCCAACCATTTAGGATAGTAAACCTCCTAGATGAAATCCGCTTCCAGCAATTTGCAAACTTCCTTGGCTATGGATATGTCTCTTTCTTGGGCGAAAACTCTCTTTTTCTGTCGAATTGGGGGGAAGGATGGGCATATGTTGAGTTTGTGGACCATAACATTCGGGCTGATTCAAGGCATGTCCTCATGGCTCCAGGCGAAAACGTTCCAATTTTTCTTTAGGAAGAGGGTAAGCTCTTTGCGGACTTAGGGGTTAGCTTGCATATCAATACGTATGGTTCAACCCGGGACATTATCATCCAATGAGATCTCTTCCAAGTCTTCCATTGGTTCAATTGAACCCTTCTCTCTTCGATCTTTAAAGCCTACAAGTGATCATTTATTTCTAGCATGGCAATGTAGCATTCGTGGATGGCCATCTAGTCCCCTCGTGCTTCTCTTATTGTTAGGATATGTGCCTTATAAATCCTATTGTATGCTGCTATGTATGACATTATGTTGTGATTAATAAATTTTTTTATTATTATCTAAAATAATGGTAACATGAATATTTGGACATTATCATATAGTCCATGAGATGCATAGTATGTAATTTATGTGATTTAGTCATAAAAGATATAAATCACAAGTTCTTTGTAAACTCAGAATTTTAGTTAGTAGTTGGTGATGAAATTGGGCATTTCATTTATGAAAACCATAACATATCAACTAAGATGATTTGTCTTGATTATGGAAGTGAAGACTTTTAGTTGATATGTTGATATGTTTTAATAGTTAAGACATATTGAATTGGACTGCTGTGAGATTTGTTATTCTCCTAACAACTGTTAAATGAATAATAAATCTCGCTACTTCTATTTACATCAACTGTTAAATCTGAGAGAATAATGAACCTGATCATGAAGCGTGGCTTGCTTTGATATATCAGGAGTAAAATCTAAAGTCACGATTAAAACCTCAGTATGTTGGGCAACCACATTTAATGTTGATGGAACATATATTCTCAAGATGGAATTCATAATCTCTTAACGGAGATATAAAATATTCTCTTGAGATAAATTTAATGAGTTTGGTCATTTTGAGTGTTAAGCCTAACCACTTTAGTAAGAAGTTATTAAAGTATATATTTATGAAATTAGATTTCATAAATATATGATGAGTAACTTAAATATGATTAAACCGGGTACTCAAGGATTAAGATGCAGTAATCTTCAAAAGGCTATCAACATTCATGACTTTGTATTACTACGAATATTTTAATGAAGGGATCGTATGTATAATAAAGTCTTGGGATATAATTTATTAATAAGGCTTACAGTAAAACTATATTTATATAGTGATATTAAATATAATTAGTGGTATTAAATATAATTAATAGCAACTTTGGATTTGTCAAGAGTTGACAGATAAGCCCAAGGCTCATTGGAGTTAGTGTCTTATGTGTTCCCTTTTAGTCCCACTCCAAGCCACATAGTAAAGCCCAATTGGAATGGCCCAAAATGCTAGTCTAATTAGATAATTAGCTAGATATAAGGAAAGAAACATACAAAATTTCATGTGGAATGAAATGGTGTGTATGTGAGTGTAAGCCACTCTCTTATTCTCCCTTAAACACATACGTGTAAACTGATTGAGAGACCACACTTTTTAGGCGGAAGTGGAATTAGAGTGAAGATCAAAAGTTTCCTAAGTACTTTTGACCTTTGGTTTTGAATTTCACTGCACCAAGGTATACTCTCTTGTTCTTGAATTCTAAAATTTACATAGTACGTGTTAACAATAGCGAATGAAGTAGATCCGTTAATTTTCTGTTGCTTATGTTTTGTATGTGATACAAACTATGTTTTTCTAACACCTATCCCATACTCCGTTGGGAATTTTGCTAGTAGGTGGTATGTGGACGTAGGTACTCTCTATGCATTAAGTGTAGGTTGACCAATGATGGTGTTGTAGGCAAAAGAGCAATCGATGACCAAAAAATTGACTTCATTAGTGAGCTGCTGAGGGTACGTCCCAATGGTCACTAGCAAGGTGATGGTTCCCACGGGGAAGGCCTTGGTGCCACCGAATCCTACTAGTGGTAAGTCTGAGGTTACAAGATGCTCTTTGCTGATCCTTATCTGCTAAATAGCAGAGTAGTAAAGGATATCTACTAAGCTCTTGTTGTCTACCAGCACCCGTCGAGTATTAAAGTTTGTAATTGACAAGTTAATAACTAGGCCATTGTCATGAGGGTGGTGTAGTCATCTAGCGTCTTCTTTTGTGAAGCTGATGGCAGGGTTGTCAACCCCGGTTGCTTTAAGTGGCCATCCGAAAATCAAGACGCTCTGCACCATTCATAAGTACGTCTTTCTTGCCTTCTTAAAGGATCTTGCCATTGTGTTCCCTCCTACGATCACCCGTATTTCTTTGAGCAGGGCTTTGGGTCTTTTTTTAGCTCGTTGGTTGGGTTCGGGGTCCCTTGGTAGGTTTTCTTTGCCCCTAACGAATTTCTATTACTTCCCCTTCTTGATGAGGGCTTCAATTTGCTACTTGAGGTCATAGCATTCGAAAGTGTCATGCTTGTGGTCTTGGTGGAAGTGATAGTACTTGTTCTTGGGCCTTTTATTTAGATTGCCCTTTAGCTTATCCGGCCAAGTCAACGCCGCGTCGGCCCTTATTTGCATGAGGACTTAAACCAACGAGGTATTTAAAGGAGTAAAGTTCATAGTCCTTCCCAGCTGGGGCCTTGGTCTCTTGTCGTCCCTTTGATCACTCGCTCGAGCCGCTTCCTTCCTTGGTTTGGATAAGAGTTATCCTACCTTTCTCTCTTATTTGGTCTGTCCCCTCGTGTGATCATCGCGTCTTCAGCATTCATGTATTTTGTGGCCTTGTACAGCATCTCAGCTGATGAATAAATACATGTTTGTATCGCATAGAAAACGTACGCAACGAAAAAATAACGGATCTACTTCATTTATAAATGTTAACATGTACTATGTAAGTTTCAGAATTTAAGAACAAGAGAGTGTACCTTGGAGTGGTGAATTTCAAAACCGAAGATCAGAAGCACTTAGGAACACTTTCAATCTTAACTCCAATTCTACTAATGCCCAAGATGTGTGGTCTCTCAATCAGTTTCCAAAGTGAGAAAATCAAAGTGTGTAACACTTCTTACACCACTTCACAATAGTTTTCTTACAATTTTCCTACAGAAAATTCTGTATGTTTCTCCCTTTGTATCTAACTGATTATCTAATTGGGCTGCCTTTTTGAGCCTTTTCAATTAGGCTTAAGTGTGTGGCTTGGACTGGGACTAAAAGGGACCAATAAGATACTAGCTTCAATGGGCCTTGGGCTTTTCTGTTAACTCTTAACAAGTCCAGAGTTACCATTAACTATATTTAATACCACTATATAAATATAGTTGCACTCTAGGCCTTATTTATAAATTATATCCCAAGACTTTATTATACATGTAATCCCTTCATAAAATATTCGTAATTATACAAAGTCATAAAAGCAGACTGCCACTTTGTAGATTACTAAATCTTAATTCCTTAAATGCCCGATTTAATCTTTTGAAGTTATTCATTATATATTTATGAAATCCAATTTCATAAATATATACTTTAATAACTTCTTACTAAAGTGGTTAGGCCTAACTCTCTGAATAACAAACCCACTAAACTTATCTCAAGGGAATATTTTATATCTCCATTAAGAGACTATGAATTCCATCTTGAGAATATATGTTCCATCAACACTAAATGTGGCTCCCCAACATACTAAGGTTTTAACCGTAACTTTAGATCTCACTCCTGATATATCAAAACAACCTACACTTCATGATCAGGTCCATTATCCTCTCAAGATTAAGAGTTCATGTAAATATAAGTTTTGAGTTTATTATTCATTTGACAGTCGTTTGGAGAATAATAAATCTCACAGCTGTCCAGTTCAATATGTTTTAACTCTTAAAACATATCAACATACCAACTAGAAATCTCCATTTCCATGATCAAGACAAATCATCTTAATTGATATGTTATAGTCTTCGCAAATGAAATGCCCAATTTCATCACCGACTACGAACTACAATTCTGAGTTTACAAAGAACTTGTGATTTATACATTCTGTGGCTTTTCACATAAATTATATACTATGCACCTCATAGACTATATGATAATGTTCGAATATTCATGTTACCATTATTTTAGATAATAATAAAACAATTTCATTAAACACAATATTAAGTCATACATAATGTCATACATGGCATCATACAATAGGATTTAAGGGCACATATTCTAATAAACTCCCACTTACCCTAAAGACTATTGTGCACTAATCTAACTCTCATCCCCTCCAAATGTGACTCGAAAGTCCTTTAGGGCAAGACTTTGGTAAAGAGATCCGCTAGATTCTTTGCACCATCAATCTTTGCTACAACCACATCTCCACGAGCAACAGTGTCTCGTATGATGTGATACTTTCTTTCAATGTTCTTTTCTTTCTTATGATTCCTTGGATCTTTGGATTGTGCAACCACTCACTATTGTCGCAGAACAATGTAATAGGAACTTGCTCAATTCTCACAACACCAAGATCATAAAGGAATTTCTTAAGCCAAACAGTCTCCTTTGCCGCCTCACAAGCAGTAACATATTCGGCTTCCATGGTGGAGTCAACAATACAAGATTACTTAACACTCCTCTAACTTATGGCTCCACCTCTTAAGGTGAATACACAACTCGATGTGGATTTTCTGAAATCTAGATTTGATTGAAAATTTGAATCTGTATAGCCAATGGGAATCAAATCCTCACACCGGTAACCAAGCATATAATCCCTCATTCTCCTTATATACTTGAGAATATGCTTTACATCTTGCCAATGTTTTGGTCCTAGATTTGATTGATATCGGCTGACCATGCCAACTGAATAACAAATTTTCGATCTAGTACAAAGCATGGCATACATGAGACTTCCCACAGCAGAAGCATAAGGAACTTGTCTCATCATATTTTCTTCCTCTTAAGTCTTAGGTCTTTGGTCATCAGACAGAGGAACTTCATGTCTGAAAGGAAGTAATCATTTCTTGGAGTTTTGCATGCTAAACCGTTCTAGAACCTTATCTATATATCCAGCTTGTGACAAACCCAACATCTTATTCTTTCGATCTCTCCAAAGCTTGATCCCTAGAATATAGTTAGTTTCGCCCAAGTCCTTCATATCAAATTGGCTTGACAACCAAACCTTTACCGATGACATTACCCCTACATCATTCCCAATGAGTAGAATATCATCAACATAAAGCACTAGGAACATTACTACTTTACCTTGATGTCTTTTGTACACACATGGCTCATCTAGATTTTGTTCAAAACCAAATGACTTGACTGCTTGATCAAATCTGATGTTCCATGACCTAGATGCTTGCTTAAGTCCATAAATGGACCTTTTCAACTTGCATACCTCTTGGTTCTTTGCTATGAAACCTTCCAGTTGCAACATATATATTTCTTCTTCAAGATTGCCATTAAGAAATGCAGTCTTGATATCCATTTGCCAAATCTCATAATCATAATAAGCAATAATGGATAAAAGAATTTTGTTAGATTTAAGCATTGCTCCTGGTGAAAAAGTTTCTTCATAGTCAATACCTTCTTTTTGTGTATACCATTTCATCACTAACCTTGCTTTAAAAGTTTCAACCTTTCTATATATCCCCTTCTTCCTCTTGTAAACCCATTTGCAACCAATAGGTTTATGCCGTTAGGCACCTCTACAAATTCCCAAACTTGATTGGAATACATTGAATCTAATTCAGATTTCATAGCTTGGACCCAATGATGTACATTTATATCATTTATTGCCTCCTCACAAGTGTAGTGATCCGATTCAGCCTTTTCTGGGATAGCTTCATAAGTTTCTCCTAAACATATAAATCTCATAGGAGGCCAAACAATTCTCGCACTACGACGAGGCACCTGTGCACTATACATCTCATTAATAGTATCTTGTGGTGTATCTAATACAACCACATCATCCCTAGTTTCATCCATTGGTTGTTTAACTACAGGTTTATTCATTTCAACCAAGACAACTCTACTTCTAGGAGCAAAATTATTCATATAGTCATTTTTCAAGAATTTGGCATTTGTGCTAACAAACACTTTATTATTCTTATGACTATAGAAAAAACCTTCAACAATTCTTTATGGATACCCTACAAAGAATACCACTTCTATTTTAGACTATAACTTGTCAGACTTTCCTTTTAACACATATGCTGGACAACCCCAAATATGGAGATGTCTCATACTAGGCTTAGGCCCATTTCACAACTCTACAAGTGTTTTAGGAACAAACTTCGAAGGTACTAAATTCAAAAGATACATTGCAGCATTTAAGGCATATTCCCAAAAGGAAATTGGTAAAGTTGAGTAACTCATCATGGACCTAACCATTTCCAAAAGAGTCCTATTCCTTCTCTTCACTACACCATTTTGTTGTGGAGTTTCAGGTGCAGTCAACTGGGATATAATCCCATTTTCAGTCAAATAATCCTTGAAATCCCCAAGAAGGTATTCGCCACCTCGATTAGATCGAATGTCCTTTATGTGTTTACCTAATTGATTCTCAACTTCAGCCCTAAACTCTTTGAACTTTTCAAAAGTTTCGGACTTTCGTTTCATTAGGTACATATAACCAAATCTAGAGTAATCATCAGTGAAAGTACTGAAATACTCATAGCCACCTCTTGCTTGGATTGACATAAGACCACATACATCTGAATGTATTAGTTCTAGCGAATCTTGGGCTCTTCTATCTTTTGCATTAAAAGGCCGTTTGGTCATTTTACCCTCTAAACAGGATTCGTAAACTGGAAAACCATCAAAGTCCATGGGCTCTAAGAGTCCATCTTTGATAAATCTTTGAATTCGTTTTGAATTAATATGACCCAAACTTAAGTGCCAAAGATATGCTTCACTAGTAGAAGGAAACTTTCTCTTTAATGATTTCGTATGTGAATTATTATCTAATTCATGCTTATCAGGAGTTAAAATATAAAGACAATCAACAATATTGTCAGAACAGATAAACACTTTACCCTTCTTTATTACAACATTGTCTTTAACGATAACACAATATTCATCTTTACCTAAATAAGCTGTAGAAATTAAATTCCTACAAACATTAGGTACACAAAGACAGTCTTTTAATATTAAAACCCTAGACTCAAAATACAAATTAACAACACCAACAGTTACAACCGGAATTCTGCTTCCATCAGCCAAAGTAAGAAACAATTCCCCTTCATAAGGCTTTCTGGTCTCCTAAAACCCTTGCAAAGAATTGCAAATATGATTAGTACAACCTGAATCCATACACTAGGAATCCATGGAATTCTGTACCAAACAAAATTCAAGAAGAAAGGAACTTTTCATACCCTTATTCTTGGTAGCTTTGAACTTTGGAGAATTCCTTTTCCAATGTCCTTTTTCACCACAATGGAAATACTTTCCTTTGATCTTCTTTCCTTTGTCGGCAACTCCTAAGGCAATTTGTTTACCTTCTTACTTAGTGAAGTCCTTCTTCTTCTTCTTCTTCTTCTTCTTCTTCTTCTTACCCTTGCCTTTCGACTTAGGTTAAGAAGTAGAAGCTTCACCCACATTGGCTTCAACACTAGAAGTACCAAGGATGCCTTCCGCTACCACTAACTCATTCATCAATTCAGACAAAGAATAAATCTTTTTGTTCATATTGTAATTGAGTTGGAATTAATTAAATGATTCTGGTAGCAACTGGAGTATCATATCCACTTGAGATTCTCCATCAATGTTGGCACCTAAAACTTCCAATGTATTCAGATTAGAGATCATTGTAAGACAATGCTCCTTCATTGAAGTACCTTCAGCCATTTTGGAATTATAAATTTGCTCATGGTTTCTTGCCGTGTTGAACGGCCTTGCTCACCAAACATCTCCTTCAGACTTAGCATAATGTCCGAAACTAGTTCTACATTCTGCATTTAATGCTGTAGAACATTTGAGATAGATGCTAGGATATAACACTTGGCCATCTTATTAGATTTCTGCCAATGATCATATCGTTGTTTTTCCTCAGAGGGGCATCTAATGAAGGAAAGCTAGGACATGGTTGAGTTAGCACATATTTGTGCTTTGCAGCAGTTAAAACAATGTCCAAATTTATTTTTTAGTCAAGATAGTTGAATCTAGTCAATTTGTTTTGATTAAGAATAGCAACAATTAGGCTAAATGATGCCATGATAAAATCTTAAAACAATAAACATGAATATAATAAGTAAATTGGACATTATCAATTTAGCATATAAACATATAGTATGGAACCTTAATAAAGCCATAACATAATATATGCAATGACAACTCAATCCCATATTCAATATCCTTTAGTATAGAGTGAACATTAAATACTATGATTGGTTGAGAACTATTCTCATTATTAGTGCTATCATGATACCTCTTATCAAACACTAATAATATGCCGTTTTAAATTTAGCCTCTAAGTAATAATAACAAGAACTCATCATAGAGGATGCTATAATACTTAGTCTAGTGTATACCATTGTCTAGAATCATGTGTAGCCACATTTCATCCCTTTAACAGGCTTATTTTGTAGTACCATGATATAAACACCCTCTGCATGGAATGCAAAGCTCAAAGCTAAGACAAGGTGTTTGATCAAACCACTATAAACCAGGAAATTCAATTTTGTAGGACCATGAAATAAATACTCTCTGCATGGAATGCTAAGCTCGAGGCAAAGATAAAGTATATATTTCACATTACTATGAACCATCAATGGAGGTTGTGAGATCCAACCCTTATATCTCTCTCCTACTAGATGTTTAGAATAAAGGTTTTTAATTTAAAACATGCGTAAACAAAATACACATTTCCTTGCTCTTTACATAGGTAAAAAACTCTAAGAGAAAATTCTGGATCCTCAATCCTTGATCGATCGAGAATGTACCTCGATTGATCGAGAAAAGTTCTGGCTACTCATTCAATCCTCAACAGATGCTCGATCAATCGAGAAAAATTCCGCAAAGCTCGATTGATGATCGACAGATCCTCGATCGATCGAGAAAACTTCTGTCAGCTCGATTGATGCTCGATAGATTCTCGATCGATCGAGCGTCATGAATTTCAAATTTTGCAGAATTTTTCTAAGATAGTTTTTTAACGTTTTCATGAACAAAACAACCATCATATGATCATAATGGACAGAAATAGATATCAAAACTGAATTTCATTGATGCTATAGCCTTAAAATTCAGGTTAACATACTTAAACTAAAAATTAAACAATATCATAACATCAATATCAGTTTTTATCAAACAATAATTTCAACAACCATGCAGTAAACTAATTTTTAACAACATGAAACTATTATCACTAATTCCAAAACTCAAAACATGTTAAAAAAATACGAAATGAAGGCTGCTCTGATACCATTTGATGAAAAAATACATGTTTGTATCACATACAAAATATACACAGTGAAAAAATAATGGATCTACTTCATTCATAAATGTTAACATATACTATGTAAGTTTCAGAATTTAAGAACAAGAGACTGTACCTTGGAGCGGTGAATTTCAAAACCAAAGATCAGAAGCACTTAGGAACACTTTCAACCTTCACTCCAATTCCACTAACGCCCAAGATGTGTGGTCTCTTAATCAGTTTCCAAAAGGAAAATATCAAAGCAACTAACACTTCTTACCCTACTTGACAATAGTGTTCTTACAATTCCCATCAGAAAATTCTGTATGTTTCTCCCTTTGTATCTAACTGATTATCTAATTGGGTTGGCCTTTTGTGCCTTTCTAATTGGGCTTAAGTGTGTGGCTTGGAGTGAGACCAAAAGGGACCAATAAGACACTAGCTCTAATGGGCCTTGGGCTTTTCTGTCAACTCTTTACAAGTCTAAAGTTACCATTAACTATATTTAATAACACTATATAAATATAGTTGCACTTTAGGCCTTATTTATAAATTATATCCCAAGAGTTTATTGTACATATAACTCCTTCATAAAATATTCGTAGTAATACAAAGTTATGAAAGCAGATTGCCACTTTGTAGATTACTACATCTTAATTCCTTAAGTACCTAGTTTAATCCTTTAAAGGTATTCATTATATATTTGTGAAATCTAATTTCATAAATATATACTTTATTAACTTCTTACCAAAGTGGATAGGCCTAACTCTCTGAATAACAAACCCATTAAACTTATCTCAAAGGAATATTTTATATCTCCGTTAAGAGACTATGACTTCCATCTTGAGAATTTATGTTTTATCAACACTAAATGTGGCTGCCCAACATACTGAGGTTTTGACCGTAACTTTAGATCTCACTCCTGATATATTAAAGCAACTTACATTTCATGATCAGGTTTATTATCCTCTCAGGATTAAGAGTTCATGTAAATATAAGTCGTGAGTTTATTATTCATTTGACAGTCGTTTGGAGAATAATAAACCCCACAGCGGTTCAGTTCAATATGTTTTATCAACTAGAAATCTCCATTTCCATGATCAAGACAAATCGTCTTAGTTGATATATTATAGTCTTTGCAAATAAAATGCCCAATTTCATCACCAACTATGATCTACAATTTTGAATTTACAAAGAACTTGTGATTTATATTTTCTGTGACTTTTCACATAAATCACATACTATGCATCTCATGGACTATATGATAATGTCCAAAAATTCATGTTACCATTATTTTAGATAATAATAAAACAATTTTATTAAATACAACATTAAGTCATACATAATGTCATACATAGCATCATACAATAGGATTTAAGGGAACATATCCTGACATCAGCCATCGTCTTTGGGTCATTTTTGTAGATAGAGAAAAGGAACTCTCCAGGCTGCAACCTGTTGGTGAACACAATGATGAGGACTTTGTCGTTGCCTTCATCAATTAAGAGGACCTTTTTGTTGAAACGGGTCGCGTACGACCTTAGGCTCTCATCTTCCCGCTACTGATGTTTGATATAGTTGCTGAAGATCTTTTGTATCTCTGCCCCTTAATAAAGTGGGTGACAAAGTGTCCACTCAATTCTTTAAAGGTGGAGATAGTGTTTGGGGTAAGCTTGTTGAACCATACCCTCGGTGGTTCCTTGAGAGTAGTAGGGAAAGCCCTGCACATAATTTCATCTGGAACTCCTTGTAGGTGCATGTGGGTTTTGAAAGACTCTAAATGGTTAAGCAAGTCCCTTGATTCGTCATACATTTCCACTTGTGGCATCTGAAACTTCGCAAGGAGGGGGAAGGAAGTCACCTGGGTAGTGAATGGGGAGTCCGTCCGCTAGACCAACTCATCTAAGTTGGCGAATACTTGTCCCCTCAAGGCATTTATCATCACATCCATCTTCTCCTTCGTCATCTGCATGTCTTAGGCCATATGCATCGTATTGATTTCCATCTCGGAGGGGAGGCTAGTGTTCTCTGACCCGTCCTGTTTGCTGGGGACGTTGCTTTCTTCCTAGTCTTCCCTCTTTTACTGGTCTACCGTTGGTAGGTGACTCCATTCTACTCGCTGTTATCTTGCTCATTGCATTGGTCCTCCAAACGCCGCTCGTTTATTTGGTTCAACTGTTGCTCTAACTCCTAGTTACATTGGGAGAGTCGCTCTACTGCTACAGCCAGGGTCTGTACCTATCTTTTCAAGGCGCTAAAGGGATTCCCTGTTTCCTGGTTGATGGTAGCCGTTGAACGCGTCTGGACCATGCAACTCTTTGTCTTAGAGGCAGTGATATGGCTAATCACTCGCTTCCCCCAAACGATGTCAATTGATGATGTACAAAAATCGTCAGTGTGTTGTGGGCCCTAAATTGTGCTAATAGACACCTGCAGAATAAGGATACAAGGATCAAACAAAAGGCACCAGCATGGTATTGACCAAAAACCCTCCGAAGATCAAGTTAGTGAATGAGAAATCTCTAAAAACTCTATAGTGAGAGAGTTAGAGATTTTCTGCGTACTTGAGAAAAGATGAGGTTTGGTGCTTATATAATGGTGAGTAGCGAATCGAGGTCCCTTCAGAGTAGGGATTTTTTCCTTGTAGGGAAGATTTGATATTTAGGGTTTCTAAGATTTTAGGGTGTTTTCCATATAAGGGAGATATATGTGAATAAAGGGGTTTTGTATGTGATATGTAAGATGTTTCCATGTATGGGTATTCGTGAGGATCATGCTAGGCCACGTAGGACTCGTCGGCTTTCCACCCCGTCAGTCCATGGTCTTCCGTCGCCTGAGGTCCTCTCGTCGGTTCATGGGAAAGGTGTGTCCGTTGGGCTTCATGGTGACATCGTTGCATTCATTGTCATCGTTCTGGGACCTCCGTTTGTTTCTGTGTAGTTGACGAACTCGTAGGCATCGTCTGCTTTCTTGGTGTGTTTTTTTTTTTTGTCAAAAATACCCCTATCAATTATTATACATTGGTGTTCATGCTATCATCACTAGTGGCTAAACTTGCATGATGCGCAGTTTATTTTTAAATATAGTATATTCCAATCAAATTAAGAAAAATATCTCCATGATAAAATGAAAATAAAAACAAAACAAAAAAGGCAAAAACCAAAAAAATAAGACAAAACAAAACTTTCTTAAGAACTCAAAAGGTACAGGGAAAATATTCATTCTTAAATAAAATTTACTTACAAATTTTGTGCATCAGTAAAGTGCGCTAGAAATTTGCAAATATTCCCTGAAACAAAATATTTTACAATCCTCAATTTCTCTCCCTATATTTAAAAAGCATATTTGAAAAATATTTAAATAACAAAAATGAAACAAACACTTTCAAAACCCAAAACTAAAAAACTAAAACAAAAATATGATTCGAAATTAAAAAATAAACAAGAAATCACATCAAAATCCTAACTTATTCTCCCTAATATTCAAAACATAGAAAGAAAAAATATCTAAAAAATTTATAACAAAATTTTCAAGATCCGAAATTAAAATGAAATTAAACCTATACTAGATAAAATTATACAGTAGTAATTAATTACTCAAACAATTTTTTTTTTTTTTTGGTTGAAAATACTAAATATTTTTAACTCACAAAAACACAGGGAGATGAGAGAAGGTTTTAAAGAAACTTACTCAAACAATTGGTAGATACGTTCGATACATCAAAAGCTGATTGTGTTATGATATAAACTCAAATTCTCATTTATAAAACAACCAAATATTAACCGAATCCAAATTCAAACCAAAGTCATAAGAGAGAGATGACTTTTGATGGGGAATCAAACACCAAAACGTATCAACCAAAAGTAAGGCTACAAGTAAGAATAAAAAAATGATCGTAAAGGTGGCAGAAACAATAACAAAACCCACCAAGAAAAAGGAAAAGAAAATAGAATAAAGAGATAGAAAGAGTATTTACTCTTTTTTTTTTTTTTTTTTGGGTTGTAGGCAACTATGAAATGAATAAGAGAGAGATGCAAAGGGAGTACTAGCAAATTTATATATAAAAAAAAGATGGGTAGAAAAGGAGTCAAAAAAGACAGATGAAGAGTTGAAGGAAGTGTAATAGTTAGGGGAAGAATTATTAGGAAGAATAAGAATCAATAAAGGGAGATGAAGGATTGGAAAATTTGCAATGGTAAGGTGAGGAATGATAGAGAGAAAGATAGTTAAGAAAGGCTACTATCATGGCATAGCAAGAGGTGGAATTATAAAATACTCCTAGAGTACAATTAATACGTACTCTTTTCTCACATAATAATATATTTCACTAATTAAACTCATGGTGGAAGTCATTATTCATGTGAGAGAAAAGAGTATGCATTCATAATACTATAGGAGTATTCTATAATTTTCAAGAGATTAGCAAAATTAAGTACTAAGACACCATTATTATAGATTTTATGTATATATTTTACCCGAAATTTAGGGCAAGAATAAACAAAAACGAAAGTAATATATAATTTTACTATTATATCTTCCACATTTATTTTAGTTTTTTTTTCAAAATAGGGATAATATAAATATTTTACCCCATTTTATTAAAAGAATGAATGAACATTTCTCCCATTTTTTGGGAAAAATTCATAAGAGGGAATGTAATGGATGAACATTCCCTTGTACTTATTCCATTCTTTCTGAATTCGTATTAAACTTTCAATCATAGAAAGATGAGGTATTCCTAAAACGGTGAAACCCCTCTTTGAAGTTTCAATGTTTTCTATTATATTCCTTTTCTCCATTCCTATCAAGTTGCTAGTTTTCACTCTCCCCCACACCAAAGTATATATTTATTGGTTCACATCTCTAAAAGTCCAAACTCCCGAGCAAAATAGAATCCATGATCTATAAAACATCATAGATGCTTAAATTCTTTGGACCCAATTATTATTATTATTATTATTATTATTATTATTTTGAGAAAGAAGAAGGATCTCTGAATTTATTCAACCAGCTGGTAAATTAGCTAAAACAAGAGGAAAAAGATTGGAAAGAACATCCTCCATCCAAACAATTAAGATAGATGAAAATCTAGCTTTCTTAGCGAAGGCATTTGCAAGAGCATTACCTTACCTATAAGTATGAGAGAAAGAGATACTCTGTAAATAGTTTATAAAAAAGAAGACATCATTAATCAAATGTCCATACACCGAATGAGAGTTAACACTATGCTTCAGCAAATTAATAACCATTTCTGAATCACCTTCAAAACTAAATTGTCGTAGAGCAATCTCTTGAACAAATTGCTATGCCCGTCTAGCCGCTAGCAATTTAGTTTAGTATCTTTGGGTATTTTTAGCTCATAAGTTTTTTCAAGCTTACATTGTTATAATTGAATAAAAAACGTCTAATAACAAATTTGTTTCCCTAGCCCTTTACATAAAGAAAGATGATGAAATATCATACTATAATTATTTTATAATAAAAGTAGTACAATACTACAAATATATAATAGTGATATTGTATCAATCAAAACTTACCAGCTTGTCTAGAGCCTTGTAACTCAACTAGTTGGTACCTTTTAGTGTTATCATGATATCCATGATTTAAATCTTCCTCTCTTCCGATGTAACTATTGAATTATCAAGAATGATCATCTCAATAAATTATAAATAAAAGTTGAAAAAAAAAAAATCCTTAACATTGTAGAAGTTCTAATTAAGATGAGAAAATGTAAGCATTAGCGTTGATTTTGTTAGGGGAACCAAAATAATATACAGAAAATGTCACATATATTTTTATAGTTCACCTCACTTGAGCTCATCACAAAAAATGTGCCCTTGTGGTTGGGTCTTTTTTTTTTTTTTTTTTAAAAATAAAAATAATTATGGTTTAATCGAGGAAAAAATCTTTTGACATTAAAATTATCACTGACTTTTTCATGATATCTATGTATTTTTTGGGGTGGGATGAGTTTCAATGAGTTGAATTTGTGAGACAAAGTTTGGTATTTGCAAAACTCTTTATTGAGACACTTTAACTAAATGTGAATTAAAAAATAGAAATTTTCTCACTTTTTATATTCTACTTTATATTCTAGTAATTGTTAAATGTTATGTGTTTATTTTATTTTATTTTATTTCAAACTTCTATTATTTTATACAATTTGTCACATTTTTTATTTTTTTATGTAAGGGGTGGAGAAGTGGGTTTTAGTTAGCCCAATTAGTAAAGTTTTTTATGATTGAATAAGAAATTTAGAGTTTAATTCCTGCTCGCATAAAAAACCAATTAGTATCTTGATCTGATGATAAATAATATAATTATCAAAAGAAAACGACATAGATTGAAACTTTCTTTTAAAAAAAAAAAAGTAACGGATAAAAAGTAGTTAGTTATATGCGGCAAAAATGTGTAATATAGGTTTTGGTATTAGAATTACTTTGTTGTTGTGGAGGATAAGGATGACACGTGGTAGGAGAATATTTGATAGTCTTGCCAACTTTTATTGACACGTTATATAATCTGGAAAAATTATAAGAGCATTCTCATAAAAAATTGTGAAAATTTTAGCATTTACAATCTCAAAACACTACTTTTACAATTTTAACACCTCATTTTATGATATACCAAACATCAAACATTCTATTTTTTTTTTACAACTTCATTTAAATATTCTTTCTTTTATATTTTTATTCATTTTTTATTATTATTTCTCACTCTCCCTTTATCTCTCTCTCCCATTGTCTCTCCTTCTTTCTCAACCCACGGCACAACCACACCCAAGGCTAACCACTGCCAGTCACCATCGCAACCCAGCCTCACCCCAATATCAACAGCCACAATAGCCACCACAAAACTAGGGATGTCAATTCTGGTTAGCGTGTCGAGTTCGTGTCGTGTTGAAGTAAGAGTATTTGACTAAATGGCTCAATTCTAATCCGACCAATTTAATAATCGTGTCATGATTCTTCAATCCTAACCCGACCTGTTAATAACGCAGGTTGACCTGATCCAACCCATTTGACACGTTTATTAAATGGGTCATGTAGGGTTGACACGAATGTAACACAACCTATTTTAACCTGCATAATATTAAATATAATATCTATCTAGAAATAATTTTTTTACATTCCAAAAAGCAGTGCATACATTTCAAATCTTCAATTCACATTCATAATAATATAGTTCAACAAAAATATAACATTAATCTAGAAATAAATTCTTTACACTCCAAAAGAAGTGCAACACTTCAACCCAAATTCAAAATAATTTAGTTTAACAAAAATAATATAACATAATTCAACAAAAATATAATATCATTGGAACTCAGCTAAAATAAAATTAAAATATATATATATATATATATATATATAAAAGAAGGTTTAGAAGTTTAGGGTTGTAGGGTTTAGAGATCTAGGGTTTGTAAAGTTTAAATTTCCAATTATATCCCTTGTAAATTTTTGTAATTGCTCACTTTTATTTTTAAATTTAAAGTATATGTTTGGATATAAAAGGTATTTGAAAAATCTAAAATAAAATAAAAATTTATTTATTATACGAGTAAAATGGGTTATGTTAAGTGGGTCATTTCGGTGGACACAATAAATTGGCGTATCGAACAAGTTTATTGCGGGTTGACCCGCTTATGATATGTTTCTTATCGTGTCGCTTTCGAATCGACCCGTTTATGATTCAAACCCATTAAGGCCCAACCCTAACCCGAAAAAACCAGTGTCGGGTTTGTGTTGTCTTTGCGAGTTGGGTCGAACATTGACACCTCTACACAAAACCCATCACCCACCACAAAACCCACTACCCACCCACCCCCGATCTCAATCCCAACCAAAACCCACCACCTCCTATACCCAACTTAACCCAACCAAAACCATGACCTATCACCATCCACGGCCAAAAACCCACCACGCCGATCTCAAACGCCATCACGCCCATTACCCAGGAGCATGACCCACGATTGTCGGTGACCAAAAATCAAGATCAAACCCACGACCCACGACCTAGTATCACCGCATGGTGACCCAGAACTACATCATACCATCGGACCTAAAACCCACCACCACCCACCCACCCCATTCTCAACCCCAACCAAAACCCACCACCCTGATCTCAATCGCAGCCAAAACCCACCATCCCGATCTTAAGCCCATCAAAACTGTCACCGAGCACCACTAATACCCACCAAATCACAAAACATACCCATCCACCACCACCGGTCTACCATAAAACCATACCCATCCAAAACCACAAACCATACCCATCCATACCACAACCATTGACAACCCACAATCGCTGGAGCACAATCATTGGCGGAGCACATTGGTGAAGCACAGAGAGAGAAGAGAGAAGAAAGAAGTGAGAGAGAAAAGAGAAAGATAGAAGAGAGAGAGAGCCGTTGAGGTGAATAAAAAAGAAATTTTCTTTTACAATCCAGTTACTGTGCGATCTCAAATATGAGATTATACTGTAGCTGAATCTTAAAAATTTTAAGATTTAGCAGTTTTAATGTAAATGTGTTTTTATCATTTGAGAGCTTTAGGGGTGTTTGATGGTTGTTTTCAAACAACTATTTTCAGTTTTTAAACAACATTTCATGCATTTCTACATATTTTTTTATTCACACATATTTCTATAAATATTTTCAAATATAATTTTTAATTTTTAAACATATGTACCAATCTGAACCTTAACGTGAATGCTATGAAAACTAAGCTGATCTATATGCTTTAAAATATTAGGGTCAAAGTAGAGGCTCCAGCAGTAAAGTCCAAGAGATGACAGACAACTCACACTAATTGTTCCCTCATATACAGTATCACATTTCAAAACAACACGAAACGACAAAATCTGCATTTTCGTTTGGCGGAGGTGCGTATGATCTCATTATATTATTTCTAGAGTATGTTTAACAGCAACCTTTTTTTTTTATTTGATAATATTTAGACAGACCCTCTTTTATATATAAATATAATAAACTATTTAAGGCCCACCCTTGTTGTTATACGTAAAGAAACTTTGATACTCTTATTTTAGTAAATATATATATATATATATATATATATTTTACATTAAAAATATTATTATTATTTTAAGAAGACTTCTTTTTAAAATTGTAATTTTGTATCATAATTTTGACATAAATTGTGAGTAATTATTTATCCTTTTCACATATGTAATAAGTATAAATTGAAACTCTCTAAAAAAAAGAAGAAGATAATAAACATACTTTGCACATTGTTAATAGTAAATAAAAAAATGATATCAATAATAGGTGCAAATGATAACTAGTAATAATTCATCTACAGATTGTCGTGAGCTTGTTATGAATCTACCCAATTGCTCCTTTTTCTTTGCTAGTCACAATGATATCAATTATTTTGTTACAATATTTTTAATTTTCAGTAATAAGCTCTATCCAAATGGACCCTAAATATATTAAAATTGTAAAAAAAATTGTGGTATAAAAGTTATATAACAATTAAAAAAGAAGAAGAAAAAGTCAAAAAGAATAAAAAAGGAAGGTGACAAATTGAGAAGCAAGCAGTGCGTTTACGTTGCGTAAAATCCTTACTATTACTAGTTAGATTTAAAAATTGAAATCTCGAATAAACATAAACTTGACGTTACAACTTACGATATGATCATCATTAATCAATGAAGAAGTACGTCTAATATAATGATGCAAGAAATCATATTTACCTTCTTTTTTTTTTTTTTTTTTTGAAAGGATATTTACCTTCGAACTTTATTCCACTGTTCCAATCCAAACAAAAACCGTATTACTATATCCTTGACTTTCGGACCGCACAATCCGTTTCCGTGTGTTCTGTGCACTCTCTCTCTCTCTATTCAATAGAGAGGTGAGGTGAGAGAATAGAGAGGTGAGGTGAGAGAGAGAGAGAGGTGTTTCGAGAATGAAGTTTGGCTGCGGAGTTGTGAAAGACTGAAAGAAAGAAAAGGAGAGTAGGTGAGGTTTCTTTGGGATTTTTTAGCATTTGGGTACCTTCTGTTTCTTCGTAGTCATTAGTCATTTTAGTTTGAAGGGGAAGTTGGTGCATTTTCTCCCACACGATTTTTTGCTATATTGGGTATACATTGATAAGGTCTTAGGTGTTGCTTGAATCACTTTGTTTCCATAAAATTTTAATAGATTATCGTTTACTTTTGAGTTTTCTCAACTGGGATTTTACTCAAGCACTTCGTGATCTGGACTTTGCTTTTGCAACTCATATCTCACCTGGGTTTTACATTTAGAAGTTACTGGTAATATGAATTATGCCCAAAATCTGGTTGGTCATCTGGGTTTTTTTTGTTTTTGTTTTTGTTTTTGTTTTTTTGCTGGGGTCGAGCTCTATGAACTGGGAGTGGGGTCAGGTTGGCAAAGTTTAGTGATTTAAAAACTTTCTTCAATTTTAAGTTTTGAAACCTGGGTTGGCGAAAGACTATTAATTGGTCACTGGTTTTGGCCTTTTGCTCTGAGTTTGGCTTTTAGACATAGACTTCTGTGGATTTTGTGAAAATTTTCATGAGTGATTTTGATATATGAGAGATATCCAGCTGGAGACTTTCATCAGTATATTTGATTAATGACTAGATGGCCACCACATCACCATCACCAGGTTCATCTCCCTCAGCCGTGCCACCATCTACTACTACTACAACTTCACCATCCAATTCACCACCACCACAGCCATCCCCCATCACCAGTCCACCCCCACAAACCCCGTCTCCACCTCCTATAATTTCCCCATCTCCTAAGACCAATGCTACTGAAATTCCTCCAGCTTCATCCCCACCACCTCAATCCCCTCCTGCTGTTCCAACAGCTCCTCCTCCGGCTCCATCCTCCCTACCAGCCACACCAGTGTCACCTCCTCCTCCATCCAAACCACCTACATCACCACCACCTCTATCATCCAATGCTCCTCCTCCGCTGCTCTCTAATTCTCCTCCACCACCATCATTTCCAACAACAGGTTCACCGCCTCCTTCTCCACCACCTAGTCCACCACTGAACTCACCTACACCTAAGAATTCACCTCCACCACCATCGCCTAAGTCCCCTGAAAGTCCACCACCGCCACCAACTAATCCGCCTGAAAGTCCATCCCCAACACCAGCACTGGCACCACCCCAGAGTTCACCTCCACCTCCGTTACCAAAGGCTCCTAGAAGTCCACCGCCACCACCATATAAGACACCTGGAAAATCACCCTCACCACCCCAAAGTTCACCTCCACCACCAGCATCTTCACCACACCAAAGTTCACCTCCACCATTAGCAACAACCCCTCCTGAAAATTTACCTCCACCACCACCATCACTTTCTCCCAATACTGCACCTTTACCTCCTACGAGTATCCCACCTGGTTTTAAATCAATTCCACCTTCTGATTCTCCTCCAAAGTCATCATCTCCAGCACCCGTCATACAACGGGCACCACTTCCACCATCTCCTTCTCCTTCATCACCAAGTCAAAATTTAATCCCACCATCAAATGATAAAGCTGCGAGCAATAGTACTAGTCCTAGTGCACCTGGAAGCTCAAGCTCCACTGGTAATGGGGCGATTGGTACTGCAGCTGTGGTAGCTATTGGTGTAGTGACAGGAGTCATACTGCTTAGCCTCATTGGAGTTGCTGTTTGGTGCATGAGGAAGCGAAGAAAAAAATATTCTGGACTTGGTGGTTATGTCATGCCGTCCCCTCATGCCTCTTCCCCAAAATCAGGTAAGTTTTTGTTTGCAAAGTAATGTTGTACATGTTACTGACTTTGCCTTTAAATGTTTCCTGTCTTATGTGTTCTTTTTGCATTTTATACTTCTCTGGGTACTAGTTTCTATGGGATTGCAGATTACTTCTTGATGCATCACAAGGTTTGCAAAAAGAATATGTGTAGGGAGTTAGAAGAAGAGTCAAACAAGCTTTAAGCTTCACCACCTTAAGGTGCCAAATTTCTAGAATCGCCTCCAAGCTATGTCCAATGTAGGTTTATTCATCAAATTAAATGTGTCTCGAAATGTTTTATTGAACTTAAGTAGGGCTTCCAAAGATACCACAAATAAGAAAATAATTGAAATCTATTATAACTCATATGGAAAGGAAAAGAAACCATTAATGCATTACATTCAGGGTCTGTTTGGAATCCGCTTATTTTACTGAAATTGAAAACTTTTTGCTGTAAGTACTGTAGATAAAGGTAAAAGTTAGTTGAAATAGTATAGTGGGACCTATTAACTATGAAGCATGGGTGCGTTTCGAGACTTGGGTGAGGGTGCGGGTGCGGGTGCGGGAGCGGGATTCGGCAATTTTTGAAAAGGGTGTGGGTAAGGGTGCGGGTGCGGGTGCGGGTGCGGCGGGACTCGACAATTAAAAAATTATTAAAAATATTTTTATTTATATTTTCTATATATTTGAACTATTAAAATATTCTTAAAAAACATATTACTATGCCTTGATTTACAAAACAAAGAAAGGAGGCAAGAAATACAAAACGAAACACAAAACCAAAAAAAAAAAAAACACAAAAGAAGTAACAAATATTCAAAATAAAATTGAGGAAGGACAGATTTAGGGTTTTGGGCCTCATTCCAAGCCGATTTCGGCTGTTCCGGCATGATTCAAGGCAAATTTTGGCCTGTTTCGGCCGTTTCGGTCGCCGGCCGATACTGCACGATTCTGGCCAAAGCTGCCCGGTTCGGCGCGAATCAAGCCTAGTCGGCGCGAATCCGTGAAAAAAAAAAAAAAAAAAAAAAGCTCAGACGTAGCACCAACGTGCAGGTTGCCGCGTTGGACGCCGCGTCCCGCGTTGCGCCGCGTCAGACTCGGGTGTGACAGCCTCCCAGCCGTGTCTGTGCTTTCTAGCCTATTAATAGTACCAAAAAGTGCAGTGAGATCCATAAATAATAGCAAAAATAAGCTGAATAGTAAAATAAGCTGACAAAATTAAGCCATGCCAAGCACTCATTTAGGGTCTATTTGGATACAGAAACAATAAAAAAATAATAAAAGTTACTGTTTACGCGCTTGGCTTTGTTCATAAGCCTAAAAGCACTGTTCATGGACAATGAATAGTGCAAGAGGCGCTTTTTGGGGAAAAAAACGCAAATGCAAACGCAAACGCAAAAAACACAAAACCCAAACGCATACTTAGTGTGAAAAATAAAATTAGATCAATCAGCATCATTCTGGGTTCAATCAATATCAATTTATCCTCCATCATCCAAAGACAAGGTCACTGGATGAGACGTCCCCTTGTGTCAACACCTGTAGACACGTGATTGGAGGTTGGTACTTGGTGTCTGCACCACTTCTTAAAACATGCTCTTTCCTAGGATTATCATGAACTTTTACACCTTGCATTTATGTGAATTGAGCCAACTATCATAGTGTATAATCCTTTTAAGTGATGTAAATAGGTTAGATAATAAGAAGTTTTGGCATCATTTTTGTTTTGCTTCTTTTCCTCTTTTTCCTCCCCCTCAGAAAGTACCCGTTAAAACACACCAACCCTTTAATCCTAGTTGGAGGATTTTGTCAACAGAAAAGGTAAATTAATGATCCTGTCCTGATCTTCTTCTTCTTCTTCTTCTTCTTCTTCTTCTATCTTTATTAATCCTAAAAAGAAAAAAAGGGACCATGCTTCTTTTTAAGGGAATAAAAATGAAAATATAAAATGTACATCACAAAGAGTTTTGAGAGGCTTGGAGCAGAGAAAAGGTTTATAGGAGGTTTATAATAACAAAAATTTGGGTATTGCGGGTATTTTCCGGTTATTTTAACATTGTCATTGACATTTTCTATCTGTATAAGTGATGAATTGGATTGAAGTGTATGTGTAACCCGGGATTGAAACACATGGTAGGTCTATGTTAACGTTTAGAAACAAAAAGGATATCCATGTATTTTTTATCAAATACAGGGTTGGTTGAAGTAGATAACCCAAAGAGAATAAGATGTTCATTTGAGCATCTCATATATAAAAGTTATAACTACAAAGGGGTGTATCTATTAATAATATTTATCTATTTCTCACAAAAATTAAGACTGTAGGTTAAATTTATTGGGTACATATAGCCACTTATATGGCAATTGAATTCATAATGTTTGTATGCTTCCAAACAATATGAAATTAAATGATTGTGAATGTGTGGGAATTACATGAATTAATAGTTTTTGTAACTTGTGCAGATTCATCCATTACAAAGACGAATTCCTCTGCTCCCCTTGTACAAAATAGTTCTGGAAGCAATCTTGTATATTGTCCACCAGAACCAGGTGGATTAGGCAATTCAAGGTCATGGTTTACATATGAAGAACTAGTCAAAGCCACAAATAGGTTTTCAGATGAGAATCTTCTGGGTGAAGGTGGATTTGGTTCTGTGTATAAGGGATACCTACCAGATGGAAGAGAGGTAGCAGTAAAGCAGCTAAAAATTGGTGGTGGTCAGGGTGAGCGAGAATTTAAAGCTGAAGTTGAGATTATTAGTCGCATACACCACCGGCATTTGGTTTCATTAGTGGGCTACTGCATTTCTGATAACCGAAGGCTGCTTGTCTATGACTTTGTCCCTAACAATACCCTGTATTTCCATCTTCATGGTAAAGCCATAACTAAGCACTTGGGAGTCTGTTCATGGTAATGGATTACTAATCTTGAGCTTGCTTGCATTTTGTAGGTGAAGGTAGGCCAGTTCTGGACTGGGCAACACGTGTTAAGGTTGCTGCTGGTGCAGCTCGTGGATTGGCTTATCTCCATGAAGACTGTAATCATCTATACTTAATTTCTAGATTTGAATATATTCGTGATATTAGCCTTCACACTTTTACCTTTCAAATATAAGGATACTGTTAATCTTTTTTATTATCATAATTTTAGTTCTCCAACTTCTGTAAATTGTAGCCTCTCCAGATACAATTGGACTATGGTGTCTGAAACAATGACTTTTCAGTCAGGCTACAGTTTAATATCTTTTTTGGCATAAGAACATGGGTTTATATTTAGTTGATAATGGGAAAGACAATAATATTCTCTCCTTAATATAATTGAATTCTTAGATCTTCTGAATTTTCCGATTGTAATTATTTAGACTGGTTGGATACACAGTTACACACCCTGTGTATTTGAACTATCCCTTTGTTTTAATAAATCTTTTTATTTACACAAAAAAATTCAAAGCCCATAGGAGGAATGGGATAACAAGATTTGTGGCCTTCTTGTTGTTAGTTCCAAATGATGATTGCTTGTTCTTTGATTTTAATTGGCAATGAAACAGCATATTATCTCCAGCTTCACATTTTTCTATTCTGAATTTCTTGATGAATCCTTGGGGATAATGTTTCTAATATTACAATATTCACCAACACGTTAGAAAATTGTCTTCTTAGAAGCAAACACAGAGTGTGGGCTTTACTAGTACAAATATACAACCAAACCAATGAGAATAGAATCCTGATAAGTGATAACCATATGATCTTACCTTGGCAATTGCACAAGATTTATTAGGGCAGAAATTATTAAAAATACTGCTTTAGTTGATCAAATCCGTTGTTATCAGTATCCGTTATCTATGTTTAACTTATCTGTTATTTATGTGTAATCTTACGCATATGACAGGCCATCCTCGAATTATTCACAGGGATATCAAGTCCTCGAACATTCTTTTAGACAGCAACTTTGAAGCTCAGGTATCTAGTTTTTTTTCCTCAAGCTACAGTCAGAATTACTCTTTTCGTCTATATTTTAATGCTGTGGTTTCAATTGTTTACTTTACAGGTTTCAGACTTCGGACTAGCAAAATTAGCTATTGATGCAAATACACATATAACCACACGTGTTATGGGAACTTTTGGGTAGGTAGTCATTTATCAAAAGTCCCATATGCCTATCAAAGCCTGGGGGAATCTACTAGTTTTATAGACTACCTGCTTCAGGAAGGGGTTTATTTTATTTTATTTATATGCAGTATATATTGATCGTGTTTATTGGTTGATTTCAGATATATGGCTCCTGAATATGCATCAAGTGGCAAATTGACTGATAAATCTGATGTATACTCCTTCGGAGTGGTGCTTCTGGAACTAATTACTGGAAGGAAACCTGTGGATACATCCCAACCCTTGGGAGATGAGAGTCTAGTTGAATGGGTAAAAATATTAAGGCTATGTTGTTAAAATATTTCCTTTGCTGCTGAATACAAAAGTATCTGAACTAGTTGTTTCTAATTTAATTTTAGGAAGGCATCAATAATTCGTCAAACTAGATCTTCTTGACTGCATTTGTCATTTTTGTAGTTATATGTTGCAACTTAACCTTCAATCTAGTATAATATTGTGCTGCTTTTGTTGTTTCTTCTATTATCGCTACTCTGTTATGTTTGGTAAATGAAAAATTTGACAGCATGAGAGCCTGTTTGACTGGCTGCATGCTCAGGACACTTTCATTGTTGTTCTTTCTTGGACATTATATGTAATATTTGGGAGGTTACAGTATACACCATCTGGCTGTATTTCTTTTCTAATAGTATTTTTATCACTTTTGCTAAATAAAAAATAAATACAGAATGCAAGACAGAATTTTCTGACTTCCTGTTAGATCTTAGTGAGTCTGTCTAGTAATGAGGTACCTATGATTCTTAACAATTCTGATTCAAAGAAGAGCTTGTAGATTCTGCAATTTTATGACATCATTAAATAGATAGTATGAACCTGAGTTCTTAAGAGACTCTATTCATTATATACTCAGACAATTTACAATCGGGGAATGGTTCAAACAAAAAGTAGCATATTCTAACTCCAGTGGAAAGTTATGGAGGAGAAAAATAACTACCAAGACTGCTTAATTTTCAAATTGTAGATGGAACTCTTTAATAACTCTTTGCACATTGCGGATTTTGTGATTCAATTGAAATTTTGTTCTTTCATGCAAATGTGCATAAAAAGGATGTGAGAGCAACTAAACATATCAGCCAGACATGTGACAAAGGAATGTGTGAAAACTTGGAAAGAAAAAACTTGTGCACTCAACCTCATTGTAATCTTCCAGAGCCAATCTTTCCTGACCAAAAGCCCAATTTATTTTCCAGGCTCGACCTTTGCTGACTAGTGCACTTGATAATGAAGAATTCATAGATTTGGCAGATCCAAGGCTTGAAATGAACTATGTTGAGAGTGAAATGTTCCGTATGATTGAGGTAGCTGCTGCTTGTGTGCGACATTCAGCTGCCAAGAGGCCACGAATGGGACAGGTAATTAGATTTGACAACACAAATCGTTAAAATATTTCCTATTCATAATATTAGAACACTGATGCATGGAGATCATCTTTCCTGGCATTCTTGTGCTTCTCAGGTTGTTAGAGCTTTTGATGGTTTAGCTACTTCTGATCTAACCAATGGAATGAGAGTGGGAGAAAGCGAGGTTTATAACTCTGCACAACAGTCTGCAGAAATCAGATTGTTTCAGAGAATGGCATTTGGTAGTCAAGAATACAGTACAGATTTTTTTAGCCACAGTAGCTTGAATAGTCAAGAGGCCATGGTAAGTACTGGGAGGGAAGATTTAATATGAACCAGGAGGGTTTTCCAAGCAGAGTTGGAGCCTGGTCAAGTTGGCTCAGTTGAGATTTACTTGTATGTGCCTGTTTATCAAATAGGTCACATCAGCCTTAGAGATTGAAGTACAAACCCTTGATTTTGTAACTAGGTTCCAATTTAGCTCCACAGATGCTTTTGGTGCTTTTGTACTAACAAAAATTTTGGCTCCTGTAATTAGTAAAAGACATATTTGTTTCCACCAATATATATGGTGGTGTTAATAAAAGCTGTTTTCAGTTTTGTTACAAACTTCTCCTCTCTTCTGTGTGGTCTGTTTCATTCCAAGTACTTGAGCAGGAAAAAAAAAAAAAGAAAAAGAAAAAAAGAAAAAAACACTGAATAAGGGAACTCACAAGCCCAGGAAACATATAATCATTGTTTTGTTTTATTTATTTATTTTTTTTGAAGGGAGCTAAACTTAAAATTAAAATGACCCAAGACTTCGAAACAAATAAGAGTCTTTGGACACAAAAAATTTGACCAAAAACTTCACATTTGCTAATGTGACAGATTGTTAGTAATATTAGGTAAAAAAGTAATGTTACTGATTGGTCAAAATAAGAACTAATACAAATTTATCAACTCAATTATTATAAAAGTTTTTGGGCGTTCAACATTTTTCAACAAATAATCAACGTTTTGAATTGTATAGAATTTTCAACCTAACAAAGGAAAAATAAGCTGTATGATATCAAATAAAGGAAAACATATAAACAAGAGTCAGCAACTACACTCTAAGTTTAGCCTAAGAATTTGTTTGGATTCACGTTTTGGCTCACATTTGCATTTTCAGCATTTTTTTTTTCCCTCCAGCGCATGAATTGTAACCACACTGTTTATGTACAATGGATTCACTGTGCAGGATTCATGCACTGTTTTGCACTGTTCATATACTGTTTATTGGACCCACATACACTTTATTAAAAAAAAATATATTAAAAATGGATTTCATGATACTATTCACATTTAAAAATTATTTTGCTATAGTGTTTTCAGTTTTCAATTTTCAGTTTTCAGCAATAAGTTCTATCCATATGGACCCTAAGAATATAGCTAGGTTAGTTTTTTGCCATGCATGATTATCTTCAGGTGTTAGGTCTCAACCAAGATAAGATTGATCAACCCTACATGATGATGATGATGATGATGATTTATCAGCGAGATCTGAACGTTTCTATTTAAGTTTAACTGATTGCAACAACCAAGTAGCTGTCTTTCATCTCATCAGGTAGCTTTATTGTTAATTTACATGGTGGATTATTAATAAGTCAAACCATGCAGACACCAATTTACTTCTGCCCGATCATTCCTTGTAGATTTCGGTGGAAATTGTCTTGCATGAGATGAGAATGTCTCTTGGCGAGTCATGCAAGTTATGATTTGATTTTTACTAGGACTTTAATGCAACTTCCCGTTCGTCGATTTGAGATAATTAACTAACTAGCTGAAAATGATTAGAAAATAAAAAAAATTAAGATAATGAGCCAATTGCTTGACAAATATTTAATTATTTATATTAAGTGAATCAAATTTTTTTATTTTTACATTCTTGATTGTGTGTTATTAATTTTTTCCCTCTTTTGCTAGACTTTGTATTAATTGTTGCAAAGAGAGTTAAATTCGAACAAGAATGTTATATTTCACGTCAATTATTTCTCATATAAATCTTAGATAAATGAATCAAAATTTCATTATACTTAAATAATTAATGCATCACTTAATACTGTTTATCATAGAGATCTTAGACAAATGAAGTACGGATGATAGTTTGTGCAATATCTCTATCAACCTAGGTCCTCATTTACGTGAGGTGGAAAATTTTTGAGGTCTCACACAAAGATATATGAAGAAAGATACAGTATTTCATTTATCATATTTATCACTTCTTGAATGGAAAAAATATTACAGGAACTATATACATTTTACGTCTTGTTAAATTGTAGCATCTTCTAGGGACTTTGAAAGACAAACTCCGATCAATGACGGCAAAGGAAAGGCTTTAAGTTGTCCAAGAAATCTTGTAACAAAAAGTAGAATTCAAGTAACCTTTGTAGGAAAGCTTATGTTTCCTTGTCATCTAATATTCTATTGTATTATATATGATAGCCCCGATTGAAAGCTATAGTTGTATAATTTGAGGGCAGGAATGATTGCAGTTTTCTTAGCTTTGCCAAAATGATTATGTTCGCTTCACCCTTCCTACCACCTCCGAACATATTCCTTGACTACATATGACTTCCTTAATCATATTCTATGTCATAATCACCTCCTTCTTCCTGATTTTGCAGCCATGGAGGACTGGAACACTCTTGCCGCAGACTGTGTTGTTATATCTTGTTGCTGCCAATGCTTGATCCTACAGATTATCATCTTCTTCTTGCTCAAGCTTCCATGCAAACTAATTCGTAAGACGAGAGAATATGCTAAGAAGAAGCTTCGACAGAGAAGGAAAAATGAGAAGACAATCAAAAAAGAAATCAATCAAGGGAAAGATGATTTTGTAGGAATGAATGGAGGGTCTTTTAGAATTCAAGTCGATGGGTTTCTTGTAGATGGAGACTATGGTTGTGGGTCATGTATGGAGGAAGTCGAGAAGGTGTTAGAGGAGTTTTCTCAAAAGGGGGAGTTTGCATTTGGAAGCTTTTGGGGTAGGAACCGATCAGGGACTATCTCAACTTGTGTAGCAAAACATGAATTTGATAATAGTATTGTACAGTTTCAAATAATTGAAATGGTCAGCTCTTTCAGTAATTCATAGCATAGCTTATATATTGTTTATTTGCCATTTAGATGAACAGTGTGTTATCTGTTCTGAATTTGGCTTCAGGGTGTGCTTGTATAGACAGCTAAGGCATGGGCCGAGTCATTTATCCAATAGGATCTGCAATTCTGGTTTAATTTACAAGTGATCAAAGGGGTACTATATATAAGATTATGTCTTATTAATTTATCAACTTTTAAATACAAAACAATTTATCTATTATATTTTGAGGTGACAAATCACATTAATTGTTTGTAAGTCTTCTTCAGTAAAATTGATGCTATCATAGCATCTTATATTATTATTATTTAGCCTAGGGTTTGTTAGCTTCAAAAAATTCATGCCATGTCAAAGGTTGGGAACGCACCATTTAACAACTTTTATGCATAGCCGAAATTGTTTTTTGATACTTTCATTAACATAAGACGAAGGCAGATAACCCAGGTTTAGGAAAGTCATTCCCTGCTGCTGGATAAAATGAAGTCTGTTAACATAGTTTGATCACTCTTGTGGGGAAGCTTCTTGTTGTTGCAGATTTGTTTCAAGTTCTTGCTTCTAGTGACTACGATGATGTGATGAAAGCCTAAATTCTTTGCTTGTAAGCTTGCCTCCACCAATGCTTCCTGAGCTACCATGTTAGTAGTGTGAGCTCTAGCTAGGAGACTCCAATTAATATAACATATAAGACCCAAAAGTGTCAATTTTGTCATATTAACTGTTCTTGTTCTAAATAATAATAATAATATTAAAAAAAATCTCTCTTTTTCATTTTTATGGGACTTCACTCACAAGTGTATAACATGTATACCTAACATCCTTCTCTTCATGTGTGAGTTTTTGCCTCTTTATGGGGACTTCAAGACTTCTCTCTTGTCATTCTTATTCAATATGAAACTTCTTGGTGGTCCATGGATAAGTCCTACCTCCAAATACGCGCACCTCGTCTCTCCTCCAACTGTGAAAGGGATCTCATCTCCACTCCATCTATGAAAAGAACCTTGATAATCTTGCGAACTTACCCCTACACTACCATTGGCTCTGATATCACTTATTGGGGAGATAACACCTTGAGGGGATGCTAATTGAGTAGTTAATGTTATTGAAAGCTCAAATTAGTGTGAAACACTAATGCTTGTTTAGACCCTCAAATTTAAATTACGGCTTAATTGCTTTTATTCTAACTTATCTAAGTGCGGAACAATATGAAACTTCTCAGTGGTCCATAGATAAGTCCTACCTCCAAATACACACACCTCGTCCCTCCTCCAATTGTGAAAGGGATCCCATCTCCACTCCATCTATGAAAAGGACCTTGATAGTCTTGCGAACTTACCCCCACACCACCATGGGCTCTGATATCACTTATTGGGGAGATAACACCTTGACGAGGTGCTAATTGAGTAGTTAATGTTAGTGAAAGCTTAAATTAGTGTGAAACACTAATACTTGTTTAGACCCCCAAATTTAAATTACAGCTTAATTACTTTTATTCTAACTTATCTAAGTGCGGAACAAGAGTAAATGAAGCACAATCACCGGAACTACTCTCTATGCCATAAGCAAGCAAGCAAGCAGCAATAAATGTAAAGCTTAAAGAGTAAGGGAAGAGAGATGCAAACACAAGATAACACCAAGACATGTTATCAAAGAGGAAACCGAAGAACTCGACGAAAAATCTCTTCGTGACCTTCCAAGTCGAAATAGATCCACTAGTGAATAAGTTAGAGTACACAAATAACAAAAGACCCTCTAAGCCTAGTCTTCCCAATGTATTTGAGCTCTCCAAGCTCCTGCTACCAACGGACTTCTCGGAGTCTTGTCTTCACTAGCTTTCTGGATCCTATAGTACCGCTTGATTACATCTGCCAAGCCTCATCAGCTTCTTTTTGCAAATCCCCAAAGCTTCTCAAGCTCCAAAACACTTTCTATACTTTGAAAAGGTGTAGGTTACGTTTGGGTACAAATCACCTCTCAAGATATAATTATGGGAGAGGAAAAGAGAAGAGGCTACAATGATTTCTCTATTGAGGATGAGTAGCTCTCTCTAAACAAGGGTCGGTGGGTTATAGGAACGTCTCTAGGATTTTCTCTCTAAATAGCCTCCTTTACTTTGTGGGTAATAATGGTATATATAATATGGGTAAAGGGTAAAAAAGTCACACTTAAAATCCTCTAGGCAGAGAGTTTCGCAGATACCTCATGAGATGGCCTTTCTCATGAAATACTCGCGAAATGCAGCTTGGCACTTGACTTTTCAACTTTCAGCATATGCTTCTCACGTGACCTTTTCACGGGAACCTTTACTAGCAAGCTTCTTGCGAGCTAGTCACAAAATT